>CM075823.1:27106356-28494885 GCA_037975025.1 Excoecaria agallocha
AGGGTGAGGGTGATAGAGAGTGAGAGGGAGAGGGAGAGAAAAAAGGCGAGGGCAGAGAGAGGAATATAAAGAGAGATAGGGAAGCAGAAAGAGGAATAGAGAGAGATAGGGAAGTAGAAAGAGGAATAGAGTGAGATAGGAAAGCAGAAAGAGGAATAGAGAGAGATAGGGAAGCAAGGTGGCGAGTCAAAGAGGGAAGGAACTATTTATACTTAGGGCAAGAAAAAATAGCAACAAAATTCTAATTTCGTTACTAAAATTGCAACCGAATTATTTTCAGTTGCAATTTTAGTAACGAAAATAAATTTTCGTTGCTATTTTGATTTTCGTTACTATTTTTAGACACAAATTTATTCTTCATTAGGACCAAAAATATCAACGTAATGTAAATTCAGTTGCTAAAATTGCAACCGAATAAATTTTTTTTTGCAATTTTAGCAACGGAAAAATAACTTTGTTGCTATTTTTAACCCAATTTTTTTATCTCCTTGGAACCAAAAATACCAATGGAATTTTCCGTTGCTAAAATTGTAACCGAATAATATTTCCATTACAATTTTAGTAACAAAAAAACAATTTCGTTGCTATTTTTGGATCCAAATATTTTCATCTTCATGGGACCAAAAATACCAACATGTAAATTCTGTTGCTAAAATAGCAACCGAATATTATTCCGTTGCAATTTTAGCAACGAAAATCCAATTCCATTGCTATTTTTGGTCCCAATTTTTTTCATCTTTGTGGGACCACAATTACCAACAGAATTTATTTTTTGTTGCTAAAATTGCAACCGAAATCTAATTTCGTTGCTAATTTAGCAACGAAAATTATATTTCGTTGCTAATTTAGCAACGAAAATCATATTCCGTTGCTATTTTTTATTCAAAAATTTTTTCACCATCTGTTGGCGACTATTTTAGCAATGGTATATGGATGCCGTTGCTAATTTCCGTTGCTAATTTCCATTGCTAAATTTTAACGCTAAAAATTTGTTCCACTGTTCGCGACGGAAGACTACCAAATATTTTTTCGTTGGTAAATTTATAAAGTTTAACTAATTTTAGCAATGAAAATTATTTTTCGTTCCTGAAATTGAATTTCTTGCTAATTTAGCAACAAAATCAATTCCATTGCTATTTTTTCATTACTATTTTCACATTTTCTTGTAGTGTTAATTTACATAGAGTCTGTTTATGGTACTTTAATTCGCATTAAAGTTAATTTTAGAATTCATGATAGTCATTAATAGGCTTAAGGTTATATAATGTAATTAAAATTGTTGTATTGCTTCTGCTATAATTTTATATGAATTTAGTAATTAATTTCATGTGTATTTTTTTTTGTTCAATTGATTGCATGAATTATTTATTGCAATATTTAATATTATGGTGTTTTTTATCAAAAACAAATATTATGGTTAAATAATTAATAAAATTGAGATTATTTATTATTATAATTTTTGTAATGGAATTATTTTTTGGCTAAAAGTTAATTTGAAATTGTTTGAATTGAGTATAATTGCCATTTGGGATTGAATTTTGCTGCATATGATTTCTGTTTCAGAAATCCAAACTTGAAGTTGACAAATTACATTTCGGTCCTTATAGTTTTTGGACCATTACATTCTAGTAATGAAAAATTACAATTTAGTCCCTAAAAATTTTGGACTTTAAGGTATATTATTTCAACATTATAATTAAATTCTCAAATTTATTTATATTTAATTAATTAAATGTTTATTGTATAGAAAGCTTGTTAGTCACCAAAGTGACATTGCTTGAAAAATTATTTAGACATTTAATTATGTATTATTTGAATTTTTCATGTTATATGATGCTAATTAATGACATGAAAGATGAACTGAACAATTGCATTAATTAATTATAATGCCAAGAGATCACCCAAAGATGGATAATTGCTTATGATCAATAATATTAAATAGACTTATCGACATACTTTGGTGAATATGTTTGTATATCCAAAGATAACAAGCATAGTAGCTTCAATATGATTGATTGTCTATTAAAGTATATATATGTGCGTGTGTGTGTGTTTGTGTTAGCATCATTATGGTTTTAGGATATGTATTTAGGTATCATCCCAAGGCGAACTAAATATTTATATAAAGATTATGATTTTTTGAATCTATTAATTGTACTCAAAGCATTAATGTGTGAGTTTGTATTATGTTTGTAGCTTTTACTAATTTGTTAGTTATAGGCAATGGTTTGATCAAGTTCAATGGGCTAAACTATGCTGAATGATATGAGCCAATCTAATTTCAGTTGGGTATTATGGATAAGGACCTAGCATTAGGTGCTAAGAATTCTGTAGCTATTACTAAAAATAGTACACAAATGGAAAAAAGATATTTTGAGGCTTGGAAAAAGTCTAATAGGCTAAGTCTAAACTTGATGTAATTGACAATGGTGGAAAATGTTAAGCCATCAATGCCTAATATGAAAAATGCAAGGGAATTCATGATGAAAATCAAGGAGTACTCACAATTAGGCATAATTAATAAGTCTATTTAGGAAAATTGATGAGTGAGTTGATGACCAAGATGTTTGATTGGTCTCAACCTATCCATGATCATGTAATAGGCATATCAAATCTAGCTGCAAAGCTGAAATCATTAGGAACGAATGTGAGTGAATCCTTCATAGTACAATTCATCACTAACTCACTTTCTCCTGAGTTTGGCCAGTTCTAAGTGAATCATAACACTCCTAAGGAGAAATGAAACCTTCAATAAATTAAGCCATGTTAGTGTAGGAGGAAGGGAGATTAAAGAAAATGAAGGAACTCTCTATCCATTTTACAGTACACAATAAAGCTAGTAGCAAAAAGGGAAAGCTAGGAAAGAAGAACAACAAGAAGCACAAAGCTACGATAAAGGTTAATGAGGGGTCAAATCCATAAAAGGTAGCATTGGTTCTTCTGCAAAAAGGATATTCACCTTAAGAAAGATTGCCTTAAAAGAAAGGCTTGGTTCAAAAAGAAAGGGATACCTTTCAATCCAAACCATAATCGAAACTAAAGAGTTTATGTATATGGGTAATAAAATGAAAGCACGAATAGAAGGAATTGGGATGTACAAATTAATTTTAGACATTGATTGTAATTTAGATCTTGAAAAGTGTCTTTATGTTCCTAGATGTATTAAAAATTTAGTTTCTATTAGTAAGTTAGATAAGATAGATTTTAATTTAAATGTTGGATATGGTATTTTTTCTTTATATAAATGACATACTATTATTGTCCGGGTACGTTAATGGATGGTTTATATTGTTTCAACCTTGATATTAATTTTTTTGAATCCCTATTCCATGTTGAACATAATATTGGTAATAAGCGTGGTGCACATAATGAATACTCTACTTGTTTATTACATCAAAAGCTAGGTTATATATCTAGAGAAAGGGTAATGATATTAGTGAAAAGTGAAATCTTACCTCAACTAGATTTTACTAATTGGGGTGTGTATATGGATTGCATTAAAGGCAAGCAAACTAAACACATATCCAAGAGTTTAGCCACAAGAAGTACTGAGTTACTTGAATTGATACACACTAATATATATGGTCCATTTCAGGTTCCATCTTGGTGTGGTGAAAAGTATTTTATCACATTTATTGATGACTATTCACATTATTGTTATCTTTATTTACTATATGAAAAATCTCAATTAGTGAACATTCTTAAGGTGTTCATTAATGAGGTAGAAAGGAAGTTTGATGGAAAAGTGATAGTAATAAGGTCTGATATAGGTTGTGTGGTAAATATGATGATGGAAAGTGTCCAGGTCCATTTGCAAAGCTTTTTTAAAGTTAGGTTATTCAAATTCAAACTATGTTAGTTGTATAAGATCAAAGAAATAAAATTTTGGTTATCTATTCCAACTAGCAAGAGAGATAATTTTTTGGAAGAGTGGAAAATAGTCATTATTACTTCTACTATAGAGGCTAAATTTATGGCATGTTCAAGCATTATGGTTGTAGAACTTTGTCTTAGGGCTAGGTATTATCAATAACATAGCTAGACCACTAAGAATTTATTATGATAATTTTGTAGCTATTTTCTTCTCTAAAAATGACTAGTATTCTAAGGCTACTAAACATATAGATTAGAAATACTTATCAGTCAAAGAAGAAGTGCAAAAATATAAAGTGCCGATTGAGCATATTGGAACTGATCTAATGGTAGCGGATCTATTAACTAAAGGATTACTGCTTAAAATATTTCCTGGTCACGTTGAAAGGATGGGCATTATAGATGAATCCTTGTTAGCATGAGATCATGTTATGTATATACATATGTTTGGTTATTTGCTATTATTGTTTTGATACTTATGAATCCAATTAAAAATACATTTTTGCTTATTTGTTTAGTTGTCACATTATGTTGTGTACACACATTGTTTTATCGTGATGACAATTTATGTTTTGAGAAAACATTAAAGTTGAGAATTACAATGTTTAGTTATATGAAAATTTGATAGATTCAATATATGGTGGACACTTAAAGTGTATTGTTGGATCATCAAGTCATTATATATATATATATATATATATATATATATATATATATATATATATATATATATATATATATATATATATATAATGACTTAATGATCCAACAATACACTTTAAGTGCCCACCATATATTGAATCTATCAAATTTTCATATAACGATATAATTCCTTCCTTATATCACACAATCAACTTAACTCATAACAACTGTAATCAAGAAACATTGTAATTCTCAACTTTAATGTTTTCTCAAAACATAATTTGTCATCACTATATATATATATGATAATTTAGTTAATTGTAAAGGTGCGACCCTTATTATTTGGTTGATTCTAATGTAAGGTGGTCTAAGATAATGGTTATTGGGTTTGTAGGGAATATTTGAGTCATTAGGCTTTTAGCATAAATAGAAAAAATTCTCCCCTCTCCCTTCACATAATTTACAGTTACCAAACCTAAAAAAATACATTATATACCATTGAAAAGAATGATGAAAGGAGAAGGAGAGAGAGGATAAATCACTTGCATAAAGAAATAATTTTGCAATCATGGATAAATGTTAGTATCTCTCTTTTCACTTTTATTGTACGAATCCTAATTATTTAGATTGAATCAATTGTGTCATAAATGATTTTGGAGAATTTTCGACTAAGTATTGTTTAGAATAACGAAGTATTAATTTACACTTTAGCCATTAAAAACACAACTTTTTTCTATGAAATTTTTGTTTTTACATGTACGCAATATGGCTCTTCTTCGTCTACTACCAAAAGTAATTGATATTACTTAATTATCTTTGGTCCCAAGCAAGTATCAACCTAAAACCTATTTACAGAGAAGCCTAGTGTTTGGCAAGCAGACATAGGAAGGTAACCACATGCCATCCGATTGGATTAATGGGACTCTTAGTCTCATCAATCCATTAACATATTGTAGACCCCATACCTCCAACCTGCTATATGTCACGTCATCACCTACCTATTCTAATACCTCAGTAGCCATACTTCAGGCACTCAAGTGCACTCCCATACCTCTTATAAATACCCTAATGTATAATGGCTCCAGGTATAAATGTTTGAGACTCTCTCTAAATTTATTTCTCTTTAAGTCCCTAACTTAATCTTCTAAGTGCTCACACCTGGTCCAATCGAGCAAAGCCTATTACAGCACTTACTAGTCGATCAGATCACATAGCCATCAACTCATTTCAAGGTTTTGACAAATTAGACTTTGTCATTTGGTGCTTTCATTGAGAGTTATGGTAAGATCAAGATCAACTGTACATATGACATTCGAAGGAAATGACTAAGCTAATAATTATTAAGAAAAACCAAGGCCTGCTAGAGGGCGGGATGGGACTTGCAGATCCCCCAGATGAATTGATCTTCTGCCTAAGTTTAGCAATGCCATATTGCAACAGGCTGAAAGTACTCTCATTACCATGAGGGAAATAAGAGCGCTTCTCGGTGATTTCACCAAAAGCATTGTCCAGACCATCCATAAATGCAAGATATTCCAAACCTTCGTACAAAGTTATAGGGATAACTTTATAGATAAAGAGTCGAGAAGGTAGAAGAACTAAATGCTTTCCATCAAAGATCTATGACCAAAGGATGATGGGAGAATGGGTATGCTCTCTAGTGTGCGAACCCCAGGAAGAGGTGACAAAAGCAAATGGACAATGTCTTCGAGCAGAGATTCTACCTACCATCCAAGCCGATCATCTATTTCATCTATACGAGATGACTTATCCTTTATGTGAACTCCTACAAGGAGTTTCTCAAAAAGGACTAAGGATGAGGATGACTCATGGGTAAAGAGCAAAGAAGACAGGTGATTTAAGCAAGAGCTTAAACAATTCGGCTTAGGACACCTAAAAAAGGATGTGTTAAAAAAAATAATACTTGGGGAATACTACCTCTCCCTTTTACTGAGAGATAATAGATTTCAAAATGCCTTTTAGGTGGAGAGATATAATCATGGATAGGTATATAGGCAAAACCAACCCAACCACTCATATGGCAAAATATCTTACCAAGATGCAAGTTTACACCTATGATGAAAAGATTACATGTAGGATTTTCCCCACCACCTTAGGAGGAGAGCACCAAAGTCGATTAGTGATCTACGCAATCTTTATTAAAGGCTCGATAAATTCTTAGAGACTACACCGATAGGTTCCAAGTAATAATGTTTGAGATAAAAAAATGTGAGTGTTGAAACTGCAATCAATGTGCTGGCTGAAGGAATTCATGATCGGCCCTTATTTGAACACTCACAATGAGATCTCCTATGAACTTCTCCAATCTGATGAAAAGCGCTAGGCAACACATCCAACTAAATGATGCCTTACGATCCAACAAAGGGAGAAGCATGAACATAATGGATAGATTACAATATCTAGATGGACAATAGGAGTAATAGGATTTTAATGTTCGAAAGGACCATAAAGAGCCCAGATAGAGCATCCACGTCCAAAATTTTAGGTAAGTGAAATGAGGCTGAATAAGGGAGGTTCGATCTTCTTGCCAACCATTCAGCTTGAACCTTTACTCCACTCAACTCTAACCCTACCCAAGTTCTGATGTGGATCAAGAAGAAGCATAAGAAGATGAACTGGCCTAAGAAGCTTTTAGAAAGGTCATGAAGTAAGAGGGATCGAAGCAAGTATTGTGAGTTTCACCAAGATATCGGTGTTACTCACTCAAAGAGGAGATATAACTGCTCTTACAGGGGGGTCATTGAAAAGATTTGTGGGCCTTACAAGAAAGAAAAATCTTTGTAGGCTACCTCATGAAAGAAAGGATAACTTGAGCTTCGATAATGATGGTGAGCATAGGAAGCCTAGAAATACGGATTTGTATAGACTATATGCCGGAGTGATCAATACGATTGCTGGAGAATCATCCTATTAAGAAGACCTCTCTAAGGAGAAAAAGGGGAAATATGTTTTCTTTTCCCACCATTCTGAAACATTCCATCCAGTTTTCATATCCCATGAAGATGCGAGAGATCTAAAGTTCTCTCATTAAGATGCCTTGGTTGTTAGGGCAAGATTTAATAATTTCCTCATTAAAAGAATCCTTATGGATAATGGAAGAATAGTGAATGTTCTAACCCTTGAGGCCTACAGAATGATAGGATTGCAGATCAAAGAAATAAAGCCAAATGCTACTTCACTAATGGGGTTAGGTAATACAATTGTTCCAGAGGCAAGATCAATTGAGCTTTTCATCGAACTGAGCCAGGAGGCAATTATTCATACATGTAAGGTAACATTTATGGTGTTAGATATAAACTTTTCCTACAATGCGATATTTAGCAGACCTTTGATTTTTCCAGATCGGAGCTGTTACCAGCATATGGTATTTGGTCATGAAGATATCTATGAAGCGAGGTCCTATCATGATAAAAAGAGATCATAAAGCATCCAAAAAGGTATACATCTCCATATTCAAATAGAACAAAGAGGCTTAAATTATGGAGCTGGGGATGGAATGATTCGATGAGGTTAAAAGGCGAAGAATAGATCTTACTGGAGAGATAGCTACAAAAGAGCTATTGAAAGGTAAAAGTGTTCGAATAAGAATGAGTATGAGTAAAGAGGTGGAAGAGTTTGTTATACAGGTAATAATGATAATCTAAGCATCCTTTGCATGAAATCCAAAGGATATCCCTGGGATTGACCTAAGAATCATCATGCATAAGTTGAATGCCGATCCAACCCACCACCTGGTTAAGAAAAAAAATCAAATAACATGCTCATGATCAGAGGAAGTTAATTTCAAAAGAAGTTGACAAACTTTTAAAAGTGGGGGAAATTCGAGAGATAGACTACTCGAAATGGTTAGCAAATGTGGTCTTGGTAAAAAAGAATATGGAAAAGATCAAAATGTGCGTTGATTTCACTGATCTCAACAAAGCTTATTCGAAATATAGCTACCCACTGGCAAGCATAGACCAACTAGTAGAAGCAACAGTGCATCATGCCATTTACTCATTGCTCGATGCTTATATTGAGTATCACCAGATCTTAATGTGACTTTTAGATCAGGAAAAGATAAGCTTCATTAAAAATGATAGAACCTTTTGCTACATGGTAATACTGTTCGATTTGAAAAACATTAGTGCCACATACCAGCACCTGATGAATAAATCTTTAAGACTAGATTGAAAAAAATGTGGAAATTAATGTTAATGATATGATTATTAAAAGTAAAAACCCGAATGAACACTCTATCGATTTGGCAAAAGTCTTTCATACCCTAAACCAATATCAAATGAAACTTATTCCGGAAAAATATGTCTTTGTCATGCCATTAGGTAAATTTCTGGGTTTCATGGTCTCATAGAGAGGAATATAGGCTAATCCAGAAAAAAAATAAGAGCAATCCTAGAAATGAAACCTCCAAGGAACATAAAAGATATCCAAAAGCTAAATGGAAAAGTTACAGCTTTGGGGAGATTCATTTTATCCTCAACTAAATGTTGCATGTCTTTTTACAAGAAACTAGGGAAACGGATTGCTAATAAGCATTCAAAGAGTTGAAGAAATTCCTCTTGATCCACTTGTTGAGCCGATTTATCATAAGTAAGGTTCGTTTCTTATACCTATCAACAACTAAGGAGGCTATTGCAAGTGTCTTGATTAGAAAAGAAGAAACGCAACAACTACCGATATACTATGCCAGCCAAGGGCTGAGAGGCTCAAAATTGAGAAAAGATCAAGTTGAGCAGTTAATTATCGCACTAATGATATACACTCAAAAATTGAGGTAATATTTTGAAGCTCACACCATTATTGTCCAATTGGATCAACTGCATAGAAAGATCTTGTAAATACATGATATGTAAGAAAGATTGTGGGGTGGGCTATAAAGCTGCAATCCTAAGATGTTAGGTATGAAACAAAAAGTGCAATAAAGGCTTAAGCCTTAGCTGATTTTGTCATTGAATTCACCAATGGTGAAGTAATCGAGCAACCCCCGAAGATGGCATGGGAAATGATAGTTGATAAAGCCTCAAATAATACTAGAGGAACCATTAAAATAGTAATAATACCCCTTTGGAATTACAATAAGGTACGTAATAAGACTAAGTTTTAAGGCATCTAATAACATTGCGAAATATGAAGCATTGTTGTAGGGCTTGAGATTGGTCAAGGCAATCTAACCAAAAACCCTAAAAATCAAAAATGACTCTCAACTGGTGACCAACCAAGTATTAAATACCTTTGAAGCCAAGAAAAACATAATGAAATAGTACTTGGTAAAAGTCAAAGTAGCTTTGAGGGAATTAGAAGATGCTGGATCAACTTGGATTTTGGAAAAAGTACCCAGAAAGCAAACAACAATAGCTGATCGACTGGTCAACATATTTTAGTCATCCCTAGCTTAAATAACAGGGTGACACATGGATGACTTTGATTGAATGATTTCTCCGAATGAGCAAATTACCTAAGGATAAGGCTAAAGCCTGAAAGGTATCTCAAAAATCTCTCAGTTATTCTATAATTAATGATGACTTGTATAGAAAGGCATTTAATCATCATTGGCTTAAATATGTGATGGTGGAGGGAGTAAACTATATACTAAGGGAGATTCATTAAGGCATCTATGGAGCATATGAAGCGAGTAGGGCTATAGTGAGGAAGGTACTTAAACTGGTTATTTCTGGCCAAGTAACTTCAAAGTTGCTCAAAAAAAGGTAAAAAGGTGCCAATAATGCCAAATTCATGGAAGAATCATTAGACAACCTACAGTAGACCAACAACCAATTGGAGCATTCTGGCCATTCGATCAATGAGGATTGGATATTTTAGGTCATTTCCTTTAAGGCAAATGGAAAATGAAATTTCTTATTATAGTTGTTGATCATTTCTCCAAATGGATCAAAGCTGAGCCTTTAGTGATAATAATAGCTAAAAGAATTAAAAATTTTACCTAGAAAGAAATTATTTGCAGGTATGGTCTGTCCAAAATTTTTGGAACAAATAATGGCAAGCAATTTAAATGCTCAATCTTCAGAAACTTTTGTTCCAATCTAAACATTAGCTTAAGATTCACTTCAATCACCCATCCACAAAGAAATGGAATCATAGAGATCTCCAACTGAATAATTTTGGAAGGATTGAATAAATGACTACGGGAAGCATAAGGCAACTGGATAAAAAGAGCTGTAAAACATCCTATGGTTTTACAGAACGTTACCCAGGTCTAGTACTCATCAAATAACTTTCTCTCTGGTATATGGATTAGAGGTAGTGATACCGATAGAGATCATGATTCCCTCCTATTAGCTAACTTTTTACTCCGATCGAGGTAACATTTAAGAAATATGCAAATATCTAGATCTGGTAGAAGAAATAAGAGAAAATGCTTATGCAAAAATTGCTGCCTACAAATAGAGAGTCACCAAGTACCACAATAGAAAGGTAAGCCATGAGCTTTTAATGTTGGCAATTTAGTTCTAAGAAAAACTGAAATCGACTTAGGTAATGTTGGAGTGGGGGAGCTAACATGCAATTGGAAAAGACCCAATGAAATCTCCAAGGTCTTAAGTGCAAGCACCTAGGCTGAGAGCTCTAAATGGGTTAAATATCCCTAGGAGTTGGAATGTTGAATTACTTAAGAATACTTGATGTAATGTTGTAACCCAATCAAATTATTATAAATGAAAAATTTTCTCCATATTTGTGCAAAAGTCAACTTGACAAAACCTATAAGCTATGCTCGATGCAAATCCCAAGCAAAAATTACGAAGGTTGAAGTCTATCACTTACAAGCATCATACTTTTCCCCAAGTTAACGATCTTGATCGGAATACTTACCCATTTAACTTCATGTATGAAGTTCAATTTGAATTCTAAGTTACAAAACGAAATCTAAAAGATTATTCATTATACTTGATGACTCAGCCATGATTGAGTAGCCGACTAATCATGCCTTTCGATTAGATTATGTGCTTACAATAATGGAAAGAGTTAGATTTTTAACTTGTGCCAATTAAGTTGGCTGAATGATTACATTTTTAGATCAAATTACACGCTTAAGTGATATCAAAAACCTAGGGACATAGAAATTTATCTAAGCATTTAGGAAGTATTTAAGTCCATTCATTCATGATCATTTCACTCATTAATTTAATCATGCTATTGCAATGCGATGAAATAAATGGAAATAACGGAATTGAAATAAACACAAAAAGACTTCATAAAAAATGGTTCATAAAATTATGCCAAAATGTTGAAATATGAAAAGATAAATTCATAAACACAACACTAACTACACTATCTATATATAGACTAAGAAACTGTCTCAAAGGGTGATGCTTCATTCGACTCTGTAGTCAGTATAGTAGGAGGCTCGACATTCGGTTTGATAGTAGGCTCAATAGGCATATAGGGAGTGGGCTCATCAGGCAGAGGTGAAATGAACTCGAGCCCCATAGGAGGTCTAGGAATAGCTCTAAGGTTAATAGTGTCTCCATCCTTAGGCTTAATTATGAGGACTTCTTCGATGCCCTCTGGAATCTCCCCTGTAGCCTTCCCTTCAAGAAAGTCCTCTGAGAGGCAAGCTCCTCCGGATGTTTGTTAGTAAGAGTACGCTTTTTCTCCTCCAAGGCAATCTTTAAGGCATTTTGATCTATAATGGCCCTATCTCTATCCTCGATAGCACTGGCATGCTTAGAGGAGATACGATAGCAGTCGACAGATAGCTTAGCATTGTCTTCTCTAAGCTTTTCTAAGTTGAGTGTTATCTCACTTCAGCCGCTTCACCTATACCTTCAACTCAATATTCTCCTTCTGCAGAGACTCAACGTCAATGTTCATCTTAGAGGCCTTCTTGATCCATACCAGATTCTCCGATCAGAGGCTTGAGCTTTGCTTTTTTTCAACCTCAAGCTTTTATTTGACTCCCCCTCCGACTGGATGTTGTTATCCTATATCCCTTTGAACTAGGCACTCTGGCCATAAAGATGCATACCCCTCCTGATCAGCTATTCATAGACAAAAGCAATAATAAGCAATAAAGAGAGAAAAACAAAAGGTAACTCATCGATTAAAAAGGGATTAAATAGTAAAAATAGCTCCAAACACTGCATTTGGAACAAAGCCAGCTCTCGATCAGGTGATTTCGGGTCACCCATTTCCCGAAAGTCCTTCTCATCGAGAAATCCTTTATAGGTAAAGGATGATACTCTAGAATCTTGGGTGGTAAAGCCTTTCTCAAAGTGATCCTTCTATTTATCCCTCAAGAAGCTGGATTTTCGATTAGCCACCTTCAATCCGCCTACCTCCTTTTCGATCGAGCAACTCGACATCGCCTCTTTCCTCTTGACCTTTCCAACCATCTTAATAGATCTTTGTTTAGTAGGTATTTACACCATGAGCATACAAGAATGGTTGGATGCTGGGGAAAGTATCCTCGAATGATGATTCATCTCTGAGTTATAACCTTCGGGGATTGGCCTGGGCCTCGACATTGGATTTAGCAGGAGTAGTAAGAGCCGTGGTGACACCAATAGGCTTTGCAGTAGGAATGATATGACCTTTATAGGAGGCTTTACCCTAAGCGAATTCACCCGGGCCCATGCCTCAGCCTCGTGAGGCCTTCAACCTTAGAAGCTAACACTAAAGTCCTTTTCTTGCTGTGCCTTTCCTCCTTGGTAGCTAGATGCACTTGATGTTGCTATTTGGCAGCATTAGCCAGTTACTTTATCAAATATCCCGTACCAGCCATCATAGCTATAAAATAAAAAACAAAAAACAAAAAAGATAAGTATTTTACATTGAAGTTTACATTAAATGCTCATGCAATACATGACAATCAGTTAGCAAGTTAAGTCTCATTTGATATTTCTTAATGCTCACATTCTACATCTTTTCCCTTCGAAGAGCTTGATGATCCATCCAAAGTACTCAACAACAGAGCTGAATTGTAAAGACTATCCTTCCTTTGCACGATTGCCATTAACTTGGTAATATTAGCTTTGTATAAGGGCTCATCAGTAGAGTTATCTTTTAAGGAGACTGCTCTATCCAATCGATTTGATGACACACCAAACCCTCATGGCATCCTGATCAGAAAAAACCTCTTCTTAAACCCCTTCATCGATGTAGGGATAGTGAAAAGTTTCCTCTTTTCCCTGCTAGTGAAGCAACACTCCATCGCATCCACCTGACCTAATATGTAAAAAAATGAGTGAAGAGATCTAAAGTTAGAATGATTCCTTTGATCTGCAGAGTATTTTGAAGCACGTTACCATTCTCTATCCATTCGGGTTCAACTGGTTAGGTACAATCCCATATCTCCTGAGCATGTTAATCTCGAAAGTGTCAAATGAGAATTAAAGCCCTGTATCCAAACTCCACAAATGGCAGATAAACCACTCATTATTATCCCTATCAAATGGCCCTTCTGTCATCTCCATGGATTTAGGGCACGTCATCACATATTCATTGTCTGGTAAACCATACCTAGACTTTATTTTTGACACCTCACTTGGCATCAATCTAAAGAATTTTACCACAGCAAGCTTATACCTATACTCTTCAATAAAATTTCTATCTATAGATTGATCGCTGCAGGAGGCCATTTTCAGAGGAAGGGGAGAAATGAAATAGTTCCTAATTTCAAGTAAAGATTGGGGATCCAAGCTAGAAAATTCTTTAGAAAAATTATAAACAAGAAAAATGCAAGTGCATGAAGAATCAAATGAAAGGAAAATACATGATTTGTAAGTAAAAATTACTTACTTGAGTAATTTCCTAAGAACCTCAAAAAAACTTTTGAAATCTGAAAGTTTAGAGTGTGCGAAAAAATTTTGTCAGAGTTTCGCTAAAGAAATCAATAAAAAGTGAAAAATGATCTAGAAGTTACCTATTTATATGGAGAGACTCCTAAAGTATGCCAACTAATCAACCAAACCAGACCCTACCATGTTTTAAAAAGAAATGTCACGTTGGTCCTCACATCGAAATATCACTCTCGATGTATGTCCCTATCTTTAATCCAGTGATAGCTATCCAAATAAATGCTTGCCTGATCGAGCTAAAAATTTTGAAATTTTTACTCATCCAATTCTCAAACGATCGAACACCTCTGAAGGGGGGGGATAAGTGATAATACTGGATTATCCTTAAGCCTAAGTAAGTCTTAGACCAAAACCCAAAACCTATTTACAAAAAAGCCTCACACGTGGCAAATAGACACTAGAAGGCAACCAAGTGCTATTCGATCGAATTGATGGGACCTTTAATCTCATCAATCCACTAACACATTGCAAAACCCAGACCTCCAACCTACTCCATGTCACGTCACCACCCACCTTCTCTGACACCTTAGTAGCCATGCTTTAAGCACTTAAGTGCATTCCCACACTTCTTATAAATAGCCCAACGTACAGTGGCTTTAGATATAAATACTTAAGACTCTTTCTAGATTTATCTCTCTCTAAGTCCCTAACTTAATCTTTGGAGTGCTCATATCTGGTCAGAATAGGTAAAGCCTCTTGCAGGTACTTACCAGATGATTGAATCATGTAGCCATTAACTCATTTCAAGCATTGAGATGTAAAATTGTAGCCAAAATCTTTGATTCTCTTTCTGGAGATCATGCTTCATAGAATTTGTATAGCATTAAATAGTTCCTAGCTTTAAATGCCTCCATAATGTTGTTGGACTCACATTCAAAGAAGATAAACATCTAAGAGTTGTTTGTTTACGCAATGGGACTTCATTCATATGATCCCAATCAATTTGGATTCTTCTATTTATTATTTTTCGCAATTTTATTTTTCAGATTACCAACTTTTCCTTGTTTTCAAATGCAATAAATAGTACTCTCACTTACATCTAATTTTGATGCTACCCTTCCAACTACACTCATGCTTAGTTTCCCAAAGTGTGGATCATTGATCAAAAGTTTTGACGAGTTTATGCCACTTAGTGGAGTAAGATTATTTATATTGATCTCTGTTAATATCAAATTAAAAAATAACCAATGCATAAAACACACTCACAAAATAAAAAAATTCAACAGTTCATTGCATTTGATGACTATAAAAGAAAATTTGAATATTCACCCTATTAAAGAATAACATATATAAATAATGATCATTAAACAATTTTAGTTTTGTTATGATAATTTACCTGTTAGAAAAATTTTATAGTCAAATAAAGCAATTTATAACAATTAATAATAAACACATCAAGGATTTCAAGTATCACAACAACAACAACAATAATAATAACAATAAATAGATAACAATTAAATCAGAAAAAGGTTTAGAGTAGCTAGTGATTTTGTAGATTAAATCATGCCAAATAGCGTTGTCATTTGAGAGAAAATGACCCGTCTATGCCGAGTAAAATTTTTTATGTCCCTTTCAAGATATTTCAACCTGTTGAAATTTTTGAGTGTAGCTAAGAATTTTTCGAATCGATTATTTTTAATGCTCAAATAAAATAGATTACAAATAGTAAGCTAAATTTAACAAAAATATTTTTATGTTTCTCTTATCAATAATATTAAAATGAATTTGGTGGGTGATTTAGGTTGTTAGATTTTTCAAAGTAGATAAGCTTATTAGTTTTTCCAAAGTGGTGTATGAGTGAAAAAGCAACTTTATCAAAAGTGGATGACAAATAATCATTAAAGGCTTGTGCAAAGAAAACTAGTATAAAGGAGTATCGGTATTCATCAGAGTGGGGCTCATGCTGGACAATGACCGGACTGTTAAAAACCATACATGGGTGTCGGATCTGTCAGAAACCGACACCAATTTGTGCATATTTTCAAAACTATTTTTTTTAATTCAAGTTGATGGGCAAGAGATAGAAAACCAAAACCTCTGCATATATACTCTCCTAAGTGCCAAAACAAAGCTAATCTCAGTTATTATTATTTTTCTTCTCTTTTATGAATCGCCAAAAATTCAAATAAAAAAATTCAAAGAAAGAAGAAAAAGAACCTCTTTTTTTCCTTCTTAATCCTCTTTCGGGTTCTCTTCTCTCACATAATAATTTCACTTAGTAGCAATGTCGGCGACTTCAATGAGAGCTTTAACCTATTTCTTCTTTCATTTTTATCTTACCCAATTTTAACCGTATGAGAAAGGTTTGAACTTTCTGGTTCAAGCTTCTGGTTTGACGTTGTTGTGAAAGAGTTAGTGAGAATAAGTAGTTTGAAACTTTGAATTCAAAATAAGGTTTAACATTTGAAGGTCAGTTATGGCTAGACCTGGCAAAATTGATCCAAATCCATGGGTCGACCCAAATTTACCCAAAAAAAATATCCAAACCCAACCCAATCCATATAAATATCCATTGGATCAACCCAAAATTGACCCATTTTATTTTTCAACCCAATCCAATATTCATTGGATCAACAAAAAATTAACTTATTTCACTTTTCAACCCATTGGGTCATTGAGTATTAACCCAATTGGTGTTTTCAAGATTCAAAGATCTTGACCCGACAGTGTCCTTTTGAGAGGATAGAATAGCTTCATTCTTCTAAACTTGGTCAAACAAAATTTTATAAATTCAACATAAAATACAGAGCAACCCTCAATGGAATATGCTGATGGCACCCTGATAAATTGAAAATTTTAATAGCGACATTTTAAGGTAAAATACATATGAGGGAAAAAGTGGAGTTAAAAATGTAATTATTTTTCAAATTAATTAAAATTCGAGTTTATCTTTATATAGTAAATGTATATTATAGTGACCCACGAAACCTAAGTATTAAACTCAGCCATCAGTATAGTTTTGCAAGGACAGTTATTATGTTTATATATTTTAAAAATCAATCATCCTGCCCTTTTGTCTACCATAACATCAATTCCACTGTTACTTTTGCACACATTTCTTAATTATGCAATCATTTCTTATACCATACGCTCCCTCATCTAATCTTAATTTTAAAAGTTAACTCATAAATCATTAGAATTATATTTTTATACCTTTATAAATATTATGTCTGCTTCATGAAAATCAAATTAAGCTTGACTTAATTATTTTTTTCATAATAAAAATTAAGATTTAAACAAATTGAGATATAAAACTTAGAAAGGAAAGTGATTAGCAGATTATGAATGTACCGTATATTTTAAATAATCCAAATTCATGGGTCGATTCAAATCAATCCAACCCATTAATGACTTAATCCATTAATGATCCATATTTTTTAATCCATTAATGACCCAACCCATTAATGACCCATCCATTAATGATCCAACCCAAACCCATCCAACCCGCCCATTTACCACCTCTAGTTATAGCATTTCATGTGGAATTTTTCCTCTTGGCTATTCTCCTTGAACTTTCTTTTACTTCTGTAGATTTTGACGATGGTGAGTTCTTTTTCATGCTGAGTTTGGCCATAAAGAAAATTTATTGCAGGACACCTTTAGCTGAGGGAAGGGTTTCAGTTTTTTTCTTTGTATTTTTTTTTCTTTTTGCCCTTTGACCTTAATTGGTTTGAATTTAAAGATAAAAATATGTATTTATGTATGTAATTATATACAGAGAGAAGCTAGAAATTGTGAATTTTGAAGAGAGATACAATAGTGAACCTATGAATGGTGGTTCTGGTGTTATTATTATTGTTGTTATTTTCTTAAATATTTATGGTGAATCGAACGTGGGCATATAGTAAACAAATGGAAAAATAAGACTTTTTTTGTTAATAAATAAATATTGTGCATGCCATTTTGGTCATTTAGTTTGTGGATCTACCTAATAATACAAATGGATCCAAAAAAGACCTATCCATTTCAACTTTTTTTTGACAGAAATAATTTTTTAAAAAAAAAAATTGATTGTTAAAAACCGGAAAATTAGGCCTGTAAAGTACATAAGAGACTTTTTTGTTTACTTTTTTTATAATTTTGAATGCCATTGTTTGCAAAGTCAAGTGTTGGGCACTTGTGAGAGTATATATGTAGAGGATGTGATTTTGGTTTTCTGTCTTTTGGCTATCAACTTGGATTTAAAAAAATTAATGCTGGAAATCGGCACACATAGGTGCCGATGTGCCGATTTTTGACAGATCTTGGCACCAATGTAAGCCGATTTATGATACTTTAATTACTATGCGACATGGGCTCCACTCTGATGAAATATCGGCATCCCTTTATGTCGGTTATGAACATCCTGAAACTTTAATTATTTTTACTATAACACCAAATTGCAAAATATTTTTAAAATCTACAACATTGTTAAAAAAATTTCCATGTGAAAAATACATCATCAAGTCACCTAAAATATACATCATCACTTGTCCATCAGACATGTCATCTCAACCTAATTATCATCCCATATATCAATCTAATGTAGCATATATCCTATATGAGTTGGTTGGTTTGACTATCTATATATAAATTATTGCACTGAATTAGAGTGCTAATAGTGATTTCTGATGCTTTTCAGGATTAATTTTGATCAAAATAACTTTTAAGGAAAATTTTTGGAATTGAAATATTATTACATTAAAAAATTATTTATTGTTATGGGTTCTTTATTTGAGTAAAAATCTGATAATTATTAATTAAATTAACCCAAACATTTGCATAATAATTTTGCTATTAATCGTAATCTTTACGGATTTCATTCCACCAACTTCGTAGGAAGAGAAGGGGAAAAATGGCCTCTTAATTAAATAATACATTTTTCTCTAACCAATATTATGGTTGTCAAAATCAGTAAATATTGGTCGATTGAATCTAAAATACCTCAAATCCTTTACTACTTTGATATATTAAATGGAAAAAAAAAATTTGTTTGAATTAGGGGTGTACACAGATTTAGATCTTTTTGTACCAAACTGAAGTATAAAAAAAAAATTCAGAATCGAATTGTACCGTTGACTTTTTTATTAGAACCAAACCAAATTGTACCGTTATCTTTATTTGGAATGAATTTGGATATTTTATCTACAACTATATCGAGAACCATATTGAATTGTATCGAACTATTCTGAATCCAAATTGTATCAAAAGAATTGATATTTATTAATTATTATATATAATACTAATAATTTGTGCATAAATATTATTTATAATTTCTATTATATATGTATTATATAAATTTAATTTCATAATTGTTGCATTATATATTTTAATCCACAAAATTAAGATAATAATTAGCAAATATATTAAACTAAATATTTTAATTATTAATAAGATAAATTTATTTTTATAATAATTTTTTTTATCTATATGAATATATAACTAAAATAATTCGTATTTAATTTAATTTACCTTTAACATCACCCAACCGCTACTTAATTTTTTCTTTTGTACGAATATCTACATAGATATGTAAACTAAGCAAGTTATCACATAAGTATATTACAAGTTAATTTCATTTATTTCTAATGTCACTTAAATAGTACTTATCTATTTTGGGTACAATAATTTATATGAGTATTTAAATTAAAATTGTAATTGTATATAATTATTACTTATAATAAAATTTTACCAATTAATATAAATATATAAGTATATAATTATCTTACCAATAATTTCATTTACTTTTAGTATCAGTCAACTAGCACTCATTTATTTTTGGCACAATCACATTAGTGATGGAATATTTTTAATTGCTATTTAGTGACCGTTTTAAAATTCAGTCATGAAAATGCATTTGTTAAACTTATTTTATCAACACAATAGTGATGAAAAATGAAAACAGTCGCTAAATATTGGCAGCAATGAATGGTGCCATTTTTTGTGACTAAATTAGCGACGACAATATTTGTCGCTAAAAACTTTCCAATCTTTTATTTACGAAATTAATTTCCTATAACATAGCGACGGAAATTTAGTCGCTAATTGAAATGAAACTCTAGTGACGAAAATTTAGTCGCTAATTTACTATATTAATTGTGTTTTCAATTAAATTTTATAAAAAATTTCTAATTTTGATTATTGATTTCACCAAGCATTATAATATTAATAAAAAATATACATACATATTTATATATACTTACTAATTGTTTTTAATAATTTTTAAAAGTATTTTATATGATATTATTTGCCTATTTTCAATTAAATTTTTCAAAAATCTATAATTTTAATTATTTCAAGCATTATAATATAAATGAAAAAAATACATATTTATTGTTACTAATTAAGATTAAAAATTATTTCAAAAAAATTGGCAATTAAAATTAAATGTTATTTTCCAACCACTTTAAAAAAACATATCAACTATAAAATTAAATTTTCACTAATAATATAAAAAATAAATCTATAAATTATAAATAAATTACAAAATTTTAAAATACATAAAATGTATAAAATTATTATAATATATTTTTTTATTTTTTTCAATAAAAATAATGATAATATACTTTATATTGTATTAATATTTAATTGTAAAGAAAGTAAGATAAATAGATGTATAAAAACAACAACAACAACAATAATAAAGAAACTAAAGAGGAAAGAGAGGCAGAGTAAGGGCAAGGGGCAATTAAATAAAGAGAACAAAAGAAAATAAAGAAAGAAAAGATAAAGAAATAGCAAGGAGAAAGGAGAGACGAGAGAGGGAAGAAAGGCAGAATAGGAGTAAGGTTCACCATCATCAGATCCAATCAGCAGTGCAATGGCGCTATTGCCGCCAATGGTTATCGGTGCCTCCATCGCTAACGTCACCCTCCACCATGACATTCCCATTTTCTTTTGTTGGTTCGTTTGATTGTTCTTCCTCAATATCTATCTTGGTCCGAAAGTTTCATCTTTATTTTTTGGTGACCAGCGATAGCACCTAGGGATATGACTAGCACCAATCAGACCTCAATGGTGAGTGATCAATTTGGTGTCCACTGCTCCTCCCCACTCATCGATAATGGACATATTGGAGAAAAGAAGCCACCGACTGTTCTAGTGAGATCCTAACCAAACCAAATGGTGGTTTAGCACGTGACTACCATCTTTAGACTCTCACTTATGTCAGCTACCTCCGAGTGCTCTTGGTTCATGCTGGTAAGACTCCGATGAAATTCAGGTCAGTTTTTTATTTTTTATTTTTATTTTTTTATTCATTTTGTTAGTAGTTTTATTCATCAGATCCATCATTTTAGACTATTAAATTTTGGTTTTACTTTTTGTTTTGTATTTGCTACATTTTGTTATTGAATCACTATTTTTAATTGCCAAAACCTCGCTTTCTGTGATTGTTTGGCTTGGTGGAAGTTTGAGAAGATGAGAAAAATGAGAGAATAATTAGGGGGATTTTGAAACTTCCTGATAATTATAGATGCATTAACTACAACAGTATGGTAAGTACGTCTGCTTATGATTGTATATAAGATTACAATGATAGTCTTTGCATTGTCTGATTTTCTATGTTAGCAAACCATAAATAATTTTATGAGTATAAATAAGCTTGTAATTAATTATGTTGAATTCAAATTTGAGAGTTTTTAATGGTGCTAATTGAAATAATGGCAGAATCACTAAGTTAATTGAGTTATTCATGTGTGAATGCTGTTAAGTGAGAATAAAACTAGCATATATTAGCATGGTCAAATATAGACAAGTTATTTTGCAATGTAAATAAGTTCATGTAATACTGAAAAGTGGTTGTCTCATCGTTGCACTTGAATATGATGCAAATAGATCAATTTTTTTGACAATGCGTGTTGCTTGAATTTTGTCATGCTACACACACACACACACACACACACACACACACACACACACATATATGTGTGTGTGTGCGTGCATGTGTGTGTGTGTATATGTATATATATACATATATATATGTATATGTACACACACACACACACACACACACACACATATATATGTGTGTACATATAACACACACACACACATATATATATGTGTGTGCGTGTGCATGTGTGTACATACATATATATGTGTATACATATACATATACATATACATATACATATACATATACATATACATATACATATACATATACATATACATATACATATACATATACATATACATATACATATACATATACATATACATACACACACACACACACACACATATGTGTGTGTGTTTGTTGATAACTGAGGAAAATACATTTCCAAAGGCCTAATCAGTGCGGCTCAAACAGGGACCAAGCCCAGTGACAAAAGGGTAAAGTGTGAGCTGAAAGATAGCATGGGAAAGCGTGATGTCCAATCAGACTGATGGAATAACATGTCCTATCAGCCTACTGACACAAGCCAACGCTTATACTCCCCACCCATTTCTTGTCACATCGCTGCCTAACTACTCTGATTGACGGTTATCACTCCCTAAGGTACTCAAGTACCCCTCCAAAGAACTCTTATAAATAGCCCAAAACACAATGGCTCCAAGTATTAAATATCTGAGACTCTCTAAAAATACTCTATCTCTAAAAGCTACTTACTTAAGCTTCGGAGTGCTAAAGCCCGATTCCGACCGGGCACTCCCTTTTGCAAGTCTATCGATCCAATTGGCTCTGCTATCTCTGCTATCAGCTCTCCTTTTACATATGAAACGTTTTAGGTTTTATCATTTGATGCTTTCGTTGAGTGCCATGACAGATCCAAGATCTACCAAGAATGTAAATCTCGAAAATCACGATCCCACCAGTCAGGACAGATTCGGGCCCTCAGGGAGAAGAGAGAGATCTCTCAGATCACTTATTAGGGGTAACCTTCCCCCGAATTCCAATGCCGCAGTCATGAGACAACTGGAAGATACCCCTATCACCATCAGGGACATACGCGCCATTCTTAGTGACTTCACTAAAAGCATAGTCCAAACTTTAAAGAAAGGAAAAATGCCCAGAACTTATGAAAGGGGCCACGGAACCGATTACATGGTCGAAGATTTTGAAAAGAAGAGAAATAAGGGAATTTCCATCAACGAGCCAAGAGCTCACGATAGTAGGAGGATGAGTGCCAGAACCCCGGGTAGGTATGATAAGGGAAAGGGCACAATGTCCTCAAGTAGGGATTCTCCGTACACCCCCAGTAGATCCTCTACCTCATCCATTGGGGATGATTTTTCTTTCATGTGCACACCAAATCGTAGCCGCACCAAGGGATGGCGAGATGAATTTACCTTGACTGCCTTGAGCAGGGAAGACAAATGATTTAAGCAAAAGCTCAAGCGATTTGTCTTGATGGGCTCCAAAAAAGAAGTATTTGAGGACAACACTTGTGGCAACATGGCCTCACTATTTTGTAGGGAAATCACGGAGTCAGAGCTACCCCATAGATGGCGAGACATAATAATGGACAGGTATACAAGTAAAATTGATCCTGTTACTTATCTTGTTGAATATCTAACAAAAGTGCAGGCATACACCTACGATGAAAGGATCGCCTGCAGGATATTCCCTACCATGCTAGGAGGAGACGCTCTCACATGATTTCATGAGCTCTCGCAAGGTTCAATCACCTCTTTTCGACAATTGAAGGAGCTATTCACTACACGATTCATTGTGCAGACTCAAGCGCCAAAGTCTGTAAGCGATTTGTGCAACCTCTACCAGTAGACCGATGAAAGTCTTTGAGACTACATCGACAGATTCCAAGCCACAATATCGGAGGTAAGGAATGTAAGTGTGAAAATGGCATCCATCGCCTTAGCCAATGGCACAGTTGATAGGCCACTATTTGAATCAATCACAACAAGGCAGCCCGTCAGCTTTTTTGATTTAATGGAGAGAGCTAGACAACATATTAAGCTGGATGACACCCTGAGGTCCAATCGAGGCCGAAGGAGCAGCGTTATGGATAGGTTACAGCACCCACACAGACAATCATTCGATCGAGCTTTATCATTTGGACGGATTGCAAGGAGCCCAGAGAGAGCTTTCACCTCAAAAAATTTAGGAAAGAGAAAGGAGGCAGAACGATCAAGGTCCGACTGGCATACTGGTCAGCAGACTCAGATTTTCACCCCATTCAATAATAATAATGTGCAAGTATTAATGTGGATCAAGGAGAATAATCAAAAGGTTAACTGGCCAAGAAAGATGGATGAGAAAAGTAAAAGGACTAGAAACCATAATAAGTACTGCAAATTTCACAGGGATGTCGGCCATACAATCGATGAATGTCACCAAATGAAAGAAGAAATCAAGTGACTCCTCCAAAGAGGACACCTCAAAAGGTTCGTAGGACCGACCCGAGGGGCGAGCCCTTGTAGAAAATCGGACCATAAGAAAGGTGATTCCGATGATGGCAACGATGACGAGTGAAGAAGGCCAAAGAATGCGGATCCATGTCGACCATATGCCGGTGTCATAAATATGATCACTGGTGGATCATCTTACAGAGAGGATCTCACCAAATCAAGAAGGGGTAAAGGTGTCTATATCACCCAGGCATCCGAACGGCCAGCCCCAGTCACCATATCCAATGATGATGCACGAGATGTATTATTCCCTCATGAGGATGCCTTTGTTGTCAAGGCACAAATCAACAACTTTGACGTGAGGAGAATATTGGTGGACGATGGAAATGCTTACCCTCTAAGCTTATGAAGCCATGAGTCTCCTGATAGGAGAACTTAAATCAAATGCCAAACCACTCATAGGACTTGGCAATGCTACCGTTCTAGTGGCAGGATCCGTTGAGCTTTTAGTCGAATTTGGCTAGGAAGCTCAAGTCTACACCTGTAAGGTAACTTTTATGGTTATTGATATGACTCTTGCTTATAATGCCATGTTTGGCAGGCCTCTACTCTATCAAATTAGAGCTATCACTAGCATTTGATACATGGTAATGAAGATCCCGACTAAGGGAGGAATCATTGTCCTAAGGGGAGATCAAAAGACATCTAGAAAAGCATATGTTGCCACAATCAAGCACCAAAAAGAGGCCATGATGGTAGGATGATCTGTACCAATGCAGGAGTAAAAAGAAGCCATGATGGTAGAACGGCCCGTATTAGACATCTTGCATGAGTAAAGGGGGGTCCAATAGGCTTCCATTCAAGTTTTGGACTCACCGGACATTCTTTGTCCGAACGACGGAGTATGCCACTTTATGCCGATTAGATAGATGCCAATGTTCGGATGTAATAGAAGAGAAAGGGAAAGACGCCTACGCCATGATCGCTGCGTATAGACAAAAAGTCACTAAAAGACACAACTCAAAAAGATAAGAGCCTTTAATACGATTACTTTTGTGTTTAAACACAGGAAATGCCAAAAAGGGGAAGCTCAAGCCAACTCCAATACCTGTAGACCCAGGATTTTTGAAGGCTCGAACATCTCCAGAAGCCAGGATATCGCATCCCTGAGGAAGTATTGAGTATAATCATGTATAAACTTAACATTCAATAAATAAAGTAGGCTCCTTTTCTTCTTCATCTTTAGAAAAAAGGTATGTTTTCTTTTCTTTTCTTTGTTTGTTTGGTTTAAATGTATATTTGCATGATATCTGTTTGGCACCATTCGACAAAATTCCCTACTTCCGATTTGAATAAATCCGACCGAATTTTGATGGTGACTATTTGTTAAGTTCGATGTCTATTCTAAACCAAAAGTACAACCAGTCGTTCTTATCTTATCCGCCAGGCTTGACACAGCCAAAAATGAAGTTGAAATGCATTTGCTTATAAAATAAGTCCCTCTGTTAAGATCGATGTACATTTTGAGCTCAAGATATGAGGCACGCTCATTTCAATTTCTATAGGTCTACTTGCTAGGCTCGATGTTCATCTCGAGCCTAAATTACAAAAATGCTTCTCCTTAATAAATTCGTCTGCTAGGTTCAATGTTATTCCCGAACCAAAAATTCAAGATGCCTTTATTTAATCTCTGCTGATTCATTCGCTAGGCTCGATATCCATCCCAAGCCCAAAATGCGAAGGACAATAATCGAGTTAATTGTACTCCCCCAAAATGAAATTGCCAAATCTCCAAAATAAAGCAAAGGCCATAAGCCTTCTCCCTGAGAGAAACAAATCCTTGAGGGTAAGCCTCCTGTGTGGCCCACTGCCCAAAGAGGACAATATGTGGTGCTCTACCATTGAGCTACGAAAGCACTCAGATGGGAATGAAAATGGAGTTTTGTCTTCCACCATAGATCGAAAAATCACTCGTCATAGGATGACTCTCCCATAAATAGCCGATTGGCTGATATTTCAAATAAATGCCAATGAAATCGCCTAACGCGCCTAGCACAATAAATCTAAGTAACAACTCGCATCGAACAAAAGGGTTAGAATCCGATCAGATCAATTGCTCATAAAGAGTTACGAACTGCAAATATTTGAAAAGCATGATAAAATTCAGGAACTATCCTCCTTAGAAAAGCATGTTACAATTCAAGAAGTATTCAGCTTAGTCAATTTTACGCATTCTCCATGTTATGAAATCTCCATGGTTGATAAATGTTTATTCTCCTTTTGATAATTTCATAATAGATTTTCGCCTAAATTGAAATTGCAATATGAAAATAAGAAAAATGCTCTGACACGTCGAATTTCTCAAGAAATATGAAGACCTTTTTAGAAGCCGAAAGGCAAAAATCTAAGCCTCTATATCTATAATCTCTACAACTATGGGAGGCGCATCCAGATCGGATAAAGATGGTGGAGACTCTGGGGCATTTTTAAGATCAAGGTCTGTTGGTGCTGAAACAACCACAATTGGACTGATCGTTTCCACAGGGATAGCTAGTGATGACTCGGGATTATAGGGAGCTTCCTCTTCATCATCGCTGAAAGGGTCGGGCAAGACTCCCGGGTCCTTCATCCAGCTAAGGTCAGCCTTCAAAAAGCTTTGCTCGGCTGTATAAATCAATCGAGACAACAACTGTCCTTGGGCCTCTCCCACTTGGTCCATTAGCTTTTCTCTCTGGGCGGCAATTTTGTCATCAAGTTTTTTACCCCATGCCATTTTCCTTTCGGACAAAGCGGTTTTCAATGATTCCCGTTCACCCTACAGAAGGTCACGCTCCTCTTTGACCTTTGAACAATCGACAGATAGACGTATACACTCCTCCCTCAGCCTGGTTGCCTCTTCTTCAAATTTGTGCACTAAGGCATTCTCGGCAGTCAAGCGGGCTATATCCCCTTTAAGATGATCAACCTCTCTCTGCTGAGCTCTCAGATCTTGAGAAAGACGAGTGGCCTCCTCCTTTAATCTTTCAATTTTTGACTGGGCATGAAGAGATTCTCTTCTGGTAGCTTCATACTTATCTTCTGTTTCTCTCCTCACGCGATCAAAATCTTCCCATTGCCTCTTGCAAAGATTAGTCACTCCGTGTAAGCGCAAATTCCTGTTTATTAACTAAAGAACAAAAGAGGAAACAAAAGGGTCAACTAACCGAAGAGATAGCGTCAGACGAAGCGAAATCATTAGAATTATTCAGAACGAAAATTTAGAAAAGATACCTCTAGACTTTACTGCTGAAAAAGGGCTGCACTCTCGAGATAGTATGTTGGGATCTCTCATTGCCTTAAAATCACCCTCTTGAAGCATACCTCGGCACAGATAATTTCATATGGCCTTATTGTCAATAGACTAACTGTCACCAAATTGATTTTTCAAAACTTCCCCTAATGATGAGGCTCGTCTTTCGGCAATTCTGGCAACCACATTTTGAATGGGCTCCTTACTTCTAGCAGCAATTCTTGCATCTACCACGGCTACCAAGTCGGCAACTTTCTTCCGACCACCTCCTCGGTCCTCCTTCGAGCATCTTCATCTGTCACGAATGTATTTATTTGACCCTCAGACAACGGTCGGCCGGAGGAGGACCCGGAGAGGTCTGAGAAGGGCAGGCAATAGGAGCCGCAACATTGCTAAAAGCGACAATGGGATTGGTTGTGGAAGGATCAGAAGCCCGAGCCTCTGAAGGAGGCACGTGCTTTCTTTTTTTAGATCTCTTCTCCTCCTTAACATCATTTCCCTTAGCCATCACGTCCGGAACTGCATTATAAAAATAAAAGATAACTGTTTACTCCAGCCGATATACTTTTCATAAATATGCAATGCATAATTATCTATATGTATGCTTCACCTATACTCCAATTACAATGCCCACGATTCGCATCAATGGCAGTGTTGGGGTTCAGGTCCCCTGCCAGACTGCCCAAAAAGTCAACCGACTGCTCGATCTTTCAAACCTTGTAGAGAAGGCAACACATTAAGCAGCTTCCTCCATGGTCAACTGGGTGGCGTCACCCTCGCCGCCTCACAAAAGATCCTGAAGCGGGACATTGCTCCCCATTCTTTCGGATAAAGCTAATTAGGGGCAATTCTGTCAATAGCATAAAAAGGAAGCCTTAACCCAACATCCAAACTCCATGGATGTCAAACGAGCCACTCTTTATTCTCATGGCTAAAAATCCCCCCCTGTGATTGACATGGATCTTGAGCAGGCCATCACAAAGACTTTTGTGGGGAGGTTGTATCTAGAAAAAATTTCAATCATTTCTCCCTCTGTGAACTTTAAAGGACAAGCCACGGTCTCACAATTTACGTGAGCTCCAAGAAAATTCCTATCTGTGGACTAGCTACTACTCAAAGTCATCTTTGGTGGAGGGGGAGAAATAAAAAATGACGCTATGTGTGAGGAAGAGAAATCAAAAGCAAGGATTGATTACTTATTTAGGTATTCTTGCAGAAATTTTGAAATCACTAAAATGGCAAAGTCCACGCAAAAAATTTGGCAGAGCTTTGCTGAGAATCGCCGAAAAATAAGAAAAGTCACCATAAGAGTGCCCATTTATAGGTAAAATGTTTCTAGAATACTCCTAGGGCTCATCCATCGGATGGTCACCACGTGTCTAATAACGACTATAGAAACGAAGCGCCGCCCTTGATGCGCGCACCAGCAATAAATGCACAACGACTGTCCGAAATGAACAGACAAGACTTATCGAATTCAAGTCGATTTAAAAATTCCATCGAAAAATCGAAAGTCTTCCGATCGGACCTTTTGGGGGAGACAAGTGATAACTGAGGAAATACATTTCCAAAGGCCCAATCAGTGCGGCCCAAATAGGGCCCAGGTCTAGTGGCAAAAGGATAAAGTGTGAGCTGAAAGACAACACAGGGAAGTATGATGTCCGATCGGACTGATGGGACAACATGTCATGTCTACCCACTAACACAAGCCAATGCCTATACTCCCCACCTACTTTTTGTCATATCGCCGCTTAACTACTCTAATTGATGGTTATCGCTCCCTAAGATACTCAAGCACCCCTCCAAAGAACTCCTATAAATAGCCTGAAACACAATGGCTCCAGATATTGAATATCTGAGACTCTCTCTCTAAAAACACTCTATCTCTAAAAGCTACTAACTTAAGTTTCGGAGTGCTAAAGCCCGGTTCGGACCGGGCACTCCCTTTTGTAGGTCCATCGATCTGATCGGCTCGGCTATTTCTGCTATCAGCTCTCCTTTTATGGATAAAACGTTATATATATATGTTTCTTTATCGAAACTCTTTCTTAAGCTAGTCTATTAGTTGAGTTATGCTTGGTTCAGGAGAGAATTTTCTTTCTCTGTCTCTATGTGTGCATGTGTATAATTAATGGTTATTTTGATCTTACATAAGTGATTTTTGAAATAGGAATTGCAACTAGTTTAACCTACAGTATATTAGAGTTTGTAAAATGTGATTAATTGGAAGCAGTTTTGGCTTGGTTGGCTACACTATAATCGCTGATGTAATTGATTATTTTTTCCTCACATTCAACAAAAGATTTACTTTCAGAATGGGCCATGAAAATTTAGTCACGTGCAGGCTTCAGTACAATCTCTGCAACTTCCAGCATCGATCACTTCTGTTGCTACAAGGCCGAGCCAGTTTTACTGGTCTCATTTTTTTGGTTGGGCGGGGGTTATTTGCTGCCTCAGTTGTTGTGGCAGTCATATTCTTGAAGGTATTTTAACGGTTCTATGCTAGCAGATCATTTTGCTAAGTGTGTTGCATTTTTTCCATTGCCTTGTTGTTTTTAAGTGATATATGCCTTTTCAGAAATTTATTTTGCCTCGGTTGAAGATTTGGATTCGTAAGGTTGTCTTGTGACTGGAGCAGTTTATGATTTTACCTATGGTCCATAAATCATTAGAAAAAGTTGCTTAATTATTCCTAAAAATGGCCTACATCATAGATCCAAATACTTGTTTTCATCATAAATCAATAGCTCTATACATGATTAATACAATTTATAATAATATCCATAATAAGTCATAAAATTTTACCAGTAAAATGAAGGAAGAATGGCTATATATATATATATATATATATATATAATCCATGTAGGTGGGAAATAAGATTTTCTCTGAAGCTTCCTTGTAATTACATAATTTTAGTTTGTATTATTAGTGTAAACACTCTTCAACAGCTCTTAAATTAATGGTGGCAATGAATTTAATTGTAATTTGTATGGTTAAATCATAGAGATAAATTTTTGACCTTTCATCCAAGCAATTTGAATTTTCTTTTTATCTTGAATAAAACCTCTCTTGTCAGTACTTAGCTTATTTTAGTAATTGAAATTTTGTGCTCGTCTACTCAATTAATTAATTGTACAATCTAATGATCATTAATTTCCACATGATTCAGATTTAAATTTTAAAATTCTTGCAATGAATTTAAACTTTCAAATTAACTGATGATTTTCCTTTTCTTAATGCAAATCTTCACCAATATATATTATTTACATTTGCCACAAGGAAAACTACCCAAATAGCTACTTTCTTACCACACAAATTCTCAAATTGATGTCTGTGAGCTTTGCTGATAGATTTACTGCTTGTGTTTATAATATAAAACAACTGATAGATTTGCTGCTTGTGTTTATAAACTTGCTGCTTGTGTTTACTTTTCCAGCTCTTTTTCATTCTATATTGTCATGAAGCTCATGAACCCCTCAGCTCTAGTAAAATACTGGAATTATTGGTATTATTATTAATTAAAAATTGGAACTTTTAATTTAATACTCCATAAATAATCTAAATCATGTCTATAGCTAAGTTATTTTAGAGGAAAAAAAATTAAATTAAATATAGTACTTCATACAACTAACGAAGGAAATCTAATTATATTGTGAAAATTTCTGAAGTTAGTGTTCTGTACTTGACTAGGGAAGATGTCAAAAGCTTGAATGTTACTTTAAAAAGCATCAATTACTATCCGCAAATCAATGCTATTGAAGTGTATCATATTGTTGAAATTCCATTGGAAGCTTCATCGGCTAAAGGTAATTGTTCTTTTTGTTTGGTAAGTTTATTTCATTTGCTAGAATTCACTTCAATTTGCTAACGATGGTGGTTAAATTTTTCTAAAGTATCAACACTTCAGGTTATTCAACAGTCTAGTGGGTTAGATCTGGAATGGCAAGACGACCAGAATTTGGCCACTGCAAATTAGTAAAATAATTTATCTTAGCTTCTTGAGAGGAATGATGAATGTCAATAAAATTTTTTGTAGCATACTGTATAAAAATTTTTTAGTAGCAATATTAATTAGTTTGAATTATTTTTTTAAAGTGCTAGAAAATGTAATATACTTTTATGATATATATTTTTAATTAATAGTATTGGGGAAATTTTATTTATATAAAGTTAAATTATGGATGTAATAATAATAATAATAATAAATTGAGAATAATGATAAAATTAATTCTACAATAATATTAGTGATGGAATGGCGAGCATTATTTTGTCGCTAATATAAAAAAGGTGTTTTGGAAACTGATGGTTGAATTTAGCAACGAAAATTAGGTCGCTAATATTTGTCATTCTGATGACGACTGATTTTAAATTTCATTTGCGATGGTTATGTCCTTCTTTGAGATGGAATTTTCCATAGCTAAATTAGCGACTATTTCATGAATCCATTGTAAATAATTTAGCAATTGGCCTTTTAGCAACTATTCATCGATAAGTCGCAAACCAGATCACAATGGAAAATTGCCAATTAGCGATGAAATTTGCTGTCGCAAATTGGTAATTGTTTTTTAGTGCATAGTTATATTTTGACATAATCTCCCGGGCCCAAAGAGCACTACAAGAAAAATCCTAAATAGCGATGAAAATTTACTAATGAAAAACTCATTCCATTGGAAAAATGGTAGTGGAAAATCATAGGTTACAACGGTATAGAATTTCAACGTAAAAATTGGAGGAAAATTTTACTACCAAATATTACTAATGAAATTTAGCGATGGAAAAAAATTCCATCGGTAAATTGACGCCAAAGTTTTACGGCTAAAATTGAACATCGAATTTACTGACAGAATTTTATTTTCGTCAATAATTTAGCAACATAATTGAAATTTCGTAGGTAAATTACCTATGAAATTGAAATTCCATCGATAATTACTATGGAATTAAAATTTCATAGGTAATTTATCGACGGTATTCATTTTTGTCGATAATTTACTGATAGAATTTCATTTTCATCGGTAATTACTTACGAAATTTCAATTCCGTCGGCAATTACCTATGGAATTGCATTTCCATCAGTATGTACCGACGGAAGTAAATACCTTCGGTATATTTACCAAAGAAATTTCAATTCCGTCAGTAATTACCTAAGGAATTTCAATTCTGTCACTAAATCTTTCCTATATATAAAAAAATTACTCCCCCTCTCTTTTTCATTCTAAATTAAAAACTTCAATAGACATAAATAAATAATTTAAAAAATTAAGAATACTTAATATTTTTTACTTTATTAATTCTATTTAACTTTTTTTATTAAAAAAAGCCCTCAATTTTTTATAATAAACATTTAAACGTCTATTTTATAGGATTGTAGCTTGCTTTTTTTTTTTATTTGTTTGTTATAATTGAGATCATGCCACTTTTAGTGCAATTTGGGATAATTTGTAATCATGGTTCATATTTGGTGGCTTATGATAAATAACTGATCCTTAATAAAAAAATATATTATTATTTATTGATTGAAGGAAATTTCGCTTGAAGATACAATGAATTTTTAAATACATATGTATATATATATATATATATATATATATATATATATATATATATATATATATATATATATACATATGATTAAACTAAAAGCTAATTGGTACATTCAGAAACTATTTATGAGCGAATTGATATGATATTCATTGATCTATCCATAAAATAACTATAAAATATATGCACAAAGGAATAGCTAAAAGGACAACTAACTAACTCAATTTAATTTATTAATAATTGAAATCTTTCTTCTAATTTTTTGAGTTTAACGTGTTTTTAGTTTAAGAAAAAAAAATTATTGGAAGAATGTAATGCCCAAAAATTTTATAGGAAGATTGTAAAGACCTAGACCTATGAAATGGGGCCAGCGAGATGGTTTTGAGACACATCAAATTGGCTTACTTTGAATTTTTTATTGAAGTTATTTCCGAATCAAATTCACATTATGTAATGTTAAAATGTTTAATTTATTAAATTAAATTTTAATTCTATGTTAAAAATTTCTAATTTTTTTACCAAAAAAATAAATACATAATTTATGGCAAATATCTACGTCAAACAAATTTATTTAATAATTATATGTAAATAGAATAAATTAAAAAGGTCATTGTTGTAAAAAAAATAATAAATAAGTAGCCCGTGATACTTGTATGTATAAAAATAGTACAGATTACCCATTTTATTTTAAACGTTACATTTCAGTGACACTTACCACCGTCTAAATTGAAGTGTCAGTGAAGTATTAAGGTGAAACTACCACTTACAAAGATCAATTTGACATTAGCTTCACATCAGTTATAAAAAGCTAAATGAAATAAAATTCTAATTTATAAAAGACAAGTGAAAAGCAAAGGCAAGTATAATAAACAATTGCCAAAAGAGGAAACAGGGAAGGTGAGAAAGGGAGACAGAAGAGGGGACAGCCTACCAGCGGCCACGCTAGCCACCCTCATCTGCGGTGACTCTTTTGAGCCACCACTTCTCCCCCACCGCCAACATCGTTTCTCGCCCCTGCAGCATTTTCCTTTGCCAATATTGTTCCTCCGGTTCCTCAGTTACATGGCTACAACTTCAATGGGGGATTTTGGCAATTTTGCAATGGCGGCTGGGGACACAAGTAGCAACAATGAACCTACAGCGGCGAGACAAACCTCCCAGTGACTTCCGCCTTTCCTCATTCATCGGCAACTGGTAGATCTAATATAGGTATGTTGAGTCGCTTTGGTGCAGATCTCGACTAAACTGTGGCTCCTTTAGGCGAGTGACCACCGGTAACAGGTCCTCGACGTTCTTGGCTTCGCGATGATAGTGGTGGGGTATTTCCGGTGAAGTTCTGATGAGGCTCCGATGAGCATTATAATGAAACAAAATAAGAAAATTTTAGTATTCCAACTCTAATCGGTATGTGACTACCAAAATTATCTTTGTAAATTTTGTTTAATAAATTTTGAGTGATTGGTTAAGAACTGTTACTTATTTCTTTTAGATTTGAGTGTATGTTCATTGTGTGATCTATTTTGTATATCAAATTTGTCGATTAAGTATTGTAAATTAAGATCCAGATTTGAATTTTAAAGTTTTTGTTGACAAATCAAATTTAGCATGTGAAGAAGATGCCAATAGTATGATTGTTACTTTGTTTATATAATTGAACAAATTTACAAATAAGTTGATTCATTCCAATTGCTTCTCCAAGGTCTGTCTTCATTAAGTTTTGCTAAATAGTTAATTTGTTTATAAAAGTAACGAGTTAAAATTTGCACACTTTAATTAGTAATAATGTTTCGTATTTAGGAGAATAGGTATAAAGGTAAGGTAGAAACATGATTTAAGATAATTGAGGCTATAGCTAGAAACATGATTTTCCATATGCTTAAAGAATTGGCCAATTAATATTACTAGGCTCTTGATAATAAAAGAAATTGTTGGAAGTGCTGAAAATTGCTTAAAGAACAAAATTGTGGAACTTAATTAAATTATTGATGTCTTATGTTTTATATATGTAAATATGATAAGAAGGAACAAAATTTCAATTAAGAATTTGATATAACAGAAATTTAATAAACTATTAGTTAGTCTAAACAATTCCTGATTATATCCTATCCATAAATTTTTCAACTCAATAGTGCATTAACAGATAAAACTTATTATAAATTTTATATTTCTGAAACTGGCACGCGAAGACTTATGAGCTGCAGTTTAGGATGAGAATTTTATAATGTGATTGTGATTATTCTTTTATTTTTATCATAATGCAAATATAAAACATTATTTTGGTTAATAACATTAAAGTATGAAAAGTGTTATAGTCTATAAAAGCTTTCCTCCTTATATATATAATTTTTAGCACAAACCATGAATTCAATAGGGATTGTCTGCTAATTGCTTATAAATTTTGCAGTGCTAGATTTTGCTACTTTTTCTATAGCTTCAACCCAAATATCAAAATTTCAGGTCGATATATTCAAATTAATATATTGTTGAACTGTTGAATGATTAGCTTGCATTTTTTTATTTAATCTCCTTAAAGTAATTGGATTTCTGATTTGCTAATCGTAGAATTTTAAGGAGATTTTCATTTTCAACCCTATGAGGAGGATTATATCAATAAAAGAAAGAAAAAGGTTCATGTGTATATATAATATATATAAAATATGTTCCAACTCACTCAATTTCATTTTATGTCCATTTACAATATTTCGTTAAGATTAAGAAAACTATTAGTTAGTCTAAACTTTAGTAATTTGTGCTTTAGAAAAATGTATGTAATTAATTAGTTTATTTTTATGTTCATTTTTTAGGGGAAAGTATGCAATGATAAAAATGTATGCGTATTGATTAATAATTGATGGCTTTTGTGAAAGAAATAAAATCTGAAAATAGAAACTGAAAAGTTTATGCTCTCTCACTGTCAAATATATAGGCACAATTTCTATTTGTTTTTAGCATTAGAAAATTAGTTTAGCATTAATCACTTCTTGTTATGATTGTGGGTTTGATTATTGTTCTTCTTTGTGATTCATTATTTGCTTCAACGTGATTATTATGTTAATAAAAAAACGTTTCTTATAACTATTAATATCATAAAAATTGTAATATGAGATATGTTAATTTTTTTTTTAGGATTTTATCTTCAACCTATTTAATTTTCGGTAATATTATAGTTGAATCTCTAATCCGTAAATATCTATATACTTTTACTGATTTTTTTTATCCATAAGGTTCTTAAAATCATGGTTAATAAATAATTAGCTTTTTGAATATACCGTAAAAATCATTGTTAATATTAATTTATTGGGTATTATCAGGCTAATAAATAATTATTCTAGGGGTGTACACAGTTCGATACCTGTTTCTCAAATATTCTTACTCTTCTGTTTCTCAATTTTTCAATCAAATTTACCTGATAAGTATTTTTCATTTATATTTTATAAATTAAATTTTTTGTATAAAATTAGAAAATTCTAATTTAATAAATTTGTTCATATTAATTGATTTATTATTTAATTAATCATGAATTGGAATAGTTAGTACTTTATTTGATATAATTTTTATAGATATTATTGGCTTTTGTATATGTACTGAATTGATATTAAGGATATTTAAGTAAATAAATTAGAAATGAATTTTTTTATTCATTTATTCCAAGTATAAAATTAAGGAATTCATTCTCAACTCTATACATTAATTATTTTATTCCAAGCATAAGAATTCATTTACAAATGAATTTCACGTGGAATCCATTTGTAAATGAATTCCACAATTGCAATTCATTTGTTCCAAGTAAGGCCTAAACGATACAGTACAGTACAATTCGGTACTTCGGATAATTCAAAATTTTTTAAATTTTACAAAATAAATTTACACAATAATAAATATAAATACAATTAAAATATCTCAACAAGTATAATTAAAATTTAAGTCAAAATACATTGCTTAAAAATCAACATTCAACAGTCTTTCTCTGCATTATGCTGACATTGATTTCAGAACTTTGAGCAATATTTTAAAAAAATACAGATTTTAAATAATTACATCACCAAAAAATATAAACATTAAATAAAAATTTAAAAAAACCCAAAAATAATAATTACCCGATTCAAAATTTTCAAATTATTTGATCGATGCCTCTAAAGCTAAAAGTTTAGCTGATCTCAACCAGTTTTGATAACAAATGAGAATTTCGGCTATAATCGGAGTTAAAGAACTTCTAAATTTGTCTAAAATCCTTCCTCCAGTACTAAAAGTTGATTTAGAAGTCATAATCGAGCAATGAACAACCAAAATATCTTTCGCAACCTTAGCCAAATTTGGATAATTACACAAATTGGTAAAATTTCATTAATATAATAATTGTATTGTTAATTTAAATACTCAATTACTCATATAGGTATTATGAAAAAATTAATGAATATTAGTTAAGTGATACTGGGAGTATATGTACTCATATAAGTACATTTAATCATTCATTATATATAGATAAATAAAGTTAATAAAAAAATTATTACATACTCATATAATTATATTAATTGATAAAATTTTTATATACAATAACTATATATAATCACATTATTGATTTACAACTCCATTATTAATATAGGAATTGTACGAAAATATATAAATACTAGTTGAATGACACTAAAAATAAATAAAATTAATTAGTAAAATAATTAAACACTTATATAATTCAATAATTGATAATATTTCATTATATATAATAAATATATTTAATTACATTATTAATTTAGATATTTATAAAGGTATTTTCCTAAAAATATGAGTATTAGTTAATTGATACTCAAAGTAAATGAAATTAATTGATAAAGTACTTATTAACTTATATATCTATATAGATATTTATAAAGAAAATAAAATAGTAGTTGAGTGATATTATAAATAGATTAAATTAAATACAAATTATTTTAGTTATATATTTATATTCATATATATAGAATAATTATTATAATAATTAAAATATTTATTTTAATTTATTAACTAATTACTATCATAAATTTGTGTATTAAAATATATAATTTAAATAATTATAAAATAAAATTTATGTTGTACATATATAATAAAAATTAGAAGTAATATTTATATATAAATTACTAGTATTATATATAATAATTAATAAATATTGGTTCTTTCGGTACAATTCGGTACAAGATAATTCGGTACAGTTCAATATGATTTTTGGTTCGGTTCTAGGTAAAATATCCAGATTCGTTCCAAATAAAATCAACGGTACAATTTGGTTCAGTTCTAGTCAAAAAGTCAATGACACAGTTCAATTTTGGATCTTTTTTTTTTGTATTTCGATTTGGCACAGAAAAATTTAGATTCATGTACACCCCTAAATTATTCTAATCCAATTGAATCTATACGTACACAAACGAGCGCCCATATATATATATATATATATATAACAGCATTTTTGCCAAAAGAAATACTACTGTAAATAACAAGAGGTAGTTAAATATATAAATAAAGAAGTAGGAATAACCTGTCCACTACTATAATTAGAAAATTTGACGAAGTCATTTATCTGATTCCTAGCAGAAGGGATTATTGAGAGAGATGAAGCAAGGCAAACACGAAGGGAGTTTTCTTGTTTCTCCTGCAAAACAAGAACTATCTCTTCCATGGTTGAGTTTGTTAATTGATTTGGCACATAAACATTCATTATCAATCCATTTCTTGATATTTCCCATTCAATTCCATCACTTAAAATTTTGATGGTGGTAATATTAAAGAGGGAGCCAAGAATATTAAGATGATGAATTGCTTTTCTTGTTGTATGTCTAATCAGACACTCAGCAGAAAGTCCTTGAAAAAAAGCGTTAAGGAATATCATGATGCCAAAAGTTCAGCCTCCTTCGCTAATATCTCTTTCAAAAGTGGTAATTTTTTCTTAATTACACCTTAATTGTTTCCCATCCTTCTTCGGTTTTCAGCATTCTCTATCTCTCTTGATCATATACATGCAAGAAAAGTCTCGGAAAAAACTTTTTTAGATCAGGTTCATGGCGAACCAATTGATACAAGATAATTTCTGATTGATTTGATACACATGAATCTGGTCTCAAAAAAAAAAAAAAATATATATATATATATATATATGTCTAAACTAGCTTTATTGTAGACCAACCAATTGGAACCCACCATATAGGCAAATAATGCAATTTGTGCTTATAGAATACAGTATCAGGTTATAAACCCATGTGCCGTGCACCAATGCACCAAGCGCTGCACAGAGTCCGATCGGTATGTTTCGTCGGTGCATTGGAATCATCCCGTATTTCGAGCATTCATTTTGTTTGTACTAATCAAATGAACTTTATCAAAATAAAATACAATGTAAACCAATTTTGTGAGTTGCAGATAGCAGCAGAAGAAGGTACATAGCAGAAGAGCTAGCAAAAATTGGAAAAGGCAATATATCTGCTGAGATTTTCTCTTTCCGAGATTTATGTGCAGCAACTAAAAACTTCAGCCATGATAATCTCCTAGGTGAAGGTGGTTTTGGGAGGGTATACAAAGGCCAAATCGAAAAAACAAACGACGTAATATTGCAGTATATTTCTCATATCTTTCATTCTTTTATTTCTTCTACATGAAGAAATTTAAAAGTTTTAACAATGAATGAATGTTGTTTTTTTTTTAAGGTTGTTGCTGTGAAGCAACTTGACAGAAATGGGTTTCAAGGAAACAGAGAATTTCTGGTCGAGGTTTTGATGTTAAGTCTTCTTCACCACCGTCACCTTGTGAATCTTGTTGGATATTGTGCTGATGGTGATCAAAGAATTTTAGTATATGAATTCATGTCAAATGGCTCCCTTGAAGATCATCTTCTTGGTACTGTAATTTCCATTGTTCTTTTCTTTGTTTTTTTTTTTTCATCACAAGGCTACGTACCTTAATTTCATCCATAGTCAGTCAGCGTATACTAATAATAATGACTCAATTACCGTTTTAAAAATATTATTATTAAAGTTATTTTAGTCCAAAAATCATAAATTTATCACAAAATCGCATATATGGAGTGTCATATAGCACGTTATTAATGGTTCAACATGACATTTTTTCAATATTTCAAAGCTGAATTGTCTTGCCATGTCAACTAAAGTGATTTTAATTCTAATATTTTTTTATGGCCAAATTGTTATGAAGGTAAAGTCAGGTGAGAAACTCCGATTACAACAATTAACTATCTTTGGAACATGTTGTTTTAGATTTACCACCAGGAAAAAAAGGTTTGGATTGGAAAAGCAGGATGAAAATAGCAGAAGGTGCGGCAAGAGGACTTGAATACTTGCATGAACAAGCAAATCCTCCAGTAATCTACCGTGATTTCAAAGCATCAAATATACTATTAGACGATGATTTCAACCCCAAACTATCAGATTTCGGACTGGCAAAACTGGGTCCTACAGGAGATAAGACTCATGTTTCAACCAGAGTGATGGGAACTTATGGCTACTGTGCACCCGAATATGCCTTGACGGGCCAATTGACTGCAAAGTCTGATGTCTACAGCTTTGGAGTTGTGTTTTTGGAGCTAATCACTGGAAGAAGAGTTATTGATACTAGAAGACCAACAGAAGAACAAAATCTAGTGGTTTGGGTATGTTTAACCGCAAACTTAATCTATAATATAGTATGATATTTCATCAAATGATTGATTTTTTGTATTGTGGAATTGTAGGCAACACCATTGTTTAAAGACAGAAGAAAGTTCACATTAATGGCAGATCCTTTGTTGGAAGGTAAGTACCCTACAAAGGGACTGTATCAGGCACTTGCCATAGCAGCAATGTGCCTTCAGGAAGAAGCAGATACTCGTCCATTAATGAGTGATGTTGTTACAGCTCTTGAATTTTTAGCCATAAAGAAAGAGGATGAAGATGAGGATATGGGTGCCAATGTCAATTCAAGTTCTGATAATCATCCCCATAAACCATGATATATATATATGTGATTCATATTTGTGATTATAATTAATACCCTTCTTTTTTTCTCTCATTATATTATAACAATAACCAATTTTTTAAATATATTATAACATCTTTTTTATTATTATTTATTATTATTACTTCCTTTTTTTTGTAATTTTTTAATTAATTATAGTAACATTTTTTTATATCTAACTTTTCCAAATGGTTGGAAAATGTCACTAATTTCTTATACAACAACCCACCAAATAATGTCGCATATTTTTTCACTTTATAGATAAATTGTCAATTTTAGAATAAAAAATATCAATAATTTTAAGAAATATATGGAAAATATTTTTGTTTTAAAATTTTAAAGATAAAAACAACTAAAATAAATTTTAGTGTCATTTTCTAACACTTTAGAATGCGTTCGAGGTGAATTTTGTTTTTGGTTTTTGGATTTTTTTCTTAAAAATAAAATAAAAACACATTCGGTATATTTCTTTTTGTTTTATTTTTTGAAAAAATTTAAAGAAATGATTTTTACGCAAAAATAGGAATTAAAAATTTTCAAAATGTGCTTTTTAGAATTTTTCTTTTATCAATAATTTAATTACTTTATTCTCATTATCATCACCACCACACCACTACCGCCGCTGCCATTGCTACCAACCCCAGACCGTCACCAGCTACCATCACCGCCGTTGCCACCATCACTGTGGCCACCACACTGCCACTGCTTCCACGACCACCAAACCGCCACTACCACCGCCGCCATCACCCCTACTGTTGTGCCACCACCACCACCACACTGCCACTTTGGCAACCACCACCTCCATCGCCGTCACTATCAAAATCATTATCATAATATACATGAATAATTAGAAAAATATGATACATTTTTTAAATATATAAAATAATTTTTTTTTAAAATAGATAATAAAAAATAAAAATAATTTTTGGATTTTAAGAAATAAAAAATCTATAACTTTACCGAACACACCCTTAATTTCTAAGGAAAAAAAATTGGCTATAGCTTATAAGGAAAATGTTGTATTTTTAGGCTAGCATAATAAACTAAATATAACTAATTATATCAAATTCAATCAAAAAAGAAAATATATTTATCTCTTGTAATCCAAAAATCTTTGAATAGTGGAAGCAAATAATATGGTTTTACATCACTGCTTAGACTTTTATACACGAACAACAGCTGCGAGATAAGAGCGACAAATTTATGATCTAAAAATTCCTTGAAAATTGTGAGTTTATGAGAAGTAGAAAAAAATACTTAATTCTTTTTAGGGAAAGCGTATAAAATTCAGGTAACGCAGTTAGTAACTTTAACTTTGATTTTTGAACCCTTTTATATATAAGTATATTGGAGTTTTTATTTTCTTAGTATAAATCAGACTATTTTTGAAAATAGGATTAGATAGTTCTAATTAGATGAAGATACTTATTTCTTTATTTGATTGAAACTCATCCAATATAGAGTTATGGATGTATCCAAATTCCATCAAGAAAGAAAAAGAAAACTCTTCATATCGATTTTGCTATGCTATTTTTGGAATTAATTATTGTGTCTCAAGCAATTTGATGGGTAGTTTTTGATCATATTATACACCAAATTACAACTAGACAAAAAAAACCAAAAACTCATTAAATTGATTTAAAAGATCCACTCCAAACCAACTTTAGCGATTAATCAATCCAATTGAATGCAAATATGTACTTTAAATTTTAAAATTATGGTTAATGGATTTAGATTTAGACTTAAGTGTCTAGTTAACTAGTTGGCAAACAATTAACCGATTTATATTTAATTCTCCACATATATATGGAGCATTTTTTTTTTTAAATTAAGGTAGTTTTTAAAAAAAATTAGAAAGATGGGGCTATAGTAAAAATATTTACGTTTTGGTGTGTCGAAAATCGATAGTGTGTCAGTCTCTAAAACCTCAAAAATTGTGCGTCTATATTTTGCAAAGTTTCGAAATTTTTTTAACTCATTCTTTTATTCTCACTTTCAAACTCTTTCTTTCACTTTTTAACTCTCATTTTCAAACTCTTTCTCTCATTTACAAACTCTTTCTTTCATTTCCAATATAGTCATAATTTCATTTAACATTTATGCCATTTGGCAATCTTATATAAAAAAAAGTAATTTAATTTGGGTATTGTATAGTATAATTTTATTTTGTTAAGAAAAAATTATATTATCATTGACATTATATTTATATTTTATTTGTATGTGGTGATAATTTTGAAGTATATCTAATTACAACAAAGGTAAAGGTAAATTGCGTTTTTTTTTTATTTTAGAAAAATAACTTTAGTTTATATGCCTAGATGATTAATTTTCATGATGGTGGATCTAATTTATTGCTTAATTTATTTATATTATATAAATCCTATTTATTTGGTATGAAAAGATTATTTGCTAAAAAAAAGAAAGAGTAATTATTAAATCTTTCCATGTGTTAATTAAGTTAAAAAATTGTGTTCGCATGATTTGTTTCTGAAAATAATAATTTGGAATTTGATTTGTATGAGTTTACAAATATATTAAAATTAATCTTTAAATGATTTATGAAATAATTAGTGTAAGACATTTGTGTGTGTGTGTGTATCTATATATATATATAATGTTTTGATGTAGAAAATAATTATTGCATAAAAAGATAAAATTTAATAAATAGTATTAGCTTAAATTTTAATTTTGAAGTGGGTGTACCAATTTTTGAGAAATTTATATATTCTTTTCATTGTTTTTTTAGGATGTTATGTTATGGTTTTTTTTTTTTTAGCCAAAATTATATTGATAAAAGGGAAATACAGACAAAATGTCAGAGGAATCCAAAGATTCCAACTGAAGCAACATTCCCAGACAACAAAATCAACAGAGCTAGAGTTACCAATCCAGAGCTAACGACATCAGACTAAGGGTTGTAACAAATAACTAAAGAGACAAGGCTACACTCAACCAAAATAACCTCAATCTTCAGGTATACGATTAACACCTGCAGTCCACCACTAAAAACCATATTGAACAGAGGAACCCAATCACCCATCTGCATAAAAACTACCCAATACAACTAACAAATATTAAGACATTCACAACTTAGAAATCAGCCAATGAGATCAAGCGGAGAGAAGGCATCAGAAAATAGTTAAGAGCTTTCAGAAATGATAGTTCAAAGACAGAGCCATCCGGATGGAAAGTAGCAGCAAAACCCATTGGGAAATTCATCATCAACAGGACAGGCAAACGAAATAATAGCATAGAAAAGTCAACAGGCAGCCATAACCGAATATAGCACCAGCAAGAGTAGAAAAACCATCAAGACAACTAATGATCCATCTAACCTAGCTAAATCTCCTTCATGTTAGTTGAAAGGGATAGAGGTCAATCGAGAAGAAGAAATTAAATGAGCCATGTGATAAACACGCCCATAAACATTCAATAGAACCAACAGCAAGCTCAACCCTGCTGTGCAAATATAGATACGACCCTTAAAAGCCAGTTAAGTTCCTCAGAACATCAGCAAACCCATCAAACGAAAAGCTACAACTCCCAACTTCCAAAAATCGTAGTAGTCAATTGGCCAAACCCCTGTTATGCTTGGTTGTTGTGACGGCCAGAGCAGGGAATTTATTTTTATATCCAAGCAATAAAATCCTGCTGCCTGTTAACACTCATCTTGGCCAGACAATCCGTTACATGATTACATGATTTAGACTTCTATTGGAAGGAGAAGGATTTGAGTAAAGATAACTTGCTCTCAATGCAATTGAAAATGGAGCCTAATTCAAAAATTATAGCAGAGTTATAATTAAGGAGAAAATATGATGAGATGTCAAAAGCTTTATCTACAGCTACTACTTCTACTTCATTAGAATCCACATTTCTTATTTTGCAAGAAAAAATACATAAAAAGGAACCAGTAGAGTTCCTCAAAACTCCACCAACACCAAAAGGACCATGCTTCCCAAAGGATGATCCATCCCTATTTCATTTTAGAGCATCATAAGGAGGTGAAGACCATATAAGGGCATGCTTCGATTAGGATGACTCCTAAAATCCTCAACAGCTAGGTAAAGGAGTTGACTGTTGGAAATGTTCAAGCTATCAATTAATTTTATCCAGAAATCTGCCCTTGCTAATATTAGATGGAAAACCTGCTCTCTCGTATAAGAGACCCCTTTAAAGACTATCTGATTTCTTTCCAGCCACAGTGTCTATATTATAGAAGAAAGCAAAATAAATCATAGTTTCCTTTGGAAGTTGCCTTTGCAGAGGTTTTCCTATTGAACTATCTAGCCATAGAATGAGTTTGGAATACAAAAATAAACACCCCACCACTTGGCAATCTTATACCAAAGACTCGAAGTAAAAGAGCATAAGACCAATATATGGTCTACAGATTCCTTAAACTGTCCGCAAAAGGGATAAGAGATATTGGATGATGGAATGATATCCAGATTTGCAAAAAAAAAAAAAAACCTTGTGGCTAATCTATTCAAGAGAGCTATCCATAACAAAATTTTAACTTTAGGAGGGGCTAAATTTTTCCAAAGAAAGGAATATAATGGAGTGTGGTTAATAGTGGTGCTAGTATCAGAGAAGAATTTTGCACAAGCCAATTTCATAGAGAACACTCCCCTTATATCATAAATCCAAACTTTTCGTTCCTCTCTATTATGAGAGGAGTAAGAGTCAAGGATGCTCATTACCCTTAGAATATAACATTCTTATGTTCTCAGAGGCTTGGTCTATTCTAGTTCCCAAGTCTAAGAATTGTTGTTTTAGGAGCCACAACCAATGATTAAAGCATTTTTTTTTAAAAAAAAAGAGAATAATCTATCAAAAATGCATTTGAGAGGCATGTAGCATATCCATACATCGTGCCAGAAGTAACAATGTCTACCATTTCCAATTTCAATTCTAGTCCCATCCATAAAATTTTAAAGTTTACCAACTTTGACGATATCCCTCCCAATAGTTGATGAGAACCTAAAGGAATTAAGATTACCAAAATCCAAGATGAGTGAATTGCCAGGAGAGTATTTATTTTTGATGATTTGCTGCCAAAGGGAACTACTATATGGATTAAAATTCCATAACCACTTGATTAGTAGTCCCTTGTTCCTCCATGCCAATGATCCAAATCTAAGGTCTTCTAGTTTCTTTGGCTTCTGAATAGTCTCCCAATTTACTCTTCACAGTTTCCTTCTATCCTCAGAGCCTCCCCAAAAAAATCTCCTCATAATGGAAGTAATAGTTTACAATACACCAACTGGTATCTTGAAAAGAGAGAGATAATGGAGAGGAAGACCAGATAAGGATGCTTTAATCAGAGTTAGTCTGCCTGCATAAGATAATTAGGAACATTTCCATCCTGCCAATTTAGATTTAATTTTCTCAATGAGAGGAAGCCAAGTCTGAGTTCTATGAGGATTGGCTCCCAAGGGGAAGCCCAAATATTTGCAGGGGAAATATTAGGTACGGCATTTTATTATCTCAGCACAACCAACAAGCCAAGCTTTATCAACATTATGCCAAGCTTTATCAACATTGATTCCCAACAAGCTGCTCTTTAAGAAATTTATTGTCAATCCAGATATGCCTTCAAAGATTATGAGAACTCTCTTTACATTAAGCACCATTTCCACTCCAGGTTGCACAAAAATGACAGTATCATCCGTATATTGCAGATGGGTGATAATGTGACTTGCAGGATCTCTCGGATTAGATAGAATACTAGTAAATAAATTCAAATCCGAGGCTTTTATAAGAGTCTAGAGAGACCTTCAGCTGCAATGAGAAAAAAGGGTAATAATGGGTCTCCTTGTCTAAGACCCCTTGAGAGAGGGATTTCAGTCGATGGGCTGCCATTAATGAGGAAGGAGACTCTAGCAGTGGAGATGCACTCCTTGATCCACGATCTCCATCTAAATTCGAAAATCATTTGCTCAAGAACTGTATCAAGATAGCTCCAAGACACTAAATCAAAAGCCTTATGGAAGTCAATTTTTAACATTACCCCCCTGCATTTTGTGCTTCTAAAAGAATGGATAACCTCGTTTGCTACCAGTACCCCATCTAGGATGAATCTTCCTTTCATAAAAGCACTTTGTTCCTCTGTAGTAATCTCGTCTATGACTGTCTTAAGCCTGTTTGCTAGTAACTTTGCTATTATCTTATAAAAGCACCCGATAAGGCTAATGGGTCTATAATCTTTAACATTGGAAGCTCCTCTCGTTTTAGGGATAAGAGTAACAAACGAGGAATTAATTCCCTTTGGTAACTTTCTAAACTAATAGAAAGCCAAAACCATATTAAAAATGTCAGTGGCGATAAAATTCCAAGCTATTTTGATGAAAGATTCTTCTAGTTCATGGTACAATCGTTCAACGCTATTAGCCTAAAATAATTAAATTTATTATTACTTCCCAAAGAATACACACATTTTAAAGTATTAACTTTTAATAATTATGCAAAATAAATTGTGTGAAATATTTACTATTGCTCCACGGGATGCACCAATTGGGATTTATCCATCGTCTAGTTCATTGTGCTTATCATTACATGTATTCAAATTGATTATGCAACAGATATCTTGGATGTTGGCCTATCACAACTCGTGTATAATGGATGTTCCATCATTTACTAACACTGCGAATTTAGCGACCTAATTCAAATGGTTTTGGCCTCGTAGATCTATCGTATGCAAATTGTCTTGTATAAGAGGTTGAGATAGACCAAATTACCATATGACTCTATCGGGATGGTGCAACTCAATGATGTAGAAACAAGTTCGTGGAACAACAGTTATCCAACTTTGTTATCCACTTCAACAATAATTGGAAAGCAATTGGATTATATTGTTTTAAGGCTCACACTTAAACTGTATTACGAAATAGATTTGTTCATTATATCTAGCACGGATAGGAGATACAAATATCGAGGTTTAATTAGAGAAATATACACAATTGATTTTTGTGTTAATATCAAATTATGAAAGTTTAAAACTTTTTCATAAAAAATAAAAATTAAAAAAATTTATAAAAATATTTAAAAAAAGGTTTGTAACTTTGAATTTTCACTTGATAAAATTTGAAAGTACAGCTATATTGAATTCTTCATTTTTATAATTCAATGAAAAAATAATTTTTGAAACAAACAATGATTAGACAAAGGTATCCTATTAGAATGCTCGGAACCAATTTCAAAAGGTTAAACTCATTAATGGTTAAAATTTATGATGATAATCTTATCAAAATAATCGGATTGTAGATAAGCAAATCGAAAATATCTAATAGTAATATAATTTTTCCCTTTTTTGAGAGTTAAAATATGTTATCAATCTATATTATATATTTGATAAGTTTTGATGGCTTCAATTAACCTGCTACGTATGTTTTTGTTTGTTTTGCAGTTTCAGTATTTTCAGTTATTTAAGTAAATTACTTAATATAATTTCAATATTTTAAAGCCAATTTAATATATATATATATATATATATATATATATATATATATATATATATATATATATATATATATATATATATATATATATATATATATATATATATATGTTATGCATAAATTTTAATTAACTATGGACTGATTTTTGTTTAAGTTGTATTTTGTATTAAGTAATACTTAAAAAGATAAATTTTATACTCATTCGTTATAATCTTTTACATATAATTGTGATACTAGTCCTACTAAAATATATAACATAATAATTTATTCGCTATGATGGAACCAATGGCATTATTTTAATAAAATGGATTGAAAATCATTTACTCAAATGTACTTATATTTCAAATCGATCAAAAATATATTGGGTAGAATTTTTTATTTTTTATTTTTTTAAGCAGGAGGGAAATGGGAGTGCTGCTACCAAATTGCCACAACCGTTGGACTCCACCCCATCCCTTTATATATGTCTAGTTGGAAGCTAATCAAATAATCATATGGTATGTTATTGTATTGTATTTGTGAGAACTATAGACTTGAACCAAATTATGAAAGGTAACAATATTTATAATTGTAATTAGATATTCATACTCTTATAATAAAAATAATGGAGATATATTGAATAGGAACGTGATATGGTGTGCATGTGTACGTATCACCTTATCAAATTTTTGTGCGTGCATATGTGCATCGTAGTAACACTCATTTCGAACTATTTGTTGTCATGGAGGAAGTAGACTTGGCAATTGGGTTGGGCATGTTTGGGTAAGTTTTTTTCAATTTTAGATTCTGATCGAGTCACTTCTTTTCTGGATGGTTCGGGTTGGATCTTAGTTAGTATTGAGCAAAACCGAACCGAAATCCAAAATTAAATTGAACCATAAGTAATTTGATATTTTCAGTTTGTTTTTAGTTTAATCGATTCCATTTTTAAAAAAGAAATTCGGTTATTTTAGTTCAATTCAACTTTGATAAATGTTTGAAAACTGTTAAAATCAAACCCATTTAATTATTAGTAAAACCATATCATTTTATACCCTTTTATATATTTATTTATATAAAGCCCCATGACCATATATCTTTCTTTCTTTTTCTTTTTGTTTGTATGTAGTCTCTCCTTTTTAATTGATAAAAGGAATAATAAATTAAATTAAAATTTGAAATTCTAATTAGAATACAAAGTTTTATCAGAAAAATGAAAGAAATATCTTTTCTCTACATTTCAGATATAATGCTTTAATGAAAAAAAGTTAAAGAGAGAGGCTGAGCAACAGTGACAATGCAAGATTGTAGATGAGACATGAGTAGCAAAATAACGATGAATTAGGGAAAGGGATGAAGAAAAATAGAGAAAGAATATGCAAAAAAAAAAAAAGAAAAAATAGAAATCTTAAAATACAGTATAAATTATAAGCCATTTAGTAAGCACGTGCAAAAGCACGTGATAAAAATATTTTAGTAAACATATTGATAATTTTATAAATAGACAATTTATACAATGGTGCATCACTTTAATTAAAATACTATATAAAAAAAACATTATGTACTTGAAACCAATATTGGTTGATTCAAGTAATTTGGCATTTATTGCTCTTAAATAAGATTTTATATTTTATCAATTGCTAAAATCAAAATTAGAAAAGTATTACCTTTATAGTAGACTAAATTGACTTAAAATGGATAATATATTGAAAGAGCTTTACTTTATAATGGACAAAACCAGCTCGAATTATATAATATAAATCATTATATAAAAAATATATAAGTATTCAAAATGCAAAACTGTTTTTGTTAATGTTAGAAAATCTATCATGATATATTATGAGAAGTAAACATAAATATCTCTCGAAGTATAGATCGTTGAAGCAGAAATCATATATTTCAAGTTACCAGCAAGACTTTCACCCATGTATCATAAACTATGAGATGAAAACATAAATCCATGAACTAAAAGCCCCACAGATAAAGAGAGAATACACGAGGAAACAAACCAACAGAATTTTGGTATCTCTGATTTTTTTTCTTTTTTCCAAATGAAGAAATTTAGCCATTATATAGGGCTTCAATTAAGAAATACTTAATTGCCTTGATTGATGAGAATTAACACTACAAAAAAACTGCCAATTAGCGACAGCCTTATTTTCGTCGCAAATTTTGTGATGGATTCGCGACTGTTTTACAATTTTGTCGTAGAGAGGATATTTTCTAATTTTTTGCGACGAACTAGCGATGGAATGAACAAGCAGTCGCTAATTATTGGCGAAAAGTATATGTTCCATGTTTTGCGACGGAATTGGCGACGAATATTTCCGTCGATAAAGTATATAATTTTTTATTCATGAAATTAGTTCCAGAAAATTTAGAGACGAACATTTTAGTCTCTAATTTGGAAGGGAAAATATAGCACCTTTTTTGCGACGGTTTAGCGACGAAATTGATCTCAGTAATACAAATAGCGACGGAATTATTTAGTCGCTAATCCGTCGCAAATAAATTAAAAAATAATTTTTTTTTAATTTCACTCACATGATTTATGTATAATTTCGAGTAATTTTAATATAGACCATATGAAATGAATATTTTATTTTGTAACATAAATTAATAAATTATTTTATAAGTTGATAATAATTTTTTATCAATTATACCAAAATCTAAAGTTATTTATTTAGAAAATTTATATTGTTAATAATAATAATAAACTAATTGTTATGATTATTATATATTTGCATGTCTAAGATTAATAAAAATAAATATTTATAAAATAGTAATATAAAATTTATTATTTCATTTAAAATAATAATAATAAAATTTGTAATTAATTTTTATTTTATAAAATTTAAATCAAAAATTAAATTATTAAGAATTCTATTGATTTCTTTATCAATTATCCCCAAATATAAACTTATTTATTAAAAAAAATTACATTTTTAAGAATAATAATAAAGTAATTGTTATAATTATTATATAGTCATATTATGAAAAATAATAAATATAAATTTTTATATAATAATAATAATATAAATTTTATTATTTCATTTAAAATGATTATGAAAATTTTATTATTTATTTTATTTTGTTAAAATTTTAAGCAAATTTTAAATTATTAAAAATTTTTAGTTATATATATTTACAAAATTATCCTTGAGTACAATGATGAAATTTGGTAGGGGCATTTTAGTAATTTTAGAAATTTACCCTACATATAAAAACAATATTTTCTCTCCCCTCACCTCTCTACACCTTTTTAATTTAATGTGTATATGATTTTCAGCTTAATTTATGGTTTAATTGAATAAAAATTAATTAATTGTATAAACTTTAGTTTTTAATAATTAAAATGTCTAGTAATAGATAGATCAAAAAATAATTACTAATGACCAATATTTCATTCTTAATGACAAATTGCAACTAATATAGTCGAAATATCTCAAATATAAGTCTACATTCTCTCTTTCTATATTATATATATATACACACACACACACTTCAAAACAGTATATATCGACAAATTAAATTTTAGAACATTACATTAATTATAATAAAGTAAATTATATATAACTACAATTAAAAATTAATTAATTATATACAAGTATATAATTTTATAATTATAATAATGCATACATATTATATCTATTGATGCAAATAAAAATTCTATGCAAATTTATCTATGAAATTATCCTCCATTTAATAAAATATTGTACATATGAAAGTAGGGGTATTTTTTACTTTTAAAAAAATAAATATAATTATCATCCGGGTACAATAACCCCAACCAAGAAATGGGATAGAGGGAGGCCACGAGATACTGGTAAAAAGTGTAACATCCCAACTTTAAATTACCCGAAAAATAAATAAATTGACCTAAATTATGTCTAAATTTGGCAATAAAGAATTTTGATCCCACAGTTGGTCAATATAGCTCAAACCGGATAATATTAATAATTATAAAAAAAATTTGATCCCTAGAAAAATGTTCAATAACTAATTAATTTCTACCTATTGAAGAAATTTTACTTTTAATTAGTATTTAACAAATAAATACTTATTTGAGTTTAGAGAAATATGTGGGGCCCACAAAGTAGGTCGCTTAAAACCCTTTCCTACACCCTGAAATAACTAAGAGCCCGCCTAGAGACACGGCCACTCTCTCCTCGCTTCCCTTTCGAGCACTGTATCTCTGCTGTGATTTCTGGAATTGAAGCTCAAGTATCTACAATGGTAGGCATAGTACCTCCTGGTACAACTCTTCTAGGTGATACAGCCAAGAAGGTCAATAAAGTTCATAAGAAAGTTGATTATATGAACCTTCCTTGCCCTATTCCATATGAAGAACTCCATCGCAAATCTCTTAGTTCTGTTTCTTAACCTTTTTTCTCTTTTCTTATCATTTTCCCTCTTCTTTTGCAATTTATTTTTTCCAAGGTAGCTAATCATTGTTTCTTTTGATACATCAGTGATTCATTTCTGGATGCTTTCAGCTAGTGTTTTCTCGTTTTTTCCATTTTGGATTCTCAAATTGTCTATGTGGTATTTGTATGTGGTTTCTTACTATTGAATGGCATCTGAGATTTTGTTCAGTAGTTTGCCTAACTGTGAAACCCTAATTTGCTTTGAATAGTAAATAACACACTTTTTAGGCTTATTTTGGTCACCGATTGGTCTTCTTAAGTTCCTTGTGGCTGTTTATTCAAATGTAATACGGGCCTTTGCTTAGCTGTTGAATGCTTAGGTACACAGTAAAATATTTTTGGAAGTAAAGAGTATCTAATAATGTGATGTTTCATGGTTTTCCAAGCTTTAAAGATCCAATAATGTGATATTTTTTTGAATCGATATTGTTTCCCTATTTGAGTCAATTGAAATAAATTGGAGGGTCATATACTACAATATAGAGCAAAAGATGAAGAGTTGATTCCACAAGTCGAGAGAATCATATTTGAATCGATGACAAACTTTTGTTGTTGAATGTTGTTTGTTCGGTTTATACTTTTAGCTTCGATTATTGAATTTTAGATTGTGAATACAAATTCCTGGGGGAGCTACTGCTGCAAGGGGATTCAAAACTGTTGGAATGTACGGGGGATTACGTGCCAAATGAGAGAAACCTGATCTTGCACTTGTCATTTGTGATGTTGATGTTGTGGCTGCAGGTAGCTATCGTTTTGGTAAAGTTGAGTCAATGTTAGTCCATATTTTTTAGAATTTGTCGATAATAACATCCAGCTAGAGTTGGATATATTTTATGAGCTGCAGGTTTTAGGTAAATGAATGGTAGTTGCTATCATTTTGGTGCATTGAGACAGTCTTGTCCTGTGATTTTAAGATTTTAAGTGGCAACATTATCCAGCTGGATAAGTTGTATGAGCAGCAGGTTTTAGGTGACTGTTGGTAGTACGATTATTCTAACAATGATTCAGCATACAAAGTAATTTATTCAAATAGATATTTCATGCTCTTAAATTTTTTTCATTTTTTTCTATTTTCAGGGGCATTCACTACAAATATGGTTGCAGCAGCACCTATCTTGTATTGTAAAAATGCACTAGATATTTCCAAAACTATCAAACGACTGAATTTTGTTAAGGTGAAATTGAAGTGTGGACACAATTCTAGTTTGTTTTATTGATATGACATATGCTTATGAAGTATAATTTAATTGCCAAATTATATATAGTTTGTTTTAATACTTTTTTGTGTACCTCTAATAATATAAAAGTCTTTAATTGAAGTGATACTAAGAAATTATATAAATCTAATTTATATAATAGATTGTTAAGCTGATATAGAAAAATATTATGCATTGCTTATTGCATTACATTCTCTTTTATTTAGAATCTAAAACTTTCTGTCTATACGCATTAAGTTTAACTAGAAAACTCGAGTGCTGGAGTATGTTCATCTTAGGTTGAAAATTATCTCCCAAGTAAATCCATATTTTCTTGCTTAGATGACCCTACAAATTGGAATATAAGATCTTGCCTATATTCCATGATGATGCAAACTTTTGTTTGTTCTTACACAGAAATATTTACCCTTTCTAGTTAGTACATGGTCCCCAGTAACTACTGTTCATAGTAAAGCTTATTATGCTGCAAACACTCTATTATCACCGTCTGTTACAGAATTGATATGCCCTTCCCATATTGTTATCCTTTTTGAACAGGGATTAATCCATGAAGTGTTCACAACAATTTTACGTTGGTTTTCTGGTGCTAAAGTAACTAAACAGTTGTGTTTTGGCTATTATAACTTCATCTTTAATCTATTTATATAGTGAGAATGGTCTGAAAATTATGAATCTGGGTGATATGCGAACAACAAACATAGTGAATGTTCTCCAAAATGATGATGATGATGCTGTCGACCCACATCTGGAATGGATTAAGAATGCAGCTGGTGATGAGAGTGGTGAAGAGGTGAATTTTTCCTTAATATTTGATATTTGGAGTATTCTACGATTTTTCCTCAATTTTTCCTATAATGAAACATTTATGCATATGCAAGCCATAGGTGAATATTTCCTATGACTTCATCCTCAGTGCTTGTTAAATTTTTCCAGTTTAGTCTTCTTGTCCGTCTTGCAATTCTTAATCAGCTATGCTCAATTGATGAGCATGTTTAATACTCATTTCGTGTGTGCCATTTAATTAGATTGATCCCGCTTTCTTCATGATTGAAAGGATTTTTAAGGCACCAATAAATTGAAGAAGCTGCTGAATGTTTATTAGGAGGAGTAAGAGAGCGGGATCAATCTAATTAAATGGCACACAATTGTTTAGTTACTTTAGCACCAGACAACCAACGTAAAATTGTTGTGAACACTTCATGGATTAATTCCTGTTCAAAAAGGATAACAGTATGGGAAGGGCATATCAATTCTGTAACAGACAATGATAAATCACATATACTCGCAGGGATATGACTCACGTCCGAATTCATAGGATTTGCATCACCCCATGAATTCGAAGAATATTAATTTATTATTCTGCTTCCAATTGCGCCACCTTTTTTAAAATATAAAATAATTACAGTATCGTACTATAAACTTCACTAATTGAGTTCTTACAAAAATAATCAAGTGGTAATTTTTATGGTTTATATTAAATAATGAATTATGAATATTGTAAAAGGTTTTCTTGCCTGTGTATTAATACAAATTGTTCAGCAATAAAGATTTTAGCTTGCCCACTTGTTGATGATAGAGCACCAAGAACACTTAATTTTCACCGAGGAAGTGAAAAAATAATAGCAGCAAGGGACAATTTAAAGTTTAAACTACTTAGGTTTTTTTGTTACCCTTTTCTTTAAGCAACCAATAACCTTCGAAAGACAAACAATCTAGCACCTTTGCAATCCTGTTGTATAGATAAATGTCTGAAAGAGAATTATGCTTTTCAATTCACAAATTTCAGGCAATCAACAATAATGTAACTATAAAATGTGCTTGCAGATTTTACACATATAGTTTCAATAAATTACAATCAACTAACCTAATCATGGATGTTATAAGGAAGTGAAAATCCAAAGTCCAATAGCAGGGCAGCATTTGAAAATTTTCCATACCTAATCAGTACTTGCATGTTTCATTTAAATTTAAAAGATTTGATATCTCAAAAAGTAACATATCCTACATTGTCCATAGCTTTTTTTACTAGTTTATAATCAAACACACTTTATTGTGCTTGTAGAGAACAAGTAAAAGAGATGGGTGCCCACTCATAAGGATTGGGTCAAACTTTGTGAGCTTCATATCAAAAATATTTATCAAACTTCAGTCAAAAGGCTAATAATTTATGAGAAAATAAACAAAAATATTCCTCTCTAACCTCTTCATGAGGAGCATAATTATGATCAGCAATGACCTAAAGATATGGATTTGGAGAATTAAACATAAGATGGATCTTGTAATACTATGAAAGAAGAAAAAGATATAGGTCATAAAAGATCACACTGTAGTTCCAAGAAATCGAATGAAACGAAAAGGTTTATATGATATTTTTCTTTTTTTTTTAGTAAAAAATCCTCTCAGATTTATTCAAATGCCATTGGAGCATTGCACTCTAAAGTTAGGCATAGCAGAAATGTCAAATAAAAAAAAACCTATACCTCAGAGAATGATTCATAAACACATAATTGATTAAATTAATTATTCTAGTGCAGCCCCTAACCCTAGACCATGGCTAAAATTTCATAAGACAACTGTGAAGGTCCAAATTAACGCCTCAATAATAATAATAGAGCGTTTGTAGCATAATAAGCTTTACTATGAACAGTAGCTTCTGGGGACCATGTACTAACTTGAAAGGGTAAATATTTCTGTGTAAGAACAAACAAAAGTTCGCATCATCATGGAATATAGGCAAGATCTTATATTCCAATTTGTAGGGTCATCTAAGCAAGAAAATATGGATTTACTTGGGAGATAATTTTCAACCTAAGATGAATATACCCCAGCTCTCGAGTTGTCTGGTTAAACTTAACGCGTATAGATAGAAAGTTTTAGATTCTAAATAAAAGAGAATGTAATGCAATAAGCAATGCGTAATATTTTTCTATATCAACTTAACAATCTATTATATAAATTAGATTTATATAATTTCTTAGTATCACCTCAATTAAAGACTTATATTATTAGAGGTACACAAAAAAAGTATTAAAACAAACTATATATAATTTGGCAATTAAATTATACTTCATAAGCATATGTCATATCAATAAAACAAACTAGAATTGTGTCCGCACTTGAATTTCACCTTAACAAAATTCAGCCGTTTGACAGTTTTGGAAATATCTAGTGCATTTTTACAATACAAGATAGGTGCTACTGCAACCATATTTGTAGTGAATGCCCCTGAAAATAGAAAAAAATGCAAAATATTTAAAAGCATGAAATATCTATTTGAATAAATTACTTTGTATGCTGAATCATTGTTACAATAATCGTACTACCAATAGTCACCTAAAACCTGCTGCTCATACAACTTATCCAGCTGGATAATGTTGCCACTTAAAATCTTAAAATCACAGGACAAGACTGTCTCAATGCACCAAAATGATAACAACTACCATTCATTCACCTAAATCCTGCAGCTCATAAAACATATCCAGCTATAGCTGGATGTTATTATCGACAAATTCTAAAAAATATGGATTAACATTGACTCAACTTTACCAAAACGATAGCTACCTGCAGCCACAGCATCAACATTACAAATGACAAGTGCAAGATCAGGTTTATCTCCTTTGGCACGTAATCCCCCGTACATTCTAGTAGCTTTGAATCCCCTTGCAACAGTAACTCCCCCGAGAATTTGTATTCACAATCTAAAATTGAATAATCGAAGCTAAAAGTATAAACCGAACAAACAACATTCAACAACATAAGTTTGTCATCGATGCAAATATGATTCTCTCGACTTGCGAAATCAACTTTTCATCTTTTGCTCTATATTGTAGTATATGACCCTTCATTTTATTTCAATTAACTCAAATAGGGAAAAGTATCGATTCAAAAAAATATCATATCATTGGATCTTTAAAGCTTGGAAAACCATGAAACATCACATTATTAGATACTCTTTACTTCCAGAAATATTTTACTATGTACCTAAGCATTCAACAGCTAAGCAAAGGCCCGTATTACATTTGAATAAACAGCCACAAGGAACTTAGGAAGACCAGTCGGTGACCAAAATAAGCCTAAAAAGTGTGTTATTTACTATTCAAAGCAAATTAGGGTTTCACAGTTCGGCAAACTACTGAACAAAATCTCAGATGCCATTCAATAGTAAGAAACCACATACAAATAGCACATAGACAAATCGAGAATCCAAAATGGAAAAAGCGAGAAAACACTAGCTGAAAGCATCCAGAAATGAATCACTGATGTATCAAAAGAAACAGTGATTAGCTACCTTAGAAAAAATAAATTGCAAAAGAAGAGGGAAAATGATAAGAAAAGAGAAAAAAGGTTAAGAAACAGAACTAAGAGCTTCGCGATGGAGTTCTTCATAAGAAATAGGGCAAGAAAGGTTCATGTAATCAACTTTCTTATGAACTTCGTCGACCTTCTTGGCTACATCACCTAAAAGAGTTTGTACTAGGAGGTACTATGCCCGCCATTGCAGATACTTAATCTTCAATTCAAGAAATCACAGCAGAGATACAAAGCTCGAAAGGGAAGCGAGGAGTGGATGTGTCTCTAGGTGGACTCTTAGTTATTTCGGGGTGTAGGAAAGGGTTTTAAGCGACCTACATTGCGGGCCCCACATATTTCTCTGAACTCAAATAAGTATTTATTTGTTAAATACTAATTAAAAGTAAAATTTCTTTAATAGGTAGAAATTAATTAGTTATTGAACATTTTTCTAGGGATCAAATTTTTTTATAATTATTAATATTATCCGGTTTGAGCTATATTGACCAACTATGGGATCAAAATTCTTTATTGCCAAATTTATACATAATTCAGGTCAATTTATTTATTTTTCGGGGTAATTTAAAGTTGGGATGCTACACTTTTTACCAGTATCTCGTGGCCTCCCTCTATCCCATTTCTTGGTTGGGGTTATTGTACCTGGATGATAATTATATTTATTTTTTTAAAGTAAAAAATACCCCTACTTTCATATGTACAATATTTTATTAAATGAAGGATAATTTCATAGATAAATTTGCATAGAATTTTTATTTGCATCAATAGATATAATATGCATGCATTATTATAATTATAAAATTATTTACTTGTATATACTTAATTAATTTTTAATTGTAGTTATATATAATTTACTTTATTATAATTAATGTAATGTTTTAAAATTTAATTTGTCGATATATACTGTTTTGAAGTGTGTGTGTGTCTATATATATATATATATATATAAAGAGAGAATGTAGACTTATATTTGAGATATTTCGACTATATTAGTTGCAATTTGTCATTAAGAATGAAATATTTGTCATTAGTAATTATTTTTTGATCTATCTATTACTAGACATTTTAATTATTAAAAAATGAAGTTTATACAATTAATTAATTCTTATTCAATTAAATAATAAATTAAGCTTAAAATCATATACACATTAAATTAAAACGGTGGAGATAGGTGAGGGGAGAGAAAATGTTATTTTTATATATAGGGTAAATTTCTAAAATTACTAAAATACCTCTACCAAATTTCATCATTTTATCATTATATTCAAGGATAATTTTGTAAATATATATAACTAAAATTTTTTAATAATTTAAAATTTGCTCAAAATTTTAACATAATAAAAATAAATTATAAATTTTTCATAATCATTTTAAATGAAATAATAAATTTTATATTATTATTATATAAATATTTATATTTATTATTTTTCATAATATGACTATATAATAATTATAACAATTACTTTATTATTATTCTTAAAAATGTAATTTTTTTAATAAATAAGTTTATATTTGGGGATAATTGATAAAGAAATCAATAGAATTCTTAATAATTTAATATTTAATTTAAATTTTATAAAATAAAAATTAATTACAAATTTTATTATTATTATTTTAAATGAAATAATAAATTTTATATTACTATTTTATAAATATTTATTTTTATTAATCTTGAACACGCAAATATATAATAATCATAATAATTATTTATTATTATTATTAACAATATAAATTTTCTAAATAAATAACTTTATATTTTGGTATAATTGATAAAAAATTATTATTAACTTATAAAATAATTTATAATTTTCTGTTATAAAATAAAATATTCATTTCATATGGTCTATATTAAAATTACTCAAAACTATACATAAATCATGTGAATGAAATTAAAAAAATATTTTTTAATTTATTTGCGACGGATTAGCGACTAAATACTTCCGTCGCTAATTGTATTACTGTACAAATTACTATTAGCGACAGATAAAATTTGTCGCTAAACCGTCACAAAAAAGGCATTATATTTTTCATCCAAAATTACCGACTAAAATGTTCGTTGCTAAATTTTCTAGAACTAATTTCATGAATAAAAAATTATAAACTTTAGCGACGGAAATATTCGTCGCTAAGTTCGTTGCAAAACATGTGTGTATAATTCCCGCCAATAATTAGCGATTTTTTATTCATTTCATCTCTATTTCATCGCAAAAAAAATAGAAAATATCCTCCCCACTATGAAATTGTAAAACAGTCGCGAATCTGTTGCAAAATTTGCGATGAAAATAAGGCTGTCGCTAATTGGCAGTTTTTTTGTAGTGGAACATGATAATCACATTTAACTTATCAAAGGATTACACTTAATCTAGTTTTGATCTTAATCCAAAGCATACAACCTCATGTATATTTTTATCTAGCGCCTTAACAAGACTTATCTTATAATTTCTGCAAGATGGCACTTTTATTTTGAACAAGTTCTCGAATTCATCATATGTACAAAATTTGTCCCATCTTAGTCTTTATCAACTCATCATTAAAACTAAAGTAAACACCCATGTGAGCGGGTTACTTCTCTATCTGACATACTTAATCATTTAATAAATAACAGTAAATCTTCATATATAAACATTCACCCTCATGTATTTTCAAATAATGAACTTTATTATTATTCATAAATAATAATGTTAAGGGATCATATAAACAATACAAATCAAATCCTACGCAAACTTAAAGATCTAATGTGTCTCTCAAAACACATCTCTCAATACAGGTTTTTTGTTAATGGATTTGCAATCATATCTAGCAAAAAAATATATTGTAAGTTCAGTTCTCCTAGTGCAATAATATCTTTAATTTATTGATACTTAATGTCGATACATCCATCGACGACTAACTATCACCATTGACTATCACTAGTACCTCTAAGGCAGTTGCTCCCAAATGGTTCACAAACCGTTTTAGCCAAAACTGGCTCTTGTACTATAGCAGAGAAAGCGGCAAATTTAGTTTCTAATGTTAATGGGGCTACCAAGGTTTGTTTCTTACTACACCACAAAATGGCACCCTTAGCAAGAAAGAATACATAACCTAAAGTGGATTTCCTCTCATCCACATCACTTCCCTAACCAACATCTAAGTATTCTTTCATTTGCAGATCCTTTTTTTAATTAATAGAGAGAATAGCCTGCAGTATCTCTGAGGTATCTAAATATCCTCTTCACTACTTTCAAATATGCTTCATCTAGGTTTGACTGATATCTACTTACTATGCTTATTGCATAGCTTATATCAAGTCTTGCACATAACATCACATACCTTAGACTACCCACAACAATAGCATATGGAATGTTCCTCATGCATTCCATTTCATCTGTCATCTAAGGACACATTTATTTGCTAAGAAACCGATTCTTAACAATGGGATTATCTTATGGGTTTAAATTTTGTATATTAAATTATTCAAGAACTTTGTTAATGTATGTCTCTTAAGATAGTAACAATAACCTTCTTGAGTGATCCCTCGAAATCTTAATTCAAAGGATATAATCTACTTGATCCATATCTTTCATCTCAAAGTTGGATAACAACCAATCTTTGATTAGATTTACGTATTTTTTGTCATTTCCTGCTATAAGTATGTCGTCTGCATATAATGTTAAAATGACAAATTTATTTTTGGAGCTTTTGGAATAAACACAATGATCTTTATCAATCATGTTGAACTCATTCGATGTGATTGCTTCATGAAATCTTAAATACCATTGTCTCGAAGATTGCTTTAGGCCATTGATTGATCTAATTAATCAGCAAACCTTATGTTCACTGCCTTCTTCAATAAAACCTATAGGCTGTTTCATATATATATATTTTTCTTTTAATCCTCTATTAAGGAAAGCAGTCTTTTACATCTATTTGATGTAGCTCCAGGTCTAAACTAGCCACCAAAGCTAGAATCAACCTTATCGATGTAAATCTAACAATAGGTAAAAAATCTCCTCATAGTTAATTCCTTCCTGTTGTGTAAACCCCTTAACAACTAGTCGAGCCTTATATCTTTCGATACTACCATCAACTTTTTACTTTATTTTGAGAATTCACTTATTTCTAATTGGTTTGTGTCCTTCAGGTAGATCAACCAGTTCGTAAACATGGTTCAATCTTATAGATGCCATTTCTTCTTCCATTTCTTTAATCTATTTATCTTTAGCTGGGCATGAAAGAGCTTTTAGAATATTTTTAGGCTCTTTTTCATCTTATGGGATTACTAAAAGGACTTAATTTGAGCCTTTGATCTCAAATCATCGATGTGGAATACTTTTCCTTTTAGATTTTGTAATTTTGATTCTTAATAAACATGTCTCATATATTCATCATTGTTTGAAATGCTTCCACTAGGATCAAGTTCTATGCTCCCACTCAAATAAGGATCCTGAATATCAATACTCTCACTAGAATTGGGCATGCTCATCCTTCCACTAAAGGATGGATCTCAAACATCTGGACTATTGAGAAAAGAGTATTGACCTTCTTCTTTAATTTTCCTCCTACTTGGATAGAGAGATACGGTCAGTTCATCTTTTTAAGTTTTGTAAAAAAGTAAAGTCTTGACTGAATTCTCCCAATTTTGGAAACTTATTTTCTAAAAAATATGATATCTCGTGATTTAAATTCTGTTACTGAGCCATTTGCTTGCTCACCCAAGAACATATATCCTTTTTATATGTCAGAATATCACAAAAAGATACTCATTTTACCTCGTGATCCTAATTTTCCAAATTTACTTGAGGTATCATGGACATAAGCAGCACAACCCCAAGATTGTAAATGGCTTAAGTCATACTACCAACTAGTTCACAACTCATAAGGAGTGGAAGCAACAAACTTAGTGGGCACATAGTTTAGAACATATATGGTTGTTAAAAGTGTATCTCCCTAATAGGAGACCTGTAAATTTTCCTAGCCATCATAGATCTTGCCATGTCTATGAGAGTCTTATTTTTACTTTTTGCAACACCATTTTGTTTGGAGTTCTAGGAATAAACAATTGATGTTTAATCCCTTTTCCATCACATAAAGCTTTAAATTCATCAAAAAGATATTCTCGATCACGGTCGGTTCTTAAAGCTTTAATTTTCTTATCTAATTAATTCTCAACAAGATTCATGAAAGTTTTAAAGAAATTCAATGCTTCTGACTTGTGAAATATCAAATAGACATGAGCACGCCTAGTATAGTCATCTATAAACGTGATGAAATAAGAAGCCTCATATATTGCCCTCATATTCATTAGATCGCAGATATTGAAATGGATTAATTGCAATAGAGTTTCGATCCTAGTTCCCTTTTTGAACTATTTCTTTACTAGTTTTCTTTTCAAGTAATGCTTATAAATAGGTAATTCATGCTTATTCAAATCACCTATCAATCCTACTTTGGCTAACTGGCTCATTCAGTCTAAGCCAATGTGGTTTAAACTAGCATGCCATAATTTCACATTATTCTCATAGTTATATGAAGCAGAAGAAGAAATTAAGAAAAAACTAGTAGTATTCCAATAATCAGGATCAATATCCATAATAATGAAATCATTCAAAATAAAACCTGAACCATATTTAAGCATCATTTAAACATAAGCGTACGTTGTTGTCCTTGATATATAAATGAAACCAAGTTTCTGTTAGTGTAAACCCTAGCCCCAATGCATTGTTATAAAACACTTAAGTTAATAAATTAGGCATTTATTTTATCTATTATATTCCTATGCATATCAATTGATAGAACTATCCAAGAATGTTGTTTCAATTTAAGTTATCATGTTTGAGGTGCATGGTTGTAAGACCTTGAAATAATAGAGACTTCATTTAAATATCCCTAGTTAGTTGTTGTTATGGGAATAACAAATGAATTAAGACTAGCATGCTATCTCTGATAAGATGATTTCTATCTTACGGATCATAAGGACAAGAGTTTCAATCAGAGATTATAGATACATGTTAAGAACATGGTATCTGGATTCGATCCGTTCATGAGAACACTACATGGTACAAGTCATAAGTGTTTCTCATGTGCAAGTTTTGCATCGAAGTTCTTAGACCTAAAATATCTATGAAACTCTTAATGAATTACTGTGTACTTTGACATACACCTAACGTACTCGTAACAGGGTGACAAGTATAGGTATACTTGGGTATGCACTAATTCATGTTAGAGAGCATGAGATAAGTGAAGGGATTACCCCTCTCAATAAGAGAGAAAATATCATCGGCCACTTGATCAGTGAACTGAGAAGTGTATGGCCATACCGAGATGAAATAATGAGTAATCATTATTTATTTGAGAGTTCAGTGTCACTAGAATATCAAGAAAGGAATTAGTATATATAAGGATGACTAGTTCCATGCCTTGTATTAATTCTGATATTTAAGGGTAAGGGACTATGCAAAATTGCATTAGGTCACTAAATGCCATTTGCATTTTCATTTAATTTGAAATGCTATAATATCTTGCTAGAGAATATATATAGCCTTTGAATTAATTTATTAATTCATTACCAATATTAAATGGACCTATAGGATCGCACATAAAGTATTGGGCTTAAAATATTTAAATAGTGTATTGGACATTAATTTGGACTTTTATTTAAAGTCAAATTAATGTGGATAATGAGTATTAAAATTGCTAAAAGGACTATGGCCAATGAAGAGTGAAAAACATGGCAAAAGGAATGGTTAATTGATTATTTATTTATCTTTAGATAATTAAGTTAATTAAATTTAATTCCTATATATCTTTGAATCAAAATATACAACTTAATTAGGAAGTGATGGAGGCTGAAATTACTACCTAAATGTTAGTGAATTTCGGCACACACAAAATCCTAAGCTACGTGATATATATGGATAAAAAGTAACTTTGCCAATTAGGGTTTTTTCTCTCTTAGTGCCGCCACTCTCAAGAGAAAGAATTCTTTTTTGATCTCTTGTATTCTTGGGTAGCAATAACAACCTAAAAGAAGAATAAGATCAGATCTTGTGACTTCAAACTAATCCCAATACAAAATACTAAAAGATTAGAGCTAGCACTTTTGTTTTAAGCCATCCTTGCTAGTGTGTGTGTGAGCATAGAGAGGAGTGGTGTAAAGGCAGCTCTTTTGACATTGGTGATCAAGATCTAAGGCATATAAGTCCATCTTATTTGCTGGTCATCATCAAAATCAAGTTTTGAAGAGAATCTAAGGTTGTAAGTTTTTCAAAACCCTAAAATTGCATGATTTGATTCGTTGTTGGATATTGCGTGGCATGTATGATCTAAATTTTTAATTTTTTCACTGTGTGATTACCATGTATATGCCATTTGATATCCCTTCAATGGTATCAGAGCCTAACCATGCTTATTTTAGTGCTTTGGATACATTATATCTTGATTCAAAATCGTTCTTGCATAAAATCGCAATGCTAAAATTTTCTGTTTTGAGTTTTTTGCATTGTTTTAGTGTAAAAATGATTTTAAATGATTAGTTATGTATTATAATTATTATGAAATGTTAATATACTATCCTAAGATGTTCTTAGAGCTATACATGGTCAATTTTAATTATACATACCTGAACGTATATGTCACACCCTTCACAGAACAGTCGTTTTCGAAGCGAAACTTAGTCAAAAACGGAAAAGTTTTTTTTTATGTCGATCAATTCGATACGCTTTAAATACCCTTACATTAATTCCGAATCAATCAAAAATCTTGTAAAATATATATACAATAACTTTATGTCAAAAACTTACACTAAACACTCATCCATCAATAATCATACATACAATCGAATTATAGATAAATCTTTTACCTTAATTAACTAAGTATATACATGCCAAAATACAACTCAGTCTAATACAAAATCTTCTCTTCCGATCTGGCTCTATCGTACTATGCTTTCGCAACACTTCATAACTTGCACGTAGTAAACACTACGTGCTGAGCATTAGATATGCCCAGTGGTGACTACTAATCCAAGAATTTCCCAAAGAAAAGCATAATTACATAAATTATGCTACTTTAATACTTATTTCATTAAACATTTTCTTTTACTTCAATTAACATTAATTTTATTATTAATTCATACTTTGGTAATCATTGTTCTTTGGCTTTTCAATCTTTCAACTTTATTTTACTGTATCCTCTTAGGCGAAACAATATCCGATTTATTTCTACCTTTACGTTGTTCATTACTATAACTTTTACTTTTACCTTTACTTTCGTTTTATCTTTTTAGCCATAGCGATATAATTATCATTTCATTTAGCAATGTTTATTGGTACTCATGTCTTTAATGGTACCAAATTAAACTATTTTATTTCCCAATTTATTGTTTAATTATCCAATATGTATTCTAATTACACTTCTCGCTATTTATTCTTTTATTTTACTTTAACTTTTAACTAATAAATATATTATTAATTAAAGGCTTTTAAGCTTTATTATAAAGTGATATAGCTATTTTGGGATACTTTATAATCAAACTCTCTTTCCTTCTTTATATATTTACCTATGTTCAATTATTTGTTTAGGATTTATATCTTTTACTTTTTCTTCATTGAATAATTCTATGCCTTTTTATCGTTTTAATTTTCATTCCACTTTTCTTTCAAAAATACATTACCTAAGCATCAAATTTCACTTAATGTCATTGCTATCGCTTTTTAACTTTAAATAGAAAATTAATATTATTTTTCAAACTTGCCACTTTTCACAATAATAATTGGTATATGAAATACCAATTAATTAAATTTATCTTTTTCATGTAAAATAAAATACATTTTAAATCCTTTTTCATTATAAAAGTTTGACTTAATCTTTATTTATTATTTTATTTTTATAAAACCTTTCTTTTTCTTTTTCCTTATTAATCACACTTTTTTTTGGGAAACTTTATAGTTTACCCCAACTTTTTATTATCTTTGAACGAATCACTCTTCGTTATAACTTTTTATATTCAATTTATTTAAACAATACTGATTTATTCATTTCGATGCGCTCCTAGTGCAATATAACAGGATTTTCACAAAGGATATATGGAACATGGACCCGAAGGTCCTACTGAACAGATAGAGAAATGATATCGAAAGATCAAGTCTCACAGAGCAGAAAACAGATGCACTTTCACTTTCACTTTCACTTTCACTGAAGTTATAGAGATCAAAGATCCTACCAATAGCAAAGCAAGTTGCCATGACTTGCACCGCGGTACAGAGGTGTCCCTATGGCTAGCCAATTATATCCTAAACAAGAATAACATCACCTGTTTATCTCTAAGAGAAAACTAATCAATTATATTTCCAATAATGTTTAACATTTAAAAACAATCTTTAATTTCTTTCTTTTATTTCTTGATACACTTTCTTTCTGATCAAACGCACTCTTTTTAGTGTTTTTGACTAATCAATAACTTTTTTTGTCCTTTCATTTATTTTATCTTTTCAAGTTAATTTTTTAAATTATTCTTCAATAATTCACTCAGACACTTGGACTTTTCAGTCTTTTATACAAATTATGAATTATGGCATTATAATTCAAAATTCTCTTTTATTTTTTTTGTATAATTTTTTACGAATTATTCTCTAATAATTTAATGATTGACCTTTTTACGATTTTTTTCCTTTTTTTCTGTCCAAACTTTTCAGTCATTCGATATGCCAACTTTTATTTCGTCGGCTAATTATTTTATAATCATTCACTCCTTTAATACTTTTTATTGACTAATTTATTTTGATAAATTAGTCACACATTTATTTTACAACTTTTTTACGCAATTATGAATTCGATTAATATAATTCATTATTTTATGCTTCAAAAATGCATAATTTGACTTTTTCATTTCTTTTTATACTGAAGTAATTTACTTCGCGTTCGTCTATAATTATGTACTTATTTATCGAATTATTTTTTAATAATTCAATATTTTAATTAAATATAATCAATAATTTATTTCGAAAATATTCTAACAAAGCATATAAATTCCATAAAAATTCATGTACACATTATTTTGTAATTTTTCTCATTTTCACTCATTTTATGAATTATTTATAATTTATTATTCTTATTATTTTCATGGTTTAGTAATTATTTCGAAAAATTCATCGATTGACTTTTTATTTCATTTTCATTGACTGTACTTTAATTTCATATTAATTCATCGTTCTAGTCATTTTTATACAATTATGCATTAATATTTCAATTATTTTCATTATACGTATTCAAATGAAAATTCCAATAAAATCCTAATAATTTTCATAAATTCCAATAAAATTTATTTATTCATTATTTATTGTTTAACATCATTTTTCACTAAAACAATCAATTATTTCTCATTATTTCACAATTTTCACTATAACATAATCAATACATAAGCTTTAAAATTCTAAAATAAATTTCAATAATTCAATAAAAATTCAAGGGCACCAATTATCATCTATATATTCAATTTAGGCTAATATATTTTATTTTCATGCAAAATTCCCTCATTTTCACTTAAGACACCATTCGGCCACCTTTAAAAAATTCACCTAAAAATCTTTTTTTTAATTAAGCTTTCCTTTCATCTTTTTACATGTTCAATTACATTTACCCTAACAAAATTTTATCAATTAACTACTTTAAAAATTCTTATCCTAATTCAATAATTGAAATTAATTCAAAATAAAAGGAAAATCAAAGGATTTTGTAGTCACTTACATTTTTTCCTCAATTAAGGGTGCCAAACATCTCTTTTTCTTTGCTCCACACTTGCAAACTTTCCTTCCTTCTTCACCACCAACCATAGCCGGCCGATCAAGCTCTCCTAACCTCAATTTTTCGTCTTCAAATACAAAATTTAATCTCATAATTAGCTTCTACACCTTAAAAACTATAAGAAAATACCAAAGAATCAAATAAAATCACTTAATTTCTTAAGTTCCATCTTACCTATTTTTCTTTCTTCACTTGATTTCTTGCCTTTTTTTGCTCAAATTACTTGATTGAGGCCACTAGGGTGACCTAGAGAGATGAAAATTCATCTTGTATATTAGAATTTATGGGAGATTTGAAGTAAAATTGAAGAGAAATCAAGAGAGAGAGAGAGAAGAGAAAGGTTTGACCACCATAAGAGGGAGAAGAAGCTGGTGGATTCTGGAAGAAATCTCCAGATTTTTAACTCTATTTATACCCTCTTAATGGGCCAAAAATGGGGCTAAATTAATGGGCTTAGCCCATTTAGGCCTTTTTAAAGTCTAATCAAATTTCTCTCTCTTCCCTACCTCAAATCATTTCAAAAATGATTTCATCATTTTTATCACCTCAAAAATAGGTAGTACATAAATTTTTGGCTCAATCGAAATTCATTATCGGTCCGATTTGACAACTACTGGTGTCACCGAAAAATTCAATTCTTATCACCAAAATATTCTACATAAAAATTCATATAGGCATACAAAATCTGGCAATTTTTGGAGTTCGTTTACTATTTTTAATTATTTATGCAAAATTAAGTTCCCTTTCTTATTAGGAAAATTGATTCGCTACCTTTTTCGTATTTTTGACTTTTGGAGGCTCATTTAACTTTAATTTCACTTCAAATTTCAATCCCAGGCTCACCATGATCATTACTTTTCAATGATCCAATAAAATATTTTTTACTTTCGGGTATCCTTTTGGGCCCGAGAAATACTATTTACTACTGAAAAGTATTATTCACGACTTATCCGGTGTTGAGGCCATTATAATTCTCCCCTACTAAAAGAAATTTCGTCCTCGAAATTTACTTATATCAAAGAGTAGAGGATACCATACTGTCATTTTATCAAACCTACATTTACATTTGATGGTTCCAAACATATCTTCGTCAATGGGTCCCACTTACATTTAAAGCTAACCAATCTTTATCAGTCTCTCTTTTTCTAAACATATCATCCTGAGTATAGATTCTTTTCATATCTTGAATCAAATCAAGGCTTACTGACTTATTTGCACTCAATTAAGTCCAGCATAAAGGATTAGACATTTCCTTTCTGACATTGTCTCAACAAGAGTCGGATTCTACTATAGATAACCATTTTTCACAGTTATTATCATAATCCCATACACTTTACCATATTCCATCTTTCAATATCTGAATTATCCATTTTGACTGATCATTAGTCGGGGTGAATCACTATGCTAATACGGAAATTATTACCAATCTTCCTCTTTGATACTTAAACAATCCGATGACAGATTCCTTAACCACATTGTTCCATTTCTAAATAAATATCATTATAAGTCAAAGCAATTCCCAAATAAGTCTAATGCTCTGCTTCCATATGTTGACACATTTAACATTTACTTATATCTGTCACATTACACTTTTAATTTGGCTTTCAAAACTAAGCTTTTAATCCTGGTACATTTGATAATCTCCAGGATACAGGATATTACCATCTTGATGGACTTCAGTAAGAATCTTTCGATTTATTCACAATGACTACTACACAAATATTCTCTTTCAGAACTATTATCCTTACCTGCTGTACAATATCAATTTCACTTATTTCCAGTTAATAATGTCTCATCTGGAGCCAACTTAAACTGGCCCTCACAACTTGAAAACCAAGAACATTATCATTAATCATTTATACTTATTCTTAAGACACACGTATTTAAGTACACTCTCATTACCTAAATACTTACCATACTTCTTCAATATATGAAAACATATTAGATAGTGACCACTTAAATCCTCTAATATGAATCTCAGCAAAGATGAATGATCCTTTCCATCGGTTCATCAAAAGAGTCGGTGTGCTAACAAATTTAATTGACATGACCAATAACTCACAATGGCCACATCAAAAATGAAAAACACTCTTAAGCACACTATTTCTTATCTCATTCTTAGGTTGTTTCTATACTCATCATATCCCTTGTTAGTTTCATCCTATCAAGTGGGGTCTATATATGTAATATGATGCATATCAGATGCTGTCAAACAATATGAAATGTTATACAATGAATGTATGATTTCATATATGCAGGCAGAATACTGTCACGTATTCTCATATAATACAAATATCATAACCCTTCCCATTACTATGAGAAATACAATCAAATCCCCACTCCTATAAGGAAATCATTGACAGAGATATAGAGCATCTTAAGCAACCATAACGTATAACAATTTGCTCACTAGCATTCTTAAATCATAACATTTCAATTAAGATGTCTCTTCATCCTGCGAAATTTATCTGTATTCAAAATACAATTCCTTTTAATTTCTATCACACTCTTTATTTTGTTCTTCTTTTAACTATTTCTCATCCATATAGATACTTAAACTCTGACATTTACACTTAATTTCAGTCAACTCTTCTTTTCCCTGCTTTGACCCCCCATGAGATCTCAAGTAGCAATACGTCCATTCTCACTTACTATCATCTTTATTGTGCAAAATCAATCCTTTCACACTTAACAATCTATATCAAATATCAACTCTTTCACTTTAACACAAATAGGGGAGCAAGTACCCTTCAGATTACTTAACACTTATCCACTTATAATTGGCATGTATATACGGACAAACTATCGCTTAACCTTACCCTATTTCGATCTTAGAAACACTTAAACCTTTGCTCTGATACCACTAAATATCACATCCTTCACGGAACAGTCGTTTTCGAAGCGAAACTTAGTCGAAAACGGAAAAAGTTTTTTTTTATGCCGATCAGTTCGATACGCTTTAAATACCCTTACATTAATTCCGAATCAATCAACAATCTTGTAAAACATATACAAAATAACTTCATGCCAAAAACTTACACTAAACACTAATCCATCAATAATCATACATACAATCGAATTATAGATAAATCTTTTACCTTAATTAACTAAGTGTATACATGCCAAAATACAATTCAGTCTAATACAAAATCTTCTCTTCCGATCTGGCTCCACCGTACTATGCTCCTGCAACACTTCATAACCTGCACATAGTAAACACTACGTGCTGAGCACTAGATATGCCCAGTGGTGACTACTAATCCAGGAATTTTCCAAAGAAAAGCATAATTACATAGATTATGCTACTCTAATACTTATTTCATTAAACATTTTCTTTTACTTAAATTAACATTAATTTTATTATTAATTCATACTTTGGTAATCATAGTTCTTTGGTTTTTCAATCTTTCAACTTTATTTTACTCTATCCTCTTAGGCAAAACGATATCCGATTTATTTCTACCTTTACATTATTTTTTACTATAACTTTTACTTTTACCTTTACTTTCGTCTTATCTTTTTAGCCACAGCGATATAATTATCATTTCATTTAGCAATGTGTATTGGTAATCATGTTTTTAATGGTACCAAATTAAACTATTTTATTTTTCAATTTATTGTTCAATTATCCAATATGTATTCTAATTACACTTCTCGCTATTTATTCTTTTATTTTACTTTAACTTTTAACTAATAAATACATTATTAGCTAAAGGCTTTTAAGCTTTATTATAAAGTGATATAGCTATTTTGAGATACTTTGCAATCAAACTCTCTTTCCTCCTTTATACATTTACCTATGTTCAATTATTTATTTATGATTTATATCTTTTACTTTTTCTTCATTGAATAATTCTATGCCTTTTATCGTTTTACTTTTCATTCCACTTTTCTTTCGATAATACATTACCTAAGCATCAAATTTCACTTAATGTCATTGCTATCGCTTTTTAACTTTAAATAAGAAATTAATATTATTTTTCAAACTTGTCACTTTTCACAATAATAATTGGTACATGAAATACTAATTAATTAAATTTATCTTTTTCATGTAAAACAAAATAAATTTTAAATCATTTTTCATTATAAAAACTTGACTTAATCTTTATTTATGATTTTATTCTTATAAAACCTTTATTTTTCTTTTTCCTTATTAATCACACTTTTTTTTTGGAAACTTTACAGTTTTACCCCAACTTTTTATTTTCTTTGAACGAATTACTCTTTGTTATAACTTTTTATATTCAATTCATTTAAATAATACCGATTTATTCATTTTGATGCGGCTCTAGTGCAATATAACAGGATTCTCAAAAAAGGATATACAAGACATGGACCCGAAGGTCCCACTGAATAGATGAGAAATGATCTCGGAAGATCAAGTCTCACAGAGCAGAAAATTGATGCACTTTCACTTTCACTGAAGCTATGGAAATCAAAGATCCTACCCATAGCAAAGCAAGTCGCCATGACTTATACCGCGGTATAGAGGTGTCCCTATGATTAGCCAATTATATCCTAAACAAGAATAACATCACCTGTTTATCGCTAAGGGCAAAATAATCATTTATATTTACAATAATGTTTAACATTTAAAAACAATCTTTAATTTCTTTATTTTATTTCTTGATACACTTTCTTTCTGATCGAACACACTCTTTTTAGTATTTTTGACTAATCAATAACTTTTTTGTCCTTTCATTTATTTTATCTTTTCAGGTCACTTTTGTGAATTATTTTTCAATAATTCACTCAGACACTTGGGCTTTTCAGTCTTTTATACAAATTATGAATTATGGCATTATAATTCGCAATTTTCTTTTATTCTTTTTGTATAATTCTTTACGAATTATTCTTTAATAATTCAATGATTGACCTTTTTACGATTTTTCTCCCTTGTTTTTTTGTCCAAACTTTTCAGTCATTCGATATGCCAACTTTTATTTCTTCGGCTAATTATTTTATAATCATTCACTCCTTTAATACTTTTTATTGATTAATTTATTTTGATAAATTAGTCACACATTTATTTTATAACTTTTTATACAATTATGAATTCTATTAGTATAATTCATTATTTTATGCTTCGAAAATGTATAATTTGACTTTTTTATTTCTTTTTATACTGAAACAATTTACTTCACACTCGTCTATAATTACGTACTTATTTATCAAATTATTTCTTAATAATTCAATATTTTAATTAAACATAATTAATAATTTATTTCGAAAATATTCTAACAAAGCATATAAATTTCATAAAAATTCGTGTACATATTATTTTATAATTTTTCTCATTTTCACTCATTTTATGAATTATTTACAAATATTTTATTATTCTTATTATTTTCATGACTTAGTAATTATTTCAAAAAATTCATCGGTTGACTTTTTATTTCATTTCCATTGAATATACTTTATTTCATATTAATTCATCGTTCTAGTCATTTTTATATCATTATGCATTAATATTTTAATTATTTTCATTATACATATTCAAATGAAAATTTCAATAAAATCCTAATAATTTTCATAAATTCTAATAAAATTTATTTATTCATTATTTATTGTTTAACATCATTTTTCACAAAAACAATCAATTATTTCCCATTATTTCACAATTTTCACTATAACATAATCAATACATAAGCTTTAAAATTCTAAAATAAATTCCAATAATTCAATAAAAATTCAAGGGCACCAATTATCATCTCTATATTCAATTTAGGCTAATATATTTTATTTTCATGCAAAATTCCCTCATTTTCACTTAAGACACCATTCGGCCACCTTTAACAAATTCACCTAAAAATCTTATTTTTTTTAATTAAGCTTTCCTTTCATCTTTTTACATGTTTAATTACATTTATCCTAACAAAATTTTATCAATTAACTACTTTAAAAATTCTTATCCTAATTACATAATTGAAATTAATTCAAAATAAAAGGAAAATCAAAAGATTTTGTAGTGACTTATATTTTTCCTTTAATTAAGGGTGCCAAACATCTCTTTTTCTTTGCTCCACACTTGCAAACTTTCCTTCCTTTTTCACCACCAATCATAGCCGGCCTATCAAGCTCTCCTAACCTTAATTTTTTGTCCTCAAATGCCAAATTTAAGCTCATAATTAGCTTCTACATCTCAAAAACTATAAGAAAACACCAAAGAACTAAATAAAATCACTTAATTTCTTAAGTTCCATCTTACCTCTTTTTCTTTCTTCACTTGATTTCTTGCCTTTCTTTGCTCAAATCACTTGATTGAGGCTACTAGGGTGACCTAGAGAGATAGAACTTCATCTTTATGTTGGATTTTATGGGAGATTTGAAGTAAAATTGAATAGAAATCAAGAGAGAGAGAGAGAAGAAAGGTTCAGCCACCATAAGAGGGAGAAGAAGCTGGTGGATTCTGGAAGAAATCTCCAGATTTTTAACTCTATTTATACCCTTTTAATGGGCCAAAAATGGGGCTAAATTAATGGGCTTAACCCATTCATTTCTTAAGGCCCATTTAGGCCTTTTTAAAGCCTAAACAAATTTCTCTCTCTTCCCTACCTCAAATCACTTCAAAAATAATTCTATCATTTTTATCACCTCAAAAATAGGTAGTGCATGAATTTTTGACTCAATCGAAGTCCGTTATTAATCAGATTCAAGCTTATCGGTCCGATTCGACAACTACCGGTGTCACCGAAAAATTCAATTCTTATCACCAAAATATTCTACATAAAAATTTATGGAGGCATGAAAAATCTAGCAATTTTTGGAATTTATTTACTATTTTTAATTATTTATACAAAATCAAGTTCCCTTCCCTATCAGAGAAATTGACTCACTACCTATTTTCGTATTTTTGACTTTTGGAGGCCCATTTGACCTCAATTTCGTTGCAAATTTCAACTCTAGACTCACCATAACCATTACTTTCCAATGGTCCAATAAAATATTTTTGACTTTTGGGTGTCCTTTCGAGCTCGAGAAATACTATTCACTATCGAAAAGTACTATTCACAACTGACCCGATTTTGAGGCCAATACAGTACATGTTAATCTTGAAACTAGGTGCTAGTTTGTATGATTTGTGTTTGTAAACAACTAGTTTCTCAAAATTAAATGTAAAACGTGTTTGGCATGTTTGTAAGTGATTTTTAATTATTTATATCAGGTCTGGAAATGTTTTAAAAATGGTTTTAATTCTGGTCCATGAAAATTTAATTGATTAATTTACAAATCACTTCAAACAATGACTAGTTTGTATTTGTTGCATGTTTAATCAACATTGTTTGTTTTGTTTTGATTAAAATGGCAAAAACACATTTAGATCAGATCTGAACAGAACCTTAACTCAATGTTTATGACCTTATTTAAGTTATTAAATGGCTCAAAAAATAATTTTAAGTGTTTGTGCATTGGTTGTGGCATTAGATGAGCATTAAACAACTAGTTTCATGTTGTTTATTTGTTTTATTATCTATGTCGTGTATGACATATGTTCTTCATGAATTTTTATGTTTAATTCATGTTGTTTCATATTATATGTATTTTTAATATTTATGGGCTATATAACATAATATTAAAATGGCAAAATTGGAAATTATACTAGAGTTGATTTATAGCACAAATCTAACTAGTTTGTGTTTTGGGCTTTTAAGAAAACTTATTCAATAAGGGAATTTAGTCTATTGGGCTTCGGCCCAAGCCCATCATGGAGTCTTCTCTTAAAAGTGCAAGTACATAATTTCCATTAATGGGCTTGTGTAACATCATATACCCGGTTTAATAAACAAACTCGATACGGTTATCACAAATCGGTCTTTGCTCTAAATATCGCTAAATTAATATAATTTATGCTTACATCATCAAATTTCTAGATTCTTTACTTTAAATTTTTCTAAAAATTTCGGCAGAATCTCCCCTAAATATTGACAGCCTCCTATAGAAAAAGAAATAAAAACACTTTTAATATCATCTAACTATGTCACCACACACCAAGCAAACTCCAACACAAATCTTCCCTTCCTCCTCAGTAAATAATTAAGCTAATTAATATGTCACTACATCACTATTCCAATACTCAAATATTTTATTCTTAATAATATTTATACAAGATGCCATGACAAATCCTATACCTGGTCTGATAAACAAATCGGATCCGGTTATCACAAATCGGTCTTTGCTCTAAATATAACTAAATTAATATAATTTATGCTTATATCATCAAATTTCTAGATTCTTTACTCTTAAATTTTTCTAAAAATTTCGGCAGAATCTCCCCTAAATATTGACAGCCTCCTGTAGAAAAAGAAATAAAAACACTTCTAATATCGTCTAACTGTATCACTACACACTAAGCAAACTCCAACACAAATCTTTCCTTCCTCCTCAGTAAATAATTAAGCTAATTAATTTGTCACTATATCACTATTTCAATACTCAAATATTTTGTTCTCAATAATGTTTATACAAGATGCCATGACAAACCTATTTGATATTACAATATTGAATCTCAACTAATCACTTATGAAATTACACTTAAATTATACTATCTTAACACCTGTGTATGTACCAAAATTTCCAAATACATAAATAACATAAATAAATTGCTCTGTGTTCTTGATCATCCATAATTCTAGCTGCAGCAACCTATGAAGATTTTCATCTTTCGCGTCGATGATACTGAATATCAAACCAACCTATGCGCGGAGAAAACCGTATGCTAAGCTATATGCTTAGTGGTGACTACCAAAATTACTTCTCAAATAATATAATATGATGATACATTTATCAATCTCATGCATGCATATGCCAATCCACAAGACATATAAAGGTTACCAATTCCAGCTTATAGAGCATATAAAAACATCAATCAATTAGAAAAAGATAGGATTTCACTTACAAAATGCATAGAAATATATACATGTTAACACTGATAATATCTTAATTTAATCATACCTTTCATTGTACATAGATCATTTATTATACGACACTTAATTTTATTAGATTTATAATCAATAAGGTATAATTTCATAATAATATTTAAATATTCTCATCTCCGTCTATAGGTTATTTTGTCATACATTCTACCATGATTGGTATGAAAATATATGCATGTATATTACATTCCAGCAAATGTTTATTTTAAATGTAATCATCATCAAACATATAATTCCACATTTCTGATTTGCAATGTACCTATATTACCGCCTCAGATAATGCTTCATAGTTTGTTCATATCAAATTATGATGAGTAAATAAACTAGTTTCTTTAATTTGCACATACACATATATATTTATATATTCATTTCTTATGTCATTGAACACTCGGGTAAGCGTTCAATTTGGATGTCAACTCATACTAATATATCAATACTCGACATAAAAGCCTTAATTATTTACCTATGATTATGTATACAACATTCAAATATTTGTTACATTACATGTTATAAGGCATTACATAATTTATCATAACACTTATGTTATACTTATCATTTTCTAACATTAAAAAGTAGATAATCATATTTATGGTATCTAAATAGTTATAATTACTCTTTTGTTCCGGTTTCTATATACAATTTATCATTTTTTATGCCCCTAGTCGTGGACAACCATGAACTGGATAAACGGAATGAAAATACGGTGTACTGGAGGGATCCCACAACTAGGTGAAACACCAAAACCCCAGTACTGATACATATAATAAGCCAGCTATCCAATCTCATATATCATAGTCGTTTCTGATGACAACTATCATATAAACTCATAGTATCCCGTGAAATAAATTCCTATGGCTAGCCATACTATCCAAAGAACTAGATTTCCCACTGACACTAAGGGCATCAAAATTTATTATATTTTCACCTCTTAATTATCTTGATCATAATGTGTTACTCACTTTATGCCACAATTTGCTTCTATACGAGCTCGATATTTAATAATACTTCACATTATTGTTACGTTTTCATATACACTAATCGCATTATGTTAACCTAGTCACAATTTAGTTTCCAATCATTTAAGCTTACTAATTGTATATCTCCCATAGATACACATAATATTTCAATGATATAATCAAAACATGCCATTTAAAGCCATGAACACCGTAATGTTCTATTTTGCCATTTTTCTTTTCAATTAACTGATTATCCATTATAAATTTTGCATCAAATATTTTGCCTAAGTTTTGCACAGAGATTTATAACTGCATTTATACACTCATCATGACCTTTGAAGATATAATTAAATCTAGTTCATGCAATTATCACCAAGACAATTTTCATTTCTATAAATAGTATATAGCAATAATTTATCTTATTATAATTGCCATTTCACAACAGATAACTTAAAATAACAAAATAATAACAAGCCAATGAGAAGTGCATTCATATAATTAAAACATTTCCAGTCTACTATACCTCTCAATCTAAATTGAATGTGTAACAAAACTAATTAATTAGCCTAATAATTCATCGAAATGAAATTAAACTAATTTATTTCTTAAAGTTAGCCTCATGCTTAACCAATCGCTAAACACATATAATTGATTTTCTAATTCCATTTCTAATTAAGTTAACCAAGATTCATTTTTAACCTTATTTATTAGCTTAATAAAATGTAAGCTACTCAATTACCCTAAAACTAAAGCAAGTATCTAATCATCTACCAAATATATTCCTCAATGTTTCATTGTTCTCCATTTAAATTATATAAGACATTTCATAAACTTAGCTACCTATATAAATGTATTTCTAGTTTTATAATCCGTTAACTTTTGAAATTTATTCAAAAGGTATTAATCCTCCTAGTTGTCCAACTAATATGTATATATAAGTAAGAACTTAAATCCTTGGTTTAATACAACTAGTTCTACAATAATGAAAACTATGAATTAAGAATCCAAATATTCATTATCAACCAATAATGTCAATTATGCAAACACATATACTTTCACATGCATGTACACGATGACCTCTTTTTCCATTAAAACCTTAATTATACATCTATTTATATTCACTCCTAACTAAAATTTTGGTAGATTTTCATATTTAAATGCAGACCTACTTACTCTTATTAAGAAAGGTTCTAATTTGTTCATGAAATTAACTAAAATTTTACCAAGATTTAAATTCTACTTCTCACTAGTGTTAGGATCGTTATTTAATTAAATACTTATGTTCTCAATTCATAAAAGGCAAGACTAAAATCAACAAATTGTAAGTTTCAACACGCCAATACATCTTAAATTACTTGATTAGGTAGAAAACACAGTTATAATAGTAGTACAACCAATTGAATATAAATTATTTCATTTAATATCTTAAAAAATTCCATAATTCTTTCTTTTTTTTATTAATTAACCAACTTAATTAATTCATAGCAACTAAATATCTAGTATTATAGCTTTATATTTTGGATTCAAACTACACTTAAAAAAATTTAAAAAGCTCAATTTATGAAAATTCTATTTTCTCAAAATCATCAACCAATTTCTAAGACCAACCACATCTAACAGTATACATAGACATCACACTTGAATAATTATCGAACAATTTTAAACATAGTTAATTTAAATAATAACAATTAGAACAAATGTTAGAATTAAATTGTAAATAATTTAAAAAGGAAGTAATTTTGGTAGTCACGTACCATAATGTCGATTTTCTGCATTTTTTTCATCATTCTATCCATTTTTGTACTCACCGGACCATCACCGGAGCTTCGCCGGACCCTCACCGGAGCTCCACCAGTGATGTCTTGACGCTGCTGCCCTGGAGGCTAGAACCTTGGGGTTCTGTTGTCGGTGGTCACGCACCTGAAGGTGGTGGGGGTTGGCTGGAATTTGCCTTAGAACCGCCAGCTGCTCCCTCTTTCCATCTCCTTACTGCCGGTGAGGGAGGGGGAATGGAAGGTGCCATCTTGATCACCTTACCCTTGGGAGCTTTTCGATGCTGGTCGGGACTCCATTTGCCATCGTCGATCACCAAAATGAGGAAAGGCAGATTCGGTTTCAAGGGAGAAAAATGGAGAGAAATGTGGAGCTACTGTCTCCTTGCTGGTGGGTAGAGCGGCATCACATTGGTGGTCGGCAATGAAGGACAGTGGCGGCATAAAGATGGCTGGCGAGAATGTCGTTGATCGGCAGCATCACCATCCTTCCTTCCCTACCTCTCCTTTTCAATTTTTTCTCTCCTAATGCTTTTTTTTTTATAAATTTATGGCCACCCAATCTTTGGTCCCGAAATTTCTAGGGACATCAAGATTTTTTTTCATTATTATTATTAGTATAATTATTAGCTTATTAAATATATTTTAATTAAAATGTACTTAATTCAAAAACTAAAACAAATACTCGTTAAATTTATACCCCTGTTTACCTAACTCGAAACATTATTTACGAATAAAAAAATATTATCGATCAATTCAAACTCGGGGCATCACAGCTTGGCTAAATTAATTAAAATTGGACTTTGTTTTATCCATGAATGTTATGTATATTTATTTGCTTGTTTTATGTGATGAATGGATATACATGGTGCATTCAAGGGCCTTGGGTTTTTGTAATTGAATATGGCATGCATGCCATTATGGATTATTGTAAAAGTTTCATTTATTTCTTAGTATAGAATTTATTGAAGATTTTGTAAATCAAGACGAAGTCCATCGGAGTGGAGAAGCCCAACTCGAAGATTCTTATGTAATAGTATAGAATCTTAGTTGTAGGTTTTTGGGCCCATGTTTGTCACGCTTTACTTTATGCAATTATATATATATGCATGCTATGAATGGATGACAAAGCGTATGCCATGTAAGCCGTAATAAAATGAATCCCTAAAATAGTAAGACACAAAGTTGCCTTCCTAATTCAAAACATATCAAGGCATCGATCATCGATCATGTAGACTAAGAGTCCTAGATGTGCCTGATTATCTTTGTGAGGCATGGGTTATGGATGTAGGTTGGACTTAACATGGAAAGGGATGCTCGAACCTAGGCAACTAATAAATGGGTTTGTGCTAGGTTCTTTCTTCATCTCTTGTGTTCTTAGGCAGCAATAGCAACCTAAAAGAAGAACAAGATTAGATCTTGTGGCTTCAAACCAATCCCATTACCAAATACTAAAAGATTAGAGCTAGCACTCTTGTTTTAAGCCATCCTTGCTAGTGTGTGTGTGAGCATAGAGAGGAGTGGTGTAAAGGCAGCTCTTTTGGCATTGGTGATCAAGATATAAGGCATATAAGTCCATCGTATTTGCTGGTCATCATCAAAATCAAGTTTTGAAGTGCATCTAAGGTTGTAAGTTTTTCAAAACCCTAAAATTGCATGATTCGATTCGTTGTTGCATATTGCGTGGCATGTATGATCTAAATTTTTAATTTTTTCACTGCGTGATCATCATGTATATGCCATGTGATATCCCATCAGTTTCATCAAAGCAATAATAAAAAATAACTAGACAAAAATATCTTGATCCTTTTGTCACATGGTCCATTACTTCTTGAACTATCACCTACAAGGAATGAAATTTAGAAAGAAACACATAGCTAGACATATAGATTTCACTCACTGTTGAGTAAAGATAGTTTACCTATTAGGACACTTTGCTGTCCTTGCATAGTATCCATTATATTGGCAATTGAATCATTTCACTCTTGAAATATTATCATTTTCTTGCCCATGGACCTATTGATATTCTATTTCATCTTTTGCTTTTTAGGCCTTTGAGCCCTTTCCTAACCCTTACCTTTGAAGCTTCTTTTCTTGTTCTGGTTAAAACTCATTCTACCATAATAGGACTATACCATATGTACTTCAGCATTGATCTTAATCATCACCATATGGTCATGTTCAAGTTTTAAATGACAAGCGACATTCTTAAATGTCTTTATATTATCTATATGAGTTGGTTGCATCTTTATATGCTCCCAACTCTTAGGTAAATAATGGATAAAAACTTAAACCTGCTGCTTATTGATCATCTTATGACCAACTTTACTAAGCTGACATGTCATATGTTCCATCTCTCTTTGATGTTTTCACATTTTATGATCAAACTTTTTTGATAAGTATCAAAATTAATCACTAATGAACGAAAATTAGTTAGAGACATATCTCTAAATTTTTCATGCAAAGTGATCCATAGATCTTTTACATTTTGATACTTACGAAGTTGCTTAGTGATTTCATCATTCATTGCACTGATCAAGATGATACGAGCATTCGATCCTGCTTATATTAGACTATGGTGCCATTTTCAAGTTCAATCATAATCAAACTTGAGGTTTCTAAAGCCTCATGCTCTTTAAGTACATATTGGATTTACATATTCCATTTAGATCCTCTGATCACTAATCGAACAATTGTTGCACTATCTTAAAGGAGTTCAGGCAATAAATGTTATTTACTATACATCTAAAAAATTAACCTAATAAAGCTATCTATTGGGCCTAAATTTGAAAAAGCTACTTAAAGTTTCATAAATCTTTTGCATTTTGATACTTACGAATTTGCTTAGTGATTTCATCATTCATTGCATCGAGCAAGATGATACTAGCATTCGATCCCGCTCAAACTAGACAATGGTGCCATTTTTAGATTCAATCATAATCAAACTTAAGGTTTCTAAAGCCTTTTGCTCTTTAAGTACATACTGGATTTACATATTCCATTTAGATCCTCTGATCACTAATGGAACAATTGTTGCACTATCTTAAAGGAGTTCAGGCAATAAATATTTTTTACTATGCATCTAAAAAATTAACCTAACAAGGTTATCTATTAAGCCTAAATTTGAAAAAGCTACTTAAAGTTTCCAATTACCCTTTAAGTCCTAATGTCTAACCTTACAGGTTAAAATTTCACGCATAGTAAATATCAATTATTGGGTATTAAGTTCTTAAACTTAATTCAAGATATTATACATAAGATAATCTAAGTCTTAACTCAATTATCATGCAATTATTTTACTCATAAAATATTGCTAAGTAATTAATAATAAAATACACACATTCATAATAAATGTTAAATGCCAATGTAATATCTAAAAGATAAATAAAATCATTTATTTAATCAATCATTAAATATCCAACAATCTAAAAAAACTTATAAAAATAAGATAAGACACACTTGTCTTTAATCTAGCAATAGGAAATATAAATCCTAACCAAAAATCCACTAACCAATAATAACTTTACACTCATGTCAATAACTCAAGGAACCTATAATTTGACAAAACTAGTCTCATCGTTGGTATTGATTTTCTGACCTCAATTGACAAATCAAAAGGTATGCCATAAAATCGATGATGAAGCCATGGATAATACACACACATTGTCCGCTTCTGAGCACCATCTCATATTTAGTATTGTTTTTCAACACTCCTCTTTTGGTTATCAAGTATAAAAATCGCATAATGGATTTCTTATACATTCCATTTCCCATTATCCATCATCAACTGTCAAGTTTCTCATATCTGGATGGTGATCAAAGAGTCTTTCATCACCTTAAACAAGGTCTTGCCATCACATCCTTGATGCAGACCACCAGTGCAAATGCACTCTTACATCTTTTCATGCATACACATAATATGATGTACTACTGCATCAATGTCATCAGCTAGGACCTTCTTATACATCCTTATTTTGTAAACAGTTTGCACTTTTGCTTCGATTTCTATAATTTCTTGAGGAATCCGTAGACATCTAGGAGTCTTTATCATCTCCATTTCTATCAAACATAACAAAAAATTAAATAATAAGTACACTTATGCACATACATTTATGATTGAAACTCATTTCAATCTAAAAATAAGGACAAAATATTACTCATAATAGAATATAAATAATCAATACACTCATGTACAAATACATATGATTGAAACTCATTTTAATCAACAAATAAAGAAATATGCATAAAATCTAATTTTCAAACAAATTTAAAAATTTCAGAAGGTAGAAAAAAATAATTTTCTCAATTTTAATCAATATTAAAATAATTTTAATTAGAATAAAATCCAAAAAGTATTTTTTAGTCCTTAAAATATTTTCAAAAAATAACCAAAAAATTAGAAAAATTGAAAAAAATCAGATAAGAAAAAAATTTAAGCTGATTTGGAGGTCAAATGAGGGCTCATGCGGCCCCACGTGCCAATGAGGGTGGGCCTCACATGCCAAATGCACGAAAACTCACCACACGCTAGCTAATGCACTTAACCACATAGCACGACCCCTACTGGTGCCACATGGTGTGATCTACTGCCACATGGTAGTCACTCACTAGACCATATAGATGACACATGGCACCCACTGGACAGACATGTGACATGTTGCATAACCACAATTTATCACATGGTAACCATACATTGGCTCACATGCCGCCACATGGCATGACTCATCAAGCCACATAGTTGGACCCACATGCCATATGTCAGTGGCACAGGCTGCTATGTGGAGGCCACATGGATCTACATGGCATAACCCACCTTGCCACGTTAGCTAATATGTGGCCCCTCACCATTAGGCTACGTGTCACGCTACGATTGGGCCATGTCAATGAGTGATGCGTCACTCAGGTGCATGGCCCCAGTGTATGCCTAGGATGTGCCCTTCGGCACCCATCCAGCACTGGTGGCATATGCATGCAATGCACCACCTTCCCGGTGGTTTCAGGCCATTAAATTTTTTTAGGATGGGATTTTTAAGATCCCTAAGTCCAATGGTGTGATTAAAAATAAAAAATTTTCACTTGAAATATTAATTACAAATTTTTAAAATTAATTTTTTCATGTACAAATACACAAAAAATTATACAGATAAAAAATATAAATGCATATATCTATATTATTAATATGCATATTATATAGTTTGAATCATGCATGAATTTTCATAAAAATACAAATCTAAAAATAATAAGCCGGAACTTAAAAATCAGGCTCTGATACCAATGTTAGAAAATACATCATGATATATTATGAGAAGTACATATAAAACCTCTCGAAGCGAAAATCATATATTTCAAGTTATCGGTAAGACTTTTACCCACGTATCACAAACTATGGGGTGAAGGCATAGATCCATAAACTAAAAGCCTCACAGACAAAGAGATAATATGTAGGGTGATAAACCGATAGAGTTTTAGTATCTCTGATTTTTTCTTTTCTTTCAAAATGAAGAAATTTAGCCCTTATACAGGGCTTCAATTAAGGAATACTTAATGGCCTTAATTGATGAGAATTAAATTGATAGTTTCAATTTAATTAATAAAGAAATAATTCTATATTAAATATATTAGGTACAAAATTAATATGTAACTGCCCATATTAATATATTCATAAATGGTAAATAACCTAATTAAGGGAAAATCAAATATGGAACTAATCCCATATAAATTATTTTTTGTTATGATATTATCTTTATTATATCGGGATCAATTTCTCATCTTAGGAGTTATGGCGTATCCCAACTCATTCAGTTAGATAAGATAAATTCAATTATCAAAATATACACATACATTTATATATGGTTTTTTTAACAAACAAAAAAATAATTAACAACAAATATCAAATTAATAAACTTACAAAGCGACAATCAATTGTATTTTAATTTTTGTCCAGAAAGATCAATATTATATTCTTAATATTATTATTCATTTGATTTATTGCATATTGAAAAGAAACTCACCACATATAAAAGTTTTTAGCTTGTAAATAAAATGTTGATTTTTTATAAGGAATTAAGGAAATAAAATATTACTAAAAAACATAATAATGAAATATAAACTAATAGTACTACTATAATAAATTTTTAAAATGAAATCATATTTGATAATACTCATTTTTAATTTACATCTTCCTCATTTAAAGAGAGAAAAAATTTATAGAATAATATTTTAATTACATATGGTACTTCAATACTTATATTTAGAAAAAAAATGAAATTCTTATAATAAAAGTTATAATACTCTTTAATTAAGTTTGTAAAAGTCAATTTTTCTCAAACTAGCTCATTACATTTTTATTACTTGAATTATCTATATATGCATAGATAAACTAAAATATTTAATAAAAAATATAAGTTACCATTATAATTAAAATAAAGTTTGATATTAAGTTTAAAATTAAAGTATGCTTGAAAAAAAATAAGATTCATAGGTGATATTTCTCAAAATATCTAAAAAAAAACAGTTTGAATGGGAGGATGATAATCCAATCATATTAAATGGCTAAATTAGACCTGTAAGAAAGAAAGAGTGTCCGGTTGGACCAGGATAAGCACTCCGATACTTAAGTCAGTAAGCTTAGAGAGAGAAGGTCTCAAATGGCATTACCTAGAGTATTCAAGCATAATACTATTTATAAAGGATAATGGGTACCTATTACCTTAAACACTCAAGTATGTAGCTTGGTAAACTGGTGCAATTATGGGTTAATTATGACAAGCAAGTGGTGTATGTTAGAGATGTGATTGGATGGGCATTGCTAAGGGGTGTTAGCTGTCCGATTGGATTGACATCTCCAAGTAACTTGGCTTGGCTAGTCATAGGCTTTCTTGCTTGCCTATTGGGCCTTAGGCTTGATATCTTGGGTCATAATAATAGGTATTATCATTTATCCCCCCTCCATGAAACTGATCGACTCATGATGGAGATCAAATCTTGATAGTAGGATGTTGAAGTTTCAATTATGAATTATGAATTTTGAGTGACCTTCCATATGCTCGATGAGACAGTTGTCAAGTTATTAATGGCAATGTTCTGCCAACTGCACCATTAATGATGACTCTTGGATTCGTGTGTTTGCCATTTGAAAGACCATTCATCAGCTTACACATGGCAGGCATCAATGGGATGTTCTCGTTAGACGTATCTCACTTGTGGGAAAAGTTATTTCTTTACATATAAATGGGTGAGAAAACTTTATTTTTTCACTTTTGCAAAAATCTCAAACTCTCTTTTCCTTCATATTTTTTTAGAGTTTTTAAAGTTTTGAAAATTTCTTTGGAGTTCTTCGAGTTCCAAAGTTTCATGTATCAAATCCTTGCTAAAAATCATCAAGTAAGCCTTCTTTGCTTGTACGAATTCAAATTTTATTACTATTTTGCATTTTGATTCTTCATCTTCGTCATCGTCATCATCATCATCATCATCATCTTCATCATCATCATTATCTTTATCATCATAATTATTACCTGACCATTACTCTTTAATCTTGGAATTTGCTTTTTGGTTTTATCCCCACTCCTCTAAGGTTGAATTCTAGTAGCAGTAATCCGAACGTGCTAGATACTAAGTTCTTTAGGGTAAGTAGGGAGAATGAATTAGAAGTAAAGCATTCCAAGCTTATTGCCTCCCATGTGAGAGAGTTAATAGAAAAATACATTATTTTAGATGAGATACAGACTAAGCTTACCCAGTATTAATGTCTATTTTGTATGTTACATTGAAAAAAATAAGAATGAGTAGTCCATCTAGAACCAAGATAGCTTAGATTATGGCCTGCGACTTCCTTACCCACCATTTGAGACTAATATCCTCTAGGAATATGGGATAGATCCTAATTAGATCAATCCTAATGGATGGAGGTTTGTAACCTACTTTAGAATAATCTGCAATGATTTAAGGATTTCTCCATTAATTGAACTTTTTTCTCATTTCTTCTATATTTTTGGTCGGGATGGCAGATTAGAGTATTACTTTACTAGTAGAAATAAAAGGAAACTCTTTTCTCTTCCTTCCTAAATTAAAGGTTTCAAAGATAAATACTTTTTGGTCAGCAAGAAAGGTAGCTTTGGGGTGAGCTTGCGCCAATCATAAAGCCCAATAATCTAAAGGGTTTAACATCTGGTCTTTTGGTTTTTAAGCTGGATAATAAAAAGCCGGTGAAATATGTTGGGGATCATGCAGATGATTCGATCATTTTTGAATCATTTTTGGCTTTTTTGGATGATTCGTATACTTTTTAAATCGAATGTGAGCATAAGCATACATACTCATTACATTTTCCTTCATTATTATTTTATTATCTCATTCTCTTTTTTTACTTCTCTTATACTTACAGCTTTCATGGATCCATAAATGAAGAAGGAGATAGCCAACGAACTTTTGATTAAGCAAGGCAATTGGATTACTTAAGTTTGGGTATCATGTTCGAGAAAGATATGAATGATATCCAATTGCCTTGCTTAATCAAAAGTTCGTTGAAATCAATCTAGATGCCTATCGGGTGAAAAGCTATGATTTCAAGCTTAGAGAGTTTAGTGAAAATTCTCCGACTTTTCTTTTCTTTTGATCAAATCATCTAGATATTTATGCATCTCTACAATGAGAATTTAGCCTAAAAGGCGAATCTCTTAGAGAAAACTCGATCAGAGCAAAGGCTGAAAGAAGAGTTAAAGGCTATTAAGGCTAATTATGCTACCCAACTTCAATTAGTTCATTCTGAGTAGTCTGCCTAGATTAGGAAGTCATCTTTCAAAGTTAATTAGCTCTTAGCTTAGGTAGGGGAGATTCAAAAAAAGGTTTGATCGGTGGAGTCAATTAATAAAGAGCTCCAAGGGAGATTGAACTTCATACATCAAACTCATTAGAATGAGCTCATTAACTAGAGAGATAATGATAGACCAGCTAAGTGACCTTCAAATTGTCCTTATTACTTGCATTCAACTGGAGTGTGAGAGGCGCTATCCTAACCAAGACTTTAATTTCACAAAAGGTCCCACTAGTTTGCCCGATCCGCTTACCAAGAGTGATGACAGGGGGCATTATACTGATGACTCTAATTAGCCTAGTAGTGGTGAGTAAGATATGATATTTCATATATTTTGTATTCAAATTTTCTTACATTAGTGAATTTTAACTTTCATTGTTCAAGTAGTGCATCATTCACTTCCTTTATTCTTTCTTATTCCGAGTTAAACATTTAGCGAACAATAAGTAGTATTGCTAAGTGTTCACCCTTTTAATGAGTCTTTTGAAAAGGGTTTTCCGAATAGATTCATCAATTTTTAAGTGCACATTAATAAGAAATGACTTACTTAGGATAATAAGGATTCAAAGACATGTGTTTACTTGATCAAGTTGATCGAAACACAAAGCCAATTGGGACTATTATGATATTCATATCTGATCGAAATCAAATTATTACATCATCAAAGTTATGTAGCACCTAGGTCTGATTAGAGTAAAGATATGGCTGTAAATAACTTTGGGAAAGTATTAAGATGTCAATCATAAGATTGGGATTAGATTCGTCAATCGAAAAGATAAAATGAGTGAGACAATAATCATGTAACTGGGATTTTACTTATCAATCAAGAGGGCATGTGCTAATAAGAAATAAATAAATATAAAGCATCATAAGATTAAATTCGTCGATCAAGAGAATATGCATTAACCATATATTTGATAAAAAGTACAGCAAATGAGAATTACATCAATCATTTCAAGATAGTAAATTACATCATGTATCTTTTAAGCAATTCTACATTCTAAGATCTGGGAACGTCTGATTCATCCATGGCTCGTAGCTTGTAAGTGCTTTTTTTAAGAACCTTGAAAATTTCATAAGGTCCCTCCTAGTTAGGCATCAGTTTTCCTACTCCAGTATTGTCTAGCCCAATGTTGGATTTTTTCAAGACCAAGCCTCCAACATTAAAGGTTTTCTGTTTTACCTTGTTATTGTGGTGTTTAACGATTCTTTGCTTGTAAGCAGTGATCCTTACATAAGCATCTTCCTTCTTTTTCTTAACTAAGTCTAAATCCTATCTTCTTTCTTGCTCATTACTCCGATCAGAGTAAAAATTCGATCACTAAGAAGGGATGCCAATTTCTACAAAAGTCACTGCTTCTAATACATAGACCAAGAAGAATGGTGTTAAAGAATTCTTACTCTAGGTAAGGTCCTGTAAGACCACAATATGATTTATAACTCTTCTATTAAATTGCCTTTTACTTCTTCTAGCCTTTTCTTTAATTCCTCTAGAATTATTTTGTTTGACACTTCAGTCATACCGTTGCTTTGGGGATGAGTTATTAAAGTGAACCTTAGATTAATTTTTAGGTCAAAATAGAAAGATCTAAAGGTTGCACTACCAAATTGCTTGTTCTTGTCTATAATGAAGACTCTTGGCAATCCATACCTGTAAATAATTTCTTTCTAAGCAAAGTTTTTTACCTTTTCAATAATAATTGTAGCCAATGGCTCAACCTTTATCTATTTGGACAAATGATCTACTACCATAATGATGAATTTAATTTGTTGTTTGTCTTGTGGGAAGGGACCTAAAATGTAAAGACCACAATAGTCTATCTGGATTCCTGTTACTTATCTTAATATTTTTAATAAACAATACATATCATAATAATAATATATTCATTTGTCATACAATTGGTTATACTTTGAATTTATAATTCATACATTAGAACAAGTTACATAAACATATACTTTGTTACATCATAATCATATTTTGAGTTAATAGTTACAAAACATGGTCATTACATTATTTTATAAGATTTACACAAATCAAAAAGAGAAAAGCAGTACACTTTAGACATCCTAACTTCTCTTCTTAGCTGGCGTTGGCCTTGTACCTAAAGCAACGACATATCTTGAACCTACACGGATAAACACCTGTGCTAAGCTATAAAGTTTAGTGGGTAATAATACATATATGAACAACCACTGTTACCAAGCACAAGATAAATAGCACTAAAATCAAGATATGAAAATCAATAAGCAAGGATTACAATATAAATCCACATATCATACTTAATTTATAACAATCATATATAATGAATAATCAAGTCCTTATCATCATTACACATATATTCATATGTTGTTTATTTTATACTGTAAATTGCTTGCTAAAGTCCTGTAGGTGTAGATAACGAGTGATACTATATTGTAGTACCCATAGGTACAAATAGATACCCAAAGGTATCGATTATGTGGACCCAAATAGGCCAAATTATGGGGAGTTACAAGAGGTCGAATCATGGGGACCTATACAAGGTCGAATCATAGGGACCTATATAAGATCGAATCATAAGGACCTATATAAGGTCAAATCATAGGGACCCAAACAGGGTCGAACATATAGCAGCTATGACTGTAACCCTATAGGCATGCCTATCTATTCACCACCAAGTTTATATGCAGGCAAATAATCATATTTCATATGTCATGAGCTTATACTAATGCATCTCACTATAAAGTAGAATAATTCAAAATAATATAATATACTATAGTTCTCAATTATCATAATATATAAAACAATCACTACCGTATAATTGTACTGTATTCATAAATTCACATTTGAGTAAACACATACAAGTATCGTATACTATATCATAACCATTGTCTTTATATTTCTTATACAATTAGTATAGTGAATGTTGTACATTATCATATCTATATGTTCAATATAATTTATAAGGCTTAGGAAGAGTTAAGGTAGCTTTAGGCTTCATATGGAATCTTATAGTTTTAAGTTTTGAACTATGAAGGAGAGTCATGGTTACTACCAAATTCATGGTAATTGTGGTCCAAGACATGACATAGGGGTCACCGTTACTACCAAAATCATGGTAATCGTGACCTAGTTGTACTTTTGGTCCTGGACTACGCTAGACTACCTCACTGCCATTACCAGATGAGTAATAATTGTGGTCTATACTTTTTAAAGGGTTCACAGTAACTATGAAAAACTTAGTAATCATGAGTATGTCTTCTTTAGGTTCTGGACTAAAAACTGAGGTATCTCACGGTCACTATCAAAAACCTAGTAACCGTAAGGCCCAAACCGCCCTGAGATAGATTTCTAGTCTTGAATTCTATGTCATTTTTGACCTATACAACATCCATTTTAGGGAAAACTTCCTTCTACAAAGTTATAGATATGTGTCTCTAGTTTTTAAAAAATTAAAAATCAATCCAATTAGTGATTTAAATCTTAAGATATTTACTAAAAACCATAGACTGCTCCTAATGATAGGGCAGCAGTCATGACTTGGATTCAAGCCTATTTTTCTCTATCATAAAAATTGATTAAGGTTTCATGTTCTCATATTAAATAAAGATATATGAGTCTAGTTTCTTATCCAACTCGAATTTTGCAATTTGAGTCACAGGAACTCAAGATATCAACAAATTTGTGCTAAATGATCATGTGAACTCTAAGACAGTTTTCCCTATTTTCAACAAAACTTCTCATTTCGGTTTTCAGTCAAGTCTAACCTCACTTTTTCATGATATTCACTTCCTATAACATCACATATTACTATTTTTGCATCATATACATAAAAAACACACACACAAGAAAGGAAAAGTTCTCATACCTCTTTAAAGACTCCATCAATCTTTCTCTCTTCCTTATCTTCTCCTTCCTTTCTCTTGCTCTTCATCTCTACTATCTACAGCCTTATCTCTACTTGAAGTAGCATCTTCATAGATTAGAGGAGAAAAATAAGAAGAGAAAAGCTAAGGAAAGATAAGCAAATTTTGCTTTTATTTATGGCCAAGTATGGCCGGCCAACTCAAAGAAAGAAAACCAAAACTACTTCCCTTCTTTCCTAGCCTTCCACTTGTTTTCTTCCTATTGGTTACTAATAAAAATCTTTGCAAAGTTCATTTTGGCCCCTTTCTATATTTATATTTCTTACTTTGGTCTCTCACCTTTCACATATCACACTTATACCTCAAAACTTTGACTTTTACTTTTCAATTAAATCCCTAAATTGCAATGTCCCTTAGTTAGCCATATAATCAACCCCTATCTCATGCGAAATGACCATCTACCCCTCTTTGGGTACCATTAGATGCATTACATAAAATATCCAAACCCTATTAGTCGAACGACCAAGATATCTCAATTGGGCTCTGTTTTGCAGCTGGCTATCCTATGATTCTCCTATAAATCTATCATTGCTCGCATTTTTTAACCTTGTCTTGAGCATCATCAAAAAATGCTTGGCTAGAAATAATCGGTGTGCAAGACTTTCCTTGTAATTTCTCGGCTAGCTTATGAGCTTCGTATAGTCCTTCTTATATTTCTCGAATGATGTAATCTCCCTCTTCCATCAAGACACATTTGACCTAGGGGTGATTGAATGCCTTTTTATAAAGTTCATCACTAATTATGGAATAATTGAGCGTTTTGCTTGTGATCTTCATGGCTTCTATATCATCATCTAGTAATTCTCCCGATTAAAGTTATTGGACAATCAGGGTCATCCATGTTTTTTCTTCTTAGTCCATCTCCATCACTTATAGTTTATCGAAGGAAGGATAAAATTATTCCTCGGTTATTATATTTTCCTTTGTAACATGCTAATTCGAGGCTACCAATTTGGTGAGCTAATTAGCTATAGCTGTATCATCCCTTGGTGCTTTCTCCAGACTCTAGGTCATACCCCCATCTTCTAGCTTTTTGAAAGCTATTTTAACTTTTGCCAAGTACCTCTTTATGTTTTGCTACGGTTGAATGAACTTGACTATACTTAGATTCTATAGAAGTGCTTTATATTCTACAATATTGTTAGAGGCTTCAAAACTAAATTTTATTATGTACCTAAATTTTATGCCTAAGGGGCCTTTAATGACTATTCCAATGCCTTCTTTTCTGCTATTGGAGGATCTATCAACAAGCATTTCTCAGGAATATTTCTTGGGTTCCTTGAATTTATGCTCTCCTATAAATTTTAGGATAAAATCTACCAATGCCTGAGCTTTGATCGCATTTTTAAGGTCACACCTCACATTGAAAGACTGTAACTTAATGGCTTATCCCACCATTCTACCTCTAAATTTGGCATTTGGAAGATTTTTCGAAGAGGCTAATTTGATTGAAAAATGATAATGTGAGGTTTAAAGTATTGTCTCAATTTCCTATTGCACATCATGAGTGCGATAATTAACTACTCAGTCGAACTCTTTTTTAAATTTAACCATCTTAATGCCTAGCTAACATGGTAGATTAAAAGTTTTTGACTTCTTTTTTCTCTGATTAGAATTACAGTTGTGGTTTCTCTGAAAATAAATATTTACAAGTAGATTTTTTCTCTAAGGATCGGCCAACTCAACAATGGCATACTAGTAAGAAATTGCTTTAATTCTTTAAAGGCCCTTTGGCAGTCTTCCTTCTATGCAAAGGTATCATTTTTTTCTCAAGATTTTGAATAAGGATGTGCACCATTTGGCAAAGAAAGAAATGAATCTGCCCAATGTCATTATCTTGTAGTTCATATTTTGAATATCTTTTACATTGGCTGGAGGTTGCTATCCATTATTACTCTAATCTTCTTGAGGTTAGCCTCTATTCGCTTCTTTAAGACCATAAAGACTAATAATTTCCCTGAAGGGACCCCAAACATGCATTTTTCTGAGTTAAATTTCATCTGGAATTGATTGAGAGTAGTAAAATCTTTTATCAAATCAGTTGGATGCTATTCATGGCATTTATTTTTCATAATCATGTCATCAATGTATACTTTTAAATTTTGTCCAATATAATCCTTGAAGATCTTATTCATTAGGTGTTGGTACTTTGCCCCTATATTGTTCAGTCCGAATGGCATGACCCTATTGTAGAAAGTGTTGTTATATATGATAAAGCTCTCTTTTCTTAATCGAGCAACCACATTATAATCTGATGTTACCCTACATAAGCATCATGTAAAGAGTAGATAACATGATAGGCAGTGGCATCCATAAGTTAATTGATGCTTGAAAGTGGGTAACTATCTTTGGGATCAGCTTTATTCAGATTAGTGAAATCTATACACATTCTTAGCTTCCTATTTTGTTTCTTTACTAAAACAACATTGGTAAGCCACTCAGGATAGTGAACTTCCTTAATGGTTCTCGCTTTCAGCAAATGGTCAATTTCTTCAAAAATAAATTCTTTTCGATAAGATATCTGCCTTCTTAGCTTCTACCTGATGGGTGAATGGTTCGGATCAAAATTTAATCTGTGAGTGATCACTTACGGGTCTATGCTTAAGATATCTTCTGGTTTCCAAGTTATGGATACTGTCATCAAAGGAAGCTTAGATTAGGATTACCTAATAATGAGAAAATAATGTATTATTGACAATAAGTTTGGATCTCAAAGCTCCGATCATGAATTTTTTACTTTTTCTAAAAAATTCTTCATGATTTTACAAATATTTTCAAGTGTTTTAGTAAAATGTGCATAAAAACCTGATTTCAAACCTTCAGTGACTGTCTGTCACCTGAGGGATGCTTATCTGTGGGTCCCTCCCTTCTATGCAGTCTAAGTTAAGGATATTTTTGGAATTTCTAGGTTTAGTGATGAGGGAGCCTTCTCTCATTGAGGGACACCTGTTCCTCACTCGAAACTAAAAAATCCCACTTTTTTGAGATTTTAAAAGATAATAGTATTTGTCTCCTAGGTTTTTTTTCGAATTTGGGGGAATTTTATCTCCAAATTAGGAGATTTTTTAGTTGTAATCAAATTTAAACTCTCCCCTAGGTATAAATTCTAAATTTTAGGGTTTTCTAGAGGGAGGAATCAATTTTTTAGAGCCACTTTAGAGAAAAAGAATTAGTTTATTTTTTTCTCTAAACATCTTGTTCTAGTAACTCTTGTTGAACCATACACACAATGAAATTGAGATTTTATTTCAAGAACAACAATCACAAATTAGAGTGGAGATCTAGACCATCATAATCGCAAAGTCAAAATATATTCTAAGGGTAATATTCTAGGCTCACTAATACCTTCTCTCTCTAGATTTTATCATACATAATCACATGATTTTCTCTTTAATGCACGTTGATATGTTTTAATTATTATGATTTACTGATATGTATGTTTATTAATATGTGACTCATTTCTGAATTGTTTAATATGTTAGAAGCATGATAAAGGCATGTTTTGATGTGTATTTCCTTCGTTATTGCATATGTGAAGCTTTGATTTTTATTCTTTTAATTTTGTAAATACACACTTTTTATGTATTGTATGCAAGATTAGTTGTTATAACATGTTTTGGCATGATTTAGATTGTATGAATTCATGTCTAAGGCTAGCAATATTTTTTACATGATGTTTTAAACTTTCTGTCAAAATTTTACATTCTCGATTCTATCCAGGGGTGATAGATAGGAAGAAGGGTTGATGGATGGCCATCCCTCACACAAGGGATGGGATGTCTCAGTCCCTTCTTCTCGTCCCGTCCCTCGCTCCCCTGGAGGTCGTCCTTCACCTATTTTGGGTGTCCCTGAGTGTATTTTAAGGCATTTTTTATATATTTTATGTATTTTTACTCTTTTTATTATATTTATATATTATTTCATGCGATTTTAATGTTGTATGACTTGATTCTGTACTTGAAATCATTTTTTTGTATAATTATATTTGAAATTATTTTACCATGTTATTTATATATACTAAATCATTTGTTTTTATGTGATTTTTTGAGTAATTGATTCCTTTATGGCTTTCGAAGGGTTTGTGATTTTTTTAATGGGAAGTCGTGCTCCCAAATTCGTCACCTCTTTCACTCCCTGGTCATTTTAGTTTTTTTATTTATTTTATTTAGTATGGTTTATTTTATTTTTTTTATTTATTTTGCCCTTATTTGTTATGTTATTTTGAATTTATTATTTTTTGGGATTGTAATAGTTAGTAAAAAAGATTTTTATGCATGATAAAAATAAAAAGACACTAAAATGTTTTCTATTGAACCAGTTGGATTTTCTTCCAAAACTTGGATCAATGTCTAACTTTTTATCCCAAATTCACATAATGTGTAATAAAAGTCTTCTGTGAATATGCATAAGGGAACCAACATTTCCAAATTAATCAACAACTTATTTTTTTATATGATATTGATCTCATTTTTTATATTATTATTCTTTGTGATGATTTACCTTGGTAATAATTTTAAGTAAGATTTTATTTTAAAGTATTTATTTATTGCTTTTGTTTTGACTGGCATTTTTGCTTAATATTATTGCCAATGCATTATGTGACAAAGGAGAGATGATTAATTTTAAAACTCGATTATAAACACAACACTTAACTAAGATGCCTAATAAGAGTGATGTCTCAAACACATGTCTCAATTTAGGCATCAAAAGATCGATATTTATTTTTCGACGCTTTGTTGGGTGACGACTCCATGACACCTACCTTTTTGGGCCTATTAGTAGATGACTTCATAGGTTGACTACCAATTATAGATTACATTTGATCCCTCTTTATGGGGAGCTGGCCAATTTATGAGTTAAGCAAGCCCCCTATGATCTCGAACCCTAAAAGTGAGTCTACAAAAATCAAACCCAAAATTAAAGGGATGGCTCTGGCATGTGTCACAATGGTGACTCCACTAAGGACTAATGAGACCTTGCTCCAAAAAGCATCTTGATTAAGTTTTTTATAATTGAGTTTTTGTATTAATCCTATCTCTTTTCTAAATTGCATTTCTTGCATACATCTTAGAGCTTAGAATAAAGCTAGGCATCCCGTTTTAGCCTTAGTGCTATCCTAAAGCATGCTCCATGTTCAGTCAATGTAGGGTGGTGTCAAAGAGACCCACCAGCCCACGTTCAATATCAAATGGTATATAAAATGGTGACCTATTGGCAGGGACCATGCTTAGGTAGCTTTAAAGTTTCATCACCCCCGACTAAAGCCCATATAATGACAATAACAACTTTTTCTAGGTTGTATAACTGTAATAATCTTTTGCTTGCTATGTGGACCTTTATGTATTAATCAAACTTAAATAAATTAGGAGGATACCAGTTAAAGGTTGTCATGCTTCGACAGCTCGATCCGATCTGTGTGAGTTAGTCAAAATATATAATGGCCAAATATCCATACATCTGTGCTTTCAATTAGAGAGGTTATGCTGCCAATTTCTCATTGTGCACCATAAATGTCTAGTGGGTACCCTATTGAGCATTAGGCTGACCCCACCTAAAAAAGAGATTGCATGACCTCCTGTGTAGGAGTAATAAGGTTAGAAGGCTACTGTGATGCTTGTATATGGTTGTGATTAATTCCTAACCAAACCATGCAATGCACTTATACATAATGTATATACCATGTTTATGCATCATTCTCCATACATCATCTCTAATGTTTGACTTTTTCAACCATCATAGACTCATTTAAGTGGTTCAGAGGATCGAACAAGTGCCTAGTTAGAAGGTTCATATCTAGATTGCCAAGAATGGACTCAGGTTTTGATTTGGATTTAGAGGTTAGTTTTGAGTAAGGTTCAAGCCAGTTGATAGAAAACAATTAAAATTTTGGTTTAGACATAAAGAATTGAATGAGAGTGGAAAGGGAAATGAGATTGGGAGGATAACTGATGACACCACTGCTAGATTTTTATTCTTGAGGGAAATAGCAAATGTTACTCCTTCCAGGCCATCGATAATAAGGGATGACTTGGACTGGAGACTAGATAGGTGTTTGTAAGAGTTCGATGAAAGCATGTTAGCCATGATCAGTAGGATGGTGGCTTCTATAGCACCTAATACTAGGGCTCAACCTATAACACCTACCTGCAAGATTATGAAGTTGATGTATGTTTGGAATGCTATCACAGTTGATGCTATTGTACTTCGAGATCCTTCTAGAAAGGAAAGGAGGTATGATCTTGAGGATGATTTAATAGAGGAGGATAAAGAGTATACCCCTTCGGTGATGAATATGAGGACAAAAGGTCCTAGTGCAAAGGATCTAGCCTTCAAAAAATGGAAGAAAGGATCAAAGCTATGTTAAGGTTATTGTTCTCTAGTAGGGGGTGAACCTTAAAGATATGGATTTAGATAGAGATAGGTCATTGCCTAAAGGTTCAAGATGTCTGATCTACCCAGGTTTGATGGTACCTTAAACCCCTCAACACATATCGAATGGTACACGTTGATCATGAAAGGTACTACTTTGTCCAAGAAATAAAAAGTGGAGTATTTTTACTTGAGTTTAATTGGGTCTATAATAGACCGGTATCACAATTTGGAAAGGAAGACTAAAAAAGATTGGGATCTACTGATAGAGAAGTTTCTTAAGCAATATAACTATATCAAGGATGGAGGTCACCTTAAAGGACCTTGAGTTACTCTAGTAGAAGCATGATAAGTCTTTCCATAAGTACGTCACCAGATGGAGGAACAAGGTAATGGTGATCAAAAGGAAACCTGAGATGGATGATCAGATCAGGTTATTTATCCAGAATACAAGTTCATATTTGAAAGATGGTTTAAAGATGAAGGATTTGAAGGACTGGGAGTCCTTGAAGGATATAGCCATAGAAGATGAAAGATATAGCTATAGATATAGAAGTCACTGAACATGCCATCCCAACATATCAAGGGTATAAGCTAATTAAGCATAAAATTAGAAGGCTTAGGCAGGAGTGGGCTAAAAAGGTTAAAAATAAGGTCAGAAAATTGATAGAGGCTAAGTTTTAAGTTGAGGTTATGTATGCCATATGGTTAGCAAATGTAGTTCCTGTAGCAAAAAAGGATGGAAGAGTCAGAGTTTGTGTAGACTTTAAGGAGCTAAACAAGTCTTATCCTAAAGATGATTTTCTTCTGGCTCATATAGATGTTCTGGTCAATAGTGTAGCAGCTTGTACCATGTACAGTTTTGTGGATGGATATGCCGGGTACAATCAGATTCTGAACAAGATAGTGGATAGGATCAAATTGGCTTTCATAACTGAATGGGGTACATATACCTATCAGATCACGCCTTTTGGGCTAAAAAATGCAGGGGCTACTTATCAAAGAATGGCAACTAAGTTACTAGATGATTTGATTTGTAAAGAACTAGAAATGTATATAGATGATATGATGATCAAGTTTGTCACCAAGGAAGGACAATTTGAGGCATTAAACAAGTTTTTCCAGAGGATCAGTAAATATAGTCTTCGCCTCAACCCTAAGAAGTGCATATTTAGGATTACTTTGGATAAGCTTTTATGCCACATGGTAAGCCAGAAAGGTATAGAAGTGGATCATAACAAGCTAAGAGCCACTAGAGAGAGTCTAGTGCCATAAAAGGAAAAAAAGTTAGGGGATTATTGGGTAAGATTCAATACATAAGTAGGTTCATAACCAAGTTAACATTGATTTGCGAACCGATATTTAAGTTGCTTAGGAAGGATTAGCCAGTAGTTTGGAACGAAGACTTTTAGAAGGCATGCGATACTATTAAGGAATATCTGCTACATCCACTAATATTGAGACCACCTCAAGCAAGAAAACCACTAATTTTGTATTTGGCAATTAAAGAAAGTTCAGTGAGGACTATGATGGCACAAGAAGATGGCTTTGAGATTGAGCATGTAGTGTATTATCTAAGTAAGAAGTTTCTCCCTATGAAGTGAAGTATATAAAAGTCGAAAAGATTTATTTGGCAATCATATGGGCATTGAAGAAGCTGAGGCACTATTTTTATTCTTATAGAGTACAAGCTATAACAAAAGAAAACCCCTTCAAATAATTGTAAGAAGCACCTTCACTGTTAGGAAAGATGCAAGAATTTAACATAGAGTATGTCACTAAGAAGACCTTTAAAAGAAGAGTAGTAGCAAAGTTCTTAGTCGACTAGCCATTAGAAGGTGAAGAGATGACTTACGAATTCCTCGATGAGAATGTCATAACCATAATAGCATTTTAAGGTTGGCAGATGTACTTTGATTGAGTTGTGAATAGCAAAAGAGTAGGAACATGAGTAATTTTGATGATCCTATAAGGATAAAAGTTGCAATTAGCTAAGAAGCTAAGATACAAGGCCACAAACAATGAAGCAGAGTATGGAGCATGCATTTTTAGAAGCCTTACTAGTTGTGGGAGCAAAATGTGCAAAAGTGTTTAAGGATTCATCATTGGTAGTTTACCAAGTATAGGGAGAATGGTTAGTAAAAGAAGAGCGCTTAATGCCCTATCTTAAGTGTTTAAAGACTCTGAGCAATCAGTTTAAGCTTTGTACGTTCGGGTATGTGCCTGAAGAAGAAAACCAGTTAGCAGATGCTTTAGCTACATTGGTGTCTATATGGGACATCCTAGAGGGATTGGTTATAAAGCATATACTCATCTAGAGTTCCAATAGGTCATGCTTTGAAAAAGAACAAATCATGGATATCAAGGTAGATGATGGAAATTTTTGGTATTTTGACATTAAAAATTATCTAGAAAAGTCATTGTTCCCCGAAGAGGCAACTAAAAAAGATCAGAGATTGATTCATAAGCTGTCCACCCAATTCATTATTGTAGGAGGAGTACTGTATAAAAGATAGCTTGATGGAATTTGATTGAGGTGTTTGGATGAGAATGAAGCAAAAAAGGTGATGGACCAAGTACATACAGGAGTGTGTAGAGCCCACATGAATGGCTTAGCATTATCGAAGAGGATTATGAGGCAAGGTTTCTTTTGGCTCGCGATGGACATTGATTGTTCTAAGTATGTCAAAGAATGCCAATTGTGCTAACAATATGTGGACCTGAGGCATTTGCCTATTTCTAAATTGTGTAATCTTACATCACCATGGCCTTTCGTTGTATAGGGAATAGACATTATTGGAATGATCCATCTGTCAGCTTTAAATGGACAAAGATTTATAATAGTTGCCATTGATTAATTTACTGAGTGGGTGGAAGCAAAATCTTTTAAGAGAGTGGATGCACGGGATATGGACAAGTTCATTGAGAAGAATTTGATATGCAAATATGGATTGCCTCACCATATGGTGTTAGATAATGGATTATAGTTTGTAAGAGAAGCTACGCAGATACTCACCAAGTATGGTGTTCAACATCATAAGTCTTCTCCTTATAGGCTTCAAGCAAATAGAGTGGTCAGAACGACTAATAAACTACTCTTTGCAATATGGGATTATAGGATCACAGTTAGAACATCAATGGAGGCCACTCTATTTTCTTTGGTCTATGAAATGAAAGCATTATTGCTGATAGAAATTGAGAATTAGTCTTTAAGAGTAATTTTGGAAAGCTGAGTTGCCAAAAATAGAATGGGATAAAAAGAGGTTATCGCAACTTAACTTATTAGATGGAGATAGGATAAAGGCTTATTATCACAACCAGGTTTATCAAAAGAGGCTTGCTCCTTTATTTAGGAAGAAATTTAGGAAACACCCACTAAAAGAATGAGAATTGGTGTTCAAGCAGATGAGGCTAGGGTTTCCAAACATCCAAGGCAAGTTTAGACCCATGTAGGAAGGACCGTTTGTACTAAAAAGGCTATTATCCAAAGGCGCAACTATCTTGTCAGATAGTGATGGCAACAAATTCAGAGATCCTATAAATGTTGATAGGCTAAAAAGGTTCCATAGTTAAAGACAAAAAGAGAAAAAGGAAGAGAATAAATGCCCCATAAGATGAAAATTGGAAAAAATGGTGGCCTTGCTAAAATTGGATGCCTCACTCAGGTGAAAATCGAAAAAAGGCATCCTAAGTAAAAATTAGAGACTGAGAGAAAATAATCAATCAAGAAAATCCAAAAGCACTAATTGATGATCGGAGTTATAATGCTTGTAAGGTTTTATTTTAAGATTGAATAAAATGCATCATTGGGTTGAAATCAAAATAATGATCATATGTACTAAAATAAAAAAGAAAGGTCATACATGCAAATAGTCATGTAACAAAAATAACATATCCTTTTAAATTAAAAAGTTCAATAGAAATTAGAAGCATAATCTATAATAGTATCTAATTTAATCTATTAGTATCACATCTCTCTCTCCATCCAGGTACCTCAGGTGAGAAAGTTTATTGTCGACATTCGGACTAGTGACCCATTATTTATAGGTATTAGAAGTGGTGAAGTCATGGACACTAGTGTCAGGGATGGTAATCCTCATGGGAGTCAAGTTTAGATCCTCTGATAATGCTTCCTCAGAAAATGAGCAGTGAGAATGCCACCATAGAAGTTTAGTGGATGCCTAATAATATCTTATATGCCCATAAATTGATGAACACAATAGGTAGCAACATAGAAAATGGCACATTAAAGTTTGCACAGAGGAACTCATCCTGACTCTCCATCCTTGACAATAGAAGTAACCAATAACCAACTGCATCTGAACATGATATCACCATCTGTCAAGTAGCCCAGCCAGATAATCCTTTCTTGGACTATCAAAAACTCATGCTGTAGATGTCTAAGTATGAGGAAGCTCATGGGATAAAAACCTGTGGCTCTAGCTAGAGGAGGAGGCTTTAACAGCAACTGCAACATTTCACGAAGCCACACCTAAAAAAAGGGAAAAAGAGAAAAGCTGCTAGGGTAAGTAGGGTTCACCTTAGGCAAAAAAATATGTGAAACTCTAAAAGGATATTTTTTTTCAATAAGAAAAGCTAGTAAAAAAAACCACAAGGGGTGTACTACCTTTAAAAAATTTAAGGAGTACCTGAGAAGCAAATAACTACCAGTAAAAAGAGAGTCAGGGTTATGATGAACAACATTCAAGCCGATGATAGTTTCTACCACAACCACAAAAAATGGGTTATATATGCCTCCGATGTATGCCATCTACCATGCTGAATAGCTCATAGTCTCCTATCATAAGGTCTTCAGTGTGTGCCAATAAGCATCATATAAAGCAATGAAACAACACTATGTTGGAATGGAAAGTGGGTATTCGTCAAAGTCAGTCAAGATGTTAATGAGTGTCTCTAACTAAACCAGACCCCTAGCCTTAGAAGGTAGAACACCGAGGGCATAAACTACCTCTCTGGGATATCTGAATGTAGGAGATGGTAGGCAAGGATGAACCTCAAGATTAAATCTAACATCCCTCCAAAAGAGGGTATAACTCCTGGTGAGTAAATTGGAATACATTAAGCCTTAAATCCTAATAACAGGCGGTAGCTACTAATAAATTCCTATCTAAGGACATTCTCCTTAGAAATCTCAGACTCGAGTATAAAGTCAACCTTAGGTCCTTTCAGGTTTTTGAGTCATCCAAAAGTCAATTCAATTTGATAAGTCCAGTAGTCATGGTATAGAATTCTCTAAACAATCTAAATGCAGGAATAATAAAGGAGAAAATAAATGATAGAAGGAAAAGCAAACATGAGAAGAAGAAAGAAAAAGAAAAGAGAGAAGAATACCTGGTAAAAGCTTTTTGGAAGTTAAAAGATCAAATGCATAAAAATCAAGAAAATCAGGGACTATTTATGGAAAATGATGAGGGATGGTCATCCTTCACCATGAACGAGCCTCGAGTTGCCCGGCCCTCACCTTTGAAATGCCAAAAGTCACACATATTGCATGTCCTTATTTTATTTGCCTTTGTTTCCATTTTGTAGGGAATCTAAATGACCTGATGACCTGAATATTCAACCCTGAAGGATCCGGAATGCAAAAATTCACATGCCCCAAGAGGCACAATGTAACATCTTCTTACTAGCAGTCTAATTTATTATTTAACTACGTCACTAAACATGCATTATTATAACATCATGTTATTATCCATATATCTAACAATATCTATGCAAATGGTACTACTAGACCATGCATGTATACATATACTATTGATTTCAAAAATGAACCTATTGCAAATTGCAATTATCATATCAGATACATTATTTTATATATGTTATTTTGAATACAAAATAGTACAAAAAGTTGAACAAAAAAATTCTACATCGAGATTCTTGGACAAACTTGTGTTGGTCACCTAATGTAGACTTAAGTCCCTAACAAAAGTCCAATTGCAAAACCTACATGGATAAAACAACCCATGCTAAATCTATATAGCTTAGTGGGGAACAAATTCATTATTGAAAACTACTCACAACAATAATTAACAAACACACTCAACAAGCATCAAATTATAATATAACACTCTTAATAATAATAATAATAATAATAATAATAATAATAATAATAATAATAATAATAATAATAATAATAAAGTAACACATCATGTAAGTAGAAATTAAAATAAAGAACTATACCAACTTGAAATACACACGAATTTATTGATAAAATCTATGTAATTTTACTTTTGATATCTTTGCTGTAATTTATTTTTCTGCCTAAGTTCTAAGAGTGGATAACGAGAACGATGGATACCAATAGGTATTGAACATATGAATACATATAGGTGTTAATCACTATAGATATCCAAGGATATCAATTCTATAAATAAAAACAGGATCGAACAATAGTCCCATATGGGGATGAACTATAGATCCAATGGGATCGAACTATAGCAGCTACAACTATGTTCCTATAAGCATGCCCATCTATCCACAACTAAACTCTAATTGCAAGCATTAATTATGTTCACATATATATATCAATTATCTTACTTGTGCCTTTATCGTAAAATCTTGTATAGATGTAAGTATATCCATGAATATTCAATCTCAGACATCAACAAAAGTAACTATAAATATTTATATATATCATTGTAGCCATACGCTTTCACTCAATTTTATACACACACACACACACACACACATATATATATATAAACATGAGCATGTAGGCATAATCATGTTATTTCAACAAATAATAATCATTATACCTATTCATACATTTTGCTATATAACCATGTTCTTATAGATTCATATTTAATTTTATAACCTAGTACTTTTATTTCTCTATGTTTTTGTATTAGATAGCAAGCTAAATTTTCATTGTTCATTTTATTTAAAAATTCTTACTTTCTCCCTCATAAACAATAAAGATATCCTTTAATAAGTCTTTCCATTGAACATGTTAATTAAGTCCTTAAATGGTTTAGTATTATAACTTTAACACACATTCATGTAATTCTATAATATAGCTTTCTGAATTTTTCCATTTTCAATTCACTTTAAAGTCACACAATCTTATGCCATCACATTTCAAGCTTAGTTGATTAAGAAAACTATATTTTCTATAATACACTAAAGTCTTTTTCAAAAACAATTTAACATGACTATAATAAATATGAGTTTATATTACATGAAGAGAGCTTAATCATGTCAATACTGTGAGTTTTAACTTGAGAGAGGGTAATTTCCCTCAGCTGAGTGATTGTTCTTCTCAAAAGAGGTAAGTCTACCTCTAGAGAGTAAGTCTTCCCCTCAACCGTGGGACTTTCCTCTGCCTACTGTAAATCAAGACTTGCACCCTAAGTGTAATCCAAAATAATCTTGCTTGAGAACTTCTATTCACAGTAAATTAAGTTTCTAGCCATATCTACTTATAAACTTAGACTGAAGTCTATTGTAAACATCTAAAAATCTTAAATCCATCCTATTATAAAAATTAAATTCATAGAGTTTCATAAAATAGAGCCACAACTCCAATAGTAAAATGAAAAACTAAATTTGCTCTTCTACGAAGTCTTCCCTCACTTCAATAAAACCAAATCAAACCTCAATCTCATTTACAAATGAAATTCTACATTGCTTGAATATACATTAATTACCTTATAGTTTTAAACTTAAATTTTACAGCATTAACTTTCCCCATAAACTAATACAATCTAAAAAATACATGTAGAATCAATTATCTTGTTCTCACAATGATCTCTAGGAGATCATTTAAATCCTGTATTAAATTCGATACATACAAACTCAATTTTAAACATAGTTCCCATACTTGATGTTGAAGCTCAAACCCTCAACTCCTTCAAAACTTCCTTTTCTTTACTCTTTCTTGCATCTCCTTCTGTAAGGATTAATTATATTCATAACTGAGCATCCAACTTTAACCTCCTTTCCAAATAACCCCAAATGCAGAACTTAAAGAAATAAGATAGAAGTTTAATCTTAGGGAGAAGGAAGATGAAAGAAATGAATATGCTATTCACATGTAACCACCCATTCTCCATTAACTCAAAAATTTGCACACCCATGGTCACGTAAATTTTTAGAGTGTTTAAGTGATGGATAATACCTTTAAAACTCCTTGCACTACTTCCTCAATTAAAATATGTCCCACTATTTCTTTTATTTATAAATTTAATCCCTTAATCTATGTAATACCCCTCCATGTACCCTAGAAGAATTATCATTAATTAATTATTGTTATACATGTTTAAATAAGTGTAATTGCATGTATGAGGACTTAATTGAAAAACCAAAGTAAAAGAATTGGGGTAAGAATTGAAATAAGAAGAAATTGAGGGACCAAAGTGCAAAAGTATGAATGTGTGACATTTGGGCCAATGGTTGAGAATGGGAGGGGGATATTTTGGTGGAAGTGGCCGGCCAAACCTCTTGGCTTACACTCCTCATCTTCATCTTCTCCAACTCTCCTCTCTCTCATCCTCTCTCTCTCTAGGGTTTTCTTTAAATTAGAGTAAGAAAAGAGAAAGAATTTTCTTGGTCTTGGACTTAAGGTAACACTCTTAAGCTTTCATATGTGTGATTCATGGATTAGTTTGCTAGTGTTTCATAGAATTGTCTTATGCTTATAGAAGGAGAGCCAAGCAAAGGCAAGGGGAAGGAAACTCTTCAAGGTTGAAGAAGAGAAAGCTCAAACAAGGTATGGGAACTTAGGGTTTTCTTTGTGTGTAAAGTCTTGTGATTGGTCATGAGAGAGGGCTGAAGTGTCTCTCTCCTGTATTTTGTGGATGAATATAAGCTTGAAGATGGATTATAGTTGATAAATGCATGTTTGAGTTGAAAATCTGAAAACTGTCTTAAGGATCACTTGACCAGTCTGTATACTTTTGCTCATATCTGGAGCTATAGTTATGCAAAGGATGAAATTCCAATTGGTATGGAAACTAGACTTGTAAACCTTGATTTTGTTAGAAGAGACCAAAACCTGATTCTCACTGCATGATAGTGAAAATCGGGATTGATTTCTGATTGTGAGTGAAAATATGCCCTTATGAACAGCCTGTGGTTTTTATGTAATATCTCAAGATTTACAAGTCCTATTGAAATGATTTTTGATGTTTTGGAAACTAGAAATGTAAACCTAAAACCTTGTAGAAGATAGTGTTTTCTGAAAAATCCGTTTGGCATGTCGAAATTGAGATGCAATCTGAGTTTGTATATTAATTTACAGGATTTTTGAGCAATAATCACGTTAAGGCGGTCGCCCCGTCGTTTTATGTCGCGAGCGCGACTTATGCCGCGAGCGCGACATTAAACGGAAGCCTTGTGTCGCGAGCGCGACTTATGCCGCGAGCGCGACATCAAGAAATGCTCATTTAGGCCATTGCCGTCTGTCGCGAGCGCGACTTAGGTCGCGAGCGCGACTTGAAGAATGACTCAAAGCCATCGCTGTCTGTCGCGAGCGCGATTATTACCGCGAGCGCGACAAGTGTCGCGAGCGCGACAATCGTCGCGACCGCGACAATAAGCCTGTGTTTTCTAATTTTATTATTTGTATTTTATGACTCTAATTGAGCTTTAAACGTGTCTAAGTCACCATAAGTTGTAACGTATAGCGAGAAAACCCTTTCAAAGTTCAAGAGTTTATTATTCAATTATAAGGTAATTTCCATCACCTTAAACGAGATGTTGCATATGATACTTCTTTTCTATATGATTGATTTTATATTATGGAATAGCAATATATGATAGAGAAATATCTTGCATTCGTTAATGCTATAGTTGTATATGTTAATACAATTTCACAAAATATGAAAAGTAATTGAATTAAGCCTGCACTTAAAGACTTGGTCGTGGATAGATAGGCATGCCTATAGGGTTATAGTTGCAGCTGCTATAGTCTGACTCTTATGAGTCCACAGTTGTCTCTATATGAGACCATAGTTCTGACCCAATGGGTCTACAGATTTAATACCTTCGGGTATTCACAGATTCGATACCTTTGGTATCTACAGTACCCGTTATCCACTCCCACAGAAAATTGAGCAGGCTAAGGAATAAGACAAATGGAATATGTAAACAGTTAATGATGTATATTAATGATCCATTGAATTGATAATTCTTTTAACATGTTATGTATATATACTATAATTGCATGCTTATGAATAATGTTCATGAAAATATATTAGTTGTTCCCCCACTAAGCTTTATAGCTTAGCACGGGTGTTTATCCGTGTAGGTCCTCTGGATTAAACATTGAGTCAGGGACAAGGGCCACAATTTTTCTCAGCCAGCATCAATTTAGGAAGAGTGTATTGAAGTATGTAACTTAATTGTGGCTTTTTGGTAGTTAAAGATAAATTCATGTGTAAAGGCATGTAATTATTAAAGCTATGTATGTAATATCAGATAGTATGACTCTCAATGTGACATGAATAATATAGTATGATGGTGTGTGCATGCACATATATGCATAGATAACTAATGATTAGTAATGGATTAACAAAGATAATTGTATAGATAAAAGTAATTAGTAACAGTAATTAGGATTATCTAGTATAGTCATTACATCTTTGGTATCAGAGCGCCTTGGTTTAGGCGGTTCTGGCCAATAGGCAATTTCAAGGGTTATAGATATATAAAAGTATGTTGATGTTGGCTGATTGTGGTTGTTCCTGTGTTTCTTAATATAGTTCGGAATGGAAGGTTATCATGATGGAATAGATGAATCGGCTGAGAGCAATTTACCGGGTCAATCGCATCCTTCTCAGCCCGACACCTCTACATTTTCACGAGGTGGTGCAGCTGCTGCCAATGCTGGGGAAGCTTTGTTAAAAATTTCTCAGGACATGGCTCAGATCTTACAAAGAATGACTGCACCCAAGGCTCCTATTTCTGAACTCAGGAAGCATGGTGCGGAAGAATTCTTAGGCTCTACTTGGGAAGAGTCTGAGAAAGCCGAGTTATGGCTTGAAAGATTGGAGAGAGTGTTCACAGAAATTCAATGCCCTGTCAGTCAGAAGGTAGCTTGTGCTGTGTCCTTACTTCAAGAAGCAGCTTATGACTGGTGGAAGCTAGTCCAAACTCAACCCCAGCTACCTGAAATTCTCACTTGGGATTTCTTTATTGCTGAATTCAAAAAGAGATATGTAACAGAGGCGTATAAAGATGAGAAGCTGAAACAATTTTTGAATCTAAGGCAAAGAGGTATGTCAGTGGCTGAGTACGAGGCAGAATTCAGTCGCTTGAGTAAGTATGCACCGAGGCCTATGTTAACTGGGACTTTCCAATGTCGCCAGTTTCAAGAGGGATTGAATGATCATATCCGGGATCATTTGATAGGCCCTATTTCTCTGCATCCTGTGGATTATCATCAATTAGTGCAAGCCGCTATTCGAGTTGAAAAAGAAGAGAATGTGAAAAGAGAAAGAGAGCAAAGAAGAAGAAGTTTTTCTCGGGGTGGTTCTTCCTCGGGGAAAAGAACAAGAGCACAACAAGGAGAGCAATCTATAGAATCTGGGAATCGCCCTGTTTCTAGAGGTAGACAGCAAGGGACTACTAATTCAGGGAGATCTAGTAGAGGTGCTGCTTCAGGACAAGGTAGAGGACAAGCCCCAGAGTGCACCTATTGTTTCAGACGACATTGGGGCACCTGTAGGATGCTTACAGGTGGTTGTTACAGATGTGGCAGTACGGAGCACTTTATGGCTAATTGTCCTCTGACACAAGAACAAGCTTCCAGTCAACAGAGTAATCGAGGAGCTTCTCAAGCACCTTCACCTAGCAGAGGTCGGGGTAGAGGTAGAAGTGGATCGGGCCAGTTTAGGGCCCAGTCCAGAAATGCATCTGAGACGGTGGATCGACCCTTTACTTCGACACCTCCTGCTAGAGCTTATGCGATGAAGGGACGAGAAGAGGCTGATGCTCCTAATATCATAGCTGGTACATTCTCCCTCTTTGATACTGATGTATATGTGCTTATAGACCCAGGATCTACACATTCGTATATTTGTAATGGGGAGCTGGGTAGAAATGTATCTGGTATTGATCATTTGAACTATGATATATGTGTGATTAGTCCTTTGGGCCATAGTATACATGTTAATAAAGTTTATAGAAATTGCCCAATTAGAGTTCAAAAGAGAGAATTTCCAGCTGATTTGATAGTGTTACCTTTTCACGAATTTGATGTAATCCTGGGTATGGACTGGTTATCTAAGTATCAGGCCATAGTAGATTGTAAAGCTAAAACGGTAATTGTTAAGAAAGATGGGGGAGTTGAGACATTGATTAAGGGTAGTAAGTCTAAACCCTTAACCAATGTTATTTCTGCAATGAAAGCGAAAAGATTTCTTCGAAAGGGATGTGAAGCATACCTGGCTTTAGTTCTTGATTCGAAAAGAGAGACGGTTAATCTTCAGGACATTCCAGTGATCAATGAATTTCCTGATGTTTTTCCTGAAGAACTTTCTGGTTTGCCACCGGAGAGAGAAGTTGAGTTATCAATTGAAGTTGTACCTGGTACAGCTCCTATCTCTCGAGCACCTTATCGAATGGCACCAACCGAGCTAAAAGAGTTAAAGGTCCAGTTGCAGGAGTTGTTAGACAAAGGCTTTATCAAGCCTAGTGTATCGCCCTGGGGTGCACCAGTGCTATTTGTTAAGAAGAAGGATGGTACTTTGAGAATGTGTATAGATTACAGACAGCTTAATAAGATGACTGTGAAGAACAAGTATCCTTTACCTCGGATTGAGGATCTTTTTGATCAATTGCGTGGTGCAGGAGTATTTTCAAAAATTGATCTGAGGTCTGGATATTATCAACTTCGAGTTAAAGATATGGATGTTCAGAAGACTGCATTTAGGACTCGATATGGACATTACGAATTTTTAGTAATGCCTTTTGGGTTGACTAATGCACCGGCTGCTTTCATGGATCTGATGAATAGGGTGTTCAGACCCTATTTAGATCAGTTTGTTGTAGTATTCATAGATGATATTTTGGTTTATTCTCGTGATGAAGCGAAGCATGCAGAACATCTGAGAATAGTACTGCAAACTTTGAGAGAGCAACAGTTGTATGCAAAGCTAAGCAAGTGTGAATTCTGGCTTAAAGAAGTTGCTTTCCTTGGGCACGTGGTGTCTTCTGAAGGCATCAGAGTGGATCCTAAAAAGATTGAGGCTATTGTTAATTGGAGACCGCCTAGGAATGTGCCAGAAGTCCGAAGTTTCCTGGGCTTAGCTGGCTATTATAGGCGGTTTGTGAAAGGATTTTCAGTTACTGCCTCTCCACTCACTAGATTACTACGAAAAGAAGCTAAATTTGAGTGGACAGATCGTTGTCAAGCCAGTTTTGATCAGTTAAAAGAAATGTTAACTCAAGCTCCAGTTCTTACTCAACCAGTAGCTGATAAGGAATATGCCATGTACAGTGATGCATCGAGAAATGGACTGGGTTGTGTTCTGATGCAAGAGGGTAAGGTAGTGGCCTATGCTTCAAGACAATTAAAACCTCATGAACAGAATTATCCGACTCATGATCTAGAGCTAGCCGCGATTGTGTTTGCTTTAAAGATATGGCGGCATTATCTTTATGGTGAGAAATGCAGGATCTTTACTGATCACAAGAGTCTTAAATACTTGCTTACTCAGCGAGATCTTAATTTAAGACAACGCAGGTGGCTAGAATTGTTCAAGGACTATGATTGTATAGTCGACTATCATCCAGGAAAAGCAAATGTGGTAGCTGATGCTTTGAGTCGAAAAATGATGGCAACTTTATTATTACAAGACTGTAAATGGAAGATCTCTTCTGATGGAGCTTTGTTAGCCCAATTACGAGCTCGTCCTAGCCTAAGACAGACAGTGATAGATGCACAAGCAGATGATGTAAAGTTACAACAGTTGATTCACTCAGTTGGTTCTGGGGGTCCGATAGAATACTCTGTTGGAAGTGATGGTGGTCTTTACTATCGGAATCGTTTATGTGTACCAGATGTTAAAGAACTAAAGGAGGCTTTATTGCACGAAGCTCATAGTACAGTATTCACCATGCATCCAGGTGGCAACAAGATGTATAGAGATTTGAAGCAGTTTTATTGGTGGCCAGGAATGAAAAGAGATGTAACTAATTATGTCTCCAAGTGCCTAACATGTCAACAAGTAAAAGCAGAACATCAATTTCCTTCGGGATTGTTGAATCCTCTTCCCATTCCTCAATGGAAGTGGGACAATGTCACGATGGACTTCATTACAGGTTTGCCCACGACCCAAAGAAAACATGATGCAGTGTGGGTCATCGTAGACAGACTGACAAAGGTGGCTCACTTTATACCAGTTCGAACCAATTATTCAATGGATAGATTGGCTGAATTGTACATAGATCAAATTATTAGATTGCATGGGGTGCCTATTTCAATTGTTTCGGATCGGGATCCGAGGTTCACTTCCAGATTTTGGAAGAGTTTACAGCAAGCCTTAGGCACAAAGCTTCTTCTTAGTACTGCATTTCATCCTCAGACCGATGGACAGTCAGAAAGGGTTATACAAGTATTAGAAGATATGTTAAGGGGCTGTGTGCTCGATTTTCCAGGAAGCTGGGATAAATATGTTACACTGATGGAGTTTGCATACAATAATGGCTACCAAACTAGCATTGGTATGCCACCTTATGAAGCGCTCTATGGTCGGAAATGTAGAACTCCTTCCTGTTGGACAGAATTAGCTGAAGGCAAATTGACGGGTCCTGATATTGTTAAAGACACTGAAGAGAAGATTCAACTTGTCAAAAAGAGATTGAAAGAAGCCAGTGACAGACAGAGATCTTATGCCAACTTAAAAAGGAAAGATATTAAATATCAGGTTGGCGATAACGTGTTTTTAAAGGTGTCCCCATGGAGAAGGGTATTACGGTTTGGAAAGAAAGGAAAGCTTAGCCCACGGTTTATAGGTCCTTATAGGATCTTGGATCGGATTGGACCAGTAGCATACCGTTTGGAGCTTCCTAGTGAGCTATCAAAATTGCATAATGTCTTCCATGTTTCTATGCTCCGGCGGTACCGATCTGATGAGTCACATATCATACCAACGCAAGATGTTAGTGTCAAATCTGATTATACGTATGATGAAGAACCTAAACAGATATTGGCCAAAGAAGTTAAACAGTTGAGGAACAAAGAGATTCCTTTAGTCAAAGTCTTATGGCAACACCACGGTGTGCAAGAAGCGACTTGGGAACCTGAAGAAGTTATGCGGGCTCAGTACCCACAACTCTTCAATACAGGTATGAATTTCGAGGACGAAATTCTTTTAGGGGGAGAGAGTTGTAATACCCCTCCATGTACCCTAGAAGAATTATCATTAATTAATTATTGTTATACATGTTTAAATAAGTGTAATTGCATGTATGAGGACTTAATTGAAAAACCAAAGTAAAAGAATTGGGGTAAGAATTGAAATAAGAAGAAATTGAGGGACCAAAGTGCAAAAGTATGAATGTGTGACATTTGGGCCAATGGTTGAGAATGGGAGGGGGATATTTTGGTGGAAGTGGCCGGCCAAACCTCTTGGCTTACACTCCTCATCTTCATCTTCTCCAACTCTCCTCTCTCTCATCCTCTCTCTCTCTAGGGTTTTCTTTAAATTAGAGTAAGAAAAGAGAAAGAATTTTCTTGGTCTTGGACTTAAGGTAACACTCTTAAGCTTTCATATGTGTGATTCATGGATTAGTTTGCTAGTGTTTCATAGAATTGTCTTATGCTTATAGAAGGAGAGCCAAGCAAAGGCAAGGGGAAGGAAACTCTTCAAGGTTGAAGAAGAGAAAGCTCAAACAAGGTATGGGAACTTAGGGTTTTCTTTGTGTGTAAAGTCTTGTGATTGGTCATGAGAGAGGGCTGAAGTGTCTCTCTCCTGTATTTTGTGGATGAATATAAGCTTGAAGATGGATTATAGTTGATAAATGCATGTTTGAGTTGAAAATCTGAAAACTGTCTTAAGGATCACTTGACCAGTCTGTATACTTTTGCTCATATCTGGAGCTATAGTTATGCAAAGGATGAAATTCCAATTGGTATGGAAACTAGACTTGTAAACCTTGATTTTGTTAGAAGAGACCAAAACCTGATTCTCACTGCATGATAGTGAAAATCGGGATTGATTTCTGATTGTGAGTGAAAATATGCCCTTATGAACAGCCTGTGGTTTTTATGTAATATCTCAAGATTTACAAGTCCTATTGAAATGATTTTTGATGTTTTGGAAACTAGAAATGTAAACCTAAAACCTTGTAGAAGATAGTGTTTTCTGAAAAATCCGTTTGGCATGTCGAAATTGAGATGCAATCTGAGTTTGTATATTAATTTACAGGATTTTTGAGCAATAATCACGTTAAGGCGGTCGCCCCGTCGTTTTATGTCGCGAGCGCGACTTATGCCGCGAGCGCGACATTAAACGGAAGCCTTGTGTCGCGAGCGCGACTTATGCCGCGAGCGCGACATCAAGAAATGCTCATTTAGGCCATTGCCGTCTGTCGCGAGCGCGACTTAGGTCGCGAGCGCGACTTGAAGAATGACTCAAAGCCATCGCTGTCTGTCGCGAGCGCGATTATTACCGCGAGCGCGACAAGTGTCGCGAGCGCGACAATCGTCGCGACCGCGACAATAAGCCTGTGTTTTCTAATTTTATTATTTGTATTTTATGACTCTAATTGAGCTTTAAACGTGTCTAAGTCACCATAAGTTGTAACGTATAGCGAGAAAACCCTTTCAAAGTTCAAGAGTTTATTATTCAATTATAAGGTAATTTCCATCACCTTAAACGAGATGTTGCATATGATACTTCTTTTCTATATGATTGATTTTATATTATGGAATAGCAATATATGATAGAGAAATATCTTGCATTCGTTAATGCTATAGTTGTATATGTTAATACAATTTCACAAAATATGAAAAGTAATTGAATTAAGCCTGCACTTAAAGACTTGGTCGTGGATAGATAGGCATGCCTATAGGGTTATAGTTGCAGCTGCTATAGTCTGACTCTTATGAGTCCACAGTTGTCTCTATATGAGACCATAGTTCTGACCCAATGGGTCTACAGATTTAATACCTTCGGGTATTCACAGATTCGATACCTTTGGTATCTACAGTACCCGTTATCCACTCCCACAGAAAATTGAGCAGGCTAAGGAATAAGACAAATGGAATATGTAAACAGTTAATGATGTATATTAATGATCCATTGAATTGATAATTCTTTTAACATGTTATGTATATATACTATAATTGCATGCTTATGAATAATGTTCATGAAAATATATTAGTTGTTCCCCCACTAAGCTTTATAGCTTAGCACGGGTGTTTATCCGTGTAGGTCCTCTGGATTAAACATTGAGTCAGGGACAAGGGCCACAATTTTTCTCAGCCAGCATCAATTTAGGAAGAGTGTATTGAAGTATGTAACTTAATTGTGGCTTTTTGGTAGTTAAAGATAAATTCATGTGTAAAGGCATGTAATTATTAAAGCTATGTATGTAATATCAGATAGTATGACTCTCAATGTGACATGAATAATATAGTATGATGGTGTGTGCATGCACATATATGCATAGATAACTAATGATTAGTAATGGATTAACAAAGATAATTGTATAGATAAAAGTAATTAGTAACAGTAATTAGGATTATCTAGTATAGTCATTACAATCTAACTTCCTTCAATTACCATTACACCCAAGTCCTATATCAACCCTTTAATTAACTGCTTAAAAAACCTATACGGTAAAATTTCCAATTTACCCCTTTATTAAACTTTAACTTTAATTCAACAATTAACTTAATTAAATATTTTTTAATGATAATCCTTATTAATTTTGCATAATTCTACTAGGGTCAAAGTTGGGGCCTCACAATTCTCTTCCCTTTGAAAGAATTTCACCTTCAAAATTCATACCTATTTTGAATAGCTGAGGATAATGTGCTTTCATAACTGACTCTGGTTCCCAAGTTACTTCTTGAACTCCATGATGTTGCCAAAGTACTTTGACAAGAGAAACCTGTCTATTTCTTAACTGTCTAATTTCCCCAGCTAAAATCTCTTTAGGTTCTTCATCGTATGAGAAATCTTGTTGAACCTAAATATCTTGTATTGATAGCATCTGAGATTTATTTGAACAATATGTACAAAGTATATAAATGTGAAATATATCATGTAGCTTACATAGTTCCATAGGAAGAGCTAATATGTATGCTACCAATCCAACTCTTTTTAAAATTTCATATGGACCAATACATCTCAAACTAAGTTTACCTTTCTTCCCAAACCTTAGTGTTTCCTCAAATGAGACACTTTCAAGAATACTTTATCCCTAACTTGATATTCAATATCCTTTCTTTCTAAGTATGCATAAAACTTTTGTCTATTACTAGCTTCTTTCAATCTCTATTTGATAACCTGTACATTTTCCTATATGTCCTTGACAAGATCTAGGCTAATCATTTTACGTTCCATTAGCTCAATCTAACACAATAGAGTTCTGCATTTGCAGCCATACAAAGCTTTATGCATTGCCATGCCAATACTAGTCTAATAATTATTATTATACACAAACTCCATTAAAGCATCATATACGTCCCAACTTTCTGAAAAATCCAAAACATAACCCCTCAGCATATCTTCTAGAACTTGTATAACGCTTTCTGATTGTCCATCCGTTTGAGAATGAAAAGCTATATTGTATCGTAGCTATGTTTCCAAAGCTTCTTGCAAACTTTGCCAAGATTTAAATGTAAATCTTGGATCTCTATCTTAAATTATAGATACCGGTATTTCATATAGCTAAATAATTTCATTCACATATAATTTTGCTAATCCGTCCATGGAATAGTTTGTTCTAACTGGTAAAAAATGAGCTGCTTTAGTTAATTTATCAATAACTACCCATATTGCATCGTGTTTCTTTTGTGTAAGAGGCAAACTTATCACAAAATCCATAGTAATATCTTCCCATTTTCATTGTAAAATTGGAATAGGATTCAGCAATCCAAAAGCAAGTTAGTGCTCCACTTTCACCTGTTGACAAGTTAAGCAGTTAGAGATATAATCAACTACATCTTTCTTCATGCTAGGCCACCAATAATATTGCTTCAGATCTTGGTAAATCTTATTACCACCATGATGCATAGTAAATACTGTGTTATAAGCTTTATTTAATAACATTATTTTCAACTCTTTGTTATCTAAAACAAATAACCTATTTTGATAATACACTTACCCATCTTCCTTAACTGAATACTCAGATTGATTCCCTTCATACAATGATTGCAAAATCTATTGTAACCTTCTATCACCTTTTTGAGCATCAAACATTGCCTGTCTCACATTAGGTCTAGCCTTCAATCTATCAAAGTGCTATCTAATGCAAATTTCCATCTACACTACTGTATCATCATAGTTGCCATCATTTTATGACTTAAGGCATTAACTACAACATTAGCTTTACCTGAATGATAAATAGTTATAATTTTTAAACAATTCTAACCATTTATGCTGCTTCAAATTAAGCACCTTTTGAGTGATCAAATACTTGAGACTCTTATAATCTATATAAATTCTACATTTTCCCCATACAAGTAATGCCATCAAATCTTCAAAGCAAACACAGTTGCAGCAACTCCTAAATCATGTGTAGGGTAATTTTATTCATGTGATTTCAATTACATAGATACATAGGCTACTACTTTACCATTCTGCATTAGCACACAACCCAAACCAATTCTAGAAGCATCACTATAAATAACATACTTTTTACCTAAAATCAGTTGTGTTAAATTGATCAAAACTGCCTTGACATTGATTAGTCCATTCAAACTAATAGTTCTTTCTTAGAAATTTAGTAAGTGGTGAAGCAATGATATAATACCATTTCACAAAATGATGATGGTACCCTACTAAACTTAGAAAACTTCTCACTTCTGATACATTTTGATGCAGTCTCCAATTTACAATAGCCTAAATTTTAGCTGGATCCATTCTAATGCCTTCAAAAGGCATAATATGCCCAAGGAATGAAACTTCCTTAAGCCAAAAGTCACACTTGCTTAATTTGACATACAACTGATTCTCCTTGAAGGTCTATAACACAATTCTTAAGTGTTTTGCATGCTCCACTTTATTTCTAGAGTAAACTAATATATCAACTATGAACACTACAACAAATTGGTCTAAGTAGGATCTAAATATCCTATTCATAAGATCCATAAAATTAGTTGGCGTATTCATTAACCCAAATGGCTTTACTAGGAATTCGTAATGCCCATACTGGGTTTTAAATGTAATTTTTGGAACTTCCACATCCTTAACTCAAAGTTGATAATACCCCGATCGCAAATTAATCTTCAAAAACACACCAATACCTTTCAACTAATCAAACAAGTCTTCAATTCTAGGCAAGTTATACTTGTTCTTCACTATCACTTTATTTAACTATCGGTGATTTATGCACATTCTCATAGAACCATCCTTCTTCTTCACAAACAGAATTGGTGCACCCTAAGATGATATACTAGGCGTAATAAAGCCTTTGTCAAGCAATTCTTGTAACTGAACCTTTAACTCCTATAATTCTATTGAGGCCATCCTATATGGTGCTTTAAAAATAAAAGCCCTACCCGGTAAAACTTCTATAAACAACTCCACATCTCTTATAGGTGGTAGACTATGTAAGTCTTCTGGAAATGCATCGGGAAACTTTTTTACCATAGAAATATCCTAAAGCTTTACCGTCTCTCTTTTTGAATCCAATACCAGGGCTAGAAATGCTTCACATCCTGTTTTAAGGAATCACCTAGCTTGCATAGTAGAGATCACATTGGCTAAAGGTTTTAGTTTGAATGTGTTGTACTATTATTTTTCACCATCAAAATCTTTAAGTGTTACTATCTTCATCCCATAATTAACCATTGCACAATGCTTTGATAACCAATCTATGCCCAAAATAACATCGAATTCCTAAGATGGTAACTCAATAAGATTAGCTAAGAATTCCTTTTCTTGAATCATAATGGGAATATCTTTAAGTACTTTGTTCACACAGATATTGTGCCTTAAAAGACTAGTTACACAAATATCATAATCCAATTGATGCACATTTAACACATTCCTACCCATATCCCTAATGAAAACATAAAAATGGGTGGAATCTGGATTAATAAGTGCATAAATATTAGAGTTAAAGAGAGAAAATATCAGCTATGACTTCAAAAGCATCTCGATCCTCTCAAGTGATCAGTATCTAGCAAGTGTACTAAATCGGCTAGTAATATAGGGAAATAATATTAAGACCCGAAATATCATACCTAAGGGAACATGGATTTCTAAGAAGAATATCCATATGTGAATTAAATTAATCTAAAATTATTTTCTAAATTTTTGATTTAAAGGCAATACTAAATTAATAATAAAGCAAAATAAAAACTAAAATTAGACTAATATGAATTAAAAAAACAATAACTGAAATTCTTCTGCTAAAGGAACTATCCACCTCAACTTCCTTTGTAATGACTCAAATCAAAAGTAACATAAGTGATTATGGAAAAACTAGATAAAGAAAGCCAAATATCTCATGCAAGACTATCTTTCTAAGCATCAAATTCTCTTGTTTAGGAATAATCTAATACTTAGTAAAAAGGTCCAGTTTTAAACTTCTAGATATCCATTAAACTCTTTTGCAAGCAAACTTAACTTCAACCTATTCATAGTTTAACTTTTCCTAGTATTAATCTACTCTTACCAACACATAATTACACCTAATTAAGAATATAATCATGCATCAATACTAATACACTAACCTAAGAACATGCATACCAATAGTCATGCATAAATCAATCATCAACCATTAATTAAAATAAGTTAATCATAAATTCAATAACAACCAAAGATAAGAAGTTGCCCAAAACTAAGAAATAATTAAACTTAAATTGAATTAAAGATTAAAATAAAGGCACTATAATGAAAATATAAGGGTTCAAGTTTCCCTTAGTAAAAGAAGAAAAACTACTTACCAAACATGATGAAAATTAAAGAACAATTAAAGTAAAGAGATACAATACTCATGAAGCTCCAAACTTTGCTATTGATGACTTCAATAGAAAGTTTGAATCTTTAAGAGAACTGTAAACTAAGAAAATAAGAAAACAAAGCTAAAATTAATATACAAATAACTAAAGAAAAACTAAAACTAAACAAAGAAAATTAATGTACAAAAAACTAAAGCTAAGACTCTCTCTAGCTATTTTTTTATTTGGTGCTTTGGACCTCCTTTTATAGGCTTTAAATAAGAAGTCTGGACTTTAATAAACTTCCTAAACCAAGCTAAATTGAGGTTTTACTCAAATATGAAGCTTTAAATCGTGTTTCTTTTTATATCACTTGGGAGAGTGACATTTATCATTGTGGAGAGTGAAAACATGTTGGAAAAAGAAGGAGACAACTTGGGTGAGTGAGTTTTCTTCATAAGTGAGTGCTCTAGTCACTCTACCAACTACCCTGGTCACTCTATCATGTGGCCTCTTCTTGAACATGAAATTTTGCTTCTTTTTTGGACAATTGCCTAAACTTTCCTCCTTTCTTCAATTAAATGATAGTTTCCTTCAAATAGGCCCTGAAAAACACCAAAACTCATATTTAAACCTTAAAATACAAATTGCAAATATTTAAACATAAAATAACACTAAACTAACTCAAATAAATACATAAAACATACCAGAAATGTACTTAAAATTCATAACTATCATCGAGCTTTATTGCATAAGCCCGACCAAAAATAATTGGTACTATAGGCTGATCAATAGTTTCAAATAAATTTTGAGGTTGAGATCCATATTGGCTTAATCATCCTCACCCTCTGCCTTTGCCTTTACCAATTGAGGATGCATTTGATGCTCCTCTACTATCCTATTTATAGATCCTTACTCCCGCTTTGAAGGATATTTTTCCATGAAATGATCAGTACTACCATAATTAAAACTTACGCCAATAATTTTCTACAAGTGCCCCAATGTTGCCTTAAATAGTGAGGACATTCTGGTTGCTGACCCTTACTCTGCTTCATTGGTGTTTCTTTATTCCATTTTGACACTGTAGATGATTTTTGTGTTCTTCTTTTGTTAGTAGGACTATACATAGACTTAATTGGCTAGTTACCATATGCTTATCTAAATCTCTTCCCAATAAAAATCAACCTCTAGCCCTGCTCTTCCTATGCTTTTTTTCTTTCTTAACTTGTTCATTCTTCTCAACTCGCATGGCTACTATAACAAATTGATAGAAATCCACCATATGCAGAGACATAAGTCCAATCAACTTTTCTCTTATGCTATCAATTAATCTATCTTCAAACTGTCTACATTTGAAAGCTTCAATCAACATTGAATTCGAAATATATTTGTATATATGGCTAAACTCTTTCTCATATTTAGCCACTGATATAGCTCTTTAGTTTAGATACAAAAATTGCCTCAATTTCTCATTTTTCTAAGCTTCAGTCACATACTTTTTCTTGAACTCTGCTTGGAAAAATTCCTATGTAAGTGGATTAGGTAATTGAGGCTATTTTAGGATCAATTTCCCCTAATCATATGTTGGTCCTTGCAGTAATGACATAGCATAAGATACCTTATAGTTTGTCGAACACTGAATTTTATTAAAGATTCTCTCCAACCTTTCCAAACAGATTTAAGCTTTTTCAAATTTTTCTAAAGTAGTATCCAAGAATTCTTCTGCTCTATATTTCTTAGTCTCATTTATTGGAGCTTTAAGAACAATCATTCTCTGCAAATTTGAGCCATGTCTTATGATATTTTCAATAGTGCCACTATAATAATAGTCGCATAAATCTCATTTTGATTAGTTGATAAAGATCCTGAAATTGAGGGATTCGTCCTATAAGGCAAGTTACTTTCAGTTAATACTTCAATTGTATCCCTCGAACCTTTCATCTACTATCTATAAGAAAAATAGGGACTTCTGCATTAGGCCAACACAACATTATACCATATACCATAATGATATACTCTTATTGACCAAAAACGACTAAACCTATGCTCTGATATCACAAATTGTAACACCCTCTTACTAACAATTAGGGATGATCGCGGGACGGGGCGGGGGCGAGGAGTGCCTCCCCACCTACTGCCTCGCACAAGGGCGGGGGTAGGGAGGGGACCGATAGTATTATGGGGGAAAAATTTCCCCCGTCCCCACATTAAAAATATTTTTATTTTTTTAAAAAAATTTAATTACAAATCAAACTAATATAAATTTTAACAATTGATAAAACTAAAATTAAATATAATTTAAAACTAAATTATATAAATATAATTAAATTTAGTAATTAAATTTTAGGGGCAAGAAAATTTCGGGGCGGGGACCACAATCCCCATTCTCGCCCCGAATTCTAAGTCAGGGAATACTTTTGCCCCATTCCCATCCCACGAGGGAATTTTTCGGGGATTCCCTGCCCCATTCGAGGTGGTTCCCCACCGGGGATTCCCCGCCCCGTGATCATCCCTACTAACAATCTAATTCTATTATTTAGCTACATTACTAAGCATGCATTATTATAACATCATGTTATTATCCATATATTTGAAAATATCTATGCAAATGGTATTATCACTAATCATATATTATTACCTTTGATACTATATATATATATATATATATATACACTACATTAGTTACTACTAGACCATATGTACATATATATACTATTGATTTCAAAAATGAACCTATTATAACTCGCAATTATCATATCAGATACATTATATCATATATACTATTTTGAATAAAAAAATAGTACAAAAAGTTGAACAAAAACATACTACATTGAGATTATTGGATAGACTTGTGTTGGCCATCTAATGCAAAATTAAATCCCTGGTAAAAGTCCAACTGCAAAACCTACACGAATAAAACAACCTGTGCTAAGCTATGTAGCTTAATGGGGATCAAATTCATTATAGATGACTACTCATAGAAGTTATCAACAAATACACTAAAAAAGCATCAAATTATAATATAACACTCTTAATAATAATAATAATAATAATAATAATAATAATATCCCACATCGGTTGGTAAGGTGAATGAAGTAGTCCTCATAAGGCTATGGATACCTTACCCTCGTGGACACGTTTTGGGTAATTCGCCCAAGAACAAAACTGTGAGGGCCTCGACCCAAAGTGGACAATATTCATGAGCGGTTATCTGGGGACGTTACAGATGGTATCAGAGCCGGTGCCGGATCGGTGTGCCAGCGTAATACTTGACCCCCAAGCCAGCGAGGATGCTGGGCCTATTTAGGCGGGGTGCATTGTAATATCCCACATTGGTTGGTAAGGTAAATGAAGTAGTCCTTATAAGGCTATGGATACCTTACCCTCGTGGACGCATTTTGGGTAATTCACCCAGAAATAAAACCGTGAGGGCCTCGACCCAAAGCGGACAATATTCACGAGCGGCTATCTGGGGATGTTACAATAATAATAATAATAATAATAATAATAATAATAATAATAATAATAATAATAATAATAATAATAAAGAAGTAACACATTACGTAAGTAGAAATTAAAATAAAATTCAATAACTATACCAACTTGAAATACACATATGAATTTACTAATAAAATATGTGTAATTTTACTTTTGAGATCTTTATTGTAATTTATTTGCCTGCCCTAAGTTCTAAGAGTGGATGACGGAAACGATGGATGACAATAGGTATCGAACATATGAATACCCATTGGTATTAATCACTATAGATATCTGAGGTTATCAATTCTATAGATCTAGAAATAGGTTCGAATGATGGTCCCATATGGGGATGAACTATAGGCCCAAATGGGGTCGAACTATGGCAGCTATAATTATATCCCTATAGGTATGCCTATCTATCCATAACTAAACTCTAATTGCAGGCATTAATTATGTTCACATATATATCAATTATCTTGATTGTGCCTTTACTGTAAAATCTTGTATACATGTAAGTATATCCATGAATATTCAATCTCAGACATCAACATAACTAAAAATATGTATATATATCACTGTAGCCATATGCTTTCACACAGCTTTATATATATATAAACATGTGCATGTAGGTATAATCATGTTATTTCAATGAATAATAATCATTTTACCTATTCAAAGTTCTTATAAAGCACACGATACATCTTTTATTCTATTTATGCATATTCAATATCTATTCTGCATAATAATATCCTTGTAAATTGTGGCATCTAGACTTACTTACGATGCAAGTTAGACCTCAAACTGACATGTAACATTTTTTGTAGGGTATCTCATAAGACAACATGTCCCCAGCTATCCCAACCAGTTTCGGCCTATGTGACACCCATACAGGCTAGAAGATATCAAGCCCTAGGGGAGGTCTAATACAAGTTGAGCCGATTTATGTCCAGATAGTTCCTTGAGGACTTTGTGCTACTTTAGAAGGCTGATAGACTCCTAGCCAAGGCAAGCTGGATGGACTTCTTTGCCCCAACTTATCGGACATACCCAGATATCACTAGAGAGGTCCTTGCCACCATACAATATAGGGGGTTCTAGTGACCAAATACAGAGGAGGAGGTTGTATAATTTTTATCGTTAGGGATCCATCGTAGCATTATGAGGTGCAAATTTGTCGGGGCTATGGGGCTCCCAAACGGGTTAGGTACGATCACGCTGCCCAGGATGATGGACCTCAAAAGGCAGAGAGTTATGACATTGCTTGGGGCTATATATGATTCGGACAAGGCAAAGAGCATGATGCTGGCTCTTTAGATATATAGATACCTTTAGAGGGTTCTATCTACATCTTACCTGGGTTGCACGGGGAGCCCAAGTAATTTTACTTGAATAGATGTCACTAGCTTATGGAGCATGAAAGAGGGACACTGTATAGACATCACCTATAAGATTATAGCGATGTTGTCAGGTAGGCACTACACCAAGGACCTAGAATGCATATTGTGCGAAAAAATTACTTAAGACAGATAATTATACAACACTATATATGTGTGTCATTACTTTATTTTATTTTATTTTATTTTATTTTTATTATTATAGTTTTTCATATTTATTTATTTGTTTGAATGCTATATATATATATATATATATATATATATATATATATAATATATATATATATATATATATATATATATATATATATATATGTGTGTGTGTGTGTGTGTGTGTGTGTGTGTGCACACTCATTATTTATTTATTTATTTATTTATTATTATTATTATTATTATTATTATTATTATTATTAATTTTTTTCATTACCTACTATATTTACATTTTTCTTGCTATTTGTTTCCTTCTCTTTATTGCCTATCCTTTTTTTTTTTCAATTGTTTTCTTAATCATATACATACATATTTTTATTTTCTACATTTATCATAGAATATTATGTACATGCACTTATTACTATTATTATCATAAATTATTTTTTTTCATGACATTATTACTATACCCATTACACACATATTTTCATCGTTATTATTTTTTCCTATTATTTATTTTTTCTATTTACACATTCATGCACAAATTCATGCAACACATTTTATTTCTAGGACACTATACATTTAAACTACTTATTTACACTTATATTTATTAAAAAAATGCAACTATCATAACAAAATTCATTAGAGCAAAATTTCATGCTAAATAAACACCATCATTATCCTTTTATACACAAAATATAACGAAAAATTCATGAAAAATATCGTAAAAGCATGCTAACACTCATCACAATCTCATTTTTCAACATTTATCGTCAATGCAACTTATTTAGCTCCAAAATAATGAAGAAAAATTCAGGCGTGTCAATAAACAAAGCCAAATTTTTATAATTTTTGAGATGGAAACTCATTCAAAAAAATTTATTTTTACGTGAAATTAAATTTATTATGTACTTGCTCATCTAATCTAATTTATTTGCTGTCAATCTCTTTTATTCACTCGCATGTTTATGTATTTATATATTACATGCATGCATTATTTATCTTATTTACGGCTTATTATTTATTAACACTTCTTATACATATGCATATTATGTTCATGCAATATCATTTTATTCACACTTCATATTTATGCTCATACGGACTATCTACACACAACCTTTTTTTTATGTACATGCAAATTATATATACACATCCTTATTTATTCACATTGATGTCATGTTATTATTATTGTTTTTATTAACACATATGTACATATACTATTTAGTTCTTTTCTTTTCTTTGAATATCTTCTTAGGACTAGCAAAAAAATTAGCACAATTAAGAACAAAAGAAATCGAAAGATGATTGCTACGTGAATGTAGTATGCGCGATAGACCATAATGGTGGAACCAATCTAACCAAGTAGTAGTTGATGTAAATTTCAGATCCAATCTTTCTTCTATAAAATTTATCCACAGCCGATCATTATTCCATTTGCACTGGCAACGCTAGGTGAAAAGGAAGGAGGGCAATTGCCCCCCTTATTTTTTTAAATTTTTTTATTTTATATGTATATATATATTAAATAATTAATTTTACTCATTTAAAATTTTATTTTGACCCCCTTCTTTTAAATTTATTTTTTAATTTTAAATATAATTTATATTTTTACCTCTCTTATTTTTTAATCCTAGCTTTGTCACTGTTCATATGAACAGTATATTTTGCGGGTCACAATCACCAATAGCAGTGCGAAAAGCATTAACCATAACATGTTATCTTAAGCTGCCTCCAGCTTTCTCATCAGGCCTTAAAATCTCATTAAAATCACTGAGGATTAACCATGGAGGTGAAGGCTTCGGCCATTTTAGTTTAATTTTCTCTTTAAGTTATTTCAATAATACAAGACTTCGGCCATTTTATTTTGATTCCTTTTTCCTCGGAATTTTTGTCCGCTTCAAAGAAAAAAAATCATTATCCGTGCCTTACCCTAGCTTTTTTGCGAGCCTCCACAGAGAAATGGCACATCCGTAATTTAAAAAATATTTGCCAGCCAGGAAATAGTCAGCTAATATTGGGGTTTTTCAATTTCCTCCAAGCCAGAAAGGGTTTTAGACTTTCTGCTCCACAAGGCTCTGTCTGCTACTGCTTTAACAGAACAACTTGCTTTGCCTCTCTGTCAGTTCACTCTCTGAAACTCCATTTATTTACTGGTTTGCCACCAAAATACCCAGCAAAACGGCTCTTCTTCTTTATAGCGGCACTATTTGCAGTTGCAGCTGTACTAAGCTGGGTAAATTTACAGAAGTAGTAGCTATGGGGCTCTCCACAACCCAGATTGGCCCTTTTAGGCCGATTTTCCCCTCGTATTTTAAGCTTTCTAGTCCTTGCCCCTGTTTTGCCTCTCTGAGTGCTTCCTCTCGCCCATTCTCTAATGCAGTCCACAGGTTTACTTCTTCTGTTAATGTTTTATATTTTTGGGTATTCTATTTTTTTAAAATATTTCTTTGGTGGTTTTGAAGCGTGGAAAAGATTTTTAAGGTAATATACCAGGAAAAAGGCTAAAATATTTGCATATTTATGTTAAATTTTATGTTAAAATTTTCTGTTATTTTCTTTTTACTGTTCCATGGAATTTTGGATTATTTGGTTTGTACAGCTCCTGCGAGTGTGTTGTTATCTTTTGGCCTTCTTTTTTTTTTTCATATATATATATATATATATATATATATATTCTTGACAAGAATGTAGTATCAATTGGTTAGGTGATTGTGTTTTGGTGTTTTGTTGGTTTACTGGGATACCTAAATTTTTTTAAGAGTGATATTGCGATTCTTGCATATGTTAGGTTTCGGTTACAGATGCCTTCAGGGGTGATTGTGAACCTACAAAGTAGAGGTGAGATGAGCATCTTGGCATGTGGAAATTACACTACCTCCTCCAATATGGAGGCCCCCATAAAACTCAATCATAGTACTAAAAGCTCATGGCTGCAAAATAGTGAAAGCTTACGAGAGTATAAAAGGCTACAGAAAAGTGAAAGGCCGCATGATTATAAAGTGGGATATGCCTGGGCTAAGAATGAGCATGTGGAAGAAAGTGGTAGTTATTCATATATAAATAAAACCATGGTAGCTGATAAAGAACGCTTAGTGACACATGACAAGTCATGTAGTCTGAAACAAGCATTCCCAAGAAATGCTGGTGCTCTTATTGTTGATAATAGGGATCAAACCGCTTCAAGGCCGCTGAATACTGAATTGCAGACTAACAATAGTAAGAGGATGACGGTAAATAATTTGAATGGTCAAGCCATTGATAAAAAAAGGCCAAAAAGTTTATCTGTGGAGAAAATACTTAGAGAGAATGCACAGACTAATGGATCAATCGTTGCAAAGGGTAATGGTCAGTCAGTTTATAAAAAAAGGCCAAATGGCTTCCCTTTGTCTAGAATTTCAAAACTGGGTGCACAGAGTGCTGGGTCATCATCAACGAAAATATTGGAGCACCAGAAAGAGAAAAATTTCAAAGAAGTCAGACATGCCATTGCTGATCTCATTGACAATAAGCAGATCAATGGAGGAGTTGCTGTGGTCACTGATCCTGAAAAGCCCCTCAACATCAAAAAGGCATCTCACCATCCAGATATTAAAAAGAGGCTTACTAGTATCTATGGGAAGGTTCTTGTTGTTAATAGTGTCTCTATGGCAAGGGAGGTGGTAAAAAAACTTACGAATCAGTATATGCATCTCATTCATGCCTGTGATACTGAGGTATGTTCTTTACTATCATATTTTATTGTTAGCCCTCTTAATATGGTTGATCATGCACTAGAGAGGCATAAGGAAATTAGCAAATGTGGTGAACTGATGTATGCATCTTGGAAAAGATTACTAGAGAAGATTTATTTGAGCATTCAATGACAGCAAACTGGCCAAAATGAAGGGTAATGCACATCTTTGTTTTAGGAATCATGCAAGTAAAATTTGGAAGTAATTTCATATGGGTTCAGATATTAATTATAGGCTTGTTAGGGTTTTATTTATTTATTTATTTTTTGGATAGTGTGGAAGTTGAAAGGGAGGATTTGTAGTGTTTGATGGGTAGATATTAGATCTGGTGGATAAGATTGTTGCAAGAGAAAGATGAAAAATTATTATTAAAGTTCCTTAGTATCAACCTCTTTACCAGTACTAATAGGATTTGGATTGGATCTCATAATCTGTTGATGCTAAAATGTTTTGTAATTTCTGTTAAGTTTCTCTATCCCAAAATAATGTATTATACATATAATATTTTAAATTACCAGGATCTAATGAGGACTTAAACTCCTGGATTAACTTGAAAACTTTGACTCCTAGACTATTGAGAACTATATATTTGTGCCTGAAAATATATAGACTCTAAGACCTTGCATATTTTCAATCTATATCCATAGAGATAAAATTTATGAAAATATCCTCAATGGTAGGTCTGAATCACTTGGAGAGAGAGATTTTTAGGATCTTTAATTGTTAGATATTGTGGCAGGTCTTGCCCTGGACAAAGCGACTTGGAAATAGTGAATTCTATCGGATCCCATCTAGTATGGTGATTAAGGGTTAGTTGTTGCTATATACCCAAAGACAAACTTAGTTCAAAATAAACTTTGTGTAAAACAAAACACACTTCAAGATTTCGCTATTGGAATCAATGAAGTGAAGGGAAAGGATCGAACTAGGGGTGTTCAAAGTTGGATTGGATGGGTTACAATTATGTTTGGCTCAATTTATCTAAGAGAAAAAATAGATTTGAGCTAGAGATCATCTGACAAAATGTACTTTATAATTTAAGTTCAAGTTTTATCGTAACCTACCTATTAAATTTTTGAAATCCTTAGATCCAACAAAACAAGCAAACTATCTGGATGAGTAATTCAGCTTAATTTAATGAGCAACTTTGTAAATGTAATGTCTCTCAGGTGGCTAAGATTGATGTAAAGCAAGAAACACCCATTGACCATGGAGAGATAACATGCTTCAGTATTTATTCTGGACCAGAGACAGATTATGGAGATGGGAAATCCTGTATCTGGGTAGATATTTTGGATGGTGGTGGCAAGGAGCTTCTGGAAGAATTTGGGCCATTTTTCAAAGACCGTCAGATCAAGAAGGTGAACTCTTTTCTTTTTCTTTCTAGTGTTTTATCTTTCTTATTGGTTCTGGCCTCTTCATTCAGAGTCTCTTTAAAATAGCATGATGATCTCATTTATATTTCATATAAATCGGCAATAATAGATGTCAATGTCTAGTTAATAAAACTGAATAGAAAGAATACTCTTTGATGATATTATTCAACAGAATCAAAGGTATATATACACTTACAAGAGACAATTGACTAGGGTAACTAGCTATAAGTTAGCCCAATGATTGGCTACCTCTAATTATGTTAAGGACACAAGAAAAGTTTGATCTTACAGCTAATATACATCCTGTAACTTGCTGCTCTGATTATTTTACTGTAAGTAAAAGTTGGTTGCATGATTCAGAGAGTTGATTGTTGAACCAGTTATTTTTGTATTGGGTTTAAGGGTATGTTATATGAGTTAACTATTGGGATTAATGTTGCTGAGCCCACCTTTTTACTGATCTAACAATTACATATTAATTCGATTAATTAAACCTATAACATGTTTGGATGCATGAAAATGATGCTGAGCAATTTTTATTTTCCCTTTTTATTTTGTTATCACTTTGCTTACAAGATTTTGCATGTAGCTGTCCACCAACAAAAGAGTACACTGAAAAGTGGTTTGTTCTTTCTGTAGGTTTGGCACAACTACAGTTTTGACAAACATGTCATTGAGAATTATGGAATTTCTGTGTGTGGGTTTCATGCTGACACAATGCACATGGCACGGTTATGGAATTCATCTCGTCGTACGGATGGTGGATATTCTCTTGAAGCTCTGACCGGTGACAAAAGGGTCATGAGTGGGTTTCACTCGTGTTATGAAGGGTTAATTGGTAAAGTATCAATGAAAACTATCTTTGGCAAGAACAAACTAAAAAAAGATGGCTCTGAAGGCAAAATGATAACTATTGCTCCAGTTGAAGAGCTGCAAAGAAATGAGCGAGAATCATGGATTTGTTATTCTGCTTTAGATGCAATAAGCACCTGGCAGCTTTATGAGAGCTTGAAAAACAAACTATGTAATGTGCCATGGAAGCAAGATGGAAAACCAGTTGGAAAATCCATGTTTGACTTCTACAAGAAATACTGGCAACCATTTGGTGAGCTTTTAGTTAGAATGGAAAGTGAGGGGATTCTTGTTGATCGAGCATATCTTGCTGAGATGGAGAAGGTTGCCAAAACTGAACAAGTGGTTGCAGCTAATAATTTTTGCAATTGGGCATGCAAGTATTGCCCTGATGCCAAGTACATGAATGTAGGAAGTGATACACAATTGCGCCAGTTATTTTTTGGCGGGATTTCAAACAGGTAAATGTCAAACTTTTGTTCCTACATTTGATTCTAAGTGCACCTTTCAGCTGAAAACGTCAAACCCAATTTAAACATAAAACAGTTTGCACATTTTGTAATCAACATACAAAAGTTTAAAGTCTAATCAGCAAGTCATTCTTTATCTTCTTTAATAGCAGTTGATGCATTTATATGCTAAAATCTGCACAAACTTTTTTTTTTTAATTTGAATTTTATTTTTTTCTCTTGAAAATCTTAAATTACTTCTATTGATTACCAAAAGATAAGGATATTTCCTGCACCAATCTTGCCTTCTTTAATCATGTCAAAATAGTGAATAAAACTGTTGAAATAGTGACAATGTACATAAGCCATTGTTTGATGACATCCTAGTCAAATGAGGTGAAGGAAAAAACCTCATTCATTCATTATTTTCTGTTACAGAAAGGACATGGATAGCCTTCCAGTTGAGAAAAAGTTCAAAGTTCCCAATGTTGATAAAGTGATTGAAGAAGGCAAGAAGGCTCCCACAAAATTTCGCACTATTACATTGCATAAAATTGGCGATTTTCCTGCTGAAATATACACAGCAACAGGCTGGCCCTCAGTTAGTGGAGATGCGTTGAAGATCTTAGCTGGGAAGGTGTCTGCAGAATATGATTTTATGGATGATAATGTTGTGCATCGTTGCGAGTTTAAAACAGTTGAAGATTCAAAAACAGAGGTATCATCTGTCTTCAAAGATGTTGATACATCTGCTTATGGAACAGCTTTGGAAGCATTTCCATTTCCGCAAGAAGGGATTGAGGCTTGTCACGCTATTGCTTCGTTATGTGAAGTTTGCACAGTTGATTCCTTGATATCCAATTTCATCCTTCCCTTACAGGTAATGATTTCTGCTGCCCTGTTTGGTGTCAAGCATGCTGCCATATGTTAAATGATATAATTATCGAAATAATATTGTAGATTTCATGCGTATCGATCATTGTTTTGCACACCCATGATTATTGAGCTTCACACAGCTTTCTATCTATAATATCATGATTGCCTTGCAGCATTGACTCTTAAGATTACATTTAACCAATGGAATTGTATTCTCTTAGACTCAAGATTGTTGAAGCAGTGTGTTCCTACTCATATTAGGACTCCAAGTCAACTTAGGAGTTTAGTGCAAGTCTTTAGCTTTCATGTAATTTCAGTTTTTCCTTGTTTATTTAGGATTCCTATTTAAGAAAGTAAATAGAGATACGTTTTTGGTTTTCCCCTTTATCTAAGATTCTTATTTAGTTTGTATTTTGTTTTCGTTCTAGAACTAGGATGTGTCCTAACAAGTATAAGTAGGACAGCTTATTTTAATTTGTAGTAGGTCTTATTCTTTATGAATGCATAATTTATATTCCTAAGGTCTCACTAAACCTAATTATGCTTTTTTTTTTGTTCCAACCCCTAATCACCTTATTCTAGCTCTAATTGTTGGGAGTTAATTGCTTTAAACTCTTCCATTACATCAATTATGCCATTAATGTTCGAGTCTAACAATGATATTCTAGTGGATATCAGCTTGTGTTGGTATTTATGCCATTTATGCCTTTTATTCTCATTAAATAGCTCCAATTTTAGAAAAAAAAGATGTTCAATTGCTTCAAACTTGGTCAATAAATCAATGTATGATGAGCAAGCAATTTCAGTATATGGTATAAGGTTTGAACTTAGGGTAGGAATATGGGTGTGTGTATTGAGTTTGCTTCTTACTAAAAGCATTAAAATGTAACAAAGGACGTTTATGTTGTTTGGTATGTATTTCTTGCCACTTTAGGCCTTACATTGCTATGAAACAATTATGGACTCCTTCATAGGCTGGACCTAGTCTACGTGATGCTAGTTACAGTGATACTTATTCGGCGTTAAGTTTCTTTGTTATTTTCTTTTTAAATATTGTTTGCGTCATTATCATTTTAAAGGACCTAATTTATAGGTTTTCTATTATTATAGTACGACTAGTTGTATTTAAAGGATAAGAGTATCAATAAAACCCTAAGCCGTATTTTTTACCAAAGTTATAGAGATTTGTAATTCTCTTAATGAGGTCCTAAGGTTTCATTCTCCCTTTGAAGAGTTTGAATAGGTTGACCTAAGAATACAAACATAGGTAAAGGGAAGTTACCTACTTAGATTTCCCCTTCCATGGTCCTGTGACTTGACCCTAGTCAAACACTCGTAACAATTTGGTATTAGAGCTGTTCACAATGGGCAAAGAAGTCAGACAATTGTTGCAAGAGAAACTTGCAGTTGTGGAATGGACCATTGAAGGTAGGGTTGTGGATATTGGAAACCAACTTGGGGGGGGGGGGGGGGGGGGGCAGCAAATCAAACAATTTATGTGGCAACTCCCACAGACTAGCTGCAAGCCATAGCCAGCAAGCTGAAAAATTTGACGGCAGCAGCAAAGGTGAGAGCTGCAGCTCCAGCAATGGCGCATCATATCCAGGGCTAGCAGCAATTCAAGCAGTCTTAGGAAGGGGGGCTGCCATCTTGACCACCACATTGTGGGACAAACTTGACTGCTATGGGTATAGTTCCGAGGTATACTGATAGAGAAGGGCAACATCAGGCCCATAAGGTGGACAAGGCTGGATTGGCAGGCTGCTATATGCTAGGAGAAGGCCCTACCATGTTAAATTGGAAAGGCAGGCTATGACTTGGGAGGAATCTTGCAACCATTTGTTTTGGCCCTTTGAAGGAAGTAATCCATTGCGTGAGCTGGTTACTTTGAGACAACTAGGTTCTATTGAAACTTAGGAAAAGTAATTTCAAGAAAAGCTTTCATGAGCCAGGCATCTTGTCAGAGTTGATAAGCTTGTAGGTTTAATATGTTGGACTTGGATGTTCAAATGCACAAACCGCTGATTTGGCATTTGGTATGAGTCTCGCCAGGGCATTTAACAAAAGCAGCTAGTATTACATACCACCAATCATCACAAAGAGATGGGGCAAGGCATTAAGGGGGGTACTGAAGCATTTTGCACACCGCCTCCTTATATAAAAAAATTGACCTGGTTGAAATAGCGGAGCACAGAGAAAAAGATTATGTTACAACTATGATGAACCCTATGTGGCAAACTGTTAATATAAAAAAATTGTTTTCACTCGAAATGGCTAATTGTGAGGTTGGCCCAACAATTTATAAAGAGTTTGGTTAGGTTATAGTTTACTTATATTCATTACAGGCTTGAGGACAAGCTCTATTTTTGGGAGGGAGTAATGTTACGGACTCCTTTGTAGGCTGAACCTACTTTAAGTGAGGCCAGTGACAATGATACTTATTAGGACTTAGGTTTCTTTGTTATTTGAATGTCAGATTCGTTATTTTTTTTTTAAATATTGTTTGCGTTATTATCATTCTAAAGGACCTAATTTATAGGTTTCCTATTATTGTAATAAGAATAGTTGTATTTAAAGGACAATAGCATCAATAAAATCCTAACCCGTATTTTCTGCATCAATAAAATCCTAACCTGTATTTTCTATCAAAGTTACAGAGATCTGAAGCTCTATCTTAATAATGTCCAAAGGTTTATTCTCCCTTTGATGAGTTTGGATAAGTATCCAAAATAAGTCATCCAAGAATATGAATAAGGTTAAAGGGAAGTTATCCTATTCAGATTTCCCTTTCTGTCGTCTTGTGATAGGGAATACAGATTTCAATTCTATAAACAATCAATAAAACAGTGAAAACAAGTGGAAGAAGAAATGAATGAAGAGATGAACTGTCATTGAAATGAATCTGGAAAATTACAAGACGGTTCTCAGAAAGAAAACTTCCCTCTCCAAAAGGAGCCCTGCCAAAGTAGTTACACAAAGAAATCCTGATGATCTCCCCCTCCCTTTCCTTCCAACTAATATAATGAAACAATAACAAAAACCAAAAGAAGAAACCGTTCTTGTCCTCAGTTACATTCTCTGTTTTCCCACTCATACCCTTAACTGAATTATTCTAAGTGGGCCCCTGCTGTGTTTCTGCTTCTTAATTCCCAGTTGCAGCCGGCCTTTTCTTCTTGCAAGCATACACTTGCAGCTCCTTAGGCCCAATGGAGTCCAGCCCTATTGGATTAGCAGCTTCTTCATCAATGCCACCCTCTTGAATAACAGTCTTGTCCTCAAGACTAAGTTGGGGATATTCACTTCTCATCACAAATTCATCCTCTCAGATTGCATCATCAGCACTCTTTGCTTGCCATTGCACCAACCATTGAGTTACTTTTTCACCATCCCTTTGGATCTCCCTGGTGGCCAGCACCCTCTTTGGTATCATGCCATCTTTCTGCTCTAGTTCCAGCTCAGGCGGCAGGTCAGTGGAGCTTGACCGTGTGCCAACAGCTTTTTTAAGAAGGGAAACATGAAAAACAGGATGAACTTTTGAAGAAGCTGGCAAAGTTAAACGATAAGCCACTGTCCCTACCTTGGCTGCCACTTGATACGGCCCAAAGTAGCGGGCTGACAGCTTGTGGTATATACGGCGTGTAACGGATTGTTGGCGATGGGGTCGAAGCCTCAAATACACCCAGTCTCCTACCTCAAAGTAGACCTCTCTTCGATGTTGATCAGCGTTGCGCTTCATTTCTTGCTGTGAACGAAGGAGGTGCTCCCTAAGCTGTCTCAATGCTTCGTCTCGATCCCACAGTCCCCTAGCTACTGCCTCCACTTGCACCTCCCCTGGTACATATTGAAGGAGAGTACTGCCATAAACCACCTCGAATGGCGTAGTTCCAGTGCTCGAATGGAAGGAAGTGTTGAACCAATACTCCGCCCAAGGCAGCCACTGAACCTAGTGGCGTGGTTGATCTGCAGCAAAGCACCTGAGGTATGATTCAAGGCATCGGTTGATGACTTCGGTCTGGCCATCTGTCTCGGGATGATAGGAAGAGCTGAACTTGAGCTGACTTCCTTGCAGTTTGAATAGTTCCTGCCAAAATCGACTTAAGAAAACTGGATCTCTATCACTGATGATGGACTTCGGATACCCATGTAATCTGGTCACTTCTTTAACAAATAGTTCAACCACCGTGCGGGCATTATAGGGGTGCTTCAATGCCACGAAGTGACTATACTTCGACAATCTGTCGACCACTACCATCACTGCATCATACCCTCTCGATTTGGGCATGCCAATTATGAAATCCATGGAGATTTCCTCCCATACTGCTTGAGGCACATGAAGGGGCTGCAATAGGCCAGCGGGTGAAAGAGTGGAGGCCTTGTTTCTATGGCAAATGGAGCTACTCTTGACATAATCCTTAATTTGTTAGACCATGCCCTTCCAGTAGAAAGCCTCTGCCAGTCTTCAGTACGTTCGGTAATACCCAGAATGTCCCCCTACTAATGAGTTATGAAATTCCGCCAACAAAGCTGGGATCCATTTGGAGGAAGAAGAAATGACCAACTTCCCCTTATGGTATAAAACCCCCTGCCTAAGTTCATAATGGGGCTTAGAGGCAGGATCCAATTGTAAGGCTTGTCTAACAACTTCCAAGTGAGGGTCTTGGGCATCTTCATCCAATAACTTGCCGCCCTCATCCCACGTAGGAGTTGAGAGAAGTGGAACGAGTTCCAAGTCCTCTTGCTGCCTGGACAAAGCATCTGCAGCTGAGTTAAGCCTCCCCGGTTTGTACTGAACATCATAGACGTAGTCCATCAGCTTAGCAAGCCAATTTTGTTGGTCAGTTGTAGTAATCCGCTGTTGTAGCAGGTGTCGAAGGCTCTTCTGATCGGTGTATACAGTGAACCTTTGCCCAAGTAAATAGGGTCGCCAATGTTGGATAGCAAGGGCAAGCGCCATCAGTTCTTTCTCATAGGCTGATTTCATCAAGGTGCGTTCTGCTAGAGCCTTGCTGAAATAAGCAATGGGCCTACCTGCTTGCATTAATACAGCCCTTATGCTGGTCCCAGATGCATCACATTCGATGGAGAAATGCTTACTGAAGTCGGGCAAAGCGAGAAGGGGTGCGGCAGTGAGCTGTGCCTACAGTTCCTCAAAGGCCGCTTGTGCTCTGTCATTCCAACTGAACCCATTTTTCTTCCTTAATTCTGTCAATGGTTTGGCAATCATACCGTAATCCTTGACAAATTTTCGATAGTACCCAGTCAGTCCCAAAAAACCACGAACTCCTTTGACGTTTTTTGGGGTTGGCCACTGCTGAACTGCGGAGATCTTTGCAGGGTCTGCTGTTACACCTTGTTGAGAGATGCAATGACCCAAGTAATCAATGGTGGACTGCCCAAATGAGCACTTGCTGGGGTTGACCTTAAACTGATTGTCCTGTAATACTTGTAAGACAGTAGTCAAGTGCTCCAAATGCTCTGCCCAACTCTTACTGTGGACCAAGATATCGTCAAAAAACACCAACACCATTCGACGCAGCCATGGTTTAAAGATGTCGTTCATGATACTCTGGAAAGTGGATGGTGTGTTGGTTAAGCCAAAAAGCATCACCAAGAACTCGTAGTGGCCGTCGTGAGTCCTAAAGGCGGTCTTATGTTCATCTCCTTCCCTTATTCGAATTTGGTAAAACCCAGTCTTCAAGTCTAACTTGGAGAAGTACACAACCCCATTTAACTTATCTAGGAGCTCCTCGACTACTGGGATCGGGTATTTATCAGGTACCGTTGCTTTATTCAAGGCTCTATAATCAATACACAGCCGCCATGTCTCATCTTTTTTCCTAACCAATATAGCTGGATTGGAAAAAACACTCTGGCTTGGGCGGATAATACCTTGCTGCAGCATCTCCCCGACTTGCCTCTCTATTTCCTCCTTCTGTAGGTGAGGATAGCGGTAAGGGCGGACGCTCACAGCCGCTTGTCCCGGAATCAGGTGAATAGCATGGTCGTGTAATCGCTTAGGGGGTAACCCTGTCAACGGCCCAAACACCACCGAAAAATGAGCTTGAAGGCAGTCAATATCTAACTGCTGGACTGGAGAAAGACCTTGTTCTATGGTCGGTGAGGAACTAGCAGACTTAGGATCCTTGCATAAGTGCCTCAGACTACCCCCATCCAACCACAATTGTAAGGCATCCAGGTCAGCGGATGAACCCCCCATACCAACCAACTCAACTTGTCGGCCCCTGTATTCAAATTGCATCCACCGCTGGTCTCAGTTGTGAGTCACGTTGCTCAGTGTTCTCAACTATTCTACTCCCAGAATAGCATCTAATGGCCCCAAATCGAACAGGAGGACATCTACAACAATGTGAATCGGTCCCAAGTGCAACCGAACGTGATGACATTTCTCATGAACCAATACATGATGACCATCCCCTAACTTAATACTCTTAGAATTGATAGGAGTAATGGGAAGGTTCAATGATCTTACCAGGTTACTCGAGATGAAGTTGTGGGTCGCTCCAGAGTCAACGAGGAGGACGATCGGGATCCCTTGCACAGTTCCTTGGAGCTTCATTGTTCTGGGTACTGGGACGTGGTGCATTGAACCAAAAGAGACTTCAAGGGCAGAGCACTCCCCATCTTCTTCCTCGGATTCTGGTGACGGTGTCACCTCAGTTGGTTCTCCAGTATCCAGATAGAATTCGTTCTCTGAGATAGCGATCCTGAGTTCCCCGACGTTACAGTGGTGTTGAGGGCTGTAGGGCTTCGCACACCTGAAGCAAAGACCCAGTCGTCGTCGCTCCTCAATGTCCCTCATCGACAGATGGCGAGGTCCCCTGTTCCTCGCCGTTTGTGGCGGTTTTGCTGGAGGAAAAACTCTGCTAGTCGAAGTAACACTACCTTGCTTTGGAGGCCCTTCATCATGGGATTCTGGGCTTGAGCCCACATTGCGACTTCTAGGTTCAGAGAGGCCTGGTCCTCTCGGTTGGAATGATCGGCCCATTTGTGGAGGATGATAGACTCCACCACCCCTCTCCTTGGCCATCGTTATGCTGGTAGGAGTGAAGGCGATCTCAGCTTCTCTGGCGAGATCCATGGCAGCTTCACACGTCTGAGGCTTCAAATATCGGACCCATCTTCCAACTTCCTCTTTCAAGCCTCCCATGAAATAACCTAGAAATTGAGCTTCAGAAGTTTTTGGAATGTATCCAATGATGGCTTTGAAATCCTTAATATACTGAGCAACAGAGCCTGTTTGGAACAGGGCGCGCAACTCTTCATAAGGGTTTTGGGCTCTTCGATTGCCAAACCGACTAACCAAGCGGAGTGCAAACTGGTCCCAGGTCATGTAGGGATGGTCGCGCAGAGCTTGAGAGAACCAGGTAATCGCCGGCCCAGTCATGCACATCTGAGCGATGGGAATTTTCATCCCGGGTGGAGTTTGGTGGACACTGAAGTATAACTCCAGTTTGGAGAGCTAGCTGCGAGGATCGGATCCTGAAAACTCCGGGACCTTAACCTTGGGCAGGGACATTGTTCCCACGCCAAAATGATTGCTACGAACGAAGGAATCCAGCTGGGGAACGCTGGGTTGACCAAAACGAGTTTGGGATCGCACAAAAACTCTGGTAGGTGTGTCGGTACTCTCATAAGCCTCCTCAGTAAATGGGTCTTCGTTTTCTGGTTTAATGGGTTGTTTATCTGATTTGGTTTGAGACTGAGTTTGTTTGAGGACATACTGCTCTTCGATCATCCTTTGGAGAGCAGCTACAGATTGTTGCAGTACACTCGCCAAGGTCGTGCTGCACTCCTTCCAGAGCTGCCTCGTGACCTTCTACACGTTCTTGAATATCTTGTTTAGTTTTTGGTGGGTCATTCATGATTTGCTGGATTCAAAGGACTATTACTGTGTTTGTTTGGTTTCCCACAGACGGCGCCAATGATAGGGAACATAGATTTCAATTCTATAAACAATCAATAAAACAATGAAAACAAGTGGAAGAAGAAATGAATGAAGAGATGAACTGTCATTGAAATGAATCTGGAAAATTACAAGACAGTTCCCAGGAAGAAAACTTCCCTCTCCAAAAGGAGCCCTGCCAAAGCAGTTACACAAAGAAATCCTGATGATCTCCCCCTCCCTTTCCTTCCAACTAATATAATGAAACAATAACAAAAACCAAAAGAAAAAACCGTTCCTGCCCTCAATTACATTCTCTATTTTCCCACTCATACCCTTAACTGAATTATTCTAAGTGGGCCCCCTGCTGTGTTTCTGCTTCTTAATTCCTAGCTGCAGCCGGCCTTTTCTTCTTGCGAGCATACACTTGCAGCTCCTTAGGCCCAATGGAGTCCAGCCCTGTTGGATTAGCAGCTTCTTCATCATCTTGTGACTTGATCCTGTTCACAAGCTCATGAAAGAAACACTAGGTTGAGTTGCGGTGGCATATAAGAAACTAATGACCCAAGAACTGGTGAGCATCCTAAATTTGCTCATCGGTAAACTAGCCAAAATAACGATGATGACAACAATGACAATGACCTTTTTTTTTTTTTGGTGCACATGCATCTTGAAACTTTCCGAAAACACTCATAAATACAATTCAAAGTAAATTGTGAAGTGGAAAATTTAGATTGGCATGCATATGAGTAGTGAAATTTTTAAGACAACACTTCTGGAACAGCAAGGACTGCGGACTTAGATTATGAAGTATTATCCCTTGTTTGTTATATGTGCCTTTTTAACTGTTCAAATTTTTTGCTAGTAGAAGATGCTACATATCATGGACTTCTTACATCCGAAAATGCACTCTGTTCCTAACACAGATTTTTTAGATACTTCATGCCGATGCCAATAACTTTGTACCACAGGGAAGTAACGTATCAGGCAAGAGAGGACGTATCCATTGCTCCTTGAATATCAATACAGAAACTGGGCGCTTATCTGCTAGAAGGCCAAATTTGCAGGTTTCCTCTTCTTCTTCTTGTTTTTTTTCTTTTTAATTGACACCGGATGAAGTTCTCTGTTTAGCAGCATCTGTAAATTTTCACGTGGCACAATTTATCAATGAGATATGTTTGCTTCTTTAGCTAATTACAGCTGCAGTGAACTCAACTAATATTGAAATGAATTTTTATTGATTACATGCTTACTGGGAATATAATCAAATGAAATATCTAAATTATCAAATGCTTTTTGTATAAATGTTAGTGTCAGGGCAGATTGAGAATGTTCTTATCATCATTTGTGACTGCTATTTGACATTCTCTTATATTTTTAACCATCAGAAAGACTTGATTACTGTTCTATTTTCCTGAATGCATGAGATTCACGACTTCTTACTTTCCATTTTTCAGAATCAACCTGCTTTAGAGAAAGACAGGTATAAGATCCGGCAGGCATTTATTGCTGCTCCTGGAAATTCCCTTATTGTTGCTGATTATGGGCAGGTTAGTGGTTTTTTTTTATCCAACAACCTGCATTTAATATTAGGTTTGATTGAAATATTTATTCAAATCACAGCTGGAACTTAGGATTCTTGCACATCTTGCTGACTGTAAGAGCATGTTGGATGCCTTTGAGGCCGGTGGAGATTTCCATTCAAGAACATCAATGAACATGTATCCTCATATTCGTGAAGCAGTTGATAAGGGGGAAGTGCTTCTTGAATGGTATCCTCAACCTGGCGAGGAAAAACCTCCTGTTCCTCTATTGAAGGTGAATTCTTTTGCTACTGATGGTGTGGTTATTTCTTTAATTTCAGTTGGCCTGTTTTCACATTCATCTTTCTGTTCCTCTCCTCTCTGTCTAAGGAGGTCAGGGATGTGATATAACTGTTGAAATGGGTAGGATGAAAATAAATCTTGCAAACCCCATCATGTTGCATTAGCATTTTTCTATATGTATCTTAAAACAGAACTGCTAACAGTGCTTTGAGTTTGGATGATTTAAATAAAGTCTGAAAGGATGTTAGAAGGAAATATTAGGAAGGACTTATAGGTAATTACTGAATTGTTTTGACAGTGGAATATTGCGTTTTTCTTGTGTTCTATTACTTATAATAAGGGGATGAATAGTGTGAGGGATTTTTATCTTCTTTCCATCTAAGAATTGTTGTTTGGGAGAGAGCTGAGGCTCTCGAATTCCTCACTACCACTGTATTTTCCTTTTACAGAATTAATATAATACAGTTTAGCCAACATTTTTGGCTAATTCTCTTCTTCTTGAGTTCTATGTGCTTGGTAACTGTGAACAGGGTCCTAACAGTGATATCAGAGCACCAGTCCTTCCATGAAAACTCGATCTCAGCAGATGGAGCATAGGGTCGAAGTTCTGGAAGCTGATTTACAACAGGTCTTGGTGAGGCTCGATCGGCTGGAACGCCTAGATGTGGATGCTGTTAACCAGTCAATGGATCGATTGACAATGATTGAAGATGGGGTCAAATCCATTCTTCTCAAGCTCAACATGACCCAATCAGACAAACCCCCATTGATACGAGATACCATCCCAGAAGCCACGAGGCTGGATTCACCAAACCGCAGCATCGGCGAAAACCAGGGAGAGCAGACGAAGAAAATGGAGAGGGGAAAATTCTAACCCTGTTTCTGCTTGGCCTAAAACAGAGGGTATGCCGAGAAAGTTGGAGCTTCCTGTGTTCGATGGAGATAATCTGGATGGGTGGATTTTTAGGGCTGAGCGCTACTTCGACCTTAATGGACTTTCTCTTCAGGGTCGGCTCCGTTCAGCTGTCATTTTCCTCGAAGGGGAAGCCTTAGCTTGGTATTATTATGAGAGTAGTCGAAGAAGCTTCCATGGATGGGGTGAATTCAAGAAGCTTTTACTGGAACGATTTCGCAGTTCTCAAGTGGGAAATCTGATGGAACAGCTTTTCTCCCTCCGACAGTCGTCAACGGTGGGTGAATACAGAAAACAGTTTGAGCAACTGTCTGCTCTTTTCCCCGATCTCTCAGAGGCAGTGATGGAAAGCACTTTCATAAATGGGTTGCAGGAAGTCATTAAATCTGAGCTAAGGCTATGGGAGCCCAAAGGCTTGGGCCGAATCATGAAGGTGGCCCAAATGATAGAGGATAAAAATGAGGCTGCCAGATCAAGGGCTTTGTCCAGCCACAATGGATCCAGCAACCGAGCCCGGCCTTTTTCAGGTACTCCTTTAACTACCCGAAATCTAATCTCTAGTCCCTTTTCTAAGTCCATCTCTGCTTCTACAACGGCATTATCGCCAACTTCTCCTTCTATCTCGGGGTCTGCGACTGGCTTCACCACTCAGTCTCCACCAAAATTCAGGCGGCTCACGGAGTCGGAAATGAAGGCAAAACGGGATAGGGGCCTCTGTTACAGATGTGAGGGAAAATACATCCCGGGGCATCGCTGCCCCAACAAGGAACTGCAGATTCTGTGGGTGGATGAGTCGGACTCAGTGGAAGAGGACGTGACCCCAGTGGCTGAGGCAGCGGACTTGGGAGACCTGGATCACTTGGAGCTCACCCTATCTTCCTTGGCTGGTCTCACAGCCCCCCATACTTTGAAATTGCGTGGGGAAATCAAGGGCCAAACTGTAGTTGTGTTGATCGACTCAGGTGCATCCCATAATTTCTTGTCTTCTACCTTAGTTTCTGATCTTCATCTGCCAGTCACCCCTACCAAGCAAATCGGGGTACCCTAGGCACAGGGAGGCAGATCAACTCCATGGGGTTGTGCCGACAGGTTTGCCTTCACCTACCAGGAGTTGAGGTAATTGCTGATTTTTTTCCTCTTTAATTAGGCAGTATAGATGTTATTCTTGGTTATCAATTGCTTTTATTCATTGGGGCATCTTATATCAATTGGGCTGAAATATCGATGGAGTTCACTATTGGGCAACAGAAGGTCTATCTGACAGGGGACCCTGAACTATGCCGGTCACGGGTGTCCCTGCATGCCATAGAGAGAACGGCCAAAAGGGAAGGCCACTGCATTTTGTTGGAGGGTCACACAATGGAGTTAAATACAATTGAATGGTCTGCTATTGAAGAGGAGACTACCCACCCCCTCTCTGTTTCATTGATATCCGAATTCCAGGATGTATTCCACCTTCCAAAGGGACTTCCTCCGGTGCGGCCACATGACCATGCCATCATTTTGAAGCTAGACACTGCTCCTATCTCGGTCCGCCCTTATCGGTACCCCCATTTCCAAAAGGCAGAAATAGAAAAGCTGGTGGGTGAAATGTTGGCAGCAGGGGTAATTCAGCCTAGCCACAGCCCTTTCTCCAGTCCAGTTTTGTTGGTTAAAAAGGACGGGAGTTGGAGATTTTGTGTTGATTACAGGGCTTTGAACCGGGAGACTGTCCCTGACAAGTTTTCAATTCCGGTTATTGAGGAGCTCTTGGATGAACTACATGGGGCTGTCATTTTCTCCAAACTTGACCTCAAAATCGGGTATTTTCAGATTCATATCCGTTCAGAGGACATTCCCAAGACTGCCTTTAGAACTCACCAAGGGCATTATGAATTCAGGGTCATGACGTTCGGGTTAACCAATGCTCCTTCTACGTTTCAATCACTTATGAACGAGGTATTCCAACCCTACCTCCGTAGATTTGTTTTGTTTTGTTTTTTTTATTTTATGATATATTGGTATACAGCAAGAGTATGGAGGAGTATTATGAGCATTTAAAGCTGGTTTTTACTGCTTTGTGTGACCACCAACTCTTTGCCAACAAGAAAAAGTGTATTTTTTCAACCAAGAGTGGAGTATTTGGGGCACATTATAGACTCAACAGGAGTGGCAGCTGATCCCACCAAGATCCAGGCTATGGTGGATTGGCCAACTCCTACCACTCTTCGATCCCTTCGAGGTTTTTTGGGTCTTACGGGGTATTACAGGAGATTCGTTAAGAACTACAGCAAAATTGCTTGGCCGCTCACCCAGCAACTCCGCAAGGATGCTTTTAATTGGGATGCCACTGCCCACTCAGCCTTCCAGCAGCTCAAGACAGCCATGACTACTCTTCCAGTCCTGGCTCTCCCTGATTTCTCCTTGCCTTTCACCATCGAAGCTGATGCCTCCGGTTTTGGGGTCGGTGCGGTGCTTATGCAACAGGGTAGACCCCTAGCTTTTTATAGTCAGAAGCTAAGTCCCACAGCACAAGCTTCTTCAGTTTATGAAAGGGAACTTATGGCCATTGTCTTGGCAATCAAGAAGTGGCGTCCTTGTTGGGTCACCGGTTTACTATGCGCACCGATCAAAAAATTCTGAAGTTCTTGTTAGAACAACGGATTGTTGATGGGGAATATGCCAAGTGGCTTCGGAAATTAATGGGGTACAATTTTGAGATTGAATATAAGCCGGGATCCACAAATTCAGCTGCTGATGCTCTTTCCCGTGCCACCCATACACAAACCTTAGCAACCCTTACAGCCCCTATCTTATTGGATTTTCGAGATATTCCAGCCCAACAAGCTGCTGACCCCTTCCTCTCTAATATCCTTCAAACCATTTGCCACCAACCGGCAGCTCATCCTAATTTCCAGCTTGTGGGGGACCTCTTTCGGTATAAAGGGCGACTAACATTACCTTTTGATTCCCCATATATCCCACTGCTTCTCCAGGAGTTTCATAGCAGCCCCATAGGGGGCCATGCTGGTATGAGGAGGACTTATCAACAGTTGGCTTCCAAATTCTATTGGAAAGGCATGAAGAAGCAGGTGCAGGATTTTGTGGCTGCCTGTGATATTTGTCAACGCAGCAAGCATGAATCTATGGCCCCAGCAAGCCTATTGCAGCCCCTACCCCTGCTCGACAAAGTTTGGGAAGATTTGACTATGGATTTTGTGGAGGGACTCCCCAAATCCAAGGGGTATGATGCTATCCTTGTGGTGGTCGATCGTCTCACCAAATATGCCCACTTTATCGCTTTAAAACACCCCTATACAACCCCTGCCATTGCTCGAATATTTCTTCAGGAAGTCATCCGTCTTCATGGCATTCCGAAAAGCATAATATCTGATAGGGACAGGATTTTCATGAGTTATTTTTGGCGTGAACTTTTCTGCCTCCAGGGCTCTGAATTGAAGCGCAGCACAGCTTATCATCCCCAAATCGACGGGCAGACGGAGGTAGTCAACAGAAGATTGGAGACATACTTGAGATGTTTCATCATGCACCATCCGTCCCAATAGTTTGCATGGTTGGCTTGGGCTGAGTACCACTATAACACTGCCACCCATTTAGCCACTGGTTTCACACCATTTCAAGCCCTGTACAGGCGACCTCCTCCTCCTTTGGCACGGCATGAGTGGGGTTCTGCTGCTAACCATGAAGTTGATCAGTATCTGACCAACTGTGATGCCCTCCTGATTGAATTAAAGCAGAATTTACAGCAAGCTCAACAGCAAATGAGTGTCCAGGCTGATCGCAAGCGTCAGGAAGTCGAATTTACCATTGGGGACTTGGTTTACCTCAAATTGCAACCTTACCGGCAGTTTTTCCTTGCCTCCCGCACTAATGAGAAGTTGGCCCCACTGTTCTATGGCCCTTTCCCCATTGACAAACGTATTGAGAAGGCTGCCTACGCTCTCACTCTCCCTCCTACCACCAAAATCCATAATGTTTTCCATGTTTCCTAGCTTAAATGAGCCATTGGTGCACACCCATGTCAGCCCACCCTTCCTCCTGGCCTTTCAACTAACATGGAGCTGCTTGTGGAGCCCCAAGAGGTGCGTGGTCTGCGGCCTTCCCCAACTGCTGGTTCCCACAAGATGGAAGTGCTCATTCGTTGGAAAGATTTGCCCCCCTTTGAGGACTTCTGGGAGGTTTTTGACACAATTTCTGCTCAGTTTCCAGCCTTCAACCTTGAGGACAAGGTTGATCTTTGGGCGGCTGGCAATGTTAGGCCCCCTATTGTGAAGACTTATGCGAGGGATAAAGGCTCAAAATTAGGAAATATTAGGAAGGACTTATAGGTAATTACTGAATTGTTTTGACAGTGGAATATTGCGTTTTTCTTGTGTTCTGTTACTTATAATAAGGGGATGAATAGTATGGGGGATTTTTTATCTTCTTTCCATCTAAGAATTGTTGTTTGGGAGAGAGGTGAGGCTCTCGAATTCCTCACTACCACTATATTTCCCTTTTACAGAATTAATATAATACAGTTTAGCCTACATTTTTGGCTAATTCTCTTCTTCTTGAGTTCTCTGTGCTTGGTAATTGTGAACAAGGTCCTAACAAAGCATTTGTAAATTCCTTTTCATTTTTTATTTTTTTATTTTTCTAGTATGTTTATGGGAAGTGAGTTGATGAATATAGGAAATATGAGACAGACAGATATAGGAAACCCTAAACATACATATGTAAGGCTGAGGCATTACTGGCAAGGTCGGTGTTATGTTCTTGAGTTACGGATCTGGATGCCAACCCATATTGGAAACTCATCAAAGGGAGCTCCAAACCTTAGGCTCACTGGATATAAAGAGCCTTCTACCTCTTATACTTGTTAGCCAGAGAGAATTAAACCTCTACAATATAATTTCCATAGAATTTCTGCTTGTTTTGTTTCTTCCGAACGTTCTTTAAAATAGATTACATAGGAAAGATGTGAAAGCTAAAATTAAAGACTAAAAATTAAGGATTCCTACTATAAAGAAAATGCTTTCTAAATAAAGTCTTCTTTATCAGATTACTACTAAAAATAAATTCAGTAATCACTATTGGTCTTCCTCTCCATCTCTGGTACAATATCCTTTTTAGGGGTGAGCAAAAAAAATCGAAATTATGGTTAACAGTAAAACGGGTACGAAATCGAACTTATTTTTACAGTTAACCAATCTAATGGATTCGATTACGATTTTGAATTTTTATATTTTTTGTTAAGAGTTACGGTGTAGCTTTTTTAGGTATCTGTTAATCGTTAGTTTATAATTAACCGATATATATATGCTTTAATTTTTAAATTTTCCTATAAAATTTATATAATATTTTAAACTAAATTTATATTATGTAACTCTCTTTATATATATATATATATATGCTTTAATTTTTTATATTTTCCTATAAAATTTATCTAATATTTTAAACTAAATTTATATTATATAACTCTTTTTAATTATATAATAATATTCATATATAATATCCAATTAAATTTTATATATATTAAATTGATTTTCATGTTTTATGTGATAAAACACACAAGGGAATTGAAATTCTATATTCAATTGATTAACACTAAGATTACACTACCTATTTATACAAAGAGAAAGGTAAAATTACATCTAAAATTTAGTTGTCACACACTAGGAATATTCAGCTGTATATAGCTGTATTCCTTATTTTATAATACTCTCCCTCAAGCCGGAGCATAAATTTTAATTTTGTTTCAGCTTGTTACAAATTTATTTCTTGATATAAACTTCAAAATATAAATTTGAGCTTCAAAACAAAATGGAAAACAAATGTGAAACCCTCTCCAAACAAAGTTTACAAATAACCTATGCCGTAAGCTTCAACCTGAAACGGAGATCAAGTGCAACTTTCTCCAAACGAAGCGTACAAAAATAATCCGTTAATAAGCTTCAACACGAAAGAGATCAAGTCCAACTCTCTCCAAACAAAGCCTACACATATCCTATTATATAGACTTCAAAATAAAATGGAGAATAAGTGCAACACTCTTTCCAAAATAGAAGTAGAAACCACGAAATAGAAACACCAAGAAACAGTAGCCAACACTTGAAAGCAGCAGAGGCAGGGGACAAAATTGACACTACACCCATGCCGGAAACAACAAATCGACGCTGGAAAAAAGATCGGAGGACAAGGCACGCGCTCCCACGCTTCGGCGTGTGAAGATGGAAGCAGATCCCTGTGGTAGCGCGTGAGGTGCACTCGCTGGTCTTCTGGTCACCGGATTTTGTGCGAAGGCTGGAAATCCACCGGTGCTCCTTCTGAAGTCAACGATGAGTGAAACCAGTCACCGGAACTTGGTGACCCAAGGTGGGGCAGATTAACCCACTGCTGTTGAAACCCAAAAATTCCAAATGCTGAAACCCAAAAATCCCAAAACCAAAAAACCCATAAGAAACGGGGGAAACTCAACCCTCAAACAAAAAAAGACCTAGAAAAGAGGAAGAACCCAGAAACAGAAAACCCAGAACCTAAAAAAGGAAGAACTCCAAGGAATTGTAACTCTCAGACAAAGGAGGCTCTGATACCATGTGATAAAACACATAAGGGAATTAAAATTCTATATTCAATTGATTAACACTAAGATTATACTACCTATTTATACAAAGAGAAGGGTAAAGATTACACCTAAAATCTAGTTGTCACACACTAGGAATATCCAGCTGTATATAGCTATATTCCTTATTTTCTAACATTTTACTTAATAGTATTTAATTACATTTTCTTATGTTTTAGAGTTTATATTATAACATTTAATATTATTTAATTTATAATCAAACATATTAATTTTCAACAAATATTAAATTTATTTTATAATATTAGTTATTAATTTATAGAATATAAATTTTAGCTAATAAATTATGTTTGTTTCGTAATTTTTATATTAAATTATTTTGCACATTTAAAATAGAATTGAATGTTTTCTGATTTTTTTTTTATAATTTTATGTTATAAATTTTAATAGTTAACAAAAAAATATTGGCTAATCAAATCAAAAAATCGAAATCGATAGACTGGTTAACCGAATGTAACAGACTGCTTAATGGTAAGTTATTTTAAAAAATTGATATTAATGGATTTATTAATTTTTTTGCTCATGGACTGATTAACCGGTCTATGCTTACCCCTAATGCTTTGTATCTTTGGTACTATTGTAACCATAACAGTTAGATAGCATCTCTATGTTTATTTGAACTTTGAAGCATTTATTCAATGTGTAGATATATTGTCCAATCGAGAGTGGTTTATTTGAATGAATTCTTTTTCAGCCTTAATAACTTCTGTGTATCTTGGGTTTAGGGATGAGTATGGTTAACTGAAAATTCGGTTAACCTAAAAATCGATTCGAAATTGAATCGATTTTTAGGTTAACCAAACCAAAATTTTAGATTTATGATTTTTACTTTAAAAATCGATGGTTAACCGATCCAAAATCGAATATTTATATATTTTATGTGTGAAAGTGAGAAATAATTCTTATATCTTCCATTGAAAATATACAGGTATTTATATTGTTTACAAGAGTTGAATTAGGAAACAAATCCCTAATAATTTTCCTATAATTAAGCTAACAATCAATCCCTATAATTAAGCTAACAGCTGTACAAATCATAACACTCCCCCTCAAGCTGGAGTATAGATATTGATCATGCCCAGCTTGTTACAAATGTAGTTGATCCGATTTCCAGGTAACGCTTTAGTGAATACATCAGCTAATTGACTTTCTGTTCTGACATGTGAAGTTGAGATTGATCCATCTTCTAGTTTCTCTCGAGTAAAATGACAGTCAACTTCTATATGTTTGGTTCTCTCATGAAACACAGGATTATTTGCAATATAGATAGCTGCTTGATTGTCACACCATAAGTTCATTGGTTTAGACTGAACAAACCCAATTTCTCCAAGTAAATGACGTAGCCATATAAGTTCACAGGTAGTCTGTGCCATAGCTCTATATTCGGATTCTGCACTCGATCGGGACACCACATTCTGTTTCTTACTCTTCCAAGAAACAAGATTACTCCCAACAAAGACACAATAACCAGTGGTAGAACGCTTGTCTGAAAGATCTCCTGCATAGTCTGCATCCATGAAACCTTCTATAGTATGGTGACCATGATTTCGATATAAGATGCCACGTCCTGGTGCACCTTTTAAATATCTCAGAATATGTACAACAGCATCCCAGTGTTAGGTTCTAGGAGATGACATGAACTGACTAACAACACTTGCTGGAAAAGCAATGTCAGGACGAGTGATAGTAAGGTAGTTCAATTTTCCCACAACCTTCCTATATTTTTCAGGATTCCCAAACAAGTCTCCATCTTCAGCTTTTAACTTTACATTTGGTATCATAGGCGCATCACATGCTATTGCCTCAATAAAACCTGCACCATCTAATAAATCCAGACAATATTTTCTTTGAGATAGATAGATCTCTTTCTGACTGCGAGAAACTTCAATCCCTAAGAAATATTTCAATGATCCTAAATCCTTGGTTTGAAAGTGAGTCCCAAGGAATGCTTTCAACCTCGTAATTCCAGCTTCATCACTTCCAGTTATCACTATATCATCCACATATACAACCAACAAAATGCACCCAGAAGTAGATGATGTAAAGAACACTGAGTGATCATATGCACTTCTCCGTAGGCCAAACTCAATCACAACTGTACTAAATCTCCCAAACCAGGCACGAGGAGACTGTTTTAACCCGTACAAAGACTTTCTTAATTTGCACACCTTCCCTGACTCCCCCTGAGCAACAAAACCAGGTGGTTGCTCCATGTAAACCTCTTCATTCAAATCCCCATGCAAGAATGCATTCTTCACATCAAGTTGATGAAGTGGCCAACTGTAATTAGCAGCTAAGGAAATAAACAATCGAACAAATGAAAGTTTTGCAACTGGAGAAAAGGTCTCCGAATAATTCACTCCATATGTTTGTGCATATCCTTTAGCAACCAATCGAGCTTTCAATCTAGCAACAGAACCATCAAGATTCATCTTAACAGTAAACACCCACTTACAACCAATAGCCTTTTTCTGAGAGGGCAAAGGTAGAAGATCCCAAGTATGATTCTGCTCTAAGGCCATCATCTCTTCTTTCATTGCAGCTCGCCAACCATCATGAGCTAATGCTTCAGTAAGGGACATTGAAACAGCAATAGAGTCTAAGGAGGCTACAAAAGACTTGGAGGAAGGTGATAAAGCATGATAAGACACAAGAAGAAACAGGGTAAGTTAATGTGCATTTACCTTTGCGAAGAGCAATAGGAAGGTCAAGGCTAGGATCTGGTGGTGGTGGAGGATCTGAAGAAGAAGCAGGAGCAGGAGGTGTCTCGATAGAATTATGCACACGTCGAGAATAAACTTGATGAATAATAGGTCGAGAAGGAGGAGATACTACCTGTTCACTAACAGTATAAACAAAAAAATCATCCCCTGAATCACTAGAGGGCGAAGAAGAGGACACAGAGAAACCAAAGAAAGGTGTATGTTCAAAAAATGTAACATCAGCAGATACTAAATAACGACCCAAAGAAGGTGAGTAACAACGATACCCCTTTTGTTCACGCGAGTATCCCAGGAAGACACACTTAAGAGATTTAGGATCAAGTTTTGAAAGCTGAGGTCGCATGTCTTGAACAAAGCAAGTACATCCAAAAATCCGAGGAGAAAGATGAAAAAGAGTAGAGGGAAAAAGAAGAGAATATGGAATCTGACCGTCAAGAACAGAAGAGGGCATTCTGTTGATTAGAAAATAGGCAGTAGAAACAGCATCTACCCAAAATATTTTAGGAACTTGCATATGAAACATTAGTGCCCGAGCAACCTCTAATAAGTGACGGTTCTTCCGCTCAGCTATACCATTTTGCTGAGGGATAACAATACAAGAAGACTGATGAATAATACCATGCTCAGAAAGATAAGATTTAAAAAAATGAGAAACATATTCTTTAGCATTATCACTTCTCAAAATATAGATGGATTTGTTGAATTGAGTCTTAATTTCAGCATGAAAAGCACAAAATATAGTAAACAACTCTGATCGAAATTTCATAGGATAAAGCCAAGTAACCCGAGAATAATCATCAATAAATGTCACAAAATAACGAAAATCAAGTTTGGATGTAACAAGACATGGACCCCATACATCAGTATGAACTAAGTAAAAAGAAGACTCAACACGGTTATTTAATCTAGGAGAATAAGATACTCTATGATGTTTAGCAAATTAACAAGCTTCACACTCTAAAGTAGATTCCCTTTTAAGACTAGGACACAATTTTTGTAAAGTTGAAAGAGGAGGATGACCAAAACGACAATGAAGTTGCAAAAGAGAAGATGAACTTGTGCAAACAATGGATCGAGGCACTGGTTGAGAAGTTGATTCAAGAGAATACAAGCCATTCACCAGACACCCTCTACCAAGAATCTGCTTCGTCCCAAGATCTTGAAAAAGACAATAATTGGGATAGAAAATAACAAAACAGTTAAGATTTTGGGTAATTTGGCTAACAGATAACAAGTTAAAAGGAAAAGATAAACATAAAACAGATGACAATGGAAGAGAATTTGTTGGGTTTGCTGTTCCACACCCAATTACAGAAGCAGATCCATTGGCTAACGTAACACAAGGTAAATTAGCAGTAGATTGGAAAGAAGAGAGAATACCTGTGTTGTCAGTCATATGATCAGTAGCACCTGAGTCAATAACCCAACTACGAGATGAGGTGGAAAGACATGCAGCAGGGTTACCTGTATTAGCCAGAGCTGAAGTCTCAGAAAATAATTGCTGTGAATCAAAAGTGGCAGTTAAACGAGCATACTCATCTGCTGAAATGGTGACAGATGGTGAGGATGATTGTGGAAGCGGTAGGATGCCATCCTGAGTAGCTACATTTGCAAACCTCTTATTATTCATCTGACTTGAGTTCTTGGAGGGTTTTCCATGTAATTTCCAACAATTCTTTTTAATGTGCCCCTCAACTCCACAATAATGACATGTACGAGAATTGCTACTACTCCCAACAACAGAACTACCATTTTCACCTTTACCTCCGCGATTACTATTCGAAGCATTACCAACCAATGCCACCGTATCATTGGGTATCATACCGGAAGGCAAATCACCGTCTTTACAAACTCGAAGCAAACGAGCATAAACTTCAGTAAAAGAAGGAAGTGACTCACCGGTTAACGTGCGCGTGCCACATCATATTCAGAACCCAATCCCGCCAAGAAACACTGCACCACAATCTGCTCCTCTTGTTCTTGCATCTGTTTAACATCAGCAACAATAGGAAACATAGCCCGCTTTTCTTCAAAGGCTTGTTTCACTTCAGTATAATACTGGAACAGGGAGCGACCTTTTTGCTCCGCTCGATAAATCTTTAGCAACAAATCATGGACACGGGACACATCTTGTTTGCAGGCATACAAAAATTCTAGATATTCCCATAATTCTTTTACACTGTCACAATGATTCACAACATCATCAACAGCAGGATCTAAAGTATTCTGAATTTGATTAAACAACTTATAATCTTCCATTAACCATTTCTTCCGACTAACAGCATCATCTTTAGACGGTGGATTACTAGTTAAATGGTCCTCCAAGTCTACACTTGTCACAAATCTACGGATTGTTCTTTTCCATTGTGCATAATTGTTACTTCCAGTCAGTTTTCTATCCGTAATTTTAGACGAACCAAACATAATTTCAGTAACAGTCTTCTTATCACTATTCTCAGTCATTAAAATCCGTCACAAATAACTTTAGACAATAGAACCAATGCAGCAAAGAGATCAGTATATCTCACCAAGAAACAGCAGCAACAAAAGACTTGAAGAACAGAACCCAAGAGGCAGGAACAAGAGAGAGCGCCCTTTAGAAGAGACCAGACGAGAAAACCGACCCTGCGAACTGGTCGGACACACTCAGGCAACGCTGGATCTGGAACCGGAGGGCCGTCGGACAATCCACGCGCCGTCACTCGCCGGCGCGTGAGAAAGGCGCCAAACTTCGATCAGCGCGTGAGGTTCACGCGCAGCTCCGATGGTCGCCGGAAAAAGGTGAAATGGCCGGACTGACGGAGGCGCTCCTTCCTGTGGTGGTTGTGAGAAAAAACGGTCACCGGAAAATGACCCTAAGAATCAGATCTCAAAACCGAAAACCCAAAGGAGAAAGAAACCCGAAACCGATAAGAGGGAATTGCAACCCTCAGAAAAAATACCCAGAAACTCGACTAGGCTCTGATACCATGTGAAAGTGAGAAATAATTCTTGTATCTTCCATTGAAAATATACAGGTATTTATATTGTTTACAAGAGTTGAATTAGGAAACAAATCCCTAATAATTTTCCTATAATTAAGCTAACAATCAATCCCTATAATTAAGCTAACAGCTGTACAAATCATAACATTATGAATTATATTTTAAATTTTACTTATATTTTTTAATTTTTTTGTAATTTATAAATATTATGATATATAATTTTGTAAAATATATATTTTAAGTAAATAAATATTAAAATTATGTGCACAATTAGCGTTCTATTGTTAGTTTTATATTGAATATTTTTAATTTTTATAATTAATTATGAAAATTTTATTTTTATTTTGATTATTTTAATGAATATTGTATTTAATTAGTATTTTTTTCATTTTTAAAGTATTTTTAACTATTAAAGATAATATTATAAATTGTATAATTTAATAAATTTATATATTAAAATTTTTTAGTGGTTAACCGATAAATCGATTCGAAAAATCGAAACCAATATAGTGGTTAATCAATGATAATGAACTGGCTTAAAAAAATTGTTAATGGACCAGTTAACTGGTCTATGCTCATCCCTAAGCTGAACTATCATCTGAAACTGGGGGTTAAAAAAACAAAAGCAATTTCCTTACAAAAATTTTTAAATCAATGAGAGAATTTGTTTTTTTTTTTTTTTTCTTTATCTGTTTATGTGTCATAACATGTTACTTCCCTGTCTTTAAGATTTGATTTTCATTTCAATAGTTATTTTTGCGAACAGGAAGAGCAATGTTATGATTCTTTTTGCCTATTATTCTAATTCAGATTATTTTTGTGGTTCCAACTTCTTCTTCTTCTTTTTATTTTTGTTTATTTCTACCCTTGATATATCTATATTCTCAGTTATGTCGTACTCAAAAAGTAATCAGAGTATAGAATTTAAATTGCCTAACCTTTGCAAATAATATTTCAGGATGCTTTTGGTTCTGAAAGAAGAAAAGCTAAGATGCTCAACTTTTCTATTGCATATGGAAAAACACCAGTTGGGCTTTCCCGAGATTGGAAGGTAATTGTGTTATGACACTTAAATAGCAAGTGATTACTACTGATTTCAGTTGAATCAAGTTGACTGCAGATATGTTGCTATCATCTTTTCCCAGGTTTCTGTAGAGGAAGCTAAAGAAACTGTTGAACTTTGGTATAGAGAAAGACAAGAAGTGCGTAAATGGCAAGAAGCTCGCAAGCGAGAAGCTAGAGAATATGGATGTGTTCACACATTACTTGGACGGGCTCGTGTCTTCCCATCAATGGCTGATGCAAGTAATGCCCAAAAGGGCCATATTGAACGGGCTGCTATAAATACTCCAGTGCAGGTTCTTCCATTGCTAATATGACTTTCAACTACTATATTCTCTCTCTCTCTCTCTCTCTCTCTAACTTAGATGGCTGGTACAGGGTAGTGCTGCTGATGTTGCAATGTGTGCTATGTTACAAATATCAAGTAATACACGTTTGAATGAGCTTGGATGGAAACTGCTTCTACAGGTTAAGTTCGTGTTCTTTTTCTACTACAATTCTGTCAAGTAATGTGTATGCTACACTTATAATGTTCTATTTTAATCGAATCCTGGAAGGATGGATTGTTTTGAAATTAAAAGCTGGTGCAATGAAAGGTGAATTTAGGGAACTTGCTATTATAAATGTAGCATATGACAATACTCCAAGTTGAACTTCTCCCCTTGCCTTGCATGTAGTTAAAAAGATTTGGATACTTCTCAAGTGATTTGGAAGAATTACACATGATACTGCTCAATCAATATCAATTGTAAATGTTAGCGTATCAGTTCTAAGATATCTTTTGTGGAGTATATAACTTTTATTTGAAAAGCAGATTCATGATGAAGTAATCTTGGAAGGACCAAGTGAGTCAGCCGAGGAAGCCAAGGCCATAGTTGTTGACTGCATGTCCAAACCCTTTGATGGAGAGAATTTTCTTAAAGCTGAATTAGCTGTTGATGCAAAATGTGCTCAAAACTGGTATGCTGCTAAGTGAGGTTGCAGTTCCATAACCATAACCGGAGCTCTTACGGATTTTATTTTTGCATCGAGAATGGAGTTGTGTTGGAGAAATTTCTCCATTTCCATGGCCAAAGGTTACAAAGCCATTCATGCGGGATTGTGGTACAGAGGCATGATTCTAGAGAGTAACACAGTTTTGGTGCAGGATAGGAATGCGAGGATGCATCTTGTGCTGCTTTTTTTTTGGTGCGTTTTGTATCAAGGTTCGTGGATTGATTACAAATATTTTCCTTTAAAATTTTTTGTGATAGCTTAGAGCTATGCACAATTGTAAAAATCTGTGATGTATTAAGCACATACAATCCATTTTCTTCTGTAAATTATGTTGTGTATATAGCCATTTATATGCTGAACTTCTATCCAAACATGTTGATTAAAGACCATTAGCGTTTTATTTAACAATCATTTGAGTCATTTTCTAAGGGACGGTTCAATGCGCATTTTGTTGGTGCACAGTCAGTAGCTTATACCTGTTGATTGTGGCATAGATGTTATTTTGATTCTAAACTGAATTTGGTTTATGTCATGCTCAGTAGGTTATACTTGCTAACCGTGATGTCTATAATGTTCAGAGACAGATTTTCAATTTTGGTTTGTATGCATTTTTAGGCCTATAAAATTTCATTTTTAGCCAAAGTGATATCTACAAAATTGTTTCATTATGTCTCTAGTTTTCAAAACAATAAAAATCACTCAATTATGATTTCTACATACTAAGATATTAACAAAATATTACAGATTGGTTCAGATGACAAAATAGAAAGGGTTTGTCAATTTTAAGCTCAATTTTGAACATTTTTGAGATAGATTCAGGTTTTGGGGTTTTTTTACAAAATTGTAGATATACTTCTTATCTTTCATATCCAACTGGAATCACTCAATTTAGATATATACGGAGGAAGTTATGCACTTTGCACTGAAATTGATTTATGTGAACTTTAAACAGATTTTCAGTATTTCACTTTCTAAGGTACAAATTCTCATTCTTGTACAACAACAATATCAAATATTTCTATTATCACTCTCAAACCACTTATAGCTTATAAACCAACTTGAATCAAATAAACATAGGCTATAAAATAAAAACTCTCAAACCTCGTTGGCAAGGTTCAATAATTTCTTTAGTTTTCTTTTCTTTCTTTCTTCTTACTCTTGCTAGATTCTCCCACTAAAAATATCATAATTACATATCAATATCTAGATCTCATCTATGATTCCAACTTCCCATTAATAGAGCAATTAAAGGGCCAAATTGAGCCAAAATCACAATGTCACTTTCTCTCCAAGCTTTAGACTTGCTAAATGCCCTTTTTTCATTGGTCTAATGTTTGACCAACTTTAAATTACATTCCACTCCCTCATATAAGACTTAATTACTAATTTTACACTTCACTAACTTCTTTTAATACATTCATCGGTACTTCTCTTATAATAATACACATTTACCCCTTTAAGTGACAATTTACGAAAATACCCTTTACTTTTGTATTAATATCGATTGCATTTCAATTGCATAATTAACAATTCTTTTACATTGAAACTCTTTCAATCTCTCTCTTCACTGTATACTAATCCTACTAAGGTATATTTTGGGACCTTACATTTCTCCCTCCCTTAAAAGAATTTTCGTTCTTGAAATTCATACCTCCATTATATTCCAAATCTCATCATTTGTATTCCTGTAACTCTGTCTTGATCCTAGTTAAACTCTATCCAATATTATTTCTCCTTGCTTCTCTTATTCTATACTTTATCATGTTTAGCTTCTATCTAATTTCACCTTTTTATAATAGTACTCTTCCCTCACTATCATATCATTACTGCACTTAATGTATATCCTGTTAGTTTCCCTTCCAATTAGGGTCCTTGTATGTAATTTGATACTTTTCATGTCTTGTCAAATGATGCTGATGCAATGCTGTGAAAGAATGATAGGATGAAAATGTATCCTTTCATGTATCATAAATGTTTATCCTATCCCATGTTATAACGTGTGTAATCAATTTTCCACACTGTTAAGGAGTTACTGACAGGTACATAGAATGCCATACCTTATCTAAATCAACTTTTGTATCAACTTCATATAGGGATTTCTGTACTTTACTATCTGTCTGAAATAGAGACATCTATATTAGTATTTACACTAGTACTAGATTTACACTTTCAATTATCTATACTTTTACTAGGATCCAATTTCATCTTTACTCTAGGCAAGATAACATATGTTTTAAGGCCACAACACTACATAGACACACATCTCTAATCTATTCTCTAATACCTTATTGCGCAGAATAGCCTAAATCTTTGCTCTAATACCAGAATGTAACGCTCGCTCTTATTACATTTTTTTTAACTATTACTTAACTAAATTGCATGCATTGATACACATATTTTTACATATAAATTTAACATGCTTTATGTATATTTACAAATTAGTTTATTACATATATTTCAAGTCCTTTACATTATACATTTACAGAAAATAATTCATCATCAAAATTAGCCTTCACTTGCTACCCTTTTAGTAGCCTGCAGATGTTGACTCGAGAATGGCACTTTTTTTTACACTTGTGTACTTACACGAGAAGAACACTCATGTTGAGCAATGATTCAATAGGGAGTAAATACTACAATTGACTTTTTATCAAAATCTCAAATGCAAATAACATAATAACATGCCTTTTTATATTACAAAACACATACACTTATAATAATAGTACATGTATTAAAAAATATTACAATACTATTTATAAAATACACTAATAATATCATTAAGAGACACACTGAATCAATAAAAGCATTTACACTAATAGTCACTTATCAAAGATTGTCACTTTAAATGCTTTCCGCTACTAATATGCTTTGTCATGTCAGAACTCACATACACATGTCATTATAGTTCCATATATTAAAAAATACTTCAATGCAATTCTTTGATTACACTTCATTAATAAATGAGAAGCACTATCACTATCAAGAGGTACTGAAACACTTACACTATTGATCACTTTTCCTTTATTCATTAATCAAATCACTTCTATCGCCTGAATTCTCATAAATGGTGGATACGAGTACAATAGATACTGGCAAGCAGTATTAAACACTTGAGACATAAAAGTCTCAGGTCACTAAATACTAAAAAGTGTCGAAACACTATACTAGTCACCTTTCAGTGACAGCACTTGCAGCTGCAATCACTATCTCATTTATAGGCATGCCTATCTATCCACCATTATGTAAAATTCAGGATTTCAATATCTTATTAAACACTTAAGGACAATGTACTTCATATATTTAAAACCATAGCATAAATACACTCAATGAAGCATGCAATCATATCACTATATCATGTCACTCATATTCACTTACACGCAGGATACAATGCAAAATGCTCATCATTCATTTAGTAACATATAATATCACTAATATAACTATTCATGTTCATTAATTGAATAAATTCCTATACACTAAGGTCTAGTATTTAACTTCACTTCACTAGTTCATTATGCTTTCTACTCATTTTATGTCACAAATTACTCTTAACCTTATGTTTAAAATACCTTAATAGTGTTTAGGAAGGTTTAGGTATGCTTTAGTATCAATTTGGAACCCAAATATCAAGTTTAGGAAGAGATAGAGGAGGGTTACGATCATTAGCTTATACCTGATGACCGTGACATAGATATCATTTCGATTCTGTACTGAATTTGGCCTATGATATGGTCAGTAGATCATACCTGCTAAATGTGAGGTCTATTCTGCCCAGAGGCAGATTTTCAGTTTCGGGTTGTATGCATTTTTAGACATATAAAATGTCTTTTTTAGCCAAAGTGGCCTTCTACAAAGTTGTTCCACTATGTCTCTAGTTTCTAAAATATTAAAAATCACTCAATTATAACCTCTAAATATCAAGATATAAATAAAATATTATAGACTAGTCCAGATGACAAAATAACAAGGGTTTGTCAATTTCAAGCCCAATTTCGAACAATTTAGAGATAGATTCAAGTTTTGGGGTCTTCTACAAAGTTTTAGATATACCTTTGATATTTCATATCCAAAAGGAACCACTCAATTTAGACATCTACAGAGGGAGTTATGCCCTTTACACTAAAACTGATTCATGTAAACCTTAAATAGATTTCCATTATTTCACTTTCTAAGGCACAAATTCTCATTCTCGTACAACAACAACAATATTAAATATTTCTATTATCAATCTCAAACCACTTATAGCATATAAACCAACTTGAATCAAATAAACATAGGGTATAAAATAAAAACTCCCAAACCTTATTAGCAAGCTTTAATCCTTTCTTTAGTCTTTTTTCTTTCTTTCTTCTCACCCTTGCAAGATTCTCGCATTAAAAATGTCATAAACACATCAATATCTAGATTTCATCTATGATTCCAGCTTCCTATGAATAGAGCAATTAATGGACCAAAATTGAGCTAAAGTCATATAAAACTTACCTTAAATTATCTAGAATACATAAACCCTTTATATGCTTAATTATGAGAAAGAAAATGGTATATAGAAAAAGAAGAAGAAATGGCTGGAAGTGTTTTGGCCAAGAAGTGGCCGACCAACCCTTGAAAAGACAAATTTTCTCTTCTTTTCTCACTTTCTCTCCAAGCTTCTAGACTTGTTAAATGGCCATTTCTCATTGGTCTAATGTTTGACCAACTTTAAATTTCATTCCACTCCCTCATATTAGATTTAATTACTAATTTTACACTTCACTAACTTCTTTTGATACATTCATCCACACTTCTTTTATAATAATACATATTTACCCCTTTAAGTGAATTTATGAAAATACCATTCAATTTTGCTTAATACCGATTGCATCCCAATTGCATAATTAATAATTTTTTCACACTGAAACTCTTTCAATCTCTATCTCCACTGTATATTAATCCTACTAAGATATATTTTGGGGCCTTACAAGAAATGTAGAAATTATTTTTATGTAATGGTACCTGATTTTGACTCGCATACACTTGGTACCTGATTTATGTAATGGTACCTGATTAGACAATTTTAAGTGGCTACTAGCTCTACTCTTAACTACTTTTTGAGTGGACAGTGGAGTAATTTTTTTAAATTTTTTTATTATTTTTTCCTTTTTTTAATATCCCGACAACTCAATTCCTCAATCCAAAAGCATACAATACAACATAAGTGTCCTAAGTGGTTCTAACAATATCCTAATATGTAAATATACCAAATTAAAAACATGCAAAGATTATATTTCACCTAAAAACTAAACATTGGTAATTCTAATTCAAAATATAATTCAAGCCACCATAAATTGTATAAAAAAGAATAAGCAATTATAAAAACCACACAATCTTCCCTAACAATTCATCAAGTCAAAAAGCAGTATGGTCAAAAAGTTGTTTATAGAAAAAGGCTTCTCCCTAAGACTGAAAATGAATATTACCAAAATGCTAAAAGGAAAAAAAATAAAAAAAATAAATTTAAAAAATATTTAAAGGATAAATATACACTGCTAACACTTTAAATAACACCTAAGTGTACAAATATTTTCACAAAAAGTGCTAATGTGCTGATATACTAGAAAATACTAAATAACAGCAGCCTAACCAGGCTAAAAATAGACCCCAAGATAAAAAATCACTAAAAAATTTATTTTAACAATCCACTAAAAATTTAACCAAACTTCCAGCAATAAAGATTGTTAAAAAAATTAGTGAAACAAAATATACACAAATTGTAATTAACTAGATAAAAAATCAAAAGCAGAATTAGCAGCAACAAACCAACAATTTTCCCAACTTAAATTCTGAAGAATCAACACAAATTTATAACAAAATCAGCTAAAATCATCACATCACAAAATCAGCACTTTTATCATAGCCCTCCCCCACACTTTCTCATTGCATTATCCCCAATGCAGAATAACAAATCAATCATGGGGCGAATGATATAAAAACAAACAAACAAACAAATAAATAAATAAATAAATATGAAGTGTCGAGTACTGCCCTGTGGCGTCAAGAAAAGTTGCATAACTGTCCATGATTGCTAAGATAGAGCGGTAGCATCTAGCTTGTCCATTATTTTTTCTATCAATTTTTCCTGTAACTACAAGTACTAAAAATTGAGTAAGTCAAAATATCACTATGATCAATAATCACGCTTTAACTATGCATATATAATTATTCAGTAAGAAAATTAGAGCATGAGCATACCTAATGACAAACTAATATATCAAAACAATTGACAAAGTAACTAAATAAATTAAGTAGATAAAATGCAGGAAAAAATTTTTAACCTTTTTTTTAATTTTTTTTCAGAAAAGAAAATTAAAACAAACACTTTAAGATCTATTCTAAGTAGAATTTATAACTTAATTAAAAAATAATGCAAATAAGAACAAATTAAGAAAAGATAAATAAATAAAATTAAATAAAGAAGAAAAATAAAATAATGGCAGGTGACAAGAATTAAAGTTTAAGTCAAAAAGTGATACTTTATAATTTGAAAAAAGAATTCAATAAGATTAAATTTGAAAGCACCAATTTAATCACTTAATCCAACCAAATTACTTTTTTTTTTGGTTTAGATTTTTCAATTTTTATATACGATTTAATCTAGAGTAAAATTTAAAACTAACAATATAAAAAAACAAAACAAGAAAAATAAAAATCAAACAAAAATAAGGAAAGTGAAGCAGAGAAGAGGAAAAGAAAAGTAATAAGAAAGAAAAAAAGTAAAATAAAAGGGTACTATACTTCAGTTTGCTTGGTTGCAATTGGCGATGTGAAGGGCGCGACTTCAGTGACTAGTCGCTGATCAACATTGCTTCTACTGGTGCATCGCCGGTTGAAGCACTAGGGTGAGATAGCTGTTATGGAGCATATCAGTAGTGATGGTTAGGTCGGATTTGAGTAATGGCAGATATTGGAAATAGGGTAATTGGGAAAAATATATTTAAATGGATTTTTATAAAATAATATAAAAAGATTTAAAATAAAACCTTTTATTTCTTTTAAAAGCTTAAATCTTCAATAAAGACATTTGTTAAGTGGTGACGGTAGCATGGTGAGGGAGGAAGATGGTATGGGCCACGAAGAAGTGATGGTCAACTGTAAAAGTTAAAATTATTTAGGTTGGTTTAGATTATGTGGATAATAAATCGAAATGGGCTTAAGTTTAAAATGGTAGGTAAAATTAAAAATTAACCCATAAAAATAAAACCCATTAAAACTAAAAAATCTCTTAAATCCCAACCAAAAAAAAATTATGTAGTATACCACTAAGAGTGCTCCACTTAGCCATCAAATCTCCATGATAAGCCTCCATTAATTGCCAAAGCACTTAAAAAAATAGCTTTATTTCGCGTTAAAACCCATTATGCTTGAATAAAAAATATTATCCAGTCCTTTCACCATCAAATTGCCAGTTGTATGCCGAAGCCACTTGCACATTTTTGAAATAAATAGGATTAGCCCAAAAAGGAAGAAGAAAACAGTAAAAAAACAAAAATACTAAAAATTAAATTTAAACAATAATAGTTTAGCCTTAGGCAAGGCTGAACAGTGGATTGTCTCCCCAAAAGTGCCTTCATTTAACATCTTTGGCTAGACGTTCGCAGAATTTTAAACCTTTCAACTTGGTTTGAAATTCCATTTCAGTGTTCTTCCATTTGTCACTTCCTGCAAATTAGTATCAATTACCAAATTCTTCTCAAATTTGTTAGGATTTTTAAAAGTAGAATCCAAAAAATATGAAAAATTGAAATTATTAAAATTATCACCCAATTTAAAAGATTCATTAATTAAAGGTTAGTAACATCTACTTTAAAAATATCAGACACATCACTAAAATTTTTCTTAGCATCCTAAACATAAATTTTAATAATTTTTCCATTAAATTTCATAATGAGTGTACCCTCATATAATCAAATTTTTGTTTCAGCTGTGTTGAGAAATGACCTTCCTAACAAAATATCTGAAGAATTTGAAAATTTATCATTCTCTATGTCAAGTACATAAAAATTAGCAGGAAAGACTAACTCATCAACTTGTACCAAAATATTCTTAAATACTGTAAGGACCCAACATTAGCCCTAAGAGGATTAGTGAGAATTAATGATATTAAGGTATAATTAAGCTTAATTAAATGAAGAATTATAAGTTAAGACATTGAGAATAAAATGTTATAAGTGATAAAGGGTAAAATAGTTATTTTATCATTTATATAATTGCAACAAAAATAGAGTTAAGTGATTAATTAAGATATAAGTGTAATTTTATGGGTTAATTATAATAAAAGAAAGGATGTTGGGGTGTAATTAAAGGAAAGAAAGTAAGATTGGGGTAAAAATGGAAAGAAAGAAATAAGGAAGGATAGTTTTTCAACATGCAATAAGATAGGGGAGTAAAAAGAAAAATTTCCTTTTTCGCTCAAGTTATAGGGGTTGTATGAAGGAGATAGAAAGATTTGTGTTGGTTCTTGAGGAAAGGGGCACGAAATTAGCAAGGAAAAAGAGGAAGAAATCATTCCTCTCTCTCAAAGAACTTCAATCCCTCTCTTCTCTCTCTCTTGAAAGTTATCAATTTCTTTCTTCTCATCTCTTGATGAATTTAGCCTCTTTGCTATTTGGAACACTTTTGAGCTACTAGAAGTGAACATATGAGGATTTTGATGAGGGATCTTCAAGGATTTCTAGGGCAACTAAAGAGGAAGAAGATGAAGACAAGAAAAAAAAGAGGATTTAATGAAGACTTGATGTTGCATGAAAGGTTAGGAAAAATCTATCAATTTTGCATGTGATTTTTATGGATGGAATTATGAATTTAAATATGTAATGGATGTATATTGAGTTAGTAATATGGTTATAAATATTAGATTTATAAAATTTATACCATACATGTGTTTTATTGATGATGCCTAAAGAAGTAAAAATCTGTTTTGGTTCATTAGGAACCGGTTTCTGTATTTTGAGCATATCTCAAGTTTATAACTCTAAATTAGGTGTTTCAAGTTGGCAATTACACCTAAGAGGTGGACCTATAATATTTACAAGAAACCTAAGTTTGATTCTACCTCTCAATTTGTTTAATTTTGAGTTGAGTTAGATGTGAGTTGTTGTCCAGTTACAGTGAGTATATGGCAGTATATTGGACATAATTCTCGTTAGAGAGGTTCAAGTGCTATGAGATAAAATTCTAGATAAACTACACATATATAATTACAATTTTTGTGAAGGACTATTAGACATATATATATATATATATATATATATATATATATATATATATATATATATATATATATATATATATATATATATATATATATATATATATATATATATATATATATATATATATATATATATATATATTTGAACTAGCATAGTTATGTTTATATGTTTATATTCATATGTTATCAAGTAAAAGTATAAAGTTACAATGTCATATACTTGTGGATATTTGTATACACTTGAATTGTGTATCTTTGTATATATTTATAGAATGACAATGTCTATAAATATTGTAAAATTACATGTGATTGTGTATCTATATATATACACACATGTATAGATATGAAATTTGAAATGATAATGCATGTACGTGTAAAATGTTTCCATACAATTACAGATGTTATGGCACATGGCATTTGGATAAAGGAACTTAAGATGGTATGATGAAAAATAACACCTTTTTATGTACATGATAAGCTATATGCCTTTATATGGATTACTAGTACCAAATGCTTATACTTCAGTAAATACATGTTATCATGCTCACAAAGAGTTCTTACATGAACAAGTAATATATGATACTATGTCTATAGTTATACATTGATATATATGTATATGATTGGATAGAGTAATGTAGAGAAAGATAAAGTAAAGAGATTTAATTGCCTGCATTATGTCTAGATTGTGGATAGATAGGCATGCCTATAAGGGTAGCTCTGTAACTGTGATAGTCTAGTCTTGACTCTATTTGGGTCTAAAATATGAAAATGGTCCCGCTTGGATCATAACAATCCCATTTAGTTTGTTAGCCGACTTTGTTTGAGTCCGTTTGATCGGTCCACCGTATAGTTTCGTTCCCATAAGGGGCTGCCATTTATTACCTTCGGGTATCTTATTCGTACCTTCAGGTGCTACTGTATAACCTATTATTTACTTCTTTAGAAATGTGCAGGCTTAATTCCAACTAAAGAAAATGTTATGCAACAGTAAAATATAAAGTAATATGATAGTTTTTATTTGATCTTAATTTTTATATGAGATTTTATAACATATGTGTTACGTGATATTAAAGGAGATTATACTTTATATATGTATATTTATAGCATATAGCATCACATATACATACAAAAATTGTAAGCCATATGCATAGTGAACTTATGCATTGTTAATTCCTTGTCCTTAATTATATTGGTGAATATGTGTTCCCTATCGTTATATGTTGCTTGCTTAATGTTGTTAGATGATTTGTGTAAGTCCTCGCATATGTAAGTTTTGAAATTGTTCTAGTAAAGTTAGGTATTTTTTATACCTAGGAATGCAAGTTATATGTATATAAATTTATGCTTGGTGATGGCTTTCAACAGTTCTATTGGCTAACATGCTTTCAATATAGCTTTTTGTTTCTAGCTTTCTATTGAGAATTGATGTGCAACTTCTTGTATGTCAATCTAAAAGAATTATGAAATTTTAGTTGATGTTTCTCAATAGCTTCATGGGCTAATATGTATTATTTATAACCACATGTTTATAATTTAACATAGTGAATTGATATGAGAGATATGTGTGACTCCTTTCGTGCAAATATAAATCAGTTATGAATTCACAGCATGTGAATTCAATATATACTTAAGATACAAGTATAATGATAATATTGTAATGCATTAGGAAAATCCGAACAGTACCCAAGTAGAGAATGAAATAGCATAATAAATTAAGGTTGTTTTTATATGTATTGTTACATGGATTATAATAACATTAAGTCTATGAATAAATGCGGTGTATACTTAGAGTAGTAATGTAACATATATTTATATGTATAGAACTTGATACATAAGAATATGTCTATATACGTATGTGAATCTAGTTAATTAACTTAGACTATCATGATTATGATTATCGGCATGATTTTCCTATGGGTATAATTTGATTAAACATATGTGACAATTGAGTAACTCACACATTAATTAGTAAGTGAATTAATTGAAATACGGAAGTCAACATGTAATATATGTTTTCTGGAGCTATATGAATAAGTGTAAGAAAATCATGAAATTTGACATAACACCTATTGTTTAATATAGTAACCATATTTGTTTAATTTTCATGTTTTAAGCATATATGTTTGTTTTGCCGGCTTTCGTATGAGGTCGCCTATATGTTGTTGTTTCCCCCACTAAGCTTTATAACTTAGCATGGGTGTCCATCTATGTAGGTTGTTGAGCTAAGACTTTTTTCCAAGGATTTTCTTTGCAGTGGAATGACCAACATAAGTCATAGAAGAATTTATTTTTGAATTTTTTTTATTTTGGGATTTATGGTCTTATAAGTTTTTAATTATACTAAGACTTATGTACAATATAGATGTTTTTATATAGAATGGAAGATTTTATATGTAAAGAGACATTGTTATAAGTTCATCTTGATAAGGTATTTAATGCATTTAGTGCCACCATTTACTTGAGTTTTTTTACTGGAAGTAAAGAGTTATGGATATATTGGTAGCTTTCAAAGTAACTTAAAGATTAATTCATTAAGTATAGATTTAGTAAATGGTTAATGTTTGATTATAGAATTAGGGTATTACAAATACCCCTTCAGGATAAACAATAGACATATTAGTAAGTTGAAGTACTACATTTATCTCTTTTAATGGATAACTTATAAAGATGAACAAATAGACAATGGCATAATATTTATTGAAGCTCCTAAATCACGCATAAATTTTTTTTATTATAACATTGCCTATAGCACAAGGGATGGAAAACATACCTTGATCCTTACATTTTAGAGGTAATTTTCTTTAAATCGCAACGAAGACATTTTCTCCTATACTTACCCTTTCATTACCAACTAGCTTTTTCTCATTAGTACATAATTATTTAAGAAATTTAGCATATTGAGGTATTCATTTAATTGTATCAAGTAAAAAAATATTTACCTTAACCTTGCAAAAAGTCTTAAGAATATCATTCTCTTCCTTTTTTCTTCTTAGACTTGATGACTAATCTCTCAGGAAAAAGGGGTTGGATGACAATGGTTGGGGGCTATTCTGGAACTCTATTCTTGGACTTTCCTTTTTGCATAATTTTTACCTCTTTTTCAACTTCTTCTTTACTTTTCTGGTCACTCTTATTTTGTAGGGGCTATTCAAACTTTTTTCTCTCCTCAAGGTAATTGCACTCATATTTTGCATTGGATTAATAATTGATTTTGAAAGCAATCTCCTTTGAGTCCCTAATCTACTTGTTGAATTCTACATTTGGCTTAATTCTTCCTCCAAATGTTGGGAGCTAGTATAACACCCTAGTTCTCTTAACCTAACGATATCAATAATTCAACTCCTTAATCATGCATTACTATTATGTCAAATAGAAAATCTTACTATAAGAATTGTCTGATACCAAAGCTTAACTCAACATATATATAAATGTTAAAGTATAATATTACATTATATAAAAGTACTATAACAACATTACCATTCTTCATATACAAAACAACTGTACTTTTACAAGATTTTCAAACACAATAAAAAACCTCCAAATTACAAAAAGGAATAAAAAAGGAGACGATATACTTTATAATCTTCAATGACTTATGTTGGCCAACTCACAGATATCAACCTCAAGAAGAACTTCTATCTCTACAACCTACACAGATGAAATACCCGTGCTAAGATATAAAGCTTAGTGGGGAACTTAAAACATGATCAACAATCGCTCACAGCGATCGTCAACAACCACTCAACATGTATCAAACAATAATACAATGGTTCAATATTAATACATTACCAATAAGAAGATAATCAGAATTTAAAATTTATATCTTATAAAGATCATTTGTATTATGCATATTATTTAAGAATTTCAATTCTTACAACCATACTGATCCCTTAGCTATAAATTTGAAGATTCTAACTTTTTCCTTATCTAATCACTTTATCTTACTAAACATACCATTTCATAATACATTTCTAATTTTTCATGATACTCTTAAGTTCAAACACATTAAATTTACATATGGTGACTTTTAAATGCAACACGTGCATAAGTAAGGATCACACATCTATTCACATGTCATCATACTTTGTTATAAAAGATATCTATAATTATAAGAATGCACATGGATCAAAATAGCTATTGGAAACCATCAAGTAAAATTTTACTTATTAAATATTAACATATAGGAATTACTCATATCAAATCTTCATATAAAGCCAAAGATAAATAATTATAAAGAAAATATTCACTAACACCATCCTTGAAAGACATTCTATTGATGAGTAACAACACATGTATCTTGAATTCCTATGCATAAGATACGGTATGAACTCCTATCAAGATTTTATACATTCATTCATAAAAAGTCACTCAAGTTAAACTTTTAATTTCAAGTGGATCTAAATAGGTCAAAACTGTTCAAAAGCAGCTGCAAGGTACCCTTATAGGCATGCCTATCTATCTACATCCTAAACTCAATGCAGGTAATTAAATCCTTTTATAAAAAATCACTTTGCTTTACTTTAACTTTATTCACATAAGTTTAATCATATCTATATGCATACACTTATAAAAATATATACTCATATGAACTATGTAAGATAAACATGATATGACTACTTTCACTTTCAAACATTACTATCCTTTATTTATAAGGAGATCATGGCATGTATTTCCACAATATCACATATGTAAACAATATTTATCATCTCATTATATTAAGCGCCTCTATTCAAAGTATACATGCCCATATATCAATATTTCCATATTTCTTTCAAATATATCATATGCTTAAGAACACTTTTGTTTATGATTATAAATTCATACTTGTATAAGCTTTGTATTATCATACTTATATGATATATTTATTGAAACCATAATTATATGTAAATGCATATTCATGTCTACATCATAATTAAGTAAAAGCATATTTCGAGATTTAAACCCATTCATGTACAATCACACTCTGTTTATGCTATAACCACACATATATTCTATTAATAGCATTACTTCTTCCTATATGTAAAGTTGACATTTCAGCTATACACAACATTAACCTCAATAGATTAATAGCAAACATGTATATTATTTAGTATAGTGTCATTTAGACAGTCATATATATATATATATATATATATATATATATATATATATATATATATATATATATATATATATATATATATATATATATATATATATATATATATATATATATATATATATATATATATATATATATATTAGCCCAATCAAAGTTAGGTCATATAACTAAGTACAATAACTTTAAGTTCATTAATATGAAAACAGCAAGATAGTATCATCATTGCATACAAGTATACATAACATGATATGCTTTCATTTTCTTGGTCCACATACCCTAACACCAAATGAACATTTATAGTAACATTATAATATCTATCACATATGTCCTATCTACATATAAGAATGTTCACATATGTTATCCATTTACATATAGTTATAGTTATAACTTATAGTATTAAGGTTCTTTAAAAACTTTATTGACATATATAATTCAATGTGCTTCTAGGTAGCCACACATATAATATAACAATATTTAAACATTTATATGAAATACATAAAAAAATTCTGCCTCCAAAATTCTGCATAGAGGCAGAATTCTGGATCTAGTTTTTGTGCCATTTTTTATTTGGAAAAAGTCATTTATAGGCCTAGTGACCTAACACAAACTTCTTCCCCTATGAGTCCAGTTTTCAAAACATCAAGATTTATCATAATATCATGTCCGTAACTCTAGATATTGAAGAAAAACTATAAGCTGTTCATAACACCAAAACAGTTTTTATCACCATTTAGAAAATTCATAAAATAAAATGGGCACAGAATTAGACTGACTTCCCTTCATTAAAGTTGTGGTCCTATGTATCTAGTTTACTCAGAATTTTATATCATGACGTTTTGACTTTTCTACCGATAATTATACCAAAAAAACTAAGATTTGTTCTTTGACAATGAACAACAGTTCCTACAAGATTCAAGCTAATTTTAAGAGAAGTTAGAGGCCGATTTAGAAGTGACTTCCTTCTACAAAAATATACATTAATGTCTTAATAAAAAAAATACCAACTTGAATCATTCAATTTTCTTTTCTAAAACTCAAGTTATTAACAAAATAATATAGCTGGGTCAAATGAACTTAACCCAGAATTTTTATAACAGAATTGCATGTAGTTATTTTTTTTAAACTTTATAGTAATTATTTTCCAGCAATAGACCTTTAAATTATTTTCTGTATCCTCACATTCTAACACCCTTAGAATGAATTTTAACTTGTTCATAGAACTAAATCTCATAAATCTTAATTATATATACACATGCAAAGTAAGAAATCTAGATTTAATTCCTACAATTGTAGCCTTATCACAAAACACATCTAATACAATTATAATCCACATTTTCACATTTCAAACCCACATGAAGCAATGAAGAATTTCCAAACCTGAAATTAACTTCCACTTCTGTAACAAATCTTCTCTTAACAAATTGACCCCTAAATTTTCATCCACTTTTAATTTAACCTTCAAACTATATTATGATTATTATTTTCTTTTTAAGTATACCCTTATAAAATTCATACCATATAATTCATACATTTATCAAATAATTAATCATAACTTAATAAAATTTATACCCCAATAAAACTCTTAACTATATTTTATTCCAATTATGCACACTATATATACTATATTATCACTTGATTATTGTATCCTCTATCACAGACAGTTTTTTGAATTCAATTTGTATGCAATTTTCAACCTTTCCCAAAGCATTTTTAGCAAAAGTTATATTCTACAAACCTGTTTAAATATGTTTCTAGTTTCTAAAACATCAATAATAATCTCAATATTATTTCTATAGATTCAGATATTTACAAAAAACCGAGGTTTGTTCCTAGTGACTAGGCTGCAGACTATTTCGGACTTTATGCTTAAATATAGCTTAGTTAAAGACAGATTTTGAACTTGGTTTCTTCATATGAAATCTAAGTATGGATGTCTATTTTTAAGCTCAATTGGAATCATCTAATTTGGTGCTTTATAACTCGAGATATAGGTAAAAGAGTACCGAAAGGTCAAACAAAATATAATAATTCATCCAATAATGTTTAATTATACTTTAATAACGTGAAATTGCCCTTGAATTCTACTAAGGCCTATTTTGGGTCCTTACAAATCTCTCCCCCTTAAGGAATTTCATCCTCAAAATTCATACATGTATCATTTACTCGAATACAACACTATCATTCTTATACTTTTGTATCTAACACTATAAACTTTTATTCCATGCTATCTCTACCAACTTCCCTTAATGCTTACTTTAACTTATTTCCTTCTCTTATAAATCTGTAAGGACTCAAATTAGGCCTTAGTAGAATTCAAGGACATAATCCCAATTATTAATGTTTAATCAAGCTTAATTAGATGAATTATTATAAGCTTATATATTGAAGGATAAACTAGTTGTTTATTTATGTGTGTAATTGAAATAATATTTTATTTCAAGGATCAATTGGGATATAAGTGTTATTAAGTTCGATAATTGTGATAAATGTGTAAGATATATGGTATGAATTTTATAAGGTCATAATTAAATTATTATTGTTGGTTTAATAACATTCAATGGTGTAATTGAAGTTCAAAGTATTAGTTTAAGGGTTAATTTGTAAATTCAGCATCTTAAAGGTCAAAGGTGAATAAATGAATGTTTGAGAGGTTAATTTAAGAGAAAGAATAAGTGATTAGGTTGATTTATAACATGCAAAAAGATGTGGGTTGATTAAAGGACATGCATTTTGTTGAAGGATCAAAGAGGGAATTTTTCTAGCTATTATATAAAGTCTTTTGCTAGTGGAATGAAAGGAAAACTCTTTGAAATGGTGGTGAACGAAATCTTAGAGAGAGTTACAGCAACTTCATTTTTCTTCTTCTTATTTCTTAAAGCCATAGATGAATTCTCAAGGTCTTGTTGAAGAGGAATTGTTGCATGTTGTTCAATCTAGATCATTAGTATAACTATAAGGTAATATCCTAACTTGTTAGTTCATCTCTTCATCTTCATCTCTTTCTTAATTTGATTGATGATGGATGATTGTTGTTGTATGTATGAAATGATGTAAAGGAGAGAGAGAAGGTGGAAGAAGCAAGGAAAAAGGCTTGCAAGGGGTTTAAGACAAAGGAATTTTCAGCTAAGGTATGGGAATGTAGGTTGTTCATATTGCATGTGGAATTGGTTGCTGAATTTGGATGTAATTTACAGAAATTGAAGTTACGTTTTTTTTTTCTAGTTTTTGCTGGGTTTTCGGGTTAATTTTGGAAGAACAGATTTCATCAGTTGTGAGAGTCAGTGCCGAGTCGTGAAGCACTTCACGAGTCATGAACTTTTGTCCGACTCGTGAAGCTCTTCACGTGTCGTGAATCTGCTTCCTGTTAGAGTTGTTGCCGAGTCGTGATCACCTTCACAAGTCGTGAACTTTTGTCCGACTCGTGAAGATCTTCACGAGTCGTGCCTTTGCCTTCCTGGGTCACTAGTGAATCTTTGTCTGAGTCGTGATTTTTGCTTTTCTTCTCCACTCGTGAACTCCTTCACGAGTCGTGAACTTTGCCCTGTTTGCTTCACTCGTGAACCTTTTCACGAGTCGTGAAGTATAGTTTTCTTCTCCACTCGTGAGCTTCTTCACGAGTCGTGAGTTTTGCTTGGTTTGCTTCACTCGTGAACCTCTTCACGAGTCAAACTCCCTTCACGACTGAATGACCTGTCTGGAATGTTTTGCTCATAAGTTGAGCTATAGAACAGAAAATTGAGTGATTCTTTTTGCATTGAAAAATAGACTTCCATACCTATATTTTATATGAAGAAACCTGAACTTAAATCTGTCCCTAAGTATGCGGAATCTAGGGTTGAATTCGGACTAGTTTCCTAAACTGCTCACAAAAACAGAAGTTACTATTATGTGTCAATTGTTGCTATACTTGATAATATGATTTCTTTAAATAAATTGAGAGAGATATGGGTATATGTTACAGTAAAGTTAATTGGATAAAGCACGTAATATGGCTATCAATGAAGGATTTATATGAATACACATGCATTCATTTGTGTATATGAATAAAGACTAATGATGAAATATCTAACTTATACATGTAAATAGTTTTGTACATGATTGTCATATGCCAAATTGATATATATATATTATACACATGTAACCTTATGACATGAAAGTGCACATTTTGACATGTATTTATGCTATGAAATAAGGACTGCAATAGTATGACCTTGGCATGTGTATATGCCCATATGGAAACATGTTGACATTCTGTATAGCACATGATTTTAATAATGATAAAGATATATATATATACATATATATATATTTGGTAAATATGCTCATATGAGTAAGTGTACTATATGCGAGTGTACCCACAGGTACGTACATCCATGATTATGTACATGAGTGTATGAACATGAATTTGTACTATGAGATAGAAAATGTTTTAGCATGACTGTGAACATGTGAGATGCTTAATGTGATTTGTGGATTATGTGAACATATAAACATATGTCTATAAATATAATATGATCTTACATGATTGGGTTTGACTGTTGAAAGAAGTTTGAGAGTAATGATTCAAAGAAAATGAGTAAAGTGAAACGTATGAATACGTCTTTACTTAATTGAAATGATATGATTAAGCATATGTGTGGTCACATGATAGCATGCTAAAATACAGATCTACAGTGCTATAGACACCATTATAGAAATTTTATTAAAGTATATAATGGTAATGTCATACAAGACTATGTATACAAGTGTATGCATCACAGAAGGAGTATCTTGTCATGTGATTATTATATGAGAAAAGTGTATAATTGTTTATGATTAGTGCATATATGTATATGTACTAAAGAAGATGTATATATATATTTTACATGATCATGTATGGGTACAAATGGCATTATATAAGTATAATATTGACATACGAACTAGCCACATAAGTGAATATGATTACAAGAACAAAATAGTATTACCCAACAGTGAAATGTTCACCGGTTTACAGAAAGTTATACATGAACATGAGTATGAGTACATTGTTCATAGTTATACAAGAGTATACATGTGCATATAAGAATATGAATGAATAAATGAAAGATAAAGTAAATAGATTTTATTGCCTGCGTTGAGTCTAGGAAGTGGATAGATAGGCATGCCTATAAGGGTACCTTGCAGCTGCAGAAAAACTTGTGCCTTCGGGTACCATCGTTCAACCCCGTTTGGGTTGTAGTCAGCCCCGTTTGGGTGACTAAACAGCTTGTGCCTTTGGGTACCATCGTTAAGCCCCGTACCTACGGGTACCATAGATACGCCAACACTTGTGCCTTCGGGTACCATCGTTCAACCCCGTGTGGGTTGTGGTCACCCCGTTTGGGTGGCTAAACCAATTTGTGCCTTCGGGTACCATCGTTCAACCCCGTTTGGGTTGTAGTCAGCCCCGTTTGGGTGACTAAATAGCTTGTGCCTTCGGGTACCATCGTTTAACCCGTTATCCACCTCTTTAGAATAGTGCAGGCCTTATACCAAAGTTAAGAATAGTTTGATGTTTAATTTAAAGCTTTATGAAGCATAACAATTCATTAATCGATTTCATAATCTAATTTATATGTGAAATTCCTTTTCAGCACATATGGAAATTATGATATTTAAAGATGTCGCAATATACACTTATGCATGATTATCGCATATAGAAATAGTACATACAGAGTTATATAAATGAACTAGTGCATCACTAATATCTAAGTATGAACTATATTAGAGATAGTATGTTTTCTATAGCAAATGAATATAAGAGTTTATGAATAGGTATTCATGTTGGTGATTGCTTTTCAAATTAATACAGTTGAGTTATATGTTTTCCCTATATTTACTCGTTCTTGCTCTTTATTGAGAATTGATGTATATTGTCTTGTGCACACACATAAAGTGTTTACAGATTTACAAATGATAAAGTTCACATGATAATGGCATTTGAGATAGAAGCAAGCTAGAAATTCTATGTATGCATTGGTACAATAAGTATACAAACATAATTCTTGATAAATGATAAACTTTCATAGTACTAATGCTTGTTTTACTTACGAATATGCATAGGTCCTTGTGGATCATAAGTTTATATGTGAATATATATGTATACATGTATTCCTAGCATATGTTAAAGTATGTAATAAAGTGGAAGGAATGACTAAGTATAAACAGTGGTAAAATAATCAATGAATGAATCGCAAGATTAAAGGACAATTATGCTTATATGGTTAATTGTTGAGTATAAGTTATACTTTATAGTTTATAATGTATGCTTGTTGACGACCACTGTGAGTAGTCGTTATCATTTATAGTATTCCCTACTAAGCTTTATAGCTTAGCACGGATTTTTGTTTATCCTTGTAGGTTGGGAGAACAGGACTTTCTTCCAGGCATATTTTTTTGCAGCAGGTTGGCCAACACAAGTCTTAGATAATTGATATTAGAGTCTTCTTTTTGTCCTTATGATTTGTAGTTGTGGAAACTTTAAATTTTGGAAATTTTGTAATTACTTCAGATGCTTTGTATATGTAATATTTGATGTTAGTAAGTTGCACCTGTAAGTGAAGCTTCTAATAGTTAACTTTTGGATATCTGTTTAGTGGATTATCAGATGAAATGTTGATAAGCATGCTTGATTAATATTAATCACAGTGTTATAGCTAAGTACAGGGTAAGGGTGTTACAAAATCTATCTCCCTGATAACTCAATTTCAGTATTTAGTTTTAGTTTAATTTGAGTCTATTTTTCATTGATCTTTTAGCATCTTTTGCTTTGTTTTTACTAGCATTTAATAATTTATCCTATTCTCAGTTAATTCTAGTTTTTGTGTGATTTTTGAGAGTTTTTGACAGATTTTTGTGATTTTCAAGTACCTCACGGTTACCAGGAATTTCCTAGTAACCGTGACCCATGCATTCTGTCAAAACGCACCATTTTGAAGCTTGTCACGGTCAGCATGGCAATTGTACTTGATAGGCTGGTAACCGTGACCTATGGAGTTTTTAATACAGAAGCAAGAAGAGAAGTGACCGGTGTCTAGCAAGTGTACTAGATCGGCTTAGTAATATAGGGAAATAAAATTATGACCCAAAATATCGAACCCAAGGGAAACTTGTGCTTGTATGTGCTATTTCAATTTCAAAACAAATTTTGTGTGTAAAGAGAGAAGAGAAATCCCAAAGTTGTGATGATTGAAAAACTAAGTTAAAATGATTTCAAAGACTAAAGTAAATAAGAAATCTATTTGGAAACAAGTAAATTGAATGAGTTAAAAATCAATGATAAAAAAAACTTTCACTAAAGGACTATCCACCTTAACAAGTATTGCTATGACTTAATTAAACAAAAACATACAAGTGATCATGGAAAATTCAGTTTATTAAACCCAAATAACTTTGTTCAAGATTATTATTCTAAGTATTAAATTCCCTTATTCAGAACAATTCAAAACTTAGCATAAAGAACTGAATCAAGTTTCCTAGATGTCTATTAAAACCTTTTTTAAGAGAATTAACTTCCACCTATTCTTGGTTACACTTTTCTTAATCTTAACTCACTCAAATTAACACATAATTATAGCTTATTCAGATTATAACCATGTATTAATCCAACTAAACCAACCTAAGAGCATGCAAATCATTACTCAACTTAAACCAATTAATTAACCAACTCTCAATCAAGTTAATAATTAATTCAATATTGAGAAAAGACAAGACTATTTTAAAAACCAAGAAATAATCAACTTGTATTGAAATTTAAGAACAAACTTAAGTCATGTCAATACAAGTCAAGGATTCAAGTATCCTTTAGCAAAAGTAAAGCAAACTACTCACAAGACATTCTTGAAAACTAAAAACAACGTTTTGGAAAAATTGTAAAAACAACGAATGTAAAAAACTAAAACAAGAAAGCTTAAAACTAATTCTAAGGCTTGATGATGATGAATGATGATTCTCCCTTTCTTCTGTGTTTTGGACTCCTATTTATAGGCAAAAGAAGACATTGATTCCTTCTTAAACTCTGAAAACCAAATAGGAAGTAATTTCTGCTCAAAATAGGAAGTTCGTAAATCCTTCGCGCAATTGGAGAATCAAATCACGTGGCCACGCCTCACTCTTCCTTATTCTTCACGTGGCCACGTTCCTTGTTCTTCTTCTTCCACACGTGGCCACGTGTGGTCCTTCACTGGGAATCCACGTGGTCACGTGTCTTCACAATCTCCTTCATTCTTCCTTCACCCGATCACGGGTCCTCCTTTCTTCTTTCTTCTCTTCTCTTTACATGACCACGTCCTCTCCTCTTTTGTTCTTCACGTGGCCACGTGTGAAGCTCTTCAATAATTCACGTGGTCACGTCTCAGAGCTCTGGACTGGACGGCAACTTGTCTTGTATCAATTCTTCATATTTGCACTTTTGGCCCTAAACTTTGCCCTTTTTACACTTTAAGCTCTTTTATATCAAATTAATCCTGAAAATCAACCAAAACACAGAATTAACCTTAAAATCATAAATAATACAAATTAACTCTAAATTAACCTAAATAAAACCAAAACAACTAAATAATATAACTAAAAACATATTAAAAACTATATATATTTCACACTTATCAAATACCCCACACTTAAACCTTGCTTGCCCTCAAGCAAATTAGAACAAACCCTCCTTCAAAACCATCAAACTTGAACAAAGCCTTGCAATTTCAAAACCAAACTTAGCATTTTAACAAAAGCACTCAATATAAACTCTAAATAGATTAACTTCAACAAGAGAATATAAACTAGTTTCCTTGAGTGTGTGCAAGACCAAATCATTTTAAGCAATTTTGAAAACCAAAATATCAACACAACTAAATAATGAAGTATAGAATATATGAATGCATAAGCATACAATCGGTTTCGTGCTTGAAACTCTAGAAACACAATAGGCCTCTCCTTTAGCACCGGAACCCTTAGGTCATCTCCGCTAAACAACTCAAATCAAACTTAAAATCACATAGGTCTTACAAAGGTTGTAATGGGGCTAAGGGTATGTTTATCAAAGAATGGATAAAAGATAATCAAAATGAATATAGCCACTCTAAGACCAAAATAGATTACAAACACCCCAATAACTTTAAACAATACAAATTCAGCTCATCCTTGCCTTGATTCCAAACTTTTCTTTATGCTCCTTCACCAAGAAGTCATTATTTTTTTATTTTTCCTTGTACTACCCCACACTTATCTTTTTTCATATTTGCTAATTCTCTTTTTCTTTTTTTTTCTTCTTTTTATTTTTCAATCATTTTTTTCTCTTTTCTTTTCTTTTCTTTCTCTCTTCTTTTTTCTTTTTATTGAACTAACATTCACAATTTAACATCAAGGTAATACAAGGTCTATTTTTATTTGACTTCATCAATAACTTCAAAACTTTCTTACTACACCCAATCCATTTAATCCTAAAGTGGCTAATTCCATAGGGTGAGATAAAACCTTTTTAGGTTATATGGTTAAAATATTAAGTGTAACAATAAAATATTAATGGTACGCCTTAAGCATACCCTTATAAGCTCAAAATGGTTTAACAAAAGATAGATTTATCAAGGTAGGACACAAGTCTTTTTAAAAGAGTATCAAGAAAATTGTTGCCTAGATCATTTTCTAAGATGCTTGAGTTGTTCATATGCTTTGAAGGGTGATGAGGAAGGTTCTAGTGTTCTAAATTTTCTTACTTCACTACTTCATTGCATTGAGTGTTTCTAAGTCAAAAACTGGTCTAAGTGCTTTTAAGAATTTAGAAACTAATAAATATTTATCAAGTTGAAGATTAATCCATCCAAAGACATATTAAACAACATAAATGTTCTCTTGCTAAGCAAAGGTCCAAAACATGCATACTCCATATCCAAGTTCAAAGTGTTCAAATTTTGAAGTTAACTAGGGCAAACTAAGTTCTCATGCAAATAAAATGAAAAGAGTGAACTACATAAGTCTTTAATACGTTTTACAAACTCAAACAAAACATAAACACAATAAGAGAAAACAAAACAAAATAACAGAATTAACAAAATAACAGAATTTTGATTCATGAAAAAGAAAAAATAAAGTTGACGAAAAACTTCCTGAAAGAAGGCTACCCCCTCCTCAAAACATTGCTGCCCGCAGCAAATGATCTATGGTGGCGGTGGTGCTGGAGGAAACCGCTGCCAAAAATGATGAATAAAATGCTCAACCCTCCGATTTCCTTCCAGGACCGTATCGCGAAGTATATCTAAACGCCCTTGCATTTGATCGAGTCGCATTTGTTGCGCATCCATCCATCCACTTAGTTGATTAAATGGTGCTTCCCATTCTGGTGTTGCAGGCTCATTAATTGGGGAAAGTACCGCTGTAGCAATATGTTCCTCATTTGGTTCCTCTTGCTGCTCCTCTTGCTGCTCCTCAAATCGAATATTATTCTCTCTTAAATACTCTTCTCGTGTTGCCCAATGTCCTCGGGGTCTAGGTATCAGAATCTTCATCCTTTTCAACATTCTATTATCAATGCAAGGCAAATCTCCTGGAAGGGGCTCGCTATAAATTGGATGTTTAACTGCATCTGCCAAAACTATAGCTACCCATCCAATAGAAATATTATCAATGTTACCCGGCATTTTCTGCAAATCCTTAATTCGACTAGCTATAATGCCGGCTCCATTAATTGTAACGCCATCCATCATACATTTTAAAACCATTGCTTGAGAGACACTAATAGTACTGGCATTCTTTAAGTTGTTATACATAGTTTTTGCTAAAAACCAATGAATTATTCTCAAAGCATGAGTTCTTAGAGCATGTACCTTACATTGACCTCCTACCCAAGGCTCATTTAATTCAAGATCTTTAATTCTCTCCCAATTTTCCACAGGTGAAGCATTTTCCAATTCCCAGGGAGCAGTTGGCACAAAGCCTAAGATTTCGGAAAATTGAGTAAAGGTCAAAGAATATCCTTTCTTACCTAGCTTAAAACCAACTGTACCCTCCGAATCATCTCGTCTGAAATAACATTCAAAAGAATACAGAAGATCTCTAGCCAATTCTGGGTACACCTTTGGTTTCTTTTTTATGAACTCCCCCCAGCCAATGTTTTGAAGCAATGGTTCGATCTCATAATCCCACAAATTACCAGCTGGGATATTGAGAAACAAATGACTTAAGTAGGCGGGCTGCACATATTTGCACTTGCTGAAATAATCAAATTTGTTAACCTTTGCCCGGTCTACATGTGATGGAATTTGTACCCCAGAGGAACTAGCGACATCAGGGTGTTTAGTCCTTCGAGGTGCCACTACAATCAAAGAAAACACAATGTAAGTATTAATCACCAAATAAACTGCTCATAAGTACATGAATATGTATGATGCATTAGTTGGATAAAGTGAAAATTTAATAGCATATGTCATGCAAAATACAAAGATCATAAACAAATAAACAACTCTTTCAAAAGGTAATTGACATGCATCAATGCAAACTAGAAATATGCCAATCAAAGAGTGGAGTTTAAAGTTTTTTATTAAAAGAAAACTCATTGAAGCATTTCATCGAACACGTTGTGAGCATAAATTTGAGCATGAATTTCAACAGCATAACCAAGAGTGTTTATTATCCAATTATATATTAACCATCTATTACATGCACTCAACAATCATAAGTATCCAAATAAACAAAAACAATAAACATGCACACAAAATGAGAAGTGCTGATTAACCTAAAAACTAAACATTTGTTGAATAGATTTGCACAAAACACTACCATTGATGATAAACAACTAGTAATTACGGAAGAGAGGAAGTAAATACTTACTTGAGAATGAGAAGTACACCAAAAATTGCAATACAAAGTGGAGATGGTGTGTGAGAGGTGCAAAAACCCTAGAATGATAGTGAAAATGTAGAGAACCAAGTGATGAATGATGGAAGAGAAAAAAAATTGAAGGAGGAAGCTAATGGAGATGATGAGTGTTGGTAGAGAGTGGAAATCCGTGGGCACGGTTGAAGATTAGGGCTGCTAAAACGTGGACACGGGTTAGAGTGAAGAAAGAATGAGAAGTGAAGCAAAAACATTAAGTCGTGAAATGTATATAGGCAGCAAGTTGGGGCGTGGCCACATGAAGTTCCAAAGAAGAACCACACGTGGTCACGCGTGGGATTGCTCTTGTACAAGGCGTGGCCACGTGATTTCTTGAAAAAGAACACACGTGGTCACGCGTATTTAAAACATGTTTTTCGTCCTTTTCCAACCCGCGATTACGTGAAATTCCTGAGAAGAAAACCCGTTCCTATGTGTAAAGATTGTTACGGAGGACTTGGGCATGGACACGTGAAATTTCATGAAGAAAAACCCGTGGCCATGCATATGTTTTTAAACTTCATCAATATGGGACCCGTGGCCACGTGATGGCAAATGGAAAACCACACGTGGTCACGTGTCTGTACTGTTTTCTGCCTAACTTCTTCAATACATACCCATTCACTTGACTTTTAAATGCACATATCTCCATTTTAAAACCTTGATTTACTTACTCTTTTCATGAATCAAAACACTTAATCATAAACATGCATAAATCAAAACACTGAAACACACAAACATGCAAAAACACAAATTTGACTGAAAAGATAAAAGAGATAGAAAGGTGGAGTTCTGAGTTTTTGGAGTCTCCAGCTAGACTCTCCAAACCGATTTTTAAGTATCTTTAAGAACCATGGTTGCTTCAGCAACCTCTTGTTGTCCGATTTGGTATGGTTTAAGTCGGTGCCCATTGACTGTAAATTCACGTCCATCTTTTAAGCTTTTGATCGTCACTACACCAAAATTGTTGGTTGTCATCACTTGATATGGTCCAAGCCACTTTGATTTTAGCTTTCCTGGAAACAAACGAAGACGACTATTATAAAGGAGTACTAACATTCCTGGGACAAAATCTTTTACCCTTAGATGCTTGTCATGCCATTGTTTGGTCTTTTCTTTGTAAACTGCAGCATTTGTGTATGACCATTGTCGAATTTCATCAAGTTCATTGAGCTGCAATTTTCTTTTTTCTCCTGCATTTCTCAAATCAAAGTTAAGAAATTTAGTAGCCCAATATGCTTTATGTTCTAATTCGACCGGAAGGTGACATGCTTTTCCAAAAACAATCCTAAATGGAGACATACCTATAGGAGTTTTAAATGCGGTTCGATAAGCCCATAAGGCCTCATCTAACCTAAGAGATCAATCTTTTCTAGAGTTATTTACTGTCTTTTCTAAGATTGACTTCAACTCCCTATTAGATACTTCCACTTGGCCATTGGCTTGAGGGTGGTATGGGGTTGTGACTTTGTGCTTGACACCAAATTTCTTGAGTAAGGTCTTGAAGTGATGGTTGACAAAATGTTTTCCCCCATCACTTATAATAGCTCTAGGTGCTCCGAATCTAGTGAAGATATTCTTTCTAATAAATTCCAGCACAATTTTTGCATCACATGTCCTAGTAGCTATTGCCTCTACCCATTTACTTACATAATCCACTGCCACCAAGATATACTCATACCCAAATGAATTCGGAAAAGGACCTATAAAATCAATGCCCCAAACATCAAATATTTCTACTTCTAGCACATTGTTCATAGGCATCTCATCTCTCTTGGATATGTTTCCTACTCTTTGACATTTATCACAAGTGGCTATAAAAGATTTTACATCCTCAAATAAAGTAGGCCAAAAAAAACCTGATTGGAGTATCTTTTGAACTGTTCTATTCGGTCCATGATGACCGCCAACTTCACCCCCATGGCATTGGTGCATGATAGCTCTTTGTTCCGATTCCGGTGCACACCTTCTCAATACTTGATCCGGACATATCTTGACCAGGTATGGATCATCCCAAAGGTAATGCTTGGCATCCGCTATGAGTTTTTTCTTCTGTTGCCAAGTGAATTCCTTAGGGAGATAGCCACCTGCAAGAAAATTGGCTATATTAGCGTACCATGGAACTGAATTTTCATAAGTAAAACAAGCACAAATGTGTTCATCAGGGAATAAGTCAGAAATTTCTCCCTTTTCGATACTGGCATGATCCAATCTAGAGAGATGATCAACTACAAAATTTTCTGCTCCTTTCTTATCTTTTATTTCAACATCAAACTCTTGAAGTAGTAACACCCATCGGATAAGTCTCGGTTTGGAATCCTTTTTGGCAAAAAGGTGTCTCAATGCAGCGTGATCCGACCAAACCGTAATTTTAGATCCTAAAAGGTAAGATCGGAATTTCTCAAATGAAAAGACTATTGCCAAGAGTTCCTTTTCCATAGTAGTGTAATTTACTTGGGCTCCAGTGAGTGTGTGGCTTGCATAATAAATGGTGTAGAAAATCTTCTCCTTTCGCTGTCCTAAAACCGCTCCAACGGCGTAATCACTTGCGTCACACATGATTTCAAACGGTAAGCTCCAATCGGGTGAGGCAATGACCGGTGCACTAACTAATTTTTGCTTCAATAGGTTAAAAGCCTGCAAACACTTAGTATCAAAGTTAAATGCAGCATCTTTAAGCAATAAATTAGAGAGTGGCTTGGCAATTTTAGAAAAATCTTTAATAAATCGACGGTAAAACCCAGCATGACCAAGAAAACTCCTAATGCCTTTTACGCTAGTTGGTGGAGGTAGTCTTTCTATCACATCAATTTTGGCTTTATCAACCTCAATGCCTTTTTCAGAAATTTTATGCCCTAAAACAATGCCTTCTCTAACCATGAAATGACATTTTTCCCAATTTAGCACAAGGTTAGTTTCTTGACACCTCTTTAAAACCAATGCTAGATTATGCAAACAAGATGCAAAATCATGACCATAAATAGTGAAATCATCCATAAAAACTTCCATAAATTTTTCAATAAAATCATGAAATATGGCCATCATGCATCGTTGAAATGTGGCGGGTGCATTACAAAGACCAAAAGGCATTCTCCTATATGCAAATGTTCCATATGGACATGTAAACGTGGTCTTTTCTTGATCTTCCGGGGCTATAGGTATTTGCATGTACCCCGAATATCCATCTAAGAAACAATAAAATTTATTTTCTGCTAATCGCTCTAACATTTGATCAATAAAGGGCAATGGAAAATGATCCTTTCGAGTGGCATCATTTAATCTCCTATAATCAATGCATACTCTCCAACCTGTAACTGTGCGTGTAGGAATTAATTCATTATTTTCATTTATCACTACAGTCATTCCCCCCTTTTTAGGCACACATTGAACAGGACTTACCCAATTACTGTCAGAGATAGGATAGATAATACCTGCATCAAGTAGTTTCAATACCTCCTTTTTCACTACCTCTTGCATAGTTGGGTTGAGTCTTCTTTGAGGTTGCACCACCAGTTTAAAGTTGTCCTCCATGGGTATACGATGTGTACAATAGCTTGGGCTAATCCCTTTTAAGTCGGATGTTGCCCAACCAATTGCTCCTTTATGTTTTTTTTAGCACTCCAATGAGCATTTCTTCTTCCAAATCTGTCAACAAAGATGAAATAATGACCGGATTAGCATTATCACTTAAAAACACATATTTCAAATGAGATGGAAGTGTTTTAAGTTCAGGGTCTCCCTTAGGAGGGGATGGTTCATCCTCCTTTTCCTTATCCTCACTGTGCTCTTGTTCCAAAATTTGTATCAATTTTTTCTCCTTTGTGTCCAACTCGTCCATTCTTTTTGGATGCATTAAGCAATTTTGAAGCTTGTCCTTGAGAATGATTTCCTCTTTCTTTGTGTTGGCACATTCTTGAACCTCATCAATAAAGTAAATAGATTCTTCAAAATCATATGAGGGATGTTTTAAAATTTTATTAACATTAAAAATCATTTCCTCCTCATTAAATCTTAAAGTAACTGTTTGTCCATGGACATCAATTAAAGCTCTTGTTGTGTTCAAGAATGGCCTCCCCACAATTAAAGGCACTTTTCTATCCTCTTCCATGTCCATCACCACAAAATCTACTGGAAATATAAAATTCCTTACTTTAACCAATAAGTCTTCAATGATTTCCTTTGGCCTTTTCACCGATCTATCCGCCAATTGAAGTGTCATTCGGGTTTCCTTCAAATCACCTAGATTCAATTTCCTGCAAATTGAATAAGGCATTAGATTAATACTAGCACCCAAATCACATAAAGCATTACCAACAAAATTTCCCCCTAGTTCACAAGGCAATGTAAAACTACCTGGATCTTCCAATTTTTTAGGAATTTTGTTGGTTAATATAGCACTACAATTACCGAATAATTGAACTGTTCCTATTCCTTCTAGCTTTTTCTTATTAGTACACAATTCTTTCATAAATTTAGCATATTTAGGCATGTGTAATAAAGCTTCAGCAAATGGTAAATTTATATGTAGCTTTTTAAACATGTCTAAAATTCTACTTAATTGTTCATTTTGTTTCTCTTTCCTAGCTAGAACCGGAAATGGTAATTGAGATTCATCAAGAACAGTGGATATAAGCTTTTCTTTACCTTTACCCTTCTCAATCGTAGGAGGTGCTCTTTGATTATTTTCAGAGTTAGGAACACTTACCTCCGTTGTCGATTCCACCTTTTCAGAAGATTTCTTACCAAGTTCAGTGTTTTCTAACTCTTTCCCACTCCTTAAAGTGATTGCTTTGGCTTCCTTCTTTGGGTTTTGGTCTACATTAGATGGAAATTTCCATTGAGCCCTGTTGGATAAAGAACTAGCAAGTTGCCCCATTTGGTTTTCTAGGTTCCTAATGGATGCCTCTTGGTTTCTCATCCAAATATCTTGTGACTTCCATCTAGCATCTTGACTAGCTAAAATGGAGTTTTGGGAAGCCATAAAATTTGCAATCATTTCATCAATATTAGATTTCTTTTCTTGTGGAGGGGGAGGTTGAGTTTTTTGAAAATCGGGTGGTTGGTGGTATGCTTGTGAAGGATATTGATTTGGATAATGATGTGGAGCTTGGTTTTGGTATGGATGTTGATTATTGGAAGCTAGATTGTGGTTGAATTGGGGTCTAGGATTGGGATTAGAAGAAGATCCTTGATTACCTTCCCTCCATGAAAAATTTGGATGGCTTCTCCATCCCGCATTGTAAGTATTGCTATATAGATTCAAGGCATTGACTTCTTCTATCATATTCTCAGCATTCTTCATTCCCATATGTCCCGAAATTCCTGCATAAGAATCAACTTCATTAGACAACATAGAGACATTTTTAGATTTGAGCTCATTAATTTCTTTTAAATGTCTTTTTTCCATTAATTCCAATTGAGCTTTTAACATTGCAATTTCATCAACATTATGAACTCCCTGTTTCTTTTGAGTTGCTCTTGAGCTTGCCCATTGAGCATCATTGGTGGCCATTTCATCAAGGAGTAGAAATGCGTCCTCGGGAATTTGATTCATGAAGCTTCCATTGGAGGCTGCATCTAGCAAAGATCTTGTTGATGGATGAGCACCTGCATAAAAAATATGCATCAGTTGAAAAATAGGAACTTCATGATGAGGACAACTTTTCAAGAGTCTTCTAAATCTTTCCCATGCTTCATGGAATGGTTCCTCATAAAACTGCTGAAAATCACTAATTTGTTTTCTAATGAGGGCGGTCTTAGTAGGTGGGAAAAACTTGCAAAGAAATTTCTCTTGCATTTGTTGCCAAGAGTGGATGGATTGATTTTGTAGCATTTGAAGCCAATCCCTAGCTTTTCCTATGAGGGTGAATGGGAAGAGTTTCAACCTAATTGCATCAGTCGATACATTAGGAATTTACACAGTGTCACTCACTTCTAAGAACATATCAAAATGTTGTGCAGGATCCTCTATATTCGACCCCGAAAATTGGTTTCTTTGTACCATAGTGATGGTAGCAGGTTTAATCTCAAAGGGTTGGTGGTGAGGGATTCTAATAGTTCTATGCTCTTCATTCCACCTAGGGATAGCATAATCCCTTATGGTTCTAGGTCGATACCCATTTTCGAGAGCTTGATGGGGTATGTGTTGCTCTTCTATCCTAGGCGGTGGATCATTCATAGGTTGTTCAATTTCTGGGTCGTTCATATTGCCTCTTCTGTTCCTATGGAATGTCCTCTCAATTTCAGGGTCTAATGGCAAGATGGGGTTGTCTCTCACCATAAACCACTAATCAACCAAAAAAGAAAATAAGAAAAGAGATGAAAAAGAGAAGAAAACACACAAAAATCACTTTAAAATCAAAGTAAACAAACAAACGCCAAAGTGTTCCCCGACAACGGCACCAAAAACCTGTCCGGTGTCTAGCAAGTGTACTAGATCGGCTTAGTAATATAGGGAAATAAAATTATGACCCAAAATATCGAACCCAAAGGAAACTTGTGCTTGTATGTGCTATTTCAATTTCAAAACAAATTTTGTGTGTAAAGAGAGAAGAGAAATCCCAAAGTTGTGATGATTGGAAAACTAAGTTAAAATGATTTCAAAGACTAAAGTAAATAAGAAATCTATTTGGAAACAAGTAAATTGAATGAGTTAAAAATCAATGATAAAAACAACTTTCACTAAAGGACTATCCACCTTAACAAGTATTGCTATGACTTAATTAAACAAAAGCATACAAGTGATCATGGAAAATTCAGTTTATTAAACCCAAATAACTTTGTTCAAGATTATTATTCTAAGTATTAAATTCCCTTATTCAGAACAATTCAAAACTTAGCATAAAGAACTGAATCAAGTTTCCTAGATGTCTATTAAAACCTTTTTCAAGAGAATTAACTTCCACCTATTCTTGGTTACACTTTTCTTAATCTTAACTCACTCAAATTAACACATAATTATAGCTTATTCAGATTATAACCATGTATTAATCCAACTAAATCAACCTAAGAGCATGCAAATCATTACTCAACTTAAACCAATTAATTAACCAACTCTCAATCAAGTTAATAATTAATTCAATATTGAGAAAAGACAAGACTATTTTAAAAACCAAGAAATAATCAACTTGTATTGAAATTTAAGAACAAACTCAAGTCATGTCAATACAAGTCAAGGATTTAAGTATCCTTTAGCAAAAGTAAAGCAAACTACTCACAAGACATTCTTGAAAACTAAAAACAACATTTTGGAAAAATTGTAAAAACAACGAATGTAAAAAACTAAAACAAGAAAGCTTAAAACTAATTCTAAGGCTTGATGATGATGAATGATGATTCTCCCTTTCTTCTGTGTTTTGGACTCCTATTTATAGGCAAAAGAAGACATGGATTCCTTCTTAAACTCTGAAAACCAAATAGGAAGTAATTTCTGCTCAAAATAGGAAGTTCGTAAATCCTTCGCGCAATTGGAGAATCAAATCACGTGGCCACGCCTCACTCTTCCTTATTCTTCACGTGGCCACGTTCCTTGTTCTTCTTCTTCCACACGTGGCCACGTGTGGTCCTTCACTGGGAATCCACGTGGTCACGTGTCTTCACAATCTCCTTCATTCTTCCTTCACCCGGTCATGAGTCCTCCTTTCTTCTTTCTTCTCTTCTCTTTACATGACCACGTCCTCTCCTCTTTTGTTCTTCACGTGGCCACGTGTGAAGCTCTTTAATAATTCACGTGGTCACGTCTCAAAGCTCTGAACTGGACGGCAACTTGTCTTGTATCAATTCTTCATATTTGCACTTTTGGCCCTAAACTTTGCCCTTTTTACACTTTAAGGTCTTTTATATCAAATTAATCCTGAAAATCAACCAAAACACAGAATTAACCTTAAAATCATAAATAATACAAATTAACTCTAAATTAACCTAAATAAAACCAAAATAACTAAATAATATAACTAAAAACATATTAAAAACTATATATATTTCACACTTATCAAGAAGCATCTCATGGTTACTAAGGATTTCCTAATAACCGTGAGGCAGGCAATTTTTCAGTCCAGAATGAAGATAAGAACTATCTCACGGTTACCAGGAATTTCATGGTAACCGTGACAAAATCTTGAATTTCAGCTCCGAGCAGTCTCACGATTACTAAGGATTTAGTAGTAACCGTGACCCATTTTAACCAAAAGAGGGTTTTTCAGTAGAGGTCACGGTTACCACGAATTTGGTAGTAACCGTGACCCATGCTGACCTATATAAAGTAGAGTTTTCTGAAATCGAAGTGTGGTGAGTTTTTGGGTAATTTTTAGGTTTTAGGGTTTCCTTCTTCTCTCTTTTAGCTCTTAGTTTATTTTACACACAAAAATACATAGATATACTTGAAAATAGTGGGATTTACACAAAAACACTTAGATTAAACATAGATATATAGTTTACAAGTATAGATCTACATATTTTAAAGCTCATTTTTCCTATAAGCTTTGGAGAAAGAGATTGAAGAGCTTGGATTTAGCTGGGTTTTCTTCACCATGAACTTCAGGGGTTATTCTATCTTTTTCTCTTTTCATTTTATTATGGATTGTGAGTAGTCTTTTTTGTTTCTTGGGGATCTTTGAATCCCCTACTCATAATGTGAATATTGAACTCAAATTGATTTTTACATGAATGAATGGTCTATTTCATAAGTACTTATTTGTTTATCATCGATTTTTCAATCTATTAAGTTATTTTGTATCCATGGATGAATGGTGTTTATCATATGTCTTGATGGGTATTAAGCCTAATAGATTGGAATTTATGAATGATTTAGCTCAGTTTTTCTATCATGAATATTGTCTATTTTGGATGGCTCCGAAATGGGACTCTAGATGTGTGGTATTTGTGATTTTAAAACTAGAGTAGGGAGTGAAATAGATGGGTTTTGGGTTGCCTGGCTCCGGAATGGGACGGCAAACCAAACTTAGGATTTTAGACCCGGGTTTAGGCTAGTTGTTGGGCTGGCTCCGGAATGGGACGTTCAGCAACTAGAATAGCTAGCTCCGAAATGGGACGCTTGGGTTAAGAAGGGTTATCCCGAGTTCATTTATGTATACTTTTATGTAAAAATTTATTCACATTTGGGTATGGGGTGGATAAGTGAACCCGAGTAACGCTTTATTTCTATAGATATTTACACTTGCTAATTTTTCAGAATTTAATACACTGAATTTAAATTTCTTTGCTTTACATACTTAAGCTTTAAAGTTGCATTATATAAATCAGACAACTCATACACACAAACAATTAGGAATTCTTTATCATACAATTAATCTTCACAGTCTTCACACACACATTTCCTTTGGGTTCGATATTGAGGGTCCTAACTATATCCCACTTTATTACTTGTCGATCTAGTGCACTTGCTAGGGTCGCAACAAGTTTTTGGCACCGTTGTCGGGGAATTGGCGTTGTTAGTAAGTTGTGATTATTATTTGTATGTGTTTTCTTTTCCTTATTTTTTTTTCTTGATTCTTTTCAGGTGAAATTGGTGCATGAATAGAACAAGACAAAAGCAATTACTACCTTTTGATCCTGAAATCGAGAGGACTCTACACCAAAGAAGGAGAGATAATAGAGATAACGAGATGGAGCACGATCCTCCTCTTGATGAGTTTCCTCCCGAGAATGAACAAGTGCCGAGGGAACATGAACAAATGCCAGGGGCAAGAAGAGAAGAAATGCCTAGGCAAATGACCATAAGAGACTACGCTGTGCCAAGGTGGAATGAAGATCACCGAACAATTGTATTACCGAGAGGAGTACAATTTGAACTCAAGCCAACCACCATTACCATGGTACAGAGGAATCAGTTCTCTGGTTTAGAAGTAGAGGATCCAGCTCAGCATATTGACATATTTCTGGAAGTGAGTGACACTGTTCAAATTTCGGGTGTTAGTACGGATGCAGTGAGGTTGAAGTTGTTTCCATTTACATTGATTGGCAAGGCAAGAGAGTGGTTACAAATGTTACCACGTCAGTCAATATGGACATAGGATCAAATGCAAGAAAGGTTTTTAATGAGATTCTTTCCTACAACAAAGACTGCAAGCATTCGAAATAGTATCATGAGTTTCCATCAAATGAATGAAGAGCCTTTTCACGAGGCATGGGAGAGGTTTAGAAGATTATTGAGAAGCTGTCCACATCATGAAATAGCTATCTACCAATTGATGACCATCTTTTATGCGGGAGTCACACCTCAAACAAGATCATTATTGGATGCAGCATCGGCAGGATCTTTCTTGAACAAGCTGCCTGAGGACGCTTTTCAGTTGTTGGATGAAATGGCAGTAAATGACTCACAATGGACTGCCCCTAGAGCAATCCCAAGGAGGCAAGGGTTACACACCGTGGATAAAGTGGCACTATTAAAAGCACAGTTAGAATCGGTAAAAAAGGAGTTGAGTGGTTTGAAAGTTCAAAATGTGGCTGCAGTAAATCAAGGGAGTGGACTGTGTGAAAATGAGCAAGTTATCCAAGAAGGAGGAGTTGTAGGAGGTGTAAATGCATTAGGTGATTTTAGAAGGAATGATCCCTATAGCAATTCATATAATCCGGGATGGAGGAATCACCCTAATTTCTCATGGAAGGATGGGAATCAACAAGCTTCATCTTCTCAACCATAACCAAGAGCACCTTACCACTCAAATGCCTATCATAGTCAAGCTCAACCCCACCAACCACAAGCCACCAATCACTACTAAGTCCCCTATCCACCAAATCACCATTAGGGGCAAAACTCTAATCAACCTCAACCCTATCACCCATCGGGATTCCAATCAAGACCACCTATCCAAGAAAAGAAGCCAAATTTAGAAGACATGTTTGCTAGTTTCATAAATAGCCAACAACAATTCATGGCAAGTCAAGATTCAAGGTGGAAATCTCAAGAGCAATGGAACCGAAATCAAGATGCTTCAATGAGAAATTTGGAGACTCAATTGGGTCAACTTGCAACTTCAATGTCAAACAGACAACCAGGGATATTTCCTTCAAATGTGGATCGCAATCCCAAGGAGGAGGCCAAAGCAATCACTTTGAGAAGTGGCAAGGAAGCAGCACGGGAGGAAGAAAGAGGTAAATCACCAACCTCATCAACTGATTTGGAGGAGCCTACATGAAGGTAAGTATTTCTAACTCTAGAGTAGAGGTAGATGTGGATGCTCCAAGGAATGACAAAGGAAATGTATTACGAATCCAAGCATAGAGGATCTTGATATCAATAGGTTGCCATTTCCTGCTGTAGCTAGGAAGGAGAAGAAAAATGAACAATTGGCTAGGTTTTTAGAAATGTTAAGAAATTACATATTAACTTGCCTTTTGCTGAAGCCCTAGCACACATGCCCAACTATGCTAAGTTTATGAAAGAACTTTGTTCTAATAAAAAAGAAATTAGAAGGGTATGGAACTGTGCAAGTCACTGAGACTGTAGTGCAATTATAATGAATAAGATCCCAGAGAAATTGAAAGATCCAGGTAGCTTTACTCTACCTTGCGAAATTGGTGAAACTTTTGTTGGAAGCGCTTTATGTGATCTAGGAGCCAACATTAATATAATGCCTTATTCTATGTGCAGGAAACCCAATTAGGCGATCTCAAGGAAATAGGAATGAGACTTCAACTTGCAGATAGATCAGTGAGAAGGCCAAAGGGAGTTATTGACGACTTGCTGGTAAAAGTAGGAAAATTCATTTTTCCCGTGGATTTTGTAGTCATGGAAATGGAGGAAGACAGGAAAGTACCCCTTATCGTGGGAAGACCATTTTTGAACACTGCAAAGGCTTTGATTGATGTTAATGGGCAAAAGGTTACTCTTTGATTCAACAACGAAGAACTGGTGGTAGACATGAACAAGTCTCAGAAATATCCATCAAGTGACATAGAAGAGTCAGTCTACTTCATGGACAAAATCGACGAAATGTTTATAGGAAGTGCAAGAAAAAGTACTACTAATGATCCAATAAATTCAAGTTTGATGCATTCCTTGGAAAATGAAGAATTGGATGGAGTAAAAGAAGAACTAATAGCAGCTGTGGTGAAAGACTGCGAGGAGGAAAATTCAAAGTAAGAGAAAATCACTTTGCAAGAGGGAGAATTGAAATCTGAACTAAAACATCTTCCTTCTCATTTAAAGTATGTATTTTTGGAAAGAGAAGAAAAGCCAGTGATTATTTCTTCTTTGTTGACAGGTGCTGAAGAGGAGACGCTGCTCAAGGTGTTGAAAAAACACAAAGAAGCAATAGGATGGGAGACAACGGACTTGAAGGGTATTAATCCAAGTTACTGCACACACCAGATTATTATGGAGGAGGATTGCAAACCGGTCGTTCAACCCCAAAGACATCTCAATCCAGCTATGCAAGAGGTTGTGAAGAAAGAGGTACTTAAACTGCTCGATTCAGGTATAATCTATCCAATCTCTGATAGTAAATGGGTTAGCCCTGTGCAATATGTCCCGAAGAAAAGGGGAATGACAGTGATAAAAAATGAATTAGATGAATTAATCCCAACTCGGACGGTCACAGTTTGGAGGGTGTGCATAGACTATAGGAGATTGAATCATGCCACCCAGAAAAGATCATTTCCCATTGCCATTTATTGATTAGATATTGGAAAGGTTAGCGGGTAATAGGTTCTATTGTTTTTTAGATGGGTATTCGGGATATCTGCAAGTTCCCATAGCCCCTGAAGATTAGGAGAAAACCATCTTTACCTGCCCTTATGGCACTTTTGCCTATAGGAGGATGCCTTTTGGCTTGTGCAATGCACCGGCTACGTTTCAGCGGTGCATGATGGCAATTTTTTTCATGACTTTATAGAGAAATTTATGGAGGTATTTATGGATGACTTTACCATATATGGGCTTGACTTTGAGAGCTGCTTAGAGCATCTCGATTTAGTGTTAAGTAGGGTGTAAGGAGACCAACTTAGTATTAAATTGGGAAAAAATGCCACTTTATGGTGAGGGAAGGCATAGTTTTGGGACACAAGATTTCTGAGAAAGGGATTGAGGTGGACAAGGCAAAAATAAAGGTTATAGAGAAGCTTCCACCACCGACCAATGTTAAGGGAGTAAGGAGTTTTCTAGGGCATGCAGGTTTCTATAGAAGGTTTATAAAGGATTTTTCAAAAATTGCGAAACCTTTGTCGAATTTGTTAATGAAAGATGCTCCTTTTGATTTTGATGATAAATGTTTATTGGCCTTTGAACTGTTGAAACAAAGGCTTATTTCAGCTCCGGTAATCATATCTCCGGATTGGAATTTGCCATTTGAACTAATATATGATGCAAGCGATTTTGCAGTGGGAGAAGTGCTTGGTCAAAGGCAAGAAAAAGTCTTTTGTGCTATTTATTATGCGAGCCACACTCTGACAGGAGCTCAAGTCAATTATACCACAACTGAAAAAGAGCTTCTTGCCATTGTCTTTGCATTTGAGAAATTTCGACCATATCTACTGGGAGAGAAGATTGTGGTGTGGTATGATCATGTAGCACTAAGGCATCTCTTTGCAAAAAAAGGAATCCAAGCCAAGACTGATAAGATGGGTGCTCCTATTGCAAGAGTTCGATTTGGAGATTAAAGACAATAAGGGGGCAGAAAATCATGTAGTAGATCATTTGTCAAGAATGGAGCATGATCATATTGAAAAAGGGGAGATTTTAGATTTATTCCCTGATGAACGCATTTGTGCATTATTTGTTTGTGAAGTTTCTTTACCTTGGTTCGCTGATGTTGCAAATTTTCTTGCAGGAGGTTATATACCAAGAGACTTCACATGGCAGCAAAGGAAGAAGCTTAAAGCTGATGCGAAGCACTACATCTGGGATGATCCCTACCTCTTCCGTCTTTGAACTGATCAAGTTCTCAGAAGGTGCATTCCCCAAGGAAGAGCAAGTATAAATCATGCAAGCCTGTCACAGTGGGGAAGCTGGGTGGACATCATGGCCCTAATAGAACGGTATCGAAATTTCTTTCTTCTGGGGTTTTATTGACCCACTTTATTTCATGATGGTTAAAATGTTCATTCAAACCTATGATTGATGTCAAAGGGTGGGAAATATAACCAGGAGAGATGAGATGCCATTGACTAACATGCTTGAGGTTGAACTGTTTGACTTATAGGGGATAGATTTCATAGGGCCCTTTCCAATTTCTTATGGGTTTGAGTATATCTTAGTGGCAGTCGATTATGTGAGTAAATGTGTAGAAGCTATAGCCACTAGGACTTGCGATGCAAATGTTGTTTTAGAATTCTTAAGGAAGAATATATTCACCCGCTATGGGGCCCCGAGAGCCATTATTAGTGATGGTGGGAAACATTTTTTCAACCACCAATTCAAAGCCTTATTGAAAAGATTCAGAGTGAGGCACAAAATAACTACCCCATATCATGCCCAAGCTAATGGGCAAGTTGAGGTTTCTAACCGAGAATTGAAGGCAATCTTGGAGAAAACGGTCAATGCATCTAGGAAAGATTGGTACCTTAAGTTAGATGAGGCTTTGTGGGCTTATAGGACAGCTTTTAAAACACCAATAGGAATGTCGCCTTTTAGGCTGGTGTTTGGAAAATCCTATCACTTACCGGTGGAATTAGAGCACAAGGCTTATTGGGCTACTAAGTTTTTAAATCTTAACCTTAAGAACGCAGGAAAGTACAGGTTTTTGCAATTGAACGAATTGGAGGAGATCTGATTCTGGGCTTATGAACATGCCAAGAAATACAAAGACAACACAAAGAAGTGGCATGATCGAAGAGTAGCCAAGAAGGAACTTATACCAGGAATGAAAGTGCTGCTTTATGATAGTAGATTGAGACTGTTTCCAGGGAAACTTAAATCGAGGTGGAAAGGGCCCTATGTGCTAGTAAGAGCAGATAAATTTGGGGTGGTGACTCTCAAACACCCGAGAGATGAAAAAGAATTCAAGGTGAATGGACATCGTGTGAAGCCCTATTTCGAACCAACGTTTGAAGGTGCTTCGGTGATTGTCACTCTTCAAGATCCTTGACGGTATTTGAAAGTCTAGCTACGGACTTGATAAATACAGAACTACCTCTAACTCATACTTTTGAACAATGTTTTGTGTTAGTTTCTTTTTAGTAGTTGTGTTAAGGGTAGTGGTTCAAGGATTGTGAGTTTCGTTCAATTTGTGTGTGTTTTTTCTGGAAATTTAGTGGAGAAGAAAGTTTTGTTTAATTGTTGGGAGAGATTGAGAAAAAATAAAATTTTTTAGTAATTTTAGGGGCTCACGGTTACTAAGCTTATCTTAGTAACCGTGAGGTTCCTTCAATTTAGTACAGAACTGGAATCCGTTTTATCTCACGGTTACTATATTTTTCATAGTAACCGTGAGGTTCCTTCAATTTAGTACAGAACTGGAATCCGTTTTATCTCACGGTTACTATGTTTTTCATAGTAACCGTGACCAATGTCAATTTTGTTCCAGTAGCCATTTGCGTTTTATCTCATGGTTACTATGTTTTTCATAGTAACCTTAACCAATGTCAATTTTGTTCTAGTAGCAATTTGTGTTTTATCTCATGGTTACTATGATTTTCATGATGACCGTGAGATACCTTCGTTTTAGTCTAGAAACAAATTCCAGTCTATCTCACGGTTACTATGAAATTTATAGTAACCGTGAGATAGGTCAGTTTTTAGTCCATAACCTTTTATTGAGTTACCTCACGGTTACTATGATATTCATAGTGACCGTGTTGTTTAAAAAAAATGAAAAAAAAAAAAAACGAAACCCTAATTTTAAGAAACCTTATTTCATTTCTCTTCATTTCGTTCTCTCTCTCTCTCTCTTTTTCTCTCTTCTCCCTCCCTCACTCTTCTCCTCCTCCGTTCTCCACCGCTAGCCGCCACCTTCTCCAGTAAGTGTTTTTTTTTCGTATTTTTCTTTTTCTTCTTTCTTTTTGTTTAGATCTAGTGTAAATCAAGTTTTTCCCTTGTTTTTCTTTCTTCTTTTTCGTTTTTCTTGTTCTTGTTCTTGTTCTTCTTCTTCTTTTTCGTTCTTCTTCTTCTTCTTCTTCTTTTTCTCTTTCTTCTTTGTTTTCTTCTTCTTTTCTTTTTCTTTTTCGTTGGTTTTTCTGACATTTTTCTTGCTTGTGATTGTTTTAGCTCCTTTATTTTCTCCATCATCTTCACAACCAAGTAAGTCTCATTTCCTTTTTAATTATTTAGATTTATGTGTATATTTTTATTTTGATTTTTATTATTTTGATTTTTATTTATTTTATTTTTCGGAAGTCTGTGTATTTTCTCTTTGTTTCAATTTCTCTCTAGTAGCTTTTGTAGTTGTTTTTATCTTCCGTTTTGATGTTTTGTTATTTTCGTTTTGCCTTTTCCTCATTTCCTCAAAATGTTCTTCTAATTTGTTATAAAAAAAATTGTCATGTTTGTTATGTAGTTATTTCTTTATTTTTTTAATTATTTTTTTAGTGCGTTTTTCTCTGTTTTGGCTTGTTTTTGGTTTGTTTTTCCTTTGTGAGTCTTACTTGTGATTTATTATGGATGAATTTCGTATGTAAGGTACACAACTCATAGGTATGTTCTCGTATCCTCCTTCATTTTCATTTCTTTCTTTTCCCTTTTTGTTCTCTCTTTTAATTTTTATGTGTGTCATTTGATAGAGAAAAGGGATGGCATTTGTTTGCTCATTTTGTTATATTGTGTTTTGTGTATGTCCTTGAAGCACTGTTAATTTTCATTTCCTGTTTTGTCTAACTGTTGCCAACTAAGCCCTGTTTCTTTCCTTTAAGTGTACTGAATTTTAATTCTGCCAAGTATGATGAGTGCAAATGTTGAATTCTTACTTGAATGCATACACCGATACATAAAAATTGTCATGCCTACAGATTTAGTACAAGTTGTTAAATGCATTGCTTTACCACGAATTGTTTGACACTGTAATCCAATTACTGGTACTGATTTGGAACTATTGCACGAATGCACACTTAGTTAGTCATCTTATGCTCAAATAAGCATGCCAAATCAACCATCTTTTGTTTAAGTAAGCAATAGAATTTGCATGTATGTGTATGCCCATTTTTATCCTTAAGGTATATAGGCTGAAACGATTCGACCTGCGGGCTACTAGTTTCCAAAGGATGACTCGGTCATCGTGGTTGAGTGCCACGTACCTCAAGGAATTTGTGTGTGACATAAACTTATATATGCATTCTCATCTGCTCCTAATGTCTTTGTGTTTATTTTCCTTCCTCAACGTTGTAAACTTTCAATTTTGTTGTTTTTGGGCAGTGGCACCTAAAAGAGCTCGTGCTTCCAGTTCTTTGACTGCTGGGAGCTGGTTTATCCAGATTTGACCAGAGACTTCCTTTCTACAATAAAATTTCATTTCGGGGATGATAACAAGCCACCCATGGTGACCTTCTTCTTGGAAGGCAGATTTTATGAAGTATCTTTAGCTGCAGTTACTGACGCCCTCGGATTTCCACCAGATGGGATTTATGCCTATGAAGAACATTCAAAAGACAGAGCTTGGGAAGACATTAGAGACCCGCTGATTGGAGGCCCTTATATGGCCGGTACCACTAAATCACATTTACTGTGGGATCATGCTTTGAGAATTTTACATCGTTTCTTCTCTATGTCTTTCATGTCTCATGTGCAGAGTGCAGGGCAGATCAATCTCCTAGAGGCTCTCATACTTTCTTGCATGGTACGACATTGTCGTGTCAATGGAGCATATCATTGGAGGAATAAACTTGAGGAGATGCAACAAAAACCGACTAAAGTGAAGAAGATCTCTTTTGGTGGATGGGTGACCATGATTGCTAGGCATTTTGGGCATCCATTGGATATTGACAAAAGCCTCCCTGCAGCTGCTTACATTGATGCCAAGATGCTGAAGAACATGAAGATAATAATTGATGATGTGACTATCGAGCATGGGTTCAGGCTAACCAGCAGAGAAGAGTACTTGCACAAGCTGGAGCACAGCCTATGTAATCCTCCACCTGCCCCGGATCAAGATTCAGTCACCTTGTCCTTCGCTCAATACACTGCTTTAATGGACCGTATGGACATTTTAGCTGCTAATCAGGAGGAGTTCAAACATCAACAGCAGCAAATCATTGAAGCATTGGCTGCCTTGAACGCCCGGCTGGATTCCCAAGCCCCCCCGCACCCTTGAGCAGGAAGTTCCTTCTTCCCTTTCTCTTTTACAAATTTTGTAAGCCCCATACTGAGGACAGCTAGCTTTGAAGTGTGGGGTAGGAGAATATATTTTCCCTTTGTTGATACTGATGATATTAAACTGTGTTAATGTTGATTTTGAACAATTGTTGGAAGTTAATTTTGTTGCGAAAAGATTGCTTTATGTAGATTATCTATTCAAAGGAACAATTTGGGATTCAAATGGCGAAAATTGTGAAACTCTTGAACCACAACTCTTTATAAATTTTGCTTTATGAATGTTAGTTTGTGTTGATTTAATGGAGTTTGTTTTTCTTTAAGTGAATTTATTTTATGTTTTGCTTTTCCTTCTGATTTTAAGTAGAATGTTTTGTTCTAAAATCTTTAGTTTAGGTTAGAATAAAATTTTTTCCATTGAGTTATTAATCACCTTACCTTTAGCTTGAGCTGCCAGTTAATCTTGAATTGAATTAGCTTAGACTCATTTTTGAACTGATAATTTGAAAAGACTGGATAGCCAGAGAGCAGTAGCTTGTTCAGTAAAGAGTTTCTTCTTTAAATTGATCTCAGTTAATCATATATCATTCAATTTTCTTATTTAATGAGCACATTAGGCTAAATAAAAAATTTTTAATAATAAATAAAAATTCAGTGAGTGAAAGTAGTTAAGTGAAGGAATTTTGGAATAGCTAGAACCTTCCTCATCACCCTTCGAAACAAATATTCAATTTAGGCAGGTTTAGGATATAACCCAGGCAGCCTTCTTTGATAACCAACTTTTAAATGACTTTTGACCTACCCTTAGTAAATTTTACCATTGTTAGCCCATTTGAGCTTAATTGGTATGCTAAAAGCGTACTACATTTTTTTATTGCACTAATGCTTAACCATATAGCCTAAATGCTTTTGGTCTTTCCCATTTTGGAATTGGCCACTCTAGGTTGGGTAATGAAATTTGCATGTCGGGTTTGATGAATTTATGATTGTCAGTTAAAAAAGGGGAAGTTGAATAAATTTTTAGGAATTGTTGAGCTTAAACGTGTTAAATATTTTGGGACAAGGATGATAAACAATTAGTGCTTTTGGTACCCTAAAAAAATCAAATATCAGTTGTAATGCTGCAGAAATTTTAACTGATTCATGATTGCAGAAAATAAGTGTGGGGTACCTAGCATTTATAGGAAGTGTCATTTATCTATCTTCCTACAATTTTGAGAATCCAACTAATGCCCTAAGATCAATTTTTCATTCTTATGATGATAGGGTATGGATTTTGAAGAAGTTCCTTGAGAAAGTTAGGTGGGTTTTGTTTCTGGAAAGTGTGGCTAATTCTGTATTGCTAACCTATAAAATCATTGGAACCTTTGCCTTATCCCCATTACAACCTTAATGTAAGTCCTGGTGATCCTATTTTGCTTTAAATTGTCTAGTGGAGATGACCCTTGTGGTTCAGGTGCTAAAGGAGAGGCTTATGACTATTCTAAGTTGCAAACACAAAAATTGTCATAATTATATGTTTGCTTGATTGCTGGAATTCACTGGTAGTTTTGGTTTTGAAGAAAAATAAATCTGTTTTAGCCTCACACACACACACGAGAAATTGTTTGATATAGATCAATTTGAGTCTTGTTGATGAAGTTCTTCTTCTGAGTGACTTCTGCTAAGTGTTGTTCTGGCACTTCTGATTTTTTCTGTTCTGAATTGAAGTCTTGAGTTTTTCAAGATTGTGGATAATTCATTTGCTTGAGGGCAAGCAAAGTCTAAGCGTGGGGTATTTTGATAACTCAATTTCAGTATTTAGTTTTAGTTTAATTTGAGTTTAGTTTTCATTGATCTTTTAGCATCTTTTGCTTTGTTTTTACTAGCATTTAATAATTTATCCGATTCTTAGTTAATTCTAGTTTTTGTGTGATTTTTGAGAGTTTTTGACAGATTTTTGTGATTTTCAGGTACCTCACGGTTACCAGGAATTTCCTAGTAACCGTGACCCATGCATTCTGTCAAAACGCACCATTTTAAAGCTTGTCACGGTCAGCATGGCAATTGTACTTGATAGGCTGGTAACCGTGACCTATGGAGTTTTTAATACAAAAGTAAGAAGAGAAGCATCTCACAGTTACTAAGGATTTTCTAGTAACCATGAGGCAGACAATTTTTCAGTCCAGAATGAAGATGAGAACTATCTCACGGTTACCAGGAATTTCATGGTAACCGTGACCAAATCTTGAATTTCAGCTCCAAGCAGTCTCACGGTTACTAAGGATTTAGTAGTAACCGTGACCCATTTTAACCAAAAGAGGTTTTTTCATTAGAGGTCACGGTTACCACGAATTTGGTAGTAACCGTGACCCATGCTGACCTATATAAAGCAGAGTTTTCTGAAATCGAAGTGTGGGGAGTTTTTGGGTAATTTTTAGGTTTTAGGGTTTCCTTCTTCTCTCTTTGAGCTCTTAGTTTATTTTACACACAAAAATACATAGATATACTTGAAAATAGTGGGATTTACACAAAAACACTTAGATTAAACATAGATATATAGTTTACAAGTATAGATCTACATATTTTAAAGCTCATTTTTCCTATAAGCTTTGGAGAAAGAGATTGAAGAGCTTGGATTCAGCTGGGTTTTCTTCACCATGAACTTCAGGGGTTATTCTATCTTTTTCTCTTTTCATTTTATTATGGATTGTGAGTAGTCTTTTTTGTTGCTTGGGGATCTTTGAATCCCCTACTCATAATGTGAATATTGAACTCAAATTGATTTTTACATGAATGAATGGTCTATTTCATAAGTACTTATTTGTTTATCATCGATTTTTCAATCTATTAAGTTATTTTGTATCCATGGATGAATGGTGTTTATCATATGTCTTGATGGGTATTAAGCCTAATAGATTGGAATTTATGAATGATTTAGCTCAGTTTTTCTATCATGAATATTGTCTATTTTGGATGGCTCCGAAATGGGACTCTAGATGTGTGGTATTTGTGATTTTAAAACTAGAGTAGGGAGTGAAATAGATGGGTTTTGGGTTGCCTGGCTCCGGAATGGGACGGCAAACCAAACTTAGGATTTTAGACCCGGGTTTAGGCTAGTTGTTGGGCTGGCTCCGGAATGGGACGTTCAGCAACTAGAATAGCTGGCTCCGAAATGGGACGCTTGGGTTAAGAAGGGTTATCCCGAGTTCATTTATGTATACTTTTATGTAAAAATTTATTCACATTTGGGTATGGGGTGGATAAGTGAACCCGAGTAACGCTTTATTTCTATAGATATTTATACTTGCTAATTTTTTAGAATTTAATACACTGAATTTAAATTTCTCTGCTTTACATACTTAAGCTTTAAAGTTGCATTATATAAATTAGACAACTCATACACGCAAACAATTGGGAATTCTTTAGCATACAATTAATCTTCACAGTCTTCACACACACATTTTCCTTGGGTTTAATATTGAGGGTCCTAACTATACCCCACTTTATTACTTGTCGATCTAGTGCACTTGCTAGGGTCGCAACACTCCCTATAAAAGCAATCTTATCATACAGTTATATCATTACTATGCTCACATATATACTATTAATTTCCTTTTCTAGGACTTGTATATGTAATATGATGTTTGATGCTATGCTATGCATGAACGATGCTTTCATGTATGCAATAAGATGCAAATGCATATTCTCATGTGCTGTATACATTTTTTCACCATCCCATGTGTAATGTTTCGTCAATTGCTTGTACTCGATAAGGAAATATTGACAGATATATAGAGCATTTTAATGAATCCTTAACTTATCATCTTAAAAGCCTTAACTATAGATCTTCTCTTCAATTTAGCATAGCTCCATCTCATGTATCATAATAAAATAATCACTATGTATTCTACTAACGCACCTATACCATAATTGCATATATTAATCATATTTCTATATTATTGACAAACTTCCATCATATCAAATATTCCAAAGCATATAATTTTATTTCTAAGTTTAGGATCTATCAATCCAAATAAATAAATTCTAAGGTAAAAGGGATATTTACCAAAAACTTGTTCAACAGTTTCAAACTCTTTTAGAACCTTGAGCTTATTTTTCACTCCTGGATGTTGTTCTCTTAATCTTTTGAAGTTTTGGGCAATTTGCCATAAAATGATCAGTACTTCCACATCTAAAACAAGCCTGATTTGCAACCCTACATATACCCCAATGATTTTTAGAACAATAAATACACTTAAGGGCTCAAGGACCTCTGCCTTCCTTGATTAAATCTTGCTTAAGATGTGGTATTTTGCTAGAGGAACCTTCTTCCATCATCTTTTTTCTTTTATTTGATTTCTCTTGTTTTGGGTTCTTATTATAGTTACCTTTAGTCTCATAGTTATTGTCAACATCTGTCAGCATTCTTAATTTAGATAACTCTTGTAGAATCTGAGTTAAATCATGGATCATCTTTTTTAACCTTTCAAGCAAGAAAACCGATATTTCGACACAATTCACTTTAAAAGATTCAAGAGCAGAAGAGTTCAAGCCCCAGTACTATAATCTTTGACTATTTCATCTCCAGTTTCTTTTAACTTATCCATCCTTCAATCTATTCAAAACAAAACAGTGATATCTGCATTAGGCCAACACATAAAAACTTCCTATAACAACAACTCTAAACACTTATAGCCTAGAAATGGCTAAACCTAAGCTCTGATACCACTAATTATAGCACCCTAATTCTCTTAACCTAATGATATCAATAATTCAACTCCTTAATCATGCATTACTATTATGTCAAATATAAAACCTTACTATAAGAATTATCTTATACCAAAGCTTAACTCAAAATGTATATATAAATGTTAAAGTATAATATTACATTATATAAAAGTACTATAACAACATTACAATTCTTCATATACAAAACAACTGTACTTTTACAAGATTTCCAAACACGACAAAAAAAACCTCCAAATTACAAAAAGGAACCAAAAAGGAGACGATATACTTTATAATCTTCAACGACTTATGTTGGCCAACTCACAGATATCAACCTCAAGAAGAACTTCTATCTCTACAACCTACACAGATGAAATACCCGTGCTAAGATATAAAGCTTAGTGGGGAACTTAAAACATGATCAACAATCGCTCACAGCGATCGTCAACAACCACTCAACATGTATCAAACAATAATACAATGGTTCAATATTAATACATTACCAATAAGAAGATAATCAGAATTTAAAATTTATATCTTATAAAGATCATTTGTATTATGCATATTATTTAAGAATTTCAATTCTTACAACCATACTGATCCCTTAGCTATAAATTTGAACATTCTAACTTTGTCCTTATCTAATCAATTTATCTTACTAAACATACCATTTCATAATACATTTCTAATTTGTCATGATACTCTTAAGTTCAAACACATATTAAATTTACATACGGTGACTTTTAAATGCAACACGTGTATAAGTAAGGATTCACACATCTATTCACATGTCGTCATACTTTTTTACAAAATATATATATAATTATAAGAATGCACATGGATCAAAATAGCTATTGGAAACCATCAAGTAAAATTTTACTTATTAAATATTAACATATAGGAATTACTCATATCAAATCTTCATATAAAGCCAAAGACAAATAATTATAAGGAAAATATTCACTAACACCATCCTTGAAAGACATTCTATTGATGAGTAACTACACATATATCTTCAATTCCTATGCATAAGATACGGTATGAACTCTTATCAAGATTTCATACATTCCTTCATAAAAAGTCACGAAAGTCCTTTCACAATATCAAGCAAGAATCATGAGTCTATAAAGAACACACGTTCAACATTGCTTTTCATAATTAATATATCATTAAAATATAAAGTGATATGGATCCACCACCATCAACCAATGATCTTTTAAAGATGCTTAGTGTTCCAATTACAAGAAGACGTGCAAAGAAGCTAAAGATGGCCATGTCATCTTATGTTCAAGGCTTTGTTACTTAAGAACTTAATGAAGACGCCTTTGAGAAGTGTTATGGAGAACTTGAAGGCAAGTATAAAGTACTTAACCTCTTGGAAGCAAGAGAAGGAATTGGGCAAACTTAAGCTATCAAGGGCTTTTAACAACTTTGGGCTTAATTATACATGTCATGTGCTTCATTTAAAAGTCACATGACTAACTTAAGTTGTATTATTAATGGGCTAGGCGTGTGGACTTCTTTTGGGTTTAATTTTAGTTAGTTTGGTTATTTATTTTAGTCTTTCTTTTGGGCTTTCATTTTAGGCCTATAAGGTTTATTAATTAGTTTTGTTTTAAGTGTGTTTAAGACTTATTTGTGCTTATTTGGCTTGTAAAAGCCCAAGAAAATTAGTGTAAGGCCATATGAGCATTTAAATTAGGATTTTAAAGAGTGAATTAGGGATAACCACCTTATAAATAGGCTACCCTAGGTTGTAAACTTGATTATTGAATCAAATTATAAACTTTTGAGAGTTTTCTCTTAGCTTAGCCGAAATTCTTTAGAGAGATTGTGACATTGCTTGCTTTCTTTTCTATTGCATCAAGAATTAGGATTACTTATCAATCATTTGATTGTGGCATTTTCTTATTCTTCTTATCTCGATTATTTGCATTTCCATTCATGTGTTGTTTGGGGGTTCAATAGGGAGGGTGTTTGTCCTCTTTGTCTTTTGAAATCAAAGCATATGTTTAAGGGATTTCGGGTTCTTTAACCTTGGGGTTTCGCATCATTTGGTATCAGAGCCAAAAGAAAGGTAAATTCTTATTTATCTTAGTGTTAGGTTTGTGTTTTCTTTTCTTTGATTTCTTTATGTGTATGCCGAATTAAGTAGTGATATGTTTTGATTTGTGTGTTTTTTGTGTGTTAAATTTAGCCGTTTCTCTTTCTTACCTTGTGTTTTGATTCATTAAAAAGCCTTAGAAACCGAACTTGAATTTTGAATCTTTGGCATAAAAAAAAACCAAATTCTAGTAGTAGTAGCCTTAGATTAGTGTGTTAAATTAAAAAGAAAAAATTATGGTACTATTCATCGCACTGTTCATGGTACTGTTCATCAAAAAAAAGAAAGAAGGGAGAAAAACGTGAAAGAGAAGAAAAATAGAAGAAGAAAAAAAATTAAGGAGCAAATTGAGTAAGGGTAGTTTATATAGCCTAAAGAAATCCTAATCCTTTCATAAGTGGGAAAAACTAATCCTTTTTACTTTAGGATTGGGAGGGGCAGCATATACACCTTTTCCAAACACCTTTGGGAATCCTTTAAAGGGTAGCAAATACAATCCTTATTGCTTTGGATTTAGGTTTTCAAAATCCAATCCATACTTGATTTGGAATTACAATCATAATCCTAGTTAGACAAGGATTTCTACTTGGCAAATATTTGTGCTATCCATTTATTACCCATTTGTGACAATCATTTTTATCATTTGCTATCCATTTCTGCAACCATTTTTGGCAACTTTTTCCATCATTTGTGTAACCATTTTTGGAGACTTTCCACCATTTGTGCAACCATTTTTGGCAACTTTTCCATCATTTGTGTAACCATTTTTGGAAACTTTTTCCACCATTTGTGCTATCATTTTTAGAAACTTTTGCCATCATTTTGCTATCACTTTGCATCTTTTTGCCATCGTTTTGCACATAACTTGACACACTAATCAAGCTTGTTACATCGTTCGGCATAGTGAATAAATTGGCTCTAAATTGATTTGTTTTGCATGTTTTATACTTTATTTAGTTTTAATTGGTATCTTGTTGATTTTCCTTCTTTGTTGGGTAGCATATTTAGGTTCTATATTTGGTTTACTTTGTAGTGAATCAAATTCATTCATTATATCCATAATGTTATTTTCTTTGATTCTTGTTGCTTGTTTCTTTGTTTTAAGCTAGTTTTTTTGTTCCATTTACATCGTTAGAGTATCTTTGCTTGTCCAATACTCTAATTTACTTATCATCAAGTGGTACACCACTCTTGACCGTGTATCACCTCCATTGTGTCTAAAGTCTTCTTTTTTAGTTTTTGAGCTATCTTTTTAATGTTAGTTATTATTTCCTTGCTTTTTTAAACATGCTCAAGTTTTTGATTTGTGATTTAAATTTTGAAGTACAATTTTTGAAGTTACAAGCTTGAAAGGAAAAAGGCAAGAGAGTGAGAGGACAATAAGAGGGTAAAAGCCTTAATTGTGTGAAACACGAAAGGAGTGACATTCTTGAGTGTTAAAACACGTGAGGGAGTGCTTATGAGGTTTTTTATCTAACATTTTCTTGCAGACAATCCACCATGACTGAAGAATTCAGTAGGAAAGGAATATCCCAAGAGGATGATGTAAATGTGCCCGATAACAAGATGCTATATCAAGCGTTTATTAGGGAGATTCGAAAGCTGAACCTTAGGATAGATGGAATAGAAGAGAGGTGTGAGGGAAGTACATCTAATGTACCTAGAAGGACAACAAGGAGAAACCGAATTATTGAACAACAAGTAGTGCATGATTATGATGATGAAGATAAAGAGGAGGCTAGTGCAACGATAGATGGAAACTTGGGCAACATCAAACTCAAGATTCCTCCTTTCAAAGGCCAAAATAGTGCAGAAGAGTATTTGGAGTGGGAGCGAAAGGTGGAGATGATCTTTGAATGCAACAGATATTCAGAGGAAAAGAAGGTGAAGCTTGCAGCTATGGAGTTTACTGATTATGCAGTGTTTTGGTGGGAGCAACTCAATTTGAGTAGAAGGAAGGTGGGAAGGCGTCCCTTTAATAATTGGGAAGACATAAAGGAAGCCATGAGAAAAAGGTTTGTTCCTTCACACTATTTTAGAGAATTACATCAAAAATTGCATAGGCTTGTGCAGGGAGCAAAATCAATGGAGGAGTACTATAAGGAAATGGAAATGTGCATGGTGAGAGTAAACATTAAGGAGGATGAGGAGGTCACCATGGCTTGGTTCCTAAGTGTGCTAAATAATGATATTGTTGATGCCCTTAAATTATACAAATATGACTCCATGGAAGAAATGTTGCACATGGCAATAAAGATTGAAAAGAAAAAGAAGAGTAGAGGCTTCCATAAGACCAACAACAACTCAAATCACTCTTTGGCGTCTAAATGGACCAAAAAGGAGGAAAAGAAGGACTTTAGGTTATCTAAACCCTATAAGGCAGATTCGACACCCAAAGAAGAAAAGATACCCCAACTTCCAAACAAGGTTGTTAAAGGTAACTCTAGTACTCCTACCCCTAGTAGAGAAATTAAATGTTTTAAATGTTTGGGTAAGGGGCATGTAGCACGTGAATGTCCTAATAGGAGGGTAATAATAGCTAGGGATGATGGGGAAATTACTTCTGAATTAGAAAATAGTGATAATGAAATGCCTCCTTTAGAAGATTGTAGTGATTGTGATAGTGAAGGAGAGTTGTTAGTCGCTGATATCGGGACCTCTTTAGTTGCTAGGAGAGCTTTAAACTTGAATGTTAAGAAAGATAGCCTAGAACAAAGAGAGAACATATTTCACACTAAGTATTTAGTTAATGGGAGAGTGTGCACAATCATTATTGATGGGGGGGAATTGAACGAATGTAGCTGGTGCAAGTATGGTTGAAAAGTTGAACTTGGCATGTAAGAAGCATCCTAGACCTTATAGGTTGCAATGCTTAAATGATAGTGGATAAGTGAAGGTGACACGCCAAGTTAGAGTGTCATTTTCAATTAGATAGTATAAGGATGAGGTTTTATGTGATGTTGTACCTATGTAGGCAAGCAATTTGCTTTTGGGGAGGCCTTGGCAGTTTGATAGACAAGCTATACATAATGGGTACACTAACCGAATTTCTTTTTCTTATGAAGGTAGAAAGGTTGTTTTAACTCCATTATCTCCTCAAGATATTTATGAAGAACAAACAAAAATGTTTGAGAAAGAGAAAGAAGCTTCGGCCAAAGGGGTAAAGGGGAGAGAGGTTTCAGCCCAAGGGGTGAGAGAAAGAGAAAAAGGACAAAAAAATGGAAAAGAGGCTAGAAAAGAAACAAAATAAATAAATGGCCCATTGGTGAGTGAAAACAAGCAAGGGGGAAGACAAAAAAAAATTTATGTGAGAACAAGAGAGGTTAAGAGTGCTTTAGCTTTAGGACAACCATTGATCCTTGTCATCTACAAGGAAACTTTGTTTTCTAACACTGACCTTAATCTTGATTCTTTTCCTCCTAGTTTTTTTATGTTGTAGGAGTATTCTAATGTATTTCCTGAAGAGATGCCGGATGGATTTCCACCTTTGAGAGGGATAGAACATCAGATTGACTTTGTGCCAGGATCTACCATCCCCAATAGACCAGCATATATAAGCAATCCTATGGAAACTAAGGAGATACAAAGGCAAGTGGAAGAACTAATGGAGAAGGGATTGGTGAGAGAAAGCATGAGTCTATACGCAGTGCCAGTTCTTTTGGTGCCTAAAAAGGATGGAACATGGAGGATGTGTGTTGATTATCGTACAGTCAACAAAATCACTGTAAAGTATAGACATCCCATTCCTAGGCTAGATGATATGTTGGATGAATTATGTGGTGCTGTGTATTTTAATAAAATTAATTTAATGAGTGGATATCATCAAATTAGAATGAAACCTAGTGATAAGTGGAAAACAGCCTTCAAAACTAAATATGGTTTGTATGAGTGATTGGTTATGCCATTTGGGCTATCTAATGCCCCTAGCACTTTTCTGAGGCTTATGAACCATGTATTACGTGCATATTTAGGAAAGTTTGTTGTTGTGTACTTTGATGATATACTCATTTACGGCAAGTCTTATGAATGCCATATTGAGCATGTTAAGTTAGTTTTACAAGCTTTGAGGTCTGAAAAGTTGTATGCTAAGCTTAAGAAATGCACATTTTGCATAGATTGATTTGTGTTTCTTGGTTTTGTGGTGAGTGCACAGGGAATTGAAGTGGATGAAGAAAAAATGAAGGCAATTCAAGAATGGCCCACGCCTAAAACTACTTCTGATGTAAGGAGCTTCCATGGATTAGCCCGTTTTTATAGGCATTTTGTGCAAGATTTTTCGTCCATTTCTGCACCAATTATAGAAATCGTCAAAAAGGATGTTGGATTCAAGTGGGGAGAATCACAACAAAAGGCATTTGATACTTTGAAAGGGAAGTTGTGTTCTGCTCCTATTTTGTCTTTGCCTAATTTTGATAAGACATTTGAAATAGAATGTGATGCTTCTGGTGTAGGTATTGGGGCGGTGTTGATGCAAGAGAAGAAACCAATTGCCTACTTTAGTGAGAAGCTTAATGGAGCCCAACTCAACTATTCAACCTATGACAAAGAGCTATATACATTAGTAAGAGCTTTGGATGTGTGGCAACATTACCTTCTTCCTAAGGAGTTTGTCATTCATACCGATCATGAGTCCCTCAAACATTTGAAGGGACAAGGTAAATTGTATAAAAGGCATGTTAAATGGGTTGAATTTATTGAACAGTTTCCCTATGTCATTCAATACAAGCATGGAAAAGATAATATTGTTACTGATGCATTGTCAAGGAGATATTCTTTAATTTCTATACTTAGTTCTAAGTTTCTTGGTTTTGAGCATGTTAAGGAACTATATGTTGGAGATCTTGATTTTGGTAATGTGTATACAGCATTTGAGCATCAAGCTTTTGATAAATTTTATAGGCATGATGGGTTTTTGTTTAAGGACAACAAGCTTTGTTTGCCTAAATGTTCTATACGTGATTTGCTTATATTAGAGTCTCATTGCGGGGGATTGATGGGACATTTTGGGGTGCATAAGACGTATGACATGTTAAATGAGAATTTTTATTGGCCTCATATGCGTAGGGATGTGAAAAAAGTATGTAATTCATGTATTGCATGTAGGCAAGCTAAGTCTAAAACTATGCCTCATGGTTTGTATATGCCTCTACCTGTGCCTAGTTCTCCTTGGACTGATGTTTCTATGGATTTTGTGCTTGGATTGCCTAGAACTAAACGTGGTAAAGATAGCATTTTTGTTGTGGTAGATAGGTTTAGCAAGATGGCTCACTTTATTTCTTGTCATAAATGTGATGATGCTGTTAATATTGCTGATCTATTCTTTAGAGAAGTTATGCGTTTGCATGGTGTTCCATGTACCATTGTTTTAGATAGGGATGCAAAGTTCCTTTCACATTTTTGGCGTGTTCTATGGGGTAAGTTGGGTACAAAATTATTGTTTTCTACTACTTGTCACCCACAAACAGATGGTCAAATAGAGATGGTGAATAGAACTTTGGGAACTTTACTTCGTGCCATAATAGGTAAGAATCTTAAAACATGGGAGGATTGTTTACCTTTCATTGAATTTGGTTATAATAGAAGTATTCATTTTTCTATTGGTTTTTCACCTTTTGAGCTTGTTTATGGTTTTAACCCACTGACTATGCTTGATCTTTGTCCATTGCCTTTGCATGAGATTTTCAGTTTGGATGGTAATAGGAAGGCATAATTGGTGAAATCTTTGCATGAGCAAGCAAGAGCTAATATTGAGAAGAAGAATTAGAAGTATGCTGAAAGAGCCAATAAAGGTAGAAGACAATTGGTATTTTCTCCTAGAGATTGGGTTTGGGTTTATTTTCGCAAGGAACGATTTCCAAACCAAATGAAGAGCAAGTTGGATGCACGTGGTGATGGTCCATTTCAAGTGTTGGAGCGCATCAATGATAATGCTTACAAGATATATTTACCAGGTGAATATGGTGTTTCTGCTACTTTTAATGTGTCTGATCTTTCTCTTTTTGATATGGATGCAGATTTGAGGACAAATCTTTTTAAAGAGTGAGGGAATGATATGGATCCACCACCATCAACCAATGATCCTTTAAAGATGCCTAGTGGTCCAATTACAAGAGGACGTGAAAAGAAGCTAAAGATGGCCATGTCATCTTATGTTCAAGGCTTTGTTACTCAAGAACTTAATGAAGATGCCTTTGAGAAGTGTTATGGAGAACTTGAAGGCAAGCATAAAGTACTTAACCTCTTGGAAGCAAGAGAAGGAATTGGACAAACTTAAGCTATCAAGGGCTTTTAACAACTTTGGGCTTAATTGTACAAGTCATGTGCTTCATTTAAAAGTCACATGACTCACTTAAGTTGTATTATTAATGGGCTAGGCGTGTGGGCTTCTTTTGGGTTTAGTTTTAGTTAGTTTGGTTATTTATTTTAGTCTTTCTTTTGGGCTTTCATTTTAGGCCTATAAGGTTTATTAATTAATTTTGTTTTAAGTGTGTTTAAGACTTATTTGGGCTTATTTGGCTTGTAAAAGCCCAAGAAAATTCGTGTAAGGCCATATGAGCATTTAAATTAGGGTTTTAAAGAGTGAATTAGGGTTAGCCACCTTATAAATAGGCTACCCTAGGTTGTAAACTTGATTATTGAATCAAATTATAAACTTTTGAGAGTTTTCTCTTGGCTTAGCCGAAATTCTTTAGAGAGATTGTGAGATTGCTTGCTTTCTTTTCTATTGCATCAAGAATTAGGATTACTTATCAATCATTTGATTGTGGCATTTTCTTATTCTTCTTATCCCGATTATTTGTGTTTCCATTCACGTGTTGTTTAGGGGTTCAATAGGGAGGGTGTTTGTCTTCTTTGTCTTTTGAAATCAAAGCATATGTTTAAGGGGTTTCGGGTTCTTTAACCTTGGGGTTTTGCATCATAAAGTCACATGTATATCATATTATCTATTTTACACATGTGATGCTAGCTACCATGAATCTCTCTATATATATTTAATCATGTGGTCTCCTTTTATATCATATTTACTATATGCATTATAAGAATTTCATATAATAATATAATAATGATTTAGGAATTGTGGTGATTGATAAATATTCTAACTTAATATGATGTTTTTATTTTGCAATTGAATCAGGCCTGCACTATTCTAAAGAATTGGATATGGGATTAGAACATACCCGAAGGTATGAGATCAGAACATATCCGATGATATGAAATCAGAAGACCCAAATGGGGTCAAACAAATAACTTAGACCGGTCAAGTGGACCCAAACGGGGTCGGCTACAACCCAAACGGGATTGTTCAAATTAACGTTAAACTTTTAAACCCAAACAGGGTTACGTTAAATTTTTAATTTCAAGTGGACCTAAATAGGTCAAAACTATTTAGAAGCAGCTGCAAGGTACCCTTATAGGCATGCCTATCTATCCACATCCTAGACTCAATGCAGGCGATTAAATCGCTTTATAGAAACTCACTTTGCTTTACTTTAACTTTATTCACATAAGTTTACTCATATCTATATGTATACACTTATAAAAATGTATACTCATATATACTATTTAAGATAAACATGATATGACTACTTCCACTTTCAAACATTACTATCCTTTATTTTTAAGGAGATCATGGCATGTATTTCCAAAATATCACATATGTAAACAACATTTATCATCTTGTTATATTAAGTGCCTCTATTCAAAGTATACATGCCCACATATCTATATTTTCATATTTCTTTTAAACATATCATATGCTTAAGAACACTTTTGTTTATGATTATAAATTCATACTTGTATAAGCTATATATTATCATACTTATATGATATATTTATAGAAACCATAATTATATATAAATACATATGCATGTCTACGTCATAATTAAGTAAAAGAATATTTCAAGATTTTAACCCATACAAGTATAATCACACTATGTTTATGCTATAAGCACATATATACTCTATTAATAGCATTACTTCTTCATATATGTAAAGTTGACATTTCAGCTATACAAACCATTAACCTCATTAGATTAATAGCAAACATGTATATTATTTAGTATAGTGTCATTTAGACATTCATGTGTGCGTGTGTGTGTGTGTGTGTGTGTGTGTGTGTATATATATATATATTAGCCTAATCAAAGTTAGGTCATATAACTAAGTACAATAACTTTAAGTTCATTAATATGCAAACAACAAGATAGTATCATCATTGCATACAAGTATACATAATATGATATGTTTTCATTTTCTTGGTCCACATACCCTAACACCAAATGAACATTTATAGTAACATTATAATATCTAACTATCACATATATCCTATATACATATGAGAATGTTCACATATATTAGACACCCATTTACATATAGTTATAGTTATAACTTATAGTATTGAGGTTCTTTAAAAACTTTATTGGCATATATAATTCTATGTGCTTCCATGTAGGCACACATATAATATAATAACATTTAAACATTTATATGAAATACATAAAAAAATTCTGCCTCCAAAATTCTGCACAGAGGCAGAATTCTGGATCTAATGTTTGTGCCATTTTTTATTTGGAAAACGTCATTTCTAGTCCTAATGACATTCTACAAACTTCTTCCCCTATGAGTCCTATTAGGGAGAAAACTGGCTAAATCACACAGGAAGAAGATCAAAATAAACAAGAAAATAGCAAGAAGAATACAAAATATTAACGAGGTTTGGCCAACAATGCCTACATCCTCGGTGGCAACTATTTTTTATTCTAGAGAATATTGATTCTCTAACTTTTATAGTGGCACACAAAACTAGGTTACATCATTGGTATTTATACATAACCTACCAGGTATGTAATTACATAATTTCCCTGTACCTTAAAAGTTTACACACGCTTTCCCAAACCCACTAGAATTCTAGCCACACACACATGCCACTCAGATATATTACTCCAGCTGTTCGATCGGATAGTCTAACTCTCTTGAGCATCTAGCTCTGCTCGAGCATCCCACTCCTCCTGAGAGTCCTACTCTTCCTAAGCGTCTCGCTCCTCTGAGCGTCCTTGTCCGACTGTACATAATCCATATGTTCCTCTGATCAGATTCTCTTGAGCAAACACTTTTTGCTCTGCTTCCATCATCTATCGATTGGCTGGTATATGAGCCATTCCTAAAAAATGTCCACCTTGGTGAATATCAAGCCCTTTTAGAGATTCAACCATGGACTTTCTCACATACTTAAGTGGGTTGGGCCACCTTGCTTTCTAGCAACTACAAACATTTAATAAGTCTAAATAATGCATGAACTTGTTAGTAGTCACTGGATTAGTTAACATATCAGCTGCATTCTTACTAGTGTGCACCTTCTGCAACAGAATCTCACTAGATGCAACCAATTCTTTGATCTTGTGATATCTTACATCAATGTGCTTAGTCCTCGCATGGTACACTTGGTTCTTAGCTAAGTAAATAACACTTTGACTACCACAATTCGACTGGACTCCACCTTGCTGAACACCTAGTTCCTTCACTAGCCCCAAAAGCCATAATGCTTCTTTAGATGCTTCAGCTACTGCCATGTACTCGGCTTCAGTTGTGGACAATGCTACTAGGGACTGAACCGTTGATCTCCAACATATAGGTCCTCTACCAAGAGTAAACACATACCCGATTGTCAACCTCCTATCATCCAAGTCTCTAGTATAATTTGAATCCACAAATTCGACTATAGAAGGACCATCCTGGAGATTCCTAAATACTATTCGGATACCTAAAAATCTACTTAACTGCTTCCCAATGTCACCTTCCTAGTTTAGACATGTACTTGCAAACCTGACTGACCATTTGAGCTACATCCAATCGGGTACATACCATTGCATACATAATCAGCCGACTACACTGGCATATGGCACCTTTTCCATGTCCTCATTTTCTTTATATATTTTAGGGCATTGATTGAATGACAGATTAAAGTGATTCGCCAATGGAGTGCTTACAAGCTTAGCTTTGCTCATCCCGAACCTGTCTAACACTTTCTCAACATAACCCTGTTGAGATAACCACAGTTTCCTCGAGCCTCTGTCCTTGTGAATTTCCATTCCAAGAATCTTCTTGGCTTCTCCTAAGTCTTTCATCTCAAATTCTTGGCTTAACAAATCTTTCATACCAAGAATATCTCGCATGCTCTTTGCAGCAATCAGCATATCATCAACATACATTAATAGAAAAACAAAAGTTCCATCATCCAGGCTTTTAACATAAGCATAGCAATCATACTCACATCACCTGTAGCCTATCTAAATCATAAAGGATTCGAATCGCTTGTACCATTGTCTGAGAGACTGTTTCAACCCATATAACAATTTCTTTACCCTACAGACTAGGTTCTCCTGTCCAGGTTAAGTGAACCCTTCTGGCTGTTGCATATAAATTTGCTCCTCCAGATCCCCATGCAAGAAAGCAGTTTTAACATCCATCTGCTCTAAATAAAAATCCTAGCTGGCTACTAATGCAAGTATTGCCTTGATTGAAGCGTGTCCGACCATCAAAGAAAAGATTTCCTCATAATATATCCCCTTCTGCTGAGCAAAACCCTTTGCTACCAATCGAGCGTTGAACCTTTCCCCTTCTTTTTCTGATACTGCTGGTTTCCTTTTGTACACCTACTTGCATCCAATAGCCTTCTTCCCCTCTGGAAGCCGAACGAGCTCCCAAGTTTGGTTTTTATTCAATGACTCTATCTCCTCAACCATTGCACCCATCCATTTTTCTTTCTCCTGGATTGTAATAGCTCCTTGAAAGGTAGTTGATCATCACTACTAACTAACAGTGCAAAAGAGACAATGTCTTCAAAACCAAATCTGGTCGGAGGCCTTACATTTGTGCGTCTCTCTCTATCTCGGGCTAGATTGTAATCCTGTCGATCATTTGGATCTAAACCCCTAGACACTAAATGTTAGCTATCATTTCAATCAGCCACAACATCTTCATTCTACTTGGTTTCCATGGGATGTCGTCCTAGTTCCAACTGTACCAATTTTGAACTAGAGCTCTCTCCTAACACCTTATCTTGACTCAGCTATAACATAGACTGTTCATCAAATACAACATCTCAACTAATCACCATCTTCTTTTCATTTGAATCCCAAAACTTATACCCTGTCACACCCTTCTTATATCCCAGAAAGATGCACCTCTTGGACTTAGGATCCAGTTTTGACCTTTCATCAAGTATGTGCACATAGGCAGGACATCTAAAAATGCGCAAGTGTTCAAACTCGACTGCATGACCTGTTCATACTTTCTCTACAACCTTTCCACCCAATGATGCACGTGGGGATCTATTAATGAGATAACATGCCATATTCACAGCCTCTACCCAGAAGCTCTTTGGAAGACTGGCATACAGTCTCAAGCATCTTGCTCGTTTGGTCAAGGACCTATTCATTCGTTCGGCCACACCATTCTGCTGCGGTGTCTTCCTAACCAAAAAATGCCTCTGAATCCCATAATCCTCACAAAACTTCTGAAACTGTGAATCAGTATACTCCATGCCATTATCCGACCTCAAATACTTTATCTTCCGACCAATCTGGTTTTTCACCTCAGCCTTGTATAGCTTAAACTTGGCGAAGACTTTCTATTTCTGCTTCAAGAAATACACCCAGACCTTCCTCAAAAAATCATTAATAAATGTGACATAGTACTGAGATCCTCCCAATGACTTCTCCCTCGTAGGACCCCATACATCCGAATGCATATAGTCGAGAATCCCTTCGATTTTGTGCTGGCCGACCGCAAAACTGACTTTAGTTTGCTTTTCAATAACACAAAACTCGAGCTTACAGCTTTTAACCCCTTGTAATAAATTTCTCTTATGCAATTCCATCATCCCTCGTTCACTAAGATGACCAAGACACATATGCCAGAGCTTTGTGTTGTCATCATATGACTTAACCGAGTGAACTCCACCTATAACTGTACTCCCTAGCAGATTGAAGATATTTTTTGCAGTGAGCTTTCCTTTCATCACGGTCAGTGCTCCCTTTACAATTCTAATGGTTTCTTTATCCTTATTTGCCTTGGGAATGGAACCATTCTTATGTAAATTACCCAAGGAAATTAGATTCTTCTTCAAATCTGGTATGTGTCGAACCTCACATAGTGTCTGAACGGTCCCATCATACATTCTTACTCTAACTTCACCTATTGCTACAATATTGCAACATTTACATCACTTAGATAGACCGATCTAGAGTTGACCAACTGGTATGATGTGAACCACTCCCTATTCAGTGTTATGTGATATGAGCATCCAGAATCAAGAATCCATGTATCCATGAATTGAGTTGTTGATACTGAAAGCATATCACCATCATTGCTGTCCGATCCTTCAATCTGTGCCACATTCACCGACCTTTCATCGGTCTGCTGTTATAGCTTTGGACAGTCCTTCTTCATATGTCCCTACTCCTTGCACTTATAGCAACGAACTATCTTCTTGCCTTTTGACTTAGATCTAGAATTCCGTTTTCTAGAACCTTCCTTGTCTATCTTCCTTCCCCGATCCTAATTACTCTTTACATACAAACTATCACCTTGAGAGCTTTCCCCTACATTCTACTTTCGTTGGTTGTGAGCTAACAATGTTGTAGTTATCTCTTCAACTTTAATTGTTTCTTTCCCATATGTAAGAGTTATCACCAGATGTTTATAAAAAGGAGGTAACGAACATAACAAAATCATTGCTCTATCTTCATCCTTAATTTCCACATCCAGCCTTGCTAGATCCGTGATTATTTGATTGAAGATATTCACGTGCTGAGCCAGATCTGACCCTTCCTGCATCTTCAGGCCATACAGCCTCTGTTTCAGATATAATTTATTCGTTAGTGATTTGGACATAAATTTACTTTCCAACTTCCTCCATATTTCTCCTGGAGAAGAAAGATTCATTACATGATACATAATCTCATCTACCAAACAGAACCTAATGGTTGTCGTCGCTCTCTGCTGTAACTCTTCCCAGTCTTCATCCTCTATTATTCTCGATTTATGTGCCTGCAGTGCCTTGGAGAGTCCCTGCTGTGCCAATAGATCCCTTACCCTTATTTTCCACAACCTAAAGTTACCCTGGCCATCAAACTTGACCACTTTGAATTTCATTTCTGACATAGCCATCTCAACCAAAGCTCTAATACCAATTGTTAGGGAGAAAAATAGCTAAATCACATAGGAATAAGATCAAAACAAACAAGAAAATAGCAAGAACACAAGAATTTAACGATGTTTGGCCAATAATTCCTACGTCCTCGGTGGTGACTATTCTTTTATTCTAGAGAATATTGATTCTCTAACTTTTACAGTAGCACACAAAACTAGGTTACATCATTGGTATTTATACATAACCTATTAGGTACGCAATTACATAATTGCCCTGTACCCTAAATGTGTACACGCGTTTTCCCAAATCCACTAGAATTCCATCCACACATGCACGCCACTCAGATAGATTACTCAAGCTATCTGATCGAATAGTCTAACTCTCCCGAGCATCCAACTCTACCCGAGCATCCCACTCCTCTCGAGAATCCTGCTCTTTTTGATTGTCCTTGTTCGACTGTACATAATCCATATGCTCCTTCGATCGAATTCTCCTGAGCAAACACTCTTTGCTCTACTTCCCTCATCTGTTAGTTGGCTGGTATATGAGCCATTCCCAACAAGTTCGATTTCCAAAACATCAAGATTCATCGTAATATCATGTATGTAACTCGATATATTGAAGAAAAACTATAAGCTATTCATAACACCAAAATAGTTTTTATCACCAATTAGAAAATTCATAAAATAAAATGGGCATAGAATTAGACCAAATTACCTCCATCAAAGTTGTGCTCCTATGTATCTAGTTTATCCATAATTTTATATCATAATGTTTTGACTTTTCTATCAATAATTATGCCAAAAAAACTTAGATCTGTTCTTTGACAGTGAACAACAGTTCCTACGAGATTCAAGCTAATTTTAAGAGAAGTTAGAGGCCAATTTAGAAGTGACTTGCTTCTACTAAAATATACATTAATATCTTAATAAAACATAACAACTTAAATCATTCAATTTACTTTTCTAAAACTCAAGTTATTAACAAACTAATACAGTTAGGTCAAATGAACTTAACCCAGAATTTTTATAACAGAATTGCATGTAGTTTTTTTTTAACTTTATAATAATTATTTTCAAGCAATAGAACTTTAAATTATTTTATGTATCCTCACATTCTAAAACCCTTAGAATGAATTTTAAATTGTTCATAGAGCTAAATCTTATAAAACTTAATCATATATGCACATGCAAAGTAAGAAATCTAGATTTAATTCCTACAATTGTAGCCTCATCACAAAACACATCTAATACAATTATAATCCACATTTTCACATTTCAAACCCACATACAACAATGAAGAAGTTCCCAAACCTGAAATTAACTTCAACTTCTGTAACAAATCTTCTCTTATACTCTTGTAATCTTCTCCTTCTTAATGATTTACATCACATTATTCTTGAATGACCAACATGCAATGGAGTTTCTTCAACAATACTTAGAGAGATTGTAGAATAATGAAAGAAATGAAAGAAATTCTGAAATTTCTCAAGCAATTTCGTCCCTCTCTCTATCCACTCTAATATTTCTCTTTCTTTCAACCAAATTCAGGTTTTATAACAGTAGGAAAAATTCCCTTTTTGGTCCTTCACAAAATTTGCATGTTACACATAATTCCCTTTAGATTTTGCATGTTACATAATGTTCCCACTCATTTTTGCTTTTCCTAAATCAACCTCTCATTTCTTCCCATTTTTCATAATTTACCCTTCAATTTCCATATTAACAAATTGACCCCTAAATTTTCATCCACTTTTAATTTAACCTTCAAATTATATTATTATTATTATTATTATTATTATTATTATTATTTTCTTTTTAATTATACCCTTATAAAATTCATACCATATAATTCACACATTTCTCAAATAATTAATTACAACTTAATAACATTTATACCCCAATAAAGTTCTTAACTATATTTTATTCCAATCATGCACACTATGTATACTATATTCTCACTTGACTATTGTGTCATGTATCATAGGCAGTTTTCTGAATTCAATTTGTATGCAATTTTCAACCTTCCAAAAAGCATTTTCTAGCAAAAGTTATCTTCTACAAACCCGTTTCAATATGTTTATAGTTTCTAAAACATCAAGAATCATCTCAATATTATTTCTATAGATTCAGATATTTACAAAAAACTGAGGTCTGTTCCTAGTGACTAGGTTGCAAACTGTTCTGAATTTTTTGCTTAAATATAGCCTAGTTAAAGACAAATTTTGAACTTGGTTTCTTTATATGAAATCTAATTATTGATGTCTTTTTTCAAACCCAATTGGAATCATTTAATTTGGTGCTTTATAACTTGAGATATAGGCAAACGAGTGCCGAAAGGTCAAGCAAAACATAATAATTCATCCAATAATGTTTAATTATACTTTAATAACGTGAGATTGCCCTTGAATTCTACTAGGACCTATTTTGGGTCCTTACAACTAGCCCTTCTTTCTTGTTGTAATTATAAATTGTTAGCAGCAATTGAATTGATAATTTTTTAAGAGACATACCTGAATTTAAATAATTTTGTTGTGATTGAATGGACTATATAGGATAGAAATTCTAGGAAACTTGTTGCCATCCCCTATAATTGAAGTTTGATTTACTCATCCACCATGTATTGTCAATGTTTGAAGATGGGTAATAACTTGATTGTGGTGGACCTAAAAATCTCTCAGGTTTATAAAAATCATCTCGGTAATAAGCTCCAACATGTCCCCTATCTTCTGCAATCAAATTATGAATCAAGAATATTAGGTATGAAAGTTTAGAGTCAATAGAACACAAACATTTAGCCATTTAAAATAATTAAAACTAACAGACACCAATCCATGACAATGGCACCAAAATTTGATGGGTGCTAAAATCAACAAAAATAAAATTTCTACTTAAAACTAGCTTGTAATTAGTGATGAGCAAGGTCGAATTCACTAGGATTGATTGAGTTTTAATTCTTTAAATAACTCAAAAATTAACAAACTAAAAATAAAAGATGGGGAGTTTTGTAGATCTAAGAAACTAAAAACAGAATTAAATTAAAACAATAAAATAAAAAAATAAAAATAAACAAAGAGGAAAATAGTGGATGAAAAATTTTAGTTAAAGGTATTCGCAGCATAGAATTTGAATTACTAATAATAGATGAATAGATAATTCTAAAATCATACAATGGATCAGTTATAGCAGTCGACTTCGCACTCTAGACTAATTTTTTTGTATTAATAGTGTAAGACCCCTCATGATACCCTAGAAGAAACTTTTATTAATTAATTATATAATTAGCATCGATTGTATATGAGTATGACTGCTACTGTGAATCGAGACCTAGGAGAAAATTATTTTAAAGAATAGGGGTAAGTTTGTCTTTTCATTCTAGACCCTGCATATGTTAAATTAACTGAAAATGGATAGATAAGGATCTAATTGAAAGATGAAAGGGTTAGTTTTGGGGCATATTTAGAAATAAAGAAAAGTTGAGGACCAAAAAGCAATGTTGCCATACAATTGACAAATGGACCAATTGAAGGAAAAGAGATATTTTAGGAGGTGACTGGCCAAGCAAGGTGGATTACTTCAGCCATCTTCAACCTCCTCTAACCCCAAAATTTCTCTCTCAAAGTCTCTATCTAGATTTCTTGGTTTTTGTAAGAAGAAAAGGATATTTAGTTAGTGTTTCTCATCTAAGGTATTATTGTATTTTCCTTTGATGTGTGTTTTTTAATTGAAAGAAGTTATGGATATTCCTGGTGGTGTTCTTATTTTATAGAAGGGGAAGGCAGCAAGAAGAATGGAAATGAAGCAATTCAAGGTGAAGTGAAGTTGGAGCTTTAAAAAGGTATAGGAACTTGCATGTGTATGAATGTGTGTGCTTAGATTCCTCACATGGGGGATGTGTTTATTGATTCTATTATATGTTCTATGGTTTGATATTAAGCTTGAGATGGGTTCAAAATCTAAATATGCAAGTTGTATTGAAAGATACAAAAATTTGTCTTAAGATTCAATTGACCAGTTTGTACTATTTTGGCTATACATTGAGCTATAGTTATTTAAATTGAGAAATTATAGTTGGGATAAAAACTAGACACATATATCTTGATTTTGTTAGAAGAAACCGAGAACTGATTTTCACTATATGATAGTTAAAATTTGATTTGAACTCTGGTTATGGCTGTTGCCCAATCATTGGGAGCAGTCTTTGGTTTTCTTTGAATATCTAAAGATTTACAGGTTATATTGAGGTATTTTTAGTATTTTAGAAACGAGAGACATAGACTTATAACTTTGAAGAAGGGTATATTTGCTGGAAATGATGTTTAAAAGGTCAAAATTGGCTTAGAATTCGAGACTGAAAATCTCACTTTGGGCAAATTAGGCATCACGGTTACTAGGTTTTAGATAGTAACCGTGAGGTAGTCCAATTTTCAGTCCAGACCCAAAATCCATCCTAGCTCATGGTTACTATAGTATTAGTAGTAACCGTTACCCCTTCTCGTAACTTCAGGTCACGGTTACCATCTTAGGGTTAATAATTGTGAGGTAGTTGGCCTTTAGTCTAGAACAGAAGTGCAATTTATGTCATAGTTACCATGAATGGGGTAGTAATTGTGACCCTTATTGCATGACCTTGGTCATGGTTATCATGATTTAGTAGTAAACGTGACCCTTCCTTGAATTTTAAGACTTGTAGTCTCAAGACTCCATAAGAGGTCTAAACTCTTCCTAGGCCTGTTAAACATCTTGAAATTAAAGTATAGAATAATATACCCCTGGTTGGGTCCGTAGATTTAATACTTTTGGGTATTTATATGTTTTATACCTTCGGGTATCCACGGCACCTGTTATCCATATCCACAGGAATTTAAGCAAGTAATTCACAAAATAAATGACATGCATACATGCTGATGTTAAAGAATGAATAAGTTCATATTTCTTTATTTTACTTAATTGATGCAGTTAGTGTTGACATAATTGATTCCATAATATATTTAGTATTGTTTATTATTGGAATGAATGCATTTTCTTTGGTGTTAATATTGTATTCTTGGTGATATTAACTGTGAGTAGTTATCAACATATTGTTTTGTTCCCCACTAAGCTATATAGCTTATGGGTGTTTATCCGTGTAGGTTTGTAGGCTATACCTTTTCTTCAATAACAAAGCCAACAATTTCAAAGCCAACATCAATCTAAGGAACAATTTTGATGTATGAGATTCATTTTTGTATCTTTTTTATTAGATCATAAAGTATCTTGTATTAAAGTAATGTGATTATCAAAATTTGTAATTAATAACCCAGCATAATTTTAATGTAACAAACTTAAGCTTTTATGACTTATAAAGTGTATATATCTATATACATCTTTAACAGATGGCTCACATGTTATGATATAGGATAGTTGAATAGATTCCTATTATTCCTTGTATTATGGATTAATGAGATGATATTAGTAACAGGATCCCGGTTAATCTAGTATAGTCATTACAAATAGACTAATCAAGTAAGATTATAATTAACCAATGACCTTAAAATTAGCGGAAGAATTTAACTTATTGATAGTTTTACGATTTAGAAAGATCCAACCTCAGGCAACCAACCTATAAGCGAGACTAATTTAGACTAAATCACGCATTTACCTAATACAACAACCATTTTTGGTGTTGTTATACTAATTACCACTTGTTATCGAATATACTAAACAATTATGGATTTAATATCTTCAATTAATTATATGTTATTTAATTAAATGAACAACATGCCTTTATTACATATAAAATAAATAACAATTGAGATATAGTTTTGCTAAACCGCAGTAAATAACATGAATATCACATAAAATTAAATCATAAGCAATCTCACGGTAATTGGTTGAATCCTGCCCTTAAATTAACCTTTAACAAAAATAAACGTTTAGCCACTCATGGCCATTACAGAGATAAAGACAAAGAATGAGGAAGAACCAGATCTAATCTCCTCATTTTTTTCCTAATAAAACTCTCCAAATAAAGGTATTTTAATCCTACTCAAATAAGTAAAATGAAATAAAATATTAAATAAAATATAAACTTCCTATAACTACTACCTTCAAATTCCTAAAATATAGCCTAATATTTCTCGAAAGTCAGCTACAACTCCCTCGAAATCTAGGGCAACTCACGCGTGCAAAATAGATGGTCAACTTAACTCTGTTGTCACAAATTCCCTTAGCCTTAGGCAAGGTCAAAGTTTATCCTTGCCTGTTGTTTAGATTCAGTTTTTTTACTTCCAAACTTCTCCAAATCTTCATGGTTGTCCAAAATTTGCTCCAATTAGCCACAAATTACTCTCTTTTCACCAATTAACTCTTGTAATGGTCAAAATCACAAAACAAGTGAAAGTTCCTAAATTTGGTAAAAATTCATACTATAAAAATGAACAAAAATCAAGGAATAACGTGAAATTTTTATTACTTAACAATATTGATTTGAGAATATGTATATGAAATCATGAAATTATGATAATTATCATATGTTGATAGATATGTATTAATTAGATGCCATCTGACTTGATATGAAGTAAATATCCTAGTTGCCTGTCTTATGCTTAATCACACTTCAGAATGTATGAAAAATTAAAGAATCTAAATTTTAAATGAACACATTTTTCCAGTCTTATGTGCACCCTCTTAGAGGGTATGGGGGTATTATAACTACACTGCATAGAGACACTATAAGAAAATCTAAAAATAGCAACGAAAATGATTTCGCTGCTAAATTAACAACGAAAAACCAATTCCATTGCTATTTAGCAACGGAAAATAATTTTCGTTACTAAAATCGATTAAACTTTATAGATTTAGCAACGAAAAAATATTTGGTTATCTTTCGTTTCTAAAAGTGGAGGAAATTTTTGGAGCCAAAATTTAGCAACGAAAATTAGCAATGGAATCACTATTCAGTTGCTAATTAAGGCGTCAATAGATGGTGAAAAAAATTTGGAATGAAAAATAGCAATGAAAAATGATTTTCGTTGCTATTTTCACAACAGAAAATAATTCGGTTGCTAAATAGCAACGGAAGATAATTTGGTTGCCAAATAGCAACAAAATTTATTTTCGGTTGCTAAAATAGCAACCGAAATAGAATTCTGTTGCTAAATAGCAACCAAATTTATTTTTGATTGCTAAAATAGCAACGGAATTTAAATTCCATTGGTAAATGAGAGGCATTTTAGTATTTTTCATGTTTGTTAGTGATCATGGTCATTTATATAGTGTTTTTAATATGTTTTTAGGTGTTTAATTAGGTTAATTTTGTGTTAATTAGGTTGAATTTGAGTTTAATTTGTTAGTTTTATGTTTTTAGAATTAATTGTAAATTTTGGTGTTTTTCAGGGTTAATTTGCAAGAAAAAGGACTTAATTGTAAAAAAAGGCAAAGATTTGGGTCAAAACTGCAAATATGGCAAATTTATGAGAGAAAGTGATCGTGAGGTCCAGAAGATCGATGCATGGCCACGTGAAAATGAATGAAGAAGGAGACGTGGCCATGTGAAAGAGTTTTGAAGAATGAAGTAAGGACACGTGACCACGTGTGAAACAAAGGAGGAAATCACGTGGCCACGTGTGAGAAAGACCAAATGCAACACATGGCCACGTGTGAATTAACACTAGGGAACACATGGCCACGTGATGGCAATTCCCACTTCGCGAAGGATTCTCGAACTTCCTATTTTGGGCAGAAATTACTTCCTATTTGATTCTAAGAGTTTGAGAAGGAATCCATGACATCTTTTGCCTATAAATAGCAGTCTGAAACACCAGAAAAAGGAAGAATTAGAATCAATTAGTAGAATCAATTAGAGAAATCTTAGAATTAGGTTTAGTTATTTTACGTTGTTTTTATGTTTTCATTATTTTCTTCAACTTTGTCTTTAGTTTTTAATTATGTTTAGGAAGTAGTTTTTCTTCTTTTGCTAATGGATTCTTAAAATCTTAAATTTTCATTGTTATGACTTTGTTTTGAGCTTAATTTCAATATCGGTTGATTATTTCTTGGTTTTAAGCATATTCTTATCCTTGATTGTGTTGAGATTGATTGTTGGTTTATTGAATAAATAACTAAAAATTGGTTTCGACATAGTTAATGATTTGCATGTTCTTAGATTAACTCTTTAATGTTTATGCATGATTATTATCCGAAATATGAGATAATTATGTGTGAATTTTATTGATTAATACTAAGAGAGGAGGAACTAAGAATGAATTGGAGTTGAATCACTTGAGAAAGGCTTCAATGAATATTTAATGCTAAGTATTAGATTTGTCTATGAGTTTAATACTAAGAATGATATACTTGAATAAAGATATCTTGCTTTACTACTAGTTTTTCCATAATCACTGGTGTTTATATTGAATTTAAGTCATTACAATGAAAATTAAGGTTGATAGTTTCTTTAGCAAGAGAATTCCAGTTATTGCTTTGCTTTTAATTCATGTTTTAGCTTTTGTTTTGTTTAATTGTTTATTTTATTTAATTTTTGCTTTTAAATCAAAAACATTTGGAAAACAATCTAGAATTAATTTAATTCACATATAGGTATTATCCTTAGCAATCCATGTTCCCTTGGGTACGATATTTGGGGTCTTAATCTATATTTTTCTGTATTACTAGCCGATCTAGTACACTTGCTAGACACCGGTCAGTTAGAAATATAAAATAGAAAAACCGTAGGCATACACATTTGCCTCTTTCCTTCTTTGCACTTCCTCCGTCCACTCTTCCACCACCCCCACAGTCAGCGTCGCTCATCAACCTCACTATTAACAGAACAATATTTCTTCATGTTTACGAAATATTATTTCTTCAGGTTCACATTCCTTAACCAATAAATACTATGTTTTATTTTAAGATGTTGGTGTTAATTTTTGTTAAAGTTCTGGTGGTTTTTAATTGATTTTCATTTGGTTTTGTTGTAATATGAGCTTTTAGTGGTTTTTCTTTATTTTGATTGGTGCAGAAAGGGGGATTATTATCGGTATTTAGCAGAGTTCAAGTCTGGGAATGAGAGGAAAGAAGTTGTTAAACAATCAATAAAGGCTTATGAGGTTTGTATTTGCTCCGTGGTTTTGATTTTGATTTTGAAAGTATATGGTTCCCAAATAAGAGCGGAGAATGAAACCATGGTATGACTGGCTAGGCAATTAGAAAGAGAGAGAGACAGACATTAGAGGTTTCCACGTGACAGCCACTCTCTGACCAAAAGGACCCAAAATTGGCATCTTAAGTTTTTCCTAACTTTTGACTGCCCGACACAGGTAAATTTGATCAAATTTTTAATATTTTCTTCACTGAAACCACAGATAAATCAACAATTTGTTGTTGCCCCAAGGACTCATTCTTCTCTTTCCATTGTCATTGAACAAGGAAATTGCGTATTGTCTCTTTGTTTGTTATTTGTGATGAAGAGCCGGAGCACTCCAAAAATCTCAATCAGATGGATTTCATTTATCTTATTTTTCTATTTTGCTCTTAGGATTATTTTCTCTAAGAAGTTATTCTTTCTGTTTAATCTTTAATGTGGATTTTGTGCATTTTCTTTCCTCTTTGGTATCCAAATTTAGCTTCTTAATTGGGAACTTTGGAATGTATTTACAGGGCATGGGACCCACCTGAACCTAGAGTTTAGCTTGTAGCGCAGCCTCAAGATGAACGAGAATTGCAAGTCATATTTGAAGATCCCTCTGTTCCGAAGGTTCCTTTCTCTAACAAATTCACTCATATTTATTTTGCTTCTCGTTTGTCTATTTTGATTTTGTTGTTCTTCTATGGGGTTGTTTTTAGAAGCATACACATGATAAAGATGTAATGAGTGAAGTTTTGAAAACCCACGAAGTGATCCAATGAGTTCAAATCCAGCTTTGCTTATCTTTTCCTTTCTAATTTAGCTTTGGATTTTATTGTCTTTCTCCTTTAACAATTTTGTTCACCTTTCTGAATTTGGTCTACCAGTTCTTTAGATAAGTCAATTGCAATGCTTCAAATGGAGATCGCTGCAACTCTTAATGTCATTTATCATCTTAATGATTACACATCTTAGCTTAGGTACTCTCCTACTGTTATAGGTAATATATTCAAAGCCACTCTTGACTGTTCATGTCTTGTGATTGCCTTTAAGTTATCTCCAAGATCACTTGTAATAGCTATTAATTATAAGTAACAAAAACAATATAATTAGTTAAATATCATTAACAAATAGAACCATTTCTATACAATTAAGGAAAATAAATATGTGCAGAATAGTTCCAATTCATTTCTCTATGCAATTGATTTTATCAATATTCAATTCATTGTCTAATAAAGTTCTACTACAATATTAGTATCCAAGATAGTTGGAAGACCAATCCACCATTGTTACAATTAATCTTATCACATCTCATAAGAGTGATGTCAGAATTGACAACATTAGTGTAATGCCCCTATCATAATAATCTATTTCACTATCTGTTGGCTGTGATTGTGCCTATCATAGAACTGCTGCCTTCTGCTAAGTTCTTAGTGTAAGATTCAAAAGCATGCTCAAGTTCCCAATTATTTACATGTCGACTTGTGCTTTTCATGCATACTCTGCTATCGTAGGTTTCAAATATACTTCTGGATCCTCTTGACCAGAAGTAGGAAGGATTGAGGCTATAATCATAACTTCATATTTATGATATGTTATACAATCAAGGAAATGTTGATTCAGATAAGAAAGTTATGGTAAATATATGAAGTTTATTTATAGATTGGCATTAAATACAGAAATTATCACTTAGTACATGAGTATTGGTATGTTACAAAGAGTAAATAACTTGCAAATGACCAAATTAAGGCATATCGTTATATTGGTCAATGATAATAGTGATTTATATAGCATTTTTAGTATGTTTTTATGTGTTTAATTGAGTCAATTTTGTGTTAATTAGGTTAGATTTGAGTTTAATTGGTTAATTTTATGTTTTTTGGAGTTAATTGTAAATTTTGGTATTTTTCAGGGTTAATTTGCAAGAAAAATGACTTAATTGTAAAAAGGCAAGAAGATTTGGGCCAAAATTGGAAAATTCATGTTAAGATATTATCGTGAAGTCCAGAAGACAAACACGTGGCCACGTGAAGGTTCAAGCTAAGAGACCTATGGCCACGTGAAAGACAATTGATGAAAGCCAAAAGAAGACATGTAACCACGAGTGGAACAAAGGAATACCACATGTGACAACGTGTGAAGAACACTTAGAAGACACGTGACCATGTGTGGAACAAAGGAAGACCACACGTGACCATGTGTGGAACAAAGGAAGACCACACGTGACCAGGTGTGAAGAACACCTAGAGAGACATGTGACCACGTGTAGAAATACACTGGGAGACACGTGGTCACGTGTAGACTCTCCCATGAAGCGAAGGATTTGTGATTTTTCCAATTCGATGAGGATTTGCTTCTTGTTTTATTTCCAGTGTTTGAGAAGGATTCTATCACCAATTTTGCCTATAAATAGAAGACTCAAACACCAAAGAAAGGAATCAATTAGTAGGATCAATTAGGGAATAGGAGGAAAAAATCCAATCTTAGAATTAAGCTTAGTTTATTTTACGTTGTTTTTCTGTTTTTATTTTTTTCTTTTCAACTTTATTTTAGTTTTTAAATATGTTTAGGAAGTAGTTTTTCTTCTTTTTCTAATGGATTCTTGAAAACTTATATTTTCATTATTATGACTTTATTTTGAGCTTAATTTCAATATCGATTGATTATTTCTTGGTTTTAAGCATATCCTTATCTTTGATTGTGTTGAGATTGATTATTGGTTTATTGAATAAATAATTAAAAATTGGTTTTGACATAGTTAATGAATTACATGTTTTTGGGTTAACTTTGTAATATTTATGCATGATTATTATCCAAAATGAGATAATTATGTGTTAATTTTATTGGTTAATACTAAGAGAGGAAGAACTAAGAATAGGTGAAAGTTAAATCTCTTGAAAAAGGCTTTAATAGACATCTAGGAGGATAAATTCAGACTTTTATGCTAAGTGTTGAATTGTTTTGAATAAGGAAATTTTAATGCTTGGAATGATAATCTTGAGTAAAGTTATCTGGTTTTATTTCTGTGAATTCTTCATAACCACTGGTGTTCCTTTTGAATTTAAGTCATTACAATGAAAGTTAAGGTAGATAGTTTCTTTAGCAAGAGAATTTCAATTATTGTTTTGTTTTTAATTCATGTTAGTTTAATTTTAGCTTTTTTTTTGTTTCATTGTTTATTTTGTTTAATTTTTGCTTTTAAATCAAAAACATTTGGGAAACAATCTCGGATTAATTTAATTCATACATAGATATTATTCTTAGCAATCCATGTTCCCTTGGATACGATATTTTGGGGTCTTAATCTATATTTCCCTATATTACTAGTCGATCTAGTACACTTGCTAGCATCCGGTCAAGTTTTTGGCGCCATTTTCGGGGAACAGCGGTGTTGTTTGTTTAATATCTTTGGTTAAGTTAGTCTGAGATTTTTTATTTTTATTTTATTTTTAATTTGGTGATTGTTCTTTGCAGGAACAATTTAAGACATTCTTCAAGATGATGTAAGATGATATCCAAGATTATGAATTGTTTCATTTGAAACAACGAATGAATGATCTATTAAGAGGAAGAGAGGAGATAGAACGATTGCGTGCACAATCACAAAATCCTTATTCATCACCATCCATTGCTGAAGAGTCTTATTCTCTTTGGACTTTGAGAGCACAAATGGAAGAATTGAAAAGAGAGAATCAAGAACTGTGATACTTAAAAGAGGCCTGTATCTCCGAGAATCAACGTCTTTATAACCAGCTTATATGTAAGGACAAGCAATTTAGGGCTGAAAAAGAAAGATGGAAGGCCACATAAGAAGCTATTCTCTCCGAAATTGAAAATGTTTGTGACTTGATTATAAGAAAGGAAAGGGAATTTTATGCTGAAAAAGAGGAGTTGGAGGCTACATCAAGGGCTCAAGAGTCAAAGTTTAGAATTCAAGAAGAGAAAATAAGGGTTCAAGAGGAGACAATTAAAAGTCAAGAAAATTTATTAAGGGATAAAGAGCATGGAATTGAAAAGTTGGAATCTAAGCTATAACTTTTGAGCACTCAAGGTGATGATGGTAAGGAAAAGGAATCAAATCGTTCATTTATGGAGGATAAGGAACAAGAGGAACAATTCATATTTGAGGATAAGTCATGTGTTTATTTAGAGGGTATAAGATCTTTTGTAGAGAATTTTTCACAAAAGGAGCAAGAAGGAAAAGATTCTCAAGTGGAGATACTGAATTCAGTCCGCTTGAAGGATTTATTTAGGCTAGAAGAGCCAGTAGAGTTCGTAATAAATGAGCCAAAGGAAGAGTAATGTTTTATTGAAGATATGGAGTTTCCAGCTTTGATAAACTATAACAAGTTTCTTCTACTAATGGGAGAAAATGAGGAGCAAAGTCCGGAGAGACCTATGTTTAGATCACAAGCTCCAACTCCCGAGAGTAACATGAGTCGAGCTGGGACTCAATAAACCAGAACTTCTTCTCTAACTCTTCTCTTTAAATTTTTATCAACTCTTTTTATGTTTTGCATGTTATTTTAAATAAATTGTTTTTCCATTGTTTTTTTTAGTTTAAAGTTTAATGCATGTTTGTTATTAGTTTGTGTCTTGTAATTCATGAGTTTAAGATTTGGGTAGAACATCAGCTTCTAATTGTCTTTGTAAGATTAGTAAGTTAATAAGCTAAAATGATGATTTTTGAGATGATGATTTTTGAGGTAAGTATGGTTTATGTGTCTTGAGTGGTTTAGATGTGAATTTGCATATTGTTGCTTGGTGCTGAGAATTTAAAGAGGAAACTTGCATATGCCAGATCAAGAATGGACTGAAATTTAAGTATATATTATTTGATTAGAGCTTAACAAGAAGGGAAAGGCTTAATTGAGTATGAGTGGAGTTATAATTGGTTTTTATGGTTCAAAAATCAAATTTGATGAAGTTTTGGCAAAAATTGATTCAATTTTGATTTACATGAGTAAAGGATTAATATTATTAATGGGATTGAATTTAAATTTTGGTCAAAAATGAATGAAGGTGAATCAAATTTAACTTGTGGTTTAATGTACAGAAAAATTGAGATAAGAAGTGAAGTAGTAAGATCAGAAAATTTTTTTCAAGTATGCTGCCAAGTCTCCTGGCTTGCCCACGGATATGCTGCCTTCATTTTTGTGCCCCCACGTGAGAAGAGACTACCTTGTTCCTTGTTCTTCACGTGGCCACACACAAATGTATTGAAAGCCACACGTGATCATGTGTACTCCCTCATTATTCTTCACATGACCATGCATGGAGGTATTAAGCCCACACACGTGACCACGTGTACTCCCTCATTATTCTTCACATGGCCACGCATGAAGGTATTAAGCCCACACATGTGACCACGTGACCCTTTCCCTTGTCTTCCACGTGGCCATGCACACACCATTCACACACACACACGTGACCACGTGTGGTTTCTCCTTTGACATCACGTGGCCAAGTGTGAGAGCACTGTCTATGGCCACAGTATTTATTTTCTTTCTTCCCTTACATTTTCATTTTCTTTGCTTTTACCACACCCCTCACTCATACATCACTTACCACAACTTCACACACTCCCATTACACCACTCACTCACTCAAGCACACACCTCAAAGTTTAACTCCATTTTTTTTGTTATTTCTATCCTCATTGATTCAAGTAAGCACATTATCACTTGTTCAATATTGCACTTTACACATGTTTATTTCTTGCATTGTTATTGAATAACCAAGTACTGATATGATTGCTCAGAATTTGATTTGTTTCAGGGATTCAGAATAAGGTTTGTGCAGAAAATTTTGAATAAGTTCCTCGTTGCTTCAAAGCTTCAAGGGGCACTGCCCCTCAACCCTGCCCAGGGGCGCTGCCCCTCAAAAACCCCGTAAGGGGCATTGTTGTGACCCTAGCAAGTGCACTAGATCGAAAAGTAATAAAGTGGGGTATATTTAGGACCCTCAATATCGAACCCAAGGGAACCGTGTGTGTGAGAACTGTGAAAATTAATTGTATGCTAAAGAATTCCCAATTTAGTGTGTATGAGTTGTTTAATTTGTATAATGTAAACTTTAAAAACTAAAATATGCAATGAAAGAAAATTTAATTCTAATAACAGTGAATTGAGTATGTATTTAATTTAGAAAAATCAACAAGTATGAAAATGTATAGAAATTAAAACGTTGCTTAGGTTCACTCATCCACCCCATACCCACTGTGAATTAATTTTATCTTAAGGTATACATGAACAAATTCGAGATAACCCTCTTAACCCAAGCTTCCCATTCCGAAGCTAGCTATTCTAGTTGCTAAACTTCCCATTCCAGAGCCAGCCCAACAACTAGCCTATGCACGAGTCTAACATCCTAAGTTTGGTTTGCCTTCCTATTCCGGAGCCAAACAACTCAAATCTCATCCATTTCACTCCACACTCTAGTCCTAAAATCACAATTACTGCACATTTAGAATCCCATTCCGGAGCCGTCTAAAATAATACAACATTCATGAAAGAAAAACTGAGCAAGATTATTCATAGACTTCAATCCACTAGACTCAACACACATTCAAAGATATATGATGAACATCATTCATCCATTTATAGAAATTAACTCAATAGATTGGAAACCCACGAAATATAAATAAGTATTAGTGAAATAGACCATTCTTTCATGTAAAGATCAAAATATGCTCAATATTCACATTGTGAGTAGGGGATTCAAAGCTTCCCCAAGCAACAAAGACAACTACTCACTATCCATAATGTAAAAAACGAACAAAGTAAGAGTGAGAACTATAAAACCCATTTGAAGCTGAAGATTTGAAGTTGATGAAGCTCTTTCTCTTCTTCTCCAAACAACTCTTTGATTGTAAGTAGTAATCTTCAAACTAGAAACTAAAACTATAACTATCTTTGTGTTCTTGAAGTAAAACTAAGTTAAAAGTGTAATTTTTACAAGTAAAACTCAAAATCTAAGTATGATAACCCACAAAATACGAAAAAATGCATTTTCTACTCTACCTAAACACTCTAAGCATGAAACCCTAGAAAAGACTCTCCTTAAACAGAAAATTTCATAGCTTTTATAGAGCTATCCAAGAGGCCACGGCTAGGACACTTTTATCTCAGTCGCGACAGAAGGAAAGGGCATAGCTAGGATAGTTTGTCTCAGCCGTGGCAAGCTTCTCGATCAAAAGTGTCTACGCAGGTTGCCATGGCTACAGCTGGGACAGTTTGTCTCAGCCGCGACCTTTAATAAAACGGCGTGTTTTGAAATCTGCAATGGCCACGGCTGGGACACTTTGTCTCAGCCGTGACCTTTAATGAAACGGTGCGCTTTGACTCCTAGATTGGGCACGGATGGGACAATTTGTCTCAGCTATGGCCATTGGTGAAACGGTGAGTTTTGCCATCTGCATTGGACACGGCTGGGACAAATTGTCTCAACCGTGCCTTAGAAAAATTTCCTGCAAAAAGTGAAATTTAAGACCATTAATCACCTAAAAACTTTAAATTAATCAAAATAACTAAAATAAATATAAGAAACGCTAATATAGCCTTAAAACCCTAAAAGCATGCAAGATGAGACACTAAAATGCATAAAATTATCCAGAAAATAAACACTAAAAACAAGATTATCAGGCGTCACCCCTTAACCCCGCCCGCTAACCAGCTAGCGGACCGCCGTGTTATCTAATCCTAGTGCCTTAAATTTTATTCAAGACATTATTTACAATTTTGATACATCAATTTTTATATACATTCAGTTGAACATATTATGGATGACTTGATTTTCATTACTATCTTTATGATGCATGGCATGGCTAATTAGGACTTTTGTTATAAAACATGTTGCACTTCATTTCTTACCCAAGCACACACCTTTCCACTAAGGCACACACACTTAGTTTTTCATTGTATGATTTACTTGATGAGCTTAATTCAAATAAATTGGTATAGGTTTCATTAGTATTGAATATAAGGTTGCTTAGAGATTGATTTTCAGTTATACATTGCATTTACTCTTAGCTACTTATTGTTTGACATTGAACTTCATTGTGGCTTCATATAGGTTAAGTTTGTATTTGAATTGGCTTATTTTCTTTTGTGCTTACCATGACCAATTAAAATCTTTCTCTTTCTTTTATTTAAGCCTAACCATCACCAATTATCTTTACACTTGAGATTATGCATTCATACACTGTCCACCTTGTCACCTATGGATAGGAAACAATAAACACTTAAGCAAGTTTGGCCTAGTTACATTTCTTCGCTTAGTTACCATGATTATTAAGTCTTGTTTATTGCACTACATTGGGTTTAGAGGCATGTTTGCTTGTTAACTTAATTCTATTGACCTTTTGCCTTCTTTTTGACTTAATTATGGTTTTAAGTGTGGTGAGCTTACATTTTTTCTTGGTCACTAACGTGTTTCTTAAAAGTGATGAAGTGTGCTGAAATTTTTCATACTTTGCTGAGGACATCAAGATTTTAAAAAAGGGGATAGAGCTCAGCTGAGCTAAAAATTGAAGATCCAACTAAGGGAGTTTTTCTTACCTTACTCATTTTCTTACTTATGAATTATGAGAATTATTTTGTTTTAGTCCTTTTTGTTTTTGCTTTAGTTGTTTAGTTTGGTTTTTAGTTTGCATGTTTAGTTTTTATTTTGCAAGTTAGTTTAGTTAATTCATTTATCATTTATTGTACATTTAGCTTAATTCGCCCTAGTTATTCTCAAAAATTGAACATTTTGAACTTGAATTTAGAATGTACAATGTTTAAAATTCTTGTTTAGCATTAGAACAAGCATGTTGTTTAATAAATTTTTGGCTAGTTTAATATTCAATTTGGCTTATATTTGTTAGTTTCTACATTTTTTTGAGCACTTAAGACCAGTTTTTGAACTTAAGGAAAATCAATGCATGAAATAGTTAAGTGATGAATTTTAGAACACTAGAACCTTCCTCATCATCCTTCAAAGCATATAAGCAACTCAAAATAACTTAGAAAGTGATCTAGGCAATGTTTTTATTGTTAAGCCATATCTTAACTTGTTTTCCTACCCTATATGCATACTTATCCTTTGTTAGCCATTTTTAAGCCTAATGAGGAATGCTTAATACGTACCATATTTATTTTTCTTGTTACACTCATATAGCCTAAAAAACTTTTATCTTTCCTTCTAGAATTGGCCACTCTAGGATAGGATGGATTAATAGGAATTGGGTATGTTGATGGGTGTGATAAGATGTTTTTGATTTTATTGTTAATGGCTATTATTGAAGTCAAGTGAACAGTGAATTGTGATCTTGTGATTACCCATGTTATATTATTGTACTGCCAACATCAAAGCTAGTGAAAAAAAGAGAAAGAAAAGAGAAAAAGTGAAAAAAAGAAGAAATATTGAAATAAAGCTAGCATGTATGGCAAAATCTTAAGTGTGGGGTAGTTGTAAGGAAAAATAGATATGACTTCTAAAAGGATATAAATGGTGAAATTGAGAGAATTTTATAATTGTACTTTGAATTGTGAAGGGTTGGAAAATTTTGGCTAAGTTCTTTATTGATTAACTTAATGGGATGAAATTTGTGAACTTTTAGTCTATTTTATCTTAGAGTGGCTATTCTTATTGTTGATCTTTTATCCATTCTTTGATAACCAATACCTTAGCCCTATTACAACCTTTAAAAGACCTAAGTGATTCTAAGTTTTTATTTTTGAGTTGTTTAGCGGAGATGACCTTTGGGTTTCGGTGGTAAAGGAGAGGCTTATGGTATTTCTAGAGTTTCAAGCGCAAAACCATATGTATGCTTAGGTGTACATTCATTCTAAGCTTGACTATGTATTTGCATTGGTGTTTTGGTTTTTAAAATACTTAAAATGTTTTGGTCTTGCACACACATAAGGAAACTAACTTATATTGTCTTGTTTGAATTTATTCTAGTTAAAAATTTTATTAAGTGCTCTTGTTAATTATTAAACTTGGTTTTGAAATGCATAATTCTTTATTTGAGTTTGATTATTTTGAGAAGTTGGTTTGTTCTAATTTGCTCGAGGGCGAGCAAAGTCTAAGTGTGGGGTATTTGATAATAGTGATTTATATAGTATTTTTTAGTATGTTTTTATGTGTTTAATTGAGTTAATTTTGTGTTAATTAGGTTAAATTTGAGTTTAATGGGTTAATTTTATGTTTTTGGAGTTAATTGTAAATTTTGGTATTTTTCAGGGTTAATTTGCAAGAAAAATGGCTTAATTGTAAAAAGGCAAGAAGATTTGGGCCAAAATTGTAAAATTGGAAAATTTATGTTAAGATATTATCGTGAAATCCAGAAGACAAACACGTGGCCATGTGAAGGTTGAAGCTAAGAGACCTATGGCCATGTGAAAGACAATTGATGAAAGCCAAAAGAAGACACGTGACCACGTGTGGAACAAAGGAAGACCACACGTGACCACGTGTGAAGAACACCTAGAAGACACGTGACCACGTGTGGAACAAAGGAAGACCACACGTGACCATATGTGAAGAACACCTAGAGAGACACGTGACCACGTGTAGAAATACACTGGGAGACACGTGGCCATGTGTAGACTCTCCCATGAAGCGAAGGATTTGTGATTTTTCTAATTCGATGAGGATTTGCTTCCTATTTTATTTCTAGAGTTTGAGAAGGATTCTACCACCAATTTTTCCTATAAATAGAAGACTCAAACACCAAAGAAAGGAATCAATTAGTAGGATCAATTAGGGAATAGGAGGAAAAAATCCAATCTTAGAATTAAGCTTAGTTTATTTTACATTGTTTTTCTGTTTTTATTTTTTTTCTTTTCAACTTTGTTTTAGTTTTTAAATATGTTTAGGAAGTAGTTTTTTCTTCTTTTGCTAATGGATTCTTGAAAACTTATATTTTCATTGTTATGACTTTATTTTGAGCTTAATTTCAATATCAGTTGATTATTTCTTAGTTTTAAGCATATTCTTATCTTTGATTGTGTTGAGATTGATTATTGGTTTATTGAATAAATAATTAAAAATTGGTTTTGACATAGTTAATGATTTGCATGTTCTTGGGTTAACTCTTTAATATTTATGCATGATTATTATCCGAAATATGAGATAATTATGTGTTAATTTTATTGGTTAATACTAAGAGAGGAAGAACTAAGAATAGGTGAAAGTTAAATCTCTTGAAAAAGACTTTAATAGACATCTAGGAGGATAAATTTAGACTTTTATGCTAAGTGTTGAATTGTTTTGAATAAGGAAATTTTAATGCTTGGAATGATAATCTTGAGTAAAGTTATCTGGTTTTATTTATGTGAATTCTTCATAACCACTGGTGTTCCTTTTGAATTTAAGTCATTACAATGAAAGTTAAGGTAGATAGTTTCTTTAGCAAGAGAATTTCAATTATTGTTTTGTTTTTAATTCATGTTAGTTTAATTTTAGCTTTTGTTTTGTTTCATTGTTTATTTTATTTAATTTTTGCTTTTAAATCAAAAACATTTGGAAAACAATCTCGGATTAATTTAATTCATACATAGATATTATTCTTAGCAATCCATGTTCCCTTGGGTACGATATTTTGGGGTCTTAATCTATATTTCCCTATATTACTAGCCAATCTAGTACACTTGCTAGCATCCGGTCAGTTAAAATGCAATCTTCACTACTTTTAATTAGAAGGAATAAATGGTAGAATTTTAGTTTGATTATTTCATTTTACTGTCCTAAGTTAGGGCTGATATTACATCGATTATAAGAATCAAAGCCTCAAGGTTATTAAGATTAGTGGGATTTCTCATACATCAATACTTACACAGGATATAACACTTGAGGAAATTTTAACAGAAATTTCTTATATCAATTCTGATTTGAAGAACAGCATTATGTGAAATATTTGATGCTCATTTTTGTAGAGAATGCCATTCCTGTTTATTAATTCAAATAATTTAAATCATATTTCATAAATATATATAATTTGATCCATCTAAGAGTGCGAGTCAGAATTAAATAAGGATTTTTATCCACTTGTTTTATGTAATGTGAAATGACATAGAACAATGTTGTCAATCTAGGTCCATTGAGCCTGAGATTACCACCAACTGCGCATGAAAATCATGGGGATCTCTTTGCAAATAGTGTTTTAAGTTGACATGACCTCTTTATTTTCTCATGCCAACTCATTATTTTTATAGCTTTGTGAAAGCATTTGTGACGGGAGAAGTTAATCACATTTTTGACCATCTGCACACTAACACAATAGATTTAAGTTTGATTGATGCTGAAAGGGGCGGCTTCTTAGACTTGGCTTCATTATCTGATCCTTATTCTTGGATTTATTTGTTCCTTTGTTAACCCCACTTAATACGCAAATTCTAGGAGTTTGCTAAAAGAAAAGTTGTTATTTAAGGAACAAATTCTGACTAGCTCATGCACAGAACAATTGACATCGAACTTTCATTTTAAATTTTTATTATTAACTTCTTAGGAATGTTGTTTTTCAGCAATAATATTCTTGGTAAATTTCTTCGATTTGATTTGCAAGAATGCTTGCAAGTCATATTATCAAATTTTGGAATGTAGATTAAATGATCGAACACTACTCTTGAGACATCATAAACTAATTGTCTATTTCTGTAGGATCATAGAACCACTTGCTTCAAAATGTGACAAATTCAGGTTCAAGCCTCTTTCAGAAGAAATCATGGGCAGTCGCATATTGTACATTTGCAAAGAAGAACACCTAAATCTGGATGCAGAGGTATGGACTTCAAATGGCTTATGGATTGTCTTATTTCTACAACCAGCTTATCCGTGGTTTGAATTTTGCTGCAAAACATATATTTTTGAATTGTAGGCTCTTTCAACCTTAAGCTCTATATCTCAAGGTGATCTTCGTCGGGCTATCACATATTTGCAAGTAAGATATACTTTTTAACTTTTTTTAAGATATGATATTTGCTATTTGTAAACCATGTGTTGCATTATTTACTTGTACATTTTTGTTTTACATGGCCTCTACTCTATGAATGCTTGAAGTAGTTTAGTCTTTAATTCTTGCGATGAAAATAGACTATCTGGATCAAATATTGAATTTGTTTCTTCACATTGATCTCATGTGCATTCAGGATTTTAGCAATTTATAAGGGTTACTGTAATTTCATGCCTTGGACATATGTTCTATTATGAGACCGAGTAATGTATGATTGATACGCAGGGTTATGGGTATATGAATTTTGAAATTATTATAAATACTGACTATTAATGCATTTTAATACTTGGCATCTCTCTGATGGCAAAGCAGTGGATTCTCTAGAGGCAAAGCAACTAAAATTTTGCCTCCTTAATTACCTAAAGTGAGCAAAATGCAGTTGCTATCAGCTGACCTTATTTAAACACATATGCGTGAAATGATTATGTTTCTTATACATATTCCAATATTGGCATAACTAAAATGAAAATAATAATAATAATAATAATTTTATTATGGCTTTACTTGTTTAGATTAGAAAATATTTTATATGACTTTAATTTGTTTTATGTACAGAACATTTTATTATGTCTAAGAATTTGTTTTATGTACAGAACATTTCTATGGCTTTAGTTGTTTAGATTAGAAAGTATTTTCATATGACTTTAATTTTAATTTTATGTGATTGCATGGTATTGAAACACCCTAATCTAATGCCCGATGTTATTAAAACCGGACCGGATAAAGAACCGGTAAGGCTAAAGGTTCGTGGTTCGATCGGTTCAACCGAGTTTTTTTCTATTTTTTAAAATACTATTAATTAGTATAATTTTTATAAATACCACTGTATAAACACTCAAAAAACAAAAAACAATATCCATCATATGTCACATATGTCACAAATATCCTAATAATAGGTTAATATATTAAATATTCATCAAACATAAGTTTTAAACATTTAAACAAATTCATTCTACATTATGCATATTTAAAAAAAAAATCATCTTCATCACTCGTCATCATCGTCATTATCATCATCAATTTCAAGTAAAAAAATAATAAAACAGAAAATTGAACTTCATTTAAAAATAACACAATAACTATATGTATAATGATTTGGATTTAGAACTAATTAACAATCATACCATTTTAAGTTATGGTAAGATAAGACAAATACCAATTATTGCTAGTGGTGTTTGGTTTTAGTGAATTAATATTCGGCTTTGATTTTAGTTATATATTGTATTAATGGTTTTGTTATGTTACTGATATTATGATCTTTGACTTGCTTGCTTTAATGATTTTCCCCACACTTACATATATTTGTATAGTTCACTTGTCGGCCACAGTTGTAGTATGTAGCAGTTGAATTTCACTAAGGATATTTTATGTTATTATTGATACTTCTTAGGAGAGAGGTTTTCATACTTGCTGTTAACATTATTAGCCTATCTGCTGTGCAATACTTGTCTTTATTGACCTTCGCAAAATAGCATGAACTTGTACCTTGTAGAGTTTTATAGTGTTTTTTTAGTAGGAAATTACCCTTTATTAATTAAGTTTTAAATGTGTTCTTGACAGATCAATGGTTCACTTGCAAGGAGGGCAATAAGAGAATTGATGGCTAGAGGTTTGATTAGGATGGTCTCTGCCCATGCCAGCCAGCAGATTTACACAAGGGCAACAAACACATAAGTTTCTTTTTATCCAAACATGTTTATTTAGCGTTATGTAGTTTTTTGGCCTGAGTTTGACTGCCATTAGTTTTGTTGATCAAGGGATAATTTAAATGCATCATTTGAATCTTAGACTATATATGTATTTGGTTATGACGATTCTTTGAACTTCTCGATGTTGTGTTGGGGGATTTATGTTAAGTAATGTCTTCTACAAATGATGCAATTTTTTTCTTGTATGCTGTGATTTTTCTTGTTTTTTGACAGTGGAAATTTCTAGGTTGTGAGTTGTAACAACTAACGAGCAACCTTTGAAAGAGTCAGATAGGAATAAAACTAGTCAACATTTGTCTTAGGAAAAAAATGCTAAAAAAATCACAATCTATCTCATATACACTTAAACATTAATGAAAAATAAATAAATATGTTCCTTTCCTTTATGTATTATCTTGAATTCTTGATTAAATAGAATTGAAGTGGAAGATTGATTAAAATATCCAATTAACCATTTGTTTAACTAACATATGTTATCACAAAGATCCACTTTCTAAATCAAATCCATATAATTAATTTCCTAATGTACCAAAAATAAACAAATAAAAAAGCAAAACCATATCATATCTTTAGCTTTTTATTATCTTTCATGGAACAATAACACAATCAAAGGTGAAGCATGCTTAAGCAATAGGTGGGTGAGGATGAATCAAAAAAAATACTCAAGGAAGCAATTTACTAGATAAGCAGAAAAATACTAGCAATAAATCAAAATTACTAAAACTCATAAAAAAAATTAAAGACTCACCTGAATAGGAAAGTTCGGTGGTCGGGGATGGCCTGTGGAGTTGCAGCGGCGGCATTGCTCTATGGAGTTGTAGCGGCGGCATTGCTCTGTGGAGTTACAGTTGTCACACTCTTCTATGAACAGTCTTTTCCGATGTTGACTTAACCGTAATAGTAAAATTTTTTTTTGTGCTTAACTTATTAATCACAACCTAATACTGAATCCAATTTCATACCATTATTATTTTTTTTCGAAATTCCGGCAGCATAACGGCTAGTACTTACTAGCCTCCTGAAAAATCCAAACAAGTACAGCCTCTCAGAGGCAACACAACTCATATAAACAATAATCATATAACAATAGAACAATCCATTCAATCCATATTCATCATTTACAATTCACATCTGACAATTCTCATATGAACAGTCTTTAACATATTAAAAACTTATCTCAATTACATATCATTTCTATATTATCACTAACTAAGTATATACATGCCACGCTTACAAAAACAAAGATAAAATAACTTCATCTTCTTGCCCTGATTCTTCGTGTAATAAGCTTCACTACTCTGTGCTCCCTGAACACCTTGTAACCTGCACGCAGTAAACACTACGTGCTGAGCACTAGATATGCTCAGTGGTGACTACTAATCCAGAAATTTCCCAAGAATAAGCATACTTTCATAATTTATGCTTCTATTGTTCTTATTTCATTAAACATTTCCTTTTATTCAGTTATCATTATTCACATTCAGATAATCATTGTTCCTTTTATTCTAAACATTTAACTGTACTACAGTATCTTTTTAGGTAGATCAATATCAGATTTACCTTTTTCTTTACGTTAATCTTTACTATAACTTTTACTTTTTATCAGCACTTTCATTTTATCCTTTAGTCATAGCAATTTAATTATCATTTTATTTAGCGATGTATAATGGTACTCATGTCTTTACTAGTACCAAAATAAACTACTTTTAATACTTGCTTTACTAGTCAATTATTCAATCTATATTTTGACTTCACTTTTTACCATTTATTCTATTACTTTACTTTAACTTTGATCTAATAATTACATTACTGTTACAAGGCTTATAAGCTTTTTCGCAAAGCTATATAGCCATTTTGGAGTACTTTGCAGTCAAAACTTTTCCTTCTTTTATACATTATTCATATTTAATTATCTAATTAAAACTTATGCCTTGTACTTTACTTTTATTGCATAATCTTATGCCTTATATCGTTTTACTTTTCAGGTAACTTATCTTTCAGAGTTGTCATTATCTTGACAGTGGTATATGGTACAAGAATTATTAAGCAATTATAATTATCTTTTTCACATAAATCAAGATATATTCGAATATCTTGTAAAAGCTTAACTAACATTGATTTAATATCATACTCTTATAAATCATTTCTTTTTAGTACTAATTACACTTTCAGAAATCTTTACAGATTTATTTTGACTTTGCATTTTATTTCAAACGAATCGTTTCGTTATAACCTTATGTATTCAAGTCAATAAAACAGTACTTAATTATTCATTTCGATATGCCCCTAATGCAATATAACAGGTTTCCCACAAAGGATACACGGGACTGGACCCAAAGGTCCCACGTAGCAGATAGAGAAATGATCTCGAAAGATCAAGTCCCACATAACAGATACAGATACAGATACACTTTCACTTTTACAGAAGCTATGGAGATCAAAGATCCCACCCATAGCTAAGCAAGTCGCCATGACTTGCACCGCGGTACAGAGATGTCCCTATGGCTAGCCAATTATATCCAAAACAAGAATCATACTACCTGTCTATTGCTAAGGGCAAACATAATCAATATCATTGCAAACATTTTTGTACATTTAAAACTTTTCATTCCTTTCTTTTTGTTTATCACTATACATTATATTTTGGTCAAATGCACTCTTTCGTGCCTTTGACTACTCAATAACTTTTTATTCATTTTATTCACTGTCTCTTTTCCAGTGACTTTAGTGAATTATTCTTCGATAATTCACTCAGATACTTAGATCTTTTAATCTTTTATACAGATTATAAATTACGAATTATAACATAATAATTCACAATTTTCCTTTCATTCTTTTTATATAATTGCATTCATTTTACTTTTATCCGAAATCTGGGTCATTCGGATACGCCATTAATACTGATCCATTTTACAATAATCTAATCTTTTAATACTTTTATATTGACTAATTTATTTTGATAAATTAGTCGCATTTGTACTTTAACTTTTCAATCTTTTCATACGTTTTATAAATTATAGCATTACAGTGCAGAATTTCTTATTGTGTTGACTATTGTAACTTATTTGCAATAATTCAGTAATTAACCTTTTTATGACTAATTTATGTGATAAATTAGTCAAACTTTTAATTTATAACTTTTTAACTTTTATTCGGAATTTGTAATATTTATACGAGTTGTGAATTATTTAGTAATAATTCACTCATTTATTTGAATTTAAGAACATTTTAGTAACATTTTATCATTACATGTACTATACTTTTTACTTTCTTAGTTCATCATTTGACCTGTCATCTTCCTTCATTTTATTGTAAGCAACATAAATTAATTTATCTTAATCTACTATTTTGGGCTTATTTATTGAATTATTTGTCAATAATTCAATAATTATTTTAGAATTATTCTTATTATTATTCATTTAAATCTCATGAATTTAACATATTATTTATTTTACTTTTATTAGCCTTTTTCACTTATTACATTAATTAATTATATTAATTAATCATGTATGTCTTATGAATTATTTAACAATAATTTATTATTTTCTTATAACATATAGTTCAATGTTTGCTTATAATTTTCCAATAGTTTCCATAATTTTACTTCAAAATTATGGACAATTTCAATTTATATACTTATTATCAATTTAAGGCATAATTAATAAAATTCCTTAATTTTATTAATTATTAACATACACTACATATTTCACAAATATTCAAATAATACCAATAATTTTCTTAACTTAGATTACATGTCAAATTTAAGCTTAATTAACATATAATTAAACAATTACACATTAACTCAAATAATTCATATTAAATTCAATATTTTTCTCTAATTACAATTAAAGGCAAAATTTAGGAAAATTGAAGGATTTTATAGTCACATACCCGTCGGTGTCGAAAATTTCATTATTCTGATCATCGGAGCCTCGCCGGAGCCTCGCCGGAGACTGCACCGACACTCCTCACTTGTAGCCGGCATCACGAGAAGTTCATTGGTGGCCTTCACGCGCCCCAATGCAGCTTCGTTTGGCCGGAAAAGCCACGGGAACCGCCGGAAACCACCGTTTCCGATCTACTCAACGCCGGCGAGTGAAGACGATCAGCTGCCACCGATCGATACGTCTCGCCGAGAGGAGTCGCCCGGTGGTCACCGTGTCGCCGTCAGCCGCCTGTAGTCGCCGGAAAAAGGAGAAGAAACATCCGGCAGACGGAAAGAAATCCACCTATTTCTCGCTGTTTCATCGGTCGCCGGAGGAAAAGAAGAGAACGGGGAGGGGGTGGCAGCCGCACCGGTCACCGGCGCAAGGCCGCTGGCCGGCGGCGGCGCCTCCACCTTCCTCTTTCTCCTTCCGCTCCTCCCGCTCCCGATTCTGCCTCTCTTTTTTTTTTCTTTCTTTCCCTTATTACACTTTTGGCCCAAATCCCATATATATATAGGCAAATGGCCCAAACCGGTTTTCTCCCTTCCAGACATCATATCACTCCGAAAATAGTACCATTAGCTTTATTTCCTCAAAAATAGCTTGTACATAAATTTTTGGCTCAATCCGAGTCCGTGTCCGGTCTGATTCAAACCGATCGGTCCGATTCAAGAACTGTCAAAATCACCGAAACACTTATTTATTTTTACCAAAATATTCTTCATGAAATTTCATGAATAACTGTAAAATTTAACAATTTTTTGAAGTCCATTTACTATTTTTAAAATAAGGTCAAAGTTCGGTCAAACCAAAACCGACCCGGTACCTTTTTCGTATTTTTAACTTTTCGAGGCCCAAATAACCTTAATTTCACTTCAAATTTCAAACCCGAGGTCACCGTGACTAATACTTTTCAATGGTCAAATAAAATATTTTCGGATTTCGGGTGTCCTTTCGGGCCCGAAAAATCCTATTCACTGCCGGAAAGTACTATTCACGGCTAACCCGGTGTTGAGGCCATTACAGTGGCGGCATTGGTGAACGAGAAGAACTGAAGAAGTGAACACTTAAGAGAATGAAAAAAGGCAGATATATGATTTGCAAAATGAAAACCTAATTGACTAAGTCTTTTTTTATACAAAACGGTGACGTCTTGACAAAATAGGGAATAACCCGATTCTTTCCAATTTGCCGATTTTCCAGTTCTTTTTGATTTTTTCGGTCTAATTGGGTTTTTGGCCAAACCAATTTTTCCTAGTTTAACCAATCGATCAGTTGTCGGTTCGCGATTAAATTGGTTCAACCGGACGGTCCGATCCGATTTCAATAACATTGCTAATGCCTTTATCATGTTATACCTTTCAATCACATAATGGTAGGTTATTAACCCAAAGCTGTATACATTTATCATATCAAATAGTCTATTTATATAGATATCCTATGCATCAATTAGGTATTTCCCACAACTTCAGTCTCTTAATTACGTATGCATAATGGCTTATTCTATAATATACTCATCATTTTCATGTTAGTTATAACTGTCTTAACTTAATATCTTATCATGCATATCATTTATCAATTGATCTAACATATTTATGACTAAGCATTTTAGCTACTATATGCATGCATTCTTTTACTAAACTTATTACATCACTTACTTCATATATATATATATATATATATATATTTAAGAGCCCTTTTTATACATATTAAACGTACAAAAAAACTTGCACCAAAATATAACCAAAAAGAATCCTACATCAACTTCTATGACTTAGGTGTTGGCCTGTCCTGATACAGAAATCATTCCTGAGCAAAAGCTTTTATAGCAGTACCTACACGGATTAAATAACCTGTGCTAAGCTATAAAGCTTAGTAAGGATGCTAATTTTGAAAGACAACCACTCACAGCGATTGTCAAAAAAATATAACATACAAAAGTTGATAATAACAAGAATAACATATTTAAAATAAATAAATGACAGAATAGAATATCATCATTAATAATCAATTCTCATATTTATATTAACTTGCTTGAAATTAAAGCATAATATAGGAGGATTAGTATCAAAAGTATCCAACTATCACATATGCAATGGGAAATACAGTTAAACATATTATCTCATGTATCATACTTTATTCATCTAAAATTTAACTGTAACGTAATAACACAACAGTTTAGCCTGCTTAAGTTCTAAAGGTGGATAACGGAATCGGTGGATACTTGAGGTATCAAAACGATGGATATTCGAAGACATCAAAACTATGGACCCAATCAAGGCCAACTGTACGATGGACCGATCAAGGACCTAAACGGGTTCACGGAACAACCCAAATGGGCTGTGCAAGATCCAGCAGGATCAACTATACAGTGGACCTAAAAAGGTCGATTGTGGCAGCTGTAATTCCCTATAGGCGCCTATCTATCCACAATTGAACTATAATTGCAGGCAAAACTCTAGTTAATCTTTCTTTTCATATATCATGCTTGCACTTATAGTGTTCATTTTGCACATGTATAATCATATGATAGCTATATTGTTACTATGACATAATTGCATATGTAAGTTCATTTAATGATACAATTACTTTTTACATACCATCATTAGATATCTCATATTAGCATAATCATGATATGTTAATCAAGTAATGCATCATACCTATTCAAGTGTTCATTAGTAATACTTTACAATATAGCATATCGTATATATGTGATCATGTATACAAATACATAATCCCTAATGAATATAAATATATAACATCATAATAATATACTTTATTATGTTATCATTCAGGCATCACACATGAACATAGTCATACATAGTATTTCTTATTTCACAGTATAAGTGCACGTTCAAATATAATTCACTCTATCATTAGAGTATGAATATGTAAGATTAATTGCATAAAACAATCATGCACAAATTTCATCACAAATATATGTTAGATATATTCATCACAAGTCCTTACCCATGTACACTTGTGAATATATATGTATACATATAATCTTGTAGTAATAGTCATATTACATGTCCTATCCAATTCATTTTGTAATCACATAATACATATTTAGCTCAATTAATTAAAAACCATAAGATAAAGTATATTAAAAATCTGCATGGGCCAGCATTCTGGACTCAAATTGTGAGCCACAAATGAATTTGAAAATGTCATTTTTAGGCTAAATGATCTTCTACAATAAAATTCTCCTATGTGTCTAGTTTCCATATCATCAAAATTCACCTTAATATCTTACCTATAGCTCAAGATATTTGAGAAATACTATAGGCTGTTCATAGAACCGAAACAGTATTTGCTGTCACTTATAAAAATTCATAGCATAAAATTAAGAGGGATTTAGACCAATATTTCTTCATAAAAAACGTGATCCTAGGTATCTAGTTTACCCAGAATTTTACAGCATAAGATTTTGACTTCTCTACTAATACTTATGCCCAAATACCAAAATCTGTATCTTAACAGTACAAACAGATTCAACGAATTTCATGCTAATTATTTGACATACTTAAAAATACAATTAGGCATTACTTCCTTCATATAAAATGTGTATTTATGAGTCTATTTTTCATAGGGATTAATCTCATGTCATTCTGATTATTGTACATACAGATATCTCAATTTTTCCCCAACCTGGTCCAAAATCCGAAATTAGTAGTTCTCCTAAATTCAATAAATCATAAAAAAAATCTATAGGCAGAATTGAAGGTAGGTTCCTTCTTCAATTTTGTAGGCAAATGTCTTATATAACTACAGAAATTTGATTTGTTACAATTAGAGGTCTCTATTACAACTTACACTAAATTTTCAGTCACTAGATCAGAATATTCATCTCATCCCTTCATGCACATTTCTTACACTGTACTCTCTTTTAATTACTACAAATTCAATTTAATCACAACAAGTTCCAGCAACCATATTCACATGCAACAACCAAATTCACATGCATTAAGGTAGCCCTAATCTCATACCTTGGCCTAATTTCCTTTAGCCAATTAATCTTTTGCAAGACCTTTTTTTTTATCTCTTCTACCTTCTCCTTCTTTATCTATAACCAACATCATCTTTTAATCAAAAACTCAAGCACCATACTCAACCATTACTTCAACAAAATGAGAAGAAGAAGGGGAAGAAGAAGATACAAATCAATTGAGATTGTTGCCTTATAATTGTATACTTAGTTGCTCTTGATTAATCAACATACAATGTCACTTAAATTGCTTGATAAATTTCAAAGATATGAATGAGAAGAGATGAAAGATTTTCTGGTTTTTCCTCTCCAAATGCCGACTTCCATCTCACTATCTCCTAAATTTTCATTATATAGTGACATGAAAATATCCTTTTTAATCCTTCAACCTTTTGCATGTTCTACTAAAACCTCTCCTCTTTTTTGCATGCTAACTTTAACCCCTCTATTTACTCCTTTTCTTAAATCAACCTTTCTATTTATTTCTTTCTCTTAAATTAACCTTTTAATCATTCATTTATTTACATTTACCCCTAAAGATGCCATAATTACAAATTTACCCCAAATTAATACTTTATACTTCAATTATACCCTCGATTAATATTAAACTATAACAATAAATTTTATTTTCATGCAATTAATATAATAACACAATAATTTATCACTTGTCTCATACTTTATATGAAATTTTCATTTTTAATTTAATCTTAATCAAATAAAATCCTTATCAAATCATGAAAATTTTAATTAGGGTCATGTAAGGGGTCTCACAGGTATCCTTACTGATACATAACTTGGTGACTTATCATGATTTTACATAGCTCATATAAGTTCAGATTGTTGCATGTTTGATTTTATATGCTCTCCATTGTTTGATCAGCTAATATGGGGCTTACAATTTCTGTCTCGTCCAAACTTGTTATACAAGCAAGGACTAAAGGAGGTAAAAGAATCAACAATTCAGAAGGTGTCAATCATGGGGAATGTTGATGTCCCAGTTGAATATTGGAAGTGAAGATCTGCTCATGTTAAGGTATCTAATTTGCACTTATTATTAACTTCAGGAAATTGTCCATATGCACCAGCTGTTTGTGATTGTGCAACTTTTTTTTTAAATACAAATATGTAAATGGAAAATGATTTATGTCTAAAAGTATCGGTGGTGATAGTGCTAATATAGTACTTCAATTTACGATATAAGAATTTGAGTTCCAACTCAATTTACATTAAATAGTTTAATTCATTTTTATAACACCTCTGTTTGCTTCTTTTTGTTTAAGACATATTATTAATGAATTGACATGAGTATGAACTGATTTCATAACATATTTTTTCGAGTCAAATTCATTAACATTCATTTTTTAAAATTGCTGTTCAAAATTCAATTCTTTAATCATTATTAACCACTAAATTTAGTTATTTGAATCATTGGTAATTAAAAATAAAAATTCAACGCATATAATTATCCTATGAAACATTATATATATATATATATATATATATATATATATATATATATATATATATATATATATATATATATATAATGTCACGCAAGCACTATATATTTCAATTATAGTTTTACTTACTCTTATATTCATCAAGGAAAATATAGTTATATCTATATAGTGTAAATTTGAGGACCTATTATGCATTTAGTTAATGACTTTCATTTTGTTCTGATGATTGTTGATGATTTTTCAAGATTTACATGAGCCTTTCTTATGAGTAATAATTCTGAACATGATGATACCGAAACCAAGCCTATGAGGTTCCTGGTTTCATATCGAAAGGAAGCAGTGAAGTTGCTAGCTCTGCAATGGCAGATTCTTGGTCATTTGATGTAAAGATGTATTGCAATTGTTGTTGTTATTCTTATTACATAATTATTTAGTAGCCACTCTTGTAATTCTTTTATATCTGGAAGCTTGATGTCCATAATATCTTAATGTTTTTGGAACTGAGAAATATAGCTTGTGCTTCAACATTAAGATAGTTTAAAAAAAAAAGATGAAAATTATTTGAGGCAATGAATTTGGAGAATCTGCTAAGTCTTGAGATTTATATGTAACTTGAATATGATCATTAGTTTTAACTTTTAAGCATAGTATATTTTGTTTAATAGCATGCAATATAGTGTTTAACTTTATATATGATAGATTACATGAATATATTCATGGATCAATCATTGGTGGATTTGATACCAAAATTAGTATAGTTCACTCAGTTGTATGTGAAGTTTACATTTATTCCTACTTTAGATGATAGAAATAAGAACTTACTGCTAATTTTTAGTTTACATTGCATTGTCGTGCAATCATATGTTTTTGGCAGTTAATGGCTCTTTCAGGAATGCAATCTCTCCAACTTTCCTACCTGTCAATCATGGGTTTTTGATATTAAAAAAATTGGAATAATTTTTAGCGACAGAAAATATCGTTGTTAATGTTTTTACTTATTGGTGAATTTAGCAACGAAAAATGGTTTCCGTTGCTAAAAATAACAACGGAATCTAAAGTCCGTTACTAATTTTAGCAACGAAAATCAATATCCGTTGCTACATTTAGCAATGGAAATTTATATTCCGTTGCTAAAATTGACCAATCCACTGAATCTTGCATTGTTGAATTTAGCAATGGAATTGAATTTCCGTTGCTAAAAATAGCCACTACCGAATTAGCAACCGAAATTTTCATTGCTAATTGCTGTTGCTATTTTTTATTAGCAATGGAAAATTGACATTTTTCGTTGCTAAATTACAATTTTCTTGTAGTGAGATCTGGCAATCGGGTCGGATAAGACAGATGTGGATAAACTTTTTTCAAATTTTGAATTTTTTGAGTGATTTTTAGGTTTAGTCACTTCTTTTTCGGGTGGATTTGGATCGAGTTATGGGCCATAATTAGGTTCGAAAATTTGAATCAGGCCATGCTACATCAAATCAAATTGAAAACTAAATCGGAGCAGGTTGAAAATAATTTGATATATTTGGCACGATTTGTACATAAAAATTCTTTTATATCGATTCGGTTTGCAATATTCAAAAATTGCTAAAATCGAGCCCATTAAATTATTAGTAAAATTACACCATTTTGATTTCCAAATTAGGAGGCTGATAGCAACAGAAATAAAGTAAGATAAAGAGGGAGGAGAAATGAGACTATGAATAATAGAAAAAGAAGAAAAAGTCGAGTGATAAGAAATTTGAGATTGACACTATATATATATATAGGCTTTAATTATTATCCCTTTAAACAGTGGGGTAAAAAGAAAAGAAAAAAAGAAAACTCAACAAATAAATTTCTTTTTTTTTTTTGAAAGGTGTAAATAATATTAACATGTAATTCAAACATATCCATTTCTCCACTTAAAATAATAATACACTTGCGATATGATATATTAACAGTCATTTATAAATCCATACATCGACGCAGGCATTTGGCTAGTTACTGACATTAATGAATTTGAACACCCCCGATATAATAGTAGGAATAACTACACTAAAATTTGAACCATGATGTTCGCTAAAATCTTTTAAATATTTGTCTAAAAATATAAATTACTTTTAACTTTAGTAAGTATTGCCCTAATAATTTGAAAACCTTTACAAATTTTCAAAAAATAAAACTTGGTGATTTTGCCTGTTCGTTTGATGGTTAGCCTAATATAGTAAATATTGATCGTTCACCAGACAAGTGCACCATCATCAATGCCAAAAAACCATGTTCTTGCTCATTTACATTAAATTGAAAAATAATCTAAAAGGTTTGTACAAATAATAGGAACGACAGAAGAGTCTTAGGAACTACTTATCAAACTGTTGTAGTTCAATTCCCCATACTGATGCCAACTGAATCAACAATTGGTCAGGTACTATACCTTCCCAGTCTTCAGGTGGATCCATTGTTGTTGAAGCTTCATGCAAATTCAGTAGGAGCTCCTTCTTCAATTCCATTGGAATTCCTAGCACATCTGGTCCGTTTTCCATCACTATTTCTACCAACTGAACAACAAATCGCAATTAAATCAAAATATATTCAAGTTATCAACAAAGTATGACCACTGCAAGAAAGGCAGCTAAGCACAGTGCTGGAGTAAGTAAGACCAGACCTTTCCAATTTTTATTATAAATTAGCTCTACTCCTAGATCATTAGATCCGCCAAGTCCAAAATGCTACGGATCATTGGACTTCCACAGGTGCCTTGAGAGAGAACTTTCTAAATAATATTGCTGTCAAAATCTATTTTTGGAGAAGTGAGACTATGATGTGATACTACTAGTCCATTCCGCAGCAACAAAAATTTGGTGAAACTTTCTCCTGAAGCCCTTTTGGTATCAAAATTTGTGCAAAGTATGGGATGGCAGCTTCTGCCCAAGTAGATTGGGTATTACTTGAATACCTTTTGAAGTAAACCAAGGTTTAACTATATTGTAAATATAATATATACAACTATACTGTAAATATAATATATACCAAGCTTTTATCCACCCTATAAGGATCAGGTAAAGAATCCAGTGACAAGGCAAAACAATAATCCTAAGAGCAAATTCACCATACTGCAACACAAGTTTGGACCTAAATAGTTTTGCCTATTTACCTCCGTAATGTAACACTAGACCTCACATTCATTTTTTACTTCAAAGTTGAAGGCATTCTGTATTGTAATTCAATTCAGAGAATCTCTCATGAATTTAGCTCAGTAAGCAAAGGTTGAAAAATAAAATAACATTCTACAAAAAAGTAACTTCACAAGAACAGAATACATGCAAGATATGAAATATTGTACACTTCATCATGTAGCCAGGAGCATGTGGAAGGAAAACCCATACCTGATGGATCCACAACAAACAGATGTCAAACAAGTTCTGCTCCAGTAGAAACTGCACAATGGCATGCAAGACCTCGCACGCTGTCTCAATTGAGAGTTGATCAATTACAGGACCTGACCTGTCCATAAGCTTTATAAGCAGGAAATCATCCCCTGTAGATACAACTTCAGTAAAAGCTGTATCCACATCACCCATTTTAAGCGCATCCATTGCACTACTCCAAGAAGTCCAAATAGGATCCCGCTCTGGCCCTCCATTATCATCTCCCATAGCTTCCATTGTTAACTCCGGGATTGCAACTCTTGCTGTCCGGGATGATCCATTATCCTCCCCAGCCACCCGAATGGCTTCCAAGGTAGCTTCATCCTTAGAGGCTTGCCAGACACTTCTAGCAGAAGGCCCCTCACCTAGCCTAACAGGTCCAGCACCTTTATCCCAAGCTCTCCTGCTGCCAACCTGATCACTTTCAGTTTCTGATTTTGGTGATCTACTATCCATAGAGCCACCAACTGGAGGTCTCCTTGAGCTAACCTGCCCATTTCTTGATGCACCATAACTTGCAAAATCCCAAGCATCAGACATATCAGATCTCCAATGACTGCCCCTTCCTCTCATGCCTGAAGCAGGGGCATCAGCTTGGGTGAATCTTTCCCCAAAAGGAACACGTGCACTATACTTGGCACTGGAGTACTCAGAGAAGCCATTATACTTCCCCAAAGGTCTATTGGATCCCTCAAAACCCATAGGAAAATTACTAACCCTCCGACCTGATGATATCGATAAATCACGTGCCATGTCTTCAACAATTCTCTCAAGACCCCTCACTCTGTTTTCCAAAGTCACCATGCTATTATGAGAACCGCCCATGAAATCCTACAAGGTGCAGCCTCGTTAGTGCATCAAATGAATGCATGACAGCAATTTCCTTGTGCAAAAGTAGGGATGATCACGGGGCGGGGATTCTCCGGCCCCGGAGGGGATCCGCCCCGTTCGGGGCGGGGAATCCCCGAAATTTCCCCCCGCGGGGACGAGGGCGGGGGAAAAAAATTTCCCGTCCTAAAATCGGGGACGGGGAATGGGATCCCCGCGGGCCCCGCAAAAAATATATATATATATATATATATATATATATATATATATATATTAAAATATAATATTTTATAAATAATTAAAATATAATTTAATTTTATAATTATTAAGTTTTAAATTATTATTGATTTTAAATTTTTTATTTATTAAATATTATATTTTAATTTTAATTATTAATAAAATATTATATTTAAAAAAAAACGGGGGACCCCGCGGGAGACGGGGATCCCCGCGGGGCGAGGACGGGGGGAATTCTTCCCCCGACATTGGTGGCGGGGGCGGGGCGGGGAATCCCCGCCACTGGCGGGGGAGGGAGTGGGGGAGCATTCCCCAGCCCCGCCCCGCCCCGTGATCATCCCTATGCAAAAGTCTATACATACCTGGAGTATATTTGTGAGATGTGTTTGTTGTCTCTCCAACTGCAATAGCTGCCTCTGAATTGCCAACCAACTTCCTTTGCTATTCATGAAGGATCCTTCAGCTTGGCCATCAGACTTGGAGAAACCTGCACGACTGCCAGATGATTCCCTGTGATTTACTTCAAGCCTGTCATCATCAAATGCTCTAGATCTTGAATGTTTCCCAGCATTTCCTCTATCTATGTTACGATACTTATGGAAAGATCCATGCAGATCATCCGGTTGGCTGTTTCCAATGTTGTTTGACCTTCCCCTTGATTCAGAATCATTTCGTTCTAGGTTTTCCTGATTATTCAAATTTGAGGAATTGTTAAATCTACGAGGAACAACAACTTCCACTGGCAGGTCGCCAGTCCCCCTTGTTTCAAGTTTCTGGAAGAATTCTGGGTTTAAATCTTTGTCCGTCAAGGCAGGAGCCTTCTTCTTCAATATTACAACTGTTTTATTAGGAATGCATCCAGCTTTGCTTTTTGAAACAGAATCCACAGTCAGGGAAGAACCTCTGGATTGTTCTGTTTTTTGGTCACTTGAATTTGGAATCTTATCTGATAATTCTGCTTTTTCTGAATGGTCTCCATCTGATGATTGATTGAAAAGAACATAACAAAGAGGAAAGGATTAGACATTTAAATTATCAGTATCAAAAACCATATCGTTTATGAAATACTCACCACGAGTGGAAGCCTTTTGATCATCCAAATTACCATCTTCTGCTTTCCCTGCCATTTTCTTCCATAATTGCAATGCCTCTGTCATGCTGTCTCTAACAGGCTTGATCTGTTGGACATATAAACCATGATGATTTTAGTATGATGATGGTCCAAAGTGCAATAACTGGTGAAAGGAACCTACCTACCCTGAACTTTCAAGGCAATATTCTTCCGGATTGTACAATAAACAATTTGACCACCATGTGAATAACAAGAATAATATGCCAGTATAATCATCTTGAAGAAAAAGGGGGCAGTCCATTCATTCTTCCAACAGATTTATCAAGTTATTCCAGAAAATTCATGGCGTACAATATTTTGGGTGTCCTTATTGTGAATTGGGGCTAGCAACTAAAGAATTTAAACTTCTCCATGAGATTTGCATACTATTGATAAAAGTTGAAATAATAAATAATGCATACTGCTCATTAGCAAAAGAAAATTTATATCGAAATAGTTTTCAGGTGGGGCACAAGCTCCAGCAAGCAACAAAAGCATACGACATGTAAAAACTTTCTACTTAGATCTCATTTCATTCAAAAGATCTAAATACAGAAAGTGCATCTGCATATCAGAACTTTTGCTTCCAAATTATGAATCAAGTTTTATCATAACAAGAGAGAGAGAGAGAGAAGAGAGGATAAAATACTAGTCAAAATACGATATATCACACCTTTTCCCCTCTTTCGATTTTCCAAGTTTTAATTTGCAATAACAGAGTGTTTTTGGGGAAATGGCTAGGGAATTCTTCAAAAAGTCATTGATTACATAAAATGCAATTTATTGTCATCATCAATAACTCCTGTTATGCTTTCTGATCATATTTTTGAATGATGCTCTCATCAAACAAAAGAAAGTTATTGACAATGAGCAGATGCAATGACATCAACATAGAACACCAGTACATGTGCATATTGACCAGCAAAAAGAAATATGATAGAGATGCAATGACCAAGAAAATAGAGTATAATAATGTTAAAGGAACCACACAAATAGGAATGCAATGAGCAAACACCTTGTCAAAACGGCAAGCATCAAGTACTGTAAGTGTTGAATTAGCAGTACAATCTTCAATCAAACTGCTTGAATACAATGCTATGGCACATAAAGCATCAGCAGCAGCCTTGCGTGTTGCCCAATCTGTACTTCCAAGACAGTCATGAATACTTTGCAACAACGGTTCCAACCCATGTGGTGCAATTGCTCCAACCTGTAACAAGTTTTAACTCTTTAGAGTTCCTTATTTTTTGTTATCTTTATGGTAAATTTCATACAAATACACTACCATCACTCAAAGTGCATATTGCACACCAACTGAGCTTGTTTCAACTATCAACCAATGTAGAAAACCAAACTAAGTCTGAGTAATTACAAGTAGCATCTATTAATCACAAACCAAAGGAAGCAAATTTGCCAAAGCACTCTTTGGAATTCATGTGAAGCATCCAATCAAGCATTAACCTAATGACCAAACACCATTTGAAGCTTACTTCCAAAGCAAATATAACGGAAACATATTGCTCAAACCTGTGAAAGACTTGCCACAACACCCAAGACTTCAGCTTTGGCATGGAAATTCTGATTATTCAATAATTTACAAATCCGAGGACACAACTGTTGAAATTCTCTCGCAGGTATGTTTTCTAACTCAGCACACTTTATCATCTTCACCATACACATAGCTGCACCTATTTGCACAATTTTCTTCGGCTCTCGCACGGCCTTTAACAATGGCCTAATAAATAACTGTATTGTACCTTTCTCTCCAACTCTCTCCTTCAAGTATAACTCTGACAAGATCCCAATCCCATCAGAGCATGCATTCCTCACGCATGAATCAGAATCTTTCAAAATTTTAACAATGTGGGCAATGATTTTGGCCAAATGATGTAATTTTAAATCATTGTGAATTTGACAGCAAAAAGAAAGTAAGTAGATACAATCCCTCTTGACAATGGATTTGTTGGTGGGATTACATGAGGAACTATAAAGCAAATTCAGGAGCAAGGGCAGGGCTTTGGGTGATAGGGTTTGAGCAATGCATTGGAGGTTTTCAAGGGCAACCTCGTGGGTGTCATGATCAGCAAGTTTTGAGAGAGAAAGCAGGATATCCTGCTTGAGAGCAACATTGGAAAAGTGGGTGGAAAGAGAAGAGGATATGGACAAAGGTGAAATTGAAGATGGGTTTGGGTGTTTTGTAGGTTTGAGGGATTTGGATGTTTGTAGGCTCATGCTGTATTCTTTACACAGAATGAGAGACAGACTTTCGGATAATAAAGTGAAAGGAAATCAGAGATGTGGAGATTGCAGGGCATAGAAATTAAAGTTTTACTCAAAAAGAAGTAAATGAAGTTTAGGGAAATGGTCTTCATAAGCAGATGGCTTCCACAGTTATATATGAATCAGCTGAAAAAATATCTGAAATCGTATCTTCATGGCTTACATTTAACCAATATAATCAACTGAAGATTCAAGAGATCAATGCCTTACACCATGCTTCAGCAACAATCCCAACATGTTATGTTCTTTTCCTTCACAACCAAGTAAACTACATATATCAACAATATTTAGCAGATATTAAATATAAAGGTACTCAAAATTACATAATCAAACACAAAAGAACAGTCAAAATCCCCAATTGACATTTCTTTCTTATTTTTTTTTTCTTTTTCCATTTTATCTCTCTAAATCAAATATTAATATTATCTCCTTCTATTACACAATATAGGTGCAAAACTAACAAAAACCACAATGACAAAACCATAAATATAAACCACATGCCCAAAACTGCATTTCTAATCCTGCCACAATCCTATATCCTAAAATGTATCATCCGCCAGAAATAGCTTGAATTTCAGTTACATGAAATCCAAATAAACGCTAACAATTCCAGTTTCCATACAATTCTCTGAAAGTTCTATAACAACCAAATAAAGAAAAATCAGCAATTTTAGCCTCAACTTCACATAGAACCATACACAAAAAAAGTACACACACCAAACCGCATTGTTAAAAACTATCAGTTTATGCAGATGTCAAAATGAATAAAGTCGGACACCAAATAACTCAAACCTGAGCCAAACTTGTCACAACTCCTAACAAAGCAGCCTTTGCCTGAAAATTCTGCCCATTCAACAGCTTACAAATTCTCGGAAACAATTTCTGGAAAGCCGCAGTGGGCACATTTCCGCCACCGCCATTGCCATCCCCATCGCTGGTGTCCATAGCCGCACACTCAACCATTCTCGCCATACAAATAGCAGCACCGGATTGAACCCCTTTGTTCTGTTCCCCCATTGCCTCAAAAAGCGGCCTTACAAATAACCCCACCATGGATCCCGTTCCATTACTCTCCGCTCCTCCCTCGGCGCCACCCCCAGTCTTCAAATACAGCTTTGACAGAACCCCAATAGCATCTCTACACGCATCTTTGACACTAGAATCCGAATCTTTAAGCCTCTTAACAATGTGGGCAATGATTTTGGTCAAGTGGGGCAACGTTAAATCGCGATGAGATTGGCAAGTTAAAGAGAGTAAATGCAAAGATTCTTTCTTGACAGAATGTTTGGCATTGGAGGAATCAGACAAAGAGTCGTAGAGAGAGTTGAGAAGCATAGGGAGAGCTTCAGGTGAGATAGATTGGATGATTGAGTGAAGGTCTTCAAGGGCGATCTGATGGGTGTCTCGGTCGGCAAGTTTAGAAAGAGAATTAATAATTCGTTGCTTGAGTTCTACCATGGCTAAATGGGTAGAGAGAGAAGAAGATCTTGAGTTGGGTTGATTCTGGTTAGGGGGCTTTGTGGGTTTTGCAGATTTGGGAGCTGGTGCATTCATTTTAATCGATAATTGGGTAATGGGTATTTGCAGAGAATGAAAATGGGATTTTAGAGAAATGTAGAGAGCTTTGATTTTTTGAAAATGAAAATGGGGTTTCAAATAGAAAACAGACTTCAGTACAGAAAAAGTTAGCTTTGATTTTGAGACGAGAGAGACGAAGATGAAGAGATGAAGTGAGAAGGAAGCTTAAGTAATAATGTTGATTGTTATGTTTGTTGAGGAGGCACCAAGCGAAGCATGTGAAAGGTGAGATCTGTGAATGCGAGAGTAAAGAGTGAGGGAAACAACAAAAGGGTCTGTTATTTGAAAATTGAATAAGCTAAAGTATGCTTATTTTCCTGTAAATTACGGATTAAGCAACTAAAAATTAGATGGGAGAATGAGAAATGACATTTGGAAAGAGGTTTCCATGTAAGTGGGGCCCTTTTGGGATGAGAGTTGGAGGCTGGGATCAAAATGATCATGACCCTCTATTTGTCTGACTTGGCATGAATGCCAAATTGCCATTTAAAAACAGAAAATCCCATGAAATTGGGTTAGTTGTGGGACTCCAATCGTAAATGTTGAGTGAGTTTTTCTTGTTAAACAGATGGGATTTGTTTGGAAGCTGGATAGGTTGGTAGAATAAATTTGTTTTTTTTTTAAATTCAACAATTTATAATTTCTAATAAATACATTTTTTTGAACAATAATTATTATATGTTCAAATTGAGCTCGGTGTAAAAGTATAAATATACACGTGTATGTATTATGCTTTGATTAAAATTATCCTAATATAATCACTTTAGTTATATTTTTGTTTTTCAAAAGATCATTATATTAACAAGAGACATTATAAATTCACATTGTGTTGTCATATTTAAATAAAATTTATCTGTAAGAAATTTTCTTACTAATAAATAAGCAGTTTTATTTGTTTTCTTACAAATAAAAATAAAAAAAATATTACATTTCCCACAAGGGAAAAATATCCACTAAAACACTTGTCGATTTAACAAAAGTAGTAATCAAACCACTCAAAGCATCAAAACATATTTTATTGTCTCCCTTTATAACAAAATTGGCCCAACCATACTGTTCAACTATCATAGCTAAGCCGCAGAATTGGTGAAATGCCAATCGGTCTATCAGGAACTTCATTCAGGGTGACTCGAGGTGAACTTAAAATGATTCTCACATTCTCTTCTTGAAAACAAAGAAAAGTTTTTGCCTTATCTCGTTCATAGTTATTTTTCCTTAGTTGATCTACAAGTTAAGAAAAATCAAGATTATTCTTCAATAACGGAATGAAAGGATAACTAGATGGAATCCAAGGATCTACACAACACTTAACAATTGCTTACTCCCTTCTACAGGCCATATAAGTCCTTAATGAGTAAAGAGGCTCCACCATCCATCCCCATGATGGGTTCGACACAGGAAAAGCTAAAGGAAAGAAGTATTAGAAGATATTTCCCTTTTAACATTTTAGCTAACAATGAGTCCTGATTATTTAGAATTCTCCATCTTTGTCGAGCAAGAAGGGTTAAATTAAAACTACTTAACTCCCGAAATCCTAATCCTCTATTTCGCTTATTGCAACACAAATCAAACCAAGCGATGCATTGCTCTTTTTTAAATATCCCAATGCTGGCCCCCCCAAAATTTAGCACACAAATATTTAGACTTCATTTTTTTAAAATTCTCTTAAATTAAATTTGATATTTTATTAATTAAAATGTCATGTCTTAAAATTTAATAAGTTGTTTAAGTACTTTTTATAAATTAAGTAAACATTGATTAAAAAAATAATAATTTTATAAAAGGAAAAAAGAATTCATTATTATTGATCATTAAATTAATAAAATCATGGAATATCAAAGAGAAAATGGCGTGATTTTGAGGAGCTTCTAAATAAACATCAAGACACTCCCAAGTATTAGAAAGTCAATGGTTTGACCATTTTATCCTTCCATATCCAATTACCGCGTAATAAACTCATTTCACCAAGTTTTATCTTATTGAAGTTATAGTATTTATGGACTCTATGTCAACTCTAGGCTAATCAAGCCCTAAATTTGTTTATCTTTTAATCTATTAATCTTTATTCCAATAATGCTCATTTTATGAATCTCATCCATGAATGCATTCTGCTATGGCCTGAGCTCGTGGAAGTGAGATAAACCTCTTCAAATAATCCGAGTCGACGAATCATTTGTCAATCATTCAACTATCTTCAAGTGACACATGTTATACCCAATCTCCAAGCTGTCAATAATCAATTGCAAACGATAAGTAATGAAATCAAAGTATAAAACTTAGTACTTAAGATGTTTTGTTGATCTTAAGTATAATAATACTCTCACAACTAATATTATGAGATACTTTCATTGACATAGATTATTTATCCATGTGAAGATCCCATATTAGGTCTCTAATGCACTCGTTTCTCAAACAAGCATCCACATGTTATAATTATGAGTATCATCATACTGACAGCTTGTGAGAACAACTACCTGATCAAGTCAAAAAGTATAACATGTACTATTTAACTGGTGTCTAGCAAGTATACTAGATCAGCTAGTAATATACAAAAATAAGATTAAGATCCCAAATGTCGTACCCAAGAAAATATGGATTACTAAGCCAAATATCTTTAAGTGAATTAAATTGATCTGAAATTATTTCCCAAGTTTTTGAATTAAAGGCAAGAATTAAACTAAATACCAAGAAAACAAAAACAAAACTAAAACTAAGATTAAATGGACATAAATTAAACACAATTCAATAACTAAAATACTTTTGCTAAAGGAACTATCTACCTTAACTTCTACTGCAATGACTTAGATCAAAGGTAACATAAGCAATTATGGAAAAACCAGTGAAAATAAATACAAATATCTTAGAATATCATTCTAAGCATTAAATCCTCCATTTAGGAACAATCCAACACCTAGCATAAAGATCCGGTTTTAAACTTCTAAATCTTCATTAGACCCTCTCGAGAGAGATCTAAATCTAGCTTATTCTCAATTCAACATTCTTAACTTAAAATCAATCCATGAACAATAAATCACTGCCTCAATTCTTAGAACGCAACAATTCATCGACATGAGAAAAATAAGCTAAAAACATGCATATCATAAATCATAAGTGAAATTGACAATTAACCATTTATTCAATACATCAATCATCAACACAAACATAACTCAAGATAAGAATTAGAATAAGAATTAAGAAATAACAACTTATCATGAAATTAAGTTCAAATTCAAGTCTTTACAATAAAAGTACGAGGGATAAGGAATTACTCACCAAACATGATTGAAATAAAAGAAAAAAAATTAAGAGATACAATACTCATAAAACTTCAAACTTGCTCGTGATGACTTCTCAATACACCAGTAGAAAGCTTGAGTCTTTACAAGGATTGAAAACTAAGAAAAACAACAAGAAAAACTTAAACTAAACTACTTGAAAACTATTATACAAAAACTAAAGCTAAAATTCATGATAAAATTGTCTCTCCTAGTTTTTGTGCTTTGTTTTGTATTTATAGCTTGTAAAGAGGAAGTTTCGTGCCTTCAGACTTCATATTCAGTAGAGGAAAAGAATTTTAACCGTAACTGAACTCTCTGGCTTGATAGAGTGAAATATCACTCCACTAAGTAGCCTCATGCTACACTTCTTCTTTAGGTGGCTTAGTAGAGTGATAAATCACTCCACCGTGTGCCTTTTCTGCTCCCTTTATACCCCACTCAATACAGTGAAGAGTCACTCCACCAAGTGGTTTGTCTCTAAAACTCATGAACAAAAGCTTAACTCCTTAAAAACTTTCCAAAGCTGAATTCTTCGCTTTAGTCCTTGGATTATCTTTTTTCTGCAATTAAACCCCTAAAAATAGCAAATTACACAATTAAGCAACTAAAATAACAAATTAAGAAATTAAATAATAAATTAACTAAAATAACATAAAAGTAACATAATAAATACAATAAACATGCACTAATAATATGATATAATTCATACTTATCAAATACCCCACACTTAGCCTTTGCTCATCCCAAGCAAATCTAAACAAATCAACTCATTAAAATAATCAACTCAGAATCATGCAATTCAAAACTAAGTTTGGTAATTAACAAGAGAACTCAATAAAATTTCAACCAAATTAGATTCATCCTAGAATATATAAGCTAGATTCTATGTGTATGTGCAAGACCAAAATATTTTAAGTAATTTTCAAAATCGAGACACTAATACAAATTCATAATCAAGCTTAGAATGAATGTACACCTAAGTGTACAAATGGTTTTACACTTGAAACTTTAGAAACACTATAGGCCTCTCCTTTAGCATTGGAACCCAAAAGTCATCTTCGCTAAATAACTCAAAAATAAACATAGAATCACTAGGACTTTTAAAGGTTGTAATGGGGTTAAGGTGTTGGTTATCAAAGAATGGATAATAGATAATCAAAGAGAATATCCACTCTAAACTTGAACATATCCAATTTTCAAAAATTTCAAACTACTAAGCACAAATCCCTTTATCGTGCTTGTTTATCACTCCCTTAATCATTAAGCACATCCCAAAAGAAGAGATAAAACTAAAATCCCTCTCAATTTGCTTCCCTCTTAAATTGCTCAATTTCACAATATTTTGAGAAATCAAAATTTCTTTCCCTTGTAAATACCCCACATTTAAGATTTTGCCATATATGCTAGCTTTAATTCAAAATTTTCTTTCTTTTTCTTTTTTTTCTTTCTTTTCTTTTCTACTAGCTTCTTTGCTGGCCATTTACAATATCATAAGTAAAAACAAGTACATCTTTCACTCATTACTTGACTTCTTAACAATTACTGTCCATGATAGCAACAATCTTTTCTCATTACACTCCTCAAAATACCTAGCAAAAGTAATATATCGCAATCCTAGAGTGGCCAATTCTAAAATGGAAAGACAAAGGCTTTTTAAGTTATATGATAAATCAATAAGGGTACCAAGAAAAATTGAATATGGCACGCATTAAGCATGCCTCATTAGGCTCAAAAAGGTTAACAAGGGACAAAAATACATATAAGGTAGATAAATAAGCTCAATTATGGTAAACAATAAAAAATATGCCTAGGTTATTTTCTAGCTTGTTTGAGGTATTTCTATGCTTTGAAGGGTGATAAGCAAGGTTCTAGTATTTTAAAATATCTTACTCAACTATTTCAATGCATTGGTTTTTCTTCTAATTTAAAACTAGTCTTTTGTGCTCAAAAAGTGAAAACTAACAAATATGGTTCAAGCTTAATGCTAAACTAGCTAAAATTCTATTAAACAATATGTTTGTCTTCATGCTAAATAAAAAATTTGAGCATTACACATTCTAAGTTAAAGTTCAAAATTGTTCAATTTTGAGAAAAAAAAAACTAGGGCGACCTTAAACTAAATGTAAGTTAAGTGACAAATTAAACTAACTATAATACTGACATACAAATCACAAACCAACTAAACAACTAAAAGAAAAATAGAACAACTAACTAAAATAAATCATGAGTAAGAAGAAAGAAATTCCTTGAATTTCTGAGTTCAAAACCATATTCAGCTGGGCTCTATCCCCCTCTTTAAAATTTTGCTGTCATCAGTAAAGTTGAGTTCGAATATAAATGGTAGTAGAGGTGGTCTGGAAGGACTAGGAGCACCAGTATTCTTTATTCCCATAGTGGCTCCTACATAAGTCAAAATGTCAAACATAAGTGTCTAAAATTTAAAGTGCAAAAATCCCTTTTAAGAGAAACAAATCAACTCTAGCATAAGGTCATTAATTTCAATGCACTATAACAAGCGATCAAAAGTAGATAACAAGTGTAAAATACATATGAGATTGGTAAAAGATGGTTGAGACTAAGAAAAATAAATCAAAAGAGTTAAACTTAGTCATTAAGGTTAATTATTGAACCCATTGTGTGCACAAAAATAACCAAGTCAATAGGAGAGTAATCTCAACCAAATTTACAACAAGTGAAATAATTAGTCATTCTCACAAAACAAGCAAGCTCAGTGCAAGAGAAATATTAAATGAACTCAAAATAAGCTTTAAGCAAGCTTATATATAAAACCACTATGCCCGAATCCAATATCAATCCCAGCAACACACACAGGTAAAATACATGATTAAACAAGTTTTAAAGTGCTAACTTGGTGTAATGAAAAGAGAAATGATGCAAAACTAAAACTAAAATTGAGTGCTTTAGGTGGAGAAGTTTGTGACTTGGTTGAAAAAGTGTTTGTCATTGGGTGAGGGTATGTGAGGTGAAAGTGGTGTGAGTGGTGTATGCTTGGATGAAAGTGTGCAAATTGGGCATTTTATAAGGGGCACTCGGTGGAGTGATGAAGGCCACTCGGTAGAGTAAAAATCCACTCTACCGAGTGGGAAGCCTCTAGAACAAAAAGGGATAAAATCAAAAAATTAAAGGTTTGGCCAAATTTAAAGGGACTCGGTAGAGTGAAAATCCACTCTACCGAGTGGTATGTCACTTGAATGGAGAGAATTTTCACTCTAACAAGTGGTGGCTCTCGAGTTAATAATGAATACAACAAAAATTGTTCTTCTGCATAATAAAACATGTCACTTAAATTCTAACCTGATTTTTACTTAATTTCAAACCTACTCATGGTAAATTAAGCCATCTTCAACATGCAATAACTCCCTAAATAACTTAAATATTTAGTACAAACCGACTGTAAAATTCTCTCTTCAATCTACTCAAAATGCAAGCAACATCATCAATAACTAATCTAAAATATAAGAACCTATTAATTTGCATTTCAATACCATTCTAAGCTTATAATTTGATTACTTTCCCTATGATTCATGAAACACTAAAAACAATGAACATTGCAGCTCTTCTAGGAAAACATACTTTCAAGCATAAATGCACTTTAAGTTCAACTGAATTATATTTCCCTTTTATTGGCAACCCAAAATATATAAGTTCTTTAAATATCATTAGGTTCTTTTTGTTCAACCTCTAACTCTTAACTCAAGAATTGACAGACACAAACAGAATAAACTCAAGAAAATACAAAAAATATGCTTTGAACTATAAAAGCCTATTAAATTAAACTAAAGCTAGGATAGCAAACTATTAAAAATAACATACTAAATACAACTAAAAAAATATGAAAACTTAAAGAGAAGGGTTAGAAAAGTTCTGGTTTTTCGAGTTCCACTTGACTTATGTTACTCTCCGGATGCCGAGCTTGTGATCCAAATAAGGGTCTTTCCTTACTTTGCCCCTCATTTTCTCCCATTAGTAGAAGAAATTTGTCAAATTTTACCAAAGCTAGAAACTCCATATCATCAATAAAGTACGATTCCTCCTTTGGCTCTTCCAATACAAACTCAATCGGCTCCTCTAGCCTTAATAAATCCTTCAAACGGACTGAATCTAGTATCTCCACTTGAGAATTTAACCATTCTTCCTCCTTTAGTGATAAATTCTATGTAAAAGGCTGAAGCACACATTCTAAATAAGCATATAACTTGTCTTCAAAAATGAGTTGTTCTTTTTCTTCCTCATACACTTCAAAATTAATTTTATCCACTATTAATGTATGATTTACTTCCTTCTCCTTACCACCATCACTTTGAAATTGCATTGAAACACTAAAGAGTTTGGATTCTAACCTTTCAATTTCTTTTTCTTAATCCCTTAATAGAATCTCTTGACTCTTAATTGTCTCATCTTGATTCTTTAACTTCTCCTTTTGAATTCGAAACTTTTCCTCTCGAAAGTCTAAATGTAGCCTCCCACTCTTCTTTTTCAACCCTAAACTATTTCTATCGACATTCAAATATTTCTTGAAGAATTACATTTTTTGAAAGGCTGGACTCTTATGGCATCCGTGGAGAGTAAGTATCATTAAAAGGTGGTGAATAAGGAATTGGTGAATGTGTATGCAAGAGCTTTATTTCCTGCAAGTCTCTTATTAGATCATTCATTCACTATCTCAAAAGGAATAATTCATAATCTTTGATATCATCTTACATCATTTTGAAAAATATCTCTAAATTTTCCTACAAAGAAAATCACCAGTTCAAACATAATAATAAAAAAATCTCAGACAAACTCAATCAAAGATATTAAATAAACACCGTTGTTCCCTCGCAACGGCACAAAAAATATGATTGATGTCTAGCAAGTATACTAGATTGACTAGTAATATAGAAAAATAAGATTAAGATCCTAAATATAATACCTAAGGGAACACGGATTGCTAAGCCAAATATCTTTAAGTGAATTAAATTAATCTGAGATTAGTTCCTAAGTTTTTGAATTAAGGCAAGAATCAAACTAAATACCAAGAAAAAAAACTAAAACAAAGATGAAATGAACATAAATTAAACACAAATCAATAACTAAATCACATTTACTAAAGAAACTATCTACCTCAACTTCTACTGCAATGACTTAGATCAAAGGTAACACAAGCAATTATGAAAAAATCAGTGAAAATAAACACATATATCTTATTCAGAATATCATTCTAAGCATTAAATCCTCTGTTTATAAACAATCTAACGCCTAGCATAAATATCCGATTTTAAACTCCTCAACCTTCATTAGACCCTTTCAAGAGAGATCTAAATCTATCCCATTCTCAATTCATCATTCTTAACTTAAAATCAACCTATGAACAATAAATCACTGCCTCAATTGTCAAAACACAACAATACATTGATATGAGAAAATAAGCTAATAACATGCATATCATAAATCATAAGTGAAATTGACAATTAACCATTTATTCAATACATCAATCATCAACACAATCATAACTCAAGATAAGAATTAGCACAAGAATTAAGAAATACCAACTTACCTTGAAATTAAGTTCAAATTCAAGTCTTTACAGTAAAAGTACAAGGGATAAGGAATTACTCACCAAACATGATTGAAATAAAACAAAAATAAAAATATAGAGATACAATACTCATACAGCTTCAAACTTGATCTTGATGACTTCTCAGCACACCAGTAGAAAGCTTAGGTCTTTACAAGGTTTGAAAACTAAGAAAAATAACAAGAAAAACTTAAACTAAACTACTAGAAAACTATTATACAAAAACTAAAGCTAAAATTTGTTATAAAATTATCGCTTCTAGTTTTGGTGCTTATTTTTTTATTTATAGCTTCTAAAGAGGAAGTTTCGTACCTTTGGACTTCCTATTCAGTAGATGAAAAGAATTTTAATCGTAACTGAACTCTTTGGCTCAGTAGAGTGAAATATCACTCTACGGAGTAGCCTTATGCTACACTTCTTCTTTGGGTGGCTCGGTAGAGTGATAAATCACTCCACAGTGTGCCTTTTCTGCTCCCTTTATACCCCACTCGGTAGAGTGAAGAGTCACTCCATCGAGTGGCTTATGTCTAAAACTCACGAACAAAAGCTTAACTTTTTTAAAACTTCCTAAAGCTGAATTCTTCACTTTAGTCCTTGGATTGTCTTCTTTTTCTTCAATTAAACCCCTAAAAATACAAAATTACACAATAAAGCAACTAAAATATCAAATTAAAAAATTAAATAATAAATTAACTAAATTAACATAAAAGTAACACACTTAACACACACTAATAATATAATATAATTCACACTTATCACTACTCTATCAGCATTGATAAAATCCAAGCAATGGATAATTTAGGTATAAACACTTTTGCATACAGGTGGAATCTCACATTATGAACTCTTCATAATTTTCTCTCCATTGTATTCTTATACTAGGGACTTTATCGCATAGTTCAAGTTGTAACAAACATATGTATATAAAATATAAGTATTATAAAATAAGGAATATCATTGATAAATGATAGTCTAATATACATGAAAAACTTATAATAGAAATTGAGCTTAAGGCATAAATGCTAACAACTCGATTGCATATGAGATACACAAAATGACCATGAATAACTTCACAAGCACAATAATTTTCAACAAGTGAAGCACAACCATATATGTTACACCTTTAATTTGAAAGGTATTACTATATCATGAAACAACAGCTTTATAAAGGTTGAGCTTAAATTTTACAACAAAGATGTGTTATGCATAAACTAAATATATGGTCCACCATATTTAGTTTCATGTAATTTCCTTAAGGATTATGTGCTTATAAGGAATTGGTTTGACATGAGGTGCAAGGTGATGAAAATTGTCATATATGGTTAGACCTAGACTAGATTTTGAAATGATGGTAGATTCCAAATTTGTTGAGATATTTATAGATTATCAAAATGTGATCCTGAACCTTATTGAAAATGTTTCTCATGCTAAGCAACTCTAATTAGGAAATTTTTACAGACTTATACACCAAATAATAATATAGTGCCATTTAAGGCTTGTTTGGATGGGGTGAATCATGGTATAGTATGGTGTGATATGGTGTAATATAATATGGTATAATGAAAAGGCATTCTCTATGGAACACCCCATACTTGGTCCATTTAAAAATTCCGGTATTGCATACCATGCACACCTTCCAATCTTTAACAACTATGAAATATAAAATTTTTTATTATAAAACCCTTGTTATTTTAGCAAAATACTATTTTATTTTTATATAATTTTCCCTATAATTGTTTAAAAATATCCTATAAGAAAACCTCAATAGACTTCTATTTAATCTACCCTACCATCATTGTAATATCCCACATCGGTTGGTAAGGTGAACAAAGTAGTCTTTATAAGGCTATGGATACCTTCCCCTCGTGGATGCGTTTTGGGTAATTTGCCCAGGAACAAAATCGTAAGAGCCTTGGCCCAAAGCGGACAATATTCACGAGCGGCTATCTGGAGACGTTACAGATGGTATCAGAGCCGGTGCCAAATCGGTGTGCCAGTGTAATACTGGCCCCCAAGGCAGCGAGGACGCTGGGCCTATTTAGGTGGGGTGTATTGTAATATCCCACATCGGTTGGTTAGGTGAACGAAGTAGTCTTTATAAGGCTATGGATACCTTACCCTCGTGGACGCGTTTTGGGTAATTCTCCCAGGAACAAAACCGTGAGGGCCTCGGCCCAAAGCGAACAATATTCACGAGCGGCTATCTGGGGACGTTACAATCATTCTCCAATTCAAACTCAAATCTCATAAAAATGTACCCATCTTCCAAAATTTTGAACTTATTTTAATCAAAATTCAAAACATAGCCATACTTAATATTCCATATAGGTCCAATTTATAAATTTTATATACACAAATTCAAATTATAATTTACAATAACCATATATATCTATATATACCCAATTTCCTTCACTACTACGTGGTTTAAATGCCATAATTTCCAAAAGAGCACAATAATAAAGAAAAAGAGCATCCACCTCAAAATTATCCATTTTCCTCTTATGACTTAGATTTTGCAATAGATCCATTTTTACTTTTCTTCAAGCTTTTTCAAAACCTACACTCGGAAAGAAAACCATGCGTTAAGCTATATGCTTAGTGGTGTTCAAATAACTCATTTTTTTCACACAATATAAAGAGTTCAAATATAACATGCTTAATACTCATTGCTTCTCAAGACAAGTACCTTCATTTATTTTCAAGCATAAAAGCATTAAAATCAAGGTATAAAATTTAAACAATGTAATTTCTTATATTAATTCATGAATGGCTACTTAATGTCTTCTTAGTTTTACAATTTATCTTACAACTATCTAACTATTTCCAATTGGAGTTCTTTAACCATTTATTTATTTTTCTGTATTTACCCTAAGTGAAATCCAACAAAATTGTTTCAAGCCGAATAAGTGGAATTTCAATATGGGACTAAGTTCTCGAAATCATTTGGTCCATTTATATGATCTTATTATTTTATCATTATCATATATATATGGATAGAACGCTTGGAGCCATTTGGTCCATTACACAAATTAAATATCCTACATCGAAATCGAGCTCTCAGAATCATTCAGTTCAATTTCATTTATATTGATGCAATACTGTTAAACTTTCTAATTGGCATGCCAGTCTTATCACAGTCCTCCAATTCCTATCTAGTTTTACTCAATGCAAATATACTTAATTTCAATTTATACGTAATCATATAATTATTTCTAACACATACAGATCCCCATTCATAACCTTCTTCCATCATTTTTTTCATTTTAAGATTTTACATAATTTATATTCTCTTATAAACATTAGAATAAACATTTTTAAATATAACTTAAATTTAGTCGAGCTAATTAAATGCCATCAATAAAGTTATCTCATAAATTCATTATAATTAGTCTTAATCATAACAAATTTAGCCTACTATTAGTTCTTACTTCAAAATAATTTAACCAAGCCTAATTCTAACATATTTACATTAACTTCTTTTCATTTAGTTGTTATACTAGTTTTTAAATTCTTTCAAAGCATAATTATCAAGTCATTGAAGTAATTTAACATATTTAACAAAAATTTAAGGATTTATATATTTTATGCCAATTGAGGTAAATTCAAATTGTAAGTCTAAAATTAAAATTAATCACATATATTACTTCATTTAGTACCCAATTATTTATATAACGTCAATTTCATAAATCCCAACTCACACTTAAAAACTTTAAATTACATAATATATAAATTTAGAGGAAAATGGATTTGAATGAACACATACTAAATTTGTTGTCAATTTCTTCACTTTTACTCTCTAAAGCTTCAATTCCTCATCACTTGTCCATTAATTTCTTTCTCTTTCATTTTCATCTCACTTTCTTTTTCTTCATAAACCCATAAATTAACATAAATACCTCAATTAAACAAGTGCAAACACATAAATTAAAGCAATCTAGATAACTATTTACTCAAATTTTAAATTAACCCAAAGAATAATTAAACCCTTAAAGTTTTTTCCCAAATCCCGAAATCCCTAAGTGCGGGTTTCTTTCTTCTTCCAAAAATTTCTTTCATAATTAACAAATTAAAAAAATTGAAGCTTACCTCTTGAATAATGGGGAAAATTCAACTATAAGGAGAGAAAATGGAGTGCAATGCTGAAAAAAAAGGAGCCATAGAAGGAGAAGAAAAAAGATGCCAAAATGGGGCTGCTATAGCAAGTGAAGGCAACGATGCAACTCCATGGGGTGACAGAGGAAGGAGGAGAAAAAGAAAGAAGAAAAGAGAAGAAGAAAAGAAGGAGGATAGTGTTTCCAATTGGAAACCCAGCCAAGGGAAAAAAATTCCAATCACCCAAAATGATGTAGTTTTGGAGAAATTCAATTTAATCCTGTAAAATTTCTATTTGCTCCCTCATCTATTATGCATTCTCTTTTAAATCCATTTTCAGGTGTAGATTTTAAAATTTCCTCCTATTATTATTGACATTTGTTTACTTTTATTTTATTTTATCTTATTTTCATCGGATCATGTCTAAAATCGGATTTGACTACTAATACACTACAAGAAAATAGCCATTTAGCAATGAAAATTAGTAATGAAAAATATCAATTTTTTTGTTTCTAATGGAAATTAGCAACGAAATCAGTGGTTGCTAATTTGATGGTTGCTATTTTTTAGCAACGGAAAATTTATTCCGTTGCTATTTTTAGCAACAGACATTTTAATTTGTAGCCAAATTTATTAACGGAATTTAATTTTCGTTGCTAAATCCAACCAATGCAGATTTGGTGAATTGGTTAAAATTAGCAATATAATCATATTTTCGTTGCTAAATTTAGCAACGGAAGGAAATTCATTTTCCGTTGCTAAATTCATCTACCAATAAAAAAATTCACGACGATAAAATCCGTCGCCATTCCGTTGTTAAAATTTATTACATTTTTTAATTATTATGTCCAACAAAGAATACATATAAATATATTGCAAAATTACACTAATCCCTAAACAATTTTTAAGCAAACACAAATAACTAGGAATAATAAACAATAGCTAAAATGTTGATTATTTTGAAATTAGATACTTCTTTAAGTGTACAACTAGTGGAAAGCATCCAAATCGATAAGCTCTAATATTCATATCAAACTAATATTGTAAATATTCATATCAACAAGTGAAAAGTATTAGGAGTAAATGAATAGGGCTGAGCAAAATCGAACCGGAATCGAAAACCGAACCGAATGGATTTTGGTCTGTTTGGTTCGATTTTTTCGGTTTTCGATTCAGAATCGAAAAAATAAATCGATTTTATCGGTTCAGTTCGGTTTTTAAAATTAAAAAACCGAAAGAACCGAACCGATCGAAGTTTTTAAATATATATATTTTATAATGTTGTTATATCAAAGTGAAAAGTGTGGCTTAGTGGTGGCGTGAGACTTACTCAAGACCTAATGGCCTTGAGTTCAAATCCCAACATAGGCATCATTTGCATGTTTTTTATTTTTCAATTTTTCCAATTTATTTTTTTCAAGTGAATTAACATATAAATTTAAATCCTTAATTTATTAAATTGAGTAATAGTGTATTAGTGTTTTCAATTTTTTTACTTTAATTTTTTTTACAAGTGAGTTAAAATTTAGAAGTTAATTAAAATATAAATTTAAATCCTTAATTTATTAAATTGAGTAGTAGAATTAATTTTTTTACAAGTGAATTAAAATTAAAATTTAGAATTGAATTAAAATATAAATATAAATTCTTAATTTATTAAATTAAGTAATAGAGTATTAGTTTTAGAAGTGAATTAAAATATTAATCTAGAAATTAATACTCCTTAAATAGAACATAGACTTTTAAGTTAATTTTAATGGAACTATGAATGGAGGAATTAAAGTAAATTTGCTTCTAAAAAGTTAAAATTCATTTATACGTTTTAAGATAAAATTTTAATCTTAAATTAGTCCAAATATTTTTTTTAATTATCCCAACATCTTTTGTTGAGTTAAACCTGCAATTAAAAATTTTAAGTCTTCAAACTTTTTTTTTCTTTTTTTTTTCTGTCAATCTTAAAAATATTACTTTTTCCTTCACATCAAATTGTCACCTTTGAAAGAATTTATCCCATTAAATTGTCACTTTTAAAAATTTTCAATTTAAATCAGGATTTAGTTAAGTAACGAAGCTTATCATGTCTAATTATTAGTAGTATTTTTTTATATGAAAAAAAGATGTGTGATAATTAAGAAAAATAAAATAAAATAAAAAGAAATTAGTTAGACACTTAGACTTGAATATGAAGCTTCGAGAAGAAACAAAATCAAGAAAAATAAAATCTATATTTTTGCAAATTCATAAATATGATTAACTAATCTAATTGTTTTAGATTATGCGTTTTTATATTTTTTAAAATTATGATGGATAATCCAACTGTATAATTATTTTTTTCTTAAGCTTTGATATGGGATTTACAAATATTTAAAAAGTCCAACTGTCACTAAGTAATTACTCGAATTTATTTAATGTAGTCAAGAAAAAAATTCTTAACTAAGGAAACTCTTTAAGCTATGTTTTTTAAATACATTTTATCTTTATTTTTTTAACTAGTTTGATCATTAAATTTTTTTTTACTAAAAATATATGGAGATATTATTTTTATATGACCGGATTTTGCTGCCAATAATAATTGATTAATAGCTTTGGATTCAATTTTATTGTTTCGTTAATAATTAATTGATATCTATATGTAATTTTATATAAACGTTAAGGTAGTAGAAGTAATAATAATAATAGTAGTAGGTTGTAAATTAATTTATTATTTTATTCTTTAATGGAATATATTATAAATTATGTTTGAATTATGTGTTGTAAAATTTTTTAATTTTTTTTTTAGTGTAATTTTTAAGTTATGTTGTATGTATTTTTAATTGGTTTTATTTTGTTGGATATATGGGCCTATTTAGGTTAAAAGCCCAAATATGACCCATAACCGGTTGAACCGAACCGAACCGACCGAAATTATTTCGGTCCATTCGGTTTTCGGTTCTATATACTTCGGTTTCGATTCGGTTCTTAAATTTCCAAAAATTCGGTTTTTGATTCAATCGGTTCGGTCCAAAACCGAACCGAACCGACCAAATGCTCACCCCTATAAATAAAGTCTTCAATATGCTGCATAATAGAACCAACAGAAATTTAAAAAAAAAATGATAGCCATCCAAACTCAAATACATAGCAGCAACAAGAGAGCATGACTAAATAAATGAATGAAGATGCTTTTTAAAATTATATCGGCTGTTTCATCATTTCTTTTGTAAAAGTGGAGAGTGCATGTAAAAATAAATGAATGCAGGAAAATTTGAACATTAAATTAAGTAAATAATTGACATCGCAGCCGACTTCTAATAAAACAATAATAATAATTATGTCATATATTTTGTTTGCAATTGCCTACCTTTGGCCTCTGCAAACATACATGGTGTAAAGAGGTATGTGCAAACATACTCGAAATTTTCTCTAGCTAACATGAAAACCATATAACAAATTAGTATGATAAGATACAGCTAGCATTATCAATTAAATAAATATTTAGTATAACTATTTAACTTTGATTTTTTTTGTTAACATTGAGGATTGTTAGGATCAAAAGTCATCAATTCCAATTTTGTTAACAACAGACCACCAATAAAAATTAAGTAGATATATATTTCTACGGAATAACTTAACAATAGAGCACCATAAAAATTAAGTAGATTAAAATTAAGAATTGGGACCAAATTAATTAAGGAGCATGTGACAACCACGTAGTTACCTCACACGAGTGATAGCCAACCTAAATCGAAGAATAGTTTGCAGGAGGAACAAATAGTCTGGAGTATACCCAACCTAAATCAGATTCAAAGAAGTGCAGAAGATCCATCAATACCGGCAGCAACTTATGAAGAGGAAAACAACCAACTCTTACTGCTAAAATCAGTACTATGACCGCATTCATTTATCAAGTTTCCATGAAAAAAAAATTTGTTGAAGTAATTACTATCCCAAATAACACAGACACATATACAGCCACCTTAAGATCTAATCTACTGGTACAACACTATAAGCAGTTCAATGGCACAGATATTCCAACAAACATAAACCAATTCCTTGAAAACCTAGATTTCAACTACAACGAATTTTATTAACAATTTGAATAAAAAAAATAAGTGATAGAATCAATATGAAGATAAAAGACATACCTTAGAACAATTGGTGGAAAGCTATTAAACAATGTGCTTCACTTTTACAGTATCTCTATAAATCAATTACCCAGCAACCAGCATCTGAAGTTTCAAGAAAACAAAAAGGCAAATCAAACTTAAAACTTTTCAGTTGAGAAATTGTTGAAAGAAACAAGTTTTGAGTATTTCATGGCTAGTACCATTAAAATCACTATGTTACTGTCAAGCTCATATCTACAGCCAAAAAAAAATCTAGCACGAAACATCACATGTTTGACTCGAAACAATAGAGTGGCAAGATACTAATAGCAATACCACTATGGTTAATCACAATTTGAATGACAATGTACTTGGATTGGCAAGATACTAAGAATTGTTCCTTCCACAATAACTCTATGGTTTTTTCAACCAGCCTCTGGATATTCTCACTTTCTTCTTCTTCTTTTTTCCTATCTTAAATTTTATGAATTCAAAACTTGGAATGTGAAGAAAAAACTCATATTAAAATTTTTACTTAAGATTGGACATGTATATACAATTTACATTACAGCAAACGTAAATAAACACATTTGAAATTTTCAGCATTTTTTACTCACATTTCAAACTAAATATAGAAATGTATTAACATTAATGTAACTAAACATAGTAATTTAATCATAATTTCATTTCATTTTATTACATTTTTTAATTTATTATATTATTCAATACATTAAAATTCATTCTCTTACCAAATATAGCCTTATAAGTAAGTGCTGCAAGTGGATAGTGTCTCATCAAATGTGCCAATTTTCAATGTGTGACGTGGCAAGTTAACATTATATTCAAACCCACAAAGCCATTACAATCAGCTCCTTCTGCTTTAGATGTTTCTTTAAGAGATAGATCTTCCAATTACATTATAGCATACAGAAACCCGTGACTTTGTACAAAGCAAGCTTAAGCTGCATTTGATAAGTTTGAAATTAAACGCTTGATACATATAAATTTTATTGCAGCACAAGCATGTGAAATACCACTATGGTTCTGATCATCAACAATTGAGCAGACAAGACGATAGTTTTAGCACCTAGAACCAGCCAAGAGTAAACCAAAATAAGCACAAAAAAGAAGGAAAACAATTAAAACAACCAGCTGCTGTTTATTTATCGATCTTAAAGAAAAGAGCTTAAGCTCATCACATTGTGATAGATTCGTTCTAAAGGATGAGTTTTCTAATGTAGAAAAAATAAATGAAGTATATTTCGGCCAGCTTCTTCAGCAAAAAACCCAAAAATAAAAATGTTAAATTGAGATTAAAAACCCCAAATTGGCATCCGTTCTGAAATTGATCCCAAAATTACAGTCTTAAAATGGTGAGACAAATACTATCTGATAAAAAATCTTTAAAATTGACATCCCGAATAAACCAATCGATATTTTTTCAAATCAAGCATTGAAGCTACAACAAAGCTTAAAAAGAAATTATAACAGGGAATATGAGATTGTGGTAATGGGAGTTTACCTGCTAAGAGACGGATTGATGAGCAACTTTGTAATCCCTATAAAGAACGTAGAATCCTGCAAATGACGTTTACATCACATCCAAGCATATTTCAAGGTAAATAACCAAAATGAAATCAGAATTTAAAAAAAAAAAAACTAAATTCCTTTGTCATATAAATAAATAAATAAATATATATATATATATATCAACAACTAATTAATTAATTAATTAATTTTCATGAAAAAGGTATTAACTAATAATGAATATTGCACCTGTCTGTTTCTTGGAATAATACTCTGTTTATACTAAAATTTTGTATTAAACAGAAACCATATAAAACAATAAGTTTCTAGCATAAGCATATGAAGCACTGCCCATGCATATTTAGAGTTTCCAGGCTTCTCCTTGTAAGCCTCCACAATCGCCTAACATAAATAGAAATAGAAAAAATAAATCAAATACTAAACCGCACTCAGAAACCAAAGCTAGGATTTCAGGAAAAAAAGGAGGATATTAGAACCTGAATATCACGATCAGCAAGAGAAAAAAAGTGGGGAATGCTACTGAAAGATAAGAATGCAGATAGATCGAAGTTAAAATTTAAATTAAAAGAAAACCCAAAAAAATGAATACAGAAATGGAAAGATAGAGAGAGAATTCACCCGGAAAGGAAGAAGAATGAATCTTATCCGGGATATTTAATCGGGTTATATAATCTACTTGATAGGGTCATGCTCCAGGGATTGAAGTTGGGAGAGCTACTATGACTTAATTCTAACAAATTGATTTATTTTTTGATGAATGTATTGAGGTAGGCGTCGTCTTTCGAATAAGAGCTAGCAATGGCGATAGCTCCAGATGAGAGAAAGCGGCGACGAAGAAACGATACTTGCAGAGAGGGATAGGGAAAGGGAGAGGGAGAGGAAGATGAAAACAGCGAGACTGAAGGAAATAATTTATACATAGGGCAAATAGTGACGAGATTGAAGAAACAATTTATACTTAGGGCAAATAGTAAAATAGCAACGAAATTTTTTTCTGTTGCTAGGAATTAAATTTCGTTGTTAGGAATTAAATTTCGTTACTAAAATAGTAACAGAAAATATAATTTCTTTGCTATTCTAACAACTGATTTGTGTTATAATATTATTTAGCAATGAATTTTCATTTTTGTCGCTAAATTAGCTACGAAAAAAAATTTCTTTGCTAAATATAATACCTTCACATAATTTAGCTGTGAAATAATAATGAAAATTAAATTTCGTTGCTATTTAGCAATGAAATTCATTTTTCGTTGCTATTTTAGCAATAAAATTTAATTTTCGTTGCTAAATTTCGTTCCAAATTCTTTTCATCATCAACTGGCTCCATATTTAGCAACGAAAATAGCATTCCGTTGTTAATTTTTGCTGCTATATTTTGACGTTAAAATCTCCCCCTTTTTAGCAATGGAATACAACTATTTTGTATTACGTTCCTAAATCCCAAAAACTTCAACCACTTTTAGCAACGGAATTCATTTTTCATTGCTAATTAGCAACGAAATTGGTATTCCGTTGCTAAAATAGCAACAGAATGAATTTTGTTGCTATTTTTCTATTGCTATTTTGATATTTTCTTGTAATGATACTATTCGGGTAATTAAATTTTGGGAAGTTACACTCTACCTTCCTTCAAAGAGAAAATGCATCTTCATTTTGATAATTTCACAATAACCAATAATGGATCAAAGAAAATAAACCTCTCCATTATGTAGCTATCTTAATATTTTATCAACAATTTCAACAACAATAAACATATTTAGCAAATTTGTTAACTCATCTAAAACAAACATTGAGAAAGAACAATGCTCTACTATTGGTCATAACCCTAAAAATTAATTAAGCGAAGTTTGACTCAACTAACAACTATAAAAAAATGCAAATTGCAATACCATTTTAAAAGTACTTAATATTCCTTAAAGCAACAACCTCAATGAGAGCAGCCACTAAGAATAAGTCAACTTCAAAAAACCCTAATCCTGACCTGCATTTGGATTTAATTTTGTTTGCATAAATACAAGTATTTGTTATGCCGTGTAATGAACGAGCTTTAGCAAGAGTGTAGAGCTCCACATATTGTGTGTTTTTAGTGTGGTATCCTAAGCAGATTCGTACTGATGGAAGATACCTTTAAGCCATACCATACTCAGATTAATTTTCACTCAAGGAACTATCAGGCATAATTATGGGAACCTTTTCCAATGAAGTTTGCTGCATCTATTGCTTAAATAACCAGAGCCCCTTCCACTCAGGCTAACTTATGTTGGTGGAGCTCAACATATTGAATTTGTTCGAAATGGAATGTTAGATAAAATAAATTTTCATTCAAATTAGAGTACTAGTTGAATAGCTTGCTAATAAAATATTAATATAATTGGAGGGATAATATTAAAGAACATCAAACGGATGCTCCATTCCTTATCAATGTAACTAAATGGTACTCTTTAAATTCAAGTACAAATTATTTAGAATTATCTAAATTATAATGTTATATTAGTATGCAGTGTAATGAATTCGACTAAAAAGTAATATCGTATTAATATAAGTTTTTATCATTTTATAAGTATAACAAACTAAAATAAAGCCAGAAACTAAGACTATTTTTGGATGGTAATTCATTACCATTTGTCAATGTATAGTATAATTTTGTATGATTTCAAGATAAATCATATTTGAAAAGACTGTATAGTTTTTTGGGATGTTATAACATATTTTTATTTAATTTGATCGTAACATTAAACTATTTTGTAATAAAATAACATAAAATGCCCCGATATTTATAAGTTGACAATTTTTTTTATCCAATGAAAACCCATTTGTATGATTAATTAATCAATTTAATAATGTATAACACATTATTTTTTCTTCAACATTCATTTTAATTTTTATCACAAAAAATAATTTATTTAATTATTTTTGAAAAACTTTATTTCAAGAATAAATAACTACCACTACAAAAAATTGCCAATTAGCAACTAAAATTAGTGACGACCTTATTTTTGTCGCAAATTTTGCGACAGATTTGTGACTGTTTTACAATTTCGTTGTGGGAAGGTTATTTTTCATTTTTTACGAAGAAATAGCGATGCAATTAATAAACAATTGCTAATTACTGGCTGGAAAATTATGCTCCATGTTTTGCGACGGAATTAGCGACAAAATATTCGTCGCTAATTTTGTTAATTTTTTATTTTTAAAATTAGTACTAGAAAATTTAGCAATGCAAGTTTTAGTCGCTAATTTTGGAGGGAACATACCGCGCCACTTTTTGCGAATAATTAGCGACGAAAATTTTAGTCGCTAATTGAATTAGATTTCAGTAAAAAATATTAGCGACGAACATTGTAGTCGCTAATTCGTCGCAAATAAAATAAAAAATAGTTTTTTCTATTTCATGTATTTTGATATAGATCATATGAAATTGATATTTTATTTAGAAAAAAAAAATTTGTAAATTATATTATAATTTGATAATGATTTTTTATCAATTATTTCAAAATTTAAATTATTTTTTTAGAAAATTTATATTTTTTATAATAATAATAATAAACTACTTGTTATAATTATTATATAATCACATTATGAAAATTAATAAAAGTATATATTTATAAAATAGTAATATAAAATTTATTATCTCATTTAAAATAATTCTAAAAAATTTTATAATTTATTTTTATTTTGTAAAATTTCGATCAAATATTAAATTATTAGAAATTTTAATTATATATTTTTATCAAATCATTTTAAATATAAAGATAAAATAATAAAAATTTGCAGGGACATTATAATTTTTTACTTTTATTTTTTCGCTTGTAATTGTATTATATTATAATTGTATAATTATACTATATATTTAACTAAATATAATTTATTTCTAAAACTAGTGAAATTGACCTTTTTCTTCACATATCTTAATAAATTATGTATTCATTATGTGTGATCGCATAATTATCTATAATCAAATGAAAATTAACATCCAAATAAATAGAATTGGCTGTTCATTAAATTTTAACTTATTTAAAAAAAATAAATAAATATGAACTTATCAAAATAAATATAAATTTATGTCCAATTATATTTAATGGTTATATAACGTCCCAAAATTTGAGTCGTCTGACGATACTTTTTAATATGTGAACAGTACTTTTGATATCGGTTCACGATGATCAATTTATTGAGAAAATTATACGAGTGAGTATAATTTAAAGGTTGGTGTATATATATACAATAAAATACCCACTTTAAATCATTTCAAGATAAAAACATCCAATTTTTGATAAATTCAAACATTAAATATACTTCAGAGTAATATAAGTCTATTTTAGATTCGAACTCCCACTCTGATATCATTTTTATTATATATTTAAATAAAATTAGCAAAATTAAAAAAATTGTAGACAGATGGATTTAATTAATTGAAAGACTTCCCAAACATTAGGAGTACAATTATTATATTTAAAATGATATAGTTTTGATGGTAGATTGGCCTAAACAATGTAATTTTTTTAATTAACTCTATTATTTTATTCAATTTATGAAAATTAAATTAAATATAGCAATATAAATTAAAATTCATAAATTTAAAAATAGATCTTACCAAATAGAAAACAAAAATACTATTAAAAATAGAATGATTATTACTTTCTTAAAAAGAATTAAGTTTTCTCGTTCTAAATTCCCAATCCTAACATTAAAATTTAAATTTTCTTCAATTCCAAATCATTCAATCATTTCGCTCTTGATTCCATTTTTCCTCAATCAATTTTTTAAAAATTTGAACTTCTAAACATTATATATCGACAAATCAAATTTTAGAACATTACATTAATTATAATAAAGATTTTAAATTAATAATTTGAACTTAAAGTAAAATTTAAGAACTAATAACAATGAATTAAAATGAATAAATGTATAATAATCATTAAAATAGCTAAAATAATAATAATAATAATAATAATAATAATAATAATAATAATAATAATAATAAGACTACAATTTCTTATTGGCTAATAATAATAATAATAATAATAATAATAATAATAATAATAATAATAATAATAATAATAATAATAATAATAATAATAATAATAATAATAATAATAATAATAATTGAAATTAATCCCTAAAATATTTCAGATGAAAACTGCATATTTGGCTCCTATTTGATAATTGAAATTTTGGCTCTTGTTTGAATAATTGAAATAACACCTAATTTATGTGGACATAAATTTATGAAAGAATATAACACGTAAATAAAAATAAGAAAAGAGTAGGAAAGAGAGGGGGAGGGGAACGGAAGGAAGGGAGGATTGGAGAAGCGAGATGATAGAGAGAGAGAATCTGCCCACCACTCATCAACCCCTCTTGCTGCTTCTGTTCTGCCGTCACTCTTTCAACTTCTTCTTCTTTTTCTCCTTCTCGAGTTGGGATTTCTCTTTCACCGAAAACTCCTCCATTTTTCGGCCACCTCTAACATCGGATGGCGACACGAACACCTCCGGAAGGTTCCTAGCAGAGAGGCACACCTTCCCATACCCTCCATTTCTTTCCACATACCAAAAATAAATAGATTGAAATGGGTATATTGAGGTATTTCGACCATATCACGAGGCATTAAGGCGTGTGAGCACTTCGAGGAGATTACCGATGGCTTAAGCTTCGTATTGATGGTAGCAGATCTTCTTCGATGAGCATCCGGCCACCGATGACTGATGGAAGGAATGTTGACTTTGGCATTTTGAATGGAAATTGAAGGTGCTTCAGTTTACCTATCCCTTATAAGGGAACTATAACTTGATTATGTAAGGTTAGTATCAGTAGTAGAATCTAAATCTCTTTTTGTTTTCATTTCTTACTTTTGTTAGTAATAGCAAAAAAAAATGACTATCAGCAAAAGGTAATATCGATGTTTATTTTGAAGTTCTATTTCAATGAAAAATGACTTGTAGGATCCAAAATAGTTTTTAAAGAATTTTTTATAATCTCATGGAGGTATGTTTTATATTGAATGAATTTGGAAGGGTAGTGAAATTGCGAGGCAAGTAACCTCATCCAAGAAACCAGGCACTGATTTTGTTATATTTTCATACTAATGATATTAGGTAATTGTATATTGTAATATAAATTCCATGACTATTATTTCAATGAAATAATAAAAACATACAACCAAACTTTCCAGGAGACCATTGAGTAATTAACAACATTTGAATAGAACTAGAAAATATTAGCAAAGAATACAAGTTCAACATAAACAACCCTTAGAATACAACCATGTATATAATAGACAAATAATTTAATTTGAGCAATAATTTAAAAAAATGGTTTTGGTTGTTGTTATTTTTGTTTATTGATGCTCGTGCATGTTAATTCTATGAACCATATTTGCTCACAACCTTTAACATTTGTATTTTGATTTTATAGTTGTGTTCTACAAGGTTGTGTTCCCAAGAAGATTTTAGTGTACGGAGCAACTTATAGAGGTGAAATTGAGGTAAGAATGTGAAATTTACTAAGTCATTGGTCTAGGTGAAAGCATAATTGAAACTTTTAGCAAATAGTCAGTTTATCTCTCTAATAATATTCAGAGACTTGCAACAGAAAACCAGAGGCTTGCTATATAATTTATCCATTGAATCTCAAACTAAATCCCTAGAAATTCCTGAGCCTACCAAAAAGGTAACATATGATTAACCACTCACTTCTACTATATTATGAGTGTGTTAAATGTTATAGGTGGAAGTGGAATGGATAAATTGAACATTGTTTATATGTTCTGTGCAGACTTCTATATACCAATACGGTGCTGTTGATTCCACATCTCTAATTAATGTAGGATTTTGTATGCTTCGACTGCAAAACTATCTCAGCTTTTGTATGCTTTTTCTTTTCCTTTTATTGCTTGCTCTAGTTGACTTCTGATTTTAGGTTCTGGTTAGTTTTATTCTATCGATTCATTTGTTTACTTTTTTTGAATTTACAAACCTGGACATAAATTGGTGTATCCTATTATAGTGACAAATATAAAGAAAGAACTTCTTGATACCAATCACGCTTTTTATTACAATTCAGTTGTTGAACTTTTTCCAAGATTTTCAGTCTTGAATTTTGTACAATGTATTGTATGTCAAATCACATCTTTAATTAATGCAGGTCCTATTTGGGATAAACTTGTTATGTACAATTTTGCTGATAGATTAGGATTGAGTGGTTGGATATAGCAAGTAGATGCAGCAGACATCAATTTTGCATTGTAGGTGTAGCATTTTCAAGTAAATGCAAAGATTTAATCATTTTTTCTTCAGATTTTAACTCTATTTCTTGTTGAATTACATCTTTCTTCCAACAAGGCGTGCATTTCTTTTGAAACTTTCTTCTGTAATTCTTCTTTATACATATATGTATACATCGTTCTTCAACTCTCTCATGTAGTTCTTGAATTCTAGGTAAGAGGTTATCTACTGCTTCATTTAATGGAAAAATCCACTTTACTATCTATTTTTCTATGAATTGAAGATTATTTTGACTCACGAACATGCCGATGCAATCTTTGGTCTTGATGATGTACATGCTGTGTAGCCTTTTAGTCCTACAAATGATATTGACCCAACAACTATTTACCTCAGTCAGTCAGCCATGGATAGGTACAATTTTTCCTTCGTATTCATCCACATGTGGGTTTTTAATATGCTAATGAATCATTGTTATGCTGGCAATTTGTTTTTGGTATGAAGAAGTGTGTTCAAAACTATTCTTCTGTTATCTAGGACTCTTGTTAATCTTAATTTCATTTTCTAATTTGAGAAACTAGTTCTATATTTCTTTCTTATTGTTTGAGAGTTTAGTGTTACTCATGTCTGTGTCATATTTATGGTGGCTAGCAGCATTGTCATTGCTGGTTGTTAGGCAATTACTGGTGAATTATGTGGTATTAGTTTCGTTTATTGCTTCTCAACTGAAAAGTTAATAGTTCATGCCATTATTATAGTGTTAATTTTTCTTTTTAGAAGGATAAGGATGAAACTATGATAATGTCCATTGTGTAATTCTATGTAATTCCTTCATGGATTTGTTAAAATGAAATTCAAAGTGATGTTTATCCATTTATAATATGCAAAATGCAGTTTATGTCATGCCTCAGTTTTTATTTTTATGTTGCAACTTTAATTTGATATTTATGGTCGCTGATTTTTGTAGGGGCATTTGAGCGTTTCCGTGGCATTCTCCATGAAGGAGAGATTGACAAGAGGGTTCAGTTTTTGATTGAGAACCTTTTTGCCACCAGGAAAGCTAAATTTCAAGTATACTCTTCTGCCAGGATAGGAGCTAAGCAACATATATTCAGCTTTTTTTTACTGACAGGTGCTTTATAATCACTAATATCTATGGTAGGCATATAGTACTTTATTAACTTACTCCTGAGTTGTATTCTTTAGTATTAGCTGAGTGTGTCAAAAGAGTATGGATAGGCAAAAGAAATGAAATTGAAACTCTATTGGATTTTTGAAATTTAAGATAGTGAAGAAGGATAAGAATGATATGCATGCAGCTGTAGATAGGAAATAAATGTGAATAGAGGTGAAGATTTATGTCCAAATGGAGAGTCAAAGAAATTGTTGGGGGAGAAGCTAAATAGTGTACTCACTTTGTCCCACAAAGATGGAGATGCATCCATTTTCATACAAATTTAAGAAAATATAATTAGGAATTGATAAACAATAACATGGTCATTGGTTTTAAAACATTTTGATAGGGTCTGCCACTTAAGTTTTGCAAAGATCACTTTCCTTCTCGTGATGAATTTATTATGTTGGTGGATGAGAATGGAGAAGCATATGCGAAAAAATACCTGGCGAAAAAAAAAGAACTCAGTGCTGGATGGAGAGGCTTTGCCATTGATCATGAACTAGTTGATGGTGATTGTCTGGTATTTTGTATGTATTGTTTGGTAGTTCTTTAAATTTATTAGAAATCTTAGCTTATATGGATTAGTTGTGAATATTACTTTCAGAGATTGTACAATATTATTATTATTATTTTGTTGTTTTATAAGAGATTTTTGAGAATAATATTATATAAGGTTTCAAATAAATTTCTATATGTGTGTTTTGGAATATATTCTGATTTCGAATCAATATGTTTGTATGTGTGAGATCAATGTTATGTACAGGATGAAAATAAATAAATAGCGATCATTTTTAGCGATCATTGAATACAAGATTAAAATTTTAAAATACAGGAGAAGAAAAAATTCAAATATGCAATAACTTAGCGACGGATTTGTGACAGAATATTGTCGCTATGTGTAATAGATATAATTTAAGAAATAATTAGCGACTATATTATAGACTAACATTTCGTCACTAAATTTTAAAGTAAATTCATAATTAGCAACGGATATTGTAGTCGCCAAATATTATTATTATTATAATACCGGTGACTAATTAGGAATATAAATTTCGTCGCTAAATTAGCGACTACTTTTGAATTCTGTCGCTAATATATTTGCGACTGGCCTTTTAGCGACTGTTCGTCATGGCATCGCTAATTTAAATTAGCGATGGAAAATAGGTGATGAGCGACAGAATTTTTCATCGCTAATTTGCAGTTTTTTTGTAGTGTACATAAACTTAAAAATAAATACCTTTTTCACACATACGATAAATAAAAAATTATAATAATTAAAGAGAGATTAGATGTAAAGAAATGTAGGGGTGTGTATGAATTGGTTAACTGGTTTATGAGTAAAAAAATTAACCAGTCCAATAACATCATTTTTTCACAATTATTAACAGTTAATCATTTCATTCAGTTAATCAGTTCATCGATTATGATTTTTTTAGTTTGGTTAATCAATATTTTATGATTAACTATTAAAATTTATAACATACAATTATATAAAAAAAGATAAAATTTAATTAAATTTCAAACGTGCAAAATAATTCAAAATAAAAATTACAAAATAAACATAATATACTAGCTAAAATTCATGTTCGACAAATTTAAAGCTAATATTATAAAATGAATTTGATATTTGCTAGAAATTAGCATGCTTTATTATAAGTAAAAAAATTAGAAAATATTAATTGTTAAAAAATATATTATAAAATATAAGAAATATAATTAAATGCTATTAAGTAAAATATGGATACCAATATATACGATAAAAAATAATGTGTATAAAAGTTAATCGGTTACTCAATATAAATATTACTCTACATAATCAAGAAAAATTAGGGATGAGCATAGACCAGTTAACCGGTCCATTAACAATTATATTAATATCAGTTAACTGCTATATCAATTTTGGTTTTTAACTTGATTTTTCAGATCGATTTATCGGTTAACCACTAAAAAATTTTAATATATAAATTAAATAAATTACACAATTTGTAATATTATTTTTAATAGTTAAAATACTTTAGAAATGAAAAAAATACAAATTAAGTACAATATTCATTAAAATAATCAAAATAAAAATAAAAATTCCATTATATTCAATATGAAACTAACAACAGATCGCTAATTATGCACATAATTTTAATGTTTATTTACTAAAAATATATATTTTAATAATATTTTACAAAATCATATATCATAATATTTATAAATTACATAAGTATTGAAAAATATAAGTGTAAATATATATATATATATATATATATATATATATATATATATATATATATATATATATATATATATATATATATATATATATATATATATATATTGGTTTTAATTTCGGATTGGTTAACTGCTGATTTTTAAAAGTAAAAATCGTAAACCTAAAATTTTGGCTCGATTAACCTAAAAATTTATTCAATTTTCGATTAATCGAAATTTTGATTTTTTTTGCTCACCCCTAAAGAGAACGGCTTATATATATGTATATATGGATCGGTTAACCAATACTAAAATCACAAAATTCAAAAATAAAAAATAATAGTAAATTGGTCAATTAACCAAAACTACAAATTTTTCATTCTATGGATTGAAATAAAAAAATTCAAAATTTAAAAATCAAAACTAATTAAATTGATTCGATTTCGGATTAATGTTTTGATTAAATATTTTTTTTCATTTTTTTTTGCTCAGCCTTAGAGAAATGGTTGGACAAAAATAAAAAAATGAGATGAAAAACTGAAATTGATTGAATTTGGGAACTAAAAATAAATAAACAAAAAAAGGTAATGATAACAGGGCTCCATAAACAACTCAGAAAATTTGGACTAAACTGTATAACTTGACTATTCTGTATAAACAGTTTGGAAACCTAACATAACTCAAGTTCAAGCATAAGAGATCAGAACTAAGAAATAACGATTTTTGGGGCTTTTGTGACCATAGTAATAGTACAAACCTACAATAATTAGAATTCCTCAAAAATAGGATGAGATAAGTATATCCTTATCTAATTACTTAAAGCTAATTTGGATTAACATGACACTCTATCCATATTTGGCATCATAAGTGTATTTAAACTCTACTACTTAAGTCTATAAATAGCTGAATAACTTAGATGTGAAAGTTCTCTTCACGCTTTATACTATTTTTTAATTATTGTCCTTCCAATAATCCTTGACTTGACCTTCATATGAGAGTTTCTCATTGGAGCTTATTGTCCACTTCTAGATAGCCAGGTCACAGCCACTCTCCTCATATACAACGGTCTAAATTTACTGAGTTATCATCATTTAGTGCCGTGAGCGTGAACTTATCTTTCATAATGGATCTTTTTTCCAATTTGAATGTCAAACCTAGTTTACCAGAAAATCAACCTAAAACAAACCCACCTTTGTCCCTACCAATTCATCCATTTTTTACTTTGGAACCCACTCCTCTTTCAGCTCTCATTCATCCCTAATAGCTTTCACGAGTATACTTATTCCATCTTTACTTGGTTTCACCCTACGATTGGCTTAGGCTTTTCTAACAACTTTATCTACCATGGCAACCCAAGCATAACTGCCAGCATCTACCTCTCTTCTCACTACATCAACCAGAGACGATCTCCATAATGTTGATCAGATTTTTAAACCATCATAGTAGGGGCTTTTGCCACCTTAACACCCCTTTGTTACACCTCTAACACCACATTCCACTATTGCCTTAACCAATTTGAAAGACTATTTAAAGATAGGATACAAAAATACTAAAATAGAAACACATAGCAATACTAGGGTACTTTTTAGTCACCCTTGTCCAGAGAGACATTGGCCACCCCCTTTTTAAAATTCACTTGCCAATTTTTCCAAGGTACAATGGAAATATTGATCCTAGCTCACTTAGACCTGTTTCACCATACAATGCTAGTTCACTCCATTGAGGATGCCTTTTTGTGCAAGATCTTTCCTTAGAGTCTCACTGAGCCTGCCCAAATATGGATCGAGAACTTACTCGAGCACTCAATGAAAAACTTTAAGAAATTTAATGACATGCTTATTGCTAAGTTTGTACTAGCAATTCAGCCTACTAAGGTCTCAGCCAACTTGCACCTAGTCCAATAGGAGAAGGGTGAGCCCCTACATGCTTATATTACACAATTCAATTTTTTTTTGTAGTGGAAATTCAGAAATTTAGTTGAGAAGTCGAAATTAATGCCTTGGAACAAAATACAAGGTGCTAAGAATTTAGTGATTCATTAAGTAAAAAAACCACTTAATGACTTTATCAAGCTCATGTCCAGAGCTCACAAGTATATCAGAATGGATAAAGTTCGTTGAATTTGGCACAACTCTTCTTAGCATAAAGATGGAGATAAGGATAAGGAATCCTCAGGTAGAGTAAGATAAGATAAGGACAATAATTGGAAAAATGACTTTTGAGTCATTATAAGTTATGATAACTCTAACCGAGCCTTTAATATATCCACTCCATATTATAAGGTCAAAATAAAGACCAATTCATTCCCTTAAAAACTTTAAGATCTCAGATTCTCTCCTAGATAAATAGAATAGGCCAATTAATTAGCCCAAATCCATAAGATAAGATCTCAACTAAGGTCAAATGTTATATTATGCATATCACAAGGATAAGAGGCATAAAACTAATGATTGTAATTAACTCAAAAGGGAGATCAAGCATTTGGTTTGAAAACATAGTTTGTCACAATTTGTTAAGAATGATGGAGATAATAACACTTGTAACTAGTCTCCAACACCCAAATAATAGGATAAGGGGGAGTTAGTTCAAGCAAGAAGACTCCGATCAAAGTCATTCATGTCATTATAGAGGGTAAACATTATGATGTTTTTTATAATTCCAAGAAATGCAAAGCCAAATAGGTGTTCTCCGTCAACCTATTTCCACTTGTGCCATACTGTTCTCTACAACAGATGATGCTTATGTTCAGCAGCCACACGTCTGGCTTAAATAAGGATACACTAATTGCCATACTATCAGCTTTCATTGATGTGTTCACCTAGCAACCCTCAGATACTATAGGAGTATTTCTTAAGGTAATGACTCGTTCACTTAGCATTCAGCCTGGCTATAATTCTATAAAGTAAAAAATCCAACCATTCTCATAAGCACCAACTTGCTATGGTAGCGTCACCCTCGCTTCCAAGTCTACCTCATAAAGGATGATGGTCCTCTTGCCTATAAATTTCTCATTTGCTTGGAGCAAGGCTGTAATACTCGTACTATAAAAGGGTTAACAACCTACCATACACATATATAAGCTATCACACCTTGATATCAACATCTCTAAATACTACTACATTAGCATTACTGTCACATTATTACTATGCTTAGTTTGGTTCCACTCGGTTATTACATAAATACATTACATATAGACTTATAAGCAATAATCATATCAATTTATCTTAGTTACATTTCAAATACATTATTACACTATCCATTAGAAGTTATATATCATTATTATTATGTTATATACTTTTATACAAAATGAAATGTACATATGTTCAAAACATGTAAATAGAATAATTGCACTAAAGATACTCCAGTCCTATCCTTTGTGTTGACCAACTGTAACACCCTATACCTGGTCCGATGAACAAGCCAGATAAGGATGTCACAACTAATCTATTATCTGTAAGTAGATAAATCAACCTAAGTTTTACTTAAACCATCAAGGATTCCAGTCCTTAATTCTTTATTTTCCTAAAAATTTTGGTAGAATATCCTCTAAATATTGTCAACCTCCTGTGAAGAAAAAAAACAAATATAATATTGCTAAAGTCATACAACTATTTTATTGACCTCAATCAAACTCTAACATAAGTTTTCCCATCCTTCATAAATAAACAATTAATCTAAATCCACCTGTTACATTATCATTACACCATTATTTTCATTCTCAATCGTATTTACAAAAATTCATTATATAGTTGTATTAACTACATAATGTTTAACTCCAACATGACATCAGTAAGATTACAACTAAATCATATCCATATCTATATACATGCTGAAAGATCAAATTTTTACAAGTACAGCAAATACATCCTTAGTGTAGCCAAATCCATCTGCTAGTCCTCACTGCTCTAAGTCAAAATATCTATTTCACTTGCCTCGAAAACCCGAACATAACCTATTCACGGAGATAATACAAAATGACAAACTAGTAAGCCAAAGAGGAAACAAATTTCAAACTTGTTAAACTTCACAAATTAATTTATGTGAATAATACAAAATTAGTTTACCAAATAAAATTTAACTAAGTAAATCTTGTGTTCTTATGATTTACCCAAATTAAACTAATTTGTATTCTTTAAATTTTTAATCACATGCTTAACCGGTTGACGAACACATACAATCAATTTTCATAAATACTAATAGCAGTACACACTCTTATTATCATCATAATCCCTCAAAAGAAAAGGGTAGCTCACAATAATAAGATATTGTCAAGTAAGAACAGAGAACATTCTCGTAATTGAAGAAATGACATCTTTTAGGTTTTACAACTAAACCAAATAAATAATATTAAACTATCCCACTAAATTGAAATCCACTTAAATAAACTTTGTACTTTGTTAACACATCAAAGTTAAGCTAATTTGCTACCTATATCTTTGAGTTGAATGTTTACCCAATCTTTAAAGGCATTTATTTAATTTCTCATGTTTCTCAGTTAAGTCATACAAGGTACCTTCTATTTTAAGTCTAAATGTGTGTGTGTGTGTGTGTCTATATATATATATATATAACTTTGAAATTTTATATCTCAATTAGCTTTCTAATTTGTTAAATGTAAAACATTCATAATCATTAGCCAGTTAGTTTAGCATATAAGGAATTGAATCTTTAACCTAATATGTTATTAATTTCAAATACCCATACAATCACATTTCACCATCTTAATTAGAAGCCCACAATAATTCTTTTTATTGAATTTCTATTACATCAGGTTCTTAATTATAAATTTTAGCCCTACTTATTGTACTTACATGCGTAAAATATGAGGCACCAACAATTTAATTAAGTCTCACATTGGTTCGTTAAATAGTTCCTAGCATCTTAAATAGTTTCTTTTATTATCAAGAATATAGTAATGTTAATTGATCAATTCTTTATTTAAGCACATAAGAAATTCTACCTTTGGCATACTACATCTAATTGTCCCATTCTTTAACCATACTCACTATAACTTAATTACTACTTAAGTTATAGTTATAATCCCAGTACCCTTAAGTTATGGTTCCATCTAACATCTCTGGTTCTATCACTATTCCCTTAATTACTAAACAACATTACTAACTAAATGTATGATTTCACTCATTAATCCATAAACCAATTAACAAATAATAAAACTTATTGATAATAGACTAAACCATAAAAGAAACAAATAAATCAATTTAACTATAGAATCAATTAAGCTGTCAAGTTATTCCACTACGACCAACCAGTAGTATCACCAATGCCAACCAAGCTTCCATCTAATTTCAACCACATATAATTTATCACTCATTAAAATACCAATCACCACTATAGTAAAACATCTCATACATACAAAAGATAACCTTTGACAGTTCTATATCTAACAATTACAACAACTAACAAATAGTTCAATTCCATATTTATGTTTAACAAGGTAAGAATAATTAAACAAAAACATCACAATTAGAGAAATTAAAATAAAAATATGATACACTCATTTTAATTTTAGTAAGAAAAAAATACTATAGCTAAGTCCATTAATTTAAAAGAATGAGAAAGGACAAAGTTTTTCTTCAATTACAGTCCATCACTATGCTTGTCGAAGGCTCATCGGACCGTCATCGAAGATGGACCAAGGCTGCTAATGTGATGCTCATTCCTTCAGGAACTCATTGTTGGTAGCCATATGCTCATACCCTTTACCATCAATTAGGATCAGTATCCAAAGATTTCGGCATCATTATTTCGATCTCCCATTTGCCGATAGTAGAGCACTATGAGAGATTCACCTTGCTTTAAGGGTCTCACCAATGCCACTTGTATTATCATCGAAAATCGAAGGAGATCAAAAAAAGAAAAGGGACTTTGATAGAGGAAACATGAAATCGATAACCCTAATATTGGAGTCAATCAAATGGCAGAAAAGAGGAGACGATCTGGTCCGACATTATGGTGGAGGAGATGGCTCGGTATCAGTCACCAACATTGGTATGGTGTCCTTCTCCGATCCCTACCTCCTTCTTCTTCTTCCCGATCCTTTTCCCTTTCTTTTTGTTTTCTTCTTTTTTGTTTTAAAAACATGTGGCTAATAATTTTTCATCTAAAAAATTTTAGGGAACTCAATTCCCTTGATATTATTATTATTATTATTATTATTATTATTATTATACATTTATTTATTTTTAATTTTTTTATTTGTTTACCAAATGTATTTTAAATAAAATTTAAATTAAAAAGCCTTCAAAAATAATTTCAATTAATATTGCACTCTCAATAAATGTTTACCCCTACAAGCTTGTATCAAGTATATTGTTCACTAATATATAAGTTATTATTAATCGACTTAAATTTTAGGGCATCACACCAACCTTCAGCAAGTTTCATCCTTGAGCAATCCTAACAAAGTATCTATACGGTTAAACACCTGTGCTAAGCTATAAAGCTTAGTAAGAAAAGAGTACACTAAGAAGAACTACTTGCAGAAATTAATATTAAACAAAGAATGCAAGTAAGATAAGCATATAGAAGAAAGAATTCTTTTTGTATATGTCATACAAAAGGTTAATAGAAATAAGTCCTTTAGTTTAACATTAAAGTAATACTTCCAATATCAGCAACCCATACATACATATATACATACATACATACATACGTACGTACATACATACATATATACACACATACATACATATATACATAGAGGTTCATCATGCTTTCATACTATCAATATGATCTATCATGTAACTTTTCATTTCTTACTCATATTGTCAATATAAATGCCTACCTAAGTTCTATAGGCATGTATAATAGGTACTGTGGATATCCAAAGGTATCTATACTATAGGACATAGAATGTATCAAGATTGTAGGACCTAAACAGGTTTAAAACTATAGGTCCCAATTCAGGACTAACTATAGGATCCAAATAGGATTGAGACTGTAGCAGCTGCAATATCACCCTATATTCATACCTATCTATCCTCTACCAAGTGTTGTATGTAGGCATTAAGTCATTTCTTATGTTATTTGACTTATTAAGTTCATTTATTATAAACATCATTAAACATACACATACGAATCTGATTTCAATGAAAGACATATATGTATTCTTGCATACATGCATTTACATATTTTTCATTACACTCTTGAAGCCAATTATAAAGCTGTGCATGTATAATTTTAATGTACATAAGCATGGCAAACGTGTTAATAAAATTCCTGTGTATGTAATTATTCTACTTTTCATGTCCTTAAGTTGGCATGTTTACAAAATATAGATGAACATGGGCGAATATAAACACTTATTTATCTATTACTCATAGTGAAATACATACTTGTAATCATGTATACAAGCATATATGCAATTTTGTATTTCCTATAGTATACTTAGAGTAAATTTCAATACCATACATTTACAACATTAATATATATAGGTTTTGTAATGGCCTCAACATTGAGTCAGTCCTAAATAATACTTTTCAATGGTAAATAGTGATTTTCGGGCCGAAAAGTACACCTAAAAGTCAAAAATATTTGATTGGACCATCGAAAAGTATTGGTCATTGTGAGTCCAGGGTTGAAATTTGAAGTGAAATTTAGGTCAAATAGATGTCAAAAGGTCAAAAATACGAAAAAGATAGCAAGTCAATTTTTCTGGTAGGGAAGGTGTTGCATAAATTATAAAAAATAGTAAACGAATTTCAAAAATTGCCAGATTTTGTATTTATACACTAATTTTTATGTAAAATATTTTAGTAATGAGAATTAAATTTTTCAGTGATACTGGCAGTTGTCGAATTGGACTGATAATAAACTCCGATAGAGCAAAATATTGATGTACTAGCTATTTTTGATGTGATAAGAGTGATGAAATTTTTTTGGAATGATTTAAAGGTCAGAAATAAGAGAATTTTGATTGGGCTTTATAAGGCCTAAATTGGGCCTAAGGAATTAATTGGGCTAAGCCCATTATTTTAGCCTAACTTTGGGCCCATTGAGATAGTATTTAAGAGCTGAAAAATCTAAGAATGACCTAAAATTTTCCAACTCCTCTTCTTTCTCTCATCAAGGCCGAACGTTGCTCCCTCTCCCTCTCACTTTAACTTGTTTCATATCAACTCAAAATCTCACTTGGTTCTTAACATAAAAACTGTTATTCCATCACTTTAGAACACAAAAATATCCTCCAACATCTAATTTGCTCAAAGGAAGGAAAGATATCAAGGTTACAAAGCTTAGGGCTTTAAGGTAACCTTTGAATAATTAGTATTTTTAACTAGTTCTTTAGTACTTTTTCATAGTTTTTGAGGTGTAGGTCATGAATATGAGCTTAATTATTGCATTTGAGAACAAAAACATAAGGAAATCTAAGTGTGTTTGGCAGTCCATGGTAGGTGAGGAAGGAGAAGAAAGTTTGGCAAAAGATAAAGGCAAGGGAAAGGAGGTTTAGGCTTCCTAAAAAAATGTAAGTGGCTAACAAATCTTTACATTTTCTATGATTTTGAATTTAATTCTTTTATGTAATTAGGGTAAAAATTGTTAAATTGGTTAAATGATGAAATTAGTGTGGGGATAATGAAATTAAACCATATAAAGACTAATTTAATGTTAAAAGTGAAGAAGAAAAATTTTTAGGGAGATGTACTATAGGTGGCCGAAATTTTCACTAAGGAAAAATAATGAAATTTTGCATGTAATTAATAATTTAAAGTTCATAATTAAAAATATTTATATGGGAATTCTTTTAATTTTGACTATACCATTGGATTCAGAGACCCTAAAAACCCTCATAGAAAAAATATGATGGCCTGAAATCGTCGAAAAGGTGGCACCTAGCTTGCATGTGTCACCAATGTTGGGTGCTGCAATAAGATACATCTCCAGCATGCATCGAATCCATGCATGCTGAGTGAAGCATCACTTAACCACGTGGACCAGTAGGGAAGTGACATGTGGCCTTATGGTAAAGTGTTGCATGTTAGCTAACGCTGCAAAGGGATCCACTTGGTGCCATATGGCACCATATAGACTGACCAAAAGTTTCCATGTGGTAAAGGTCCTACCATATGGCTTGATGTGTCATGCCATGTGGCATTGACATATGGCATCTGGGTCTTACCACGTGGCTTAATAAGTTATGCCATATGGTGACACATAACCTAATGATTGGCCGCCATATAGCTAATTGCAGTTATGCCATGTGTCAATTTGTTAGTCCAGTGGGTGCCATGTGGCATTCATATGGACCAATGAGCGACCGCCACATGTCAATAGGGGTCACGCCATGTGGCAACATATGGCTTAGTAGGGTCACGCCATATGGCAACATATGGCTTAGTGGGGTCACGCCATGTGGCATTGTGTTGTAGCTAGCATGTGGTGTGCCTAGCATACATAGGGCATGTGAGGGCCACTCTCTCCAGTGCATGTGAGCACGTGAGACATCTTTTAGCCATCATTTTTACCTAATTTTTGCAATTATTTTTTAATGATTTTTAAAATTTTTTTTGAGCAATAGTATAATTTTTTTTATAAAATATTTTATTAAAGAATTCATGAAAATTTAAAGAAAATGTGTTTTCAAATTAATTATGTAGATTTTGTCCTTATATTTGATTGAAATGAGTTTCAATCATTTTTTTTGTACATGAATGTACTAACAATTTTTTTCTGTTATGTGTAATATATATGATGATGATAAGGACATCTATAGTTTTATATACTCCTCAAGGGGTTGCTCGAGCTAATGCACAAGTGCATAAGGTTTATTGTATAAGGTTGCACAAGAAGGCTAGAATTTATAATATTGATGCTATTGTACATCATATGGTCAGTATGCATAAGAAGATGCAGAGTTGTATTTGGGTTAGTGGCCTATATAGGGGTGGAATCACAAGTTACTTTATGATGTTATGCGTGTCTCATTTAGTTATCTTATAGATCTCCAGAACTTGTTAGATGTGTGCTAGAGTGATCATTATAGTCATTTTATTATTTTGTTTTATATAAGGTAACTAAACGAGGAGTGTTAAGATGTAACACTTAGTCTGAGTTAGTGCTCAAAAGTGAGCATAAAGTGTATTGCCTACGACTTTATGATCACATACATGGCATTCCTTTTCATTTGTTAAGTATGGTTAGGGAGTCATTTCTTGTGATCGGGATAATATTGGATCCATAGGGTTTCTAATTTTATTAACATGAGTGTCGTATTAATATCATTGTTTGTGTGGACTTTTATGTTAGGAATTAGGTTTCCTATTTTGTTTTGAGATAAGACATATGTGTCTTATTTTTGGATTTATTAAATTTTATAATAAATGTGTTTATTTTTGTTTTGGATATTATAATTGCTTATAATTTTTATGATGAATGTGTTTATTTTAATATTATTTACCTTGCTTTATTCTATGAGTAGAATAGTTGCTTGATTATTAAGTTAAGGCTTAATTATCTCTATTTCATAATATCTATAATTAAGGTTAAGAACTTAACTTCCAATAAATCAATTTTACTACGCATGAAATTTTAATCTATAAGGTTAGATATTAGGACTTGAAGGGTAATTGGATACTGTTTGTAACCTTTTCGATTTTAAGCTTAATAGATAACTTTATTAGATTTTAATCTTACATGTATAGTAAATAGCATGTATTGCCATACTCTTCTTAATAATGTGCAACATATGTTCTATTTTGATCAGAGGATCTAAATGGCTTTAAAATCTATAGTCGCTGAATTGCACAAAGATATTAAACTCAATGGCGAAAACTATGAAATTTGGAGCATGAAAATCCAATATGTGTTTAAGGACCAAAAGGCTTTCAAAACCTTAAGCTCAATTATGACTAAACCTGAGGCTAATAGTTTTGCTCAACATAAGCAAGACCAAGATGCCTATGTAGTATGAAAAAAGAAGAATTCCTGTAACGTCCCGAGTCATAAAGACCCGAATAGTATGGTTGGATCAATCCGGTTTCAGAAATGATCCAATAAAATAAATGGTTTAAAAATAAAATAATAATAATGTGAAAGAGGTAAGATTTAAAAGAAATTGTGTGGTGGAAATTTAAAGAGGAAAAGAAAAGAGAAATTGTGGGTTAATTTTAATTAAAGGTTGTGTGTGTGGTTGAAAGTAAGACATGAGTTGTGAAAATAAAAAGAAAGACAAATGGTGGGGTATTATTATTAGTATTATGAGGATTATTATTATGAGGAGGAAAAAAAAAAAAAGAAAACGAAAGAGAGGGAGAAAGGAGAATCGGGAAGAGAGGGGGAGCACCGGAAGGGTCCAGTTCCGCCGAGCAGTGGCGCCGGAAGCTACCACGTTGCCGGCCACCCTCCGATCTTCAGCCCTGCCACCAGCCACGGCGCCTAACACCCCTTTTCCCTTCCCCGTTTTTTTCTCTCCTTACCGAAGCTTCTTTCCTTCGTTCCGGCGGCCCACGACGGCGGCTGGCGACACCACCACCGGCGGTCGACTCCTAGCAGCGAGATGAAGCTTCCGGTGCCAGCCGATCTTCTCCACTCGCCGGTGAAGAGTAGATCGGGGGAGTGAGGCAGCCGGCGGTTCCAGGCGGCTTTTCGACCAAGCCGTGGTGCCTTGGGGCGCGTGAATACCACTGGAAGGTGACCAGCAGCTCTGGCAACAGGCGGGCAGCTTCGGTAGCTCTCCGGCGAGTCTCCGGCGAGTCTCCGGCGGGTCTCCGGCGAGGCAGAATGGAGAGGGCATTATGAGCTTCGATTTTACGGTATGGGATGCTAGATTTATTCCCTTCAAATTTAGCTATATAATTTGTGAGAATTACTGAAACATTTATTGACTGTCTAAGTTAAATGTCTGCCTCTGTGTGTATGACTTGTTAGAAATACATGAATTAGGTGTAATATAAATGATAAATGATGATATTGTGATGGAATGATTTTAAGGCTTATGAGTTGATACCATTTGGATCAAATTAAGTTAATTGTTTTTAATACCTAGTTTAATCTCATTTGGTGTGGAGATTCTATTTTGATTTAAATGACATGAATAATGATAGATTATATTTTTTTACGTCCAGAGTAAGGATTTATTGTACAGAATTTATTGTTAGACGAAGCTGCAAGTAGAATTCTTTCCGATTTTGAAAATGCATTTGTGTCTGGAATTGAATGTTGTTGACTTTAGCTTTGTCGGTTATGGACTGGCCTTAAGAATCTAAATATTTGTTTAATTATGTTTCTAAACTTGTGAGATATACAATGTAAACTGTAGTAAAGCTGTGGATAGTAACATGTATGATTTGGGATTTATTTCTATACTAATAACTATATCTCCATCTACATTCGGGAACTTAACTAGAATTAAACTTTACGGCAAGTAAATAAATGAGTTGCCATATATATGTATATCGATACGTATATAGGTGTAAGAACTTTGATAATCTTTGCTGTAAACTATAGGCTTGATATGTTTGAGTCGAGTAATAAGCCAATTGGGATACAGAACCATGAATATACTTACTTAAATTAGAAGGTCTAAATGACATTATTTGAATTATAAAAATGTGATTCTTCGTGGTTGTTTATACTTTGTTGTTTTGTGTTGTGTTATTATTGTTAGATTTATAATATAATAAATAAACGTATTGTATAAAGTGTATATATATATAGATGTAGAATTTGATTTAAGTGATCTCTCGATGCTAAGATATAACTATGTGAATTAGAATGATTACATAATCAATGATTAAGAATATCTTTTTACCTTGCTTGTTAATATTCGATTATTTGTGAATTATCCTTTCTTTTGAGAAATTGTGATTATACTAAATATATATATATATATATATATATATATATATATATTACTACAAGTGTTTATGAAAACAAAACTGTGAGGGGTAGTGGTTGCTCGGCACGATCTCAAAAGCAGACGTGTGAGACATGGACCCCAAAGCAGTAAAAACAAAACCGTGAGGGGTAGTGGTTGCTCGGCACGATCTCAAAAGCAGACGTGTGAGACATAGACCCCAAAGCAGTAAAAACAAAACCGTGAGGGGTAGTGGTTGCTCGGCACGATCTCAAAAGCAGACGTGTGAGACATGGACCCCAAAGCAGTAAAAACAAAACCGTGAGGGGTAGTGGTTGCTCGGCACGATCTTAAAAGCAGACGTGTGAGACATGGACCCCAAAGCAGTAAAAACAAAACCGTGTGAGACATGGACCCCAAAGCAGTAAAAACAAAACCGTGTGAGGACATGGGCCCCCAAAACGGACAATATCGTGCTAGCGGCTATCTGGGGACGTTACACACACACACATATATATATATATTATATATATATATAATATATATATATATATATATATATATATATATATATATATATATATATATATATATATATATATATATATATAAGTATGCATTTTTAAACTTTGAATCTTATGACTATTATGCGTACATTGTAAATTGTTGTATATGATTAATTTGACTTACGCCTTAATTACAACTAATGATGATTGCTATTGAATATACATATTTATATATATATATTCATATTGTGATTAATTGTGTGTTATACAATCTGGAGTAGTATGCGGTAATTAGGAATGCGTATAATACAGTTATGTATCTGTAAATATTTAAAAAGTGTCAAGCAATATTCTTACCTAAACCAGATTGAATGGTTACTTATTTAAAGTACTATTGTGAGTCTTGGGATTGGAGAACTACGTGGTTCTGATTCCCTAAATGGGATACGTAGGAAGCTTGAGAATTAATATCTCAAGTCCGAACCAAATTATGGTCATATGACTATGTGCATGTTAATAGGTACATTGAATCATGGTGACGAAATTCTTATTTATATAATAATGTATATAAGTAAATGTTTATAATTATGGTGAACTATGTTGTTATGTCGAAGCCAATTATATAAAATGGGTTAATGTAAATTTGTAATATGTGAATAAACCATGTAATAGATTATAAGAATTTGTTGTAAATGGGCCTTTATTTAAATATTATATGAATTCAGTGATTTGCATGAACGAGCTTTATATGAACTATATTTGAGTGGTTGTGATTGTGTTGAGATGAAATTATAGAAGTGCTGTGTTGTTGATGGAAGTTCTGGAGTTGGAGGAATGATATTGGGAGTGTAAAGATTAAGTTTTTACAGGTTTGGATAGCATAAATTTTAAGATGTCACTGCTGCCGAAATTTTATTTAAGTGCATAGTAAAATTAATAGAGTGTGAAAGGACAATTAATTGAGATTCTGAAAATGGTTTTAAAAATCTTAGAAATGTTTTATATTCTTTTCCCATAGGAAGTAGCCATTAATAAAGGGAGATTCTGTCGAAATTTTTGATAGAATAAATAATATGTTAAATTAATAACTTTTTTTTAAATGTAGTCAAACCTTAGAGTTAATCCTCGCAAAGTGATCCAAATCCGGGTGTGACATTCGGTATCCGGGTCTTTTTAACTGGCCGGGTACGGGGTGTTACATTTAGTGGTATCAGAGCCTGGTTTAGGCGTTTCTGGGCATGGACCAATAAAATCTAGTTAAGATGGAAGTTGAGACACTCGGTTTACCTGTCAGGAATTTCTGACATTGAGAGCAGTGATTTAAACATTAGTTGCTTGGAATGGGCAATATGCATTGCCAATACATAAGATGTGTATTAATAGGGCATTATATGTATAAAACATATTACATTTTTTGTATCAGCACCTATTTGACTAATCATGACGACCTAAAATGTTGTACACGCTTCAGTTGAAAGGAATTGATGGGTAACAAAAAGAGTGAGTAGATATTAAGAAGAGTAAGTTAAGAAAATGTAAGTGTATATGCCATTAAGCGTTAAAGGAGATGTGATCCGGAAGTAGAGCCTCTTTATTATCATGATGAATTTAATGTTGATACGATATTATATTGGCAATTATGATTAGTAGCTAATAAGAGTTCATACAAAGTTATACCTATGACAGAGATGAAATAATAATCAAGTCTGTATTGCTAAGAGCTATTTAAAATTGACTCAAGACTGTTAAAAAAAAAGATTATCCTAGCATAGGAAGAGGAGTTTTTATGAATATGATATGTTAGTAGCCGATTGAAGTCGATGACGAAATACGGTCTCTTCTAAATTCATTGGCTAGACTGGAATTCTCACCGATTCAGAGGTTGTAACTCATAGAACTTTATCCAAGCTATGAGAATGTAGTACTTCCACCTAAAGGTTTGGAATACTATATCTCGGTTCTTATATGATGTGGAGCCAGAATTTGTTGATTCTGAATGTTAAGAAGGAACTATCTCTTAGTGTCCAAAAGTTGTTCTTAATGAATGTCGCAGATGGAACCTGGTGTGGGTTGGTAGTAATAAAGTTGCGCCACTTGAACCAAATGAAGAAGAAATGCTTTTGAATTTTTTTTAGAAATTACACAAGGAGGGGTGGAATAAGTAGAACCGGTAGATACAAATCACTTGGTAACTCATTCCAGGTAGACAATGTTGCCTTTCATTTATCAGTTCTGAAGGACTTATTCCCCGGAGGCATCAATCTTTTCTCTCTTTCTTTGGGATTGGTGGTGCAGAAGTTACTCTGCACATGCTTAGGATCTGTTTGAAAAATGCAGTGTCGGTTGAGATCTCAGAGGTAAATAGGAGTATTTTGAGGTGCTAGTAGAAGCAAACACTATCACGTTTTACCGTTAAATAAATTTCGAGGATGAAATTTTTTTAAGAGGGGAAGATTTGTAACGTCCCGAGTCATAAAGACCCGAATAGTATGGTTGGATCAATCCGGTTTCAGAAATGATCCAATAAAATAAATGGTTTAAAAATAAAATAATAATAATGTGAAAGAGGTAAGATTTAAAAGAAATTGTGTGGTGGAAATTTAAAGAGGAAAAGAAAAGAGAAATTGTGGGTTAATTTTAATTAAAGGTTGTGTGTGTGGTTGAAAGTAAGACATGAGTTGTGAAAATAAAAAGAAAGACAAATGGTGGGGTATTATTATTAGTATTATGAGGATTATTATTATGAGGAGGAAAAAAAAAAAAGAAAACGAAAGAGAGGGAGAAAGGAGAATCGGGAAGAGAGGGGGAGCACCGGAAGGGTCCAGTTCCGCCGAGCAGTGGCGCCGGAAGCTACCACGTTGCCGGCCACCCTCCGATCTTCAGCCCTGCCACCAGCCACGGCGCCTAACACCCCTTTTCCCTTCCCCGTTTTTTTCTCTCCTTACCGAAGCTTCTTTCCTTCGTTCCGGCGGCCCACGACGGCGGCTGGCGACACCACCACCGGCGGTCGACTCCTAGCAGCGAGATGAAGCTTCCGGTGCCAGCCGATCTTCTCCACTCGCCGGTGAAGAGTAGATCGGGGAGTGAGGCAGCCGGCGGTTCCAGGCGGCTTTTCGACCAAGCCGTGGTGCCTTGGGGCGCGTGAATACCACTGGAAGGTGACCAGCAGCTCTGGCAACAGGCGGGCAGCTTCGGTAGCTCTCCGGCGAGTCTCCGGCGAGTCTCCGGCGGGTCTCCGGCGAGGCAGAATGGAGAGGGCATTATGAGCTTCGATTTTACGGTATGGGATGCTAGATTTATTCCCTTCAAATTTAGCTATATAATTTGTGAGAATTACTGAAACATTTATTGACTGTCTAAGTTAAATGTCTGCCTCTGTGTGTATGACTTGTTAGAAATACATGAATTAGGTGTAATATAAATGATAAATGATGATATTGTGATGGAATGATTTTAAGGCTTATGAGTTGATACCATTTGGATCAAATTAAGTTAATTGTTTTTAATACCTAGTTTAATCTCATTTGGTGTGGAGATTCTATTTTGATTTAAATGACATGAATAATGATAGATTATATTTTTTTACGTCCAGAGTAAGGATTTATTGTACAGAATTTATTGTTAGACGAAGCTGCAAGTAGAATTCTTTCCGATTTTGAAAATGCATTTGTGTCTGGAATTGAATGTTGTTGACTTTAGCTTTGTCGGTTATGGACTGGCCTTAAGAATCTAAATATTTGTTTAATTATGTTTCTAAACTTGTGAGATATACAATGTAAACTGTAGTAAAGCTGTGGATAGTAACATGTATGATTTGGGATTTATTTCTATACTAATAACTATATCTGCATCTACATTCGGGAACTTAACTAGAATTAAACTTTACGGCAAGTAAATAAATGAGTTGCCATATATATGTATATTGATACGTATATAGGTGTAAGAACTTTGATAATCTTTGCTGTAAACTATAGGCTTGATATGTTTGAGTCGAGTAATAAGCCAATTGGGATACAGAACCATGAATATACTTACTTAAATTAGAAGGTCTAAATGACATTATTTGAATTATAAAAATGTGATTCTTCGTGGTTGTTTATACTTTGTTGTTTTGTGTTGTGTTATTATTGTTAGATTTATAAATATAATAAATAAACGTATTGTATAAAGTGTATATATATATAGATGTAGAATTTGATTTAAGTGATCTCTCGATGCTAAGATATAACTATGTGAATTAGAATGATTACATAATCAATGATTAAGAATATCTTTTTACCTTGCTTGTTAATATTCGATTATTGTGAATTATCCTTTCTTTTGAGAAATTGTGATTATACTAAATAAATATATATATATATATATATATATATATATATATATATATATATTACTACAAGTGTTTATGAAAACAAAACCGTGAGGGGTAGTGGTTGCTCGGCACGATCTCAAAAGCAGACGTGTGAGACATGGACCCCAAAGCAGTAAAAACAAAACCGTGAGGGGTAGTGGTTGCTCGGCACGATCTCAAAAGCAGACGTGTGAGACATAGACCCCAAAGCAGTAAAAACAAAACCGTGAGGGGTAGTGGTTGCTCGGCACGATCTCAAAAGCAGACGTGTGAGACATGGACCCCAAAGCAGTAAAAACAAAACCGTGAGGGGTAGTGGTTGCTCGGCACGATCTTAAAAGCAGACGTGTGAGACATGGACCCCAAAGCAGTAAAAACAAAACCGTGTGAGACATGGACCCCAAAGCAGTAAAAACAAAACCGTGTGAGACATGGGCCCCAAAACGGACAATATCGTGCTAGCGGCTATCTGGGGACGTTACATATTTATATATATATATATATATATAAGTATGCATTTTTAAACTTTGAATCTTATGACTATTATGCGTACATTGTAAATTGTTGTATATGATTAATTTGACTTACGCTTAATTACAACTAATGATGATTGCTATTGAATATACATATTTATATATATATATTCATATTGTGATTAATTGTGTGTTATACAATCTGGAGTAGTATGCGGTAATTAGGAATGCGTATAATACAGTTATGTATCTGTAAATGTTTGAAAAGTGTCAAGCAATATTCTTACCTAAACCAGATTGAATGGTTACTTATTTAAAGTACTATTGTGAGTCTTGGGATTGGAGAACTACGTGGTTCTGATTCCCTAAATGGGATACGTAGGAAGCTTGAGAATTAATATCTCAAGTCCGAACCAAATTATGGTCATATGACTATGTGCATGTTAATAGGTACATTGAATCATGGTGACGAAATTCTTATTTATATAATAATGTATATAAGTAAATGTTTATAATTATGGTGAACTATGTTGTTATGTCGAAGCCAATTATATAAAATGGGTTAATGTAAATTTGTAATATGTGAATAAACCATGTAATAGATTATAAGAATTTGTTGTAAATGGGCCTTTATTTAAATATTATATGAATTCAGTGATTTGCATGAACGAGCTTTATATGAACTATATTTGAGTGGTTGTGATTGTGTTGAGATGAAATTATAGAAGTACTGTGTTGTTGATGGAAGTTCTGGAGTTGGAGGAATGATATTGGGAGTGTAAAGATTAAGTTTTTACAGGTTTGGATAGCATAAATTTTAAGATGTCATGCTGCCGAAATTTTATTTAAGTGCATAGTAAAATTAATAGAGTGTGAAAGGACAATTAATTGAGATTCTGAAAATGGTTTTAAAAATCTTAGAAATGTTTTATATTCTTTTCCCATAGGAAGTAGCCATTAATAAAGGGAGATTCTGTCGAAATTTTGATAGAATAAATAATATGTTAAATTAATAACTTTTTTTTAAATGTAGTCAAACCTTAGAGTTAATCCTCGCAAAGTGATCCAAATCCGGGTGTGACATTCGGTATCCGGGTCTTTTTAACTGGCCGGGTACGGGGTGTTACAATTCCATTGCTTGAATCATCATTCTAAGTGCGATGGAAGATGATATCACCATGCAATTTTGCTCATATCAAATTGTAATAGATCTGTGGGTTGCATTATAGGAGAAGTTTGGAGGAGTGTCTCTAACTAGACTCTGATCTTTAATGATCAAGTTCGATACTTATCAAAAAAGGTTTGATTATTCAATGCAAAAACATCTTCGAGAGATAAAGAATATGATTTGTGAGCTTAGTGATGCAGGTTATAAGTTGACTAACGAGTAATATATTTAGGCAGTCATCCAATCTTTGCCAAGGAGTTAGGAGTACATAAAAATACAACTGACTCACATGGATAACATTAAGATATTTAAGGACGTCGCTAAACATTTGGTGTTGGAAGAGGATCATTTAGCATCGATCAAGGTCAATATTAAAGATTATATGGCACACTCCAGTTCTGGTAAGAAAAGTTCAAACTAGAACAAGAAAAGAAGCTTTCATGGAAAAGGCAAAGAAAGAGCTTAAGAGCCTAAAAAGAAAAAATTTAAGCATAATGGAAAGGGGTCCAAAGGCAAAAAGAAAGTGAACATTTCTAATGTGAAGTATTTCAACTACCAGTAGAAGGGTCACTATACTAAAGATTGCACCGTGCCCAAACAAGTATATTATTTTAACTTAACAGTGTGTGAAATTTGTGTATCAAGTTTTGTATTTTTAACTGAACTTCATCCTTTGTGGATGGTTGATTTAGGAGCAACAGACCGTGTGACAAGGGATTAAGATGCCTTTGTTGAGTTCTGATAAGTAGCTACTAGAGCAAAGTGGATTTATGTAGGCAACAATACCTTTCAAAGAATTGGTACATGTAGACTAGTCTTGCATGAAGGCTAAACCTTGCTCCTACGCATTGTGCTTTATGCTCCTAATACTCATAGGAACTTAGTTTTTGTTTGAACTTTGATGAAACTTGGGTTTGTTCTACATTTTAAGGATGATAAAGTCAACCTATTTTTGGATGACAATTTTTTTGTTCTATTTTTATTTTGAACAATTTTATAATTATGGATGTTGATCCTAATTATTCCAATAAAACTAGCTTTTCTTTCATTTATTCTTCTTTTTTCAATATGTATGAGGATAATGTGAAATTATGGCATGCTAGATTAAATCATATCGGGCAAGATCAAATGCATCGGTTAGCTAAGGTAGGTTTGTTACGTAATTTAAATGAGATTGAGTTACCTACATATGAGCATCACTTGTAAGGAAAATTAGTTAGAAAATTGTTTAAAAAGGAACCCAAGCTATAATTCCTTTGCAATTAATTCATTCCAATGTTTATGGTCTAATGAATATTAGGGCAAGGCATGAAGCCTATTATTTCATCACTTTTGTAGATGACTATACTAGGTACAATCATATCTATTTAATATCTCATAAGTCTAAAGTATTGAGTTATTTTAAAACTTTTACAAAATTATGTTAAAAATCAATTGGATAAGAAAATTAAAGCTTTAAGAACTGACCTTGGTCAAGAGTATCTTTTTGACCAATTAATGTTTTATGTGATGAAAAAGGGATTGAACATCAGTTGTCTATTCCTCGAACTCCATAATAAAATGATGTTGCAAAAATAAAAATAAAACCCTTTTAGACATAGTATGTTCTATGATGGCTCAACCAAATTTATCGATCTCCTATTGAGGAGATGTTTTGTTAATTGCCATATATATTTTAAATCGTGTGCCCACCAAGTCTATTTCTTTTACTCCTTATGAGTTATGAACTTGTCTGCAATATAACTTGAGTCATTTATGCCTTTGAGGTTATGCAGCTTATGTCCATGATACCTCAAATAAATTTGGTAAATTAAGACTAAGAGGTAAAAAGAGTATCTTTGTGCGATATTCTAACGTATCAAAAAGATACATGTTTATAGGTGAGCAAGCAAATGGCTCAATAATAGAATTTAAATCATGAGATGCTATATTTTTAAAAAATGAGTTTTTGATTTTGGCAAAGTAGATCAAGACTTTACTTCTTAAGAAACCCAAGAAGATGAACTACTCAAATCTCTCCATTTGAGTGAGAGGGAAATTGATGAAGAAGGTCAAAACTATCTTCTCAACGGTTCGAATGTTCGAAAAGGTGTGTATGCCTAACTCCAGTAGGAGTATGGATATTCATGATCCTTATTTGAGTGGAAGCATAGAGCTCAATCCCAGTGGGAGCATTTCAAAGTATGATGAATATATGAGATATATTTATCAAGATTCGAAGCTATAAAAATCCAAAAGGAAAAGTGATTCGTGCTGATGATTTAAGATCGAAGTTGCGAATGAAGGCTTTTTTTTACACTATAAGATAATGATGAGCCTAAAAATGTAAAAGAAGCTCTCTCATGCCTAACTAAAGATAAATAAATTAAGGCAATGGAAGAAGAAATAGCTTTTATAAGATCGAACCATGTTTGGAAACTGGTTGATATACTTGAAGGATGCAAACCTATTGGGAATAAGTAGATTCTAAAAATAAAGCTTAAAGTTGATGGCAATATCAAAAGATACAAGGCTGGGATATTCACTAAAGGGTTTACACAATATAAAGAAATTGACTATGAGGAGACTTTTTCACCTATTGTTAGATTTACATCAATAAGGATAATTCTAGTCTTGGGGGCTAGTTTAAACCTAGAGCTACATCAAATGGATGTAAAAACTACTTTCCTCAATGAAGGATTAAAAGAAAAATCTATATGGAGCATCCTATAGGTTTTATTAAAGAAGGTAGTGAGCATAAGGTTTGTCAATTGATGAGATCAATTTATAACCTAAAGCAGTCTTTGAGACAATGGTATTTGAGATTTCATGAAGTAATCATATTGAATGAGTTCAACATAATTGATGAAGATCATTGTGTTTATCCCAAAAGCTTAAAAAATAAGTTTGTCAATTTAACGTTGTATGTAGACGACATACTTATAGTAGCAAATGACAAAGAATATGTAAATCTTATCAAAGATTGGTTGTCATCTAACTTTGAGATGAAAGATATAGGTCAAATAGATTATATCCTTAGAGTTAATATTTCAAGGAATCGCTTAAGAAGATTATTGTCACTGTCTCAAAAGACATACATTAATATAGTTTTTAAACGATTTAATATACAAAATTGTAACCTATAAACATTCCCTTTGCTAAGAATCAATCTCTTAGAAAAAGTATATGTCCTAAGATAAAAGAGTGGACAGAACGTATAAAGAACATTTCATATGCCAGTTTCATGAAAAGTCTGATGTATACAATGTTGTGTACCAGACCTAATATATGCTATGTTGCGGGTATGGTAAGTAGATATCAATCTAACCCAAGCGAAGCATATTAGAAGGCGATAAAAAGAATACTTAGATACCTCAAAGGTATCGCAGATTATTCTCTCTGTTTTCAAGGAAAGTGTAATGGCCTTAACATCGGATTAGCCACGAACAATACTTTACGATGGTAAATAGTGATTTTTGGGCCGAAAAGTGCACCCGAAAGTCAAAAATATTTTATTGGGCCATCGAAAAGTATTGGTTATGGTGAATCCAAGTTTGAAATTTAAAGTGAAATTGAGGTCAAATGGACCTCAAAAGGTCCAAAATATGAAATACGTAGCGAGTCAATTTTCTTGGTAGAGAATGTGACTTAGTTTTGCATAAATTATTAAAAATAGTAAATGAACTTCAAAAATTTTCATATTTTTCAAATCTTTATGATTTTTTATGTAGAATATTTTGGTAGTAAAAATTAAATTTTTCGGTGATACCGGTAGTTATCTAATCAGACTGATAAATTTAAATCGAATCGATAATGAACTCCGATTGAGTTAAAAATTTGTGTACTACCTATTTTTGATGTGATAAGAGTGATGAAATAATTTTTGGAGTAATTTGAAAGCTGGAAGAGAGAGAATTCAAATTAGGCTTAAATTGGCCTAAAATGGGCCTCAAAAATTAATTGGGCTAAGCCCGTCTTTTTAGCATATTTTTTGGGCCCAATTGGAGAGTACTTAAGAGTTGGAAAAATCTGAGAAACATCCAAAAAATTCCAGCTCACCTCTCCATCTTGAAGTGGTCGACACACCTTCACTCTCTCCCTCTCTTTGATTTCCTTCTCTTTTACTCCAAATTTCTAGTGGAACCCAACATAGAATTTGTGATTCCATCACTATAGAACACAAATATAGCCTCAAGAATCTTATTTGCCTAAAGGAAGGGAAGATTTCAAGGTTACAAAGTTTAGGATTTTAAGGTAACATTTGGATAATTAGTATTTTAAATTTATTGTTTAGTATTTTTTCATAGTTTTTGAGGTGTAGATTATGAATATGAGCTTAAATTTTGCATTTGAGAACAAAAAAATAAGAAAATCTAAGTTGTTTGGGCCGTCCATGGTAGGTGAGGAAGAGGAAGACAAGCTTGCAAGTGCTAAGGGCAAAGGAAATGAAGTCTAGGCACCCTTGAGCAAGAGAAATTGGTATTGGCTAATAAATCTAAGTATTTTCTATTTTATTGAATTATTTTCCTTTATGTATTTAGGGAAAAAAATGTTAAATTACTTAAATAATGCAATTGATGTGAGAAAAATACAATTAGATTATGTATGAGGCTAGTTGAATGATTAAAATGGAGTATAAAATTTTTAAGGTTATGTTAGTGAGAGGGCCGAAATTTCCCTTAAGGGAAAAATAGTGATTTTTGCATGAAATTGATATTTGATAGCCTAAATTAATTATAAATATCATAATTAGTATCCATAAATTTTTAAATGATTTATGGAATTTATTAGAAATTTTTAAAGCTTGTTAGTAGTGTATGTAGGTAGTGAAATTGATGAATTATAAAGAAATAATTCATAAATTTAGTAAATATGGGTAATAAATGTGAAATAATATGTATATAAATTTTTAGGGAATTTATGTACATTACATGAATAAATGAGAAATAAAATGTTAAATACGTTCAATGAAAAATATTGAATTATTGAAAAATTAATTCAATAAAATGAAGGAATAATAATAGTAAATGTGAAAAGTGTGCATATAAATTTTTAAGAAATTTATATGCGATAATAAAGTATTTTCGAATATAAATTATGAAAGTTGTATAAGGAAAAATTATTGAATTATGAAGGAATAATTCAATAAAGGGTAAAAAGTGGTAAATTAATATGAATTAATTCACTATATTTGAAAAGTGAGTGAAAAAGTCATTTGATGAAAATTCTGAAAATAAAAAAGTTTATGAAGACTCTGAAATAAGTGAAATTGAATAAAAGTATGTACAATAATGCCTTTAGAAATCATCAGGCAATAAAAATTAGCTCAGAATATAATTGGCTGGCCATAGGAATATCTCTGTACCATGGTGCAAGTCATGGCGACTTGCTATGCTATGGATTGGATCTTTGATAACCATGGCTTTCTCTATCTATGTTCTCTGCTCTGTAAGAATTGGCCCTTTGGCGGTCATTTGTCTATCTCTGTTGTGGCTCTATGGGGTCCATGTCCCATGTATCCAGTTTGATGTTTTCTGCCGGGTCGGAACTAGGGGCATAATGAAAGTAAAATGTGAAAATGTGAAAAAAAAGTGAAAAATATTAATTAAAAGTGAAAAAGGACTAATTTGAAAGAAAAAGAAAGTTTAGGGGCAAAATCATAATTTTTCCCAAATGAGTACAAGTTAAGCAAATTAATTAAGAATTGCTTAATTAAGGATAAAACAGTCAATTAATGGTTAAAATGTGTTAAAATGAAGTTTTATAGTCAACAAGGACTAAAATGTAATTTTGCATAAAAATGTCCAAATAAGTGTAAATGGAGGGTAAATACCCTAATTAATAGCATAAAGATTAAAAGAAAGTATAAAAGGTTAAATTCGTAATTTAACGATAAAAATGGACTTAATTGAATAAAAGTAAAAGTTCTGAATTAAATGTATAATTTGATGATGAATAAGTATTGGATGAATAAAAATGTATTAAAATTAAAATGATATTTGAAAAGAAATGGTTTATTTAAGTTTGCTTGAAAAGTTAAAGATGAATATTTTTGCATAATTGAACTATTTAAGTTAATTATAGGAAATATTTAGATTGTTAGTCACCACTGGGTATGTCAAGTGCTCAGCTCGTAGTTATGACTGCATGCAGGTTCGTACGAGCGGGAGCAAGAGTATTCTTTGAAGGATTTCTTTTGATGGATATAGAGCTTATAATTTTTGTGGCATGTATATATAAAACTAATACTTATGGATCTGTATATTGTAAATATGTATATAAGAGTTGATATTTTGGGTTGTAATATTGAATAGGTTGTGATGTAAATTGAGACTTAGTAGGTGTAAATGAATGTATGTGTAATATTTAGGTGAATGTGTTATAGAAAAGAAATGGATATATACATGCCAATTGTTATATTTAGAAGATATTTTGGAATTAATGTATTCTTGCTCCCTTTTGTTTTATAGTGAAAAGATGTCTGGAGAATAGAGCCATGAGGTGGGAGATAATAGGAGTGAGGCCTCCAATAATGTTATGCAATAGGGGGTCCCATAATAGGAAGCACCTCCACCAGTTGCGCCTCCTCCACCTCATCCTTCTTAGCTAGACTTCCTCAATTTGATGTCAAATTATATTCAGCAGTGACTTCAGACTGCCCAGGCACAACCATCAGTAGTGCAGATTTAGCCACCTTCTCCGCTTAGAAGAAAAGCTATTCTAGAGCAGTTAAAAAGTCTTGGGGCTTAAGATTTCTCAGGGAGAGATCCTTTGACACCTGCAGCAAAGGATCAAGAGACTGTTTGAAATTACCCATAGTTCCCTGGAAGAAAAATTTAAGGGCATAGTTGCTTTACTGCAAGGTCCATCGTTTATCTGGTGGGACTCAATTAGGAGGCATACTCTAGCAGATCGCCTGAATTGGGAGTATTTCATTGATTAGTTTGAGAAGAAATACATTGGGTTTGAGTATAAAATTTCTATACATGATGCCTTTTAGAGATTGAGATAGGGAAATCGTACAGTGGCAGAGTATGATAGAGAATTTGAGAGCTTGAGTGCTTATCTTGATGAGAGTCAGGCCACAGAGGAGAGACTGTGTCAGTAATTTGAGAGATGGTTGCATATTGAGTAGAGGCAAATTATTGGGGCTCAGCATTATCCCGATCTGCGATCTATGATAGAAGCATCTATTAAATTAGAAGCCACTCAAGCTGAGCAAGTTGAGCGACAGTCCCGATTTCAACATAAAAGAAAGCAGGGATAGAACAGTGGGAAGTCAAGATAGGGTAAAAAGTAGAAGGGTCAGTAGGCACCTCAGGGCCACCCACCAGCAAGCAAGGGATAGGGAAGTGCATTCCGTGGCAAATCTACAACCACTATAGCTTCTAGTGCAACCAGAGGTAGAGATAGTGGGATACTGGTATTATGTGACCACTGTGGAAAGATGCATTCTGGGGAGTGTAGATTACTGAGTGGAGCCTATTTTAGATGTGGGTCCCGAGATCATCGTATCAGAAACTGTCCTTTGCAACAGACTGCTCTAGCCACCTCACCGATATCTGGTACAGGGTCATAAACTCTATGGGGACGTGGTAAGGGAGCCACCGCTAATACTTCAGTTTCCAAACCAGCTGGTCAATCATCATAGGGTCAGAGGCATGCAGCAGGGCAGACTTATGCTGTTAGGGCCCGAGAAGAGGAGGATTCTTCTAATATGATTGTGGGTAAGTTTGTTTTGTTATCTGATTCAGTATATGCTTTGATTGATACTAGCTCTACACACTCTTACATTAGCACGGAACTGGCACAAGGTAAAGGGATGAAAGAGGCATGCTTAGACCAGGATATCTTGGTGAGTAATCCTTTGGGGGCATAGTGTGGTAGTAGATAAAATTTATAGACAATGTCCTATCGGTGTCCAAGGACATGTATTCCTGGAAAATCTTATTGAGTTAACCTTTCGCGAGTTTGACTTGATTCTTGGGATGGATTGGCTATCTGCCCACCAAGCGACTGTTGACGGCAGAAAGAAAAGGGTCACCTTACAACTTTAGAATGGTGATGAAATCACAATTGTGGGTGTGAGATCTGATTTCTTGTCTGATGTGATATCATCTACTACTGTGAAAAGACTGATCAGGAAAGGTTGTGAAGCTTATTTGTGTTACGCAATTGAGGCAAAGAAAGACCATTTACAGTTGTCAGATGTACCTACTATTTGGGAGTTCCAGGATGTGTTCCCAGATGAACTTCCAAGTTTACCACATGATAGAAAGGTGGAATTTTCTATTGATGTCACTTCTAGTACTACTCCTATTTCTATTGTTCCGTATAGAATGGCACCTGCAGAGCTGAAAGAATTAAAGATTCATCTTCAGGAGTTGCTTGACAAGGGGTTTATCAGACCCAGCACTTCTTCTTGGGGAGCACCTGTCCTATTTGTAAAGAAAAAGGATGAGACTCTTCGATTGTGCATTGATTATAGGCAGTTGAATAAAGTGACTATAAAGAACAGATATCATCTCCCTCGCATTGAACACTTGTTTGACAAGCTTAAGGGAGCGGGTGTCTTCTCCAAAATTGATCTAAGGTCGAGTTATTATCAGATAAGGGTTAAGGAAGTTGATGTGCCCAAGACTTCTTTTCATACCAGGTATGACCACTTTGAGTTCTTGGTCATGCCATTTGGGCTTACAAACGCACCAGTAATCTTCATGGATCTAATGAATAGAGTTTTTCACCCCTACTTGGATCAGTTTGTGGTGGTCTTCATCGACAAAATCTTAGTGTATTCAAAGACACCGAAAGATCATGATAACCATTTGAGGATTGTGCTACAAACTCTGAGAGAGAAGAGGCTGTATGCCAAATTCAGCAAATGTGCTTTTTGGATGAATAAGGTATCTTTTTTGGGTCATGTCATATCTACAGAGGGCATCAAAGTAGATCCTTCAAAGATTGATGTAATCCTTCAGTGGAAGCCACCCAAGAATGAGACTGAAGTGTAGAGTTTTATGAGATTGGCCAGGTATTATAGGAGATTCATCAAGGGCTTCTCCACCATTGCAGTTCCCTTGACACGATTGTTATAGAAGAATGTTAAATTTGTGCAGACTGACAAGTGTCAAGAATGCTTTGAAAAGCTTAAAACTATGTTGACAGAAGATCCTATCCTTAAGCAACTTGAGTCAGGCAAAGATTTTGTGATCTATAGTGATGCCTCTAGAAACGGTTTGGCATGTGTTTTGATGCAGGAAGGTAAGGTGATTGCTTATGCCTCCCGACAACTTAAAACTCATGAGAAAAACTATCCTACTCATGATTTAGAGTTGGCAGCTATTATTTTTACACTGAAGATTTGGAGGCATTATCTGTATGGTGAGAGATGTTATATCTATTTGGATCATAAAAGTTTGAAATATCTGCTTACCCAGAAAGAACTTAACCTCAGATAAAGATACTGGATGGAGTTGACTAAAGATTATGACTATTACATCGACTACTATCCAGGGAAAGCGAATGTAGTAGCTGATGCGCTCAGCAGGAAATTTATGTCAGGTAAGGTTAATGTTTTTGAATGAATCTATATAAGATATTGATAAGTATAAATGATTAATAGTGATCTTTGCAGCTCTTCGGACTATGAATGCCAGTTTGAGTATAACACCAGCTAGAGCTGTAGTAGCCGAGCTATGAGTTAAACTAGATTTTGTACATCAAGTAAAAGTGGCTTAAAAGGAAGATGACCGGTTATTAGCCATTGTGAACAAACTTCAACATAGTAATGAAAGTGACTACTCTCTATCCAATGATGGAAGTCTCTGTTATAAAGGAAGACTTTGTGTTCTCGCTCAGGAAGAATTGAAAAAGAATATACTGACAGAAGCACACCATAGTAGTTATGCTATGCACCCTGGAAGTAATAAAATGTACCAAGACTTGAAAGCCTACTATTGGTGGCCAGGCATGAAACGTGATGTAACTAAATTTTTTAGTAAATGTCTGACATGTCAGCAGGTGAAAGCAAAACATCAGGTTCCTTTGGGATTACTACAACCACTTGTTATTCCAAAGTGAAAATGGGATGAAGTAACCATGGACTTTGTTACTAGCTTACCTGTGACTCATAGGAAGCATGATGCTATCTGGGTAATTGTTGACTGGCTCACTAAATCTGCTCATTTCTTGCCAATACGGATGGATTATTCCTTGACCAAGCTGGCAAAGATTTATATCAGTGAGGTGGTTAGTTTACATGGAGTGCCTACATCAATTGTATTTGACAGGGATTCCAGGTTTACTTCTCATTTCTAGAAGATCTTTCAGGATGCTCTAGGTACTAGAGAGAAGAGATATCATACGTGGATCTAAAGAGAAGAGATATTGAATTTGAGGTTGGAGACATGATTTTTCTGAAAGTAACTCTGTGGAAGAAAGTTCTGAGGTTTGGCAAGAAGGGCAAGATGAGCCCTAGATTCATAGGTCCATATGAGATACTTCAGCGAGTGGGTCCCATAGCCTATAGATTGAAGCTATCATCTACTTTAGAAAAGATACATGATATCTTTCATGTATCTATGCTCCATCGATACAGGTCGAATCCAAGTCATGTGATAGCACCAGATGAGATTCAGGTTCAAACTGATATGAATTATGAAGAAAAGCCGGTGAAGATCTTGGCTAGGGAAATCCAACAGCTCAGAAATAAGCAGATACCATTGGTAAAGGTCTTATGGCATCACCACAATGTAGAGGAGGCTACATAGGAACCTGAGATGACCATGAGACAGTAGTATCCTCTACTCTTTAGTCTAGGTAAATTTTGAGGACAAAATTTATTTTAAGTAGGGGAGAAATGTAATGGCCTTAACATCGAATCAGCTGTAAACAGTGCTTTTCGATGGAGAATAGTGATTTTCGGGCCAAAAAGTACACTCGAAAATCAAAAATATTTTATTGGAGCATCGAAAAGTATTGGTCATGGTGAGTCCGAGGTTGAAATTTAAAGTGAAATTAAGGTCAAATAGGCCTCAAAAGGTCAAAAATACCAAATAGGTAGCGAGTTAATTTCCTTGATAGGGAATGTAACTTAGTTTTGCATAAATTATTAAAAATAGTAAATAAACTTCAAAAATTACCATATTTTGCAGATCATTATGAATTTTTATGTAGAACATTTTGGTAGTAAAAATTAAATTTTTCGGTGATACCGGTACTTGTCGAATCGAACCGATAGTTTGAATCAGATCGATAATGGACTCCGATTGAGTCAAAAATTTGTGTACTACATATTTTTGATGTGATAAGAGTGATGGAATAATTTTTATAGTGATTTGAAAGTTGGAAGAGAGCGAATTCGAATTGGGCTTAAATTGGCCTAAAATGAGCCTTAGAAATTAATTGGGTTAAGCCCATCCTTTTAGCCCACCCAATTGGAGAGTATTTAAGAGATGAAAAAATATGAGAAACACCCAAAAAATTCTAGCTCTCCTCTCCTTCTTGAAGTGGCTGACACACCTTCACTCTCTCCCTCTCTTTGATTTCCTTCTCTTTTACTCCAAATTTCTAGTTGAACCTAACATAGAATTTGTTATTCCATAACTCTAGAACACAAATATATCCTTAAGCATCTAATTTTCCTAAAGGAAGGGAAGATTTTAAGGTTACAAAGTTTAGGATTTTAAGGTAACATTTGGATAATTAATATTTTTAATTTATTCTTTAATGTTTTCCCATAGTTTTTAAGGTATAAATTATGAATATGAGCTTAAATTCTGCATTTGAGAACAAAAAAAAAAGGAAATCTAAGTTGTTTGGGCGAAGACAAGCTTGCAAGGGCTAAGGGCAAAGGAAAGGAAGTCTAGGCACCCTTAAGTAGGAAAAATTGGTATGTAGCTAATAAATCTAAGTATTTTCTATTTTATTGAATTATTTTCCTTTATGTATTTAGGGAAAAATTTCTAAATTGCTTAAATAATGCAATTGATATGAGAGAAATACAATTAGATTATGTACGAGGTTAGTTGAATGATTAAAATGGAGTATAAAAATTTTTAAGGTTATGTTATTGAGAAGGCCGAAATTTCTCTTAGGGAAAAATAGTGATTTTTGCATAAAATTGATATTTAATAGCCTAAATTAATTATAAATATCATAATTAGCATATATGAATTTTTAAATGATTTATGAAATTTATTAGAAATTTTTAAAGCTTGTTAATAGTGTATGTAAGTAGTTAAATTGATGAATTATAAAGAAATAATTCATAAATTTAGTAAATATGGGTAACAAATGTGAAATAATGTGTATATAAATTTTTAGAAAATTTATGTACATTACATGAATAAATAAGAAATAAAATGTTAAATATGTTCAATGGAAAATATTGAATTATTGGAAATTTAGTTCAATAAAATGAAGGAATAATGATAGTCAATGTGAAAAGTGTGCATATAAATTTTTAAGAAATTTATATGCGATAATAAAGTATTTTCGAAAATAAATTATGAAAGTTGTATAGGAAAAAATTATTGAATTATGAAGGAATAATTCAATAAAGGGTAAAAAGTGGTAAATTAATATGAATTAATTCACTATATTTGAAAAGTCAGTGAAAAAGTCATTTGATGAAAATTCTAAAAATGAAAAAGTTTATGAAGACTTTGAAATAAGTGAAATTGAATAAAAGTATGTACAATAATGCCTTTAGAAATTATCATGCAGTAAAAACTAGCTCAGGATATAATTGGCTGGCCATAGTGATGTCTCTGTACTGCGGTGCAAGTCATGACGACTTGCTATGTTATGGATTGGATCTTTGATCACCATGGCTTTCTCTATCTCTGTTCTCTGCTCTGTGAGAATTGGCTCTTTGGGGGTCATTTCTCTATCTCTCTTGTGGCCCTGTGGGGTTCATGTTCCGTTTATCCGGTTTGAGGTTTTCTGCTGGGTCGAAACTAGGGGCATAATGAAAGTAAAATGTGAAAAAAAAGTGAAAAAGGTTAATTAAAAGTGAAAAGGGGACTAATTTGAAAGAAAAAGAAAGTTTAGGGCCAAAATCGTAATTTTTTCCAAAATGAGTACAAGTTAAGCAAACTAATTAAGAATTGTTTAATTAAGGATAAAATAGTTAATTAATGGTTAAAATGTGTTAAAATGAAATTTTATAATCAATAAGGACTAAAATATAATTTTACATAAAAATGCCCAAATAAGTGTAAATAGAGGGTAAATACCTTAATTAATAGCATAAAGATTAAAAGAATGCATAATAAGGTTAAATTAGTAATTTAACGATAAAAATGGACTAAATTGAATAAAAATAAAAGTTTTGAATTAAATGTATAATTTGATGATGAATAAGTATTGGATGAATAAAAATATACTAAAATTAAAATGATATTTGAAAAGAAATGGTTTATTTATGTTTTCTTGAAAAGTTAAAGATAAAAATTTTTGCATAATTGAACTATTTAAGTTAATTATAGGAAATATTTAGATTGTTAGTCACCACCGGACATGTCAAGTGTTCAGTGCATAGTTATAACTGCTTGTAGGTTTGCAGGAGTGGGAGCAAGAGTATTATTTGAAGGATTTCTTTTGATGAATATAGAGCTTATAATTTTTTTGGCATGTATATATAAAACTAATACTTATGGATCTGTATATTGTAAATATGTATATAAGAGTTGATATTTTGGGTTGTAATATTTAATAGGTTGTGATGTAAATTGAGACTTAGTAGGTGTGAATGAATGTATGTCTAATATTTAGGTGAATGTGTTATGGAAAAGAAATGGATGGTATGATGAGATCATGAGTATTAAATAAATATATGATTTTGTTGTGCCTCTGAGAGGCTGTGTGTCTTGTTTGCTTTTAGGGGGCTAGTGTAATATATAGCCGTTATATTACCAAAATTTTATTAAGTGTATAGTTATTTGGACAGTTATAGGTCATCGACGAACCTCTAAAGTGTTTTTAACCTTAAGATTTCAAAAGTTGAACTTAGAAGATGAGTAGAGATGAAAAAAAATTTTCGGCTTGTGGCTGGTCGGAACAGTCCTAGTTACACTGTTAAGAGATAAGGGTGTTACAGAAAGAGTCTGTATTTTAGGGGATATACAAATACTAATTGGGGATGAGATCTAGATGAGAGGAAATTCACATCAAGTTATATATTCTTGCTAGGCAAGGGTACCATTTCATGGAGAAGCAGGAAACAGAGCTGTGTAGCCCTTTCAATAATGAAAGTAGAATTTGTCACTTCCTCAGCTGCAGCATAAGAGGTAGTTTGATTAAAAAGATTTATGGACCATTTGAATGTAACTACCTCAGAGGAACCTATGACAGTCTATAGTGACATTCTATCGACTATAGCTTACATTAACAATCTAAAATTTCATTGTAGGACAATGCATATCGACATTAAGTATCAATACACTAAAGACATTATTGCACGAGGAGAAGTGAACTTTCAATATATTTCCATACAAGATATGATTTTAGATCCCTTAATTAAACCTATATCAAAAGATTTGAGAGACACCTTACGTCTCACGGTTTGCTTAGGATTTGATACATATTATAATTTTTTAATATTATTATTTATGAATAATAATAATTAAGTTTATTGTTGGCAACACATGAGTGTGAATGTTTAATATGTAAACATTTACTATTATAAGTAGAGCATATCGGACAGAGAAGTAATCCACTGATAGGGGTGTTTACATTAGTCTTGTTAATAAGCTAACAAAGTCTAATATGAGGCAATTTTTGAACATAAAGTGTATTTCAATAACCTATTCAAAATAAAAGTGTTGTCTTGTAGAAATTACAAGATAAGTTTTGTTAAAGTGCAAGATAAAGACACACATGAGGTTTCGTGCTTTGGATTAAGATCCAAAATAAGATTAAAAATGATCTGATGATATTTTAAATGTAACTATCATATTCTATTTAAAAAGCTAGAAGTAGTCCTAAAAAAAGTGGACTGAAGTGGGATGTTAGGTGCATTGCAACCTTATGCTTCTATATGGTATTAAATAATAAGATATGCGCTCTTTTAAGAGAAAGGAGAGAATACCATACCTCATACATCATACTATGTATGCTTGAGTTGATCAAGGAAAAAGAATTTTATGTCAATGATCTTAATTTTTTCCTAGTGTGAGACCCTATCTTTCAACCCTTAGAACCTTTAACTTATACTAGAAGTATAGTTCAGTATGATTAGCTTAGTTAGTCTCCAAAGGGTTATGGAAAAATTTTGGTCCGGTGGATCTAACTAGAAGAACAAGTTAGACTATGATGGATGGCATATAGAAAAAAGGAAAGATATTTTTATCACATTTGATGGTTTTGTGAATCTCTGGTATATCTATTTTAGTCTTTATAAGTAGACACGCAATAGTAAATACGAAAATTATTTTTATGAGATCATGAGATATAATAAAGAATGGGAGAAAACTATCTAGGATTTGGCATACTATTATGAGAAGATCTTGTTTCTCGAGATGCTATATATCCCTAACAAGTATATAGCACTAGTGTTCTCAACACATGCTAGTCAGACAAACTATTCGCATTATGCTAGGGGAGAATGACTGAAAATCATTTCATCATGTGAGAGTAGGAGATGAAGGAGTTTGGAATACACCCATGACTCACAAGATGAGAAATTGATCCCAATAAAAACAAGAAAATATCAAAATAGGAAATAATATATATGAAATTAGTTCCATATTGGGATTTTCCTTCATTAGGGAATCTGCCATTTAAGTGTGAGTTAATGTGGGCAATTACCTAATTTAAATTACATAACTAACACATTAATTAGGATATTATATTTTGAATTAAATTATTGTAACTGCTATTTTTGAATTTTAATTAGAGCCTGATAAAAGGGCCAAAATTATGCATTTGGGAATGCAGAAAAAATATTATACCAAAACTCTGAATGATTCTACTCAAACATGTGAAACAAGTGATCACAGAAAATGCACAAAACCAAAGTGAATTAAAAAAAATAAAGAAAATTACCTTTAAAAGATGTTTCAATCTTCCTTTTGAAAACTTTACATCAGTAGCCCATTTTCTTCAGAATATATTAAAGCACTAATTAAGTTTGCTAAATGCAACAGAATCAACAAGTGACTATAAGCCACATTCAAAAACTACAATTCCTAATACATAGTTAATGCTTTTTTACTTCTTTTGCTAATAGTGCTAAAACTTAACATCATTATATTAACAAACAGTAAAAAGAAATTTGAGTTTTATCTTTTTTTTTCAAAATTTAATTAACAAATGAAGCTCTAAACCATATGTCACCCTACTTGAATTAGTCCTTATACACTTAACTGTGCAATAAACATTAAAAACATATCAAAAAATAATTTAAACAACATAGACACTCGTGTATAACGATAGTTGACTTGCCTGTATATAAGAAGTAAGAAGAGAAAGTTACAAGGCCCAACAAAATTAAACGTCGGTAGCCATCGTACAACTAAGAATGAGAGTAATCAAGTTATAATGTTTGGCATTGCTAGATCTGCCATCAATTGGTGAGGAGAAATCGAAATCACCATTAGGGATCTATGGAGAAGACTTCAGTGAAGAGAATGAGAGTAATCAAGCTATACAGTAGCTTTGGCTACTACTATTCATAGTGTTCGATGGAGAAGAAGAGAAGGGAGCTAACCATTGGTGTCTGCTAGCAAAGGAGAGAAGGGAAGGGAAGGGAGCTCTCCACCAATGTCTACTAGCGAAGGAGCTAAAGTTTTTGGTGATGGTGGACATAGCCACCCAAAAGCTAGAAATGCAGCAAAGCTGCTGTTTTGCCACCCCAACATCCTCAAAAAAGAGAAAAAAGAGGCAAAATGAGATGTTGACTGACGATGACATAGGAAGCGGAGGTCGATGTGGCGGGAAGGAAAAGCACAAGTGAAGGGCTGGAATTTGAGAAAAGAATGGGAAAAATGAAGAAGGAAAAACCATAGGGAAAGGAAATAGGGCAAATGGCCAAAACGATGTAGTTTTGCTTTATTTGGGCCTTTTTTAACGCCAAATTTACACTCTAATCCCCATTAAAATTCTATGAAAATTTGGGTCCCTATATATATATATATATGTTGCTACATTAACCAATTTTGAAATCGGTTTAGACAGAGACTCCTTGACAAAGATATCCAAATCTCTTAAGGTTTTGATTTAATTTCTGATTAATTTATTTTGCAATTCTTTACTTGAGTTTACATAAAATAGAAAAGTCATCATTCTTAGATATGTCAATTAGATTGGTTGGACAGGTTTAGGTTGGATCATTAATGGGTTAGGTCATAAATGGGTCAAAAAATGTGGATCATAAATAGATCAATATCCAAATGGGTTGGTTTGATTTGGGTCAATCCATGAGTTTAATAAAATTAGTATAAAATTTTTTATTAATTAATTTTAGGCAACACATTTTTTGAAATTAATAGTCTAATCAACCTAAGACGGTGGCACGTGGGTTTCATTCTCCATAAAGTTTCTAAGCAGCAATAGTGGTTGGTGAGCTTTAATGATAGGTTAGGCTTACATGGGTGCATTGAAGATGATGAAACTGATGGTGAGCTTTAATGAAAGGTTAGTATAAAACCATTTGATGTAACAGGATTATGTGGAAGACTATGAAGTGAATATGCCATTTAGGACATTATAAGGATTAGGATTGAAGGTAGAAGCAATTTGCCCAAGCAAGAGGAAGGGGGAGAGCTGTGTGACTGCTATTCTTGATGATGAAAGAGCCCAAATATGCAGCAAAAAATGCAGCCATAACTTCGTTGTTACTGCTAATTGGGGCGATATTAACTTTGATAATTATGATTGCTTAATATTACCAAGAGAAAGATCACTAGAGTTACTGGTTCAAAATCAGAATGTGCTTTTTTTGATCAAAGAGTTTGTTGACAAGAACAAAATCATTGCTGCTATTGGACAAGGCAAATGGCTTCTTGCTACTGTTGGTGCTCTAAAGGTACTTATCAATTATACAATATATCAATTACATAGAATAAATAAATGCATAAGCTTAGTGTAATTTTCTTTGTGGATTATAATTAAGGAATAATTGGAGTTAATTACTTGACAATATGTAGGGAAAGAGATGCACAAGCGGTGATGCAATGAAGGCCATAGTGAAGGTGGGTGGCAGAGTCAGATGGAAGTGTGACCCATAGGAAGCTTGTGATGGCAACTGGATGGCCAGGAGGACAAGAAGTTGCTAATCCGATGAGGATATTAATTAGAGGGCGGAGATTTTTATATCAAACTTTTGCCGACAACTTTTGTTGGAAAGGCAGGTTTCTTTGCAGCTACGTTACTATAGAGGGAATAGTTTCAGCTACGTTACTATAGGGATAATGATCTAATGGGTTGAAAAATAATTTTAGACAAATTCATTGGGTAATGACCCAATGAGTTGAAAAATATAATGAGTCAATTTTGGGTTGATCCAACGGATATTGGGTTGGGTTGGGTTGAAAAATAAAATGGGTCAGTTTTGGGTTGACCTAATGGATATTCATTTAGATTGGATTGGGTTTGGATCAATTATTTTTGGATGAATTTGGGTTGACCAATGTGTTTGAGTCAATTTTACCAAGTATAATCAATCTAGATATAAATGCCTAACTAGGGAACTATAAAATAAAAATTAATAAAACTATAATAGGAATGTTATTGCTGCTGATTGCCACTCGAATAACACTACTTATTCTACAAATTGCCACTGGAATAACAATGATTAACGCCAAATTTACATTCTAATCCCCATTAAAATTCTATGAAAAGTTGGATCCACACACACACACACACACATATATATATATATATATATATATATATAAGTACACACTCGCTTGTGTATATATCTTGTAAATTTTAAATATCTTTTGTAACTATTATTTTATTTAATTTTTTTTAACTTTTAGTATTCTCAAGCCATATTTCTTATAATAAATTAAGTGAATTTAATTACTGGTAATAATTATGTGGAATAATATATTACCTATGGAAATGCCATTTTTTAATTATTTATGTGTATTGAAGTTTTTAATTTAAAACAAAAAAAAGAAAGGGAGCAATTTTTTTATATAGGAAAGGTTTGCCTACGAAATTGAAATTTCGTAGGAAAATTACCTATGAAATTATTTTTTCGTAGGTAATTTCCTACGGAATTGAAATTCAGTAGGTAATTTACCAACAATATTCATTTTCGTTTGTAATTCCATACGAAATTTCAATTCCATAAGGAATTTATCGACAGTATTCACTTTCGCCGATAATTACCTACGGAATTTCATTTTCGTAGAGAATTACCGATGGAAATGAATACCATTGGTAAATTACCTATGGAATTGAAATTCCATAGGGTTCCATAGGGAAATTACCTATGGAAAAAAAATTTCGTAGGTAATTTATCGACGGTATTCAATTTCGTCGCTAATTTACCAACAAAAACAACATTCCATCATTAAATCCAATGTCCAATTTCAGTCGTGAAACTTTGCCACTAATTTACAGATGAAATTTTTGTTTCAATCACTAAATTACATTGGTAATAATTGGCGGTGAAATTTCCCTCTAGTTTTTACGATGAATTATTCCATCACAACCTATGATTTTCCACTGCTATATTTTCCTACGAAATGAGTTTTCTATTAGTAATTACCAAGGGAAATTTTTTCGTTGGTTAATTTCAATTGCTATTTTGGATTTTTCTTGTAGTGGGTTGAGTGCATATATTTTAATTCCAATTACACCTAGTAGCCAGTCACTTTGTCCTTTTGTGAGCAAAACACAAACAGGTGGAATGCATATGTTTGGTAATCAATTATGAAAGATATATGAATAAAATGGCATAACATAGCGCACGGACAAGTAAAGTGAATCATAGAGGCACACCTTGAGGCACTCACTAGACAAGCTTGATACTAATCTTACCGAAGCTAAGGCAGTGTGCAATGGCTTCATTGATCCTATGCAACTCAATTCCACATGTAATCTTCTACTATTGAATATTCAAATCTATATCCATGCAAATCTATCAACAAATCAAAGTAAAAAGGAATCATCGATTACGAATAGAGAACAAAAAATTTTTAGAAAAGGAACAATATACAGATCATCGGAGAATGAGAATGCAGTTTTTATTTAAGGAAAAAAGTAGTATTTATGAAAATAAGAATTTAAAAAGTGAGATTTATGAGAAAAGGGGAGTGGTTATTTTTTTTAGAAAAGGGGTTATTTTTAATTATTTCTGCCATGAATTTTATTCTTTATGCTTTTCCTCATTTGCATTTTTTTTCTTAGACAAAACATTATAATTAATGGAAAAGTCTACTCGATTTATATTTCTGTTCATGTCCAGATAGAAGTAAATTTTAGATTCTTTAAATAATATATTAATCAACTCTTTCTTTGCAGATTCGGCTTCTCCAAGTTGAATTCATCCAATTTCAATTTTGATTTTTCCCCCTTTTGCATTTATCTTCTAATACCACACTATATTCAAAATCCATAATTTCACATTTACATTTTATAGCAATGCAAAATGCTTCTGCTTTTCAATTTATCTCCACAAATCCCGACATCTTTTAGTGGTTTAATGGTATTTTAAGGTGACGTTTGCTTGTATCCATTATTATTTATGGTGTATTCTTCTTTTCAAGGTTATAAAATATGCTAAGGTGACTCAATTATGATGAGTTTATAATTCTGGTTTATAACTTCTTCATTTATGCATAATAATTAGGAACAAGATGTCAGCTGTGAGGCAAGGAAGAAGAAGAAGTTGTATACATTAAATTTGAACATTGCAATTTGAAGCTGTTGCTTTATCTGCTCATTCGGCCACCAAAGGAAGTTCACTTTACACATTTATTTAAATCAAATTAAGCTTTTTGGTAGGCATATACAAGGTCCTAATTCATTATTCTAAGGTTAATTTCAATTATACATGTATTTTCCTTAAGTTAAATAAAGGAAAATCATGCTAATTCAAGGAAATAGAAGGATTTAATAGCCACTAACGTTTCTCGCTAGCTAAGGCTCCTCTAGGTTTCATTTTCCTTGCCTTTTTCCTTAAAAGTTTGTTTGCACCTCACTTAGAGAACTTACCATGGTCGAATTCTTTAAAATAAGAAACACTACTTTTGTGTTCTTAAATGCTTATATTAACCACATAAATGACCTCTAGGCACCTAAAAATACTCGTAGGTACCTTAAAACAAAATTAAAACCATGATTTTCTCTTACCTCATTTTGACATCCTAAGCTTTTTCACTTGATTTTTCTTACTTTTCTTCCTCTAATCAAAGAACAGAGGCTTAAGAATCATTTATAGAGGTAGAACTTCATTTAATATGCTTGGATTTGTGTGAGAAAGAGAGAAAGTTTGAAGAAAATGGTGAGAAAAGGAACAATGGTGGTTCGGCCAAAACAAGAAGGAGATAAAGACTAAAGAGATAAGTTTGGCTATTAAAGGATCTCTCTCTCACTTGGCTTTTATAATGGCTAAATGGATTGGGCTTTGGTCGAAACCAAGTCCATTAATTTAGACCCAAAAGTCCAAAATAAAGCCCATTATACGACTTTTCTCTAATTCTCTCACTTGTTAAATCCAAATCAATTCAATTTTGATTTCATCATTCTTATCATGTCTAAAATAGATTGTACATAAAATTTTAGCTTAATCAGAGTTCGTTACTGATTCTATTCAATCAGATTGGTTAGATTCAACAATCACCGATGACACTAAAAAGTTAACTTTTTATAGCCAAAAGATTTTACACAACATTTTAGGCAAATCTATAATTTTTGGAAATTTTTAAAACTCATTTGTTATTTTTAAGGGCTTGATCAGACCTAGATCAACCTAATTAACCTTTGAATCAAACTGCTTTATTTTTCGTATTTTTGACTTTTGGAGGCCTATTTCACCTCAATTTTACTTCTAATTTCAACCTAAATGAATAGTGATCAATATTTTTTTATGGTCAAATAAAATATGTTTCATCTCTTAGTGTACATTTCACCCTGAGGGGTACTGTTCACTATCGAAAAATATTATTTACGGCTGATCCCATGTTGAGACCATTACAAATGGCGTATGGCGTGTGTTTTAACTTTTTGATTGAAACTAGCTTACTCATAGGTATTTGTTTAAAATGAATACTGTAGCTGTTAGCTATTTATAATTGAAATAATGTGTTTGGGCTTAGAGTGTCTAATTGTTAGAATTGTTTTAGTTTGTAACTTAAATGAGATTTTGACTTATAAAAAAAATTTCATAGAATTCTTGATCAAGAATTAGATTGTGTAGATAATGATGTGAGAGAATTAATTAGTAGAATGTTTTAGGCAAATTAATTTTTAGTTGGTAGAGGGATTTGGATCATCAATGTCTGTATGTATCTACTGCTTATTATGGATATTTCTTTGGTAAATACTTGAAAAACTCCTTAAGAAAAAAAAGGAGAATCAAGACACTTAGGCTATACTATATTAAAAGTGTTGAAAAGTTAAGAAATTTGATTTAGACTAAAATTTTTGAATTTGGAGTTCTAAGTATAGGGCTTTTAGTGCCATTGTGTCATACGTCATTTTAACATATATTATATGAATTAATTGATTGGCATAATGGTATATGACCACTAAAAAGAGTTACAAAGAGCAAATAAAACTTATTTTTATATTATGTGTATTGTTGAACTAGTATAAAGCTCGAATTTGGGATGACATTATAGTTTGGTAGCCATTTAAATCTTTTATGTGCTAAAATGTTTATATTTGCCTAATGCTAGTGTTTTATTCTTGTATTTTTCATCAGTAACCAATTTTTGCTGTAGGCAAGTAGTAATACGGGAATTTATTTTTAGTTTCAGATTTCAAGTTATTGCTTGGTATTCTATTCATCTTAGAGCAATTATAGTCTTTGATCAACCATTAACTATGCATAAAAGCTTGTTAAACTAATTCATTATAGAGTTCTATTAATTATTGGTAGATTTAAATTATGCGCTTCTATTAGAGTGGTTCCTGGAATTTTTAAAAATATATAATATTTTTAGTGATTGAATAGTGACGAATAATTCTGTCACGAATTTTTTTAAAAGAAGGCATATTTACCGACGAAAATATACTTACCGTTGCTAAATTTACCTACAGAATATTTCATTCCTTCGGAAATTTGCCTATGGAATACTTATTCTCATCGAAAAATATAATTCCATCCGTAATTTTAATGACGAAAACTAATTTTGTCTATAAAAATTACAAATGATGACAGTTTTTTAATCTGCATCCTCAAATGGAATTAGCGACAAACAATATTCTCCTTCGATAAATTTACCAACGAAAAATTTTCATCGGTAAAACTGCCAACAACCGGTTCTTCTACACCATTTTCCATCTACAATTTGGTTTTCCTATGAAAATTTACTCAATTCTACCGAAAAAATGGATTTTTCTTGTAGTTACCTATTTGTGTTTTGATCACAGAAGGAACAAAAATGGCCTTTTTTCCTTTACAATAAAATCAAGTGTAACTTCATTGAATTGATATTTAGAGTCATTTTGGATTATGTTTCACTATAGTTTATTAATGTATATTGTCCAATTGTATTGGATAATGTTGTATGATTTTAACAAACATTATGTTTGGAAAGATCATATGGTTTGGCTTTTAGTGATTTTATAACCTCTTTATCTTTGGTTGATCTTATTGTATTAGATATTTTTTACCAAATTGATATAAATATTTTTAATTATTGTAAAATAACAACTTATAAAAGTTGTGTTAGGGATTATAAAGTGTACGGTAGGAATTATAAATAATAATGATTGGAAAGTGAAAATTTTGTACAATAGAGGATCACCAAATTGATAATTCAAAAAATGGCCATTTTCATGGTTCTATAACCATGAAATAAAATTATTTGACATAATACAATTCTTTGAACCATCAAAAGAAATAGTGTTTTTAGGTGTATAAAACATTAACAAACAAAGGAGAATCATCATCTAAACACACTCTGAGCTTTTAACGGTAACCATCGAGCATGGATGATTATCGACAATGTCACCAGCCTTATGTGAATCTACCATGTTGAATTTTCTAATTATTCTTAATTTTACTAAGGTTAAATCATAAAGTGTTCTATTAGATGCATCATACATGGTATTATGGTTCACAATTTTATAATCTTCTTAAATGCGCAACTTTTTCTATTTTGTAGTGTCTCCATGCCTTTATTATAGTCTCTTTTTGAGGATCTTGCTCAGGAGAATAAGAAAGAATGTAGGATGTTTTCTTTGTTATAATTTTAGAAACAAAGGGTTGAAAAGAATCGTAAACTACATTGACAACAATGTGAAACTGATTGCTTTTGTTCCTATCCACTATGTGCATTTTATATGTTTGTAATCTTTTTAACAGGATAGGTAAATTCTTGTTCAATAATAATAGAGCATTATGCACATACTTTTATGACATTTGCATTTGATAGTAACTTTTAGCCTTATTCTCCCTCACTTGAGATTTCTTAGCATCAGTATAGGTAAACCTAGATATCTAGGAGGTTATCTTTTGATTAGTGTTGGACTTCCTAACATTTTTAAGATATTTACAACATGAACTAGGCCAGGTCATCCTTCTAGCGAAAATTGGCTCATAATTCCAGTTGTTATTGGAATTCATTTAGGGTTATAGTTAACTTAATATGAAACACTAATTGATTATTTTCAGTGGTTGAGTGTCATCCGCCAAGGAACAGTACAAAATTTTCTATTTTGGTGAATGGTTAGGATGTAACACCCTTATACCACTGTATTGTACGTACAATGATTGGATGTTATAACACTATGATGGTTACAATTATTATAACAAACAATCCGTTAATTTTTTTTTTAAAATTCAATGTCATAAATGAACAATCCATATAATAACTTGGTTACAACTTACATCAGACATACATATGTAACCTATAAAAATTTGTACATATAAATTATCGTTTATGCCCACTAAAATTATATACATGCCATGTTTATACTGCTGTTCTTGCTTTGCATCACTATTCTTGTTCAACACCAACTTACAACCATTCTAACTTCTTACTTCTATAACCTGTACGCAATAGCAACACTACGTGTTGAGCATTAAAAATACCCAGTGGTGAATATAAATTCCAGACTTTTCATTAACAGATTCATTCATGCACACATAAGCACACACATTGTATTTTTATTTCGTAACTTTATTCATTCAATATTTTTGCTTACCTCTTTCTTTAACCTTTGGTATTACTAATTCTTTATTTAACAATTTCTTTATATATAATATTTATTTAATCTAAGTTATTTCTAGTATTATTCTTTAAGTTTACTTTTTATCTTTATTTGTATTTTTGGAACAATTACTTAACATTTATTTTACATTGTATTTTTAATCGATCATTACATATAATGGCTTTTATCTTACTTTACGTTTCAATCAATTTTTATAATTTTGTCAATGATTATTACTTTTCTTATTAATTCAGTTTGTTGTCACACTTGAATCATTTACATTAATTCCAACATACTCGGTTGTAACTATTTTTACTCTATTTCAGTTACACTTAATACATTACATCCATTATGTTAACAGTAGCAATAACTTTTATTATAGTTGTCGTTATTAAGCGTCATTTGTTTCGATTAAATTCTATTCTTTCAATTAATTAATTTTTTTTACCTTTATTTACTTTCATTTTCTTCATATTTCTTTTAGTATTAATCTTTCTTTGGACCATTAAACAATTTACAGTTCACATGCATTTGTTTTTCAATTAATTAATTTTTTTTACCTTTATTTACTTTCATTTTCTTCATATTTCTTTTAGTATTAATCTTTCTTTGGACCATTAAACAATTTACAGTTCACATGCATTTGTTTTTCCCTTAAACTACAATATTTAAGCCATTTACAATTCTTCTATATCATTTCTTGATTTACAGTCACATATCATTTTTGTTGTCAATTTCACCATTACTTGTATCTTTAAACATTAACCTTTATCTTTATAGTTACGTTACTTAGTGTTTCCTTATTACAATCTTTATGTTGTACTATACTCATTGCTGAAATTTCTCTATATTTTATCCTCTTAATAAATGACATGCTTTTATTAGTTTTAGCATTACAGTTGTTATTTACTTACACTACTACACTATTCAATATTATCATTATCCTTTATACTTAGTTTCTTACTTTTATTTTACTCTACATTTCAATCTCTTAATTAAAGTCAATTTACGATTTAATCCTTGAAGTTTTATTAAATTACATTTTGGTTCAATCACTTTGGTATAGTCTATACAATTCAGTTCATATTAAATATGTGCCTGAGAGTATTACTAATATTGTAATTAAATTCTTGTACCAATATTGTGTATACATTTTCATTAGTCGGTATTTTTTTCCATTCATTTTATGTCTCTAGTTCCTTTAACTTTTTCATTGTTATCCAATTTAGTTCAAACTCTTAATTCAATTAAAATTATAATCTATATTTCTTTTATGCCTTTATTCTCTCATTATGTCAGTATTTAATTCTTTTTATTTTAATTCATTATTTTGTACGTACCATTTTCAATCGATTATCCATTATTCGTTTTACTATCACACTACTGTCCTTATAATGTTACTTCGTTAATCAGTTATTCAGTAATTTATCAAATAATCCAATATAACATATATACTTTATGATATTTTTCATTCCTTTATAAATAATTCACCTCAATTTTCTTTCTTTGGTTTACCCTTAGTATCAATCCGGTAAGAATCTTTGAATCGAATACATGAGATCAATACATTCAAAGTTATTTTGAAGAACCACCAATATATTTGTATTTTCAACATTTTAATATTTCATTCATTCAGTAGATTGTCAATAGCCTACTAAAGCGAGTCGCCATGATCGCACCACGGCTATATATTTAATATCCTTATGTCCAGCCAACTATATCATGTACTAGATTACTACTAAAAGCAATTCAATTGTTTACTTTTTTGATCATTTTTCATTTTCAATTCATTTGCCGATACATTCTTGATCCAATCATTCCATTGGTTCATACAACCTCAACACATATTAAATTTTTACTTGTTACATAGTACAATATTATTGCTCCAATCATTCAATACTAATTTAGAGCTTCCAAATAGTTTTTATACATTCGATTAATTATCCATTATCGCATTTCATTTCTTATTAATTTTATGAGATTTTCTATTTAATTCCTTATAATCTATTAAATTATAAATTCACCCTTTATTTCCCTTCTATTTATAGAAATTCCATTGATTATCCTTATTACTCATTTAGTTCTTTATACATTGATTAATTTATTATTCGATTTTTAAACTTTGTCACTTTACAATTTTTCCCTTCTGATTTACTCTATTTACACAATTGCCATCAATTATTTACTTAACATCTTCATTTAATTATTCATTGTAAAAAAATTATAATTTATTCCTTGAAATAGTTAAGTTACCATTTTATCCCTTATTTTTCATTAGATTACAAATTTACCCTTCATTTTCAGTTTAATTATGAAAATGCCATTAGGCATTAATTAACACTAATTATTAATTATTCTCTAGGAAAATTACCATTTAATCTTCCAAAATCCATTTAATTACGATTATGCCCTTAACTTTCAAGTTATTAACAAAAAGATAATTTCTTATCCCATTAACACTGTTAACTTAATATTTATTCATAAATTACCATTTAGTCTCTAAACTATCCAAATTACCATTTGATCCTTAATTCTCAATAAATTTACCAAAATATCCTTCAGTTCACTTTATTCATAATTTTGCCACTAGCTAATTCTTTTACACTATTAATTCATTATTCATTTGTAAAATTACAGTTTAATCTCTAAACTTTATTTCATATAAAATTTCATATTTAGTACTCAATTAATTTCTTATTTTAGCTATTTAACCCTTAGTTCACTTAATTTATCATTTTTCCTCAACATTTGGCAAATTTACCAATTGGCTCCTGAGCTTTTATTTTATTCCATTTAAGTCTTTTTTTATCCCAATTATGCTAGCTTTCATTCTTTTTATTAACATTTCAAAACTTGCCATTATTTCATTATAAATACTATTAAATCATGGTATACATTTCACATTAAATTTATTTATATCTCTCATTTCTTCAATTCAACTTCATACTATATTAACTATTGTTAATATACATTAACATTCAAAATACACTTTAATTACTCTTAAATACTCATTCGGCCACTACACATGTTTTTCATACACAACTTATTTTATGCCATTCATCACTCATATTACTAATTTATATGTCCAATTTCATTTATTTATGGTTATATAACATTAATCATGTGAAATTCCCTAAAAAAAACTAATATTCCATTCGGCCATGAAGTGTTCTTCACTTGAATTTTATTTTCTTCCATTGTCAATTACTTAAATAATCATTTTTAGCATAACTAATCATATTCATGATATTTATTTCATTTATATAAACATAAATCTCACACACACATAACATACCTAATCGTAAATTATATTAAATCAATGAAAAGCAAGGGATTTATGTATCCACATACCTTAGATTCATTTCCTCCACACTTAGATATTCCTCTCCTTTGCCTTATTTTATAAAACCACTTCTTTTTCCTTAGAATCCTAAAGTGGCTAAAATTACCATGATAAATACTCATCAATTCCTCTCTTCTTTTATACAAAATAATCACTTATTTATGCTCTACACATCTAAAACTACTCATTAAACTAATTAAAATCAATTAATTAAACCTAATTTCACTTACTTAACTTTTGTCCATAACTTTTCTCTTCTTGGTTTTCCTTCACTTCTTTCACTTTAATCACCTCAAATGAAGATTCAAGGCTACCATGATCCACTAGAAAAGTTGGATTTTATTTAGAGGACTTAAATTTAGAAAGATAATTGGAGAAGAGATGAAGAAATTAAGTGAAATGAAAATATTTCACTTGGCGAAGAAGAAGAAAAATGGAGGAAGAGGATATGGCTGTAGATGTCTCTATAAAATTTAGATATTTAGGGTATTTATAAGTGGCTAATGAGCCGAACTTAATCCAATCAAAATGGTCCAACCATTTTTAGTTCAATTTTCATTTTAAGCCCATTATGCATCTAAAAATTATTTCTCACTTAAAAAAACTCAATTTTACTCAAAATCAATTCCATAATTCTTAAAATATATAATATAGCCTTCATAAAATTTTTAACTTAATTGAAATCCATTTCTATTCTGATTCACTAAAACTGATCCAATTATGCAATTTCAATGTTATCATAAAATTATTTTTTTACCATTAAATAATTATAAATATTAATATTCCAACTGAATTTTCCTATAATTTGTGAAGAACATTTGTTATTTTTAAAATCTTGATCAAATTCACAGTCAATCGGTTACTGTTTAAATCGAAATCATTATTTTTCTCTTACTTCCTAAGTTCAAACCTTCCTAAAAATACTTTCAAAATTTTCAAAATATATTCATGAGGCTTCATGAATATTTTTGGGTCAATCGAATACTATTTTTTGATATGGTCCACTTTTACCAGTTCGATAGCCCGATTTTTCTTGTCGCTGAAAAATTATTTTTTTAATCATATGATTCTACATCTCATTTAATGTAGATCTGAAAATTCTGATGATTTTTAGAGATCATTTGCTATTTTTTAAGTTTCGATCAAATCTTAGTCAGCATAAGCACTATTTAAACCGAAACTATGATTTTTTTTCTTATTTTTGACTTTTGATGACCTATTTGATCTCATTTTTAGTCCAAATTACATTCTTGGACTCCAGCTAACCTCCTCTTTCCAATGGTCTAATAAAATATTTTTCAACTTCGGGAGATACTATTTACCCTGATCTATTCACCATTAGAAAATACTATTTTCGACCAATCCGATATTTAAGCCATTATATAATAGGTGATAAGCATGTAAAGGATTTTGCAAGGGCCAAAACCAGCAATACTTCCCACTCTTCAGATCTTGCAGTTGGTTATAAGAACATGTTATCTTTATAATGGCTTCAATGTTATTAAAATCGGATCAGACCAGCCGGTTAAAAAGGCTGAATCACAAATTGATATGTCATTCAATTGGTTTAACTACTTAAAATTGGATTGGCGAAAAATTGGATTGGATTGAAAAAAATCAGAGAACCGGTCAAAACCTAGTTTTTGACTAAAATGTGTAAAAAAATCATAATTTTTTGTATATTTTCTCAAACACACACACACACACACACACACACACATATATATATATATGTAAATTTCCACTATTTATTTATTTGAAAAATTAGTATTTTAAATTATAAAAATATCACTTAATAATTTAATATACTTGTTATCTATTTGGGTTCATTGTAATCAAATATAATTATACTCGTATATGCAAGGTCGATGTTCTCTGTGTTTGTTTCATTAGTACTCTATCTACACAAGAAATTATTTTCATGATATGATTATATTTTTATGTTTCTAACATATGATATTCAAAAATTCATAATTAATCACTTGTAGTAATAAAATTAAAATTATGTTTTGTAACTTATTATTAGGATATTTGTGACATATATTTAATGTTTGATGAATGTTTTTATTTTTATTTTTATATAGTAGTATTTACAAAATTGTATTAATTAATAATATTTTAAAAATAGAAAAACAATCCGATTGAACCAATCAAACCACGAACCCCCAGCTTTGCCGATTCTTTATCCAATCTTATTGTAATAACATATAATGGCTTGATGGTTTTCACTTCAATTAGTCAATTTTTAGGATTGAATTAATTCCAAATCAATTCTCTTTAATATGTATGGTATCGGAGTAGCAGTAGTGTAATGTTAAAACCAATTTTCTTTTTCTTTTTTTTTCTTATTTTATTTTATTAATACTGGAGCCAAGTGTTAGATAATAGAACCTGAGGAAAAATATAATTTTTAAAGCAATAATAATAGTTCAAATAGTATACAAAAATAATCAAAATAAATAGGAAGTGTACACATTGTATACACCAAGCAAACATATTGTATACATCAAGTACATACATTATATGCAATAAGCACACACTATGTATACGCCAAGTACACACTGTGTATATAGCAAGTGCATATAATGTATATACTATCTAAGTACATACAGTGTATACACCAAGTACATGGAATGTACACACACAGTATACACCTAATACACACATAGTATACAACAAGTATGCATGGTGTATACAACAGGTAAATATACTGTATACATCAAGTAGATATAATATATACAGCAAGTACATATGGTGTGTACATCAAGTACGCATGATGTGTACACCATGTACACATAATGTATAAGTACACAGGGTATACACACATAGTATACACCTAATACACACATAATATACATCTAGTGTACATATAATATACACCAAGTACACATGGTGTATACGAAAAGTACACAGTATACAACAAATGTATATGTTTTACAATTATAATAAATATATAAAAAAATATTATTTTACAAGTACACACGGTATAAACAGCAGGTACATATGGTATATATAATAGGTACACACCGTGTACATCAAGTACACACTATGTATATATCAAGTACACACTGTGTATATAACAAGTACACACAGTGGTGTATACGATAAGTACACAATATACAATTATAATAAATATACAAAAAATTATTGTTAAAAATTATATTAATTTTATATTATCATTACATAATATAATACATTTAAGAAGTAAAGAAAAAGAAAAAATAATTGCCTTTTGATTTTTTGGAGACTTGAGAATCATAATTCGATGTTTCAATTACACTACGATGTTTTAATGATGATGATGATGATGATGACGATGATGATTTCCATGGTTGAATTAAGTTAAGTCAAATGCTCTAGCTCAATCCTACAAAGGAAAGGCCTTTGATTAATTACAATTGAGATTTTTTAATTAAAAAAAAGATTGGTATAATTTTAAAATATAATCATGGTCAAAATGAATTAAATGAATGAAAAAGGACTATGAATATATTGATTTATACTATTATCGATCTTGATAAGATTTTGGATATTTTTAGAATTCAGTACAGGTATATGTATAAAACAAAATGGAAATAAATACCCACTGCCTCACATCTAACTTATTTCAGCTAAATAAAAAATAGAATGACAGTTATCAATTATTCATTTGATACACATTCTTTTGTGGAAAAAAAAACACAACTTCAGTGTGCATCAATTGCATTATGGAAACCTCTCTTCTTGAACTTAGGAAATTAGTTGTATTAACCACCCCTATAAGCTGAGGAGAGTACATATTAAACACCTCTATACTGGATATGAACTGATGAAATGCAGGATAATGGTGAGCCTTGTGAAGTGATCTTCCAGATTGGATATAAATAGTAGATTGTTTCTTTGATTTCCATTAAACAAATAAGCTAGCCATTGGAGCTCACGAGTTGTCGTAGCAAGAGCTTTGTACTTAGCCTCTGAAGATGATTTAGAAATAGTTAATTGTTTCTTGGATTTTCAAGAAAATAAGGAGAAACCAACAAACACACAAAATCCAGTAATATACCTCCTAGTAATCTTTAGATGTGTTTCATTTTAGAAAGTCCATGGGTTGTCCCAATTGTCTATCATTTTCTCTATATAAGTATTCTTCTTGGAAATTCTTAAACTTGTATCGTACTATTAATTTAAAGTTCAAAAAAGTATTCCAAAATTTATGGCTTTCACACTAAAGAAATGATGTTTCAGTCATCCAAATTCTCTTTCACAAAACTAAAACCAATAATCCAAAAAGAGAAATATCTCAATCCAAAGCACAGAGCAATTGCCAGATCTAGCAAATATCATACAATATTAACTTAAATATAACCACTTCAAGTATTGAGATTCAAGTGAAAAATTAGCAGCAATGTGAAGCGAAATATGAAATCATAAATAGTGAAATGGAGGAATAAAAATAGCAAAAATTCAATAAACTTAAGAAAGAAGGGGAGAAGTAAAGAGATTAAGGTTGGGTACCTTACCTTGAAAATTAAGAAGATTAGATCTGAGAAATGAAAAACACAAAGCAAAAACAAAAAGAGCAAGGGCAACTGGTAACTGAGCTCGAAGCGGTTGGAAGTGAAATGTGAGCGTTATATAGAGAAGTAAAGAACCTAAGACAAGGGTTTGCAGTAAGAAATAGAAACAGGGAATCAAACAGAACCTAAGAAGCAAGAATCAATAAAAAATAAGTGAAAAATAAATAAATAAAACCTGTTTAGCAAAGTTCGATGGAGAAAAGTGATGTCGGTGGTCTCAAAATCTTCACAAACAATTTCAAAGGAGAAGACTAATGCCGGTGGTCTAACAATCTTCACAGATGAAGAGTGATGTTTGGTCTCGAAATCAACAGAGACGAAGAGTCACCGGTGATCGGAGAGGCTAAAAATGGTGGTTATCGTAGAGAGGAGAGTGAAAAATTAGGGAAGTGAGAAATTAGAAAATTGTGAAAGTAAGAATAGAAAATTTAATAAGAGAAGTAAAAAAGTTGCATTTTTGAAAATATAATTTGTATTTTTTATATTAAAAATTTTAAAAATTGTATTAATAAAAAATTATAAAAGTATTGTATTTTTTATTATTTTTATTTTTTATGTATATTTTTGTAAAAAGCTCTATTTTATTCTTATTTCTTGTGATATATATCTTTCAGAAGAGATGAAAAAACTACAAAGGATGGAGGCATATGACAAATGATGAAGTAATAGGTTTAATAATAAAAGAATGTATTTGAAATTAATAATTGACATATAAAATTTTTGTACAATGAAAAATTATGGAATTGGTGATTCAAAGAATTGATTTTTTTTATAATTATAAAACTATAAAATAAAATAATAAAATATTGTATAATCATTTAAACCATCAAAATTAATATTACTTTAATCTGTAAAATATATTAATGTATAATCAAGATTTGTAAGTGATTTTAAATTTAAACCGAGTCATATTCACCGCTCTATTATTAGTGAGGCTTTGACCAGTGGCTGAAGACTGAAAATACTTTGGAAAAGCGAGATTTTCATTACAAAATTAGATTTTGATGAAATATTTGCTCTTTGATAGGTGACATTATCACTTACCACACGTGGTGTTTGATTAATCCCATAAACCAGTCTTCCAAAGATCTCATTTCCTAAAAGTTCCGAAACAGAGTTTTCGTGGGTATAGTTTCATTTTCTTCGATTCAGATTCATTCTCGCCTGTACCAAAAACTTAAGCTTCTGCCCGACCCTTCCTTGCCTCCGACTTGCTTGTTCGTGGGTATGCTCTTAAATCTCATTCTATTTGATCTTCACCTCAGTTTTCGAGGTTCTTGATGTTGAAAGAGCATGAAATTGATGGTCTTGGTTTCGATTTTATGACTATGGTAGTTGGGTGCGTTGGATTGATGTTTTCTTTTTAGTGATTTTTTTGGACTTTATTGATTATTTTTATTGAAATTTCTTGCCAAATGCTTGTTGTTGATCGCTGGACTCTGTTATGTATGATTGTTAGTTTAATGGTCTTGGACTCTTGATTGCGAGTAATTGTTTTATCTTTGTATTTTTTTAAGAGCTAATAGGGTCCTTGTTATTCTTTTTAAATGTAAACATTTGAGGCAACATTCTGATTCTGCTAATTCATTTTCATTATCAGAACTGCCTTTGATTGGTTCTTTTAATATAAATGCAAAAGTTTCAAGTTCTGTTATTGAAAAGGTTTTGAATTTTGGATTCTTCTTGGTCCGAATGAGAGCCTATGCTAAGCTCTTCTACTATTTAATTGAATTTCCCACTAGATAACTGCAACAAAACAGTCGCTTGATTCTGCCTTTTTATGTTCTCTAGATCTGATACTAAATCTTTTTCTTGCATACAAGTACAGCATTTAGCCTTCTTGTTTGGAAGCCATGCTATTATATCATGATATTTGCTTTCCATCTCTAATTCCTTATTCTATTCATATCTTGAGAGAAAGAACCTCCATTTAATTCCTTGCAGCTATCTGAAATGTCCATAATGATTGATTCCATCCTTGTGATCTTATTTTGTTGAACTAGAGAGGATTTTGTATTCACTTACAAAATCTATTTTGTAATGGTTGGACATTTGTGCTCGTGTGTGGATGCGAGTATCTTAGACATTTGTCTGTAAACATTTTGGATGATAATATGTGGGCGCTTCTGTATATCAGGCATTAGAATTCATTTCGTCACTATACTCTGAAGAAGCTTTGAATTCTAAAGCATAAATCTGTCAAGGGAAGAGGCCACACTTTTGGTTCGACAAGATAAAGAAACATGGTTCAAAAACTAGAAGCTATCAAGGGTGGTGGAGGATCCATCAAGATTGGTACCACGGGAACAATCAGTGCCCTGATGACAAGAGAACTGGAATCCATTAAACCTGCATCACAAGCATCAGTCTTACATCAAGATAAGCCTAAGACGGTTCCTGTTTCGGTTCCCTGTAGTGCGAATATCCCCAAGAGGCTACAACTGCAAGCAAAAAAATCTTTGGATGAAGCAAGCAGCAGCAGCAATATTAATCGTAAAAGCCCTGAAACACTCCAGAAAGTTAAAAGCTGCCCTAGAGGTTCCCATCAAATCCCAATGCTCCGCTCTGAGAATGTTACATTAGATAGAACTCCTTCTAGAGAGAAAACTAACAAGAAAGGAACTAACATTGTTGAAGTTGTGGACATAAAATGTGGCCACCCAGATAAAGCATGGGCTAGCCCTATAACGAGCAAAGTCAAGAAGCTTGGTTTCTCAAAGCTATCTGAGAGCATTCTCTAAGTCCGCAAGTTCTTGGCATCAGACTTCAGGTTCTTGTAACTGTATCCTGAAATCCCTACTGGTTGGTTGTTGCCTGACACTTCTGCATAGAACACATGCTTGGCAGAAGCCTGCTGCCTCCTTTCTTTTTCTTTTTTGAGGTTGTTGTCATGGATCCAAATGTGGCTTTGGATTGAGTGTTCTTTGAAGCTGTTCCAGTATTACGGAACTCAGATTTGAGTGAGCTTTCGTGACGGCTGGCTTCAAGCTGACTGAAATACCTAATTTCCTGCATTATGAGGGATCCTATAGTTCCTTTAGTGCCAATTTCTACAGGAGCGTGTCCTCCCATGTCTCCTCCACGAACTTTTGTGGTTATGGTGCTAGATTTATGCATGTTTTGTTTGTTTAGTTGAAGAGGCTTGCAGATGAAGAGAAGTGATTTAGGCTCTTGATCTATGTGGGGAAGTTATTTCAACTATGGGGCATAAGGTGATTGGGCTTATACCCAGGATTTTAACATGAATTATTTACCTCATGTTCTTGTTCTGAAGTGGAAAACATTAGATTTCTCCTCCTTAAAAAGATTAGATTGCGACATCTTTATGGTATACATGTGCATGCTGTCAATATATTTAATTTGCTAACTACTATAACTTTTTCTCTTGCTACTTACAACTTCTCGATTCTGATTCACATGTCCATCGGTGCATATTTGGATCACATTGATTATAATTGGTGTTAGATGGTCCATTAAGCGTCCGATTATCTGCATAATGCATTCAATAAGAGTTATTTGACCATATCATCCTATCTCACTTCCCCAGTTAGTGTAGAGTCCAAAAGTTAGGGAGCTTCTATGTTACCCATTTTTAGTAGGTTCTTACTTCTTTTCATTTCTTAGATGACAAGGGAAGAAAAAGGGAAAGGGTATTGTTAAGTTTGGTGCATCAACTTGATTGCTTTAAGCATAGAGAGAGGGGCAGTTTTTGTTTTGGCTGCTTTAGCATTTGCAATGTTAGAGAGAAGTCATGGGAAAGATATGATAGTTTATGTTCATAAATTGCCATATGTTGTTTATGACAAATTAAATTGATGTCTTAAGTTGTGTGTTCAATGGCTTGGTAAGAAATGAGTGAACTAAGGAGTCACCTCTGATTCGGCTATGCCATTTATTGTTGGATTGGATGAGTCTTTATTATATCATAAATAGTTGAATTTATAGAAAATTGTAATTACTTCATTTGACCAACAGTATCTCTAGTTGACATTTCATTTCACATTGTAAATCCCTTCAATTATTTTCTCTTTTGCTTTTGGATGAATGTCCAATTAAGGTACTTATACTTGCTATTTTATTCTTAATTTTTTTTTTCTGCATTTTCTTTTACGGCTAAATACATCAATTCCCTTTGAACTTATACTCAGCTTTGATTAGGACATATTTGCTAAAATTTGATTCTTTGTGGGCCTATTTAGCATAATTTTAATTCTTTACGGGTAAAATTGCTATAAAAAAGTTTAATTTCTTATTGAGACAAATTTAAATAGAGCTATTTAGCCCTAAGCGACTATAAGAACAACTTGATTAAACAGCAAATTATTTTGACGGTAATCATCAGCTATAAGAAAAATCAAAGGATCAATTGGCAGTTTGTCTATTTTTATACATCTGAGAAAATAAGTAATCACAACTTGATTAGATAATAATATAAGAACGACCAATTAGTTAGATAGTAATAATTAAATCTAAGAACTATTGAAGGACCAAATTGACAGTTTTCTTTTTGGGTTAATATATAAATTTTTTCTCTAACTATCACCATTTAATAGATATTTTCTCCAAGTTAATTGCATGTTAGATTACCTTATCTAAATTTATTTAAAATGTCATATTATTTTTCCATAAGGATACTTGTCAATTTACAAATATCACAAAAATCTTTTGAAAAATACACGTCAAACAGTAATAGGGAATAATTTGATATTTTCAACAAGTTTAATTTGACACCTTCAATAATATAGGGTATATTCTTCAATAATACAGGATATGTTTTTTACATTTTAAGAAAGTTCAAGTGGTTAATTTGATATTTTTAACAAATTTAAGGGTGATATAATAAGCAATTAGTTCAATGGTAAATTTGATAAATTATGATAATTTAGACAGAAATTTATTTATTATCCATTTTCTTTTTCTATTCTTTATACAAGCAAGGAAAATAATATCATGCTTGGATAAGAATATTCGTCTGGTTGAAAAGGACAAGTCATATGGCCAAACAATAAAACTACGAGGATAATATATAATTTCGTTAAAGTATCACTACATATTACCTCTTTAAACCAATAGGAGCAGACACATGATGAATATAATATATATATATATATATATATATATAGAGAGAGAGAGAGAGAGAGAGAGAGAGAGAGAGAGAGAGAGTTATAAAACAAACGTTATAAGAAGATATAAAGATAGGTTAATTTTACAATTTTCAATTTATTTTTGGCAATCTATATTTTGATAAAAAGATGACTGTGACATTTACAAAGATAAAAATGCAATATATCGTAATAAAGAGGTGGTTATTTATAAAAGTTATTGTAACTTTAGACTGTGAATTAAATATAATCAAAATTTAAGTTTTTAAAATTAAAATCATGTGCATAATTAGCGTTTTGTTGTTAGTTTTATATTGAATATTTTTAATTTTTATAATTAATTATGAAAATATTATTTTTATTTTGATTATTTTAATGGATATTATATTTAATTAGTATTTTTTTCATTTTTAACTATTAAAAATAATATTATAAATTGTACAATTTATTAAATTTATATATTAAATTTTTTTAGTGGTTAAACGATAAATCGATCTGAAAAACCGAGTTAAAAACCGAAATCGATATAACGGTTAACCGATAGTAATAGACTGGTTTAAAAAAATTGTAAATGGACCGGTTAATCTCATCCCTAATATTTAGATTAATCCCCATTCGAAGTACTACCAGATGCAATTGCAGGGATTTCTCCCAAGGAAGCTTGCTACATCCACAAAAACTTGAACTTGAGACCACTTGTTTAAACAATCAGAATTCCTTCCACTCAGGCCAACTTACGTTGGTTTTATGTAAATTATATTGAATGTACTAAAATGCATTTTTTTTTAATTTAGATTATCATAGTAAAATGTGTAATGAAGAGAAATATTAATTAATGCAGTATTAAATATTTTATTGACATTATATGAGGGTAAAGTTGCAAAATTATGCATTAAATGTTATCTTGAATTTACTAAACTAACAATTTGGTGCGATAATTTTCTTTAAGTGGCAATTTGGTAGAACCCAGAAATTAGGTGGTAAAATTATAAGTTGAAGTGTTAAATAAGTTTTTAATTAAACAGTTCATGGGCCAGGTTGACAAACTTGATCAATTTAACTGTTTTTTGTTTTTTTAATATAGTTAAGCTTAATGTAAAAGGCATAAAATTTTTTATAACAACAATGCTAAGTTTTAGGGGACAAAATTGGGGTAATTACTTACTATTGCATTGGCAATTAATTATTTACCTTAATTTAATTAAAATTCTTAATATATATAACAATAATCGAATAGCTATTAATAACTAAAAGGAAGTTTCCAATGTTGATTGTATTCTTAAAGACTTTTAATTAATTATTTATTTATTTTTGAAAACTTTTAGAGTTTAAAATTAGTTAAGGACTTTTACTACAAATTAAGTCCAATAACGGACGAATAATCGATGGATAAAGTTTTCCTTTCAGAACTAATAATAGGGATTGTTTTGCCCTAACTCAATTTCATTCATAAAAATACACAAAATTACTTAAATTTGTTATGTATGAAATTATATATACAAGAACAATCTCTACCATATCACACCAATGAATCCAAAGCATCTCATTTGTGTCTTTTGCATACAAGTGCTTGAGTAAAATAACGATGAAGATAAACATAAGCCTTGTAGCAATAATCATTGGCATAAGCATGATGTTTGGAATGGTGGAGGTAGGAGAAGCTTGGCCATGGCCATGGAACAACAAACCAATGGACCTTGACAATGCTTGTTTCAAAGATTGCATGGCAAAATGTAATACTTATCGTAGGTCTTCTCAATTCTGCGATAAGCAGTGCAAATCGCCATGTCGATCTGGGATATCGGACACTTATGGAAATCATGATCATCCTATCAAAGGAAGCTTTGAAGCCCCAGAATCCTCACCAAGATTCAATCGTTACCTTTTGTGATCATTATATTTCAATTATTTTACGAATTCACTTTGTGGTTTAAGTTATTAATTGCTCATAATTGATAGGGGATATATTTTGTTCTAATTTCCGATCCAATTCTGCTAGATCAGATCATGAATTGATATAAACATTTCTAACAGAATTGAATCTAATTAGTATTATGGTATTTTAGCATTAAAATTCAGTTTATTACTCCTGCTTTCGTTTTGTGCTCTTGTGAAACGAAAAATAAACGGTAGAAAGAAATAACACAACTTTGCACTGCTGATTTTTATTTTTGTTTTTGTCAAAATTATGGCAGTACTGATTTGTTGAATGAGTTATAGTGTGTTAAATAAATTCACACCGAAAGTGGGATTTCATTCATTGTTTACTGAAATTATTTTAAATTAACTTCTCTATAAAATAAAGCTCTTATTATCTTTCATAAACTAATAATGTTAGATTCTCCGATAATTAGGACTAAACAAAAAAAATCGAAAATATAGTTAACTGTAAAATTAAATCGATTTTTTTTGTTAACCGATTCTATAGATTCGGTTACTGTTTTTAATTTTTATATTTTCGATTTTTGTTTAAGGTTTAAGTTTTTAAGTACCGGTTAACCAATTCATATATATATATATATATATATATATATATATATATATATATATATATATATATATATATATATATATATATATATATATATATATAAAATTTTTCTTTTCTTTTCTATTTCTCTCTAAAACTTACGTAAAATAATAATTTAAAATATAATTATATTATATTTTTATTTTTTATACCTTAATTTTTTATATTTTTCTATAAGATTTATATGATACTTTAAACTAAATTTATATTATATTATTCTCTTTAATTATATAATAATATTTATATGTAATAACTGGTTAACTTTTATATATATTTTTTTTATCATATATTGGTATTCATAGTTTACTTTTTTTTTAGTATTTAATTACATTTTCTTATAATTTAGAGTTTATGTTATAACATTTAACATTATTCAAAATTGTATTTAACTTAAAATCAAGCATATTAATTCTAACAAATATCAAATATATTTTATAATATTAGCTATTAGTTTATAAAATACGAATTTTGGTTAGTAAATTATATTTGTATTGTGATTTTTATTTTGAATTTATTTGCATATTTAAAATTGAATTAAATTTTGTCTATTTTTAATAATTTTATATTATAAATTTTAATAGTTAGCTAAAATATTGATTAATTAAATTAAAAAACCGAAACAGATAAACCAATTAATCAAATGTAACGAATTAATTAATAGTTAATAATTTTAAAAAATCGATATTAATAAACTGATTAATTTTTTTTTTCTTATACTCACCACTAACAATAACAACCTTTTCGTTTCTTTGCTGGACTGCTTTGGCTCAATTTTAGAATGCTCCCTTTGATATTATATCTTTGCTATATATCAAAGTACACGTATTTGAGACAAAAAAAAAAATTGGACTAAAATATTTTTTTATGTTTGTTTTTTTCATTTATAGAAATATTCGACCTATAATATGAATAGAAAATCACAATTTAAGAAGATCCGACATAAAATATAATTAATAAGAAGTTATAAATTGCAAAATCATAAAATAAGATATGATCAACAAGAATTAATTATAAATAGACCTATAAACTTTAACACGAATTCATGAATTTGATCCGAAGCTGACATTGATTTGAAAAGGAATTAGGGGAATTTTTATCCCTGTACCATTTTAAAGGGGGTAATTTTGACCCTATTCTTTTTTTTATTTTGAGCCATTTATGCCCCTTAAGTCATTTTTTTTGATACATTCTTTGTTTTGAATTAAGGTTTAAGGTGTGAATTTATCCCTCAAACTAACGGACTTGCCATGTGGATAGCGGCACAAATGACAGCCAATCATATTCTGATATGTCAATACTTTATCTTCTAATCATCGGTCCAATCAGCCAAAATAAATAAAAAGCCAACTATATAGATTATGTGTACAATTTGGTAATGGAAAAAAAATCAATTAATGTCTTTCGCATTAATTGATTTCACCTTCTTCTCTGCGAAAGCATATAAGGAAAGAAGAAAAAAAACCAAAGGAAGACAGTTTTTACCGTTCAAAATAGCAAAACGAAAGCTTGATTGTATTTTGGAAAGTAATAATGGATTGTAATATATTGAATAATATAACAGATTAAAAAATATAATTAAATGAAATATAATTGTGATTATATTATTATGTTTAGTTATATTAGTAATGTAATGTAAATATTAATACATTTTTATATTTATTTGGAAATGTGGGTGAAAAATGGCTGAAAATATCAGATGTGCAATGTTTATATATGGCTTGATCAATGGTCATGATTTGATCATCAAGTTTTTAATCAAATGGCCATGATTAATCCACTTGTTCACCTATAATTGGTTCAATTTATTTTGTCGTTAAATTTTTATCTAAATTATTTCAAAAATATTATTTAGAATATGTTTAAAATTTAAGCCTAAAACGAGTTCGTTTTGGTATATTTCAGAGGTTGAAATTAAATTACCGGTATGAAAGTCAATTTTCACATTTAAAAATTTGTTTAAATTATTTTAAGAAATTCTATGCAATCGGAATAATTTTTAGAGTTCCGTAGAATATTTTATAGCCGATCAAAATTTTGTTCAACCCTTTATGGTTTCGTTACTTATTTTTATTTTTGACTTTTGGTGATATAAGTTGTAACACTCTCTTACTAACAATCTAATTCTATTATTTAACTCCATCACTAAGCATGCATTATCATAGCTTCATGTTATTATCCATATATCTAACAATATCTATGCAAATGGTATTATCACCAATCATATAATATTACATTTGACACACACACACACACACACACACACACACACACACACACACACACACACATATATATATATATATATATATATATATATATATCCCAGAGACTATCCATTTCTATCATATATTGCTTTAGTTACAATTAGACCATTCTTGCATACATATACTGTTGATCTCAAAAATGAACCTATTACAACTCGCAATCATCATATCAAATACATTATATCATATATGCTATTTTGAATACAAAATCATGCAAAAAGTTAAACAAAAACATCCTACATCAAGATTTTTGGACAGATTTATGTTGGCTACCTAATGCAAAAGTTAAGTCCCTATGCAAAAAGTCCAACTGCAAAATCTACACAGATAAAACAACCCGTGCTAAGGTATATAGCTTAGTGAGGAACAAATTCATTATAGACAACTACTCACAGCAGGCATCAACAAACACACTCAGCAAACATAAAATTATAATATAAAATTTTTAATAACAATCATAATAATAAATAAGTAACCAAATACAAAATTAAGAAACTAAAATAAAACTCAATTATCATATCAAATTGAAGTACACATATGAATTTTCAAAAGAAATTGTACAATTTTACTTTTAAGATCTTTGTTGTACTTTATTTGCCTACCCAAGTTCTAAGAGTGGATAATAGAAATGATGGATACCAACATGTATCGAACATATGAATACCCGTAGGTATTAATCACTATAGATATCAAAAGATATCGAACTATAAATCCAAACGGGATCGAGCTATGGTACCAAATAGAGATGAACTATAGACCCAAATGGGATCAACTATGGCAGCTACAACGGTATCCCTATAGGCATGCCTATCTATCCACAACTAAACTATATTTGGAGGCTTTAACTGTGTTCACACACACACACACACACACACACACACACACATATATATATATATATATATATATATTGTATTTGTACTTTCATATACCAAAATATAAGATCTTAGATATTAAAAGATACACATATAAATGTATCAATATCTATAAACATATAACATGGCAATTGTATACTTTCATAAAATAATGGAAGAGTATAAGCATACTAATAAAGGGTAATTAAAAGTCTCTTACTTATTAATGAGGTCTAAACCCCCTATATTTCAATTATATTTTCATCATAATTTGATAAAACATTCACATGTAATTCACTATTAGAACGAAATTCCCATACCTGTTACAGAAGCTAACTTCTTTACCCCTTCAAGACCTCTTTTCCCTTACTCTTACTTGTATCTCCTTCTATAAATAAAACTTACAAACATAAACACCCAAACATTGCCTAATAAGCAATCCCTTCCACCAATTGAGAAGAGAAGATAATGAAGATGAGAAAGAACCTTACCTTAGCATTTTACAGTAGATTCCATTACAAAATTCTCAATACAAAACTTAAAGAACTAGAAAGAGATTTAATCTTAGAGAGAAGAAAAATGAAAGAAATAGAATCTGCCTTTCACATGCAATCGACCCACTCTCCATTAACTTTCAAAATCTTCTCATATGGTCACGTGAGTTTCTAAAAAATTCAAAGTGGAGGACAATATCCTCAAAATTCCTTACATTATTTCCTCAATTAAAATATGTCCCATCATTTCTCTTATTTATAAATTTAATCCCTCAACTTAACTTCCTTCAGTTACAATCACACCCAAGTCCTATATCAACTGTTTAATTAACCACTTACAAAACCTATACGGTGAAATTACCAATTTACCCCCTTATTAAACTTTAACTTTTATTCAACAATTAACTTAATTAAATATTATTTTAACCATAACCCCCATTAATTTTGTATAATTCTACTAGGGTCAAAGTTGAAGCCTCACATAAGTGACTTTATTTTTACCTCAAAATTACATCACCAGACTTATCATAAATAGTATTTTCTAGTGGTGCAATAAAAATTTTATAGATTTGGTAACTCAAACGGTACTATTCACCCTGGTGTCATTGCTCATCGCCGGTGTAATGGCTTAAACATCGGGCTAATTATGAACATTACTTTCTGACAGTGAATAGTATTTTCGAGCTAAAAATTACCCTCGAAAGTGAAAAATATTTTATTGAACTATCAGAAAGTATTATTCACAAGTAATCTGAGATTGAAATTTGAAGTGAAATTGAGATTAAATAGGCCTCCAAAGATCAAAAGCATGAAAACCGAGGTAATTAGGATTTAGGGTTATTAATTGATTTTTGATCATTTTGACTATTAAAAATAGTAAATGAAGCCTAAAAATTATCAAAAATTACATATGTACATAAAATAATATGTAGATTATTTTGGTAATAAAAAGTGAATTTTTTGGTAATACTGGTAATTTTGAATCGAATCAATTAAATTGAATCGAACCTAAAACGGACTTCGATTGGGTTAAAATTTTAGATAAAATCTATTTTTAATATGATAAGAATAATAAAATCAAATTTGAAGTAATTTTGAATTGGTAAGTGAGTGAAATTAATTAGGACTATTTATCGAGTAATTATCGGGCTTAAACAAAAAAATGTTCAAACCCATTTAGAATCTAGACCAAAGCCCATTTAAAAGAGATATAAAAGGCCAGAAACTCCATATTTTTCCAGCAGCAAAGTCATTCTCCTTCAACTCTCCTTGTGGCCGAACCAACCTCACCAACATTTCTCTCTCTTTTTCTTTTATTTCTCTCCCAAATTCCACCAAATCAAAGCTCAAGGAAGTGATTTCAGCCTTTCTAGAATACCCTAGCCATCTCTAATCTTTGATTCAAGGAAGAAAATCAAAGAAAATCAATGGTTAAAGTTTAGATGTCAATTTTAGGTAAGTTAAATAATTGATTTTAATTTGGATTTTAGGTTTCTACAACTAGTTTTGGGTGCCTATAGTTCATTTTTACTATCAATTTAAGCATTTGAGGTCAAAATTTTAAACTTTATATTGACAAGAATTTCGACCAATGAAGGATTTCAAGAGGAGGAATCGATTTCAAAAGCCAAAGGCAAAGAAAAGGAAACCTAGGCAAGGATAAGCTCGAGAAAAAGGTTTGTGGCTAAATAATCTTTTTATTTTCCTATTATTTATGTGAATTTCTTTTAGATTTATTAAGGAAAATTTAGTATAATAAGGTATAATTGAAATTAAGGTTATATTTATGTAATTGGATCTTAATTATACTTATTAGAAATTTTAAATTAATTTAAAATAATCGATATAATGATGTTGTAGTTATGGATGAAGGGTGATTATAAAGGAATTAATATGATTTTGAGCTATTTTAGTAAAGTAAAGCCTTATAATGATAATACAAGTGAAAATTGATGTTCATAAATTTTTATAGAGTTTATGGAAATTAAATGAATATTTTTGAAATAAATTTTAGTTATGTATTAATGAAAAAATGTGAAATTATAATGAATTATTGCATAATTTAATGATAAAATGGTGAATTATTATGAAATAATTTATAGACTGTATAAAGGAGACTGATTTTCAATGTAATGCACTGGCCAAGTAATGAAAAGTATTTAAAAGAGTGAATAATTGAATAATAAAATAAAAATTAAGTGAATTTGTGCCTTTAAAAAGAGTCAGGCAGTAAAATCTAGCTCAGAATATAATTGATTGGTCATAAGGATATCTGTACCGTGGTGCAGGTCATGACAACTTGCTTTTCTATGGTTGGATCATTGATCTCCATAGTATTTATCATACGTACTGTCATATGTTTTATAAGAAATGATTTTTTGGAATTATTTCTCATTCTATTGTGGTCATGTGGGATCCACGTCCCTTATATCCGATCTGAAAATTTCTGCAGGATCTGTACTAGGGGCATAATAATAAGAAAATGTTAAAAGTGTAAAAAAAAGTTAAAATCGAAGATAAAAGTGAAAAAGGACTAAAATGAAAATAATTTAAAGGTTTAGGGGTATAATAGTATTTTTTTCAAAATATGAATTTAATAAGTAAAGGTGAGAAAAAATGATTAACAAGGACAAAATAGTAATTTGATTAACCAACCATTTAAAAAGTCAACTTTTATAAAATTAAAGGACTAAAATATAATTTTACATAAAAAGTCAAATATGATTTAATTTGGAAATTTGTAAGTCACTTAATAGATTAAAAGGAGAAAATAAGTAAATATATGGCATTTTCGTAATTAAATGGCTAAAAAGGATATTTTTGGAATAAATGAAAAGTTTAAGTACTAAACTAAAAAATTATGTAAAGTTTTAAGTTAAATAGAAATATTGGTTTATAATAGTATGATGTGCTTTTAAACGAGAAAAATAAATAAAATTAGCCTAATTAAACATAATTAGAAATTATGCACTTAGGGGAATACTATGATTTTTAGTCACCATTGGGTATATTTAATGCTCAGCACGTAGGATTTACTGCATGCATGTACTGATATGCTAGAGCTTAAGTACACAGAGGATGAAGAATGCTGAAGAAATAGAATGATTATTTTTATGGCATGTATATATATGTTTTATTGTTTTAAGGAAAAAGTTATTATTGTAATAGTATTGTATATAGAAGTTTATGGATAAGAATTAGCAGAAAGTAATTTTTTTATAGTATATGATGGAGAATATGAATGTGTTGTGTGAATGGATATAAATTGTTGTGCCTCAGGGAGGTTGTGATATTGTCTGCTTTTCAGGAGGTTAAATAAGAATATAGCTGTTATATTACCAAATTTTTGAAAAATGCATAGTAAAATTGGATAGTTATAGGTTAGCGATTAATATAAGTTATGTATGAAAAAAGTTTGTTATGTTAAAATGGAAAAGCTGTTATTAGGTTAAAGATAGAATATGAGGAAAAAAAATTTCGGACCAATTGCTTAAACCAATAAGACTGTTACAGTAAGGATATTACATTTTATGGTATCAGAGCATTGGTTTAGGCAGTTCTAAGATCAGAGTGGGAATAAATGTATGATTTACCTGTATATATACATGCTAATTATAAGTAATAAGGTGTTGTGAAAATCTAATGTGTACTTTCTCCTCTCTATTTTATAATGCAAAGATGTCTTCCAATAGTGATAGACAAGTAGGGGAGGGAGAAAGTGCAGCATCTATAGGTACTGGACAGCAGGAGGCCCCACAACAACAGGCTTCCTCTCTAGCAGTGCCACCTCTGCCCTATAGCCGGACTTCCTTAATCTTATGGCCGACTATATCCAACAATGATTACAAGCAGGTCTGGCTCAGTCCTCCCACACAGTTGCTCAAGTTCAGCCAACTCCACCTAGAAGGAAGCCTATTTTAGATCTATTAAAAAGGTTTGGAGCTGAAAATTTTTCTAGAAGAGATCTTTTGACACAATTATAGGCTGAAGATTGGTTGTTCAAAATAAATAGACTTTTTGATATCACAAATAATTCAGCAGAAGAAAAGCTAGAGGGCATAGTTGCTTTGTTGCAGGGACCAACATTTGTTTGGTGGAACTCGATTAGGAGGCACGCCCCAGTTGATCAATTGACCTAGGAGTTCTTTGTGACTCAGTTTGAGCTTAAATATATTGGGTCTGAGTATAAATTGGCCATGCATGATGCCTTTTAGAGGCTTAAACAGGGTAATAAATCTGTGGTAGAGTATGAGCGCGAGTTTGAGCGCCTCAGTGCCTACCTTGATGAGACCCAGTCTACAGATGTAAATCTGCGACAGAGGTTTGAGAGAGGATTGCATACTAAGCTCAGATAGATTATAGGGACCCACCAGTACCCTACCTTGAGAGTTATGGTAGAGGCAGCCATTAAATTAGAGGCTATCCAGGCTGAGCAGACTGAGAGACAGTCTCGATTCTAGCAAAAAAGGAAGCAGGGACAGTCCAATGAAAAGGGAGATCAGGGTAAGAAAGCAAAGGGATCTTTTACACCTCAAAGCTATCCTCCAATTCTAGCAAGCCGAGGTCGGGGTAGTGCTACTCGAGGTAGAGCTCCAGCTACTCCAGCAACTAGTACCCCTCGGGATAGAGACAATGGACAGCCTGTGATTATTGTGGTAAATTTCATCATATGAAGTGCAGATTTCTGACTAGAGCATGCTTCAGATGAGGATCCAGAGATCATCAGATTAAAGACTGTCCAACATCACAGACTGCTTTAGTTGCATCTCCAGCATCAGGTACTGGATCCTCTACATCAAGAGACCGTGGTAAGGGAGCTACCCCAATCACATCAGCTTCTAGACCAGTTGGGTAGTCATCTCAGAATCAGAGGTGAGTTACAGGCCAGACATATGCTGTTAGAGCCAGAAAGGAGGAGCATGCTCCAGATGTGATAGTTGGTACATTTCTCTTATTATTTAATTCAGTTCATGCATTGATTGATCCTGGTTTGACCCATTCCTACATTAGTACTGCATTATCTAGGGATAAAGGAATAAAAGAGGCATGCTTGGACTAGGATATCTTGGTGAGTAATCCTTTGGGGCATAGTGAAGTGGTAAATAAAGTGTATAGATAGTGTCCTATTAGTACCCAGGGACATGTATTCCTAGCAAATCTTATTGAGTTACCCTTCCACGAGTTCGATGTGATACTGGGGATAGATTGGTTATCCGCCCACCAAGCGACTATTGATTGTAAAAGAAAAGGGTCACTTTAAAGCTTGAAGATGATCGAGAGATCACTATGGTAGGTGTGAGAATTAATTTTGTCTGATGTGATATCTACTACTACAGCAAAAAGGTTAATCAGAAAAGGATGCGTAGCTTACATTTGTTATGAAGTAGAGGCAAAGAAAAGATAGCCCAAAGGTGTCAGAAGTACCTACCGCTAGAGAATTTCAGGATGTGTTCCCTGATGAATTACTAGGTTTCCCACCTGATAAGGAGGTAGAAATTTTTATTGATGTTGCTCTAGGCACTGCACCTATCTTCATTGCTCCTTACAGAATGGCACCTGCAGAGTTGAAAGAATTAAAGATTCGGTTACAAAAACTGCTTGACAAGGGATTTATCAAACCTAGTGTTTCTCCATGGGGAGCACCGATCCTGTTTGTTAAAAAAAAGATGGAACACTCAGACTGTGCATCGATTACAGATAGCTGAATAAAGTGACCATAAAGAACAAATACCTCCTTCCTCATATTGAAGATTTGTTTGATCAACTGAAGGGAGCAGGTGTATTTTCAAAGATTGATTTGAGATCAGGCTATTATCAGATAGGAGTAAAAGCTACAGATGTGCCTAAAACTGCATTACGTACTAGGTATAGCCATTATGAGTTTTTGGTCATGTCATTTGGACTTACAAATGCACCGGCCGTCTTTATGGATTTGATGAATAGAATTTTTCATCCTTATCTGGATCAGTTCGTGGTGGTTTTCATTAATGATATTTTGGTATATTCCAAGACACGAGAGAAGCATGATAAGCATCTGTAAATTATTCTGCAGATTCTGAGAGAAAAGCAACTGTATGCAAAATTCAATAAATGTGACATTTGGATGAATGAAGTATCTTTCTTAGGTCATGTGATTTTTGCAGAAGGTATTAAGGTGGATCCTTCAAAGATCGATGCAATTCTTCAGTGGAAGCCACCTAAAAATATTACTGAAGTGAGGAGTTTTTTGAATTTAGCCGGTTATTATAGGAGATTCATAAAAAGGTTTATTTACTATTGCAGTTCCACTGACTCGACTGCTAAAGAAGCAGACCAAGTTTGTATGGACTGACAGATGTCAAGAATGCTTTGAGAAACTTAAAAGTATGCTGACAGAAGCTCATATCCTCACTCAACCTAAGCCGGGCAAAGATTTTATGATCTACAATGATGCCTCCAAAAATGGTTTAGGCTGTGTTCTGATGCAGGAAGGCAAGGTGATTGCTTATGCCTCCCGACAGCTCAAGACTTATGAGAAGAATTATCCTACTCATGATCTTAAGCTAGCAACTATTGTTTATGCATTGAAGATTTGGAGGCACTATGTGTATGGAGAGAGATATTATATTTATTCTGATCATATGAGTTTAAAGTACTTGCTTACTTAGAGAGAGCTTAATCTCAAACAGAGATGCTGGTTGGAGTTGATTAAAGACTATAATTGCTTTATTGACTACCATCTAGGGAAAGCTAATGTAGTAGCTGATGCACTTAGCAGGAAATTCATGTAAGGTAATGTAAATATTTTTAAATGAATTTCGATAAGTGATTGATAAGTATAATTGACTGATAGAAATGTTTGCAGCTCTTTGGCCTTGTAATATTAGTTTGAGTCTGGCATTAGATAGAGCTTTACTTGCTAAAATGCAGTTGAAACCAGACTTTGTATATCAAGTGAAAATGGCTCAGAAAGAAGATGACCGATTGAAAACCATTATAAATAAGATTATTCTTTGAATGAGGATGGAAGCCTTTGCTACAAGAAAGGCTCTGTGTTCCAGATCAGGAAGAACTAAAGAAGAACATTCTTATAGAGGCACACTATAGTAGTTTATGGCCAGGAATGAAGATGCACCAGGATTTGAAATCTTATTACTGATGGCCAGGAATGAAGTGAAAAGTGACAGAGTTTGTGAGTAAATATCTGATATGTCAGTAAGTAAAGGTTGAGCACCAGATTCCTTTCGGATTACTTCATCCTATTTTGATACCAGAGTGAAAACAGGACAGGATAACTATGGATTTTGTCACAGGATTACCCGTTACTCAGAAGAAGCATGATGCTATATGGGTGATTATTGATAGACTCACCAAATCTGCTCATTTCTTGACAGTTCGAGTGGATTATCATTTAACTAGATTGGCAGAAATCTACATTAATGAGATAGTGAGGCTACATGGAGTACCATCATCCATCATTTCAGATAGGGATCCTAGGTTTACTTCTTATTTTTGAAAAAGTTTACAAGAAGCTCTGGGCACAAGGCTCCACTTCAGCACAGCATTTCACCCTCAGACAGACGGTCGGTCAGAGCGGGTGATTCAGATTTTGGAAGACATGTTACGATGTTGTGTATTAGAGTTTGGTAGCAATTGAAAAAAGTATTCGTCTCTTACAAAATTTGCCTACAACAACAGCTATTAATCCAGTATAAAGATGGCTCCTTTTGAGGTTTTATATGGAAGAAAATGCAGGATTCCTTTATGTTGGACTAAACTAAATGAAAAGAAATTGATAGGATTTGACTTGATTCGTGATTCAGAAAAAAAAGTACAAATCATCAAAAGCAGATTGAAAGAAGCCATGGATCGATAAAAATTCTATGCAAATCTGAAGAGAAAAGATATAGAGTTTCAGGTCAGAGACAGAGGCTTTCTGAAAGTATCTCGATGGAAGAAAATTCTGAGGATTGGCAAGAAGGGCAAGTTAAGTCCGAGATTTATGTTAGTGTAAGCCCTAGCCCTAATGCATTGTAATAAAATACTTTAATTAATAAAATGAGGCATTTGTTTTATCCATTGTATTTCTGTGCATATCAATTGATAGAACTATCCAAGAATGTTATTTCGGTTTAAGTTATCATGTGTGAGGCACATGGTTGTAAGACCTTGAAACAAATGAGACATCATTCTAAATATCTCTAGTCAGTCATTGTTATGGGAATAACAATAAATTAAGACTAGTATGCTCTCTCTTATATTATAAATTCTGTCTTACGGATCATTAGGACAAGAGTGTCAATCAGAGATCATAAATACATGTTAAAGAACATGGTATCTGGATTCGATCCGCTCATGAGAATACTACATGGTACAAGTCATAAGTGTTTCTCATATGCAAGTTTTGTATCGGAGTTCTTAGACCTAAAATCTCTATGAAACTCTTTATGAATTAATGTGTGCTTTAACATACACATAACGTGCTCGTAACAGAGTGACAAGTACGGGTATGCTTGGGTATGCATTGATTCATGTTAGAGAGCATGAGAGAAGTGAAGGGATTACCCCTCTCGATAAGAGAGAAAAATATCATCGGCCACTTGATCAGTGAACTGAGAAGTGTATGGCCATACCGAGATGAAATAATGAGTAATCATTATTTATCTGAGAGTTCAGTGTCACTGGAAGATCAAGAAAGGAATTAATATATATAAGGATGACTAGTTCCATGTCTTATATTAATTTTGATATTTATGGGTAAGGGACTATGCAAAATTGCATCAGGTCACTAAATGCCATATGCATTTTCATTTAATTTGGAATGCTATAATATCTTACTAGAGAATATATATAGCCTTTGAATTAATTTATTAATTCATTACCAATATTAAATGGACCTATAGGATCGGACACACAACATTGGGCTTAAAATATTTAATTAAAGTATTGGGCATTAATTTGGGCTTTTAATTAAAGTCAAATTAATGTGTGTATGGGTTTTAGATTGCTATTGGACCTTGGCCCATGAGAGAGAAAAAAATTCAGCCCACAAGGTTTAATTTCAAATAATTAAATGTCTTGTATTAATTTAATTAATTGAGTATTAAAGCCTAAAAGACTTATGATAAAATTAAATCTCTTAATTATGAATATTGGTGGCTGAAATTCCTAGATAAAAATCAAAGGAATTTCGGCACATGCTTTTTATTTATTAAGTGATTTATTTGGTTAATATGTCTTATGTTTTAATCTTGGATTAATTCAAAAGAATTTAAATCAATATATATCTCTTATTTTAAAGAAGTGATAAAGGCTGAAATTAATTATCTTTAAGTATTTGATTTTAGATTTATCACTTAAAAAATAAATGGATATAAATTGAATGAGAGAGAAAACACAAAACCCTAATTTCTTCTATGGTTTTTGCGTGAAACTCTCTCTCTCTCTCAAGAATTTATTTTAGCCAATTTTCACAAGGAGAAAGGATAGTTCTTCATTCTCTTGTAATCTTGGGTAGTAATAGCAACCTAAGAGAAGTACAAAATCAAGTTTTGTAGCTTCAAACCATAGCCATTACACAATACATTAAAAGAGAGCTAACAACCTCTATTTTAAGTCGTCGGTGCAATTGTGTTTGTGAGAATAGAGGGAGTGGTGTAAAAGGCTGTTTCTTGGAATTGGTGATCAAGATCTAAGGTGGATAAAGTCATCTCGGTTGCTGGTCATCACCAAACTCAAGTTTTAAAAGGCATCCAAAGTTGTAAGTTTTAAAACCCTAAAATTACATGTTTCGATTCTTGTCATGAAATTGTTTGGTATGTATGATCGTTTTTGTTGTTTTTTCGATGCGTGATTGCCATGTTCATACCATGTCATATTCCATCAGTGGTATCAGAGCCTAAACATGCTTATTTTAGTGCTTTAGATGCATGAAAAATTAATTAAAAATCGTCATTATGAAAACATGCAAATCTGAAATTTTCTGTTTTGAGTTTTTTGCATTGTTTTGGAGTAAAAACGATTTTAATTGATTAGATAGGTATTATAATTAATATGACATGTTAATATACTGTCCTAAGATGTTCTAGGAGCTGTTAATGGTCGGATTTAATTAATAATACCTGATGGTACATGTTAATATTAAAACTAGGTGCTAGTTGGCATGTTAATTGTTAGTTTAACAACTAGTTTTCAATATTAAATGTAAAAACGATTTTGGAATGTTTGTAAGTGATATTTAAAGATTAATTATCAGGTCTGGACATATTTTAAATTTGATTTTAATTCTTGTCCATGACAATTTAATTGATTAATTTTAAAATCACTTAAAACTGTGACTAGTTTGTGTTTGTTACATGTTTAATCAACATTGTTTGTTTTGTTTTGATTAAAATGGTAAAAACACATTTAGATCAGATTGGTATAGAATATTAAATCAATATTTATGGACTTATTTAAATTATTAAATGACTCATAAAATTGATTTAAATGTTTGTGCATTTTATGGCATTACATAAGCATTAAACAACTAGTTTTTGTTGTTTGTTTGTTTTTGCATGAATGCCGTGTACTATATATGTGTTCTTCATGATTTTATATTTTTAATTCATGTTAGCACATATTATATGTATTTTTAATGTTTATGGGCTGTATGACATAAAATTAAAAATGGCAAAATTGAAAATTATACTAGAGTTGATTTATAGCACAAATCTAACTAGTTAGTATTTTGGGCTTTTAAGAGAACTTATTCAATAAGAGGATTTAGTCCATTGGGCTTTGGCCTAGGCCCGTCATGGGGTCTTCTCTTAAAGGTTCAAGTACACAATTTCCATTAATGGGCTTGGCTAAATTAATTAAAATTGGACTTTGTTTGATCCATGAATGCTATGTATATTTATTGCTTGTTTGGTGTGATGAATGGATATGCATGGTGCATTCATGGGCCCTGGATTTTTGTAATTAAATATGGCCTGCGTGCTATTATATTTTATTGTAAAATTTTCATTTATTTCTTAGAATAGAATTTATTTAAAGACTTTGTAAATCAAGACGAAGCCCACCGGAGTGGAGAAGCCTAACTCGAAGATTCTTATGTAATAGTATAGAATCTTAGTTGTAGGTTTTTGGGCCCATGTTTATCACGCTTTACTTTATACAATTATATATATGCATGCTATGTATGGATGACAAAGCGTATGCCATGTAAGTGATAATAAAATGAATCCCTAAAAAATAGTAAGTCACAAAGTTACCTTCCTAAATCGAAACATGTCAAGGTATCGATCATCGGTCACATAGACTAGGAGTCCTAGATGCACCCGATTATCTTTGTGAGGCGTGGGTTGTGAATGTAGGTTGGACTTAACATGGAAAGGGATGCCCGGACCTAGGCAACTAATAAATGGGTTTGTACTATAACATCTTAAGATGTTAGCCCATTTGATCCAAGAATCATGTACGAGACATGATTGGAGTTTTCCTACCTAAGTAACTTAACTTATTAGGTGTACAAGCTCAGCTTGACTAATAAATTATTGTGAAAAGTGGATCTTGGCCCACATTAAAATCACTAACGAGAATTATTTAAGGGGATATTAATTCGGTTTGTGGGATTATGAATAAGACCTCATTTAATCTTGCTAAATTTTATTGTAGATTGAAAATGGCATCTTCAAACAATAATTTCTCATTGCGATCAGTCCTTGAAAAGGACAAATTGAATGGCTCCAATTTCATAGACTGGTCTCGAAACTTAAGAATAGTTCTTAAGCAAGAGAAAAAGTCGTATGTTTTGGATGCACCCTTGCCTGAAGAACCTGGCAGGAACGCCTCTGCGGTTCAAAAGGAAACTTTTGAGACCAAGAAGAGCGACTCCAATGATGTGACCTATCTGATGCTGGCCACTATGGTGCCTGACTTACAAAAGCAATTTATGGACCAAGAGGCTTATGCGATCATGGTGCACCTCAAGGAGATGTTCCAAGAGCAAGCTCGTCACGAGAGGTTCGTGACAACAAAGGACTTAATTTTTTGTAAGATGGCTGCGGGTACTCCTGTTAGTACCCATGTACTCAAGATGAAAGGGTATCTTAATACTCTTGAGAAGCTTGAGGTACTAGTGCCAAAGGAATTGGCCACTGACTTGATCTTAGGATCATTAACTGATGATTATGATCCATTCGTGATGAATTATAACATGCATGCAATGAACAAGTCAGTCACTGAGCTTCATGGGATGCTTAAGAATGCTGAAGAGAACATTCGAAAGACCAATCCCGTATTGATGGTTCAAGGGGGCATTAAGAAGGGACCAGCTAAGGGAAAGGGAAGGGGAAAGGCAAAACCCAAGAATGACCTGGCTCGGTTCAAGTCAAGCGGGAGTGCACCTCAGGCTCAATCCAAGCCCAAGGCGCAAAAACTCAAAGAGATTGAGAGCCCTTACTTCCATTACAACAAGATAGGGCATTGGAGGAAGAATTGCGCTCTCTTCAAGGAAGAACAAAAGAAGAATGGAGCCAAGGCATCCAGTTCTGGTATTTTTATTATTGAGATTAACCTTTCTATTTCTACCACTTGGGTATTGGATACCGGTTGTGGTTCTCACATTTGTTCAAATGTGCAGGGGCTAAGAAATAGGCGGTTACTTGGGAAGAATGAAGTGGACCTCCGTGTGGGGAATGGAGCACGAGTTGCTGCCATGGAGATAGGCGACTATCACCTCACTTTACCTTTCGAACTTTGTATTGTTTTGAATAATTGTTATTATGTGCCTGCTATGAGCAGAAACATTATTTCAGTTTCATGTTTGGATAATGATGAATTTGATTTTGTTATTAAAAATGGCAATGCTCATATTCGTCGCCAAGGCATTTCTTATGGTAATGCCATGTTGCAAAATTGCCTTTATATCCTCGATCTACAAAACAAAGAGTCCATATACAACATTAATGCGAAAAGGGTTAAGTCAAACGAATTAAACCCTACCTACTTCTGGTATTGTCGTTTAGGACATGCAAACGAAAAATGCATTTCAAGACTCCACAAAACTGGAGTGCTTGGGTCATTCGACTTAGAGTCTTATGACACATGCGAGCCATGTTTGCATGGAAAAATAAAAAAGAGTCCTTTTAATAAGAAAGGTGAGAGGACTAATGGCTTATTAGAACTAATACATACCAATGTATGTGGACCTTTAAGTACACAAGCTAGAGGTGGTTTTAGCTACTTCGTGACATTCACAGATGAATTCATATGGCTATGTCTATCTAATGAAGTACAAGTCTGAAACTTTTTAGAAATTCAAAGAGTTTAAGAATGAAGTAGAAAATCAACTTGGCAAAAGTATAAAAGCCATTCGATCAGATCGAGGTGGCGAATACTTAAGCCAAGAGTTTGACAGTCATCTAAAGGAGTGTGGTATTATTTCACAGCTCACTCCTCCTGGAACACCTCAATGGAATGGTGTGTCCGAAAGGAGAAATCGAACTCTGTTGACATGGTTCGATCTATGATGAGTCAAGCAAATCTTTCTATATCTTTTTAGGGTTATGCATTAGAAACTGCTGCGTTTCTATTGAACCGTACTCCAACTAAAGCAGTTGAGAAGACACCATACGAGGTATGGACGGGGAAAGAACCCAATATGTCTTTTCTCAGGATTTGGGACTGTGAAGCACATGTTAAGAAATTAACATCTAACAAACTAGAGTCCAAATCCAATGTCTGCTTGTTTGTGGGTTATCCTAAAGAAACAAAGGGATACTACTTTTACTCACAAGCCAAGAACAAAGTATTTATTGCTCACAACGTTGTTTTCTTGGAAAATGAGTTCTTTCTCAAGAAAGACAGTGGGAGTAAAGTAAAACTTGGAGAAATTCAAGCGCCACAAACTCCTATAGAGGATGAGTTGGAAATGGGATCAAGTTCACAACCAGTTGTGGAACAAGAACCCATTACACAAGAACCTAGAAGGTCCGGTAGGGTACGTTAGGAGATTGAGAGATATGGATTTCTAATCACTGACAATGACACTATTGAGTTAGTAGATCGTGAGGATCCTACTACCTATCAAGAAGCTATTGAGAGCCCAGACTTGGAAAATTGGCTTGAAGCCATGAAATTCGAGATGCAATCAATGTACGATAACCAGGTTTGGACCTTGGTTAATCCATCAGAAGGTGCTAAGGTAATTGAATGCAAGTGGCTATTCAAACTCAAAGCTGATAAGACCTACAAAGGTAGACTAGTAGCAAAAGGTTTTCGACAAACTCATGGTGTAGACTATGACGAGACCTTTTCGCCTGTAGTCATGCTCAAGTCCATTAGGATCTTGCTTGCCATAGCTGCATATCATGATTATGAGATATGATAAATGGATGTCAAAACTGCTTTCCTCAATGGAATTTTACTTGAGGTTGTGTATATGACACAGCCTGAAGGTTTGGTCAATCCCAAGCATCCTAAGAAGGTTTGCAAGCTTCAAAAATCCATTTATGGATTAAAGCAAGCATCCCGAAGTTGGAATCTTCATTTTGATGAGGCTGTCAAGGAATTTAACCTCATCAAGAACGAAGATGAGCCTTGTGTGTACAAGAAGGTTAGTGGGAGCATAGTAGTATTTCTGGTCCTATATGTGGACGACATCCTTCTCATTGGGAATGACATTCCAACATTGCTAAAGGTTAAGCAATGGTTGGAAAAATGTTTCTCAATGAAAGACTTAGGTGAAGCCGAGACAATACTTGGTATTTGAATCTATAGAGATAGATCGAATCGGCTTTTGGGACTAAGTCAAGAAAAGTACATAGACAAAGTACTAAAGCGGTTTAGTATGGGAGACTCAAAGAAAGGATACATACCTTTGGCTTTGGGAGTTCCTTTGACTAAAGAACAGTGCCCTAAAACCAAAGAGGAAAGGGACAACAAGAGTAGAATCCCATATGCATCTGCTATTGGATCTATCATGTACGCTATGTTATGTACTAGGTTGGATGTTGCTCATGCACTGAGTATAACCAGTAGGTTTCAGCAAGACCCTGGTGAAAAGCACTGGTCTGCTGTAAAGGGGATTCTGAAGTACCTGCGAAGGACAAAAAATCACTTCTTGGTGTATGGTGGTCAAGAAGAGCTTGTCATACAAGGTTATGCCGATACTGCTTTTCAGACCAGCACTCAGGATTCTAGATCGCAATCTGGATTCGTTTTTGTTTTGAACGGTGGTGCTGTCAGTTGGAGAAGCTTAAAGCAAGAGACCATTGCCGACTCAACTACAGAATTTGAGTATATTGCAGCGATTGAGGCTGTAAAAAGGCTATTTGGATTAAAAATTTCATTTCTGGATTAGGAGTGGTCCCAAGCATCCTAGATCCATTAGAAATTTTCTGTGATAACAACGGGGCCATTGCACAGGCAAAGGAGCCCCGGTCACACCAGAAATCCAAACAGATACTCAGGAGGTACCACCTGATCAGAGAAATCATTGATCGTGGGGACTTCAAGGTTAGCAAGATAGCAAGTGAAGACAATGTAGCAGATCCTTTGACAAAACAGTTGCGTCCAAATATGCACGATGCTTATTTGAGAGAATTCGGTCTTAGGACTTTGCCCAATTGGGACTAGTGCTAGTGGGAGATTGTTAGTGTAAGCCCTAGCCCCAATGCATTGTAATAAAACACTTTAATTAATAAAATGAGGCATTTGTTTTATCCATTGTATTCCTATGCATACAATTGATAGAACTATCCAAGAATGTTATTTCAATTTAAGTTATCATGTGTGAGGTACATGGTTGTAAGACCTTGAAACAAATGAGACATCATTCTAAAGATCCCTAGTCAGTCATTGTTATGGGAATAACAATGAATTAAGACTAGTATGCTCTCTCTAATATTATGAGTTCTGTCTTACGGATCATTAGGACAAGAGTGTCAATCAGAGATCATAGATACATGTTAAAGAACATGGTATCTGGATTCGATCCGCTCATGAGAACACTACATGGTACAAGTCATAAGTGTTTCTCATATGCAAGTTTTGTATCGGAGTTCTTAGACCTAAAATCTCTATGAAACTCTTTATGAATTAATGTGTGCTTTGACATACACCTAACGCGCTCGTAACAGAGTGACAAGTACGGGTATGCTTGGGTATTCATTGATTCATGTTAGAGAGCATGAGAGAAGTGAAGGGATTACCCCTCTCGATAAGAAAGAAAAATATCATCGGCCACTTGATCAGTGAACTGAGAAGTGTATGGCCATACCGAGATGAAATAATGAGTAATCATTATTTATCTGAGTGTTCAGTGTCACTGAAAGATCAAGAAATGAATTAATATATATAAGGATGACTAGTTCCATGCCTTATATTAATTCTGATATTTATGGGTAAGGGACTATGCAAAATTGCATTAGGTCACTAAATGCCATATGCATTTTCATTTAATTTGGAATGCTATAATATCTTGCTAGAGAATATATATAGCCTTTGAATTAATTTATTAATTCATTGCCAACATTAAATGGACCTATAGGATCGCACACAGAGCATTGGGCTTAAAATATTTAATTAAAGTATTGGGCATTAATTTGGGTTTTTAATTAAAGTCAAATTAATGTGTGTGATGGGTTTTAGATTGCTATTGGACCTTGGCCCATGAGAGAGAAAAAAATTCAGCCCACAAGGTTTAATTTCAAATAATTAAATGTCTTGTATTAATTTAATTAATTGAGTATTAAAGCCTAAAAGACTTATGATCAAATTAAATCTCTTAATTATGAATATTGGTGGCCGAAATTCCTAGAGAAAAATCAAAGGAATTTCGGCACATGCTTTTTATTTATTAAGTGATTTATTTGGTTAATATGTCTTATGTTTTAATCTTGGATTAATTCAAAAGAATTTAAATCAATATATATCTCTTATTTTAAAGAAGTGATAAAGGCTGAAATTAATTATCTTTAAGTATTTGATTTTAGATTTATCACTTAAAAAATAAAAGGATATATATTGAATGGGAGAGAAAACACAAAACCCTAATCTCTTCTATGGTTTTTGCGTGAAACTCTCTCTCTCTCTCAAGAATTTCTTTTAGCCAATTTTCATAAGGAAAAAGGATAGTTCCTCATTCTCTTGTAATCTTAGGTAGTAATAGCAACCTAAGAGAAGTACAAAATCAAATTTTGTAGCTTCAAACGATAGCCATTACACAATACATTAAAAGAGAGCTAGCAACCTCTATTTTAAGCCGTCGGTGCAATTGTGTGTGTGAGAATAGAGGGAGTGGCGTAAAAGGTTGTTCCTTGGAATTGGTGATCAAGATCTAAGGTGGATAAAGTCATATCGGTTGCTGGTCATCACCAAACTCAAGTTTTAAAAGGCATCCAAAGTTGTAAGTTTTAAAACCCTAAAATTGCATGTTTCGATTCTTGTCATGGAATTGTTTGGCATGTATGATCGTTTTTGTTGTTTTTCTAGTGCGTGATTGCCATGTTCATACCATGTCATATTCCATCAATTTATTGGTCCCTATAAGATACTTCAGCGAGTGGGTCCCGTAGCTTATCGATTAAAGCTACCTTCAGAGTTAGAGAAAATCTATGATGTATTCCATGTATCAATGCTCAGAAGGTACATATCTGACCCTAACCATGTAATCACACCAGTAGAAAATTCAAGTACAAACCGATATAACTTATGAAGAAAGATCGGTGAGGATACTGGCTGGGGAGATTAAATAGCTCAGGAATAAACATGTTCCAATAGTGAAGATCTTATGGCACCATCACAATGTGGAAGAAGCTACTTGGAAATTAGAAGCGACAATGAGACAGAAATATCCTTTACTTTTCGAATCAGGAAAATTTTGAGGATGAAATTTATTTTTAGTAGGGGAGAATTGTAATGGCCTAAACAACGGGTTAATCATGAACATTACTTTCTGACAGTGAATAGTATTTTCGGGCTGAAAATTACCCCCGGAAGTGAAAAATATTTTATTGGACTATCAAAAAATATTAACACAAGTAATCCAAAGTTGAAATTTGAAGTGAAATTAAGGTCAAATAAGCCTCCAAAGATCAAAAGCAAGAAAATCGAGGTAATTAGGGTTTAGGGTTATTAATTGATTTTTGATCATTCTGACTGTTAACTAAAAATTATTAAAAATTATATGTGTACATAAAATAATACGTAGATTATTTTGGTAGCAAAAAATAAAATTTTCGATAACACCGATAATTTTGAATCGGACCTGAAACGGACTTCGATTGGACTAAAATTTTAGGTACAACCTAGTTTTAATATGATATGAATAATGAAATCAAATTTAAAATGATTTGAAGTGGGAGTAATTAATTAGGATCATTTATCAGGTAATTATCAGGCTTAAACAAAAAAAATGTTCAAGCCCATTTATAATCCATCCCAAAGCCCATTTAAAATAGATATAAAAGGCCAAAAGCTCCAGATTTTTCCAGCAGCAATTTCATTCTCCTTCAGCTCTCCTTGTGGCCGAACCAACCTCACTAATATTTCTCTTTCTTTTTCTTTCATTTCTCTCCTAAATCCCACCAAATCAAAGCTCAAGAAAGTGATTTCAGCCTCTCTAGAACACCCTAGCCATCTATGATCTTTGATTCAAGGAAGAAAATCAAAGAAAATCAAGGGTTAAAGTTTAGGTATCAATTTTAAGTAAGTTAAATAATTGATTTTAATTTGATTTTTAGGTGCATATTACTAGTTTTGGGTGCCTAGAGTTCATTTTTGCTATCAATTTAAGCATTTGAGGTCAAAATTTTAGAGTTTATATTGACAAGAATTTTGGCCAATGAAGAATTTCAAGAGGAGAAACCAATTTCAAAGGTCAAAGGCAAAGAAAACGAAGCTTAGGCAAGGATAACCATGAGAAAAAGGTTTTTGGCTAAATAATCTTTTATTTCCCTATTATTTATGTGAATTTCCTTTAGGTTTATTAAGGAAAATTTAGTATAATGAGGTATAATTGAAATTAAGGTTATATTTATGTAATTGGACCTTAATTATACTTATTAGGAATTTTAAATGAATTTAAAATAATTAATATAGTGATGTTGTAGTTATGGCCGAAGGGTGATCATAAAGGAATTAATATGATTTTAAGCTATTTTAGTAAATTAAAGCCTTATAATGATAATACAAGTGAAAATTGATGTCCATAAATTCTTTTAGAATTTATGGGAATTAAATGAATATTTTTGGAATAAATTTTAGTTATGTATTAATGGAAAATGTGAAATTATAATGAATTATTGCAAAATTTAATGATAAAATGATGAATTATTATGAAATAATTCACAGACTGTATAAAGGAGACTGATTGTCAATGTAATGCATTGGCCACTGAATGACAAGTATTGAAAAGAGCGAATCATTGAATAATAAAATGGAAATTAAGTGAATTTGTGCCCTTAGAAAGAGTCAGGCAGCAAAATCTAGCTCAGAATATAATTAGCTGGCCATAGAAATATCTGTACCGCAGTGCAAGTCATGGCGACTTGCTTTACTATGGTTGGATCATTGATTTTCATAATATTTATCATACGTACTGTCATATGTTCATATGTTTTATGAGAAATGATTCTTTTGGGTTATTTCTCATTTTGTTGTGGTCCTGTGAGGTTCACGTCTCGCATATCCAATCTGATAGTTTCTGTCGGATCTGTACTAAAGGAATAATAATAAGAAATGTTAAAATTATAAAAAGAAAGTTAAAATCGAAGATAAAAGTGAAAAAGCACTAAAATGAAAAAAAAATTAAAGGTTTAGGGATATAATGGTAATTTTTCCAAAAGATGGATTTAATAAGTAAAAGTGAGAAGAAAATAATTAATAAGGGTAAAATAGTAATTTGCTTAACCAACCGTTTAAAAAGTCAACTTTTGTAAAATTAAAGGACTAAAACATAATTTTACATGAAAAAGTAAAATAAGATTTAATTTGGAAATTTATAAGTCACTTAATAGATTAAAAGGAGAAAATAAGTAAATAAATGGCATTTTCATAATTAAATGGCTAAAAAGGGTATTTTTAGAATAAATGAAAAGTTTAAGGACTAAACTGAAAAACTATGTAAAGTTTTAAGTTAAATAGAAAGATTGGTTTATAATAGTATACTGTGCTTTTAAATGAGAAAATTTGATAAAATTAGTCTAATTGAACATAATTAGAAATTGTGCACTTAGAAAAATACTATGATTTTTAGTCACCATTGGACATGTTTAATGCTCAGCACGTAGGATTTACTGTGTGTAGGTATTTATATGCTGGAGCTTAAGTACACAGAGGATGAAGAATGCTGAAGAAATAAAATGATTATTTTTATGGCATGTATATATATGTTTTATTGTTATGAGAAAAAAGTTATTATTGTAATAGTATTGTATATAGAAGTTTGTGGATGAGAATTAGCAGAAAGTGAATTTTTTTTATGGTATATGATGGAGAATATGAATGTATTGTGTGAGTGGATATAAACTGTTGTGCCTCAGAGAGACTGTAATATTGTCTGCTTTTCAGGGGGTTAGTTAAGAATATAGCCGTTATATTGCCAAAATTTTAAAAAATACAAAGTAAAACTTGACAGTTATAGGTCAGCGATTAATAGAAGTTATGTATGAAAAGAGTTTGTTATGTTAAAATGAAAAAACTGTTATTGGGTTAAAGATAGAATATGAGAAAAAAAATTTTTGAACTAGTTGCTTAAACCGACAAGACTGTAATGGCCTCAACACCGGGTCAACTGTGAACAATACCTTCCGATGGTGAATAGTATTTTTTAAGAGCGAAAGGACACCCGAAAGTCAAAAATATTTTATTGAACAATCGGAAAGTATGAGTCATGGTGAGTCCGGGGTTGAAATTTAAAGTGAAATTGAGGTCATATGGGCCTCCAAAGGTCAAAAATAAGAAAAAGGTAGCGAATCAATTTCCCTGTTAGTAAATATGACTTGATATTGCATAAATTATTAAAAATAGTAAACGAACTCCGAAAATTGCCAGATTTTGTATGCTTACATGAATTTTTTTGCAAAATATTTTAGTGATGAGAATGGAATTTTTCGGTGATATCGGTAGTTATTGAATCGGACCGATAAGTTTGAATCAGATCAATAATGGACTCTGATTGAGCCAAAAATTTATGTGCTAGCTATTTTTGATGTGATAAGAGTGATGAAATCATTTTTTGAGAGATTTGATGGCTGAAAGAGAGAGAAATTTGATTGGGCCTTTAGGGGCCTAAATTGGGCCTTTAGAGTTAATTGGGCAAAACCCATCATTTTGGCCCAATTTTGGGCCCATGGAAGGAGTATAAATGAGTAAAAAATCTGGAGAAATCTCTAGAAAAATCACAGCAGCCTCCTCCTCTCCTTTGGCCGAACCAACCCTTCTCTCTCTCTCCCTCTCATTTGCTTCTTAATCACTCCAAATTCTCCATAAATTCCAAATTGAGAATTGTAGTCCCACCTCTCTAGATCACCAAAATAGTTTTTATTGTTTGATTTGAGCTAAGAAAGTGGAAAAATTAAGTCGAGAAAGTAAGAGAGGTAAGTTGAAACTTGAGAATTTTAGTATTTTAAATTGATTCTTTAATATTTTTTCATAGATTTTGAGGTGTAGAATTTGATTATGAGTTTGTATTTGGCATTTGAGAACAAAAAAATGAAGAAAACTAAGGTTTATTTGGCTGGTCATTTAGGTGGTGAAGAAGAAGGAAGTGTTCTAAGAGACAAAGGCAAAGGAAAGAAGGCTTAGGCTTCCTAATTCAAGAGAAAATTGTAAGTGGCTAATTAATCTTTATATTTTCTAAGTTTATGAATTTTTCTTAATTATGTAATTAGGATAAAAATTTTAAAAGTCATTAAATGATGAAATTTGCTTAGGATAATTAAAATTAAACTAAAGAAAAGATGAATGGAAAGCTAAAATGGAAGAAATAATTTTTTTTAGAAGGAAATTAATGATGGCCGAATTGTATAGTAAGAGGAAGTAATGGGATTTTTGCATGAAAATAATATATGTTAGCCTAATTTAAGTGTAGAGATGATAAATGGTGCCCATGAATTTTTATTGAATTATTAAAATTTATTTTGGAATTTTAAAGCTTATGTAATGATTATGTTTATAGTGAAAATTGTAAAATAATGTGAAATAATTGATTATTTTAGTGGAAAATGTTAGTAAATAATGAATAATGCATAAATAAATTTTAGTGAAATTTATTGAAATTATTAAGATTTTATTTAGAATTTAATATGAATATGTATAATAGAAAATATTAAATTATTAGTGAACAATTGCATAAAAATATTGAAAAAGGTGAATTATTATGAAATTAAATTATAGTCAATGAAAAAGAAATAAAAAGTCAACCGTTGAATTTTTTTGGAAATTAAAAAGGTAAATAAAGTAATTATTATTGTGCCCTTAGAATTAGTCTGGCAGTAAAAATTAGTTCTGAATATAGTTGGCTAGCCATAGGAGTACCCTTTACCGCAATACAAGTCATGACGACTTGCTTTGCTATGGATAGGATCTTTGATCTCCATAGTTTTAGTGTAAAGTGAAAGTAAAAAGTGCAGTGTTATAAGAATGGTTCCTTGGGAATCATTTCTCTTTTTAGTGGGGCCCATGTTCCGTGTATTCGATCTGATATTTTCTGTCGGATCAGTATTAGGGGCATAATGAAAATAAATTGATAAAGAAGTGAAAAGACAATGAAAAGAATGAATAAAAGGTGAAAAAAGACTAAAATGAAAAGAAAAGAAAGTTTAGGGGCAAACTAGTAATTTTTTCCAAAAGTGTAAAAAGTAAACAAATTAAGTAAGAAACGCTTAAATAAAGATAAATAGTCAGATAGTAATTAAATTGTCTAAAAATGTGACTTGTATAGTCAACAATGACTAAAATATAATTTTGCATAAGTAAGCTTTTAATGGAAAAATTGTAAAATGCTCCAATTATTAGTTTAAATATCATAAGTAAGCTTTTAATGGAAAAATTGTAATTACGCGATTAAAATGAATAATATTATAGAAAAAGGTTAAATTGATATTTAGTAAGTAAATAAATGATTTTATGAGATTTTATAAGTTATTATTTCAAAATAATGATGATAATGTTAGGAAATGTATCGATTATTAGTTACCACTGAGCATGTTGAGTGCTCAGCGCGTAGTTTTTACTGCATGCAGGTAAGTAGGAGCAGGAGCAAGAATACTCTTTACAAAACTTCTTTTAAGAGCTCTTACTGTATAAATTTTGGCATGTATATATGAATATAAACTTTACTTTGGATATGTAATGTTAAACTGAAGTTATTTTAGTAAGCTATTTTGGTTTGTGAATGAGATAGAATGGATGATAGTGAATGAATATGGTTAATATTATTGATTATTGTGCCTCCGAGAGGCTGTGTGATTGTTTGCGTTTCAGGGGGCTAGTACTATGTACAGCCGTCATATTGCAAAAAATTTATTAAATGCATAGTAAATTGGACAGTTATAGGTTATCGACTAAGTGTTTTCAAAATGATTGAGTAAACGTTATTAAGGTTTTGAAATGTAGAGATTAATTTGAAAAAAAAATTCCGGCCTTTAGTACATCGGTGCAGTGTTAAGAGTGATAAGGGTGTTACATTTTATGGTATCAGAGCAGAGATTTAGACGGTTCTAAGATCGGAGTGGGTGCAATGTTTGATTTAAATTCATTATATACATGTCAATTGTTATTTTGTGACGTTGTTTTGGAATTAATGTATTCTTACTCCTTCCTGTTTTATAGTGAAAAGATATCTGGAGAGCAAAGTCGTGAGGTTAGAGATGATAGGAGTGAGGCCTCCAGTAATATGGGGCAGCAGGAGGTCCCACAACAACAGATAGCTCCATCAGTAGCGCCTCCTCCACCTCCTCCTCCTCAGTTAAATTTTCTCAACTTGATGTCAGATTATATTCAGCAGCGACTTCAGGCTGTATAGGCTCAGGCACTGTCGCCAGTGATTCAGGTTCAGTCGCCTGCTCCACCTAGAAGGAAACGTATATTGGAGCAGTTGAAGATATTAGGGGCTGAGGATTTTTTAGGTCAGGACCCTTTGACGCCAGCAGCTGTAGAGCCATGGTTATTTAAAGTAAAGAGATTATTTGAAATCACCCACAGTCCTTTAGAGAAGAAGTTTGAGGGTATCATTACATTATTGCAGGGCCCTGCTTTCATTTGGTGGCACTCGGTTAGGAGGCACACACCTGCAGACCAGTTAAATTGGAATTCTTTATTGACTAGTTTGAAAAGAAGTATATCGGGTCAGAGTACAAGATTGCCATGCAGGATGCCTTTTGGAGATTAAGACAGGGAAATCGTATTGTGGCAGAGTATGACAGAAAATTTGAGCGCCTGAGTGCTTATCTGGATGATGGTTTGGCTACAGAAGAAAGAATGTGTCAGCGATTTGAGAGAGGGTTGCACACAGAGTTGAGACAGATTATTGGGGCCTAGGATTATCCTAATCTATGATATATGATTGATGCAGCTTTCAAGTTAGAAACCACTCAGGCTAAGCAAGCAGAAAGACAGTCCCGATTTCAGCAAAAAAGAAAACAGGGACAGAGCAGTGAAAAGACAGGGCAGAGTAAAAGGCTGAAAGGATAGCAGACACCTCAGGGCCACCCACCAGCAAGTAGAGGATAGGGTAGTGCCTCCCGCGGCAAGACTACTGCCACTTCAACATCTAGTGCACCCCGAGGCAGAGATAGTGGGTCAGTAGTGTAATGTGAGCATTATGGTAGGACGCACCCTGGGGAGTGCAGATTTCTGATAGGAGCCTGTTTTAAGTGTGGGTCCAGAAAACATCAGATCAGAGATTGCCCTATGATACAGATTGCTTCGGTTGCTTCACCAGCTTCTGGTACTGGATCTTCTGCACCATGAGGGCATGGTAGGGGAGTTGCTCCTAGACCTTCAGCCTCCAGACCAGTTGGCCAGTCATCTCAGGGACAGTGACGGTCAAGGGGACAAACCTACGCTGTCAGAGCCCGAGAAGAGGAGGATGCTCCTGATGTGATTGTGGATAAGTTCATTCTGTTATCTGATTCTGTGTATGCATTGATAGATCCTGGCTCCACACATTTTTATATTAGCACAAAATTAGCACGGGGTAAAGGGATGAAAGAGGCCTACTTGGACCAGGATATCTTGGTGAGTAATCCTCTGGGACATAGTGTGGTAGTGAATAAGATTTATAGATAGTGTCCTATTGGTGTCCAGGGACATGTATTTCTGGCAAATCTCATTGAATTGCCCTTTCTCGAGTTTGACTTAAATCTTAGGATGGATTGGTTATCCGTCCATTAAGCGACTGTTGATTGCAGAAAGAAAAAGGTCACTTTACAGCTTCAGACTGGTGATGACATCACTATTGTGGGTGAGAGATCTAATTTTCTATCTGACGTGATATCAGCTACTGCAGCAAAAAGATTGATCAAGAAAGGTTGTGAAGTATTTATGTGTTATGCAGTGGAAGAGAAGAAAGATAGCTTAAAGGTGTCAGATGTACCTACTGTTAGGGAGTTCCAGGATGTGTTTCTAGATGAGCTTCCAGGCTTATCACCTGATAGAGAGGTAGAATTCTCCATTGATCCTGGTACTGCTTCTATTTCTATTGCTCCGTATAGAATGGCACCTGCAGAATTGAAAGAATTGAAGATTCAGCTTCAGGAGTTACTCGATAAGGGGTTTATCAGAATCAACACTTCTCCTTGGGGAGCACTTGTCCTATTTGTAAAGAAAAAAGGATGGGACTCTTCGACTGTGCATAGACTACAGACAACTGAATAAAGTGATGATAAATAACAAGTATCCCCTCCTTCGCATCGAAGACCTGTTTGATCAGCTTAAAGGAGCGGGTGTTTTCTCCAAGATAGATCTGAGATCGGTTTACTATCAAATGGGAGTAAAGGAAGTTGATGTGCCCAAGACTGCTTTTTGTACTAGGTATGGCCACTATGAGTTTTTGGTCATGCCATTTGGGCTTACAAATGCACCAGCAGCTTTCATGGATCTGATGAATAGAGTCTTCCACCCCTACCTAGATCAGTTTATGGTGGTTTTCATCGACGACATCCTGGTGTATTTCCAAACTCCAGAAGATCATGACAGACACTTAAGGATCGTATTGCAGATTTTGAAAGAAAAGTGGCTGTACGCCAAATTCAGCAAATGTGACTTTTGGCTAAATGAAGTGTCCTTTTTAGGCCATGTCATTTCTGCATAGGGCATTAAAGTAGATCCTTCAAAGATTGAAGCAATCCTTCAGTGGAAGCCACCCAAGAATGTGACTGAAGTGCGGAATTGTTTGGGTTTGGCTGGGTATTATAGAAGATTCATTAAGGGCTTCTCCACCATTACAACTCCTATGACTTTACTGCTACAGAAAAATGTTAAGTTTGTGTGGACTAACAAGTGTCAGGAATGCTTTGAGAAGCTAAAGACTATGCTGACAGAAGCTCCTATCCTTACTCAACCTGTGTCGGACAAGGATTTTGTGATCTATAGTGATGCTTTCAGGAATGGTTTAGGCTGCATTTTGATGCAGGAAGGCAAGGTAATTGCTTATGCCTCCCGACAACTCAAGACTCATGAGAGAAACTATTCTATTCATGATTTAGAGTTAGCAGCCATTATTTTTGCATTAAAGATTTGGAGGCATTACTTATATGGAGAGAAATGATATATTTATTCGGATCACAAGAGTTTGAAGTATCTGCTTACCCAGAAAGAACTCAATCTCAGACAAAGATGCTGGTTGGAGTTGATTAAAGACTATGATTGCTATATCGACTACCATCCAGGAAAAGCAAATGTAGTGGCTGATGCGCTCAGCAGAAAATTTATGTCAGGTAATGTTAATGCTTTTGAATGAACTTGTGTAAGACATTGATAAGTGTAAATGATTAATAGTGATCTTTTCAGCTCCTCGGGCAATGAATACTAGCTTGAGTTTAGCAGCAGATGGAGCTATAATAGCTTAACTACGAGTTAAACCAGACTTTGTGCATAAAGTGAAACCAGCTCAGAAAGAAGATGACAGATTAATGGCTATTGTGAATAAGCTTCAACACAGTAGTGAAAGTGATTATTCATTGTCCAGTGATGGAAGCCTTTGTTGTAAAGGAAGACTTTGTGTGTCAGCTCAGAAAGATTTGAAGAGAGAGATTTTGACTGAAGCACAGCATAGTAGCTATGCTATGCATCCTGGAAGTAAAAAGATGTACCAGGATTTGAAAGTCTACTATTGGTGGTCGGGCATGAAGCGTGTTGTGACTGAATTTGTGGGTAAATGTCTGACATGTCAACAAGTAAAAGCATAGCATCAGGTTTCTTCTGGACTACTTCAACCGCTGGTTATTCTAGAGTGAAAATGGGATCAGGTGACCATGGACTTTATAACTGGGCTACCTATGACTCAGTGGAAACATGATGCCATTTGGGTAATAGTAGACCGTCTCACCAAATTCGCTCATTTCCTGCCAGTACGGATGAATTTCTTTTTGACTAGGCTGGCAGAACTTTACATAAAAGAAGTGGTTAGATTGCATGGGGTGCCCACATCTATTATGTCAGACAGGGATCCCATATTTACTTCCCATTTTCGAAAGAGTTTTCAGGATGTTCTGGGTACGAGACTTCGTCTTAGCACAACATTCCATCCTCAGACCAATGGCCAATCAGAATGAGTGATCCAGATATTGGAAGACATGCTTAGATGTTATGTCCTCGAGTTTGGCACTAATTGGGAAAAATATTTATCATTAGCCGAGTTTACCTATAATAACATCTACCAATCCAGTTTGAAAATGGCTCCATTTGAAGCATTGTATGGCAGGAAGTGCAGAACTCCTTTATGCTGAACTGAACTGAGTGAGAGGAAGCTTTTGGGTTTGGACTTGATTCGTGACTCTGAAGAAAAGTTCTAGATTATTAAAAGCAGATTGAAGGAAGCAATGGATCGTAAAAAGTCCTATGCAAATTTAAAGAGAAAAGACATTGAGTTCCAGGTTGGAGATAAGGTCTTTCTGAAAGTATCTCAATGGAAGAAAGTTTTGAGATTTGGAAAGAAGGGCAACTTAAGCCCTAGATTCATTGGTCCGTATGAGATACTTCAGCGAGTGGGTCCCATGGCCTACAGGTTGAAATTGCCATCTGCTCTGGAGAAGATACATGATGTCTTCCATGTATCTATGCTCCACAGATACAAGTCTGATCCGAGTCATATGATAGTGCCAAAAGAGATTCAGGTTCAGACTGACATGAGCTATGAGAAAAGACTAGTAAAAATTTTAGCTAGAGAATCCTGACAGCTTCGAAACAAACAGATCCCATTGGTTAAAGTTCTGTGGCATCATCACAATGTCGAGGAAGCAACGTGGGAACCCGAAGCAACTATGAGACAGTAGTATCCATTACTCTTCAGTTCAGGTAAATTTCGAGCACAAAATTTTTTTTAGTAAGGGAGAAATGTAATGGCCTCAACACCGAATCAGTCGTAAACAGTACCTTCCGATGGTGAATAGTGCTTTTCGGGCCCGAAAGGACACCCGAAAGTCAAAAATATTTTATTGAACCATTGGAAAGTACGGGTTATGGTGAGTCCGGAATTGAAATTTAAAGTAAAATTGAGGTCATATAGGCCTTCAAAGATAAAAAATACGAAAAAGATAGCGAGTCAATTTTTCTGGTAAGGAATGTGACTTGATTTTGTATAAATTATTAAAAATAGTAAATGAACATTGAAAATTGCCAGATTTTGTATGCCTAAATGAATTTTTATGTAGAATATTTTAGTGATGAGAATGGAATTTTTCGGTGATACCGGCAGTTATCGAATCAGACCGATAAATTTGAATCGAACCAATAATGAACTCCGATTGAGCCAAAAATTTATGTGATTGCTATTTTTGATGTGATAAGAGTGATGGAATTATTTTTGGAGTGATTTAATGGCTGAAAGAGAGAAAAATTTGATTGGGCCTTTAGGGGCCTAAATTGAGCCTTTAGAGTTAATTGGGCAAAGCCCATCATTTTGGCTCAATTTTGGGCCCATGAGAGAGTATAAATGAGTGAAAAATCTGGAAAAATCTCTAGAAAAATCACATCAGCCTCCTCCTCTCCTTTGGCCGAACCAACCCTTCTTTCTCTCTCCCTCTCATTTGCTTCTTAATCACTTCAAATTCTCCATAAATTCAAACTTGAGAATTGTAGTTCCACCTCTCTAGATCACCAAAATAGTTTTTATTGTTTGATTTGAGCTAAGAAAGTGGAAAAATCAAGTGGAGAAAGTAAGAGAGGTAAGTTGGAACTTGAGAATTTTAATGTTTTAAATTGATTGTTTAATGTTTTTTCATAGATTTTGAGGTATAGAATTTGATTATGAGCTTGTATTTGGCATTTGAGGACAAAAAATGAAGAAAACTAAGGTTTATTTGGCTGGTCATTTAGGTGGTGAAGAAGAAGAAAGTGTTCTAAGAGACAAAGGCAAGGGAAAGGAGGCTTAGGCTTCCTAATTCAAGAGAAAATTATAAGTGGCTAATTAATCTTTACATTTTCTAAGTTTATGAATTTTTCTTAATTATGTAATTAAGGTAAAAATTTTAAAAGTCATTAAATGATGAAATTTGCTTAGAGTAATTAAAATTAAACTAGAGAAAAGATAAATGGAAAGCTAAAATGGAAGAAAGAATTTTTTTAGGAGGAAATTAATGATGGCCGAATTGTATAGTAAGAGGAAGTAATGGGATTTTTGCATGAAAATAATATATGTTAGTTTAAATTAAGTGTAAAAATGATAAATGGTGCCCATGAATTTTTATTGAATTATTGAAATTTATTTTGGAATTTTAAAGCTTATGTAATGATTATATTTATAGTAAAAATTGTGAAATAATTGATTATTTTAGTGGAAAATGATAGTAAATAATGAATAATGCATAAATAAATTTTAGTGAAATTTATTGAAATTATTAAGATTTTATTTAGAATTTAATATGAATATGTATAATAGAAAATATTGAATTATTAGTGAACAATTGCATAAAAATGTTAAAAAAGGTGAATTATTATGAAATTAAATTATAGTCAATGAAAAAGAAATAAAAAGTCAACCGTTGAATTTTTTTGGAAATTAAAAAGGTAAATAAAGTAATTATTACTGTACTTTAGAATTAGTCTGGCAATAAAAACTTATTCTGGATATAGTTGGCTAATTATAGGAATACCCTTTATCGCGGTGCAAGTCATGGCGACTTGCTTTGCTATGGATAGGATCTTTGATCTCTATAACTTTAGTGTAAAATGAAAGTGCAAAGTGCAGTATTATGAGAATAGTTCCTTGGAAATTATTTCTCTTTTTAATGGGGCCCATAGGATTCATGTTCTGTGTATCCGGTCTGAGATTTTCTGTCGGGTCAGTACTAAGGGCATAATGGAAATAGATTGATAAAGAAGTGAAAAGACAATGAAAAGAATGAATAAAAGGTGAAAAGGGACTAAAATGAAAAGAAAAGAAAGTTTAGTGGTAAAATAGTAATTTTCTTCAAAAGTGTGAAAAGTAAGCAAATTAAGTAAGAATCGCTTAAATAAAGATAAAATAGTTAAATAGTAATTAAATTGTCTAAAAATGTGACTTGTATAGTCAACAAGGACTAAAATATAATTTTGTATATTAATGTCAAATTAAGTATATAAGAATGCAAAAAGTTTCAATTATTAGTTTAAAGATCATAAGTAAGCTTTTAATGACAAAATTGTAATTACTCGATTAAAATGAATAATATTATAGAAAAAGGTTAAATCGATATTTAGTAAGTAAATAAATAATTTTATGAGATTTTATAAGTTATTATTTCAGAATAATAATGATAATGTTAGGAAATGTATCGATTATTAGTCACCACTGAGTATGTTGAGTGATCAGTGCGTAGTTTTTACTGCGTGCAGGTAAGCAGGAGCAGGAGCAAAAATACTCTTTACAAGACTTCTTTTAAGAGCTCTTACTGTATAAATTTTTGCATGTATATATGAATATAAACTTACTTTGGATATGTAATGTTAAACTGAAGTTATTTTAGTAAGTTGTTTTGGGTTGTGAATGAGATGGAATGGATGATAGTGAATGAATATGGTTACTATTATTGATTGTTGTGCCTCCGAGAGGTTGTGTGATTATCTGCGTTTCAGGGGCTAGTACTATGTACAACCGTCATATTGCAAAAATTTTATTAAATTCATAGTAAATTTGACAGTTATAGGTTATCGGCAAAATGTTTTCAAAATGATTAAGTAAACATTATTAAGGTTTTGAAATGTAGAGATTAAGTTGAAAAAAAATTTCGGCCTTTAGTATATTGATGCAGTATTAGGAGTGATAAGGGTGTTACAGGAGGCATTACATTGTCGGCAGGGATGGTGGCAACAGTGGTAAAGGCAAAGAGAAAGACCAATGAGATACGATTTTTGTTTTAAAAAAATCATAATGTAATGAAAAATAGCATCTAAATTTAAAGATAAAGCATAATATTTTTTAAAAAAGTCCGAATTTGACAAATCATAATAGTTTTAAAAAAATTCTATATTAAAAATGCAATTTCATATAAAAATGATAATTTTACTAAATTTGAGAGAATATGATTCAATTTGAAAGAGTAGAATGTATTGGAAAATACTACAAAATATTATAAATTAAGAAATATATCTATTGATGTATTGAAAATTACATATGTAGTTATGATTACAATACATTGTAAAAAAATTTGAGTTAACAAACAAAATAATCAATACATTACCAATTAAATTACATTACAATCCTTTATACCAAATATATAGGGTTTCTGGTTCGCAATCTATCAAAGTCATTGGTTGATGCATTGTTCAGAAAAGTCATCGTCATTTATATTGGCCATTATTGTTTATTTATAAATGGTATGTAAACATGCATTCTCTGTTTGTTCATTTTTTCTATAAGTAGAGAATATGCTTCATGTATTGTGTTTAAATTTCATTATGTTTAATTTTAGGGATGAGATTGACCCATATATGATCCTACCCATTTAAAGAGATTAGGGTATGAGATTAACCCAGTTCGAAAAAAAGATTGGTTTACAGTTAAATCGATTCAATTGGCCATTCAAGTCCAATTTTTATAAACATGATTAATACAATAAAAAAATGCTTTTTTTAGAAGAATTAAATCTCTTGAATTTTTTAATCGTAATTAAATCTCTTTATTTTTATTATACATTAATAAGATAAAAAAATATGTAGAATTAATTTTTTTAACAAAATTTAGTTAATTATAAAAATTTAAAGAATTATAAATAAAATTTTGCAAAAAAAAAAAATTGGATTATTCGGATGTTATTATAAACTTAACCCTTTCGGATAAGTTACAGACCAATTAAGGGACGATATTGGTTCATATTGTACCATTAAGGGAGGGATATATTAATTAACTTGTATTTGCCATTAATGTTTAAACTTGTCTTTTGTGGAGTTTGGAGATCCAAAACGGAGGGAGGGAAATACATTTATTTGGGAGCCAAATCTACAAATATCAACATCTGCATAAAAAAAAAATAAATAAAAATAAATAAAAACCCTCTCGTAGTACTAAGAGTGGATGACATGAAAGATTTAGATTACGGCCCACAAAACCAAATCGGATAGCATGAACCCATTTATGGGCTTTGAGTTGCAAGATCCAACCACATCACAAACGTGAATACGTATAAGTTATCCGATCCTCGTATCTCGTTGAATCAATCACAAGACAAAACGGTGTAGCTGTGAGATGCACGAATTATTTACTCCCCCATGCTTCGCTTCAACTGAAAAAACAGTAGCGAGTGGATAGGAAGCAAAGTGATAACATAAAGTTCCATGATTTTTGTTGTTCCTTAGAAAACAAAGTAATGGCTTCGATACCATCATGTACAACCCATCTTCATTTCACTTCCCAACCTCAAAAGACTCCAACTTTTTCGCCCAGATTTAGTTCCCAGTTTCTGGGTATCCAAAATAAGGTTGGTCGGCTAAAATCCAGCAAAATCGGACCCTCTAATGGGTCAAGAGTAAAGTGCTGGTTCAAATTTGGTAAAAATGGTGTTGATGCTGAAGGTGCTGGAATTTATGCCAGCCAATCACGTGATGACTTTGATAGAGATGATGTTGAGCAGGTATTCTTTGGATATATGTGTAAAATTCATTCTTTGGCTCTGGTTTTAGAATCGGGGTAATTGCATTTTGGGATTGAAATAAATTTCCTGTTATATGCTTAATTTTCCATGTTATTCAACTAATTGTAACCTGCTAGTGAATTCTAATATGAAAAAACAGTTAGCTATTGCTTTTGGTAGGAAAAATAGAGCATAAATGGCCTTTTCGTTAGCTCAAGAGATGAATTTTATTGTTCGTATTGAATGGATATTGTCCCTTGTTCTTCTGTTTTTGGTTAAAAGTTTCTCAAATTGCTAACTGTTTAACCACAGCCATTGACTTGTAATTTGAGCTATTTGTACATTATTGAATTTGACAAATGAGTTATTAGCTCCTTTCCACCCTTATTTGAGAAGAAGAAGATTTAGAAGCTTACTGCAGTTTATCAACGACACTCAGTGGTCAAGATTAAGAAATTGTAAGGCAGTTTAACTAAATCAGTTCACTATCAATGACAATCCCAGCGATCTTACTACCATGTACAATCCAATCATCATTTTAAAATAATATTGAGCATTTAGAAGTTACATTAGTTGTTAGTGGTGAAGGAGGAACAGGGCATTGTGCTCTCACATGATGATGGGGAGATTCGTACCCGATGGAGAGTAACCAGCACCAAAGACCCAGTGCCTTCATGCCATTTAACTGTGTCAATTGAGAACCTTGATCTGAATGTTTTACCGATCAAAATATGTTTGGGAAAATATGTATTTTCATGTATAAATGACCAAAATTTTGATGCAATTCATATGGGTTACATTAATACGTATAGTGATTGTGAAAGTGAGAAATTTGTTGTGATTTGTAGTACTTCAACTACATGGGGATGCTTGCTGTTGAAGGTTCGTATGATAAGATGGAGGCTCTTCTTAATCAAAATATTCACCCGGTGGACATCTTATTATTGTTGGCTGCTTCAGAAGGTGACAAGCCTAAGATTGAAGAGTTGCTGAGAGCAGGAGCAAGTTACACAGTCAAAGATGCAGATGGACGGACTGCGCTTGATAGAGCTAATGGAGAAATCAAGGAATTCATGCTTGGCTTTTCAGTTCAGAAGGCATGATTTGCTTGCATTGTCTTTTTAGTCATGCGTCGTTTGTATGTTTTAAGCATTTACTACTTATGTTCTGTCAAAAAAATATGCTTCCTTTTTTTAATGGCTATAATTGATCCAAGGATTTCATTAGTTTATGTATTCATGTGATTACAGAAGGTGAAAGATTAATCTGTCCACTGCTCTTGCAGTCAAATAGTGGTGTTCTCTTCACAGACTAAAAAGGAAAGTATATTTGCAAAAAAAAATTTGATTTGATATATTTAATGTTAGATTAATTTAATAATCATAAAGGTGTAGTCCAGATTTTAATATAAGATGGGCCCAAAATAATAGTTATTGGATTTGTAAAGAATATTAGAGTTTTATTATACGAGGAAAACATTTCTCTCTCCCTTTAAGTTAATTTTGTGAAAATACAAAAAAATACATTCTTGCACTATTAGAAAATAATGAAGAAAAGAGAATGAGAGAATGAATAATTTTTTTGCGTACAGAAGATGGTTGCAATAAAATAAATAAAGGTTCATCATTGTAGACACATTAAATATGGAACAAGGTTAGTATGTCTTTTTTTTTTTTTTAACGGTATGAATCCTAATTGAATGGTTGAATTAATTATGTTATAAATGATTTTGAAAGAATTTGAGACTTGAAATATTGTTTAGAATATTAAAATTTAAATTATATATGGTATTAGAGTAAGGTTATGATATTTTGATTCGCATTAAAGTTAACTTTAAAATTCATAGTAGCCACTAATATTGCTTAAGGTTATAGAATTCAATTAAAATTATTTTATTGCTTCCGTTATAACTTTACATGAATCAAATAATTAATTTCATGTGTGTTTTGTTTTTTGTTCAATTGGTTGCACAAATTGTTATTGCAACTATTGAATATTATGTTGTTCTTGAATCAAGAATCAATCTTATAGGTAATAATTATGAATGGTTCATGGTTAAATTATTAATTATATTGAGATTATATTATTGGTAAAATATTTGAAATTGGGTTAATTCAAATTTTGGTTGAAAAGCATACGAAGTTTGCTATAAATTGTGATTTCCGTTTCGAAAAACAAAAGGTTGAAGATGGTCAATTATGTGTTGGTCCTTATAGTCCTTGGACCATTACAATCTAGTAATAAAAATTACAATTTAGTCTATAAAAGTTTTTGGACTTCACAGTATGATCCTTCGACATTATAGTTAAATTTTTAAATTTATTTATACTTAATTAAATGTTTACAGTATAAAAAACTTTTTAGTCACCAAAGTGATCTTACTTGAAAAGATATTTAGACATTTAATTATGCATTCTTTCAATTGTTTATGTTATACGATGATAATAAATGACAAAAAAGATGAAATGAACAATTGAAATTATTAATTATAATGTTAGGATATCACTCAAAGATGGATCATTACTTATAATTAATAATATTAATGAAACTCATCAACATACTTGTGAATTTATTAGTATATCCAAAGATAATATGCATAATAGTTTGACTATGATTGACTATCTATTAAAATGTGTATATATATATATATATATATATTAAAGATTATTATGCTCTAAATCAATTAATTATACTCAAAGCATTAACGTGTGAGTTTGTATTACATTTGCAGCTTCTAATAATTTGTTAGTTATAGACAATGATCTGATCAAGTTCAATGGGTTATAGTATGATGATTGGTTTGAGAAAATTCAATTTTAGTTGGGTATTATGGATAAAGACCTGGCATTAGTTACTAATAAGCTTGCAATCATTACTAAGATTGGTACACAAGTCAAAAAGGCATAGTTTAAGGCTTGGTAGAGGCTAATAGCTTGAGTCTAAACTTGATGTGATTGACAATGGCTGAAAATGTTAAGTCATCAATGCTTAGAGATAATGCAAGGAAATTCATGATGAAAATTAAGAATTACTCAAAATCAAACATAGCTGACAAGTCTATTATAAGAAACTTGATGAGTGAATTGATGATCGAGAATTTTGATTGGTCTCAACTTATCCATGATCATGTAACAGGCATAATAAATTTGGCTACAAAGCTAAAATCAATGGGCATGAATGTGAGTGAATCCTTCCTAATACACTTTATCATCAACTCACTTTCTCCTGAATCTGGTCAGTTCCAAGTAAATTATAACACTCTGAAGAAGAAATGGAACTTTCAAGAAATCAAGCCCATCTTGGTGCAAAGAAAAGAAGATTAAAGAAAATGAAGGAACACGTTGTTCACTTACAATGTACAATGAAGCTAGAAGTAGTAAGGGAAAGCTAAGAAAGAAGAACAACAAGAAGGACAAAGCCCCAATAAAGGTTAATAAGGGCCAAATCCATAAACAACAACATCATTTCTTCTACAGAAAATTGATCACCTTAAGAAAGATTGCCTTGAAAGAAAGGCTTGATTTGAAAAGAAAAGTAAGTATTGTGTTTCAATATGTTTTAAATCAAACCTTATAGAGGTGCATAATAATACTTGATGGTTAGATTCACATACAACTACTTATGTGTCATATGTTATGCAGGATTCCTTTTGAATGGGACTGAAGAATTCCTGTATATGGATAATAAAATGAAGACATAAATAAAAGAAATTAAGGCATACGTATTGATTTTAGACATTCATTGTAGTCTAGATCTTGAAAAGTATCATTATATTCCTGAATGTGTTAGAAATTTAGTTTCTTTAAGTAAGTTGGATAAGATAGGTTTAAATTTCAATGTCGGAAACAATGCTTTTTCGTTATATAAGTGATAGTACTATTATGTTGCTGGTACATGTATGGATGGTTTATATCATTTCAACCATAAAGTTAATTATTTTGAATCTTTATTCCATGTTAAACACAATAGTGGTAATAAATGTAGTGCACATAATGAACACTCTACTTACTTGTGGCATCAAATATTAGTTCATATATCTAGAGAAATGGTGATGAGGTTAGTGAAAAGAGAAATCTCACCTCAACTAGATTTTACTAATTGGGATATATGTGTGGATTGTATTAAAGACAAATAAACTAAACACATATCTAATAATTTAGCCACAATAAATACTAAGTTACTTGAATTAATGCACACTAATATATGTGGTTTATTTTATGTTCCATCTTGAGGTGATGAAATGTATTTTATCACCTTTATTAATGACTATTCACGTTATTGTTATCTCTATTAATTGTATGAAAAGTCTCAATCAACTTAAGGTGTTCATTAGTGAGGTGGAAAAGCAATTTAGATATAAAAGTGAAAGTATTAAGCTCTGATAGATATGGTGGATATTATGGTACATATGATAACAATGGACAATATCCAAGTCCATTTGTAAAACTTCTTCAAATTTGGGATATTTATGCATAGTATACAATGCCTAATATACCACAACAGAATGGTATAGCTAAAAGGTGAAATTATACTTTTATGGATATGGTTAGGAGTATGTTAAGTTACACTAATGTACTTTTATCTTTATCGACGTAGCATATCTACTCAATAAGGTCCTTAATAAAGCAATTTTTATAACATCTTATGAATTATAGACCAGTAGGAAACCTAACTTGAGGCACCTATATGTTTGAGGTTATTCAGCAGAAATAAGGATTTATAATCCTTATGAAAGGAAGCTTGATGCAATAACCATTAGTGGTTACTTTATTGGTTATCTAGAAAAATCCAAAGGGTACATACTTTATTATTCTAACCATGATACAAGGATTGTTGAGTATGGTAATGCTAGGTTCATTGAAATTGGATAAATCAGTGGGAGTGGGAAACCACAAAAGGTGGATATTCAAGTGGAAAATCCTTTACCCAATATCTCTTCTTAAGTTGTTATTCCTTTTTGTTATATCACAGATATGTAACATACTGTTAAGAAGAGAATGTTAATAATAAACCAATAAATAATGCGCAAATCACAAATGATCAAGCGATACCACAAGAAATAATATTGTGAAGGTCTGCAAGGGAGAAAAAACCAGCTATATCAGATGAGTATGTGGTGTATTCACTCAAGCACGAGTGTGACTTAAGCATTGATAAGGATTCAGTCTCATTTGAAGAAGCCATGAAATGTAACAATTCTGAAAAATGGATCAATGATTTGAAAAAAAAAAGTTATAATCTATAGATGACAATTAAGACTGAGAACTAATTAATTTACTTGAAAGCTCAAAGAAAGTAGGTAAAAGGGACTCGAAAGGTAATATTGAAAGGTATGAACAAAGGCTATACTTAGAAGGATGGCATTGACTTTAAAAAGACCTTCTCTCTAGTTTCAAAGAAGGACTTTGTAACACCCTCTATACATCAACCTATTGATATAATCATACATATCTCATAAAAGCATATTTTTTTTAACTTATTTACTTGTCCTATATCCCTAATTAGCATAGGAACATAATATCACTATCATGTTTACATCTTTATATGTTACTATGTATATATCTCACTAAGAGTTAAAACTTATCATCATCACATGTTCACATTATTATGGTTTACAAAAGTGGGCCTTTACAAAATTTAACATTTACATATACATTCATTCTGATATAAAAGCTCTTAATACAAAAAGTTATACAAAAGACCAAGATAAGGACTTCATACATTCAACTTCTCTTAAGACTTGGGTTGGCCTTCTTGATGCAGATTATATCCCTAAGCAAAAATCCTAACCGAAGAACCTATATAGATAAAATACCTTTGCTAAGATATATAGCTTAGTAGGGAATAAATTATATTAAATGACCCTTCACAATGGTCATCTCCAATTACACAAAATGCTTAATTTTAAAACATTGCCTGTATGATACTTATAAAAGAAATTTCATAAATATGAAAGTAGAACAAAAAAATATAGATAATAAAATACAATTATAAACATATGTAATTCATTGTTATTAGTCATGCATTTAAACTTTTTTACTTTTCTTGTAATTTTCGTGCTTATGTTCTAGGGTGTGGATAACAGAAACTATAGATACCCATATGTATCTATCATATAAATACCCCGTAGGTATTAAGTTCTATAGATACCTGAAGGCATCAATCCTGAGGACCCATTGGGATCAAGACTACGATCCCAACCGGAGACAAACTATGGATCCAAATAGGATCAGACTATAGCAGTTGCAATTTTAGCCTGTAGGCATGTGCATATATCCACAACTGAACTTTAAATGCAGGCATTAAACTATTTTCATACACATTCCATTTATCAAGTTCAAATCTTTACTGTATATATATATATATATATATATATATATATATATATATATATATATATATATATATATATATATATATATATATATATATATATATATATATATATATATATATATATATATATATATATATATATATATATATATAATCCCATATTTTCATATTATTCCAATTTAAACAATCAAAACTATATCATATATGAGTCATATGGATACATTACCTTGAAGTCATTAATTTATATATATTTATTTATATCATAGTACTATCATCATTTATGTGATTATAGAACATGTTATGCCATCATTTCCTTGGTCAAATTGCCTTAAAATCACATAAATAATCATGGGTAAAATTTTGGCATTGAATAATCATATATAAAGCAGAATAGAGGAGGTGCAAAATTTAACATTTACATATACATTCATTATGATATAAAAGCTCTTAATAGAAAAAAGTTATACGAAAGACCAAGATAAGGACTTCGTACATTCAACTTCTCTTAAGACTCGGGTTGGCCTTCTTGATGCAGATTACGTCCCTGAGCAAAAATCCTAACCGAAGAACCTATGTAGATAAAATACCTTTGCTAAGTTATATAGCTTAGTAGGGAATAAATTATATTAAATGACCCTTCACAATGGTCATCTCCAATTACACAAAAATGCATAATTTTAAAACATTGCCTATATGATACTTATAAAACAAAATTTCATAAATATGAAAGTAGAACAAAACAATATAGATAATAAAATACAATTATAAACATATGTAATTCATTGTTATCAGTCATGCATTTAAACTTTTTTACTTTTCTTGTAATTTTCCTGCTTATGTTCTAGGGTGTGGATAACAAAAACTGTGGATACCCATAGATATCTATCATATAAATACCCCGTAGGTATTGAGTTCTATGGATACCTGAAGGTATCAATCCTGAGGACCCATTGGGATCAAGACTATGATCCCAAATGGAGACAAACTATAGATCCAAATAGGATCAGACTATAGCAGTTGCAATTTTAGCCTGTAGGCATACACATCTATCCACAACTGAACTCTAAATGCAGGCATTAAACTATTTTCATACACATTCCATTTATCAAGTTCAAATCTTTACTGTGTGTGTGTGTGTGTATATATATATATATATATATATATATATAATCCTATATAATTGTACATATTTTGATTGCTATTGCAATACTGTAACTATATATATAATCATGTGATACCATAAAGATATAAACGTATATGCATTTTCATATTATTCCAATTTAAACAATCAAAACTATATCATATATGAGTCATATGGATACATTACCTTGAAGTCATTAATTTTTATATATATTTATATCATAGTACTATCATCATTTATGTGATTATATAGAACATGTTATGCCATCATTTCCTTGGTCAAATTGCCTTAAAATCACATAAATAATCATGGGTAAAATTTTGGCATTGAATAATCATATATAAAGCAGAATAGAGGAGGTGCACAGCTGACACAAAATGGTCTCTGTCGTGTGCCTTCACTCAATATTAGTCCAGAAAGGTGTACACGATTGAGACAGGATGGTCTCTACCATGTACAGTAGTGAAGATTCGATACAAAAAGGTTCACACGGCTGAGGCCAATTGGTCTCTGTCCTATACATCAGTTTATCTCAGAATTCAATTGTAGAATTTCCAAAATTGATCTTGCATGTCTCCAACACTTTAACCAATGTTATTTTCTTTGCAACTTACCTATAACACTATGTTTATACATGTCTTACATTATTAAATCAACTTGAAATACATCTAATTAAAACTTTAATTTTCAATTTCTATACAAAAATAGTGCAATGTGCTTAATTTGTAAATCTGTAATTTTCTACTGAAATTATTGACTTTCCATACCACATTACTTCATTAGAACAAAACTTAAACCTAACTATTAAAAAATCACCATGTAACACTAATTCTCCCTTTCAATTAGAACTCTACACACATTATAATTCTTATGCTTTGTTTTGAGCAATTAACTCCATTGCTTAATTAAATTTAAAGATGAACACATGCAAAGTTTCTATTCAAATTTCCTCAACCTATCTATTTTTTTCATCATAGTTTACTAAAATCACACATATGCAATTCAAGATTTGTTCATGGTTCCCATACCTTTTATTAAGCTTAAAACTCCTACTTTAATCCTTCAAAATCTCATTTCCTTTGTTTTTATTTACTTCACCATCTACGGAGAATTAATTCATGCATAAATTCTAGTTGTTCTCTCCAATGGAATTTCATCAATTAAGCATGGAAGAAGAAAAAGAAGAAGAAAGGTAAGGAGCCTGATACCTTTGAACACCAACACAAAAATCCCATACTTCACCTCTTCCCCAACAGAATTAAGAGAGAAGTTTGAGAGAGAGAAAATGAGAAAATTAAGTCTGTATTTTTCCTTTAAATGGCCGACCAACACTATTTACTCTCCCTCTCCAATCTTTCTCTCTCATAAAATTTCTAGATAGGCTGAGTGGAGGGAATATGCAAATAACCCTTAGCTCCCTCCCTTTTAAAAATTCTTAATTCTACCCACTAACTTTCCTCCCTTTCAATTCAGTCCCCAAACTTACCTCTTTTCTTTCAATTACACCCTTAATATTATTTATGCTTTAATTATTCACATGTATAACATAATATAAAATTATCAATTTGCCCCTTTTGGCCCTAACTTTCATTTCATTAATTAATTAAGCATTAATCAACTATAATACTAATTAATCATGCATATTTTCTACTATGATCTAAATTGGGGCCTCACCAAATGGATGTAAAAACCACTTTTCTGAATTGTGACTCAGAAGAAAAATTTTATATGGACCAATCGAAAGGTTTTGTGACTACAGAAAAGAAAAATATGGTGTGTAAATTAAAAAATCATATATAGTTTAAAATTAGCTTTCTGACAGTGGTATCATAAGTTTAGTGATATCATTACCTTATATGGCTTTGTAGAGAACATTGTTGATAGGTGTATCCATATGAAGGTCAATGGGGGCAAGTTCATTAATTTGGTATTATAGGTTGATGATATTCTTCTATCTGCTAATGATTTGGGCTTATTACATGATGTAAAGAAATTTTTCTCTAATAACTTTAAAATAAAAGATATGAGTAAGGCATCCTATGTGATTGAAATAGAAATATTCTATAATAGGGCATAAAGATTGTCAGGGTTATCTCAAAAAGAATATATCAGCAAAGTATTAGAGATAAAAAAAATTGCTCAGCAAGGGTAGTTTCAATTTAAAAAGGGGATAAATTTAGTGAAATGTGATGTCCCAAGAATGATTTGGAATGAAAAGAAATGGAATATATTCCCTATGTATCTGTAGTTGGGACTCTGATGTATATTCAAACATATACTCGGCCAGATACCAATTTTTTTGCGGTAATGTTAGGCCAATATCAAAGTAATCCTAAAATAGACCACTAAAAAGCTACAAAGAAATTAGTTAGGTATTTACAAGGCATAAAGGATTATATGCTTACATAAAAGAAATCAAATCACTTAAAAGTGATTGGATATTCCGATTCAGACTAAGCTAGTTATTTAAACTCAAGAAAATCTATTTTCGATTATCTATTCCAACTAACAAGAGAGGCAGTTTCTTGAAAGAGTGGAAAATAGTTTGTCATTGCTACTTCCACTATGAAAATTGAATTTTTGGTATGCTTTAAGGCCACTATTCATGCATTGTAGTTGCAAAACTTTATCTTAGGGCTAGATATTTTGCCAAAAATTTATTACGATAATTCCACAACTATCTTCTTCTCTAAAAATGACAAGTATTCTAAGGGTGTTAAACATATGGATTTGAAATACTTGTCAATCAAAGAAGAAGTGCAAAAACATAAAGTGTCAATTATGCAAATTGAAATTGATTTAGTGGTAGTGGATTCATAACTAAAGGGTTACCACCTAAAACATTTATTGCCCATGTTGAGAATATAGGCATTATAAATAAGTCTTTGTTAGCAAGAAATCATTGTATGTATACACACATGTTTGGTTATTTATGTGGGTCCCAAAAGACACTTAAGAGCGGGATGAATTAGGTATCTTGAAAATTTCTGATCAAATTCTAATGGAGCAAAATTGTATGCAAGAACAGATTTTTGACAGTAAATGTAAAAATGCAAGACATAATGTATACTCAGATTTTTGCTAGTTTTTTTAAATTTAAAAACCTCAAATATAATTCTGAAAGTGTGTGTGAAAATTTTATTGTGAATGATTCAAAAATTATTTTACAAAATTTTGATAACACAAACTTTCAAAATATGAGAGAAAATTATTGAAGACAGAAAATAGAGTAGAAAAGCAGAACACATATAAAATTTATTGTGGTTCAGCCATAATGCCTAAGTCTACTTCTCAAGAATCACTCTTGAGTTTTTTTTCTCCACTGTTACCTATTTTAATTAAGGGTAAGTCAAAGCCAATATATAATCTTATGTATATCTACCCATAATTTTTTTTTCAAAGTAAAATATGTAAATACTTACTAGAATTCTTCCTTAGGCTCTAGCCAACTCAAACTCACAATCTTGCAAAATAATAATTACTTAAAAATAATTACAACAAAAACTATAATCAAATTGAGAAGAATTTGTAAAGAATGAAGTGCAAAATATGTGAAAATTGAGATTTAAAAGATGTAAGCTTTTCTCTTAAGAGGCAAAAATCATTTGCAAATGATATCTAACCTTCTAATAGGTCTTACAACATGTATTTATATCTAAAAACTTAGTTTTAAGTGATGCAAAAAAAAAAAGGTTCGGCCACAATGCCTAAGTCCACTTTTTAATAATTACTCTTGAACTTTTCTCTCCACTCTTAGCTATATTAAGGGCAAAAGTCAAAGTCAATATATATATATATACCTACATTCTTTTTCCCAAAGTAAAAAATGTAAACACTTACTATAATTCTTTCTTAGGTTCTAGCCAACCCAAACTCACAATCTTTCACAATAATAATTTTTCACAAACAATTACAATAAAATTTATAATCAAATTGAGGAGAATATGTAAAAAATAAAGTGAAAAAGATATGAAAATTGAGATTTAAAAGATGTAAGCTTTTCTCTTAAGAGGCAAAAATCCATTATAAATGATATCTAACTTTCTAATAGATCTTACAATATGTATTTATACCCAAAAACTTAGTTTTAAGTGATGAAAAACCAAAATTGGTTCGGCCATAATGCCTAAACCACTTCTTAAGAATTACTCTTGAGCTTTTCTCTCCACTCTTAACTATTTTAAGGGCAAGGGTCAAAGTCAATATACAATCATATGGATATCCACCCACAAATTTTTTTCCAAAGTAAAAGATGTAAACACTTACTTGAATTCTTCATTAGGTTATAGCCAACCCAAACTTACAATCTTTCACAATAATAATTTCTCACAAACAATTACAACAAAAGTTATAATCAAATTAAGGAGAATATGTAAAAAAATAAAGTGAAAAAGATAAGGAAATTGAGATTTAAAAGATGTAAGCTTTTCTCTTAAGAGGCAAAAATCCTTTACAAATGATATCTAACTTTCTAATAGATCTTACAACATGTATTTATACCCAAAAACTTAGTTTTAAGTGATGAAAAATAAAAATTGGTTCGGCCACAATGCCTAAACCACTTCTCAAGAATTACTCTTGAGCTTTTCTCTCCACTCTTAACTATTTTAAGGGCAAAGGTTAAAGTCAATATACAATCATATGGATATCCATCCACAATCTTTTTTTCAAAGTAAAAGATATAAACACTTACTTGAATTCTTCCTTAGGTTATAGCCAACCCAAACTTACAATCTGTCATAATAATAATTTCTCACAAACAATTACAACAAAAGTTATAATCAAATTGAGGAGAATATGTAAAAAATAAAGTGAAAAAGATATGGAAATTGAGATTTAAAAGATATAAGCTTTTCTCTTAAGAGGCAAAAATCCTTTACAAATGATATCTAACTTTCTAATAGATCTTACAACATGTATTTATACCCAAAAACTTAGTTTTAAGTGATGAAAAACAAAAATTGGTTCGGCCACAATGCCTAAACCACTTCTTAAAAATCACTTTTGAGTTTTTCTCTCCACTCTTAACTATTATAAGGGCAAGGGTCAAAGTCAATATATAATCATATGGATATCCACCCACAATCTTTTTTTCAAAGTAAAAGATATAAACACTTACTTGAATTCTTCCTTAGGTTATAGCCAACCCAAACTCACAATCTTTCATAAGAATAATTTCTCACAAACGATTACAAAAAAAGCTATAATCAATTTCATATGTAAAGAATAAAGTGCAATAGATGTGAAAATTGAGATTAAAAATATGTAAGCTTTTCTCCTAAGAGGTAAAATCCTTTCCAAATGATATCTACCCTTCTAATAGATCTTACAACATGTATTTATACCCAAAAAGTTAGTTTTAAGTGATGGAAAACAAAAATAGCCGTTGGAAGGCAAAACAGATAATTTTGATTCCAACTAGCCGTTATCTAGCAATTATTTTGTCTTGTAGTGGAAACTAGATTTTCATCCAGAAATCTATCCAAATTTCTAAAGGTCCAATTTCTAACAAATTTCTGACGAATTATTTTCTGAAACATTTTATGAAGGAAATTAGTTTTGACTAAAAACTTAATTTATGACTCAAAAATATTTTTATGCAATTTTAAGATTTAAAATATGTATGCATGAGAGATAAATTATGCCTCAACTTGATCTTACATGTTAATATCCTAATTTTCTATATACTAAGCCATTCTTCAACTTGAGTTTTCATGAATCCATTTCTTAAAATATCACAATCTTCATTTTGATATTTGCATCAGAAAGATATATAGAAATTCCTGCAGAAATAGCTTAGAGCAGAATTCACAATAGAGTTTATTTAAGGTTTGATTATCATCGAAATTTGAATATAGCCTTGAGCCAACAATTTGCTATTATTGTTTTGACACTTATGAATTCAATTAAAGTTATGTTTTTGTTTATTTGTTAGTTGTTACATTATGTTGTGTACATGCATTATTTTATTGTGATGACAAATTATGTTTTAAGAAGATATTGAAGTTTAGAATTATAGTATTTCTCAATTATAATTTTTTTTATCAGTTGAGTTGATTTTGTGATATGTGGAAGGATTTATATCATTAGATGACTTATGAGTGCTATGATGCCATTAGTTCAATTTATTCAAATTTGATGACTTGATAAATTTAATATATGGTGCGTATTTAAAGTATATTGTTGGATCATCAAATCGTAACATGGGGTAACTGAGAAATTGTTAAATTAATTTAATAATCATAAAGGTGTGGCCTATATTACTTGTGTTAATTTTAATGTGAGTCCAAGATAATTGTTATTGGGTTTTTAGAGAATATTGGAGTTACTAGGATTGTATCATACAAACAAAATATTTCCCTCTAACTTCAACAAATTAATAGTTAAAAAAAAAACACGTTCTTCCACTATTAGAAAAGAATGAAGAAACGAGAAAGAGGGATTGGATAAATTTTTTGCAAAGTAAAGGTGTTTGCAATCAAAAAGAATAAAGATTTATCATTGTAGCAGCATATTAAACATAGACCAAAATTAATATTTCTTTCTCTCTCTTATGGAAAGAATCCTAATTGAATAAGTTGAATTAATTGTGTTATAAATGATTTTAGAATAATTTTAGGCTTGAAATATTGTTTAAAATATTAAAATTTAAATTACATTTATACTACATGAAACAAAGGAGATCGTGTGATATGAAATCTACCAGAATGACTACCTATATTTCAATATTATTTATTTATTATATAACTTGATTTGTTTTTAAATTTACATATTTTTTATATAGGCTAAGTCTTTTTATATGGATCAAGTAATTTTTGTCTTTAATATTGTTTAAACACATAATTTTCATTTTTCTCAATATTTTTGTCTACCTTTTATTTATAATTAAATAAAATTGTATGTAGGGACAAATATTAACCGGTTAACCAGTACTTGAGAAAAAAAATTAACCAAATTGAAGGGCTAGAAATGTATTGAACTTGAAAACTATACATAGTATTTGAATGCCTTTTCATTAGGAATCAAATGTCACAACTCAAACTATAAGAAATTTTTCTATTCACTTAGCTTTACGGAGAATTTTTGTTGTAAAAATTAGACAATATGAAGATGATTATAAATATTGTGTAGGTTTTAGGTAGTATGCAAGTGCCAATATCATCATATTAAATGTTTGCTCAAATGAAAGAAGCATATAGTACAGGGTAAAGAGTAGACTATGCAACATGAAAATTGAAACCATATCAAACGCTATTTGTACAAGAGACTAGCCACTGGTCACTTCATCAAACAAAACTTCTCCCAATGTTATTGCAGAGAATGACTTTATCAAAGGCCGCCATTTAGTTACTAGTAGCCGTGAACAAAACTTCCCTCAGTGTTGGTCGAAATTGAGGATTGTAACTCAAACACGTAAATGCAAGTTTTACAACATTTATCACTCCTTCAGCAGTTTTGGACTAAGGAGGCAAAAGGCGTTGATCAATAATGTCCTTCAGCATTGTCTGTTGACCAATTGGTGAAGAAGAAGAAGATAAAGAAGATAATGATAAAACAGACGAGATGAGATCTTTAGGATGCATTCCCATTATTATTTCTAGTGTTACTATAACAAAACTTTAGACGTCACATTTTTCATCTACTTTCATGGTATATGCTAGCTCTACAAAAGAAAAAGGAGAAGTTTTTCATTAGTATTTTGTCAATAATCATTAACAAAAACCTGAAAAGATATATAACAAATAATGGAGTTTGAGATCTGTAAATATATATGATGAATATGTAGATGAAATCATCAAGGTATGTACCTGGAGTAGTATACCTGAATGTGCCTGCAAATGATGTCCAATTTGATGAGTCTGGCATCAATAGCCTAGCTGTGCTGAAATCAGAAACATGGGCCTCGTAGTCTGAATCCAACAACACATTATTACTGGTAATGTCTCGATGAATAATTGGAGGCACACAATCATGGTGCAAATATTGCAATGCATTAGTTATTCCTTCAACAATGTGTAGCCTTTTAGTCCAGTCCATCTCCATTGCTTCTTCTCTGTCACTTAATACCTTTCGCAAACTTCCTTTTTCAATGTAGTCGTAAATCAAAAGGGAGAATCTGGGATTTGAACAGAATCCATATAATTTCACAATATTTCGATGACGGATGTTTGTCAATGCAACAATCTCACTTGTAAATGCTTTTAAATCAATTTGGGATGGGTGAAGTTTTTTCACAGCAACCACTCGACCTGGTGATATCATGGCTTTGCAGACAATTCCATACCCTCCTATTCCAATACAATACTTGGAGCTGAATCCTTTCGTCGCCTCAACAATGTTTTCATATCTCAAATCTTGGTCACGACCCCAAATCACATAATTAGCTTCAGCACGTGCCTCACTCCTCTTAGCCTGTCCATTTCTATTTCTTTGGTAAAGAAAGAAGAAACCTACAGCCAAAATAAGCAACAGAAATAGACTGCCCAAAACAGGAAGAACAATAAGGTTAATTATCTTCTTATCACTTTTCCCCACATTGTTGTTGATTGCAGGAACAATACAAGCCTTTAATGCACTATTATTACCACAGAGGTCTGTATTGTTTCCAAGTGCATCAAATGAAGCCTGTCGAAAGGCTTGTGTGTTGGGAATTTGACCCTCCAAATTATTGTAAGATATATCCACCTCTACCAAGCTAATTAAATCATTAAAGGTACTTGGGATAGAACCTAACAACAAATTGTGAGAGAGGTTTAACATCTCTAGTTTATGCAAGCCCCCAAGTTGCTGAGGAATTTTCTTCGTCAACATATTGTGACTGAGATCGAGGCTTTGTAGGGCTCTCAAGTTACTAATCTCCCATGGAATTGTTTCTGCGAATTTGTTTTTGCTAAGATTTAAGAACAACAGTTTTGAGCATTCACCAAGCTTTTCTGTGATTGAACCACTTAGATTGTTGGCTGCCAAGTTAAGAAGTTCAAGTTCAGATAGCATGTTTATTTCTTGAGGAATAGTACCTGAAAGTTTGTTATTGCTGAGAACAAGGCGGACTAACTTCAACTTTCCTAGCTCTTTTGGAATCTCTCCAACAAGCTGATTTGAAGAGAGATCAAGCCATTGCAACTGAGTTGCATTCTCAAGAACTTGTGGAATTTGACCAGAAATGTTGTTCCTTGAGAATTTCAGTGTCGACAAATTGCGAAATTGCTCAAAATTCCGTGAAAGTTCACCATGAAATTTGTTGTCGCTCAAATCTGCATAGTTCAAATGTGGATATGTGCCAAAATCTTCAGATATGTTTCCTATGAACTGATTTCTTTCAAGCCTGAGCCTTATCAAGCTGCTACAATTTCGCAAGCTTTTTGGGATGGGACCTATGAAATAATTTTCATAAGCAGAGAGATACTGAAGATTTCCACTAGCACATATATCCGGAGGCAAATGACCAACGAACTTGTTTGAAGTTATTTGCAAGATATTTAAGTTAACAAGGTTGTTCATATCAGAAGGAAGAGTCCCAGAGAGATCATTCTCGCTAAAACCCAAACCTGATAGGTTTCTTAGGTTTCCTATAGAAGATGGAACAGAACCGTTAAGATTATTAAAGCCTAGTGCAAGTTCAACAATTGATGCCAACATTCCAATTTCTTCAGGTATGGAGCCAGACAATTTGTTCATATTAAGATAAGCAATTGATAACTTTGTCAAGTTTCCTATAGAAGCTGGGATTGCACAAATAAGATTATTGGAATGCAAATGAAGATCGGTGAGTGATGTCAACATTCCAACTTCTTGTGGTATGCAACCAGATAATTTGTTTGTATGAAGATAAAGAATGGATAGGTTTGTCAAGTTCCCCAGAACCAATTAGGTTATTTTCTGACAGTTGAAGGTCGGTAAGAGATCTCAACATTCCCAATTCTTGAGATATTGAACCAATGAGTTGATTTCCATGAAGGTGAAGGATTGATAATTTAGTCAAATTTGCTATAGAAGTTGGGATTATACTAGTTAAATGATTTTCTGATAAATGAAGGAAAGTGAGTAAGCTTAATTTTCCTAGTTCAGGAGGAATGGAACCAGAGATGCTATTAAAGGACAAGTCAAGAATATTGAGTTTTGAGAGATTACCAATATGTGAAGGAATAGTCCCTTGGATTGAGTTGTTACTGAGATTAAGTTCCATAAGATTGGGAAAGAATGAGAAGCTGAGATTCTGGAGACTGCCTTTCAAAGAAGAATTGGAAAGATTTATGTTGGTCACACTTCCAGCCTTGTTGCAGTAAATACCAATCCAATTGCAAGCATCTCCTGTGGCCCAGGAAGATAAGAAAGATTGACTTTGATTATCAAGAGTAGCTTTCCAATTCAGAAGAGCGAAGGTCTCCCCTGAAACATTTTTAACCTCAGAAAAAGAAGTTGAAGTAGAAGCATCAAAAAACAAAAGAATAATAAGGAAAAATAAGAGGCACTCCATGTAGAAAAGGTTTCTGAAGAAAGAAATACATGCAGAACCTAGAAGCCTGGATAAGTTATCATATAAAGGGTCACTAAATGGTTTTCCAACAAAACAAAAGTCGACACCAAATACCTGTGAAAAGTCAGAAGAAAAATACGTGGCCATGATATTTATTTTTAAATTTATTCTAGTCATCCATTTAATTTAATTTAATTTAATTATATTTATTATTTTAGACGTATATCCTTCTACTTATATTGCATCAGCAGAAGACTAAATGAACTTAGAAAATAAGGAAATCAATTGTAAAGTTGATAGTTAGCTGTAAAGTTGGCAGGAGCAAATTTAGAAACTAATTAAACAACTAATTAAGAAGTTGTATTTTATTGACTTAATTTCACTAATTCTTGTATCAATTTCGGTGACTGGGGGCAGTTTCTGGCTGAAGCTTCATAGCTTATTGTTAACTCAACTCGCTTTTGATGCAGATCTGTAAATTTTGGAGCTCCCTGAGCTCGTTTTTGAATCAGATCTGTAGTTTCATAGCTCCATGAGCTCGTTTTTATCTAGATCTGCAGTTTTCGTTTTCCGTGAGCTCGTTTCAAGATCTCCGATTTTGTAGCTCCATGAGCTCGTTTTCAATTCAGATCTGCAAGTTTGGAGCTCCATAGCTCGCATTTGATTCAGATCTACAATTTTGGAGCTCCATGGTTCTTTTTTTGCATTCTTATTTTTGCATTCTTACAATGCATTTTATCTGCCGTGGTGGCACACTTCTATCATTTATTATGGTCGTCGTGGATCAAGGTTGTGCAAGTATGTCAAACATTGCGCTTGAAGCAGATCTATTTGGAGTGGTTTTTCAGATGAAGAACTTGCATCTTCTTTTGGCAATTGTTTCAGAGAGGACAAGGAGTTGTTATAGAAATGAGAAATTTGAATATTTAAAAAAAAAAGCATTGATTTACGAGTAATGGAGGATAGGTGGATTTTTATAAAAGAGAAGGCAGAGGTGGGACAGTTGCTACAATTGGAGGATTGCTTTTCCTTTCCCTTTCTTGAGATGAAGATGAATATAGATAAGATTTACTGTAGCAACAACATGCAACGGATAATTACGGACTATCATAAATATTGTTTATGCTTAAATATTCATTTCACAATTTAGCGATGTGGGATCTCGAAGGACCAGTCCCACCCCAGCCCATGACGAAGCCCAAAGCACCACCTTCCTTTCTTAGATCTCAATGCTTCACCGTTCCCACCTTCCAAATGCCAATCAAAAACTACAGCTAGATAAATAGCATACCATTTAATTTTTTTATTGCCTTTGGGTTCAACGCTATTCTTGAGGTGGGTCCCTTTGTTTGTGCTTTAATTATTCATGTTTTACACATTTTGTTCTAAAAACAAAAGAAAAAAAAAAAGAATTCACTAAGAATTTTCCACCTGAAAAAAGGTTTGGCCATTAACAATAATGAGGTTATACGTGCTGCTCATAATAGTCTTGCAAGACATGAGCCTTTTGTTCCTGAAAAGTAGAAGACTGCAGGGAAAGATGACGATGTCTACCATTTCATAAGTTATTTGCCTGTTGATAGTGTGCTATATGAGCTTGATGGCTTGAAAGAGGGTCCCATTAGCCTTGGCCAGTGCTCTGTTGGGCCTGATGATCTGGACTGGTTGCGTATGGTGCAACCAGTGAACCAAGAACGCATAGAGAGGTATTCAAGAAGTGAAATAAGATTCAATCTCTTAGCAGTGATTAAGAATGAGAGGGTTTCACACTTATTTTCCATTTTATTTTGAAGCCTGGGTTTACGTTTGGCTGCTGGTTCTTGGTGTTTCTATTTCTTGATTTCTGCTTCTATTTTGGAAAGAGTGTTGCACTTATTCTCCATTTTGTTTTGAAATCTATATGACAGGATATGTGTAGGCATTGTTTGGAGAGAGTTGGACTTGATCTCTCTTTCGTGTTGAAGTCTATTTACAGGTTATTTGTGTAGGCTTCGTTTGGAGAGAGTTGCACTTGATCTCCATTTCGGGTTGAAGCTTACGACATGGATTATTTGTAGACTTTGTTTGGAGAGAGTTTTCCATTTGTTTTCCATTTTGTTTTGAAGCTTGGATTTATATTTTGAAGTTTACATCAAGAAATAAATTTGTAATAAGGTGAAACATAATTAAAATTTATGCTCCATCTTGAGAGAAAGTGTTAGAAAATAAGGAATACAACTAGTAGATAGCTGCAAAGTTGGTAGGAACAAATTTAGGAACTAATTAAGGAGCTAATTAAGGAGTTATATTTTGTTGACTTAGTTTCAATAATTGTTGTATGAATAGAAAGTGTAATCTAAGTATAATTTAATTGAATACAAACAAATTCAATTTCCATTGTATTTTCTCACACATCTAATTATATTGCACTGCCGTATGCCCAATTATATACATATATATATATATATATATATATATATATATATATATATATATATATATATATATATATATATATCCAGCATTTGGTAGGGACCATAATCTTCAAAAGAAGATTAAATGGACATGAAACTGTTCTTTCTGTTACTTTATATGCAAAATACAGAGGCTGGCCTTGTACACAATTTGATTCACTGTTTAAAATAGAGCTCCACGAGCTTCTTTAGTGTGTCAAACACACTTGTAAAAGGGTTAAATGCAACGGGAGCTTTCAGTTCCAGGTCAGGGAATTGGTTCGTTAGTGCCTGCTGCATCCCAGACATAGACATCATTGCAGCTAATTTGCTATCAGACACAACTTCACAGTCTTGCGGGGTGTCCTTGATCTCTCTAGGATCGTACCCGAAATTCACTAAATAATTTTTGTATTTCTGTATGAACTCAGGTCCCGGATCAGGCCTCCTTGAATATATCTGAAATGTGTATGCTAAAACAGGTTAGATAGTCAGCTAATTGCCACAACCCTGAGCTTGAATGATAACAATCAGGAAATTACTAGCTTGAAGTTCCTCACAAGGTAAAGAGACTTCAGCAACAATCTGAATCAAGTCAAAGTCTAATTCTTTCTTAAACAAATAGCAATGCCACATTGGACAAAGAAACTGAAGGATATGTGTTAACAGCTACGAGTAAACATTGATGAAGGTGATGCAATAGTCATGGCAATCACAATAGAAAAAAGGGTGTCCTAAAATTATCAGCTTTCGTTGCTACCAAATCTGATCCGTTTCAACTCATTAAGATCAACAAAAGACACATTATCAAGTTTCATTAATCTAGTTAACTTGGGTAACCAATAATATCTCAGATAAACACCAACATTGTTTTCAGATATGTAATTACCTGAACAAAGCTTCTGTCTTTTGCTCCGGAGACAAGAGCGAAATTGTCATAGTCTGTAGCAATCACATCATAAGGCTCCTTAGGGATAAATGGTAATGTTGGAAACCGAAGGTAACACTTCTCTTTGATCATCTCTTGCTTTTCTAGGTCAGTTGCATTCTTCTCCAAACCTTCCTCTGACAAGCATTGAACCCTTCCCCTTATACCAGTAATATATCCATCAGGGCCTCCATGAACACAAAAGGTGTCTACTTGAATAGCTGTTGCCTCCATATCATATGTATACACGCCCTGCAAATTATGTTACAAATTATCACATGTTGGCTGTCGTGCCTTACGGTTTTCACTGCAGTAAATCTATATTAAAATAAACATTAGAAGCAACCAATATATGTTCCAGATATTAACAGAATTGTGGCTTTTCACAATCCTCCATAGGAGAAAAAAGCATAACACATATACCGCCCCCAGTACTTGGCTGAAATTTTTCAGTTAGCTCCCTATATTCATTTTTGACGAAAATGAGTGCAGGGGGGCAAATGAAAAATCTGAGCAAGTACATAGGGCAACAAATGTTTTAAGCTAGAGAACAATCTATTTCACTTGCCACAGCCTAATGTATCTAGAACAAACATAGAAAGGATAGAATGTTCTAACATTTGCTTGAAGCAAAGATCTTTAAAGAAATATTCAAATGTTAAAAGCGGAGAGATTAGCTTCAAGGCCAAATCTTCATTACAACTGAATGGAAAACAGACTCCTAGCATCTACCTGGGTACAATGGCAGTCTTCTTGACCTTGCCCAGCAAATCCACGTTTAAGAGAAGCCACTTCAAACCACCTTCCAGAATATCTAACCGGGTCAAAATCCTTTGCTGTCATACCTCTCATCATCATTAGCTTTCCACCTCTTCCATCGGAGTTACCATCAAGTGGAAAAGTGACATTATTATCTGCAGCACTTGCAAGCTGACAGATAGGATGGGAATCAGAGACATCTATTGCAATAACCTGCAAAGGAAATGAAAGTTTGTTATGGGGCAACTCATGTTGATCATCAAAATTTTACACCACATTTGCTACGGTAATACTGTATCTTCTGAAAATATGGGAAAAAAATTTTGGATGACTTCTCTTATCACAGTTTTCAGTGGAACCAAGATATATCAAGTCAATTTCAGAGGATTAGTGACTCTTTTCAAAAAAGCCAGGCAAGAAACGAGTTTCTGGAAAGAAATGAAGGAGAGCACAATACTGCAGCACTATCATATTATACCAGAAGAAAATAACCAACCAACCTGACTTGTTTGAGAGAGAAATAGTAGGGAAGCAGTGAGCCCAGATAGCACATGTCTAACCACAACCTTAGTTGAGATAGCAATGTCAAGTGAGCATTTCAGCACTATCTTTCTTGGCACACACCTAGAGAAGAAAAAAGAAATTGGAGAGTTCCAAATTGCATGTAGGCCAATAAATGAATTTAATTTAAGAATTATAAAAAAGTGAAACAAATTAAAAACCTTAACACAAGTTAGATTGAAACAAAACTATGATGGTACTCAAAAGAGAAAAAAAAAAAAAAAAAAAAAAAAGAGATCAATATAGCTCAACTAAAGAGCCAAATCCCTTGCCATGCAGCTAAGAAAATAACTGCAAAGAGACCTGTTCTGTTAATATGAATTCTTGTCCATGAACTAAATATCACAGAGAACCAAGTCTTGAATATTAAATCCTTGAAGAACAGGATATGAAAAATTAACATAATTACAGATGAACTTCCTCCAAAAAAAAAAGATATGCCATTGCATTCTGGGCAGTAACTTGTGTTCCTGCATCAAATGTCTTTAACTTCGAATTGGTAAATCAAGATTTAAGAGGTCATCACCTTCAGCCATTCCTCATGCCACCTGTGATTGAAATTCCAATATTAATCTGGACAAGGACTGGAGAATGGACATCATCCAACATTTGAATGATCAAGTTGCGCTGTCCAATTGCAAGCCCTTTAGAAGGCCCGAAGTGGTCTTGCTTAATAATGTTTTACATGAAAGAGAAGTGCAATGTCTACATTTGAGCTATTTAGGGCCACAGAAAGCTTTTTATTATGACTATGGTCCAAAGGACAATACAAGAGCCAACAAAGGTTGCAAGTAAAGATGAGAGGCCTGATTCATAAGTATGGGACTACTGACCAAGTATTCTGGCCTATTTCTCAGATTATGCAAAAAGTGTGATTCTTCCTGAACATTTTTAAACATATTTCAACTGTCTATTTTCACCACAATGTCTAGATTTAGCAGAATCATCCCTATAATGTCCAAATAAGTGTTATTACAACAAAAAATATTTAGGCTTTGTGACAGTACCAATTGATTGATTGACTGGGTGAATTGAGAAAATGCAAAACAAAACAATGTCACTACACTCAATCAAGTTCCTCAAAAAGCACATATCTAATAGTTTCAGACCCCCCAAAAAACCAAATAAATGCGTCTTTCACCAAGGAAGGCTTCAGAAGTTTGCCAAAGAACATAAATTCAAAAACACCCACTCAAATTCTTATTATGCCCAAGCTAATAGAAAGGCAAAACTACAACCAAGGCCTTATCAATATGAAGATGACAAAAGACAAACCAAGATTGTAAAATGAGCTGTTATTAGAATTCTTTCAAGCAAGTTGAACTTTAAACAACTCAGCCACAAAAACAATAACTTCTGCTATGGAATAGAATTAAACGGTGAGTTAGAAATAGAACCGACTCTACACTAATTAAGGTTAGGCGAGCTGAACACTGATAAGTGAGGCTGATTGATCATAAATTTGAAACTCTTATTTTAGCTTAAGGATTTGGATGAGGGAAGGGACAAGAATATTGAATTGCACAAAGACAATTATTCAGAGGACTTATCATGGGGACACCAAAGTCCAACCTTTCAATATAGGTGAATATTGTCTTAACAATTGTACAGAAGGATCCCATGCTTAGGTGATTATCCCAACTTGGGAGATCCTTCAAGGCCACAAAGATATACAGAGAAAAGAGATGCACTTGTTTGCATCTCCACTGATTAATGGCAAATCTCTTCAATTAGGTATCTATTCAGAGAAGTATAACAAACAAAAAAACAGAAAAATTAAATACTGTTGACTGATGTGCAAATACTAGCTAGAATAGGAATATGTATTTACTGTATTTATTTTCTTACTGGGACAGAATTCCCTTATTAAGGTAGGATTTGCATGTATAAATACCCTATAGCATTGTTCTGTAAAATACAAGATAGAGAAGTAATAAAAGGTTGAGTAAGAACGTCTCCTTCCTGTCACCACACAAACACAACGGAAGCCCAGCTAAAGTTTGGCCTGTCCCCAAAACATTGCTGCCAGTGCATGGGCATCTGAAGCTTTTGGAGAATTGTCCACATGCCAGCCTCGCTACCTTCATTATAAACGTCTTTTTTGCTATTTCTTGAGCCTCTCTTTGCAGACATATCATTAAGCAAATTGTCAGCACTGTGTACTAGACTGAGAGATAGTGTAGTTCCTTAGATGACAAATTGTCAGCACTGTGTACTAGACTGAGAGATAGTGTAGTTCCTTAGATGAGACTTCAGCGGCTGGTCATTACTTCATTTGGACCAAAGGTGGAGACTTTTTGCTAATCATCTTCTAAGTCTTTGTGGGCCTGTTGCTTAAGAAAAATAGTAGGGCCAATTGATAGAGCTTCACTAATTTTTCTTAAGGCTATTTTTAGTTCACCTTTTCTTGGAGCATCAACTTTGGGAGACTTAATCACACATCCCCTGGACAACAAATTAGGCGAACTAGGGCTAGCTCATAAAGTTTCCACGTAATCTAAAATATTGTTGATTGTGTCCTACAAGGTAAAAGATTAGAAATAGGATAGGTAAACTATCAATAAGATTGATGCTGACCTAAACCTACAGGCAAGGAACTTCTTACAAGAATGCTCGGTGATTTTCCACAGCTAGTTTGGGCACTTGCATCTTTATTAATCAAACCATTCCCTCAATTTCTTTTTCCACCTTCTGCAGATGTTGCATCTTTTTTAGCTACCTTGTCTTGAAATTGATTGCACTAGATACACCACTTACATGCGACTTGAATTCCTACATGTCCATAGAACACTGTAAATTTTGAGCTCCAAAATACCTTTATTCTAGCTTTCTTCTTGGGTGGGGCTGCATCTAAGATTAGGCATGGAACAAGTTCTGAAACAACACAAGGCGGATTACTATTAGAACCATCAAACCTATGAGATTGAGTCACAATAATATGACCTTGAATGACAAGTTTAGCAAACTAAAATTTAGCATTAAGCCAAATTTGATTGAGGATTGATAGTTATTCCTTAAGTGCAATCGACTTTCTTTGTTTGTTACCATTTGCCAACTATCATATATTCAGTTCTTGAGCACTAGATGGAATAATAACTTGGAAAGTCTCATAAACTACTCCAATCAAACTAGAATATATTGCAACTTTATCTCAACTTAAGCTCACAAATCGGTTTTGCACTATCGTCAAACCTTTTTTTTTGTAAATATTGCATTTGAACTCATAAATTGACGAAAAAGATCTTTATGATGTGGATACCTTTGTGTTTATTGGTGGTTTCACCTATAAGCTGCATATGTTCCTCTTGACCCGAAGAAGCAAACTACAAGGTTTGTGGTTCTTCGAGGGTTTAGTCATCCAAGCGACCCAGAGATTGGCAACCATAGACTATCAAAAATGGTTCACCCACATGATTGCCAACATAGCATTGCAACCAAGAATCAAAAAGTGAAAAAGTATCTAGGTTCACAAAAAAGTCAACCAAAAGAAGATCCTTTGCTAAAAGGGACAAGAACTGACAAGTCTCTTTCACATCTTCTAAAGGTGAAAATGGTTCTTTCATATAAAGAAGTGTTGGCATAGATCGTTATAGGATAAGGGACTGATTGAACCAAACCAAACTGTGTTGCGACAAAGTGAGTGTTGTACATTTCCACACCACATTTATTATTTCCACTTGGTTTAAGAATAGATCCAAATTTTAGATCCCTAGCAACAAGTATGCTTCACCAAGCTCATTCACATTACCACGAGATGGTTTATAAGCATTATGGGAAAAGAAAGCCCAAGATGGACCAAAAATAGCTAGGCAGAAAGGACAGAGGAGGTCAGATGATCGAGAAAGAGTCACATAGAAGAAAATCATTGAAGATTTGAAGTCTGTCACTTTGGGTGTTACAAAGTTTTATGTATTGACCATAATTTGGCAATGTTTTGGCCTTAGGCATAAGAATAATATTCCTGATTTCTGGGAAGTATGCTAGGAACCAAAATTGCAAAATCCATAACAGACCATTAGAGTTTGAAAACATGTTCGTGGTTGGTGATGGGAGCAAATAAGAGATTCCTCTATATAGCTTGACCAATATGCAGGTCCCAATGCAACTTTCTTCCATCAGCAAGGGCTATTACAATTTTTAGATGTTCCTCCACAACTCTTTTAGAGGCAATACAAAAGATGAATTTGCAAAACCAATATAGAAGTAATGCAACATATTCCACCATGGACATACTTGGAGTTGACCCGTTATTCAATGCAATAAAAGTACCATAATTGAGATCATTTTCCCCAAAAGACATGTCAACAAAATCTAGGTCAAACATAATTCAAAGGTCATATAATGTGATAGTCATTGTGGCTGATATGAACTAGAACCAATTGAGGTTTTTGACCAAAAGAAGAGGGCAGACAGAAGGAGATACCTATGGGGTGGGATTTGAAATCGTGAAAAATGTATCAAGTCAAAAATGCCTACTTCCCACCAAAGTTCAGTATGTGGGCCCTCAACAAAATCAAGCCAATCTTACTTGGAATCAGTCATGACCTTATGGATTTAGATTTGGCCCAAATATCCATGAAATTGGGGTTGTTGTTGTTGTCTTTTTTTTTTTTTTATCATGAGGAGGTTATCTTTGTGGTTAGGAAACCCCTTATCATAGGCAGGAAGGTGCTGATTGAAAATGGAGTTCAAGGTGTAGGTTTTAGTTGCTGCATCAAAAAGAGGAAGCACCTTATGGATAAACGAATCTCCTTGGAGGTTCTTTGCTTTCTTCAAGTGTTGTAAAGGTGTCATATCATCAGACGTCAACTTCTTTCCTTTTGTCATGAAGACTACAAACACATTAAGAAATGAATGCAAATGAGTTTCTACTTGAAAGCATAATGAATAAAAGAAGGAAGTTTTCAAGCACTCACCAAAAATTAAGAGACATTACAAGAATCTTCAACCCCTCTCCAGCCTTGCAATCAGAAGTTGAGATAAATTTGAAAGGATTATGCTAGGAGGGTGAGGGTGAGGGGGACCCTGTGTGGTGCAGGGTCTAAAAAGCTCTTTAGGTAACTCAAGATTTGAGAAGTGAAATAAGAGAAACTCCTCGTTTATCAAGATCATAGACTGAATTGTAATTGACCCACTTTCTTAACCAGCAGTATAGAAGAATGAAAAGGCCCATACAGAATTCCACATAAAGTACAAAACATCCATACAATGCTATGTCTTCGGAATTATCTCGATCAACATTACCAACAAATCACGATCTGGGGAAAAAAATATCATCTATGAATAAAGTACGACGCTTGGAACTTCTTAAACCAATATCAGTATCAATAACAAACGCATTCATCAAGTAAATAGGCAAATAAAAGCTATTCAGCCATGCCCAATTGCTCAATATTCTCCCCACGCCTTCTCAGCGGCCAAACACCCAAAAAGCCAACTAAAACGAACCCATAATCCAAATTTCATAAAGAATTGCCAAATATTGCATAAAAGTAAATTCCATGATAAAAGCAGCCTAAAGAAATGAAAATGAAGCTAAATTATGAAAAGAAAGGGGATAAAAAGAGTGAGCCTTTGGTACCTGTACCTACGCCTCATAAGAGGATACGAGGGGTAACACTGAAGCAGTAGTGGAGACGTTTGATGATTCATAAAATTGAGAGCATTTACCATTTCTTTGCTTCTTCTCAGAGCTTCACTATCTCTTCAACTTCTTTCTCTATCTTATTTTCTGGTTCCAGCAACGCCTAGGGATCAGTCGCTGTCTATGAGTACAGTGGTTCACAATCACCACTTTCAGTTAGGACTCGATGCTCAACACAACAGATATATTTCGAACGACATCGTTTTATCCACATCTTGATTTTCTACCTGTCCAAGTATACAGCAGTTCATGTTAATTACTTCTGGTATCAGTTCATAATAAGAAAATAAATTAATCATATTAAAATCAAAGCTAAGAGCAAAAGAAACGAAATAACTGAAACAATCCAAAAAAAAAGTTATTTTTATTATAAATTTAAATTATTAAAATTTTTATTTTTTTCAAAAATAGCCTAAATAGTTTATGTTTATTTTTATTGTATAATTTAAAAGGAATATGATTATTATATTAATTTAAATGGCTCTCTTCGTTTTCTTTTTTCTTTTCTTTTTTTTTTTTTGCTATCAAGATATTTTTTTGTAAAATTCATATTATAGACAATTATGTTACTAAAATTAGGATTTTTCAAGCTTTGAAAATATGTTAATTTTATTTATTTATAAAATTTATTTTAAACTCTAATGAACTTAGGTTCTACAATATGGCTTTTTTGGAAAGGCAAAACCGAAAAATCCATCAACCGAACCAAGAAATTTCTATTATTTCTATTCATTTTAATGGTTTATTTGGTGGGACATTTTTTTAAATAATGTATTTTTAAAAAATATTTACAAGAATGAGATTTGTCAGAAAATATTTATGGAATTGAAATTTTTTCTAAAATTATTATACTGTATAGCGATTTCAGACGTAAAGCCCACAGTCGAATTCTGAAAATTCCTTCTGAAACCGCTGCACAGTACAGCTGTTTCAAAGTCTGAAACTGTTGTACTGTGCAGCTGTTTCAGATAAATATAATAATAATAATAATAATTTTTGTTTGAAGTCCACTTATTATTAAGAGCATGGTTTATAACCTATTCTGAAAAAATGTAATGCAACTTATTTGTTTTCTTGACAATTTGAAATTTTAATAAAAGTAATTAAAAAAGAGATTTTTTAAGTATTTCCTTTTTGGAGGTTTTTCATTATTTATGGCATGGAAGAAGCTGTAAAAATGCCGTTATGGTTTGTAAGCCATAACATTTTTAACGTTGTTATGCTGATCATGAGGCAACAACGTTAAATTTATGAGGCTAAAAGACCACGTAATATTAAGTTGACATTATTATTATTTAGGTTTTAATTTATTTTGGAACAGCAAATACTATAAATATACAGAATGTGATTTTTTCCCTTTCCTCTCAAACAAAAGAATACGACCATCACAATAATAAGTGGAATATTTCCTGTAGCAATAATAAGTGGAATTTATTTTATCAAGAAAAAAATAATTAATGGAATTTATATGCAATTTAATACAAAAATATTAAATTATTCTATTATTAATATTTTTTTATTTGGTTAATGACACGACCATCACAATTTGTAAGAATAAATTATCAAAATTGAAATACTACGTTAAAAGTTCTCATAACTATATACATTGCGTGATTTTAAATTTATTAGACTACCATAAAATAAAGTCAATGCATGTTTTGATAATTTCTTTTTCTCAGCATTTCTTGTCTTTTTAGCCTCATAAAATTTCAGCTTTGTCAATAGCAAATCGATGGTTTCAAACAAAAAAATTATTATTAGTATTATTATTATTATTATTATTATTATTATTATATTATTTGCTTGAAATCACTGCTCGGTACAACAGTTTCAAACTATTTCATAATGAATTTTCAAAATCCGACTGTGGATTTCACATCTAAAACCGCTATATAGTACAGCGATTTCAAAAAAAATCCCAATTCCGTAAATATTTTCTAACATATCCCATTTTTATAAATATTTTTTAAAAATATATTATTTAAAAAAATATCCCTTATTAGGTTTGGTGTTTTTCTTTTTCAATTTTAAAAACATTTTGATTTTTGGTTCTAGTTAAAAACATCTACAGGAAATCCATTATAGCATAATGCTCAGGTTAACAAAGGATACCGAGATATTTGCTGGCGCAGCGAGCAGCAGCATACCACCGTCTTTTGACATCGACGGCAACAAAATCTCTCATCTCATGTAAACATCTTTTAACCTCGTATATACAAGTTGATCGATTTTCCTGGGTAAATCCAAGTTAGTTTTGAAGCAAAATTTTGGCATTTGACTTCAATGTCCAACTTAAAATTTACATGCGCCTGTATAGGAAGTGAAAAAGAAAATTGAATATTAGAACAGGCTATCTTCCAGCCTTCCCCCAGTCAGCAGATTGAAAAATGAATCCTCTTTGCTGTTACTGTCCTTTTCAGCTTCCACGGAATGAGGATCTATTATATTTGAGGCTGACATTGCTGGTCTTTTTACAGAGATGAATGCTGCTATTGAGGGAGCAGGCCTTTTGGCAGAGACAAAGGCCACTTGCTGCGCGTTGGACTCTTGTGACATTGTTTTTGAGCTTGGAGATGAACTTGAGGTAGCCAACAAGCCACCTTCTAGTGGGAGTTTTTTCTTTTGTGCTCCTAGATCGACTGGATTATCTCCTGGTTCTGTACCAGCATCATCTTCCTCCCTGTTTCCACTCTCCATGGATTGGCCAACAGACAAATCCTTCATATCTTCCTGGTTACGGGTAAACCCTTCTTTCACAATCTTATCCTCATTTGTGTTCTCAATGTCAGAATCATCTTAAACAACAGGAAAATCATAAAATTTAGCACCAAAACTGTTAACCCAGTCTATAATTATGATGATAGGGGAAGGAAAATGGAACAAAGAATTGGACAAGTTTGAGATTACAATAAACCACTGTTTAAATGCATGCATACATTGAGAGGCAGTAAACAATATAATGCATGAATTTGTGCATCGTACTTTCCAAATTATCACCTGGGCAGTGACAAAAAGCAAGCCCTTGATAAACTACATGGAGTATTAGGTGGGGGAACCTAAAAGAAGAAAATGTTGTGTATTCTCACCTCCAAGAAAGGAATCTATGCTACTGTACTGTACAGCTGTTTTCTTTAAAGTAGCATCTGCAAAACCCTCATTGAGGCTTTTTAGATCGCTTTCTTGTGTTCTCTCAAGCAACAAAAACTTGTCTGCCTTCCATGTGAACTCTAAAGTGACAAATGCTTTATCTGTTGGATAATAATCTCTGAAAACCTGCATGAAATTTAAAAGGAAAATAGAAGAAAGCTTTCAAGAATAGGATTAATGGAAAAAGTTCTAACAAAAAGAGGATTTCAAAACACAAAATTGACCAACCTCTATTCCTTCTTGAGTTATTTTCACTGATTGCCTCTTTTGGGAGAGAGAAGAGACCAAGTTGAATACACAGACGACATCAAGTAACATCTATACGAGGATAAATGCAAATGGATATCTTGATTAGAAGTAGAAGCATATGTTTTATGCTAACAGCAATCAACTTAAGCTGTCCAATTAGTTGCTGCATTTTCACATTCAAACAAATTCAAAGAAAAAATAAACTCCAATTTCCACATGCTTCACTTATCTGTCCAATGTATCAACTTTTCTACTTCATGTCATTGATTGACCCAGTCCATTTATTTTTTAATGCAGCAGCAAATATCTCCATGATCATGCAAATTCTAAAATGTCTAAGATTATACATTTCTAGATACCATCAATGTCCTCTCTTACAACTTAATTTACACCAAAATAAACAATTTATAGAATATGTAGGACTTACTTGCTGAACTAGAACTCGAAAACGTGCAAGCAGAGCCAGAATTGTCAAAGAAAATCCCATAAAAAAAGAACGTGCAAGTAAAATAGATATCTCACTTCAAAATTGTTAAGGGAATCATCCAAATGAAAATTGGCTGCTTTATATAATGTCGGTTCAAGATAAAAGAGCTCATCCAGACAACATTGTTAAACAAAAGCCAGTAAGACTAGAAAATGAAAAGTGAGATTCCATCAAAATGCATCCAGAAATGAAAATCATCAAGAGACCTTGAATTTAGAAAGGCTGAATCATCAAAAATCCAACGGTCTATAAAATAGCAAGCTAGGTCTCCTTGAACACTCTAATATGGAAAGTCAGAAAAACCAAAGACGAAATTTTCAAGTCACAGAAGGATGGCAGCTGGAACTGAATAATAGGATATGACAAAATCTACTAATGATATATCATGTGCAAGAGCACATACAGCCATGTCCAAAAAGAAACCATGGTGGTGATGGCACCACGAAAGAGCTAACAGCCCAGAATTTACATAAATAATTATATGCTCACTGAAACCAAATTATAAAACCTTGAACACACAGGAAGATATCTTAGAGGTACAGACAAAAATGAAAAGCTGTCACAAATTTACCAACAAAAAGGGATCTCATTAGAGAAGGATACTTAGCTGCCTTCAGCATTGGTTCAACCATCTGCAACAGAAAAATAGAATAATTAGTTTCAGCTCAAAATATTGATCGTAGGATTCTTCCACAACCTCTTCCTACTATTAGGAGGTTGTTGTCATCTCTATAAGATCTACTGGTTAAAGACAAATTAGCAATATATAAATAAATCTACTTATTTTCTTTAAGCGAATTAAGGAAGAAAAAAAAAAAAAACAGAGTACCCCCTCCACACCCCACCCCACCTGAAAACAACAGGAAATCCATACCTGTGATAGTAAGCGTGCAACACCTAGAAGTCGCTCCATAAAATTAGGTATACCGCAATCACTTTTTCTCCATTTCAAACTGTGATTTCCAAAGTATAACCCAATACTTAAGAAATTGAAGAAGGTAAAACTTGTTCTGTAACATTTTAAGATCCAAGACCATCCACCTTAATATTTTGAAACTGAATACATACAAAATCAATAGATTTCCTCTACGTAGTTTGAGGATGTTTGCACATCTATCATTATTGTCAACCTTGATTGATTAGTAGCTCAAGATTAAGATAAATGAAAATAACATTTATAACTAGATATTTTGACTATGTACATTGATCCATATGCATATGCTGAAAACATTACATTAAATGAACCAACTATATAAATTACCAATTACAAGAACTCTTAGCATTTGCAATATATTATTCAGTTACTAAAGGTAGTTAGGAAGAAAAATGCTTATATTTCCCAAATTTATTCCACAAACAAATTGCAAGCAAAGAGTTTGATGACAAAAAATTCTATTGAGGAAAGTGCAATAAACATTTGCATTTACATAGTATGTAGGTAAAAGAATATTGAGTTTTCTCCATAATATGTTTTGTCAACCTACAAAAACATAAAATTATTTTTTCTGTATGAAAAGAAGAAGAAGAAGAAGAAGAAGAAGAAGAAGAAGCTTATTCATTCTATGGTTAACTTTCTTGATAAGGCTAACTTCTTGATATTAATGTGATCCACATTTCAACGTACCACAAGTTTGTGAAATGGAGTCAACAACTTATAGATGCCAAATTGATACACACATAAACACACAAAAAGACAGAAAACCTTTCTAAGAGATGCAATTTTTGTTTAGGTTTCTTTCCAGAGATAACATGAAAGCAGCAACCCAGTATCTCCTCCAACTTTGCTGATTGCAAAAGCCTCGTATCCCTTCTCACCTAAACAAGAACAGCATAAGCTACTGAAAATGCAATATAGAAAAGAGAACTGAATCTGGAGGATTTGAAATTTTATTACAAATTCAGAAAAAAAAAAAAAAAAAAAAGGAAAGAAAGAAAGAAAGAAAAATGCACCATCTAGCAAGTTGAAGTCACTTGCCTAGCCTACTTCATTAATAAGAAATGCAATACAAGGGGGTAAAAAGTGCTTTTTGTTCTCACTTTTTAAGCATCTAAATAGCTTTCTCAACTTGATGAGACACCAAAAGCAAATCATCTAAAAGAAACGGACAATTCATAACCCCATATCAGCTGTGTTGATGAGAACATCATAATTTCTTGACACAGGCAACAAAATAATACAAAGTTTCTTCACCCTCAATGTTCTCCGCACTCAAGAAATCATTAGCATCAAAATGGATACTAAACTGCCAAAAAAAATTAGTAAATGTTTACCTTTAAAAGATACTGAAAATAAGAGCTTCTTCTGTGCTGGTTTTTGTTTTTATACACAATTCTTTCAAAAACCCCATATTCTGTTTTAAACTGCTCCAGAAACGACTTCAATCTCTCCTCCAGAGTTTCAATTTCGGTGCCCATTTTCGAATTTGTCAATTTTTGAAGAACTACCGAGGACTGAAGTTTCTGTTGATTGGCCGTTTATTAGGGTTTAAGGCTTTATTCGGTTCCTAATAATGAAAGGGAAAATTAAAAATAAATAAATAAATAAAGGTGACAAATGGATTCAGTTTAGGGCCATGGATCGGTCATTTTCGGTTCAATTAATTGTCAAACCGAAATCGAACCGAATTCGCATGATAACCAAACCAAATATTTCTGCCGGTTGGATTACTTGCTGAGAAAGAATTATAAATGCAAAATTGTTATAAAATATAATCATAAAAAAGATAATAATTATTTTAAATTATAAATTGCATTTTATTTATATAAAAAAAAAGGCAAATTGTCTTCTCATTAGTTTTTAGGAATCAGAGAAATCTCTTCTTCACCTACACAGCCTTGCAGCATCCAAAGCTCAAAAATTCAAAACTACAACATAAACAAACAAAATTCTCAATTGTAACAGAATTCAACATAATTCTCTATTGTAACATAATTCTCTACTGCAATTGATAGAGAAGTTGTTGGACGAGAAAAGATCCAGGCCCACAACTTGAAGAGTTTACACAAGGTGATCCAACAAGAAGGCTGGGAAAGGAAAAGAAGCCGAGTTGGCAGTAGTTAGTTAGGGAAATGGGGAATATGTATATATAGGGGAATCATTAGAAAGGGAAGGTATCGAGAGAATTGTTGGATTATTTAGCGTGAGTAAGTGAAGGAAGGAGGCAGTGTTTGGCTGCCCTTCCTGGAGTATAGGCCCTTATTGTTTACTCTTTTCTTGTTCTTATTTCCATTTTCGTTCTTCTTATTGGAACAATTCATTGTATTGAACTCTTCACAGAGTAATATACACAGCTTACTACATTTGTCTCTTGTTGTGTGATTAGTTTATTAGATTGTTTATCATTCTTTGTATCAATTGATCCGACCTGCCAGATAACCAACAGAGACGAGATACCAAAGTCTCTTTTCTCGAGGAGATGACAATGAGAATCGGATAAGGGAACTAGTATCTCGTATACAAGAATTAACCAACGTTGTAACAAAAATGCAACAGAGTGCTCGCGTGATGAAGCAAAAAATCGAAGAGTTCCAGACACTGGTTTTGGGTTGGATGAAGAGGATGCAAAAGCAACCCTCCATGGAAGATGAGTATAGCTCAAGAGGAGGCACTAACTTGATAGGTACGGGGTATACATCTGGTCAGACTCCAGGACAGACAATGGAATTCAACATTAAACCAAACTATTTTGTAGATCCAAATGGCCTTTTTAAGAAGATGAAACTTTCGAGTTTTAATGGGACTGATTCTCGAGGCCGGATTACTAAAGTAGAAACCTACTTCTGAATCAATCAAATACCCGAAAGAACATCCGAAAGTCAAAAATATTTTATTAGGCCATGGAAAGTATGGGTCATGGTGAGTCTGAGGTTAAAATTTGAAGTGAAACTGGGATCAAATAGACCTCTAAAAGTCAAAAATACGAAAAATGTAGCGAGTAAATTTTTCTGGTAGAGAATGAGACTTAATTTTGCATAAATTTTTAAAAATAGCAAATCAACTCCAAAAATTACCAGATTTTGCATGTCTATATGAATTTTTATGTATAATATTTTGGTAATGAGAATTAAATTTTTCGGTGATACCGACAGTTATCAAATCAGACTGATAAGTTTGAATCGGATCGATAACGGACTCCGATTGAGCCAAAAATCTATGTACTAGCTATTTTTGATGTGATAAAAATGATGGAATTATTTTTAAAGTGATTTGAAGTGAAGAAGAGAGAAAAATTGGATTGGGCCTTAAATGCCCTATAATGGGCCTTAATTTTAAATTGGGCTAAGCTCATTAATCAAGTCCAATTTTGGGCCCATTAAAGGAGTATAAATAGTTGGAAAAATTTGGAAATAACCCAAAAATTTTCAGCTTTCCCTTCTCCTCTTGAGGTGGCCAAATATGGCTTCCCTTTCTTCTCTCTCTCATTTTCTTTCAATCCACTCCAAATCACCACTAAATCCCAACATACAAAATGTTATTCCATCTCTCTAGATCACCCTAGTGGCCTCAAAAAAGTGATTTGAATAAAAGAAGATAAGAAATTAAGTGGAAAAAGAAAAAAGGGGTAAGATGAAATTTAAGAAATTAATTGATTTTGATTGATTCTTTAGTGTTTTCTCATGATTTTTGAGGTGTAGAACCTAATTATGAGCTTAAATTTTTCATTTGAGGACAAAAAAGGATTTAATGAGATTATTTGGCCGGCCATGATAGGATCAAGTGAAGAGGACGAAGTTTTCATGGATTAAAACAAGGAAAAGGGGGCTTAGGCACCCATAAGCAAGAAAAAAATGTAAGTGGCTATAAAATCCTTTGATTTTTCATTATTGTGAATTAATTTCTTTTATGTAATTAGGGTAAAAATTGTTAAAGTTCTTAAATGATGAAATAAGTTAGGGATAAATGAAATTGAATTATAAAAAAGACTAAATGAAAGTTAAATTAGAAGAAAGAAAATTTTTAGGAGGGTTTATTATAGGCGGCCGAATTGTTCACCAAGGCAAAAAATGTGAAATTTTGCATGTCATTAATATATGTTAGTCTAATTAATTATAGAAATGATAATTTGTGTCCATGAATTTTTATTGGATATTTGAAATTTATTTTGGAATTTTTAAGCCTATGTAACGTGTACATACATAGTGAAAGATGTAAAATATTGTGAAATAATTGATAATTTTAGTGGAATATGATAATAATTAATAAATAATGCATAAATAAAATTTATTGAAATTTATTGAAATTATTATAATTTTATTGAAGAATAAATATGAATATGTATAAAAGAAAGTATTGAAGTAGTAATGAATAATTGCATAAAAATGTGAAAGAAAGTAAATTAATATGAAATTAATTCACAGTTAACGAAAAAAATAAAAAATCAATCAATAAAATTTTTGGAATAATTATTGAGCTTTAAAAGAAATAAGAATAATGAACTATTGGAAAATAATTCGTAAAATGAGTAAAAATGATGGAAAGTGTAAAATGACGAGCATACGAATAATTATAGAATATGTATGAATTATTAGAGGAAATTCTAAAATTTAATATGAAATATGTTTAATTAAAGATATTGAATTATTGAAAATAATTCAAGTAACAAGAAAAAGGAAGTAAATTAAATTGAATTAATTCATATTTTGGATAAAAGAATTGAAAAAAAGTCAAGAGATGAATCTCCAAAAAATAAAATAATGAATTATATTAATATAAATCTTAATTGTTCAAAAAGTTATAAAATAAATGTTTGACTAATTTATCAAAATAAATTAGTCAATAAAAATTATTAAAAGAATGAATTATTATAAAATAATTCACCAACTGAATAAAAGTTGGCATACCCAAATGGATAAAATTTCGAACAAAACAAGGAAAAGAAAAAGCGTTAAAAAGCCAATTTTTGAATTATTTGGAAATAATTTACAAATGATAAAGCAGAAAGAATAAAAGAAATAGTGAATTATAATGCTATAATTTCAAAAATGTATAAAGGACTGAAAAGTTTTAAGCGTCCGAGTGAATTATTAAAGAATAATTCACTAAAGTGATTAAAAAGATAAAGTGAGAAAAAGGTAAAAGAAATAAAAAGCTATTGAATAGTCAAAAACATTAAAAATAGTGCGATTGACAAAAATATATTGTATCAAGAAATAAAGGAAAGAAACTAAGGATTTTTAAATGTTTAAAAATTATTTCAAATATAATTGATTGTTTTGCCCTTAGCAATAGTTAGGTAATGATATTCTCGTTAAGGATATAATTGGCTAGCCATAGGGATACCCTATACCGCGGTGCAAGTCATGACGACTTGTTTTGCTATGGTGGGTAGGATCTCTGATCTCCATAGCTTCAATGTTTTAAGTGAAAGTGAAAGTGAAATATTTTTTGAGAAATGGTCCCTTGGGGATCATTTCTCTCTCAGTGGGACATTTGGGTTCATGTCCCGTATATATTTTTTGAAAATCCTGTCTTATTGCACTAGGGGCCTATTGAAATGGATAAATCAGCATGGTCTAATGAATTAAATGTAAAGTTTATAATGAAAAATGATTTGTTTGAAAGAAAATGAAAAGTTGGGATAAAACTGTAATTTTTTCCAAAAATTGTGATTAATCAGCAAAAATGAAAAAGAAATATTTTATAAGAATAAAATATTAAATGAAGATTAAATTAAGTTTCTGTAAAGAAAAATAGAAAGGTTTAAAATGAATTTTTATATGAAAAAGATAAATTAAAATTAGTTGGTATTTTATGTATCAATTATTGTTTTGAAAAATAGCAAGTTTAGAAAAATGTACTAATTTCCTATTCAAAGTCAAAAGTGATAACAATATCCTTAAGTGAAAATTTATGCCTAAGTAATGAATCCTGAAAGAAAAGTTAAATGAAAAGTAAAAAAGATAAAAAGGAAAACAATTGTTCAGTTAGAAAGAGAAAAAGATATCAAGTTCTAAAATAAATACTTGAATAGGTTCAAATGTAAAAAGAAAAAAATAAAGATTTGTATACAAGTGTCCCAAAATAACTATAATACTTTGTATTAAAGGCTAAAAGACTCGGAAATAGTAATGTGTTAATTAGTTAAAAAGCTAAAATAAAATAAAGAATAAATAACGAAAAATTATAATGATATCACACATTGGAAAATTATTTAAAAAATTCTAGGATTAGTAGTCACCACTGAGCATATCTAGTGCTCAGCACGTAGTGTTTACTGCGTGCAGGTTATGAAGTGATGCGGGAGCATAGTACACAGTGGAGTAAGATCGGAAAAGAAGAAATAGTGCTAAATCGAGTTCTATTATGGCATGTATATACATAGACAATTAAGGTAAAAGATTGAACTGTATTTTGGTTATTATTGTTGTGATGATTGATGGATGAGTGTCAATGATAGATTTTGCATGAATTTTATTAGTGCATGTTTAATTGTTTAAAACGTTATCGAATGAATAGAAATTTTGATGTAAAGGTATTAAAGTATATCGAATTGATCGAAAAAAAATTTACCGTTTATCGATTACTTGGATCTGAATGAAACTATTCTGTTAAGGGCTTTACAAAATGCGGCTGAGATTTGTATGGAAGGGCCTACCATTAATCGGTTTTCCATGCTTTTTAACAACCAACAGAAGTTGACCTGGGAGTGATTCAAGTCGAAATTCATGCGACGGTTTAATGGTTATCGATCCATCAGCCCATTTGAGGTATTAGCCGACCTCCACCAGTTCGAAAGTGTAGAGGAGTATATTAAGCTATTTGAATTAGTGGCTGCTTTTGCTCCTGGATTACTAGAGGAATAGTACATCGGATACTATGTGAGTGGCCTTAGGGAAGAAATTAAAGGCTAGATTAAGGTTTATCAGCCTGAAGATCGAGTGGAGGCCATGAGGTTAGCAAGATACATCGAAGCTTCTCTGCAGATAGGAAAACAAGGTCGGGATCTTCCAAGGCAACTGGCTTTTTAATGAAGGAGATGCAAGGGAAGAATCAAATGGGCCACAACGTAGGCAACTAGCTTTTTAATGAAGGAGATGCAGGGGAAGAATCAAATGGGCCACAACCTAGGCAACAGGCCCAATAGATATGGGTTTTCCCAAGGGCTAACATTTTCATCTTGGCCCAACTCCATGTTGGTAATCCATAACACAACACTCACCCACCTCATTGCCATCAAAACCTAATCGCTAGGGAAATCAATAGTCGGTAGTTCGGCACCTTACCAAGACGGAGTGAGAGGAATGCTGAAAAAAAGGGACTATGCTTCTAGTGTAGCCAGAGCTATTCTTCTCAGCACAAATATCCCAAGGCTCAGTTGAAGGTGATGCTATTAGGAGAGGGAGAAGACATGAAAGATGAGGAAGAATTTTATGACGTGGAAAACAAGGAGGAAGAAAACCCAGCTAATGGAGAGTGTAAGGCCCTTGACTTGCATAGTCTTACCACCAAATTGGAACGCTCGCCGAAAGTAATAGGGATTTAAGCACCATCAAATTGTTAGGGACCACCAACAGAATTCCAACCATGATGCTTGTGGATAATGGGGCTACCCATAACTTTATCTCTTCATAATTGGTGTCAGTACTGGGCCTTCCAGTAAGTCCTATCAAAACTCTTCACATCCGGTTAGGGGATAGGAATCTGATTGGGGTAGACATAAAATGCACTAGGATCTCCATTCAGATAGGGGAGTATAGTTGCAATTTGGATGCTTTGGTGACTGATTTGGGGTGGTTAGATGTGATCTTAGGAGTTGAATGGCTATGCACTTTAGGAGATGTCACAACAAATTGGGCATTGGGATCGTTAAAATTTCTTATACAGGGGAAAAGGGTAGAGCTACGACGGCTTACTGAGGAACAAGGGACATTACAACCATTGCAAACTTGGGTAAATGGCTACCTTAACTAGCTCTCAAACGAGACTAGCAGCTCTTCTCATGCATCGTTCCCTCAATTAGACCATTTATCCGACCACCAAAGCCAAAAGATGGGTGTTTTGTTCCTCAAGTACAAGTGGGTGAGACGGCATGTTTACCACCTAAGCAAGCTATGGAGCATTCCATCAATCTTCAATCGGGACAAGGTCCTATTTGTGTGCAGCCATATCAGTATCCCCACCACCACAAGGCAAAAATTCAAAGGCAAGTGGGTGACATGTTTAAACAGGGGATAATTAAGCACAATCAGAGTTCTTTTTCAAGTTTGGTGATCTTAGTTAAGAAGAAGGATGAGACATGATGGGTGTGCATCGACTACCGAGCCCTTAACAAAGTTACCGTAACAGAAAAATACCTAATTCCTATTATTGAGGAGTTATTTAATGAATTGGGTGGGGCTATATACTTCACAAAACTAGATCTCAAGTCGGGATACCATCAAATCTGGGTACTGGAGTCACACATTGAGAAAACAACTTTCCTCACTCATGATGGTCATTACAAGTTCTTCGTGATGCCCTTCGGATTGACCAACGCACCTACTACATTCTAGTCAGTAATGAATGACATCTTGAGGCCTTTGTTTTGAAAGTGTGTCTTAGTGTTCTTTGATGACATCCTTATTTAAAATCGCACATAGGCTGAGCACCTACATCATGTTGAGTTGGTTCTCGACATTTTGGCAGCAAACCAATATGTGGTTAATAGTAAGAAGTGTAGTTTTAGGTAATGGTCGATTGAGTACTTAAGCCATGTGATTAATGGTGAATGGGTGTTAGTCGATTCAAGTAAAGTTAAAGCAGCGCGGGATTGGCCTACTCCCACCACAGTCAAGGGTGTGCATGGTTTCCTTGGGCTCACCTGGTATTATCGAAAGTTTATTAAAGGGTATGGGAAGCTAGCTAAATTGCTAACTGAATTGACAAAGAAGGATGGTTTTAAATGGAATCTTGCAGCACAACAAGCCTTTGAAGTCCTTAAACAAAAGCTAACATCAACCCCATTATTAGCCTTGCCAGACTTTTCAAAGCCATTTGAACTTGAATGTGATGCATCGGGAGGAGGAATAGGGGCGGTTCTCATGCATGATCGATGACCAATTGCTTAATTCAGTAAGGCTTTATCGCCACAAAATCTCATCAAATTAGCATACGAGAAGGAAGTCATGGCCATTGTCTTGGCAATCCTCCATTGGCGACCATATTTGTTGGGGCATTCCTTTGTAGTTTGCACAGATCAGCAGAGCATCCACCAATTGCTGCACCAACGAATCACCACCATGGATCAACAGAACTGGCTTGCTAAATTAATGGGTTATATATTTGAAGTGAGATACAAATTTGGGAAGGATAACCGCGTTGTTGATGCTCTATCAAGGTCCATGGGTATGATAGGGGAGTTACAAGCTATCTCGATTATGCCTCGTTGGTTAGATGGGTCTGCTTTGAACCATGGAGTGGACAGTGATCCGCAGTTACAAAAAATAATTGCAAATTTGCGAGAGGATCCACGCTCCCATCCTGGCTTTGTAGAACGCCAAGGTAACCTCTACTTTAAAAATCGGTTAGTTATCCCTGTTTCTTCCCACTAGATTCCTATTCTTCTATATGAGTTCCACTCTAGTCCATCTAGTGGACATTCTGGTTATTACCAAACCTATAGGTGACTGGATTCACTCTTTTATTGGGTGGGTATAACTAAAACAGTGCAACGATTTGTCCAAGCATGTAATGTCTGCCAGCTATTCAAAGCCTCCACTATGGTTTCTGGAGGATTACTACAACCTTTGGCTATCCCTGAACAAATTTGGGAAGACATATCAATGGATTTCATAACTGGGTTGCCACGTTCCAAGGGATTTGACACCATTTGGGTGGTGGTGGACCGATTTTCAAAGTATGCTCACTTCATCCCATTGAAACATCCATTTATAGCTTGATCTTTGGATGAAGTCTTTCTTATGGAGGTTATCCAACTTCATTGGCTACCAAAGTCCATTCTCAATGATTGGGATCCATTGTTTGTCAGCAGGTTTTGGCAGGAAATCTTCAAGCTGTAGGATACTCAACTCAATTTTAGCTCTGCCTACCATCCATAAATTGATGGCCAAACAAAAGTGGTGAATCGATGTGTCGAAACTTACTTACGATGCTTTGCGACTGATCAACCTAAAACCTGGTCTTCTTGGATGTCCTGGGCAGAATTATGGTACAATTCTAACTACCATGTATCCATTAACACTACTCCCTTTGAAATGGTTTATGGATGCAAGGCACCAACTATTTTCCAATTGGTTCCGAGGGAGATTCAATTAGCAGAAGTGGGGCAGGATTTAATGGATCATGATAAAGCTTTGTGCCAGCTGAAGTCCCACTTAGCTCGGGCCCAATCTAAGATGAAGGGTGCAGCAAATCAGCACCATCGGTAAATGGAATTCCAGGTGGGAGAATTCGTCTATGTGGAACTACGCCCTCATCGCCAACATTCAGTGATTGCTAGGATTACTCCTAAGCTGGCTCCCCGATTTTATGGTCCTTTTCCTATACTCCATCATCTTGGGCCAGTTGCTTATAAGCTGAACTTACCCCCTGGAACTAAAATACATCTAGTCTTTCATGTGTCTTTACTGAAGCATGCCATTAGACCAGTTCCAGCAGTGTCTACTCTTCCTGCAGATATGGAACCTAATGAGGTAACTTTCCCTAAGCCTCTCTGTATTTTGGCAAAGCGTACCATCTCCAAGCATGGAGAGGCTACTCCATAATGGCTTATCCAATAGAGTGATGGGGGCATTGAGAACGCTATGTGGGAGGATGAGTTTATGATCCGACATTAGTTTTCGGATTTCAGCCTTAAGGACAAGACTACTACCCCAATCGGTGCCAATGATGGAAAAGTTACTGGACGAGAAGAGATCTAGGCCCATAGGCCCACAACTTTAAGAGTTTACATAAGGCGATCCAATAACAAAGCTGGGAAAGGAGAAGAAACTGAGTTGGTAGCAGTTAGTTAGGGAAATGGGGAATATGTATATATAGGGGAATCATTAAAAAGGGAAGGTATCGAGAGAATTGTTGGATTATTTAGTGTGAGTGAGGGAAGGAATGAGGCAGAGTGTTTGGTTGCCCTTTCTGGAGTATAGGCCTTTACTGTTTACTCTTTTCTTGTTCTTATTTCCATTTTCGTTCTTCTTATTGGAATAGTTCATTGTATTGAACTCTTCACAAAGTAAATACACAACTTACTACATTTGTCTCTTGTTATGTGATTGGTTTATTAAATTGTTTATCATTCTTTGTATTAGCAATGGAAATCTAAATAAAAAGGTTAAAGTTTTTATAGACATCCAAATAAATATGGATAGTGGCAGAATCATAATTTTTAAAAGGTTTCTTAAATGAAAAATAACTTGCTATTGTTCCATGCCTGTAGTTGTCTGCAAAAGGAAATAATTTCTACATATTTATATTTATAGTTAAGAGTCAAATAACATAGCAATGCAAGATTTACATATAATAGCCTGTAATAACACCCTGAACTTAATGGCAATCCAAACTAACAGCAATAATAATTATCCAATGTAAAATATAAAGCATGAATTCAATAGGAAGCATAAAGGGATTTTAAATGATTAAACATGACATCAGTTATCAAAAAGGAATGCTTACTAAAGTAGTAAATGGGACCTGAACAAATTCAACTCAAGCAAGATAACTAAGTGTGTATGACCTTTTAGCCATTAAACATAACTGATAGGACAATTTATCTGCACAATGTAGTACTAAAAATCACTCATTCCCTACCATTACAAGAAGAGCAACAAACAAAAATGAATTTCTATAACAAACCCATTATAAAAACAAGTAATGCTACCATAAGTTTTTGGTACTTTATTGTCACAATCCCTGTAGTTGAAAATCACTATTCTAGCTGCCAACCTAGACAAGTATATGCAGCAATTAACCAGCCAGGAACCCAACAACTAAACGATAGAACAATGTATCTCTAATAGCTATATTCCATATGAGAATAAACAATAACCACACTAATTGCTAAGTTTACTTTGTTAATTTTGAATTCCAATTTCAACACAATTGTCATCCATCCACTCAGCTTGTATTTTTTGAATGATTATAACTAGGTTTCAAACAAATAGAGGCAAATGAATTTCATAATTTACTTTGTAGATTGCTGTTTTTGCTAAATCATCACTTGAAATTCAAGTCTTTGTGAATGAATAGAGCATTATTAAGATAAAATGATTTTCTCCTTTTTTTGAGAAAAGAAAAAGGAAGTAATATTTGCGGTACATGGTTATGTAGTATAAGTTTAGGGACCCGACCCATGTCCTTAACCAAGGAAAGCAAAGGGCATTCCAGCTAATACAACACTTTCTAATTATCTAACATCTCTCGTTTATCAAAGTGCTCCTATACTTTTGCAAAACACGCACTTTTCGACATTCAGATTTACTAGAGAGAGCCCAAACACATAGGCCCACTTAACATTCTTCCACCAGCAAAGTGCATGTTTTTCTGCTTCTGTACTATTATTATACACCAATGATTTGCCAAACCATTCCCTCTATAACTATTTAACTACATTAAAATATAAAATTCCATGGGGAAAAACATCCCATTTCTATTTCCTTAACTCCTGGATTAATCATTCTTATCTGTGTTGCTCTAGAAAATCATCAACTACTATTGGATTTTCTCTTGGAAAATACAAATGTCAGTGTTATGTCAGCAATTAGTTGATAATTTCAATCTTAATAGGAACCAATATATAGCATGAAAAATGATTAAGGAATTGGATAACTATATCTAGAAATGGAAAGCATAGCACACACACAACCACTATCATAACATAAGATTAAAGACAAAAATCTTCTATATTTAAGAACGTACCATCTAAACATCGCATGAAACATGTACCTTAACATTCTATATCTATTGTGATGGTGAATCCAAAACCAAAGAATAGCAGGGCCTACATTTTACCAGATGCCAGAAGCCAATAGGAAGACAACTTGGACTAATAAGGCATATAGGTTAAAAATCTGACTTTCCCACTATTAAAAGTAAATTAAACATATAAATATCAAAAGTATGAGAAAGAATAACAGTTGATTTACATTGCAGGTCAAAAATCTATGGGAAGGGAAAACAATGTAGGCTTGCTCTACCTGGAGCAAATATGGGCATGAAAACCTAATAAGGACTTGCATGATAATTATGAAAATTCTATAATCCATACCAAATTATGAAACGTGTACTTATTCTGTACATAGATTTATTTCATAATCCATATCAAATAAATAGAGGCCAAAAACACCAGACTCTAGTCAAAGCAATTAAATATCAATAGCAAGATAAACAACAATATAAAGACTTGCAAATTATAGGGCTCTCTCCTTGTCACACAAATCATATAATTTCGTATTAATAGTGCTAATATATGACATACCACGTTAGGACTAGTTGTTATTGCCACAAGTTTTAACCTGAGATGTATGGAGAAGGTTTAATTTCATTGTGTCTTAAAAACAATAATTAATTAGGACATTGTTATGGCCATAAGTTTGAGGGCACTTAAGAATTGTTCCTTCTTTTCACACAATACAATTACCATTGCAAAAAAAAAACACACAATAAATTTATGACTTCAAAATTCCAAAATTCAATCAGATACTTAATAATTTAGCAAGAAAAGAATCATGAAGTATAAGAATTGCAATTACCTTGTCTATCGAAAATGAAGTAAACAGAATCTCCTAAAGTATAATCGAAGGAAAGACTTCAAGCAGCCACATACAAAATCTCCTAAACCCCAAAACCAACAGAAGTCAGAGGTGAATTGGAGGACAAGAGAACACGCAAAGAAAAAGTGAGGAACAAGCGAGTCAGAGTTCGGCGACGACTGTCGGTGGAAAGGGACAGAGGCAACGAGTGGGAGCACTGGACGGAGAGAGAGAAAGCTATTACCTCACAAATCGTGATTTTGAGCGAGTTGGAAGGGGAAGACTTTGGTGTAGGGGTGTGCAGCGATCGAACCAAATCAAAATAATCGAAAATCAATTTTTAAAAATTTAGCTAACTAAACTAATCTATTTTAATAACAGAACCAAATTTTTTGATCGGTTCAGTTAACCGAAAATCGAAAAATTAAAACTATTTTTTAAAAAATAAAAAAAAATTCTAAAAATTATATAAAACTACAAATTATATTATACTAAAGTAACAACATCCAAATACTAAAGTCTTGGTCAAGAAAACATTTTGGACATCCAAATACTAAAGTCTTGGTCAAGAAAACATTTTGTGTTCTTGAAGATGGAAGCAATTATATCACTGGCTATTCATTTTGGTGGTGAGCTTTTTTTTATATTAATTTTTCTTGATTGAATAATGTTTCACTAGCAAGTGATGGTGCCAACTTCATAACTAAACAGAAATGAAACTCAAGAAACAACCTTCATCTATTTCAGTCGCTTTTAGTAGTATACTTTTTTCTATAAGAAAGATCTGGCATGTTATCTTTAAAGATATGCCTACAAAATTGAGACATGAAAGAGCATGAGAAAGAATACAATGCGATTATAAATTGATATATAGATTTATTTGCTTAAAGTTATAGAGAAAGATAATACAAGAACACCCTGGAGAATGGTAAACAAGCCAATACAGGTTATGGCAGCAACCAATTTCTTGAAATTATAGCTCGTCTTAATTTCTAGAATAGTCGATTCCAAGCTTCCAACACAAGTCTAGCTTTGATCTTCTTTCTCAATTTTAGGTATATTTATGTGTATAAATATGCTTTTCCTAAATCTTATATATACATATTTATAATATGCATTTAAACTTATTAAATCAATAACTCAAGAAAAAAAAGTGACATTTTTACAATTAGATCTACTCTCAGCTTTGGAGCAAGCTGAATCAAGAATGAGAATATTCTTATGCTTATTCCCAAGCTTTTGATATTCATTTTTTAAGGGATATAATTAATATGCAATTATTAAAATACAATTTCATAAAATCCAAGACTTAACCAATCCAAAAGTGAACTTCATTTTATTTGAAAATTTCTGGGTAACAGAATCACCATCATCAAGGACAAAAATAAAACACCACCATGTGGATCGACCAAAAAATTGATAAAATCGATTAACAAAAACAAAAAGGAAAAGGAAAGAAGATAAAAAGAATAAGAAACAAAGAGCTATACATTTTCTGATGGTTTCGATTTCGGCCAGACAAACCAACAAAGGGAAAATATCTAGTTTAAAGAGGACAGTGGAAATGAAATACATACCTTCTCCTGCTCTGATGATCGGAGGGATAAAGGGCGGCGAATAACTACTCTGATGATTGAAGGGAGGGGAGAGGTAGCAGTATCGTCGATACGACAGACAATAGACTAGAGGAGAGGAGAAAATCGGCTACTGGTACGTGGGTTAGGGAAAAAATGAAGGGAATAGGGATACACAAACACATAAAATGTTAAATCCCTTAAGCATAAACAATACGAAGTAGTTTTAAGTGAAACTTCGGTCGGTTCGGTTTTTATAATATTTTTTTCTCCAAAAATCTATTTGAACCAATAAAATTGAATTTTTTTTAAAATTTAAAACAAAATTGAACCAAAAATTTAAACCAAATTAAAAAATCAATCGATTTCGTTTAATTTTTTGGTTTTAACCAAAGTTTGCTCACCCCTACTTTGGTTAACTGAAGAACTAGAAAAAGCTCGTTAAGCATCTATTTTGGATCCAAACGGGTTAAGGTTGGGGCGGGTGAGTTTTGGATTGGCCTAAATGGACATTTTTTGAATTGGATTTGTGTTTGTGTTATTTTTTTAAGCAGATTTGTATGATATTTTAAACGAAAAATTTACACAAAATAACACTTTTTAATTTTACTTTTTAAAAATATATTTAAATAATTTCAAAGTTTTAAAAATACCTTTTATTTTTAATTTTGCATTTTTTGAAATATCTATTTTTCAAGTTAAACCCTAATTTATGATTTGAAAATATATTTTTCTTCCAATCTCTTTTTCTAAAGTTATTGTTCTGCCAACGACGGTGCTTCATCTTCAATTTATTATAGGAGCTCCAAGTGCATTTATTTTCTAATTTTACCATCGCTGATTGTTCATTCACCAAAGCATTATTTGGTATTAATTATTTTTCTGTCAATTAATCTTGTATTTTTTCTTCTTTTTTTGTTTCCTTCACTGTTTCTCTAATTTGCTCTTTATTTCTCTTTCAACAGTTAAAAATTCAATAATCTTGTGCTTTTTTTTCTCATCTTTTTCTCTATTTTGTATTTATTCATCTTTTTTTGTACTCTTAGGATTTATCATTTTTAGGATTTTTTTGATAAGTTTTATATTTTGGTTTGTGGTTTTGATTCTTTTGGATTTGTGGGATTTAGTTTTTTTATGTTTGAAGAATTCAAGTTTTGGATTTATGTTTGGTTGCTAAGAGAGTAAACAGTGATAAAAGTTCATGTTTGGGTTTATGTTTGGATTTGTTGTCAAAACAAATTCAAAATAAGAGTGTGGGGATTTAAAGATTGGAGATGTGTGCAGCATTAGTGAAGTTGATCGTGGAGTTTGTAATGGTTTTTGCTAAAGCTATTGGAATTGTAATCCACCAAAATAATTCTCCTTACTTATAATCCCAATTCTTTGCTCACTACAAAAAAACTGTTAATTTTTCTTCGCTAATTACCTATTTTCCGTCGCTAATTTAAATTAGCGACGCTGCGATGAATAGTAGCTAATAGGCCAGTCGCGAATATATTAGCGACGGAATTCAAAATCAGTCGCTAATTTTTTTTTCGTCGCTAATTTATATTCCTAACTAGTCGTCGAATTATAATAATAATATTTAGCGACTACATTTTCCATCGCTAATTAAAGATTTAGTGTAAAATTTAGCGACAAAATAGTTGTCGCTAATTTGGTCGCTAATTATTTCTTAAATTCTATCTATTACACATTAGCGAGCGACAATTGTTATCGCAAATCCGTCGCTAAATTATTGCATGATTGAATTTTTTCTTTTGCTGTATTTTAAAATTTTCATCCTGTACACAATATAAATAATAATCTTATATTATAAAATTCATATATAATAGATACAAATTTAAATAACAATTTTATATTTTCATATATATATAATTTGTAATGAATTCATTACAAATAAAGAGTTAACATAAAAAAACAATATATAAAACAAAGTATTATTTATACAATTCATTTCCCTAAAATTAAAAGCAAATTAAATCTTTACAATTTCCTATCAAACATAGAATTAGCTCCTAGCTAATATTGTTGTAGTACCCTAAGCCTAAATGCAGTCCCTCTTTACTGATAGTTTGTGACCAAAAATACGTGAACCTTGTTGGCGGTAAGGATTAACTCCAGCAAAGCCTTCATTCTCTCAGCAATCCATTCCCTGCGCAGCCGTATCTAGCAGAGGAAAGAATGAAAAGCTGATACAAACAGCAATCATATAGAAACAGCTACCAAAAATTGTTGAAAAGTTGCGCTTATTCTATCATTGAAACAAACTGCCTATTGTTAAAGCTTCACAAATATTGAAACCTCAACATTAATCTCATACATAATGAATCTATTAGAAGAAAAGAGAATGTTATAGAAAGAAAACCATGAAAATAAGTTTCTTTAACTTGCAAACTAAACGTAACTCTAATAATCAACTTGCAAACTAAACGAAACTCTAATAATCATATCTGACACATTCAAAGCATTACCTTAAATATACTCAAGAACTTGATATAATAATGAATATTGCTAATAACAAACATACATGAATTACCATGTGATATCTCCAAAGCAAAATCAGGTGCATCAGACAGAATATTTGCAATCAAAACAGTAGCGATAGCACAAGAGTTTGAGACCTGCAAAGAGACATAGTCAACCAAGCATTGAGAATAAGTCAAACACCATTCCACTTCTATCTCAAACACAAAGAAAATGATGAAGTGAAAATAAAAGAAACAACCTTAACTCCATGGCAAGACATGTCAAAAACATAGAAATGAACAACAAAAGGTCAAAAATCCTTCATTTTAAATCAAAAATCCTGCAAAATAATTTAACCTCTCCTACTTGGTGACAATATTCACTACATCTCATTGGTATGCCTCACCACTGTTTAGCATTAAGTTATCCACAAGAAATTCTTTCATGTACACATCAAGCCATCTCAGTGGTTACTCCTAAAAGATAACAACTTTCCTATCCTATTCTAGCTATCTTCAAAAATTTTCAAGTTCCTTGATCTGATGCTCAAAGCGATAGTCAATGCACATCAAATGTTTAAACAGAAAAAACACATATTAAATTACTAGCAAGCTCAATGGCTGCTAAACGACTAAGTGGAGGCACCTCAAAAAGCTATACAATTGATACTAGTCATAAGATAACTAGAAATGAATTTGAAATATACTATTCAACCTAATTTCATGTCAAAATTTAGAATTTCTGGTGGAATCTACAGAAGCAGTAATAAAGTAAAATCCAACAAGCACCATAATTTCCACATAATTAAAAACCTAATTTGCTGGGACGAAACATTATAGCCAGCCAAGGACAGTGTAGCCTCTTGTCACATCCAAAAGTACAGGAAATTACCAAAGGGCTAATCAACAACGAGAAATTCACAAATGTATCATGATCAAACTTCCCAATACAAGCAACAAGCATTTTAGCCAAAGAACCACTCCAAGCAGAAGAAACCATCAATGTATATTTTGCTTTAGTTTTTCAAACTTTCAACCTTCAACATGCTATCAGCTACACAACATTAAAAGGGAAAGAATGAAAAGTAGAACCACCAATGATTAAGTAATAGTGGCCTGTAAATACCTCTGCCTTATCAGGGAGTCTAACTAGGTCACACATTAATTGAAAAAGTTCCCTTTTAGAACAAATCTCTTGGGAATGGCCATCGACAGTGGAAAGAGCTTCAATTGCACGAAGAATTACATCAAGAACAGCATATCTGAAAGATTACATGAACTGAAAATCAAATACAAAGAAAATAAGCAATCAAAAAAACATATGTAAAGGGAAATGTGAGATAATCATAGGGAAAAATATGAGATAAAAAAGGTGGAACTTGCCAGCAAACAATAAGTCTAAGGACAAATATCAATAAAGACATAAAAAACTTGATGTTGTTGTTTGTTGTGAACCTCTAAATTCAGATAAAGTCATATGTTTCAGGAATTTTTTCACCTGATAATGTGCTAATTTCAAATTTCAACAGACTGACTAATAGATTTGACAAACCCAGATTCACCAGACAGGGAAGAATGACAGATGAAACTTCCTACTGACTCTCAAGAATGGCTAGTAATAATCCTACACTCTGTTAGAAAAGGAAGAATCTTTAGCTAGTGAATGCAACATAAGTTAACCAAAAAGAAAGTTGAGGAATTACAATGAAATTATATATGTGCAAGTTACGGGACAATAACATACACAGAGAAAGGGCAAGCATAGAAAGAACGTAAAGAAAATAGAAGAGGAATGGGCATTACTTTTCCCTTTCTTGCACACTTTTCTCAAGAAAGAAAGAAAGACAATGAGTAATGCAACAGTTACAGCTTTGGACAAGCAATCCTAGCACTCGCTTGCACTCAAATCCTGTGCTAAAATGTAGTCTAGCAGAATGATTTATTTAAGCATGACCACAAAGAAGTTCCACTATAATTAACTTATTTTGGAACTAAGCTTTCATGAAAACTATATATATACACACACACACACCCCATTAGTTAAGAATTTAAGCAAAAATGCTAAATAATAGCTGTTTAAAATAATTCCCAAATACAAAATAGAAAAACTTCTTACTTTGATATCCAAAACTATATCTTTATTATCTTTCCCATTATAAAACTTTAGAATTTTATATCATCATGCATTAAACTTAAGTAATTAAGCAATTAATGTTCATTATGGTATGCTACAACTATTTCAAAGTCAAAAGGATGCTATTAAATTAAGATTGGATTTAAAGTGCAAGAGAGGAAAATTGAACAGGGCAAAATCGAGATAGTCCACTCGGTTGAGTGCTTATACCACCCAACTGAGTGTTATTCTTCAGTCCTAAGAACCAATCCCTGCATTTGCCATCTTAATCTCACACCAAAATGACTGAATTTTGATCTTAATTTCCCAACTATTAGCTTCTACTACTAAATCATTAAACACCTATTATATGTTACTTAAAAACATTAGCAAATCTCCTTTCAATTATCTCAAGAAAATGTTAAGAAAATTGTGCAAAATTCACTTCATGAACTTATATGCAGTGATTGAATTCTGCAGCTCCCACTATTCTAATACATGAAGTAAACTCTAGTAACAACCCCAAACACCTTTGGTTCTTTAAATCAACTCAAAACTCAACTCACCATACTTTATTTATGTTTCAATTTTAAATCATTAAATATTTGTTTCCACTTTCCACTAATGCATCATTAGACACTTGATAATATGGTTAAAATATATTATGTTAAAGCATTAACAAACATCCCCGTTAAATCATCTTAGAGGATTTATATAATTCTTTACTTTCAAACATCATTTAATCTCAAATTCTTTTTAACACTGTAATTAAATCAAATTGCAGTAATCAGAGCAACACGTTCTTGAATTAAAATGAGAAACTATTCTTTAATTTTCACATGCTTTTCCCGATTTCATCAAACTCAAACATCCTAACAGATGAATTTTGGTTCCCCCTCAAATTTACCTAACTATCCTAGTAATTCAAAGCTCTAATTTTGGAGAATTTAGTCCATTGTAAATAAATACACCTAATGATATTAACAAGCAGAGTTTGATATTCTGCTATTGCATTCATCTCTAAAATGTCATCTTGATCATTCATAAAATCAACACATGCATAAATAGATTAAGCTATAATTCCCATACCTATTTTTTTCCCACCGGAATCTCATCGGAGCTCCGCCGGAGGAGCATCGGTGCTATCTGCTTGTAGCTGGAGTCACCAGAGTTATTACAACAAAAACTAAACTTACAGATCTTAAAAACTAATCTTCACCGTCCAAAATTAACAAAAAGGAGTTTTGAATCCACTCACCAAAAATCAGGCCAATCTAACGGTAAATGATTTTCCGATCGTTTTCGTATACAAAACTGGTCATTACGTAAAAAATCCAGAAAATAGCCTCTTTTTTGCAACAAAAACTAAACTTACAGATCTTAAAAACTAATCTTCACCATCAAAAATTAACAACAAGGAGTTTCAAACGTACTCACCAAAAATAAGGCCAATCTAATGATAAATGATTTTTCGATCGTTTTCGTATATAAAACTGGTCATTACGTAAAAAATCCAGAAAATAGCCTTTTTTTTGCAACAAACATTGAACTTATAGACCTTAAAAACTAATCTTCACCATCTAAAATTAACAACAAGGAGTTTCAAATGTACTCACCAAAAATTAGGCTGATCTAACGGCAAATGATTTTCCGATCGTTTTTGTATACAAAACTGGTCATTAAGTAAAAAAACCAGAAAATAGCCTCTTTTTTGCAACAAAAATTAAACTTATAGACCTTAAAAACTAATCTTTACCGTTCAAAATTAACAATTAAAAGTTTTGAACGTACTCACCAAAAATTAGGCCAATCTAACGGCAAATGATTTTTCGATCGTCTTCACATACAAAATTGGTCATTATGTAAAAAATCCAAAAAAATCCTTTTTTTTACAACAAAAACTGAACTTACAGATCTTAAAAACTAATTTTCACCGTCCAAAATTAACAACAAGGAGTTTCAAACGTACTCACCAAAAATTAGGTCAATCTAACGGCAAATGATTTTTCGATCGTTTTCGTATACAAAACTGGTCATTACATTAAAAATCTAGAAAACATTCTCTTTTTTGCAACAAATATTGAACTTACAAACCTTAAAAACTAATCTTTACCGTTCAAAATTAACAACAAGGAGTTTTGAACGTACTCACCAAAAATCAGGCCGATTAACGGCAAATGTTTTTCGATCGTCTTCACATACAAAATTGGTCATTATGTAAAAAATTCTGAAAATAGCCTCTTTTTTACAATAAAAACTGAACTTACAGATCATAAAAACTAATCTTCACCATCTAAAATTAACAACAAGGAGTTTCGAACGTACTCACCAAAAATCAGGCCAATCTAACGGCAAATAATTTTTCGATCGTTTTCGTATACAAAACTGGTTATTACGTAAAAAATCTAGAAAACAGCCTCTTTTTTGCAACAAAAATTGAACTTACAGACCTTAAAAACTAATCTTTACCGTTCAAAATAGCCTATATATTTATCTTTTTATCATCACTTTTTCTATTTATATTTTTCTTCGACAAACAAAATATTTTAATCCTCTTAACTTATCAAAATTTTTCAATTCAATCACTTAATTGAATTTATGTTCAATTGGGATCTTAAATCTCTAATTAAATGAAATACTTAACCGTTGAATCTTTACTTATACTATTCCGTATAAAAGTTGTTCAATTTGTATAAAACGGTGGAGAGATGTGAGGTAAGAGAAAATGTTATTTTTATATGTAGGGTTAATTTCTAAAATTACTAAAATACCCCTACCAAATTTCATCATTTTATCCTTGTATTCAACGATAATTTTGTAAATATATATAACTAAAATTTTTAATAATTTAAAATTTGCTCAAAATTTGAACAAAATAAAAATAAATTATAAATTTTTCATAATCATTTTAAATGAAATAATAAACTTTATATTATTATTATTATAATATAAATATTTATATTTATTATTTTTCATAATATGATTATATAATACTTATAACAATTACTTTATTATTATTATTAAAATGTAATTTTTTTAAATAAATAAGTTTATATTTGGGGATAATTGATAAAGAAATCAATAAAATTCCTAATAATTTAATATTTGATTTAAATTTTATAAAATAAAAATTAATTACAAATTTTTTTTATTATTATTTTGAATGAAATAATAAATTTTATATTACTGTTTTATAAATATTTATTTTTTTAATTTTGAACACGCAAATATATAATAATCGTAACAATTAGTTTATTATTATTATTATTAAAAATATAAATTTTCTAAATAAATAACGTTAGATTTTGGTATAATTGATAAAAAAATATTATCAACTTATAAAATAATTTCTAATTTTCTGTTACAAAATAAAATATTTATTTCATATGGTCTATATTAAAATTACTTAAAACTATACATAAATCATGTGAGTGAAATTAAAAAAAATATTTCTTAATTTATTTGCGACGGATTAGCGACTAAATACTTCCGTCGCTAATTGTATTAAAGTTACCAATTACTATTAGCGACAGATAAGTTTCTGTCGCTAAACCGTCTCAAAAAAGGCGCTATATTTTTCCTCCAAAATTAGCGACTAAAATGTTCGTCGCTAAATTTTCTGGAACTAATTTTGTTAATAAAAAATTATAAAATTTAGAGACGGAAATACTGGTCGCTAATTCCGTCGCAAAACATGGTGCGATACTTCCCGCCAATAATTAGCGACTGTTAATTCATTCCGTCGCTATTTCGTCGCAAAAAATTAAAAATATCCTCCCACGATGAATTGTAAAACAGTTGCGAATCCGTCGCTAAATGTGCAACGAAAATAATGCCGTCGCTAAATTAGTTGCTAATTGGCAGTTTTTTTTGTAGTGGCTCTTGTTCCTTTTGTTGCCTTTCTTCCTTGATTCTATATATTTTCTTTCTTCCTCCAGTAATTTTTTGGTTTGTGGAAGGTGGGTTTTGTATAGAAATGCAAGAGAGATTTGTAGTTTATGGATGTAAAATTATGGAAATTTTTGTTTTCTAAATTATAAGATTTCTTAATTTTTATTTTTGTTCAATTAATTCTCTGCAGATTATGTTTTAATTGATTAAATATTTCACTCATTTCAATCTACATTTCAATACCTTTTTTTGGTTTGTGGAAGGTGGGTTTTGTATAGAAATGCAAGAGAGATTTGTAGTTTATGGATGTAAAATTATGGAAATTTTTGTTTTCTAAATTATAAGATTTCTTAATTTTTATTTTTGTTCAATTAATTCTCTGCAGATTATGTTTTAATTGATTAAATATTTCACTCATTTCAATCTACATTTCAATACCTTTTTTCTTGCTTTATTTATGTCGTTATCTTTTGTTGATATTCCTCTACACCCACTTACAAAATCAGCTAGAGCTTCTTTTTGTTCATCTGTTGTTATCACCTAACATTATTGATTGTTTAAGTTGCCATGATTACCATGTAGTTGGCTTCTCTGCCTTGGATAATCAAGCTCTGCACTTGGCAAATATGATGATTTTATTATGTTAATTCTTTTTTTACTATAGTTCTACATGCAAGTTATCTTTTTTAGAAGCGAATCATTATTAGAGTTTGAAATTAATAACTCAAATATATTGGTCCGAATAAGCAAAATCTAATTGATAGATAAGTGGAGTAAAAAGATGTAATCTTTTACATGTAACCATTTTCATAATATGGTTTTTGTTGTTATTTATTTTTCATTTTGGTGCTATGTGATTTTTAGGTGTGGATATGCTTTCTGTTACAAATGTGGTACTCATTCAAGCACTATAACTCATGCTTGCCTTAACCCTAAGTGTAAGGCATAGATTAGCACACAATTCTTACAATTTATTTTTTTTAGTGAGTTATCATTAAGTTATACTACATTCTATATGGGTTTGATTTCATGTAAAATATTCTCAATTTCTTTGTTAAGCATAAAATTTCACCATCATGCTATTCTTTTTTTTTCCAAAAAAAGAAAAGATTATCTAATATTTAATAGCAATCGATGTAGTCTTTGACTGGATAAGCCATTGATTTCAATTATTGATCTACATTTATGTTATTGTTAGAGGTTATAAAAAAATACTAAAATTCAAATTTTAGAATGAAAATTATGCTCTAAAATTTGGTATACTGGCTGGTATACCAAATTTTAGAATGCAAATTATATTTTGAAATTTGGTATGCCAGATATATTAGTCGGTATATCAAATTTCAGAACTTCTAAAATGCAAATTATATTCTGAAATTTAATATACCATATCCTGTATATCAAATTTTAGAATGTAAATCATGTTTTATAATTTGATATACCGAACGATATATCAGGTATACCAATTGGTATACTAAATTTTAGAACTTTCAGAATGCAAATACTGTTCTGAAATTTAGTATACCAACAGGTATACCTTGTACATCATTCGATATATCAAATTTCAGAATACAAATCATGTTTTAAAATATGATATACCGTTCGGTATACCAAATTTTCAAATACAAATCATGTTCTGAAATTTGGTATACCAAACAGTATACCTGGTATACCAGCCAGTATACCAAATTTTATAATACAAATCATATTCTAAAATTTAGTATACTAGACGATATACCTAGTATACCAGCTGATATACTAAATTTCAGAATGCAAATCATGTTCTAAAATTTGATATACCGGACGATATACCTGATATACCAGTTGGTATAACAAATTCTAGAATATAAATTATATTCTGAAATTTGATATACCAGATGCTATACTTGGTATACCAAAAAGTATATCAAATTTCATAATGCAAATCATGTTCTGAAATTTGGTATGCCAAACAATATACCTGATATACCATCTGGTATACCAAATTTCATAATGCAAATCATGTTCTAAAATTTTGGTATACTAGATGGTATACCAGGTATACCTATTGATATACTAAATTTTAGGATACGGTTGGTATACTTTGTATACCATCTGGTATATCAAATTTTAAAATACAAACACATTCTGTTATCGCTTGGTATACCATTCAGTATACCAATATATGTCTAAAGTAAACAAAAAATAGAATTAATTTAAGAGTTAATAGGTTTGAATGGCTATATCTCGTAGTATTGATTAAGGATTGGGAGTGTTATAAATTTGGGATTTGTGTCATAATCTATTGAGAGCAAGAAAGTTGGATTTGATAATTAGAGATGCATTTTGCGAAAACATAATATATTTACAAATACTTTTTTCTTTGTAGCTACTTGAGGAAAGTTCGTGTTGATCTTCTCTCTGTTCTTTTGATTGAGGAAATTTAATTGTATATATACTCTTGTAATTGTTTACCTTGCAACATTATTCACTATTTTCTTGACTCTATAAACTAATAGTAGATATTATCACATTATACAAAAGCTTGTTGATTAATTTCTCAATTATAGTAGTTCGAAGTGCATAATTACCCAACAAAAGAATAATTCATATGTCAAATCATATTCAAAAATAATGAGAGAGAACACGATATGAATAGCATAAAATTTAAAATATGAAGCCAATGTTGTCACTGTAAATGCAATCAGATAGTTACCAAGATTAAATTCACAATGGAAATTACTGCAACAATACCAAAATTTTCACAATTAATTCATCCAAGTGATGAATTGGATGGAACAGTTAAGTTCATTGACCATCTCGAGTACCAAGATTGGGCATTCCAATTGACACTGGTGGACCATATGAATATCTTTAATTGATCACAAGCTAAGAATTTGTACATCTTTACACTATTTTCTAAGGTACAAAATTTGCAACACCATGTTTTGTACTTGGAACTTGCATCTTTTGGCTTTTCTATGTTACAAAGGTTACAGATTGGAGCTAATGGCTGCATTGTTCCATAATTTAAAATTCACATAAAACACTCAAGTTAGTTTATACAAATAATTTCAGAGGAAAGAATAAACAAATTCTCTTGTAGCTATTCTAAGCATTTGGAATTAATACTCCTTCAACTTCAAATCCATCAAATTTGTTATCGCCTCTCCATTCTCATTTATATTTAATCACAATTGAATTGTTGTCCAACCAATTTCACCAAATGTTAATGCTAAATATTATGCATTAAAAAATTAATAAAATACAATATCAATAAAATTTATTAGAAATTAATTATTTTGTAGAACATTTTCTTATTTCAAAATGTTCATGTTGGTATTTTGTCAAACATTTTGTATGCAACAATTAAAATACCAGATTTTAATAAATAATCAGCCATTGTGTATTGAGTCAAATGAGGAAAAACATATCAGATTAGGCAAAGAAATCCATTTATGATAATTATTTAATTTCCTTCTCTATTATCATTTTCTCAGTAAACAAACACAGAAAAAAATAAAAAAATAAAAGCACGAGCCAAATGGATGAGGAATTACCTCGTGAATCTGATCAAAACTAGAGATAAGGGAATCCATTTCTTAATCAATCATGGTACCTATGTTGGATTTACAGACTCCTGCAACAATTAATTGGGATATCACGTGGAATGAAGAATTTAAAACTTGAAAAATGATTAAAAAAACAATAATAACACCCCAAATTGCATTTACATCTAATATAATCTTAGCAAATATAAGATGGAGAGGAGGTGTTAAAACTTAAAAGCAATCTCATAATGCGAATATCTATAGTCCTAATTGATTATATGAGAAACTATAAATTCAAGATCCAAATATTTATAAAAAGAAGCTGGCTAGATTTCCATCTTGAAACAATGCTATTGATATTAAATAGCAAATAATTTGCTTAATTACCATAAACTTTCTTGCTATACCTTTATTGCATATAAAGTTACTGAGAATTCAATGAGAAGTTGGTTGATGATAGTGCCTCACCGTTCTCCCTCTACAGAAGAGGCTCCTTAGAGTTGTTTGTTTGTTTCAAAATGTAGAGCATACAGAATTGGATTTTGCCCCCAGAATTTAAGCTTTTAAGCGTGAAGGGAGAAGAAAGAGAGTTTGAGTTCAATATAATAATTAAAAAAAGAGTATTTTTAAAAATGTAATTTTAAAAGGGCAAAAAAAGAATAAGGTATTTTTGATTAAGATCTTTTTTTAGGTATTTTTGTGAAACTTTCATTTTAAATTTGAACCAATTTTATCAAATCTAATTTTTTTCTACTGCTTTTCAAGATAAATCTAAATTCTAATTGGCATATTATCAACCACCTTGCATGCATCCATTAGATAAGTCCTATCCTACCTAATCTACTAACCTAGTGAAATGCTACCCTTCTTCAGGCCGCTGCTACTGTCCGCAATTTTAGGCCGCCGATCATTTTGAACCGTTAAAAATTGAAGTGCAACCGGTTCGTGGAGTGCAAATGATGCCATGTGATGGGATTGAAAATGGTCCAGATATCTAATATAAGCACATTATTATTTTTTTATTTGGGACAAAATAAAATATTATTTTCATTTACATACTTCCATTTCCATCAATAATTTTTTATTTTATAAAATCTCCCCATCGTATTTTTTTTTGCTTTTTTTTATTCTTCTAATTTTTTTTAAATCATCAAGTTCTAAAATTTCTAAATTATAAAATGATGTTGTAAATTTAATAACATTATTGATATTCAAGTTAAAATTGCCTAAAAATATATATAAGAAAACAAATAAATAGCGCACGATAACATTCTTATTAAAATACTTTGCATAATTAGATAGATTTAAATTAGATTATTACAAGATTGGCTAATAGTTTAATATCATTATTAAATAAAAACATTCTCAACTTGAATTCAAGTTGAGTTGGGTTCTCATATCAATGTTATATTATTTCTTTTTGTAACATCAAATTGATTGATTATATTTTAAATTATTAAATCAAATTTTACTCTCATCTTATTTTTTTAAAAATATTAATACATTCCAATTATATATATATATATATATATATATATATATATATATATACTGGACATACAAATAGACAGAAGTTTCTTGGAGGACTACAGGAATCGCGAGCTGCTTGCCCAGCCCTCGCGATTGACAGAAGCGGAGGTGGCGAAGATTCCTTCTCTGTACCACTTTCCGACTGAAGTGTTAGTGATGGCCTGCCCTGTTTCCATGGCTATTACGGAGAGACCCTTTGGCCATGAAAGGAACGAATGGTTTATTTGCCTTTTATGGAGCTTGGATACAGGTCTGAGGCTTCCCTTCGGTGCATTTCAATCGGCATTGCTTAGGGGTTATGGAATTGCCCCTAACCAATTAACTCCGAACGGATGAAGGATGGTGTCTTGCTTCAAGACTTTGTGCAAGTAAGAGTCGATGGCCCCTACATTGGATCTTTTTACACACTTTTTTTATATTTTCGGTCGGACTGAGGCGTTAGAATATTTCTTTACCAGTCGGAGGCATCGAAAGCTTTTTAATGTCCCATCTTCCATGAAACACTTCAGGGAGAGGTACTTTTTAGTGGGGATGGCTGGTGGCTTCGAAGTACCATTAGTCCGATCGGAGGAGGCTATCGTTCTGAATGATCATGCTGTTGGTCGATCCATGTATGAAGCAGACATTAAAAAATTGTTGGAAGCCGTGGATAGAAACGGTGGACCTTACACCTCCGACTACCTTCTGGGGACCCTGTCCAAACCTGCAGGCTCCAATGTTGGGACGAGCACAGAACGTGAGCATTAGTACTGAAATGTGGAAAAAGATGCCTACTTTTACTGATTCGCGTGTTATGTGTGCATTTACTCAATAAAGAATTTTAAACGAGATACTTATCTTTGTTTTGTTTGTCTGATGCAGCTATAAACGAGATGGCTAGAGGAGAGGAGGCTGCACGACAACTAGCCAATCGAAAAAAGGCTAAAAAGGAAGCCGATCGTTTGGCTAAGGAGGAAAGGAGAGTGAAGAAGAGGAACATTCTGCCTGCTTCTGAAATTCAAGCTTTCAAGAGTGCGGCTAGCGTTCCTACCGTTATGACAACAACTGCCTCTTCTGCCATTGCGATTGTTGTTCCCACAACCCATCCTTCGTTAACCATCTCGGGCCTATTAATTCCCCCTCAAATTGCAGCAGAACAATGTCCTCTTAAGCGTTGGTGACTAAGAGATGAGTTTGATGGGGAAAGGCCACAACTGTCTCTCATCCCCCGATCATTGTCTCAGCCATCGGGTTCATTGGCAAATGAGGCGGTGCATAAGAAGATTAAAAAGGCAGCGAAAAAGAAGGCTATCGAAACTATAGTTGCTATCAATGCTCAGATTACCTCAAAAGGCAAGGGGGTAGCTCCAAACGAGCCAGGCCAACGGTCTTCAAGGGGAACTCAGGAGGGCCGGGCTCCATCCTTGGAAGACATTCTAAGAGAATGATTTGGTAGCAACTGGTCCATGACCAACAGGGATGTTCCAGCCTTTGTTTGCCAAGGTCTTGCTCAGGAGAGTGACTTTAAAATGATGACGGAGCTTAGTTTCCTCTCCCAGGAGTATGAGTTATTTCAACAGCAGAACCTGGAGGTAACACTTGCATCTTTCACTTTTATCTATACTTCTTCTTCGTCCTTTTGACTTACTCATCCACTCCCTTTTCATAGTTGATAAAAAGGGAACTTCGTATACATGGCATGGTGGCCTATGCCCGACCAAAATAGAAGGATGCCACTCGGCAAGGAAAAGAGGCTGAGACTGCCAGCGTCATGACGAAGAAAGAAACTACGCTCTTAAAGTTGGAGGTGGAGGAGCTAAAAAAGGAGAGAACCCAATTGGCTCAGGACCTTAAGTCCCGGCAAAGCGAGGTGGACCACTTGAAGGGAGATGTAGCGCGCCTCACTGCTGACATCGCCTTGTGCAAGAAGTACGAGATGGAGTTGGACAGGTTGAGGGGCGAGTGCTCTCAACTGAAAAATGACTGCCTCAAACTAACACCGACAAGGATAAGGTGCTCACGGACAGAAACAAGGCTTTATCGGAGCACGACCTCCTCCCGGTAGAAAAAAATTCCATGGAGATGGCCTTGGCAGAAAAAGAAGCGACATGGATTGAAAATTTGACAAGAGCGCTGCCCGTTAAAGAGGAGGAGGTTCTTGATAAGTTGGGCGAGGCTCAAGAAAAATTGCTGACTTAGCTGATTTATGCAGCCAAGTAGCGATTTTCTGAAGCTGACTTCGATTGGATGGAGGATGTGGGGCCCCTTCCTGATCCTCCTTCTAGTGATGATGATGATGAGGAGGAGTCATGTCTGGCCAGAGAAACTGAAGGGAATTTACCGACTGAATTCGAAGCCATTCCTCCCCCACTGCAGAGCCTGAGGTCCCTTTGCCATTAGAGCCAAAACCCATCGAATCTCCTTCAGCAGAGCCAGCAAATGATCAAACTGCTGCTGAAACTTTTGTCGAACCCCTAGCTGAGCTGATCGGCTCTTTAGTAGAAATTGTAGATATAGAGGCTTAGCCCCCTTTTTCTCTTCTCTCTTTTTTTTTTTGCAATTTGTAAGGAATTCTCATATGTGTATGTAAGATTATATTTGCCTTCTATCCGTACCTTCGTTTTGCAATTCCTGGAGTGGGATTCGTTATGAAATTTACTAAATCAAAAGCAACTTTTGCGTAAAAGTGTGTAAAATCAAGTAAGGAGAGCATGGGAGTACTTCCTGAATTATATGAATCATAGATCGCTTGCTCATCAATTGGTAGGAGATCTTGTCTCGCATTTTCGACGGCAGGGAATCCGATCGGCGCAAATCGTAATAGTTTGACCATTTCAGTCGCAGTAGGTGACTTTGCAATTTCGGTATGACCAAGGATTAGTTGAGCAGATACTAGGATCTATTACATGTTGGAGTGGTTTATAATTTCGTGCGTTAAGTATGGAGGAGATATATGTTGATGGAGATAACTTGTTTGATTGCTGCATTTCACATTTGGAGTGCAAGATAGACTAAATGGAGAAAAGTTTTCGTATTCAAGATGAGTATTGAGCCACATCTTAGTGTGGGAGTCGTAGTGGAGAAATCTTTTGCATTTTGGGCTTGGGACAAGCCTAGCAAACAATCATCCTCGAATTAATGGAGAGTTGAGTAAGACCAATGACCGAATTGGTGGAGAACGGAGTAAAACCAATGACCGAATTGGTGGAGAATGGAGTAAGACCAATGACCTGCAAACAATATCAAAACTAACAAATAGATAAATAAATAAAAACATACATTTTCTGAAGATGAAGAAAAATGGAGAGAGTGGAGAAAACATTCTTTATTGAATGTGAATATAATACACGATTATACATGGTACTTCTTGAGTATCTCAACATTCCAACTCCTAGGAATATCTATCCCTTCAAGGGTTCTTAATTTATATGTACTGGAGCTTAGAACCTTAGAGACATCATAGGGACCTTCCCAATTTGGCATTAGCTTCCCAACTCCGGCATTTTTTAGGCTTATATCTGCCCTTTTGAGCACTAGATCACCCACATTAAAGGTTATTGCCTTCACTTTTGTGTTGTGGTATCTAACAACTCTTTGCTTGTAAGCAATGATTTTGGTATAAGCATCTTTCCTCCTTTCTTCTAACAGGTCCAGATCTTGGCACCTGTCCAGGACATTCATTTAACTGGAATAGAATGTTGTCCGATAGGATGAAAGGCCTATTTCTACAGGTATCATTGCCTCGGAGCCGTAGACAAGAGAGAATGGTGTTTGATATGTGCCGGCTCTTGGGGAGGTCCTATAGGACCATAAAACACTTTGTAGTTCCTCAGTCCAGTTGTCTTTTGCCTCGCCGAGTCATTTTTTTAGGCCTTCTAGGAGTGTCCGATTGGAGACCTCTATCATTCCATTACTTTGAGGATGGGTGACGGAAGTGAACTTAAGGCTAATATTGAGGCTTTGGCAAAAGTTTCTGAAAATCGAATTGTTGAACTGCTTGCCATTATCTATAATAAAAATATTAGGTACGCCATACCTACTAATGATGTCTTTGTAGGCAAAATTCCTAACTTTTTCCTCGGTGATTGTAGCCAGAGGTTTGGCTTCAATCCATTTGGAGAAGTGATCGACGGCGACAAGGAGGAATTTATTTGCCTTTTTCCTTGGGGAAAAGGCCCTAGGATGTCCATGATGGAATATGACATGGTATGATAATCATGATAGCACAGCGAAAAAACAAAAATTTTATCATACATACCATACATATCCAAAGATAGAATCGAAACATGCAATTTTAGGGTTATCGAACTTACAACTTTTGATGCCTTTTAAAACTTTTATTTCGATGATGACCAGCAACAAAGATGGCTTTATCCGCCTTAGATCTCGATCACCAATGCCAAGGAATAGCCTTTTGCGCCACTCCCTCTATTCTCACACACACAATTACACCATCGGCTTAAAAACGAGATTGCTAGATCTCTTTTTCGGTATTGTGTAAGGGTTATAGTTTGAAGCTACAAAACTTGATTTTGTACTTCTTTAGATTGCTATTACTGCTCAATAACACAAGAGAATGAGGAACAATCCTTTCTCCTTGTGAAAAATTGAACAAAAGAATTAAGAGAGAGAGAGTCACTATTCACGAGTTACTATTCATGCCACAAAAAAAATTAGGTTTAGGGTTTTATTTCTTTTAATATATATGCTTATCCTTTGGCAAGTCATTAATCTGAATTCAACTATCCTAAGATAATTAATTCAAACTCTATCACTTCCTAAAGATAAGTAATATATTTTGAATTAAACTCCTTTGAATTTAAATTCAAATTTGAAATAAAACATAAGACATTAAAATAAATGAAATCACTTAATTTAAATATATAGCATATGCCGAAATTCCTTGATTTCCCTCTTGGAATTTCGGCCACATCATTAAATATATAAGTGATTTAATTTTATTTAAATTTCTTTAGGCTTTAATATTCAATTAACTTAATTAACACAAGATAATTAATTAATTGAAATTAAACCTTATGGGCTGAATTTCTCTCTCTCATGGACCAAAGCCCAATAGCAATATTATAACCCATTACATACATTAATTTGACTTTAATTAAAAGCCCAAATTAATGTCCAATACTTAATTTAAATATTTTAAGCCCAATGCTTTGTGTGCGATCCTATAGGTCCATTTAATGTTGGCAATGAATTAATAAATTAATTCAAAGGCTATATATATTCTCTAGCAAGATATTATAGCATTCCAAATTAAATGAAAATGCATATGGCATTTGGTGACCTAATGCAATTTTGCATAGTCCCTTACCCTTAAATATCAGAATTAATATAAGGCATGGAACTAGTCATCCTTATATATATTAATTCCTTTCTTGATATTCCAGTGACACTGAACTCTCAGATAAATAATGATTACTCATTATTTCATCTCGGTATGGCCATACACTTCTCAGTTCACTGATCAAGTGGTCGGTGATATTTTCTCTCTTATCGAGAGGTGTAATCCCTTCACTTCTCTCATGCTCTCTAACATGAATCAGTGTATACCCAATCATACCCGTACTTGTCACTCTGTTACGAGCACGTTAGGTGTATGTCAAAGTACACAGTAATTCATAAAGAGTTTCATAGAGATTTCAGGTCTAAGAACTCCGATACAAAACTTGCATATGAGAAACACTTATGACTTGTACCATGTAGTGTTCTCATGAGCGGATCGAATCCAGATACCATGTTCTTTAACATGTATCTATGATCTCTGATTGACACTCTTGTCCTAATGATCCGTAAGACAGAACTCATAAGATCAGAGAGAGCATACTAGTCTTAATTCATTTGTTATTCCCATAACAATGACTGACTAGGGATATTTAGAATGATGTCTCATTTGTTTCAAGGTCTTACAATCCATGTGCCTCACACATGATAACTTAAACCGAAACAACACTCTTGGATAGTTTTATCAATTGATATGCACAGGAATACAAAGGATAAAACAAATGCCTCATTTTATTAATTTCAAGTGTTTCATTACAATGTATTGGGCCTAGGGCTTACACTAACAATCTCCCACTAGCACTAGTCCCAATTGGGCATAGCCCTAAGACCGAACGCTCTCAAATGAGCTTCGTGCAGATTTGGATGTAACTGTTTCGTCAAAGGATCTGCTACATTGTCTTCACTTGATATCTTGCTAACCTTGACGTCCCCACGATCAATGATTTCTCTGATCAGGTGGTACCTTCTGAGTATGTGTTTGGATTTCTGGTGTGACCGGGGCTCCTTAGCCTGTGCGATGGCCTCGTTATTGTCACAGAAAATTTCTAATGGATCTAGGATGCTTGGGACCACTCCTAATCCATTAATGAAATTTTTAACCCAAACAGCCTCTTTTGCAGCCTCACTTGCTGCAATATACTCAGATTCTGTAGTCGAGTCGGCAACGGTCTCTTGCTTTGAGCTTCTCCAGCTGACAGCACCACCATTTAAAACAAAAACAAACCCAGATTGCGATCTAGAATCCTGAGTGCTGGTCTGAAAAGCAGCATCGGCATAACCTTGTATGACGAGCTCTTCTTGACCACCATACACCAAGAAGTGATCCTTAGTCCTTCGCAAGTACTTAAGGATCCCTTTTACAGCAGACCAGTGCTTCTCACCAGGGTCTTGCTGAAACCTATTGGTTATACTCAGTGCATGAGCAACATCCAATCTAGTACATAACATAGCGTACATGATAGATCCAATAGCAGATGCATATGGGATTCTACTCATGTTGTCCCTTTCCTCTTTGGTTTTAGGGCACTATTCTTTAGTCAAAGGAACTCCCAAAGCCAAAGGTATGTACCCTTTCTTTGAGTCTCCCGCTTTAGTACTTTGTCTATGTACTTTTCTTGACTTAGTCCCAAAAGCCGATTCGATCTATCTCTATAGATTCGAATACCAAGTATTGTCTCGGCTTCACCTAAGTCTTTCATTGAGAAACATTTTCCCAACCATTGCTTAACCTTTTGCAATGTTGGAATATCATTCCCAATGAGAAGGATGTCGTCCACATATAGGACCAAAAACACTACTATGCTCCCACTAACCTTCTTGTACACACAAGGCTCATCTTCGTTCTTGATGAAGTCAAATTCTTTGACTGCCTCATCAAAGCGAAGATTCCAACTTCGGGATGCTTGCTTTAATCCATAAATGGATTTTTGAAGCTTGCATACCTTCTTAGGATGCTTGGGATTGACAAAACCTTCAGGCTGTGTCATATACACATCCTCAAGTAAATTTTCGTTAAGGAAAGCAGTTTTGACATCCATTTGCCATATCTCATAATCATGATATGCAGCTATGGCAAGCAAGATCCTAATGGACTTGAGCATGACTACAGGCGAAAAGGTCTCGTCATAGTCTATACCATGAGTTTGTCGAAAACCTTTTGCTACTAGTCTACCTTTGTAGGTCTTATCAGCTTTTAGTTTGAATAACCACTTGCATTCAATTACCTTAGCACCTTCTGGTGGATCAACCAAGGTCCAAACCTGGTTATCGTACATTAATTGCATCTCGGATTTCATGGCTTCAAGCCAATTATCCGAGTCTGGGCTTTTAATAGCTTCTCGGTAGGTAGTAGGATCCTCACGATCTACTAACTCAATAGTGTCACTGTCAGTGATTAGAAATCCATATCTCTCAATCTCCTGACGTACCCTACCAGACCTTCTAGGTACTTGTGTAATGGGTTTTTGTTCCACAACTGGTTGTGAACTTGATCCCATTTCCAAACCATCCTCTATAGGAGCTTGTGGCACTTGAATTTCTCCAAGTTCTACTTTACTCCCACTGTCTTTCTTGAGAAGGAACTCCTTTTCCAAGAAAATAGCCTTGCGAGCAACAAATACTTTGTTCTCGGCTTGTGAGTAAAAGTAGTATCCCTTTGTTTCTTTGGGATAGCCCACAAACAAGCAGACAGTCGATTTGGACTCTAGTTTGTTAGATGTTAATTTCTTAACATGTGCTTCATAGCCCTAAATCTTGAGAAAAGACATATTAGGTTCTTTCCCAGTCCATACCTCGTATGGTGTCTTCTCAACTGCTTTAGTTGGAGTACGGTTCAATAGAAATGCAGCAGTTTCTAATGCATAACCCCAAAAAGAGATAGGAAGATTAGCTTGACTCATCATAGATTGAACCATGTCCAACAGAGTTCGATTTCTCCTTTCGGACACACTATTTCATTGCGGTGTTCCAGGAGGAGTGAGCTGTGAAATAATACCACACTCTTTTAGATGATCATCAAACTCTTGGCTTAAGTATTCGCCACCTCGATCTGATCGAATGGCTTTTATACTTTTGCCAAGTTGGTTTTCTACTTCGTTCTTAAACTCTTTGAATTTCTCAAAATTTTCAGACTTGTACTTCATTAGATAGACATAGCCATATCTACTAAAGTCATCTGTGAAAGTCACGAAGTAGCTAAAACCACTTCTAGCTTGTGTACTTAATGGTCCACATACATCGGTATGTATTAGTTCCAATAAGCCATTAGTCCTTTCACCTTTCTTGTTAAAAGGACTCTTTGTCATTTTTCCATGCAAACATGGCTCGCATGTGTCATAAGACTCTAAGTCAAATGACCCAAGCACTCCAGTTTTGTGGAGTCTTGAAATGCGTTTTTCGTTTGCATGTCCTAAACGACAATGCCAAAAGTAAGTAGGGTTCAATTCGTTTGATTTAACCCTCTTTGTATTAATGTTGTATATCGACTCTTTGTTTTGTAAATCAAGGATATAAAGGCCATTTTGCAACATGGCATTGCCATAAGAAATGCCTTGGCGATGAATATGAGCATTGCCATTTTTAATAACAAAATCAAATTCATCATTATCCAAACATGAAACTGAAATAATGTTTCTGCTCATAGCAGGCACATAATAACAATTATTCAAAACAATACAAAGTCCGGAAGGTAAAGTGAGGTGATAGTCGCCTATCTCCATGGCAGCAACTCGTGCTCCATTCCCCACACAGAGGTCCACTTCATTCTTCCCAAGTAACCGCCTATTTCTTAGCCCCTGCACATTTGAACAAATGTGAGAACCACAACCGGTATCCAATACCCAAGTGGTAGAAATAGAAAGGTTAATTTCAACAACAAAAATACCAGAACTGGACGCCTTGGCTCCATTCTTCTTTTGTTCTTCCTTGAAGAGAGCGCAATTCTTCCTCCAATGCCCTATCTTGTTGCAATGGAAGCAAGTGCTCTCACTCTCTTTGAGTTTTGGCACCTTGGGCCTGAGGTGCACTCCCACTTGACTTGGGTTTTGCCTTTCCCTTTCCCTTTCCCTTAGCGGGTCCCTTCTTAATTCCCTTTTGAACCATTAGAACGGGATTGGTCTTTCGAATGTTCTCTTCAGCATTCTTAAGCATCCCATGAAGCTCAGTGACTGACTTGTTCATTGCATGCATGTTATAATTCATCACAAATGGATCATAAGTAGCAGGCAATGATCCTAAGATCAAGTCAGTGGCCAATTCCTTTGGCACTAGTACCTCAAGCTTCTCAAGAGTATCAAGATACCCTTTCATCTTGAGTACATGGGTACTAACAGGTGTACCCTCAGCCATCTTGCAAGAAATTAATGCCTTTGTTGTCACGAACCTCTCGTGACGAGCTTGCTCTTGGAACATCTCCTTGAGGTGCACCATGATCGCATAAGCCTCTTGGTCCATAAATTGCTTTTGCAATTCAAGCACCATAGTGGCCAGCATCAGACAGGTCACATCATTGGAGTCGCTCTTCTTGGTCTCAAAAGTTTCCTTTTGAACCGCAGAGGCGTTCCTTCCTGGTTCTTCAGGCAAGGGTGCATCCAAAACATACGACTTTTTCTCTTGCTTAAGAACTATTCTTAAGTTTCGAGACCAGTCTATGAAATTGGTGCCATTTAATTTGTCCTTTTCAAGGACCGATCGCAATGAGAAATTGTTATTTGAAGATGCCATTTTCAATCTACAATAAAATTTAGCAAGATTAAATGAGGTATTATTTATGATCCCACAAACCGAATTAATATCCCTTTAAATAATTCGCGTTAGTGATTTAATGTGGGCCAAGATCCACTTTTCACAACAACTTATTAGTCAAGCTGAGCTTGTACACCTAACAAGTTAAGTTACTTAGGTAGGAAAACTCCAACCATGTCTCGTACATGACTCTTGGATCAAATGGGCTAACATCTTAAGATGTTATAGCACAACCCATTTATTAGTCGCCTAGGTCCGGGCATCCCTTTCCATGATAAGTCCAACCTACATTCACAACCCATGCCTCACAAAGATAATCGGGCGCATCTAGGACTCCTAGTCTACGTGACCGATGATCGATGCCTTGACATGTTTCGAATTAGGAAGGCAACTTTGTGACTTACTATTTTTAGGGATTCATTTTATTACGGCTTACATGGCATACGCTTTGTCATCCATACATAGCATGCATATATATATATAATTGCATAAAGTAAAGCGTGACAAACATGGGCCTAAAAACCTACAACTAAGATTCTATACTATTACATAAGAATCTTCGAGTTGGGCTTCTCCACTCCGGTGGGCTTCGTCTTGATTTACAAAGTCTTCAAATAAATTCTATTCTAAGAAATAAATGAAACTTTTACAATAAAATATAATGGCACGCAGGCCATATTTAATTACAAAAACCTAGGGCCCATGAATGCACCATGCATATCCATTCATCACACCAAACAAGCAAATAAATATACATAGCATTCATGGATCAGACAAAGTCCAATTTTAATCAATTTAGCCAAGCCTATTAATGGAAATTGTGTACTTGAACCTTTAAGAGAAGACCCCGTGATGGGCCTGGGCCGAAGCCCAATGGACTAAATCCTCTTATTAAATAAGTTCTCTTAAAAGCCCAAAACACAAACTAGTTAGATTTGTGCCATAAATCAACTCTAGTATAATTTCCAATTTTGCCATTTTTAATTTTATGTCATACAACCCATAAACATTAAAAATACATATAGTATGTGCTAACATGAATTAAAAATAAAATCATGAAGAACACATATAATAGAACACAACATTCATGCAAAAACAAACAAACAACAAAACTAGTTGTTTAATGCTTATGTAATGCCATGAAATGCACAAACATTTAAATCAATTTTATGAGTCATTTAATAATCTAAATAAGTCCATAAATATTGATTTAATATTCTGTACCATTTTAATCTAAATGTATTTTTACCATTTTAATCAAAACAAAGCAAACAATGTTGATTAAACATGTAACAAACACAAACTAGTCATTGTTTTAAGTGATTTTAAAATTAATCAATTAAATTATCATGGACCAGAATTAAAACCAAATTTAAAAAATGTCCAGACCTGATAATTAATCTTTAAATATCACTTACAAACATGCCAAAAATGTTTTTACATTTAATTTTGAAAACTAGTTGTTAAACTAGCAATTTACATGCCAACTAGCACCTAGTTTCATAATTAACATGTACCATCAGGTATAAATAATTAAATCCGACCATTACCAGCCCTAATAACATCTTAGGACAGTATATTAACATGTCATATTAATTATAATACCTATCTAATCAATTAAAATCTTTTTTACACCAAAACAATGCAAAAAACTCAAAACAGAAAATTTCAGATTTGCATGTTTTCAAAATAACGATTTTTAATTAATGTTCTCATGCATCTAAAGCACTAAAATAAGCATGTCTAGGCTCTGATACCACTGATGGAATATGACATGGTATGATAATCATGATAGCACAGCGGAAAAACAAAAATTTTATCATACATACCATACATATCCAAAGATAGAATCGAAACATGCAATTTTAGGGTTATCGAACTTACAACTTTTGATGCCTTTTAAAACTTTTATTTCGATGATGACCAGCAACAAAGATGGCTTTGTCCGCCTTAGATCTCGATCACCAATACCAAGGAATAGCCTTTTGCGCCACTCCCTCTATTCTCACACACACAATTACACCGTCGGCTTAAAAACGAGATTGCTAGATCTCTTTTTCGGTATTGTGTAAGGGTTATAGTTTGAAGCTACAAACTTGATTTTGTACTTCTTTAGATTGCTATTACTGCTCAATAACACAAGAGAATGAGGAACAATCCTTTCTCCTTGTGAAAAATTGAACAAAAGAATTAAGAGAGAGAGAGTCACTATTCACGAGTTACTATTCATGCCACAAAAAAAATTAGGTTTAGGGTTTTATTTCTTTTAATATATATGTTTATCCTTTGACAAGTCATTAATCTGAATTCAACTATCCTAAGATAATTAATTCAAACTCTATCACTTCCTAAAGATAAGTAATATATTTTGAATTAAACTCCTTTGAATTTAAATTCAAATTTGAAATAAAACATAAGACATTTAAATAAATGAAATCACTTAATTTAAATATATAGCATGTGCCGAAATTCCTTGATTTCCCTCTTGAAATTTCGGCCACATCATTAAATATATAAGTGATTTAATTTTATTTAAATTCCTTTAGGCTTTAATATTCAATTAACTTAATTAACACAAGATAATTAATTAATTGAAATTAAACCTTATGGGCTGAATTTCTCTCTCTCATGGATCAAAGCCCAATAGCAATATTATAACCCATTACATACATTAATTTGACTTTAATTAAAAGCCCAAATTAATGTCCAATACTTAATTTAAATATTTTAAGCCCAATGTTTTGTATGCGATCCTATAGGTCCATTTAATGTTGGCAATGAATTAATAAATTAATTCAAAGGCTATATATATTCTCTAGCAAGATATTATAGCATTCCAAATTAAATGAAAATGCATATGGCATTTGGTGACCTAATGCAATTTTGTATAGTCCCTTACCCTTAAATATCAGAATTAATATAAGGTATGAAACTAGTCATCCTTATATATATTAATTCCTTTCTTGATATTCCAGTGACACTGAACTCTCAGATAAATAATGATTACTCATTATTTCATCTCGGTATGGCCATACACTTCTCAGTTCACTGATCAAGTGGCCGGTGATATTTTCTCTCTTATCGAGAGGGGTAATCCCTTCACTTCTCTCATGCTCTCTAACATGAATCAGTGTATACCCAATCATACCCGTACTTGTCACTCTGTTACGAGCACGTTAGGTGTATGTCAAAGTACATAGTAATTCATAAAGAGTTTCATAGAGATTTCAGGTCTAAGAACTCCGATACAAAACTTGCATATGAGAAACACTTATGACTTGTACCATGTAGTGTTCTCATGAGCGGATCGAATCCAGATACCATGTTCTTTAACATGTATCTATGATCTCTGATTAACACTCTTGTCCTAATGATCCATAAGACAAAACTCATAAGATCAGAGAGAGCATACTAGTCTTAATTCATTTGTTATTCCCATAACAATGACTGACTAGGGATATTTAGAATGATGTCTCATTTGTTTCAAGGTCTTACAATCCATGTGCCTCACACATGATAACTTAAACCGAAACAACACTCTTGGATAGTTTTATCAATTGATATGCACAGGAATACAAAGGATAAAACAAATGCCTCATTTTATTAATTTCAAGTGTTTCGTTACAATGTATTGGGGCTAGGGCTTACACTAACAGTGCAGGCCCCATTAGTCGAACGGCCAGGTAGATCTGATCGGACTCTAGTCTGCTGCCGGCTGCCTGATGACTCTTTCATGTATCTGGCATTGCTGGCATCTTCTCACCTTTTCTTGGGCATCTTTGAAGATGCTCGGCCAGTAATATCCATCTTGGAGTGCTTTCCTTACCATGGCCCTACTAGCTTCGTGCGCTCCGCAAATGCCTTTATGGATTTTCCTCAAGACATAGTCTCCTTCCTCCTCCTTTATGCATTTAAGCCAAAGGTGACTGAAAGCTTTTTTAAACAATTCGCCGTTAATAATAGAATAATTTAAAGATTTACGAGATACTTTTCGGGCTTTCACCTTATCTTCGGGCAATTGCCCTGTTTATAGGTATCGTTTGATGGAGCTCATCCACGTTTCCTGAACTGGCTTAATTTCCATCACTTCTGGCTCGTCTAAGGAGGAGTTTGGTTGATCAATGATGGTTAGATTTTCTTCCATCATACCTTGTTCGGAAGCAGACATTTTGGCAAGTCGATCAGCTACTAGGGTTTGATCTCTCAGCACCCTTTGTACGACCCATTCGGATCCACCCTCTTCTAGCATCTTGAATGCCGTTTTGACCTTTTCTAGGTATCGAATCATGTTAACCTCTCTGGCCTCGAAGGTGCCTAAGACCTGACTCGTCACGAGCTGGAAATCGCTTTTGATGACGACCGAGTCCGGTCGGATGGCATGAAGCAGCCTCAATCCATGCAGAAAGGCCTCGTACTCTGCCATGTTATAGGAAATTTTAAAGCCGAGCCTTATTGCATACCTGATAACAATGCCGAGGGGGCCCATTATTACGATGCCGACAGCCCCTCGACTGTCATTTGGAGTCCCATCCACTATCATTTCCCATTTTATGGGTTGCGGGTGATCGATTACTTCGTCGCCAGCAATTCAGTAATGAAATCTGCCAAAGCTTGAGCCTTGATTGCTTTTCTGGATTCGTATCTCACGTCCCACGACTGAAGCTTAATTGCCTATCCCACCATTTTTTCCTCCAAATTCGGGGTCTGGAGAATTTTTCTAATTGGTTGACCCAATCGGACAACTTCGTATGCATTTCGAAGTATTGTCTTAACTTCTTTGTGCACATCATGAGGACGATGATGAGTTGTTCGATCGGATATTTCTTCAGCTCTGGGCCTCTGAGCACTTGGTTCACATAATAAACAAGCAGCTGTTGGGTTCTATCTTCCCTAACTAGGACACCTGCAACAGCTTCGCCAAAAGTTGATAAGTATAAATATAAATTTTCACCTGGAAAGGGGGATTGGTGAGGAACTTCTTTAGCTCATAGAAGGCTTGCTGGCATCAGAGTTCGAGCTGAAGGTTTCATTCTTCCTCAATTTTTTGAAAAAAGGGGTGCATCATTTGGCTGAGGAGGAGATGAACCGCCCAAGAGCTGTTATTCTGCTGTTCAGTTTTTGAACGTCCTTCACACTATTTGGTAGCTGCATCTCTAAGATTGCCTTGATTTTATCGGGGTTGGCTTCAATGCGCCTTTGGGAGACCATAAAGCCCAGAAATTTGCCTGAGGGCACACCAAAAATGCATTTGTCAGGATTGAGCTTCATCCGAAACTTATTTAGTGTGTTGAAATTTTTTGCCAAATCGGCAGGATGTTCTTCAGGACTTTTGCTTTTGACGATCATATCGTCCACGTAAACCTCCACATGCTGCCCGATATGATCTTTGAAAATTTTATTCATTAAGCGCTGATATGTAGATCCGGCATTTTTCAATCCGAATGGCATGGATTTGTAACAGAAGGTGCCATTATCTGTGATGAAGCTGGTCTTTTCCTGATCTAGCAACCACATCATAATTTGATGATATCCAGCATATGCGTTAAGGAGGGAATAGATGGCATGACCCGCAGTGGTGTCCACTAACTGGTCTATGCTGGGCAGGGGATAGCTGTCTTTTGGGCATGTTTTGTTAAGGTCCATGAAGTCAATGCACATTCGCATCTTCCCCGACTTATTTTTTACCAGCACAACATTGGCTAGCCATTCGGGATAGTCAACCTCTCGAATTGTTCCCGCTTTTAGCAACCTGTCTACCTCATCGGGTCAGGAGCATGCCTTCGCAATTTCTGCCTGACCGGCGCATAAGCTAGATCCACATTAAGTTTGTGGGTGATCACATTAGGGTCGATCCCGATAATGTCTTTCGACTTCTAAGCAAAAGATGCCTATTTGATCATTAATACTTTCATGACAGTGACCGATATCTAGCAAGTGTACTAGATCGGCTAGTAATACAAGGAAATATAGATTAAGACCCCAAATATCGTACCCAAAGGAACATGGATTGCTAAGAATAATATCTATGTATGAATTAAATTAATTCAAGATTATTTCCCAAATGTTTTTGATTTAAAAGCAAAAATTAAACAAAATAAACAATGAAACAAAACAAACGCTAAAAATAAATTAACATGAATTAAAAATAAAACAATAATTGAAATTCTCTTGCTAAAGAAACTATCCACCTTGACTTTCATTGTAATGACTGAAATTCAATAGAAACACCAATGATTATGAAGAATTCAGATAAATAAAACTAGATAACTTTACTCAAGATTATCATTCCAAGCATTAAAATTTTCTTATTCAGAACAATTCAACACTTAGCATAAAAGTCTGAATTAATCCTCCTAGATGTCTATTAAAGCCTTTTTCAAGAGATTTAACTTTCATCTATTCTTAGTTCTTCCTCTCTTAGTATTAACCAATAAAATTCACACATAATTATCTCATATTTCGGATAATAATCATGCATAAACATTAAAGAGTTAATCCAAGAACATGCAAATCATTAACTATGTCAAAATAAATTTATAGTTATTTATTTAATAAACCAATAATTAATCTTAACACAATCAAAGATAAGAATATGCTTAAAACCAAAAAATAATCAACCGATATTGAAAATTAAGCTCAAAATAAAGTTATAACAATGAAAATATAAGATTTCAAGGATCCATTAGCAAAAGAAGAAAAACTACTTCCTAAACATAGTTAAAAACTAAAACAAAGTTGAAAAACTAAAACAAAATTAAAAAGAAAAATAAAAACAGAAAAACAAGTAAAACTAAAACTAAAGCAATTAATCCCTTCTAATCCCTAATTGATCTCCTTCTTTGGTGTTAGAGTTTTCTATTTATAGGCAAAAGATGTTGTAGAAGCCTTTCAAACTTTCCAAATTGGAGTAGGAAAAGAATCCTTCTTGAATTGGAGAGAATCGGGAATCCTTCGCTTCATGAGAGATTCAACACGTGGCCATGTGTTTTCTAGTGTAAATCCATACGTGGCCATGTGTTGTTTCTTGAAGAAAATCACGTGGCCATGGGTTTCCTTTGGCTTTCCTTCACGTGGTCACGTGTCTTTTGCTTCTTTCTCACACGTGGCCATGGGTTTATTCTCTTATAACTTTATGTCGCCACGCATCGAACTTCTGGACCTCACGATCACTAATTAACATAAATTTTCCAAATTCCCAGTTTTGGCCCAAATCTTCTTACCTTTTTACAATTAAGTCCTTTTTTCTAGAAAAATAGCCCTGAAAAACACCAAAATTTACAATTAACTCTAAAAACATAAAACTAACAAATTAAACTCAAATTCAACCTAATTAACATAAAATTAACTCAATTAAACACTTAAAAACATACTAAAAATACCATATAAATCACCATTATTAGACAGCCTCTTCGAGCTCCATGCTCATGCTGGTGCCAATTTGGACAGCCTTACCTTTTGCGAGCGTCCTAGTCTTGACTTCTCCCACAGGATCCATTATTGACTCTTTCACCTATTCAAGTCGCTCAAGACTTGATTCTACCAACATGGCTTCTTTATGGTGCTTTATCATGGCAATATAAGCCTCCCTTGACGCCTTCTGGTCACCTCTCGGGATGGCGATGCCTCCCCTGGTCAGGATTTTCATCACCATGTAACGGATGTTGGTGACCGCCCCAGTTTAAAATAATAGAGGCTTGCCAAAAATGGCGTTATAAGCAAAAATCATATCAATAACCATAAATTTTACCTTACAGGCGTGGGTGAGAACTTCCTGGTTGAGCTCAACGAACAGGTCAACTGACCCTACTACCGGTACTGTGGCGTTATCCAGTCCGATCAATAGCGTGGCATTCGGTTTGAGCTCCTCCATCGGCAGTCTCATTGCTCTATAAGCTTGCAATGTAAGCACATTCACTGCACTCCCATTATCCACCAATATCCTTTTTACATCGAAATTGTTAATCCGTGCCCTGAAAACAAGGGCATCTTCGTGAGGGAACATTACATTCCGGGCATCCTTACAGGATATAGTGACTGGGGCCGATCGTTCGGATGTTTCAGAAATATAAATGCCCTTACCCTTTCTTTTTCTAGAGAGATCCTCTCCATAGGACGACCCACTAGTGATCATATTTATCACATCGGCATAAGGTTGGCGTGGGTCTGCATTTATTGGCTTTCTCTGCTCATCATCTTTATCGTCATCATCGGAGTCATCCTTCCTATGGTCCAATTGTTTGCATTGACTTGCCTCTCGAGTTGGACCTATAAACCTCTTGAGAGATCCCCTTTGCACGAGCCGTTTGATTTCCTATTTCAATTGATGACATTCATCGGTGATATGACCAACGTTCCTGTGGAATTTACAATATTTGTTATGGTTTTGGGTCCTTCTGGTATTCTCATCCATCCTTCTAGGCCAGTTCACCTTTTGGTGGTTCTCCCTGATCCACATCAGCACTTGTGCAGGATTGGCATTGAGCGGAGTAAAGGGTCGGGAATGGTGGCTAGCTCCCCGATCGGACCTTGATCGCTCAGCTTCCTTTCTCTTTCCCAAGCTTCTCGAAGTGGAGGCTCGCTCGGGACTTCTTGCAAACCATTTAGAAGTTGGAGCTCGGTTAAATGTCCGTCCGTTTGGGTGCTATAGCCTATCCAAGACATTGCCTCTACGTCGGCTGGATCTCAAGGAGTCATCCAACCGAATGTGCTGCCTAGCTCTTTCCATTAAGCCGGAAAAGCTGATTGGCGGCCTTGTTGTAATTGACTCAAACAATGGCCTATCAGCAGTGCCATTGGCTAGGGCGGTGGATGCCATTTTCATTCTTACATTCCTTACCTCTGACATTGTGGCTTGGAATCTATCGATGTAGTCTCGGAGACTTTCATCGGTCCTCAGATAGAGGTTACACAGATTACTCACAGATTTTGGCGCCCTTGTCTACACAATGAATCGAGTAATGAACAACTTGTTTAATTGTCGAAAAGAAGTGATCAACCCCTACGGGAGCTCATGAAACCATGTGAGAGCGTCTCCTCCCAGTGTGGTGGGGAATATCTTGCAAGCGATCCTTTCATCATAGGTGTATACATGCACTTTTGTTAGATATTCCATAAAATATGTAGAGGGGTCGGTCTTATCTGTATACCTGTCCATTACCACATCTCGCCACTTGGGAGGTAGCTTTGACTCCGTAATTTTCCTGCAAAATGGTGAAGTTGTATTCCCGCAGGTGTGATCCTCGAACATTCCTTTCTTGGAGCTTGTCAAACTGAACTGTCTGAGCTTCTGCTTGAACCACTTGCCCTCTTTGCTCATGGCAGGTGGAGTAAATTCATCCCTTCGTCCCCTCGCGCGGCTATGATTCGGGGTACACATAAAAGATAAATCGTCCCATATAGACAAAGTGGATGATCTACTGGGGATGTATGGAGAATCCCTGCTTGAGGACCCTATACCTTTCCCCTTGTCATATCTACCTGGGGTTATGGCCCTCATCCTCCTACCATGAGCTCTTGGTTCATTGATGGAAACCCCCCTATTTCTCCTATTTCCGAAGTCTTCGGTCAAGAAATCCGTTTCTTGACTTCTTTCATAAGTTCTAGGCATCTTCCCCTTCTTTAAAAATTGGACTATGCTTTTGGTGAAGTCACTGAGGATGGCGCGCATGTCCCTAATGGTGATAGGGGTATCTTCCGGTTGCTGTAAGGCTGCATCGTTAAATTATGGGAGAAGGTCGCCCTTAATTGGGGACCAGGGAGACCCCTCTTTTCTTTCTGAGGGCCTAGATCTGCCCTGACTGTGGTGATTATACTCTCCCGATGTTTCATGCTCATTGGATCTCGAACCTGTTATGTACTCTCAATGAAAGCACCAAATGATAAAGCTTAGAATGTCTTTATCTTGTAAGAAAAAGAGCTGGCAGTTGAAAGACCCTTCGGATGCATGGCTGAACCTGCAAAAGGGAGTGCCCGATTGGACCCAGGCGTTAGCACTCCAAAACTTAAGTTAGTAATTTCAGAGAGAGTATTCAATAGGAGAGAGAGTCTCTAGAGTTCAATACTTGGAGCCATCGCGCTTTAGGCTATTTATAGGAGTTATTTGGAGGGGCACTTGAGTATCTTTGGGGGTGATAACCGGCATTCAGAGTGGATGAGCGATGATGTGATAGGAAGTAGATGGAAAGAATGGGCGCCGGCCTATGTCAGTGGATTGATAGGACAGGTTGTCCCATCGGTCCGATCAGACAGCACGCTTCTATATGTTATCTTTCAGCTCACGCTTTCCCCTTTTGCTAGTGGACTTGGGCCGTCCCAAATGTTATTGGGCTCTGTTAATTGGGCCTATAAGAATGTATTTTCTATAGTTATCAAGAATATTATTGGGCGTTATTTAATTTTGTCTTACATGATTTTTTTTCTATGTGCCGCTAAAAATGATATGCTATGCTATATAAAAAAATACACTATAAAAAATATTTAATATGTTGATGGATATATACAATTTGAAATTTATTGTGAATTTTTATTTTTTAATTATTTTTAAATATTTTAAATTATGTAATTAATGAAAAAACTATAAAAGAATATATGGTAGGACTAAACCTGTAATTTATATGTAAAATTCAAATTCAACCTTCAAAGGTGGGCTTTTGATAAAGTTTGGCTAGATTTTCAAATTCGATCCAATTCACCTATAAAAATATGACTCAATTGATTCATCAATGATATATTTATAATACGATTTATTTGATTTATAAAATAACTCAATTTATTATATAATTTATACGATATGATTCTATTATAGCCCATTTTATTTTATTTGTGATTTTATAACTTTTTTTATATAATGTAAATATAAAAATAATTATTTTTATATGTTATACATGCACAACTTTTTATTTTTAATGAATAATATTTTGTAAAAGATAAAATAAGGTATAAAGTTTAATCCCATTTATACACTCAATATGTTACATACCCATTTAACGATGATTCATTTGAATCATATCACCCAATCCAATTCTATTCGACATGTTTATAAATACTAATATGAAATAATGTCTATTTGTTGTCCATCAATTCATACTGGAATAATTAAATTAGTCCATTAAATGAAAGGCATATATAAAACTTAAAAAAAAAACTTTTTATATATTTTGACAAATTCGGAATGAAATTTAATTAATACTTTAAATCAATTATTAAAAGGAAAAGAAATTATATAACAAGTAATAAACCAACTACATAACGTCTATATAAACACTCAAAATATGTTTCAATATATTTTAATCAATTCATTTAAAATTAAAAACTTTAATTAATTTAAGGAAATTGAATAAAAATTTGAAGACTGTAAATTTATTGGATTGATTGTGCTAATAAAACAAAAATGAGAGTTAAATTTAATATTAAAAATGACAGTTACATTAAATTAATTATATAAGTCAATTTTGAAATGGGACATTTTAAGTGATGCATTAAATTTAATTCAATCGTTTAATTCAAAATTTCTTACTCAAATAGGATACATGAAATTATTCACAGATAAGCTCATTGTCAATGATGTACTATATTTTAGATTTCTTAACTTTTATATTTTTCTTTATTAGATTTTCAAACTATAAAATTTCTATATCGAATTCTGTTATTTTTAGTTTTAGCCACATTAAATATTTAAATGACAATAGTAATAAGAGTGAAATACATGCGTATGCGTAGTTAAAATCACGTGAATGTTTGATATATATTAGAGAATAATTGAAAAATCTCAATTTAATTTTTTTTTTTATAAAAAGTCCAATAACCCTAAATGATTCTTTTAAAAGAATACTGCGAAAATAATTTTTAATAGAGAATGTCACTATATTCTTCATTTAAGTCCAAATTCGTGATAAATAGAAGTTTGTTACAAAGTTATATTTTTCATATGATTTTATGCCATATATGTATATCATTTACGCCGCTATCATAAATCAATGTAAACGATCTTTCTGAGATCTAAGAATGGAAATTTTTTCCATTGCAATTTGAAACATAAGAAAATAAATTACACAATGCAAATGTGAATTTTTTTGATAATTTTTATTTTTATATATCAATTTTCTTTTTTTTTAATTAAAAATGACCTTTATAAAACGAAAAGATCAAATACAAGGAACATTCTCCCAACAAAAAAAAGAATCAAATAGTAAGGGAGCTCTAGCTAGCTTGTGAGCTTCACAATTGTATGTTCTACCTACTTAGATAGTGTTTGTTAACCTTGTAAAGGTCGGGATGGAAAGAAAATAAAATCATTCCAACTTTTCCGACCTTTCCAAGCATTTGTTAAAAAAAATGGATCCCACAAAAATTTTTTTAACTACTTATATCTTATATTTCAAGATATGCATATCTTGATATAGGGTCAAGATATGCATATCTTGATCTTTCAAGATAAAAAATAACTAAAAAATTGAAGAAAAATTATTTTTAATTCATCCCAAAAAATTTAACAAACGATTGGAAAAAATTTTCGGAATGCTTTCCAATGTTATCTTGACTATTTCATATCTTGGTCTGGAAAATATTTCAGCTTTATCTGAAAACTTCTTATCTGGGTCAATTTTACAAACGCTATCATAGGAAATACTAACGTCAGCTAAACAATATAAAAAGGATTTACAATCAGAAATGATTAAACCATAGTCTGAAAGATCAACTAGATCATTGACAATAGCAATAGGTATTGAGCATATGTGAAAATAAGTAGAAAGTCTGGAATCTAAATGAGCATCGAACAAAAAGCCATAGCCTTTGCAACTTGTGGAGAGAAAACCCCTAGCCAGTGACCTAAAATTGCCTTAAAAATCAGTGCCTTCACCTACATAAAAGTTGTTATCCCTAGGTATCCAATGATCCTCTTTGAATAAAATAGGCTTACCATTACCCACCCTTTTCCTAATACCCATTCTAATAAACCCTTTGATTGTATAATACTCTGCCAGGTAAAGCTAGGATTAGATCCCAATCTAGCATTAAAAAAATTCCCTGATGAAAATATTTTGCTTTGAACATCCTAAAAATCAGAGTATTAGTATTAGACATGAGTCTCTAACCTTGTTTAGCCAACATGGCTTAATTAAAGTAACGTAAGTCTGTAAAACCCAAACCATCCATTTCTTTACTACTACGCATGTTATACCAACTCAAACAATGCAAATCTTTCTCCCCATTATTCCTTTTACCCCACCAAAAGAAATTCATCATTCTCTACAACTTGTTGCAACTAGAGATAGGAATTAAAAATACACTCATACAATAAGTAGGAATTGCTTGCACAATTGATTTTAAAAGCACCTCTTTCTCTACTCTAAATAAAAACTTATTACTCTAATCGTTAATTCTGTTTGAGATCTTATTCTTAATGAAATCACAAATTGCTCTTTTACTATGGCCAATAAAAGAGGGAAGACCTAAGTAACTACCATGATTATGAGAAGCATTAACCCCAAAAATATTAGAGATAGCCATTCTATCATCCCACACTACATTGGAACTAAAAGAGATACCTGACTTTTGAAAATTAATTGATTGATCCAAAGCCCTCTCATACTTATCAAAAATATCCCTAACAACATTATTTTCTCCCTAGTGGCATTAAAAAAGAAAAGAAAGTCATCTACAAAGAGTAAATAAGATACTTTGGGACCTTACACACTAGCTCTACAACCGCTAATCAAACTCTTCCTCTTTGCATCTCTTAAAAGGCAAGACAGATCTTTCGCTCAAATGATAAAAAGATAAAGTGATAGAACCTACCTCCATACCATTAAAAAGGAAAGAATAATTCATATTTCTAACACAAAGCATTATCAAGTCTACCTAGTGTCTATCAAATCGCATCACCAAAACAAATTTCTAAGAAAACCCAATTAACTCAGTTATAAGCTTTACTAATGTCAATCTTAAGGGCAGCTATCCTAGGATTACCTACTTTATAAGTTTTGAAATTATAAATAATTTCAAAAGCCACCAAAATATTGTTAGTAATAAGTCTACCTAGGATAAAAGACGATTGCGAATCTAAGATAATCTTAGGCAAAAGACATTTTAATATATTATCTAGCACTTTAGACATTATTTTCTATAAAACATTACAAAGAGTGATAGATCTAAAATCTTTAACAAATTCAAGATTATCAATCTTAGGAATAAGCATAATAAGGGTATCAGTAAGGGTTTCAGGGAAAATACTATTATTAAGCCATTGGATGCAGCCAGCAACTACATTAGGTCCAATTAAACTCCAAAATTTCTAATAAAAAGCTGGATTCAGTCCATCAGGTCTTGGCGATTTATCTGGGTGCATTTGGAAAATTGCTTCCTTGATTTTCTCATTTGAAAACGATTATAGTAAGGAAACATCACTACAAGAAAATTTAAAAATAGCAATGGAAATTAGCAACCGAATTTGGTTAATTTCCGTTGGTAATCAAAATTAGCAACCGAAAATAGCAACGAAAAATTCGGTTGCAATTTTGGCAGTTGGTAAATTTAGCAACTGAAATATTTTCCGTTGGCAATTTAGCAACGGAAATAGATTCGGTTGCTATATCTAACCAATGTACATTTTGGTTAATTGGTCAACATTACTAACCGAATTGTCATTCCGTTGGTAAATTTAGCAACGAAATATGATTTCGGTTGGTAAAATTAGCAACCGAATTGTCATTTCATTGGTAAATTTAGCAACAGAATATGAATTCGGTTGGTAAAATTAGCAACCGAATTGTAATTGCGTTGGTAAATTTAGCAACCGAATTGTAATTCCGTTGGTAAATTTAGCAATGGAATATGAATTCGGTTGGTAAAATTAGCAACCGAATCCATATTCCGTTGCTAAAATCGGTTGCTAAATAAAAACTATTTATAACATTATAAATTGTAAAATTATGCTAGTTTTGTTAGATTGGCATAAAGTTTTGTTGGATTGACATAATATTTTAGTTAAATCAAATTATTTATGTATAAATAAATATAATTCAAATTCATTATGAAAAAAAAAAATATTGTTATTGATAATATAATATTAAAATTGTAATGCAAAAAAATTAAAATCCTAAAAATATATTATATTACTGTAAAGTAAAATTCTATGAAAACCATAATAAAAACAGCATAAAATCAGTATCAATAATAATCTAAAAATAAATGTCTTAAGTTATGTAGCTGGTGGAGGTGAAGGAGACCATAATAAAAACAACATATAATTAGTGTCAATAAAAATCTAAAAATAAAAGTCTAAGCTATGTAGCTGGTGGAGGTGAAGGAGAACGATTTTACTGCTTGACACCCCTAGTTTCCAAATCTTCTACTCGATTCTTTAGTTGGGTTACAATATCCATCAACATGGTGAGTGCGGTCTCTAGCTGAACGACTTTTTGAGAAGATTCGCATCACTTACTATAAGCAGCTATAGATGATGTAGAGGAATTCGAATGTGAAGTATTTGCAATTAAACCTAAACCAAAAATCCTCCCACGGTTATTCTTACCACTAACTACTTGAAGAAAAATCTGACTCTCATCAATACTTTCAGAGCTCTGCCGTTGTTGAATGAGAGTATCTTGTATTTGCTCCTATCATTACAATAATTAAAATTAATTAGCTATATTTTTATAAAATAATTAATATTGATGTATAAATTTAACATACATTGAGTTGTCTACAACGGGTATTGACGAATGTCTGACCATCATGCTTTTTTGTGTGAGTGTGCATAAAAACTTCAGGATAAGTAGGCTTTCTACCCATAGTTATTTCTTGTATAACAAGCAATAAGAAATAATAGTCAAAATACCATTGTTCATTCTACAATAAGGGAAAAAAATTTCACAATTACAACTAAAAAATAGAATAAAGAGTAATCTATATAAGAATTGTAGTGAAAAATGACAAGGAGAACATCCCTCCTTCAAATAAAAGAAGAACACATGAAGGTAAATCAATAGGTTTTTTACCATTTCAGCTCATCATGAATGTTATTAAGTTTCTCGCAGCAAGAATGTAGCATTTAGATTTACAAGCAAGAAACAGATTGTAGGTCAAAGATATAGGAAAATTAGCCTTTCACTATAACAGTAACTTGAGTTTTGAAAGAACACAGAAAGAAACAATTTAAACGAAAGGCATATGAAGGACAAAAACAAACACATATAAGAGTTTAATTTATCTTCCAGAAAAACACACCATAAAAGAAATAGTGTCCTACTGGATACATAAACATGTGAAGCATATTTTATTTCAATGAGCCAACAGGTGACTAACATCTAATCAAGACCCCATATAAGTTCCTGTGGCAAAAATTTTATCACCAATGACCCAACAAGTAAATTTCTAAAATGCTTAGGTTTTCCAAGAAATTAAAAGCAAGTAAACCCTGCTTTTGTCGCCAGGTCCAAGTGGTATATACTGTAACCTCTCGAGGACATGGGTATATCCTTTAATGCAATTCATTGTAAAAGCTAATCAAAGTTATATTGTAATTTAATATCGCAAGCAGCCTCATTGGCAAGCAGCCTCAGCCTCATTGGCAGCTTTAACTCTCAACTCCAGACTGTGTACATCCAAAGCACACCCAAGTGTTTCAGCTTGAGAGTGCGCCTTATGTTCTGATTCTCTTATTTCAAGCACATTTCTGTACAAAAGTTCGCATATTACTTATGATAAAAAATAAAAAGTAAAGGAGCAAACCAGCCACATTCAGCCATACAATAGAGCTAAGCAATAGTGGAAAACAAATAGCACATCCAGCCATCCAATAATTATACATTTATAGAATAAAATGTAAGCATAAAAGTCAGATACTTACCAGTTTATCCGCATGCTCGTGATGGCTCAAAGTTCCTCCAGTGTGCACGACTAGACTCTCACCATCTGAGCCTGCCCGCCATTTGAAGAATTCCTATCTGAACTAGCAATTGCTTCGGGTGTTGCCCAGTATTGCTGCCAACGATTCCATATTTCTTCAGAAATAAAATTAGGTCGTTGACCACCCTTGTGTAAATTACATAGAAATTCTTTATATCGTTGGCGGGCCCGCTTTTCCAAACTCCATAAATGACAGCATTAAATTTTAAATCCCAAAAAAATTCTTTCTGAAAAAAAGACATAAATATTGCAAAGTACAATAGATAATGCATTAATGTATGAAGCTAATTATTTTAAAACAGAAAATGTTATTTATTTTTTGTATCTCAAACTCCTGATAATAAAAATCCTTTGTCTGCAAAGAAAGATTTTTCCAAACATAACCCTCAATTTCTATCTTCTACTTGAATGTGGATTTGATTTTTCTTGAGCAAATACCTGATGGAATAAACCTGTTAATATGAACAAAATCAATATCAAATTAGATATCCATACTATTAGTATAAGTTTATGTTTTAATCTTGCAATACAAATTTTTTTATAATTAAACTCACATATCATTGATAATCTTAATGTAAATTCTTCCATCAACTCCCTTTGCACCTGGCTGGAGTCCTTCATCCTCAATATCGGAACCTGGTACTTGTGTAGGCATAGATTCAGGGTTTGGGATCGGAGTAGATGCATTTACAGGTCAGCAAATATATTTGGGTTGTTGGATGCTGAATCACTTGGTTGATTAAAAGAGTGATCGCGGTTTGTTGTTGGTGAAGGTGATGCCTCATATTGCTGGTTAGGATATGGACATGACACACCTAAACCTACAGACCCTGCAACCTGAGATGGGTCGACTTGTCCACTGTTGTCTCCATTAGATGTTAGTCTGAATCTTGGCGGTAGCTATGACTTTCTTTTTTTAGGTGGCATAATTTAAACTTGAAATTCAAAGAAATTGAATATACTTCTTCAAATCGAATTATATAATTATATTAAAGAATATGTAACATTAGTACATCATTAAAATAATAAAACATTTTGGTTTTGAGATAATAATACATACACAATTTAATCGCTATCATCACTTAATTGCACATCAAAATCATCCTCTATTTCTGAATATTCAGAATTAAAGTCAGACTCATCTTCAGAATTCTGTCCATCTATGCATTCCTCATCATCTCCAGATAAAATTTCCAGAAATTTATTATTTGGATGATTTAAAATTTCATTATCGAAACATGCATTTATTTCATGTACATCCGGTTCTTCTTCCTGAATTGCTTCACTTTCTTTTGTCTTGCTTTCTCCCTTTGTATGTCCATAAAAAACCCCTCTTGGTTTAACTTTGCAGACGGCTAACCAATCTGACTTATCCCTTCTTAAGCTGGGATAAGGGACAAAATACACTTGGGTCGCTTGCATTGCTAACACGAATGGTTCAAATTGCTTAAATCTTCTCCGTTGGTTGATTTCAGTGAGATTATATCGGCTATGTACTTTTGTTCCGACGTTAGGAGTTGGATCAAACCACTCACACTTAAAAAGTATACACCGTTTTATTGGTAATGTAGGATATTCTATTTCAAGTATCTCAATAATTTTGCCAAAATAATCTATCAGCTCCCCTTCTATGCAAACCCCACTGTTTACTGTTGCCATGCTATGTCCATGCTTTTTTGTATGAAATTTATATCCATTAACGAAATAAATAGGATATGATTTAACAGTTCGTAATGGCCCTTTAGCAAGATCACATTGAGCCTGTTTTCTATTCTATTTTCAAAAGCCTACATAAAAAAATGTAATCAATACATATAATATTTTGTAAGTTTTACAGTAATTGCAACAAGCATTCAATTTTATTGCACTCTACAGACTTACATAATTTGCAAACCAATATGGAAAGTTTTTATCCACTTCTTTATTGATGTCATGTTGTGAGTTTCCTGGCATTAGCTCGCTTAACAACCCCTCGTATTCACTAAGAACATTATATGTTAGTCTTAGCTATAAACTTTAATCATCTAGAAAAATAATTTAGCCAATTTCAACTATAACATAAACTTACTGCACAAAAGGTCGAATTTCGTGGCAATTCAATAAAATGTAACCATGTGCAGCCTCCATTTCTTTGTCTGTTAACATTCTTCTTGTTGAGTGTCCATGTGTTTGGCCGGGACATTTGAATACGTGACATCAAGGTACGTGGCACTCAACCATGATAACCGAGTTATCCTTTGGAAACCAGTAGCCCGCAGGTCGAATCGTTTTAGCCTATATACCTTGATACAACAGTCACACAAAAGAAGTATTTTATGTTATTTTATAATGGATTTTCAGCAAACCCAAATATACAAGTATATATTTGGATCCTACTCATAACATAGGAACAAAACACTTCAGAATTACCATTAAAAAAGCATCATGACATAAAATTAACTTGCATCAAGGTACGTGGCACTCAACCATGATAACCGAGTTATCCTTTGGAAACCAGTAGCCCGCAGGTCGAATCATTTTAGCCTATATACCTTGATACAACAATGATACAAAAGAAGTATTTTATGTTATTTTATAATGGATTTGCATAAACAGAGCCTGTTTTCGAAGATAAAAAAAGTCATATGCATATATATAAGATAATGTTCATTTTAATGGTGTTTTTATATGCTTTTGATTTTATTTATGAGAAGAGAAAAGTACAGTTAACAAAAAAAAGATCCCAAAAATGAAATAAAATGGATCTAACAGCCTGAAAAAAGGCAAAATACCCAAGGCAACTGCATCAAGAAAAACAGAACTAAAAGGATGAGTCCCAAAAAAGCCAGATCATAACTAGAAAAACTAGATTAGAAAAATAAACAAAGTTTAAAATTGTCAAAGTAAAAGAACAACTCAAAACCTGACAGCGGAGAGACCCCCTAAATAGCAATAACCCACGAAGAGCACAAGGACGGATCAAAAATGAAGACAACTATCAGCCTTTGTCAAAATAACTAGCTGGAGAAAGAAATAATAGATAACAAAGCTAAGCAAGTCAGGCGAGAGCAATATAAGAAGAGAAAACAACATAGAAGACCATATAAGATCAAGTAAAGGATTAGCTTTCTATTTCAAAAAAAATAAGAATTGACAAAATGCTTAGAATATAATATACCTGAATCGTATGGTATGTACAATAGAATCAGCCAGCCTCTTTGAAGGAAAAATTATTCCACCTTAAAAGCAATACAGTAAATAGAAAAGGATACACACAGACGTGAGCTTGAGCAAGATATTAACATTCAAGACAAAATGATCATATATAGCAAACATCTGTCCACGATTTTTCATACCTGTTACAGTGGTAGCTGGTAACTACAAGAGTAAGAAGTCAAAAATTGATAATATTGATGCCTTCTAAAACAAAACATCACAGGTAATGACACTTAAGTTGCATTATATTATTTCGCAAGTCAAGAAGCAACATATAAGGCCATATGGTCCTCACTTATAAATTTATAACAGATATAGAACATAAGATTGAACAAAATATAGCTAAGAAATTAAGTTACTAAATTTGAATTACATGATGTTAATGCATATTGCCTTTGTTACTGAATCTTCAAATAATTTGAATAGCATGTCTAAAGATGGAGAACTTGAAGGAGTAAGAAACTCTTGCATTTATACAATTCAATGAAGCAAGAGCTCTTGTGTAAGGTTTTATTTCTTTGCAATAACACAGACAAAATGAAAATCTAAACAACATTAAAAGTAGAAAGAAGAAAGGAAAAATTCACCTGATAAAAAGAATGAGCGAAAATCTTCAGATTTGAGCCATGTTCAAGAGATGGAGAGCTCTAATTTAAATCATAAATTTCAAACAATTAGAAACAAACTTATAAATTAGAAGAAACTGAAATGAGAAAAATCGATTTCTGGTAGCCTAATAAATTAGGTGACTTGCATTAGTAATACACTAATTAAGAGGCTCCTAATCAAGACACCGAATGTTATATCACACTTCTACACATGTGGATGCCCATCATCACCATCTATATCTAAATAAATATAGTACAAAAATTTATAAAAAGCATATTATTGCATTATATTAAATTACTAGAAATTTACTTTTATATACATTGAATTTAAATAAAAAACTGTATAAAACAAATAAATCATCTTTACATTGTTAAGTAAATTTAAGTGCTAAAAGAAAGAAGCTATCACTGGCAGTAGCATATGTTAGAAACATTAGAAACATTCAATCACTAAACATTCTTTTTCTAAAAAGTCCAAAAATCACATGTTTTTGTTGATACATGAACACACTTCCAAAGGCAATAAGAAAAATAAATAATTATGTTTGTAATGTGTATCCAATTTTTATATTTTCTTTTTGCACGAAATTCCTCCTGCCACCTTTAGCTTTCATATAGAGCCACTAAATCCAAATGTCAATAACAGATTAAGAAATATACATCCAGTCATTAATATGGATATCAGACATTTAAAATAGTAATAGTAACAAAAAGACTACAGCTTGTTTATGAATCCACCAAAAACCACCCAAACACATATTGATTTTTTATTTTTATTTTTATCCAAAATTGGTCTAATGAAACTGACATTGTTTCTATATTTCCAATTAATTATCCACAGTTGATTTACATATTTTCCTATTTATTAAACAAATTAAGGCTCTATACATACGAAGCTTCCTATTGCTTTTAGAATCCTAAAAGGTTGCATTCAATTCTTATTGTTAATGTTCCAAAGTTTACTTTGTAGAAGCATCTCTTAAATTACATAATTAAAACTGCTGACTATGAGAGAAATATACAGCAGACCAAAAACAGAAAAGGTCCACATAAATAACTGGAAAGCAAGTTCAAAATATATGAAAATTGAAATTCAAAAATCATTAGTCTTAAGAAAATTTACATGCATCTGACGTTGAGATGCTTATTTTGAAGAAATTATTGAGTTCAGCCACTTCTTATAGTTGAAACATTGGCTCAGCCACCACTATCTCACATGCACTGATTGACTTCTAATGCCATATTGTCCACTGCAATCAGCTATTGAGATTAAAATAGTTGCCTAATTACAATCGAATGCTTAAAGTCAATTGACTCCAATTCAATTCCATCTGCTATAATATATAATCTAAGTAAGGGAATAATCTGCTATCCGGGCATAATGGCGGTGCTGCATATGCGCAAATATTTGCACCTCTTGGCTGCTTATGAGCTCACAAATAAACAAATTCAATCAAAACAAACCCATTTTCAGTTAGATGTTTCCAATATTCTTCCCAAAATTTGCTGCAGCTTTCTATGAATGATTAGTCCATGTTCATAATCCGAGAAAAACCAAAGTGTACAAAGTGCATAACCTATCACATACTCTCTTAAGACTAATGTTTTAATTTAATTCTTCAAATGGTTTGTTCTTATACATCTCTTCTCAGATGATTTTTGAAGACTAATGATTTTCTTAAGACTAATGATTGTTACTCATTTCCTTAAAGTGGACATATAAAATCCAGGTTAAAAAAAAGGTTAAAATATGGATAAGCCATGAAAAGAGCTCCAGCAAATATAAATTTTTAATCAAGCAATAACTAGATGAGATGGATAGAGAAGTTGCACGTTAGCCCCTGCGATGGACACCTTAGCATAAAAGTCACAATCCTTTGATTGCTTTTTGTTTCTTTCCTTCTAAGTCATACCCCTGCTCCCAACACGTATGTGAAATTTCCTTTTTTCTTCATGTTCATTTGCTAACTTTATTTACTAGAAATGAAACATAAAAGAAAAATAAAAATAGCATGCATGCATGCAAATAAAAATAAAACAAACAAGTTTGATCCCTAAAATATTTAAGTTCGTAAACATTTAAATCATATTACAATGTGCGATATCCTTTACTATATGAAATCCTGCAATTAAAAAATGAGGATTAGACCAAAATCATCACAACTATAAAATTACATCTCAGTTATTGTATTCCAAAATAAAAGGTAAACTAGTTTGTAAATAATGACTTATTACAATTATCTAAATGCTCATTTATTTACTAAGCTTCCTAAACTACATATAGGAAAATAATGACATATTTACTTCCTAATATAAATGCAGATATACATTCCAACTGTGCAAAAATAATTTATTTTGACTAATAGCAAATGGACAATCTCTTCAACCTCATGGACAAGGGTGAAAAAAATGTCTGATGCACACCCAGAGAATGCATTTCAAAAGTTTAAGTAAATCCAAATAAGTATGATATCAAAAACATACCTTGCTATTTTCACCAATTCGTAAATTGTTAAAAAGGAATGATAAGCCTTGTGCTATACATTGATGCTTATTTTGAAGTCTAAATCCAAGAGCTAAATTAATCAAGGCTGTCCCTGGATAAGACAACAATATTACAATGATTTAACAATCAAGAATTAAATACAATATAAACCATCGTGTAGAATCTTACAGAACTGATGGCACTGAAAATGGTTCCAGAAAGAACCGAAAGTAACAAAAAAAATGAAAAGTATAGAGAGCCCTTTTGAGATATTCTCAGATGGGTTTCCAAAAAAAACCCAAAAGTATCAAATTATATTTGAATAAATATTTTATACTAGATAAAAAATTGTAGTCCATTTGAATCAATATATTAAAACAGATTTATATTTTCTGAGCAATAACAATAATTATAATGCAAAAACAAGTTTAAACATCTTTTTCTTAAACAATTAATGGAAATATAACACTACTATCTATTGAAACCAAACAAAGAAGAAATTAGAATTGAGGAATGATTTTTACCTCTTTAGAAGATTCAATATTTTCTTTGCCTTGTTGAGTACTTGCATTAATCCTCCTAAGGTGCAACTGTTGAACCTTACCTGATGAAGGACCTTCGACTTCAGTCTTCACTCCTTTTATCAACGATTAACGGAGATGATGAGGTGGCGAGTTGCAGCAAGTCGAGATGTCTGCCGTCGACTTCCTTGCTGGAGAGAGAGACAGAGCGGCTGTGTGTGAGGGAGGAGCCATTGACTGCTTCTTTTGAGAGACAAAGAGAATGAAGGCGGTGTGAGGGAAGAGATGAAAACCTAGGGTTTTCGCGTTTTATAGTTCTAACAAAGGAAAAATTTCTTAAATGCCCCTAATTTAGCAACGGAATATAAATTCAGTTGCTAATTAGCAACGGAGAAAAATTCTGTTGCTATTTTAGCAACCGAAATAAGATTTCGTTGCTAAATAGCAACCAAATTTAATTCGGTTGCTAACTTTCGTTGAAACTGAAATTTAGCAACGGATAAATATTCTATTGCTAAATAGCAACCGAATTTAATTCGGTTGCTAACTTCCGTTGAAAGTGAAATTTAGCAACAGAATAAATATTTCGTTGCTAATTTAGCAACGAAATTTTTATTTCGTTGCTATTTTCAGTCCCAAAATTTATCTGCCATTTTTTGCCGCGTTAATTAACAATGGAATTAAAATTCCGTTGCTAATTTTCGTTGCTAAATATTGGCGCCATAAATTCCCTCCACTTTTAGCAACGATAGCTAACCAAAATTTTTTTGGTTGCTAATTTTATAAAATTCAACCAATTTTAGCAACAGAAACTTCTTTCCATTGCTAAATAGCAACGAAATTGTTTTTCCGTTGCTAAATTAGCAACGGAATCCATTCCGTTGCTATTTCAAGAATTTCTTGTAGTGCATTATCTAGACTTATTACCTTTCTCTCCACTACCTCATCAACCCATTCACATTTCGTATCGCTGCACTAAAAGAGATTTGTATGATACCCAACAATTAAATTTTTAATCCCGGTCTCCTCCTTTATCCATTCGCCTCTATCATTCTTTAATGTGAAAATGTAATTTTTCTTCCTTCTAGCATTTGTTTGGGCATGGAAATACTTTGAATTTTTATCACCAAATTTCATCTAGAAGCATTTTGTCCTTTGATGCCATTTAAGTTCTTTATGCTCCAAAAGAGTGTTATATTCTAATTTCAACATTTTAATTTGCTCAGAGTACTGCCTACCTCCCTTACCATATAACTTAGCCAATTTACTCTCAATTAATTTTTTTCATTCTCCAACCTCATTCCGCTTATGCCTTCCCTATACTTCCAGGGTAATACAATAAGATAGTTTTCTATTCATAATTCCCAAATTCCCTAATTTAACATAACCTCGTTCAACTAATTTAAGCACATTTGGATCAAACAGCCAACTATTTTCAAATCTAAAATATTTACTTCTCTATCTATTAAAGTTTCTTTGTAAATCAATCAACAATGGAGAGTGGTCGAATATTGAAGCCACAAGATTAAAAAATATAATTTAGAAATAGAGTGAAGAAAGTGAGATTCCCCATAGCTCTATCCATCCTTTCACAAACCCATTGATTTCCAAATCTAAACCTTTCCTATGTAAAAAGTGAACCCATTGATGGCAAATCGGTAAGATAACAATCATTAACTGTAGCTTTAAAAATTTAATAAGTTAGTACGGATGTATACCGCCGCTTTGCTTCTTCGATAAGTGTAACGGATCATTAAAGTCGCTAGCAACTAGCCAAGGCTCCTTCAGATCCCGATTTCATTGCAGATATCAAATAAGCCTCTAGGAATCTTATCTTCTCCCTCTTCCTAGATACCTATAAAACCTAATAATGCCCAGCTTCATTTCATTTGGTTCTTTAATCATAATATCTATAAAGTTCTGATTGCATCTCTTAATATGAACATTAACAGACTCTATCCATAACAGAGCAAGTCCACCTCCACAGCCTAATCTGTCCACAAAGAAACAACCTGCAGTAAATTCTTCAACTCCTCAATCTTATTACTATAAACTAAAGTTTTAATTAAAAATACAATACAAGGTTTATGGTGAGCAACTAGATTTTTTTATGAATCTAACTATACGAGGGTTACCCAATCCTTGACAGTTCCAACCTATAACTTTTATGGTGACCGACTGCCCTGCTTAATAGAGCATGCCGATGTACTTTGTTCATTAGCTAGTTGCTGCATGGTCTTAATCTCATTTGAATATAATTCCATATAAACAAATTAAATCCAGGTTTGATGTTTTTTGGGCCTTTTTTTTTCTTCCTCAAAGCCCATTAGAGAGTCTTCTATCTTTAAGCCCACCTCACTTCCACTTTCACTCTTCCTTACATGTTCCATTGTATTAACCGTCTCCCTTCCATTAGAGTTACCATAATTGATGACTCTATCCTTCCTCCAAAATAGGCAAGTTTGAATTTGGATGTAGATGATTAACCGAAATGTTAGCATATCCCCCTAATTCCATCTTCTGTTCAAGTAGAGATGTTCCTACCTCATCCAGCAACCATTAACTAACAATAGATATATTTTGATGAGGTTGGGCTTTGATGTTTTCATCCCACTGCAAAGCTAGACTCATCCCACCTGGTGTGGTTCTCAACATACAGAAACTATCCATATGGCCAAACCTTCCACACAAGTAACAAAACAATGGAAGTAATAGCTTCTAAACATCAATCATAATTCTTAATCTCATAAACTTATCCATCCTCCCAATAAGAAAATTTGCATCATACTCTACAAAAAAACTATTAAATTATCAAACTTCTAGGCCATATTCTCATTCATAAAGCCAGAGGGTAAGCCATGAACTTGCATCCAAAAGTCATAGAACTTGAGTGGTACCTGGCTTGGATATCCCTAGACTGGATTCTATGGAACATAAGCAAATGACATTTGAATGTCCATAGAGAGCCCAAAACAATCCTTACAATGTTACACTCAAAAAAAAAAAAAAACCTAAACATGTATTTACCCTTACCCATTTTAGAGATATTCACACCACCCAAAGGATGCTAGAGGTCTTCCATGGTATTCCTCATGTATTCAAAGTTGATATAGCCTCAGTGAGAAACTTACCTACCATAGTGAAACAATCTCGAGTTTGATTTTGGAGATGATCCCTTTTGAGTTTTTCCATTTGCCACCCATTTTCCTCCTTTTCTCGAATGTGTAACTGGGCTAAATCCTCTTCCATAATAGTAAAATCTTTATGAAAAAGTAAGAGTAATACGTGTCACAAAGGATGAAAAAAAGCTATAGAGAGCACAAACATATATATCAATTTGCTATTAACTTGATTTATGAGTACTTTCATGGAATGATTAACAATAAGGAATTATTAAATTTATTGACCCCTATCAATTTCTTTTTTTGTAAAATTACATTTTGATTTTTGAATTTCTTTTTGATAACTTGTTTACTCCAAATTTATTCAACCCTTTATATATTATTTTTAATCCTGCCTTTTTATCTTGAGTCAGTCTCAGATGATCATGGTACATACATACAAACATGAAAATTGAAAATCCATAAAAAGGAAAAAAATTAGTGAACAAAATAACTATAAGATAATTAATTGCTAAAATTTGGAATAGTACAAAACATTATAGTTAATATAATGATAGTGGAATTGAAACTTTAAAATTCTAAACAACATATAAAATCTAAAATTTTTCAAAAATTACTTGTGACATAATTGATTCAACCATTCAATTAGAATTAATTCATAATATAAGAGATAAAAAGGAAATACTAATCTTGTTAGGTGGTTGTAAATATCTTCTCTAAGCAAAAAAAATTATCCACTATTTTCTTCTCATTTTTTCATTTTTTCCCAATGGTGCAAGAACTTAAATTCTTTTTTTGTAATTGTAACTTAAATAAAAGGAGAAGGAAGGATTTCTAATCCTATAATAAAACTCGAGTGACTATAGTATTCTCTACAAGTCTAATAACCATTATCTTAAACCCACCTTATATTATAATAAATACAAAAAATATGAGCCACACCTTTATGCTTATTAAATTAATTTAACAATCTCTCACTTGTCCCATAATACGACTTGATGATCCAACAATATACTTTAAACATACATAATTTATTAAATCTATCAAGTCATCAAACTTGAATAAATTGAAATGGCAGGATCATGACGGTCATAAGTTATCGCATGACATGATTCCTTCCATCTATTGCATAATCAACTTAGATCAAAATAACTATAATCGAGAAATACTATAATTCTTAATTTTAATGTTTTCTTAAAACATTATTTGTCATCATAGAAAAATAATGCATGTACATAATATAATGTGATAATTAACAAATAAGAAAAAATATAACTTTAATTGAATTCATAAGTGTAAAAAAAATAGCAAATAACCAGACACATGTATATACTTAATATGATCACATGCCAACAAAGACTTTTTGTTGTTGGTTAATGATAACTACGGAAAATACATCTCTAAAGGTCCAATCAGGTTGGCCTAACAACAATTGGTATGGCCTAAGCCCAATAACAAAAAGGCAAAGTGTGAGCTGGAAGACAAGACCGGAAGGTATGAAGTCCAAATGGACGGATGGGACAACATGTCCTGTCAGCCCACTGACACAAGCCAACACCCATACTCTTCACTTGCTCCCTATCAAATCGCCGCTCACTTGCTCCAACTATCAATTATCATGCCCCAAGGTACTCAAGTGCCCTTCCAAAGAACTCCTATAAATAGCCTAAAATACAATGGCTTTAAGTATTGACTATCTGAGACTCTCTCTTTAAATACTCTCTCTAAAAGCTACTAACTTAAGCTTCAGAGTGCTAATACTTGGGTCCAACTAGGCACACCTTCTTAGAGGTTCCATCCTTCAATCAGATCATCAGCTGTCAACTCTCCTTTTTACAGATAGAGATGAATTGTGCTTTATCATTTGGTGCTTTCGTTGAGAAAAAATGACAGGTTCGAGATTCAATGAACATGCAGCTTTGGGAGAGTATAATCACAACGGCTAGGGCAGATCTAGGCCTTCCAAAAGGAGAGAGAGGCCTCCCAAATCCCCTACTAGGGGTAACCTCATTCTAGAATTCAATGATGTAGCCATGTAGCAATCGAAAGATACCCCTATTATCATCAAGGACATGCACACCATTCTTAGTGACTTTACTAAAAGTATAGTCCAAACTTTGAAAAAGGAAAAAATGCCCAAGACTTATGAAAGACTTCGAAAGAAGAAGGAACAAGGAGATTTCTATCAATGAGCCAAGAGCTCATGATGATAGACGGATGAGGGCCAGAACTCCAGGTAGATATGAAAAGGGGAAGGGAACAATGTCCTCAAGTAGAGATTCTTCATACATCCCCAGCAGATCCTTCACTTCGTCCATCGGGGATGATTTGCCTTTCATGTGCACACCAAATCGTAGCTGCATGAAGGGGCGGAGAGATGAATTTGCCTTAATAGCCATAAGCAGGGAGGACAAATGGTTCAAATAAAAGCTCAAGCAGTTCGGTTTGATAGGCTCCAAAAAAGAAGTGTTCGAGCACAACACCTGAGGCAACATGGCCTCACCGTTTTGTAGGAAAATCACAGAGTCAGAGCTACCTCCTAGATGGCAAGACGTGATAATGGACAGGTATATATGTAAGACTGACCCTATTACTCATCTTGCAAAATATCTAACGAAAGTACAGGTATACACCTACGATGAAAGGATTTCCTGCAGGATATTCCCTACCACGCTGGGAGGAGATGCTCTTACATGGTTCCTTGAGCTCCCGTAGGGGTCAATCACCTCTTTCCGACAACTAAAAAAGCTTTTCATTACACGATTCATTGTACAAACAAGAGTGCCAAAATCTGTGAGCGATCTGTGCAACGTCTATTAGAGGATCGATGAAAGTCTTCGAGACTACATCGATAGATTTCAAGCCACAACGTCGGAGGTGAGGAATTTAAGCATAGAAATGGCATCCACCACCTTAGCCAATGGCACTGTTGATAGGCCATTATTTAAGTCAATTATAACAAGGTTGCTAATCAACATTTCTGATCTAATGGAAAGAGCTAGGAAACACATTCAACTGGATAATACCTTGAGGTCCAGCCGAGCCAGAAGAAGCAACATTATGGATAGGTTATAGCACTTAGATGGACGGTCATTCAACCGCACTCTAATGTCTGAGCGGACTGCAAGAAGCCCTGAGAGAGCCTTCACTTCAAGAAATTTGGGAAAAAGAAAGGAGGCAGAATGATCAAGTTCCGATCGGGGTACTGGTCAGTCAACTTAAAATTTCACTCCACTCAACACCAATCTTATGTAAGTGTTGATGTGGATCAAGGAGAATCACCAAAAGGTGAACTAGCCCAAGAAGATAGATGAGAAGAGCAGAAGGACCCAAAACCATAATAAGTATTGCAAGTTCCACAACGATGTTGGTCACACAATCGATGAATGTCACCAGCTGAAAGAAGAAATTAAGCAACTCTTGCAAAAAGGGTACCTCAAGAGGTTTGTAGGTTCGACCCGAGGGACAACCCCCTGTAAACAATTGGGCCATAAGAAATATGATTCTGATGATGAGGATCTCTCCAAAAAAGAAAGGGGAAGGGCGTCTATGTCTCCCATACATTCGAATGGCTAGCCCCGTCACCATATCCATTGAGGATGCACGAGATGTAATGTTCCCTCACGAAGATGCCCTCATTTTTAGGGTGCGGATCAATAATTTTGATGTAAAAAGGATACTGGTGGACAAAAGAAGTGCTGTGAATGTGCTTACATTGCAAGCTACAGAGCAATGGGGTTGTCGATCAAAGAGCTTAAGCTGAACACCATGCTATTGATCGGACTGGGCAATGCCACAGTGCCAGTGGTAGGATTGGTTGATTTGTTTGTCGAGCTTGGGCAGAAAGCCCTCGTCCATGCCTGCAAGGTAACATTCATGGTTATTGATATGATTTTTACTTATAACGCCATTTTTGGCAGACCTATACTCTTTTAAACTGGAGCTGTCAACAGCATCCGTTACATGGTAATAAAAATCCCGACTAGGGAAGGCATCACCATCCTGAAAGATGACCAAAAGGCATTGAGAGAGGCCTATATCACCATGATCAAACACCATAAAGAGGCCATGATGGTAGAACCAGGTCTAGAGTGACTTGAACAGGTGGAGGATCGGAGAATGGATCCAGCAGAGGAAGTCAAGACAAGGACACTTGCAAAAGGCAAGGCTGTTCAAATTGGCACTAGCATGAATACGGAAGTTGAGGAGGCCGTCATGCAGGTCTTGATGATCAACTAGGCATCCTTCGCTTGGAATTTGAAAGACATCACCGGGATCGACCTTAATGTGATCACCCACAAACTCAACGTGGATCCAGCTTGTAAGCCGATTAGGCAGAAGTTGCAAAGGCATGCTCCCGATCTGAGGAGATATATCTCTGAGGAGGTAGACAGGTTATTAAAAGTGGGTACAATCCGAGAGGTTGACTATCCCGAATGGCTCGCCAATGTTGTTCTAGTAAAGAAGAAGTTGGGGAAGTTGTGAATGTGTGTTAACTTCACTGACCTTAACAAAGCATGTCCGAAAGACAGCTACACCTTCCCAAGCATAAACCAACTGGTGGATGCCACTGCTGGTCACACCTATTCCTTCCTCGATGCATATGTTGGATACCACCAAATCATGATGTGGTTGTTGGATCAAAAGAAGACCAGCTTCATCATGGATGATGGTACCTTTTACTACAAAGCCATGCCATTCAGATTGAAAAATGCAGGTGCCACATATCAACATTTAATGAATAGGATTTTCAAAGATTAGATCGGGAAGAATGTGGAGGTTTATGTGGAATATATAATCATCAAAAGCAAAAGCCCCGAGGAACATCCTGCCGATTTAGCAAAGATCTTCAACACGCTGAACAAATTTTGGATGAAGCTCAATCCTGAGAAGTGCATTTTCAGGAAAATTTTTGGGCTTTATGGTCTCCCAAAAGGGCATTGAAGCCAACCCCGATAAAATAAAGGCAATTTTGGAGATGTTGCCACCAAGCAATGTGAAGGACATTCAGAAGCTTAATGGCAGAATAACAGCCCTTGGACAATTCATCTCCTATTCAGCCAAACGATGCACTCCCTTCTTCAAGAAATTAAGGAAGAATGAAGCTTTCAATTGGGATGCTGACGGCCAATAAGCCTTCGATGAACTAAAGAAATTCCTCACCAACCCACCGTTACTCAACCGACCGCTTCCAGGTGAAAATTTGTATTTATACTTGTCAACTTTTGGTGAAGCTGTTGTAGGTGTCCTGGTCAGGGAAGAAAGAGCCCAACAGTTGCCTATCTATTATGTGAGCCAAGTGTTTAGGGGCCCAGAATTGAAGAAAGGTCCGATTGAGCAACTCATCATTGCCCTTATAATGTGCACAAAGAAGCTAAGACAATACTTCAAAGCACATATGATAATAGTCCGATCAGGTCAACCGATCAGAAAAATTCTCCAGACCCCGAACTTGGAGGGAAAAATAATGGGATGGGCAATCAAGCTCCAACCATGGGATGTGACGTATGAGCCCAGGAAAGCAATCAAGGCTCAAGCTTTGGCGAACTTAATCGCTGAATTTGCTGGTAAAGAAGTAGCCGGTCATCCCCAACCTATAAAATGGGAGATGATCATAGATGGAGCTGCAAATGACAATCGAGGAGGCATAGGCATCGTGATAATGGGCCCATTGGGCATTGTTATAAGGTATGCAATAAAACTCAGCTTTAAAATTTCAAATAATATGGCAGAATACGTGGCGCTTCTATAAAAGCTGAGACTGCTCCATACCATCCGATAAGAGTCGGTTGTCATCAAAAGTGATTCCCAGCTTGTGACGAGCCAAGTCTTAGGCACCTTCAAGGCCAGAGAAGTCAACATGATACAATATTTAGTAAAGGTCAAGGTAGCACTCAAGATGCTGGAGAAATGCGAATCCAAATGGATCCTATAGAAGGTACCAAGAGACCAAACTCTAGCTACTGATTGGCTTGCCAAAATGTCTGCTACCGAACAGGGGATAGTGGAAGAAAATATAACCATCATTAAACAACTAGCCTCCTCCTTAGACAAACCAAAAATTATGAAAATTGAGTCAGCTCAAGAAATGTGGATGAGCCCTATTAAGCGGTACCTACAAACAGGGCAATTGTCCAAAGATAAAGCGGAAGCCCGAAAGGTATCTCAAAAATCCCTTAATTACTTGTTATTAATGGTGAATTATTCAAAAAATCTTTCAATCACCCCTGGCTCAAATGCATAATGGAGGAGGAAGGAGACTACATCCTAAGCAAAATCTATGAAGGCATTTGTGGAGCACATGAGTTTAGTAGGGCTATGGCAAAGAAGGTATTCCAAACTGAATACTTCTGGCCGAGAATCTTTAAAGACGCTTAGGAAAAAGTGAGAAGGTGCCAGCAATGCCAAATCCATGGGAGAATCATCAAATAACTGGCAGTAGACCAGCAGCAAATCGGAGTTTTTTGGCCATTCGACCAATAGGGCCCGAACATCTTAGGGCCTTTTCCCCAAGGAAAAATATAAATGAAGTTCCTCCTTATCGCTGTTGATCACTTCTCTAAATGGATCGAGGCAGAGCATCTGGCTACAATCACAGCGAAAAAAGTCAAAAATTTTGCATGGAAGGACATCATTTGTAGGTATGGCTTACCTAATGTCTTTATTACAGATAATGGCAAGCAATTCGACAACTTGGTCTTTAGAAACTTTTGCCAAAACCTCAATATCGGCCTTAAGTTCACCTCCGTCACCCATCTCCAGAGTAATGGGATGACCAAAGTTTCCAACCAGACACTCCTAGAAGGCCTGAAGAAATGGCTCGATAAGGCAAAAGGCAACTAGACTGAAGAACTGCAAAGCATCTTATGGTCTTATAGGATCTCTCCGATAGCTGGCACCCATCAAATGATATTATCTCTTGTCTACAGCTTCAACGCGATGATACCCATAGAAATCAGTCTCTTGTCCTATCGAACATCATTCTATTCCGATCGGATGAACATCCTGGATAGATGCCAAGATTTGAACCTGGTAGAGGAAAGAAGGAAGGTGCCTATGCCAAAATCGCTACCTACAAACAAAGAGTTGCTAGATACCACAACACAAAAGTAAGGGCAAAAACCTTCAACGTGGGTGATCTGGTGCTCAGAAGGGCAGATATAAGCTTGAAAAATGCTGGAGTTGGGAAGCTGATGCCAAATTGGGAAGGCCCCTATGAAATCTCTAAGGCTTTAAGCTCTAGTACATATAGACTCAGAACCCTCGAAGGGTTGGATATTTCCAGAAGCTGGAATGTCGAAGCACTCAAAAAGTAGCATGTATAATTATGTATAAAATTTACATTCAATAAAGAAAATTTTCTCCATTTCTCTTCGTCTTTAGAAAAAAGGTATGTTTTCATTTATTTGTTTGTTAGTTTTGATGTTTTCTTGCAGGTTGCTTATTTTACTCCATTCCACATAAATCCCGATTGACGATCGTAGTTTGTCCGATCGAAAGTCAGGAATGATTATTCGCTAGGCTTATCTTGAGCCCAAAATGTGAAAGCTTTTCTCCATTATAATTCTATCTCCCTTGCTAGACTTAATGCTTTTCTTGAAATGAGGAAGCTTTTTCTCCATTATAATTCTAGCTCCCTCACTAGGCTTGATGCTTATCTCGAAATGAGAAAGCTTTTCTCCATCATAAGTCAGTTTGCTAGATTCAAAGTTATTCCCGAATCAAAGATACGAGATGTCTCCATTCAATTTCCACCAACTCATTCACTAGGTTCGACATCTATCCTGAACCTAAAATGCGAAAGACAACAATTAAATCACTTATCCAATGAATAGCTGATCTTCATATTCAATCGGATAATACTTCAATCAAATTAAAGGCTGAAAAGTCACCTACTGTGCTTGATACTATAAATCTAAGTCATAACTCACGCCTGAATGAAGGGATTATTTTTTAATCCGCTCGGTGAAAATGATCATTGATCCTAAAAAAGTTGTGTACTATGATGCTCGGAAAATATCTTATGATTCATGAAGTATTATACTTAGTCAATTTTCCATATTCTCCACATTCGATTCTATATACTCTCCTTGGCTGATTTTGTATGTTCTCCATAAAGGTTTTGGTTTACTTCACTTAGTTAATTTTATAAAAATTCTTGCTCAAAATGAAAATTGCAGTATGAAAGCGCAATGGAAGGCAAACCAAATTTTACATATATGAGAAATTTTACAAGTTGCAAGGAAAGAAGAAAGCTATTACAAAGAAAAAATTACAAGGAAAAATTCTAAGATTCTATATCTAATATTTCTATTATGATAGTGTTCGGGTTGACAGTAGGCTTTATGGTGGTGTCAACAGAAAGCTGGCCAGACCCAGCGGCTTCATCAGTGGTAGGCTCCACTGGCAAAGGGGCAATGTCTTCAGGCTCTGTTGAAGGAGGAAGAATGGCTTCAGGCTCTGTCGGCTGGGTTGCCAAACTGACACCTTCCTGCGATGCCAAAGGCACCTTCTCTGTCGTTCCTTCAGTCTCTCTGATATGAGAGGCCTCCTCCTCATCATCGCTAGAAGGAGGATCGAAAAGAATCCTCGGGTCCTCCATCCAGTCAAGATCAGCCTCAGGGAAGCACTGCTTGGCTGCATAAATCAACCGACTTAGCAATGTCCTTTGGGTCTCGCCTAGTTGATCCAAAACCTCCTCCTTCTATGCCTCTAGCTCTTTTGCCAACCTCTCATTCCAAGCTGCATTTTTCTCTGCCTGAGCTATTTTGAGGGAATTCTTTTCCGCCAGGAGAAGGTTGTGTTCAGATAGAGCTTTGTCTTTGTCTGCTAGTGCCTTGTCTTTGTCCGTGTTGGCTTTGAGGCAGTCAGTGGTAAGCTATGAGCACTCACCCCTCAGCCTGCCCACATCCTCCTCATACTTCTTGCACAAGGTGCTATCAACAGCAAGGCATGCCACATCTCCCTTCAAGTGGTCTACCTCCCTCTGCCAAGACTTGAGGTTTTGGGCTAATCGAGCTCTTTCCCTCTTCAGCTCTTCTACCTCAGACCTTAGGAGCACAACTTCCTTTTTCGTTGCATCGATGGTGGCTTCAGATTCCCTCCTTTGCTGAATGGCATCTTTCCACTTCGCTCGGGCATAGACCTCCATGTCGTGTATACGAATTCCTTTTTTGGTCAGCTTTGAAAAGGAAGTGGAGAAAATAGTCAGTTTAAAAAAAGGGGGGAAGGAGAAAAGAAGGATACAAGTATTACCTCCAGGCTTTGCTGCTGAAATAACCCGAACTCTCGGGAGAGCAGATTGAGCTCCATCATCACCTTGAAATCACTCTCCTGAGCAAGGCCTTGGCAAATGAAGGATGGCATGCCTCTGTTGGTCACGGACCAATCATTACCAAATTGCTCTTTCAAGATGTCCTCTAAAGGCGGAGCCCGACCCTCCTGAGCTCTCTTTAAGGATCAACGGATTGGCTCGCTTTGAGCTATCTCCTTGCCTCTTACGGAGATTCGAGCATCAATAGCGGCTATAGCTTTGGTAGCTTTCCTCCTTGCTGCCTTTTTGATCTTTTTATGTGCTGCCTCAATTGTCGGTGCCCCCATCTATTGAGAAGACAATTGAGGGATGAGGGACGGCTATGACCCTTCCTCGTTAGATTCATCCCTTAGTCGTAGTCACCTAAGAGGATGCTATTCTACCATGATCGGAGAGGATAATGATGGTCCTGACATGGTTAAGGGAGGATGGGTCGTAGAGATAACTGCAACGGCAAGAGCTGAAGTCATTGTAGTAGCCAGAGGAGCAGGAGCACTCACTGTACTCTTGGAAGCCTACACCTCGGAGTCAGGCAGGATCTTCCTCTTTTTTTTATCTTTTTTAGTCACTAGCCAAATGGTCGGGCTCTCTTTTGGCTTTGGCCCGATCGGCTAGTTGCTTTGCAACCTCCTCTCCTCTCGCCATTTTGTTCACAGTTGCATTACAAAACCAAACAAAAATAAGTGCCTCATTTAAAATTTGATATATGTAATAAATGTGCATGCAATATTTGAATTGGCAAAATAAACACCCTTCTCCATACTCTAATATTAATGCTCACGTTCTGTGCTAATGCCAGCATTGGAGCTTGAAGACTCGAACAGAGTGCTTAGAAGGTAATTGGAGTCATAAGGTTGTTCGTTCCTTGCCACTTCATCCATCAATTTCTTGATGTCGATTTCATATATAGATCAATCGACAGCATAATCTTTCAAAATTATGGCCTCTGCCAATCGGACAAGTGGTACTCCAAAACCACCAGCCATCCCCACTAAAAAGTATCTTTCCCTGAAACTCTTCATAGAGGATGGGACAGTAAAGAGCTTTCGATGCTGCTGGCTGGTAAAGTAATACTCCGACCCATCACTCCAATCAAAAATATAAAAAAAGTGAGTAAAGAGGTCTAGAATGGGGGCCACTACTTCTATCTTGCAAAAGATTTTGAAGCAGGCTACAATCTCCATCCGTTCGGATGCAATTAGTTGGGGGCAATTCCATAACCCCTAAGCATCGCCAATTTGAATGCATCGAAGGGAAGCCTCATCTCGTATCCAAGCTCCATAAATGGCAGATAAACCATTCGTTCCTTTCATGGCCAAAAGGCCCCTTTGTCACTACCATGGAATCAGGGCAGGCCATCACTGACATCTTTACAGGAAGGTGGTACCGTGAAGGAATACTTATCACCTCCACTTCTGTCAATCGCGAGGGATGAGCAAACAGCTCACGATTCTCGTAATCCTCTAGAAAACTTCTGTCTATTGGTTGACTAATGCTTGAAGCCATTTTTGGTGGAGGAAGAGAAGTAAAAAAGTATATGCGATGAATGAAAAATAAAATCAAAGGCAGGGATTGTTTACTTACTTGGGTGATCTAGCGGACACTCTGAAATTCTCCAAAATTTGAAGTACTTTCCTCAATGTAGTTTTTGGCAAGGGTTTCAAATAGCAAAGTTCACAAAGAAAGTTTGGCAGAGCTTCATTAAGGATCACTGAAAAGTGAGAAAAATCGCTTTAAACTTGTCTATTTATAGGTAAAAAACTTTCAGAATACTCCAAAGCCTCCTCGTTAGATGGACGTCGCGTGTTCTCAACCCATTACTACGGTTACAAAGAACGAAGCACCATTCTAGAAACACGATCGACATTAAATGCAAAATAGCTGTCTAAACTGAATGGATCCATCTCTTTAAATGGGCGCCTCCTGAAAATTTAAAAATCCCGCCAAAAAGCTTAAATCTCCTGATTGAATCCGTTGGAAGGAGGACAAGTGATAACTATGAAAAATACATCTTTAAAGGCCCAATCAGATTGGCCCAACAACACTTGGCATAGTCTAAGCCCAATAACAAAAAGGCACAGTGTGAGCTGGAAGACGAGATAGGAAGGTGTGAAGTCCGAACGGACGGATGGGAGAGCATGTCTTGTCAGCCCACTGACATAAGCCAATGCCCATACTCTCTGCCTGCTCCCTGTCATATCGCCGCTCACCTGCTCCAATTGCTGGTTGTCATACCCCAAGGTACTCAAGTACCCCTCTAAAGAACTCCTATAAATAGCCTAAAACACAATGGCTCCAGGTATTGACTATCTGAGACTCTCTCTAAATACTCTCTCTAAAAGCCACTAACTTAAGCTTCGGAGTGCTAATGTCCGGGTCCGACCGGGCACCCCTTCTTATAGGTTTCATCCTCCAATCGAATTATCAGCGATCATCTCTTCTTCTTACAGATAGAGACGAATCGTGCTTTATCAGTTAATATGTTATTTTAGTTAGTTTTGTAATTAAAGGGTAGAATAATATCTTTCCATTTATACTAACTAACTAACTAACTAACTAACTAACTGTATATATATATATATATATATATATATATATATATATATATATATATATATATATATATATATATATATATATTATTGTGTAATTGAGATAATAAAGAAAATCTTGTTCCACAAAAATCTTCATGATATCAGAGCCACTATCATTTTGAAGGTTGAGTTTTCTCCCTTCCACAATCGATCTTTTTCGGTAGCCATTTTCTAGCAAGTTTTAAAAGGTTAGATTCCAACCTCCTTCTTTCAACACCAACACCATCAAAGGGATGTAATGGCCTCAATATCGGGCTAGTCGTAAATAGTATTTTTCAATAGTAAATAGTACTTTTGGACTGAAAAGTACACCCGGAGGTGAAAAATATTTTATTTGAATATCGAAAAGTATTAGTTAGGGATAGTCTGGGGTTGAAATTTGATATGAATTTGAGATCAAATAGGCTTCCAAAAATAAAAAAATACAAAAAAACGAAGCGGTTCGAGCTATTGGTTAACTAGTTGATCAAGATTTGATAAAGCCATTAAAAATAGCAAATAAAGTCTAAAAATTGCTAAAAATTATATACATGCCTAAAATAATGTGTAAAATATTTTGGTTGTAAAAAGTAAAATTTTCGGTAACATCAGTATTGGTTGAATTAGATCAATCTAATTGAACCAGACCAGTAACTGATATTGATTGGGTTGAAATTTTATTTATAGCCTATTTTTGATGTGATAAGAGTGATGGAATCAAATTTGAGGTGATTTGGAGTTGAAAAATGGGGAAAATTAATTAGAATCATTTATTGGATAATTAATGGGCTTAAGTTAAAATAGATTAAGCTCGCTTATTGGTCCAAGTCCAAGCCCACTTAAGCCTCTCTTAAGTGACAAAAAAATACCAGATATTTGTACAACCTTCCTCTCTCTCTCTCTTGGCTGAACTCATCACCACCATTTTTCTCTCAAATTTCTTTCATCTCTCTCTTAATTCACACCAAATCCAAGGTTAAGAAAGAAAGTCCTGCCTCTCTAGAGTATTATCTAAGCCTCTATCCTTTTATTAGAGAAAGAGAAGTTAGAAAATTAAATAGAAAAAGCTTTAGGTGTCATTTTGAAGTAAGTGAAATTTTTATTTTAAATTGGTTTTAAGGAGCCTACAGTAATTTTGGATGCCAAGAGTTCATTTTGATGTTATTTTAAGCATTTTACATAAAAAAAAAATTAAGGTTTCTTATGAGGAAGATTTCAGCCATGTTAGAGATTTAAGGATAAGAACAAGCTTCCAAAGCAAAGGAAAAGTAAAAGGAAGTTTAGACAAGCATAAGCCAAAGAAAAGTTAGTGACTAATAAATCCTCTTATTTCCTTTAATTTGCATGAATTTTCCTTTATGTAACTTAGGAAATATATAAATAAAAGGTGTAAAATAGAAATTAACTTGAGAATAGTGAAATTAGACCTTGAATAAGCCTTTTAGAAAGCTTAAATTAAATTAAAAGCATGTGAAAGGTGAGTGTACTCTTATGGCTGAATGATTACCTTAGGAAAATTAATGTTTATTTTGTGTATTTTGATAAAATGATTGTAGAAATGATATAATATGTCCATAAATTTTTGTAGAATTTATGAAATTTAAATGAATATTTTTGAAAGGAAATTTGGTTACGTACTAAGTGAAAATATTGAATTAATATGAAATAATTCATAATTGATGATAAAATGATGAATTATAATGATATAGTTCACAAACTGTGTAAAAAATACTGAAAAGCTAATTGACAAAATGTACTGTATTGAAAAAATAATTGAAATTGTTAAAAATCTAAATAATTATTTGAAATTAAATGAATTTGTGCCCTTAGCAATAGTCAGGTAGTCAAATTCTAGCTTAAGATATAAGTGACTAGCCATAGGAATACCTATGTAGCGGTGCAAGTCATGACGACTTGCTTTGCTATGGTAGGATCACTGATCTCCTATAGTATCTGTCTATTATGATATCTGTTTTGTGAGAAATGATCTTTAGGGATCATTTCTCAGCCTGTATATGGTCCTGTGAGATTTATGTCCCATATATCCTGTTTAAGAATTTCTGCCTGGATTGTATTAAGGGCATAATGATAAGAATAAGTTAAAAGTGCAAAAAGAAAGATAAAAATAAAGAAGGACCTACTTGAAAAGAAATAAAAAGTTTAGGGGAAAAATTATAATTTTTCCAAAATTTGTACTTAATGAGTAAAAGTAATTAAGAAATGATTATAAAGGGTAAAATGGTGATATAATGAATAAACAATCCAAAAATAAACTTTTGTAAAGTTCAGAAACTAAAATATAATTTTACATAAAAAGTTAACATAATGACTGATTGAAAGTTTTGAATGTCAAAACTCAAATGTGAAGTGAAAATAAGAAAAGTAATGGCAATTTTGTAATTAAAGTATAAAAGGGCATTTTTGTAATAAAATGAAAAATAAATGACTAAAATAAAAAGTTACCAAAAATTTGGTATTGAATTGAAAATATTGTTAAAAGTATTAAAAAGTGCTTTTTGATAAGAAAAATGGACAATTTTGTATAATAAGTATAATTATGCATGTTGGAAAATATCATGATTGTTAGTCACCATTGGACATATTTAATGCTCAGCACGTAGGATTTACTACATGCAAGTACAGATGAGGTGAAGAAGTAGTACACATTGGATGAAGGATTTTTGAAGGATTAGATGTTATATTGTTGTATTGGTATGTATATTATCGTATATGTTTGAAGTTTAACAATTAGTTTGTAATGGTATAGTATATTATATATATATGTAAATGTGTGGTTGGCTAGTATGGATGGACTATGTATGATTGGATTGAAATTGAGTTATATGAATGAGATGTGTATATTATTATTTGAACTGTTGTCCCCCTGAGGAGCTGTGAAAATTTTTATGTTTCAGGGGGCTATTTAGGTTTATAGCCGTTATATTATCAAATTTTTGGAAAATGAATAGTAAAATATGACCGTTATAGGTCAGCAACAATATGAACTTAAAGAAAGAATAATGGTAAAGCATTATTATTAAGGAGTTATTGTGGTTAATAATTTGATTTATAAGATAAGAAAAGAAAAAAAATTCCAATCAATCGTTTAAATTGATAAGATCATAATAGTAAGGGTGTCACATTTTGCGGTATCAAAGCAATGGTTTAAACAGTTCTAAGATCAAAGTGGGAATAAGTGAATGATTTATCTATATATACATGCCAATTATCAGTAAAAAGGTGATTTAAAATCTACTGTGTACTTGCTCCTTTTGATTTTATAGTGAAACGATGTCTTCCGACAAAGATAAACAAGTGGAGGATGGTGAGAGTGAGGCATCTATAGCTACTAGACAGTAGGAAGCCCCACAACAACTGGCTTCTTCTCCAGCAATGCCACCTCCACCCCCACAGTTGGACTTCCTTAATTTGATGGTTGACCATATTCAACAGAGGCTGCAAGAAGATCAGGCACAACCTTCTTAGGCCACAGTATAGATTCAGCTAGCTCCACCCAGAAGAAAATCTATCTTGGAGCAGTTAAAAAGGTTAGAAGCTGATGATTTTCATGGGCGTAATCCACTAACACCAGCCCAGGCTGAAGAGTGGTTATTCAAAATAAAGAGATTGTTTAAAATTACAAATAGCCCACTGAAAGAAAAATTTGAAGGCATTGTGGCTTTACTTCAGGTGCTAGCTTTCATGTGGTGGGATTCAGTCAGAAGACACACCCAAGGAGATTAGTTGAGTTAGGGATTTTTTATGTCCCAGTTTGAAAAGAAATATATTGGCTCATAATACAAGGTAGCTATGCATTATTCCTTTTAGAGGCTGAAGCAGGTAATAAATTAGTGGAAGAGTATGAGCATGAGTTTGAGCGTCTCAGTGCTTATCTATATGAGAGATAGTCCATAGAAGAAAATTTATATTAAAGGTTTGAAAGGGGACTGCATACGGAGCTCAAAAAGATCATTGGAACCCAGAAATAACCTGATTTGAGGTCCATGTTCGAGGCTACCATCAAGTTAGAGGCCATCCAAACAAAAGAGGCTAACAGAAAGTTTAGGTTTCGACAGAAAAGGAAATAGGGACAGTCTAGTTGTAACATCCCAAATTTACATATGTCATGTACATTATAAGGTAGAGCATAAATAATTATCCTAGGATAAATTTTGGTAAAAATGGAGTTGAATAAGATAGAGAAACAGGTAGGAGTGTATAGGTTAAATATGCTCGGGCCGAAAAAATCCGAGGATAAGGGACCCAACAGGAAGTTTAGCCTAATAGTGATTTAAGAAAGTATATTTTAAATGAAGTTTAAAGGTGCAATCGGAGCTGAAATCGAGTTGAGATTGATCCTTAAACGAGACAGGAAAGTTTTACTCGGTGTCGTAAAAAAGATTGATCAAAAGTTTGATCGGACTCTGAAGTATTGTACTAATCTTTAAAAATTTTTTGGAATGCATAAATATGTTAGTAATAACCTATACGACCTTCTAGAAGTGAAAAATAAGTGCTATGATAGTTTTGAGATTTTGGACTGGCTGCACAGAAAGTCAAAGCTAGAAATATACTAAAATAATATCAGAATGAGCTAAAATTCTAACCATGTATTTTTGGATGTCCCATGACGTGGGGAAAAATTTCATGGCAATCTAACATGGGAAACTAAATTTCAGTATCCTGGGAGTAAAATCAAGATCGGGTTGGTTGAAGGGTTAATTTCGAGAATTTGGTCAAATAGGGACACATAAATTATTATTAGGAAGTAATAATTAGGTGAAATCAATCTTAGAATAAATAGATCGGTGGAAATCAAGGAATGAGTGACACATGGCTTAATTTAAAGTCTTTAGATTCAATAGTAAATAGATGAATCTTGGCCATTGATTTTACATATAAAAAGGGCACCTATAAATAGCTGGAAATATCTAAAAAATTCACCAAAAATGCATCAACACCACCTCTTTCCCTAGCAAACCCGAACCCACCATCTTCTCTTCTTTTCCACCATTTTCATGCAATCAAGCCTTCATCTCTTTAAATCTCTAGCCCAAATTTAATCTTCACAATCAGAATTTCATCCTCTTGATCCTAGAAAATAGTTTACATAAAAAGAAAGTCAAGAATTTGAGATATAAGGGGAAAAGTAAGAGGAAGGGAAAAGCAAGAAGGAAAAAGGAAAAGAAAAAGAAGAATAGGAGTTCTTCAAGCTAAATTGAGCTTGGTGGATGCAAATGACATCTAATTTCACTAATTTTATTGAATTTACCCTAATTTTTATATTAGGTAACTAGGCTTAATTATATAAAGTGGTAAAATAATTTAAATTACTATGATAAAATGCTAATTTGAGTATTTAGAAACTAAAATGAATGAAAGAATTAATTTAGAATTAAAATGGACTTGATGGCTGAATTGGTACCTCAAGGTCTTTTGAAATAATTAGACATATAATTATAAATTTAATAATATTTAGACAAATTTATTTATGAATAATATAATGGTGCTAATTAGAAGGAAAAATAAGAGTTGAACTTAATTATCTATTAATTACATAATAGTAAAAGTTAATGGAACTAAGAATTTTTGTGTGGAAATTAATATATTTTACCATGATATGATTTTAATGAATATAAAAACAGGTATGATGTGAAATTGAAGGAAGGAAATTTTTTTGAAATGAGAATTACCTAAATGGCCGAATGATACATAAGTGAGGGATGGCATGGTTTGACAAAATTTTCTTGAAATTAAATACATATGAGAAGAATTTTTGAATAATAATCCTAAGTGATTGCAATTGGTAGCATAATATGATTAATATCATTTAATAAGAATAAATAATAATATAAAAGTGTAACAAAATATAACAGTTTATAATGTCCTTAGTGTTTAGTGGATGATTTGGCTCTAGAATAGTATGGCTAGCCATAGGGGCAGTTACCCCATATAACATTTTATAATGTCCTTAGTGTTTAGTGGATGATCTGGCTCTAGAATAGTATGGCTAGCCATAGGGGCAGTTACCCCACGGTATTTGTGTAATTTGTATGATTGAAATTGTATGTGTGAGATTGACATTTTAGAAGTGTTGTGTAATTCATTGCAGTATTGGTGGTGGAGGATAAATTTATTAGGAGTATATTTTGAACTATTTCAGGTTTAGGTTGCATGAATATCTAGCTATCATGCTGCTGTATTTTTTTTAAAAAGTAATAATAATAATAAATGATAGTAATAAGAAAATAATAGAAATAAAATATTAGAAAAATTTAGTAAGCAAAGGGCGTAACAGTTGATGATATCAGAGCCTTGTTTAGGCATTTATGGGCATTAATTAATAGAGTTCAGTTGATGATATTAAGGGTAGTGATTTAAACATTTTGCACATGGGGTTGGGCAATATGCATTTCCATTATATGAGGTGTTCATTTGCATAACATTACACGCATAAAACATTTTGCATTCATTGCATCAGCTTTATTTCACCATTCATGATAATTTTTGATTTCTATGCATATGCCCCAATTGAAAGGAAACTGATGGGTTACATAATGAGTGTATGGAAGTAAGTAAGGATGTATTGGAAAAATGAATGAGCATATGATATGCACATGCCACATTACTGTGATATAAATTCTAAAATTTAAATCTTACTTGTCCTTTATGTATTTCAGTATTGGCAATGGCTTTTGGATCCAGGCAAGTGACTGAGTTAATGAGTGATGCAGAGAGTGAGGCTTTAGCTAGTCTAGAAGGATAGGAGTTAATACCGAGTACTAGAGCACAATAGCCTACTCATCATACCCCTACACCTATGCCTTATGCACCTTCACCTCTTGCACCAGCAGATTTTATGCAGATGATGGCAGAGTTCTTTCAAAGATTTAGCCTCAGTAACAACCACCCTCTTAATCATCTAAAAGATATATTCTGAAATAGTTAATAAGGTTGGATGCAAAGGATTTCTATGGCCAATGATAGATTACCGCTACAGAAGTTGAAGAATGGCTTAATAAAATTGAGAAACTATTTGAAATTACTCATAGTCCACCAGAGTAAAAATTAGAAGAAGTAGTGGCTTTATTTCAGGGTCCAACTTATGTTTGGTGGGACACAGTTAGATGCCACCCCCCACCTGAGCATATTACCTGGGACTATTTTTATCAACATTTCAGGGATAAATATATGGGTAGAGAATATTTGAGAGTTATGGAGGAGGCCTTCTGGCAACTGCATCAGGGTACTGGATCAGTGCAAGAGTATGACAGAGAGTTTGAAAGACTTAGTTTCTACATGAGAGATTATCGCTTTCCACCAGAGAAGATGTGCCACTTATTTGAGAGGGGACTTCATAATGACTTGAGGAGAGTTTCAGCTATGCGAGAGTACACTAACAGGAAAGAGCTAGTGGATGCAGCTATTAGAATGGAAACTATTCAACAAGAAAAAGTGAATAGGCAGGTTCGATTTCAGCAAAGAAGGAGAGCAGGTTTTGGAGAAGCAGGTAGTGGGTCCAGTAAAAGAGTTCAGGATTCTAATGTAGCTCCTCCTTAGGACTCTAAAAAATATACCAGTGGCTAGTCACCCCACTGCTACTCAAGCAGCCCCTTCTATGATATCAGTGGGTAATGCTCCTTCAAGTCAGGATGCTAGCAGATATGAAGTACCAGTGTGTGAGCATTATGGACGACGACATCTAGGTGAGTGCTGGAGACTGATAGGGGCATGTTTGAAGTGTGAATCCCAAGAACATTTGTTAAGGAATTATCCGAGAGCATAGCCACATGCTACTGCATCAGTTGCTCAGACCCCTATTGGTAGATAGGCTACTCCTTCAGCCCCAGGCAGAGGCAGAATAAGACCCAGTGGAGCTACATCTACATGAGGCAGTGCTCCAGCTTCACCAGCTACAGATCGACCTTCAGTTGCTAGGCATTATACAGTCAGAGCTCGGGAGGATCAGGATGCACCTGATGTGATTGTAGATAAATTTTATCCGTTTGATGATGCTATTTATGCACTGATAGATCCTGGGTCTACACATTCTTATTTGAACACTAGAGTCACACAGGGGAAAGGGTTAGAAAAAGCATAATTAGATCAGGATATCTTGGCGAGCAACCCATTGGGTCATACTTTGATCATGAACAAGATATATAGGGACTGCCCCATCCAGATACAACAGGTTACCTTCCTTGCAAATCTGATTGAACTCTCATTCCATGAGTTTGATGTCATTTTGGGAATGGATTGGCTCCATAAGCACCGGGTGATAGTTGACTGTCACTTGAAAAGAATCACCTTACAGACCCCAAAAAATAAAGAAATCACAGTGGTAGGGGAATGATCTAATTTTCTTACTAATGTTATCTTGGCTACCCTGCACATAGGTGTGTGAGAAAAGGATGTGCAACTTATTTGGCTTATGTTACTAAAGTTGGAGCTAAAAAGCTGAAAGTTAGTGATGTGCCTACAGTTAGGGACTTTCCTAATGTTTTTCCCGAGAAGTTACTAGGATTACCTCCAAAAAGGGATATTGAATTTACAATTGATGTGTTACCAGGTACAACACCGATTGCAATGGCTTCTTACGTATGGCACCAGCAGAATTAAAAGAATCAAAGATTAATTACAGGAATTGTTAGAAAAAGGTTTCATCCAACCGAGTGTTTCTCCCTAGTGAGCTCCAATATTGTTTGTGAAGAAGAAAAACAAATCCCTCAGGTTGCACATTGATTATAGGAAACTGAACAAAGTCACCATTAAAAATAAATATCTGTTGCCTAGGATTGATGACTTATTTGATCAATTAAAGGGAGGCAGCATATTTTCAAAGATTGACTTGATATCGGGTTATTATCAGCTTGGGGTAAAGGAAGGAGACATCCCAAAGATTGCTTTTCGTACTAGGTATGGGCATTATGAATTTGTGGTGATGCCCTTTGGCCTCACCAATGCCCCAACTGCATTTATAGATTTGATGAACCATATTTTCCATCCATACCTAGATTAGTTCATGGTGGTGTTAATCAATAACATCCTGATTTATTCTAAAACACCAGAGGATCATGAGATCATGATCAACACTTCAGAATTGTGCTCCAAACATTGAGGGATAAACAACTATATGCCAAATTTAGCAAATATGAATTTTGGCTGAATGGAGTTACTTTTCTTGGCCATGCGGTTTAGTAGAGGGCATCAAGTTAGACCCCAAGAACATTGAAGCTATTCTTGAATGGAAGCCACCTAAAAATATTCCAGAAGTTCATAGTTTTCTTAGTTTAGCTAGATACTATAGACGGTTTGTAAAGGTATTTTCTATGCTAGCTCCCCCACTCACCAAGCTACTTCAAAAAAATGTCAAATTTGAGTGGACTGAGAAATGCCAGATAAGTTTTGAGAATATAAAGGGTATGTTGATTGAAACTCCTATCCTTACACAGCCTATTTCGGGCAAACCATATATTATCTATAGTGATTCCTCCAGGATTGGGTTAGGATGTGTGCTTATGTAGGAAGGCAAAGTGGTAGCTTATGCTTCCAAACAGTTAAAACCACTTGAAAGAAACTATCCTACCCATAATCTGGAGTTAGTAGCTATTATGTTTGCCTTGAAGATATGGAGACATTACCTTTATAGGGAGAAGTGCTACATCTATACTGATCATAAAAGCTTGAAATATTTGCCTACATAGAAAGAACTCAACCTCAGATAGAGGAGATGGTTGGAGCTTATTAAAGATTATGACTGTTAATTGATTATCATCCAGGCAAAGCAAATCTAGTAGCTAATGTGCTTAGCATGAAATATTCGATGGCTTTGCGAGCTATAAAGGTGAAGTTAAATATGGCTTAAAATGGAGCATTTGTAGCAGAAATGCATTTAAAACCATATTGGCTTCAATAAGTGAAAATTACTCAGAGGCAAGATGATAAGTTAGCCTTTATTATCTTTCATCCTCAAACACAAGCAGGTAAAGGCATTGAATTTTCTTTTGGCCATGATGATTGTCTGTACTATAAAGGCAGGATATGTGTATAAGATGATGTAGAATTGAAGAAAGTATTCTGATCGAAGCTCAAATTAGTCCTTATACTATGCATCCAAGCAGTAATAAAATGTATCAAAAACTGAAACAATCTTACTAGTGGCCAGGAATGAAGAGGGAAATAACATATTTTGTGACTAAATATCTAATATGTCAATAGGTGAAAGCTGAGCATCAAGTTCCTTTAGGGTTGTTGCATCCCATCAACATATCAGAGTGGAAGTGGAAGCGAATTACTATGGATTTTGTATCTGGATTGCCACTCACCAGAAAGTAGCATGACTCCATTTGGGTGATAATAGATAGGATGACAAAGTCAGCTCATTTTCTTCCAATGAGATCGGACTTTTCCTTATCCAAATTGGCAGAAACCTATGTGAATGAGATTGTGAGACTTCATGGTGTACCTATTTCTACAATTTTAGACAGAGATCCCTGGTTTACTTCTAGGTTTTGGCAAAAACTTCAGGAAGCTTTGGGGACCTATCTAGATTATAGCACAGCTTTCCATCCATAAATAGATGGTCAATCCGAGTGGGTGATATAGATATTAGAAGACATGCTGCGATGTCTTGTGCTTGAATTTGGCGATAGTTGGGAAAGATATCTTCCACTAGCAGAGTTTGCCTACAATAATAGTTATTAGTCTAGCATCAAAATGACATCATATGAAGCATTTTATGGGAGCAAATGCAGAATAACTTTATGTTGGACTGAGTTAAGTGAAAGCAAGCTAGTGAAACCTGATTTGATTAAAGAAACTTAAGAAAAAGCGAAGCTAATTAGAGATAACTTAAAAGCAGTAACTGACCAATAGAAATCATATGTAGATTTAAAGCGAATGGACATAGAATTCAATATGGGAGATAAAATATTCTTAAAGGTTTCACCATGGTGAAAAGTTCTCTGATTTGGCAAAAAGGGCAAACTTAGTCCTAGACTTATTATACCATATGAGGTAATACAATGTGTAGGACTAGTGGCATACATGTTAAAGTTACCTTTTAAACTGGAGGGGATTTATGATGTATTCCATGTTTTCATGCTACGTAGATATCATTCGAATCCTTCTCATATCATTACATCATAAGAGATTCAGTTGAAACCTGACCTATCATATGATGATGAACCGGTGAGAATGTTGACAAGGAAAATTAGGCAACTATGAAATAAGTAGATACCATTGTTTAAAGTGCTTTGGACATGCCACAATGTAGAAAAAGCCATTTGGTAACATAAAGAATCAATGAGGCAACAATATCCACACTTATTTAGTTTAGGTAAATCTCGAGGATGAAAATTTTATTTAGTGGGAGAGTACTATAATGCCCCAAATTTGCATCTATCATGTACATTATGAGGTAGAGCATAAATAATTATCCTAGTATAAATTTCGATGAATGGGTAGGAGTGTATAAGTTAAATGTGTTTGGGCCAGAGAAATCCGAGGATGGAGGACTCGACGGGCAGTTTGGCCTAATAGTAATTTATGAAAGTAGATATTAAATGATGTTTAAAGGTACAATCGAAGCCGATATCAAGTTTAGATTAGCCCTTAAACGAGATAGGGAAGTTTTACTCGGTACCATAAAAAAGGTTGACCAAAAGTTTGACCCAACTCTAAAGTATTGTACTAACCTCTAAATTCTTTTTGGAATATATAAATATGTTATTGATAACCTATACAACCTTCTAGAAGTGAAAAATAAGTGTTCTGACAGTTTTGGAATTTAGGATTTCAAGTTGGTTACACAGACAGTCAAAGCTAGAAATATACTGAAACAATGTTAAAATGATTTGAAATTTTAACCATATATTTTTGGATGTCACAAGACATATGAGAAAAAATTTCATGGCATTCTGACTTGGAAAATAAAATTTCAATATTTAGGATTTAAAACCGAGATCGGGTTGGTTGAAGGGTCAATTTTTGGGAATTTTGTCAAATGGGGACATATGAGTCATTATTAGGAAGTAATAATTAGGTACAATCAATCTTAGAATAAATATATAGGTGGATGTGGATGATTGAGTGACACATAACTTAATTTAAAGCCTTTAGGTTCAATAGTAAATGGATGAATATTAGCCATTCATTTTACATATAAAAAAGGCATTTATAAATAGCTATAAATTTTTGGAAAAATCAACCAAAATCTAGCAACACCACCTCTTTCCCTAGAAAACCCGAACCTATAATCTTCTCCTCCTTTCCACCATTTTCATGCAATCAAGCCTTCATCTCTTTAAATCTCCAACCCAAATTTAATTCTCACACTCAAAATTTCATCCTCTTGATCCTAGAAAAGAGTTTGCATAAAAAGAAATTCAAGAATTTGAGATATAAGGGGTAAAGCAAGAGGAATGGAAAAGCAAGAAGGGAAAAGGAAAAGAAAAGGAAGAATATGAGTTCTTCAAGCTAAATTGATGTTAGTGGATGCAAATGACATCTAATTTCACTAGTTTTATTGAATTTACCCTAATTTTTATTTTATGTAACTAAGCTTAATTATATAAAGTGATGAAATAATTTAAATTACTATGATAAAATGCTAATTTGAGTATTTAGAAACTAAAATGAATGAAAGAATTAATTTAGAATTAAAATGGACTTGATGGCCGAATTGGTACCTTAGGGTCTTGTGAAATAATTTGACATATATTTGTTTATTTAATAATATTTAGATAAATTTATGTATGAAAAATATAATGGTTATAATTAGAAGGAAAAATAAGAGTTGAACTTAATTATCTATTAATTACATAATAGTAAAAGTTAATGGAACTAAGAATTTTTGTGTGGAAATTAATATATTTTACCATGAAATGATTTTAGTGAATATAAAAACAGGTATGATGTGAAATTAAAGGAATGAAATTTTTTTGAAATGAGAATTACCTAAATGGTTGAATGATATATAAATGAGGGATGGCATGTTTTAACCAAATTTTCTTGAAATTAAATACATATGAGAAGAATTTTTGAATAATAAGCCTAAGTGATTGCAATTGGTAGCATAATATGATTAATATAATTTAATGAGAATAAATAATAATAATATAAAAGTGTAATAAAATATAACAGTTCATAATGCCCTTAGTATTTAGTGGGTGATCAGCTCTAGGATAGTATGGCTAGCCAAAAGGGCAATTACCCCGCGGTATTTGTGTAATTTGAATGAAAAGTGCACAGTGAAAAGTGATTTGCATTGTTTAGCCGGCTCAAAATGTGAAATTACTGGAGATGGTCTCATACCTTAATTGTATACTCACTCCAGTATATTAGTGTATGCATCTGTTTATCTGGTTTGTGATTTTTCACTTGTATCAACTAGTGGTAAAATGGAAAATTTTTTACACATAAATCGAGATAAAAGACTAACTACGATAAATTTAATATCATAAGTTTGAATAAATAATAAATATAGTGAAATTGAGATTAATAAATTAAATAAGGGTAAAATAGTAATTACATGATAATTTGATGTCAAAATGGTAATTTGAGATCGAAAAGGTGATAAATGAGGTTAAAATAGTTAATTGGAATAAAAAGGGCAAAAATGTAAATAAAGTGAAATTTAGGGACTAATCTATAATTTTCCATCTTAGAAAAGAATTTGAGGGACTAAAATGGAATTTATGTGTATATGAATTATTTTTAAGGTAAAAAGAAGTCAAATAGGTCAAAATTAAGGTTGGTTGGTCAAAAGTGAGAAAAAGTCAACTTTAGGGACTTAATTAAAATGTTTCACAAACTTTGGTAAATAAATGGAATTAAATGTAGAAAATGGCTAATAAGGTAATTTAGAGTAAATTATAGTATAAAAAGAATAAATTTTGGAATTAATTTGCTAAATAAAATTTTTGATGGCAATTTGGTAATTTTTACTTAATATAGGAAATAAGGTATTTAGGTGAAATTTTATGTACGTACATCCAACACTAAGCAATTAAATTGCTTAACATGTGGTTTGTTTCAACTGCGCCTAGGGACAGGGACGATACATTATTGGAAGAATTCCAAAATGAAGAATGTGGCATGGCATATATTTTGGTAGCTAAATTAGAAATATTTTGTGTTACTTGTGTTAGAGATTAGTTGTGCAATTACAAGGCTGGCTTGTATATTAAATGACATTATAACATAGTAGAATGAAAATTTTATTTGAATGAGTGTGATTGAAATGGTATGTGTGAGTTTGACATTTTAGAAGTGTTGTGTAATTGATTGGAGTATTGGTGGTGGAGGTTAAATTTATTGGGAGTTTATTTTGAACTATTTTAGGTTTTGTTAGCATGAATATCTAGCCGTCATGCTGTTGGATTTTTTTTAAAGTAATAATAATAATAATAATAATAATAAATGATAGTATTAAGAAAATAATAAAAATAAAATATTAGGAAAATTTAGTGAGCGAAGGGCATCACACTAGTGATAAGGGAGGTCAGAGTAAGAAGTCCAAGGAATCTCCTACATCTCAGTGTCGTTCACCAACTATAGCAAGTCGAGCATAGGGTAGTGCATCTTGTGGTAGAGCTGCAGTTGCTTCAACAGCTAGTACATCTCAAGATAGGAATAGTGGGATAGCAGTAGCTTATGACCATTGTGGTAAGAGTCATTCTAGGAAGTACATATATTTGACTGGAGCATGCTTCAGGTGTGGGTCCAGAGATCACAAGATCAAAGATTGTCTAGTAGTACAGACTACTTTAGCTTTTAGTCAAGTTGGGCAAGCATCTCAGGGTCAGAGATAGGCTACAGGCTATGCTTATACTGTCAGAGCCAGAAAGGAAAAGGATGCTCCATATGTGATTGTTTTTTATTGCTATCTAATTTAGTATATGCTTTGATAGATCCTGGTTATACACATTCCTACATTAGCATTGCTTTAGCACGGGATAAAGGGATGAAAGAGGCATGTTTGGATCAGGATATCTTAGTGAGTAATCATCTGGGACATAGTGTAGTGGTGAATAAAGTGTATAGACAGTATCTGTTCAGTGCCTAGGGTTATGTATTCCTAGCAAATTTGATTGAGTTACCCTTCCGCAAGTTTGATGTGATTCTAGAGATGGATTGGCTATCTGCCCTCTAAGCGACTATTGATTGTAAAAGAAAAAGGGTCACTTTAAAGCTTGATAAGGATCGAAAGACCATAGTGGTAGGTGTGAGAATCGAATTTTTATCTGATGTGATATCTGCTACTACTGCTAAGTGATTATCAAGAAAGGGTGCATATATTGCATGTGTTATACACTCCAAAGGTGTTAGAAGTGCCTACTATCAGAGAATTATCTGATGAGTTATCAAGTTTACCAACTGATAGGGAAGTGAAATTCTCCATTGATGTTGCTCCAAGCACTGCTCCTATCTCCAATGCTCCTTATAGAATGACACCTGCAGAATTAAACGAATTAAAAATTCAGCTACAAGAACTGCTTGACAAGGGGTTTATCAGACCTAGTATTTCTCATTGGGGAGCACCAGTCCTGTTTGTAAAAAAGAAAGATGGGATACTCAGGCTGTGCATTAATTACCAACAGCTGAATAAAGTAACCATAAAAAACAAATACCCCTTTTCTCGCATTGAAGATTTGTTTGATCAGTTGAAGGGAGAGGGTGTATTTTCAAAGATTGACCTGAGATCTGGCTATTATCAGATGGGAGTGAAAGAATCAGATGTGCCTAAGACTACTTTTTGCAATAGGTATAGTCATTATGAGTTCTTGGTTATGCCATTTGGGCTTACAAATGCATTGACCACCTTCATGGATTTGATGAATAGGGTTTTCCACCCTTATTTGGACCAATTTTTGGTGATTTTCATCGATGACATCCTGATGTATTTCAAGACATCGAAAGAGTATGATAAGCATTTGAGGATTGTTTTACAGACTTTGAGGAAAAAATAATTGTATGCCAAGTTCAGCAAATATGACTTTTGGCTGAATGAAGTATCCTTCTTGGATCATGTGATATTTGCAGAGGGTATAAAGGTGGATCCTTCAAAGGTTGATGCAATCTTGTAGTGGAAGCCACCTAAAAATGTTACCAAGGTGAGGAGTTTTCTAGGGTTAACTGGTTATTATAGGAGTTTCATAAAAGGTTTCTCCACTATTGTAGTTCTTATGACTCGATTGCTATAAAAGCACACTAAGTTTGTATGGATTGGTAGATGTCAAGAGTGTTTTGAGAAGCTTAAAAGTATGTTGACATAAGCTCCTATTTTTACACAACCCGAGTTAGGTAAAGATTTTATAATCTATAGTGATGCCTCTAGAAATGATTTAGGTTGTGTTTTGATGCAGGAAGGCAAGGTGATTGATTATGCCTTCCAACAGCTCAAAACTCATGGGAAGAATTATCCTACTCATAATCTGGAGCTAGCAGCCATTATTTTTTCATTGAAGATTTAGAGGCACTATCTGTATTGAGAAAGATGTTATATTTATTTAGATATAAGAGTTTGAAGTATTTGCTTACTCAAGGAGAACTCAACCTCAGATAGAGATGCTGGTTGAAGTTGATTAAAGATTATGATTACTTTATCGACTACCATCTAGGAAAAGCTAATGTAGTAGCTAATACATTTAGCGGGAAATTCATGTTAGGTAATGTGAATGCTTTGAAATGAATTTGTATATGTGATTGATAAGTGTTATTGATTGATATTAGTATTTGCAACTCTTTGGGACATGATGTCTGTTTGAGTTTGGCTTTAGATGGAGATTTATTAACTGAAATGCAATTGAAGCCTGACTTTGTACATCAGGTGAAAATGGCTCAGAAGTAGGATGAACGACTGATAGCTATTATGAACAAGCTTAAAGATAATAGTGAAGGAGACTACTCCTTGAATGATGATGGAAGCCTTTACTATAAGAAAAGACTCTGTGTACCGAATCAGGAAGAACTGAAGAAAAGCATCCTTACCGAAGCACATCATAGCAATTATGCCATGCATCTTGGTGGTAATAAGATGTACCAAGATTTATAATCTTACTATTAGTGGTCAGGTATGAAGTAGGATGTGACAGAGTTTGTGGGTAAATGCCTGATATGTCAGCAGGTAAAGGTAGAGCACCAAGTTCCTTCGAGACTGCTTCATCCCATTTTGATACTAGAGTAGAAATGGGATAGGATAACTATGGATTTTGTAACAAGATTGCCTGTCACTCAAAAGAAGCATGATGTCATATGGGTGATCATCGATAGACTCACCAAGTCCACTTATTTCTTACCAGTGTGAATGAATTATCCTTTAACCAAGATGGCAAAAATCTACATCAATGAAGTAGTGAGATTACATGGAGTGCCATCATCCATCATTTTTATAGGGATCCTAGGTTTACTTTTCATTTTTGGAAAAGTCTGCAAAAGGCCGTAGGTACGAGGCTCCATTTTCGCACAACATTTCACCCTGAAATAGATGGTCAGTCTGAGTGGGTGATTTAGATATTAGAAGATATGCTGCAATGCTATGTGTTATAGTTTGGTAGTAGTCGGGAGAAATACTTATCTCTTACAGAATTTTCCTACAACAATAGCTATCAGTCTAGCATAAAAATGGTACCTTTTGAAGCTTTATATGGATAAAAATGCAAAACTCCTTTGTGTTGGGCAGAACTGAGTGAAAATAAACTGATAGGATCTGATTTAATCAGCAATTTAGAAGAAAAAGTTCGAATCATTAAAGGTTGATTGAAAGAAGCCACGGATTACCATAAATCTTATACAAATATGAAAAGAAAAGATATAGAGTTCCAGGTCGAACATAGAGTCTTTCTGAAAGTATCTCCATAAAAGAAAGTTATGAGATTTGGCAAAAAGGACAAGCTAAGTTCGAGATTCATTAGCCATTTTGAGATACTTTAACGAATGGGTCTTATAGCTTAACGATTAAAGCTACCATCGGAGTTGGAGAAGATGCATGATATGTTCCACGTGTCCATGCTCCGTAGGTACAGGTCTGATCCTAGCCGTATGATCACATCATAAGAGATTCAAGTGCAGATCGATATGACCTATGAAGAAAGACCAATAAGGATCCTAGTTAGGGAGATTAGATAACTCAGGAATAAGCAAGTTCCACTAGTAAAGTTTTATGGCACTATCACAACATGAAAGAAGCTACATGGGAACCAGAAGCTGCTATGAGACAATTGTATCCTCTGCTCTTCGATACAAGTAAATTTTGAGGATGAAATTTCTTTTATTTGGGAAGATTTGTAATAACCTTAATGTCAGGCTAGCCATGAATAGTATTTTTGATAGTAAATAGAGCTTTTGGACCGAAAAGTACATCCGGAGGTAAAAAATATTTTTATTTGATTATAAAAAAATATTGATTATGGATAGTCCGGGATTGAAATTTGAAGTGAATTTGAGATAAATAGGTCTTCAAAAGTCAAAAATATGAAAAACGAAGCTGTTTAGGTTATAGGTTAACAAGTTGACCTAGATTTGACCGAGCCATTAAAAATAGCAAATAAAATCTAAAAATTTCCAAAAATTGTATACATGCCTAAAATGATGTGTAGAATATTTTTGTTGCAAAAAGTAATTTTTTTTGGTAACATTGATATTGGTTGAATTAGATCGATCTAATTGAATAAAACCAGTAACTGACTTTGATTAGGCTAAAATTTTGCGTACAACCTATTTTTGATGTGATAAGAGTGATGTAATCAAATTTGAGGTGATTTGAAGTTAGAAAGTGGTAGAAATTAATTAGGACCATTTATTGGATAATTAATGGGCTTAAGTTAAAATAGATTAAGCCCACTAATTGGACCAAGTCCGAGCACACTTAAGCCTCTCTTAAGTGATAGAAAAATCAAAGAAATACTAGATATTTTTACAGCCTTCCTCTCTATCTCTCTTGGCCGAACTCATCACCACCTTTTTTCTCTCAAATTTCTTCTATCTATCTCTTAATTCACACTAAATCCAAGCTTAAGAAAGAAATTTTTGCCTCTATAGAGCATTATCTAGGCCTCTATTCTTTGATTAGAGGAAAAGAAGTAAGAAAATCAAGTGGGAAAAGCTTTATGTGTCATTAGGAGGTAAGTGAAATTCTTGGTTGTAAATCGATTTTAAGGTGCCTACTTGTAATTTTGGGTACCTAGATTTCATTTTTTTATGTTATTTTAAGCATTTAAGATCAAAAAATTAAGGTTTCTTATGAGAAAAAATTTGGCCATATTAGGAATTCAAGGAGAAGAACAAGTTTTCAAAGCAAAGGGAAAGAAAAAGGAAGTCTAGGCAAGCATAAGCCAATAAAAAAGGTTAGTGACTAATAAATCCTCTTATTTTCCTTAATTTGCATGAATTTTCTTTTATGTGACTTAGGGAAAATATAGATAAATGATGTAAAATTAAAATTAACTTGAGAATAGTGAAATTAGACCTTGAACAAGCCTTTTAGAAAGCTTAAATTAAATTAAAAACATGTGAGAGGTGGTTTACTCTTAAGGACAAATGATTACCTTAGGCAAATTAATGTTTATTTCATGTATTTTAATGAAATCAAGCTTTAAAATTATTGTAGAAATGATATAATATGTCCATGAATTTTTGTACAAGTTATGGAATTTAAATGAATATTTTTGAAAGGAAATTTGGTTATGTACTAAGTGAAAATATTGAATTAATGTGAAATAATTCATAATTGATTAGAAAATGGTGAATTATAATGATATAGTTCATGAACTGTGTAAAAAGTACTAAAAAATTGACTGAAAAAATGTACTATATTGAAAAAGTAATTAAAATTGTTAAAAATCTAAATAATGATTTGAAATTAAATGAATTTATGCCCTTAGCAATACGGCAGTCAAAGTCTAGCTTAGGATATAATTGGCTAGCCATAGTACTTGTTTTGCTATGGTAGGATCACTGATCTCCCATAGTATTTGTCTATTATGATATATGTTTTGTGAGACTTTCTACCAGCATTATACTAGGGGCATAATGATAAGAATAAGTTAAAAGTGTAAAAAGAAAGTTAAAAGTGAAAAATGACTTAATTGAAAAGAAATAAAAAGTTTATAGGAAAAACCATAATTTTTCCAAAAGTTGTACTTAATGAGTAAAAGTAATTAAGAAATGATTATAAAGGGCAAAATGGTAATATAATGACTAAACAGTCCAAAAATAAATTTTTGTCAAGTTCAAGGACTAAAAATAATTTTACATAAAAAGTTAAAACAATGACTAATTGGAATTTTGAATGTCAAAACTCAAAATGTGAAGTGAAAATAAAAAAAAAGTAATGTCAATTTTGTAATTAAAGTGTAAAAATGGTATTTTTATAATAAAATGAAAAATAAAGGACTAAAATGAAAAGTTACCAAAATTTAAATATTGAATTGAAAAGATTGTCAAAAGTATTGTAAAGTGCTTTTTGAAAAGAAAAATTGACAATTTTTTATAATGAGTATAATTATACTTGTTAGAAAATATCATGATCGTTAGTCAGCATTGGGCATATTTAATGCTCAGCATGTAGGATTTACTACGTGCAGGTACTGATGAGGTGGAGTAGTAGTACACATTGGATGAAGGATTTTTGAAGGATTAGACATTATATTTTTGTATTGGTATTTATATTATTGTATATGTTTGAATTTTAAGAATTAGTCTATAATGGTACAATATATTGTATATATGTAAATATGTGGTTTGTTAGTATGGTTGGAATATGTATGATTGGATTGAAATTGAGTTATATGAATGAGATATGTATATTATTATTTGACTTTTTATGCCTATGAAGGGCTATAGAAATTGTTTGTGTTTTAGGAGGCTAGTTAGATTTATAGCCGTTATATTACCAGATTTTTGAAAAATAAATAGTAAAATCTGACAGTTATTAGTCAGCAACAATATAAACTTGATGAAAGGATAATGGTAAAGTTTTATTATTAAAGAGTTATTATGGTTAATATTTTGATTTAAAAGATAAGAAAAGAAAAAAAAATTTCGGCTAATCGCTTAAATCTGTAAGACCATAATAGTAAGGGTGCTACAAGGGAAGCCTAGGTTTTTTTCGATTAGTACCCTTCGACCATGTTTGTGGGTACATTCATCGCTAAAGCAATTCGGATCTTCCTCTATTCACCTGAGCTTGAGGCACATGCGATGTCTTTTGACCACCTTTTACCGTCGATTCTTCCTCTATCCATCTCGTCGGCCTTTCTTGACTCTGGTGGACTATTTTTCATTGACTTTTGACATTTTGGTTTTTCGGGTCCTAAGTGACAGCTTATGTTACTCTATTTTTTTGGGTTTCTTTTCTGCTGATTGAGGTGGTTCTTTGTTTTTTGAGTATTTCTTGCCTTTCAATTCCTATTTTCCATTATATCAGGTGATAAGAAAACCAATATGGAAGCAGAGAAATATTATTCTATTACTTAAAATCCATATTCTTAAATTAGTCCCGTCAAACTAGATGAAAGCAGCACTTCTTTAGCCTGGTCTAGGTCATATTTATTATCTATTAAGGCTAGAAAGTTGTAGGGTTATATTGATGGAAATAAAAAATCACCACTTATCACTAATGCTACTTTTAGTCCATGGGACTTTGACAAGTCCTTGGTTATGTCTTGGCTTTTTAATTTTATGCACCCTAAGATCTCTAGTTAGTATTTACTGCTTGACACTGCATAAAAGATATGAAAAGCTACAAAAATTACGTATTCTAGAATGGGAAATAATGCTTAGATCTTTGAACTTAGGAAAAAGTTCATGGCACAAAATAGGATGAGCTTACTGTTTCAGATTATTTTTTTGAGTTAGGTATTTTATGGCAGGAACTGGATTTTTATCAAGATTTTTAAGCCAAATGTGTTGATGATGTGGTACTAATTCAAAATATGCTTGAAAAGAAACTAATTTATGATTTTTTGGCTGGTTTAAACCCTGAATTTGATCAAGTGAGAGTTCAAGTTATTGGCAGATCTCCTTTTTCTTCGTTAGAGGAGGCACATTCTTTAATCCAGCAAGAAAAGACTAGGAGAGGTGCTATGCTTTATACTACACCTGTTGAGTAGTTGGACTTAATTGCTCATATTACTCTTGAGCATCCAAAAGCTATTTTTTTCTGATAAAAATCATTTGTATTGTGATTACTATGGTAAGGCACGACATACCAAAGAGACTTGCTGGAAGTTGCAAGGGAAACCTGCTAGGGGCCAAAGGGGAAAATGAGCAAATCCAACCAGGGTTCAAGCAAATGTGTTAGAAATAGTAGAATCATCTAAGGAGTTCGCTTCAATTAAAAGTCTCTCTTCTAATAAAATTCTGCATTTTAGATGTCTTTTATCCTAGTTTAATCCTTCCTCCAGTGCTATCTCTAATTTTGTCAAGTTAGGTAACAATTTTTCTCATCTTAACTCATGGATTATTGATTTTGGTATGAATAGACATATGATAGCCACTTTTAAAGGCTTTATTACCAACCATCCTTGTCTAAAAAGGGATAATGTCAAGGTAGCTAAAGGATCTTTAACCCCTATTTCTAAGATAGGTTCTATTGTATGTACTCTAAATATTAAATTATCTTCTATTTTTCATTTTCCTCAATTTTCTATCAATCTTTTATCTTTCAGTGCTATCACTAAAGCCTTTAATTGTAAGGTTGAACTTTTTTTTTTTCTAATTATTCTATCTTTTAGGATCTTCATATAGGGAGAAGGATTGGTAGTGGTAAAGAGCATGATGGCTTATATATTATGGAAGATAGTTAAGACTTGGCTCTTTTTGAAGGATATCAGGATGTCCATTAGGAGTTAATTCAATGGCATAGGAGATTAGGGCATCCATCATTTTTTATCTTAGAAAAACTATATCCTAGTTTATTTTCTAGAATTCAATTTGATTCTTTATCTTGTGATGCTTATGAGTATGCTAAACATACTAAAAACTCTTATCCTTTAAGTGATAATAAAGCCAATGATCCATTTATTCTAGTTCATTCTAATCTTTGGTGGCTTACACAGATTGCCTCTTTATCTGAAAATCGATGGTTTGTTACTTTCATTGATTGTTGCACTAGAATTACTTAGGTGTATTTGATTAAGGCAAAAAGTGATGTTTTCTTATGTTTTTAATCTTTTTAGTTAACCCAGTTTAATGCTAAAATAAAAGTTTTACGGATTGACAATGGGATAAAATATATGGATAGTAGGTTGGGTACTTATTTGGAGTCTCATAGGATTATCCATCAAACAAGTTGACCTTATACTAGTGCTCAAAATGGTTTAGTTGAAAGGAAAAATAGGCATTTGTTGAATGTTGCTAGATCTTTTATGTTCACTATGAATGTTCCAAAGCCATATTGAGGGGATGCTATACTAGTGGCTGTTTATATTATTAATAGAATGCCTCTCAAAGCTCTCAACTTTATGACTCCTTAGAAGTCTTAACTTGAAAAAATGTATACACTATTCCACCAAAGATTTTTTAGTGTGTTTGCTTTGTTTATACTAGAAATGTTGGGAAGTTAGATCCAGGGCCTTTGAGATGTGTGTTCATTGGGTATTCTCCAACCTAAAAAGGATGTAACTACTACTATCCTTTATCTAAGAAATTTTATGTTAGTATGGATATTACCTTTTGGGAGTCTGAACCATATTTTGGCATTCCACAATCACCTCTTTAGGGGAAGAGCAGTGAAAAAGTGGTGATAAATGTATCTATAATACCTCATGATCTTTTTCAAGGGGAGAATGAAGAGATTATTGTTCAGGAGGAGAATGTTGTTGATGTTTAGAGGGAGCAAAATGTTAATGTTCTAGAGGAGTAGAATGTTATTGGTCATTTGGATAGGCCTGATTTGTTGAGATACTCGATGAAGAATAGATCTAAAGATGTCATCATGTATTCTACACTACAAGAATCCTCAGGTGAGTTATCTTCTGATCCCAATTTAAATTTGTCTATTGCTCAAAGAAAAGGAGTTAGGCTATGCACAAAACATTCCATTTTTTACTTTATCTCTTATGATTCTTTATCTCCCTCATATAGAGCCCTTGCCTTGTCTCTTTCCTCTATGTCTATTCTACATTATTGGAGGGAAGCTATCAGGGATCCAAAGTGGGAGAAGCTATGGTAGAAGAAATGAAAGCTCTCTCTAAAAATGAAACCTGGGAATTAGTTAGCTCTCTAGATAAGAAGTTGGTTGGTTGTAAATGGGTGTTCACAATAAAACACAAAGTCAATGGTTTAATTGAAAGATTCAAAGCTAGATTAATGCCAAAGGGATTCACTTAGACTTATAAAGTTGACTATCATGTGACATTTTCAGTTATTGCCAAAATGAACACAATTAGAATCTTGCTATCCTATGCAACTAACTTGGATTGGGATTTGCAGCAATTTGATGTAAAGAATACTTTCCTCCATGGGGATTTAGAAGAAGAGGTTCATATGGAGATTCCTCATGGTTTTGATGATGAAATAACTAAAGGGAAGGTGTGAAGACTGAAGAAAGCCTTTTATGGGTTAAAACAATCTCCGAGAGCTTGGTTTAACAAATTCAGCAAAGCCATTATCTCTTTTGGTTATCAATAGAGCAATGCTGATCATACCCTCTTTATAAGACACTCCAAGAGTAAGATCGCTCTTCTCATTATTTATGTTGATGACATAGTGATGATAAGGGATGATAAAGAAAAAATGGTTCGATTGAAGAAGCTCTTAGCTCAAGAGTTTGAGATCAAGTATCTTGGAAAGTTATAATATTTCTTGGGAATTGAAGTTTTCAGATCAATCAAAGGAATCTTCATTTCTTAAAGAAAATACATCATGGATCTTTTGGATGAAATTGGTATGCTGGGACACAAATCAGCAGATACACCCATTAAAAGTAACCATCAATTGCAAGCAGGAACTGAAGAAGAAGTTAATAAAGGTAGATATCAAAAATTGGTTGGTAGACTTATCTATCTATCTCACACCAGACCAAATATTGCTTATGTTGTTAGCTTGGTGAGTCAGTTTATGTATGATCCTAGAAAATCTCATCAGCACGTTATTTTTTGCATTTTACGGTATTTAAAATTAGCCCTAGGAAAAGGTATTCTTTTTTAAAAATGATAATCTTTGAATTAAAGCCTTTATAGATGCAGATTGGGTTAGATTTCTAGATGATAGAAGGTTTACCTCTGGTTATTGTACATTTATAGAAGGTAACTTGGTCACTTGAAGAAGCAAGAAATAGAGTGTAGTTGCAAGATTAAGTGGAAAAGAAAAATGCAGAGCTATGGCTCAAGGCATTTATGAGTTGTTATGGTTGCAGAAGTTGTTAGCATAGTTGAAGTTGGCTGAAAGAGATAGGCTATTACTATATTATGATAACAAAGCTACAATCAGTATTGCTCATAATCCTGTTCAACATGACAGGATAAAGCACATCGAAATTGATCAACACTTTATTAAAGAGAAATTATTTGATGGTGTCTTGAGCCTATTTCATGTAACTTTGGATAAACAGTTGGCTGATGGCTTTACAAAATGACACAGTAGTTGAATCTTCCATACTATAGTCTGCAAGTTGGGCATGTGTAATATTTTTTCACCAACTTGAGAGGGAGTGTTGGTTAATATGTTATTTAGTTAGTTTTGTAATTAAAGGGTAGAATAGTATTTTTCCATTTATACTAATTGTATATATATAAACCCTATTTTGCATTACTAAGTGTGCAATTGAGATAATAAAGAAAATCTTGTTCCACAAAAATCTTCACTTATCTATAATGCCCATCCTTTTAACATGGCCAGTAAATGTTTTAGGTAGTAATCATTTAGTTAATGGATCCACTACTAGAATATTAGTTCCAATATGCCCAACTGACACTTTATGTTTTTTCACTTTTTTAACGGACAAGTATTTCAAATTCATGTGTTTAACACCTTTAAAACACTTGTCATTTTTAGGGAAGAGACAGATTTAGAATTATCATAAGACCTAGCTCTAAGACAAAGTGTAACATCCCTTACGCTGAACCTATAATCTATACATATAACTTATGTATCTCATTTCGATATCAAATATTATATTTATGATATTCTTTTGTGCTCGTTGGTTTAAGCGAGCATTACAATATTATATACATATCATATCCCATACTTGTTATATTTATCAATTTAAATAAAAGCATTCATTCTCATATAATTTCTTACTACAAAATTTCCTCTTATACATTTATATGATTATTTAAGTTACACCCTATTCATATTACAAAAATGATAGTTATTGCATAGACATTTACTTTACAACTCAAATGATACATATTTTTTAAACAATTTAATCTAATGTTGTGTTGGCCTTGAGTCCTGTAGATTTGTCCCTATTTAAAATCCTAAAGCTTGAACCTAAACGGATAAAAATTCATGCTAAGTTCTAGAGGTTAGTAGGGAATATTTAATTTTTGGACAATCAATCACAACAGTCATCCGCCAGGCACATAAGTCAAAAGTAACATATTCACATCTATATTAAGGCATATTCATAAACAATAACATTATAACATGTTTAAGCAAATTACTCATATATCATATAAGAGTATATATATACATACATGCATACACGTGCGCACATACATACATATGTGTGTGTGTGTATACATACATACATACATATATATATATATATATATATATATATATATATATATATATATATATATATATATATATATATATATATTTATGTGTGTGTGTATTCATGTATCTACTTTTATATATAATGATCATGATATGCATTTCTTTCATTTCTTATGTCTATTCTTTAATATCAAATCATTACTTCCACATCATTATTCTTATATCATGTCTTTTATATCATCACTTTAATATAAAGCATATTTTGTCATTTTTGGAGTTAGCCTCCACATATTTCCTATGGGAGTGGATAACTAGAAATACTATAGGTACCCAAAGGTACATCTACTATAGACAATTGTATGGTAGTCCCTACAGGCATATCTATTTATCCACTACTAAGATAAAATAACAAGCAAGTATTCATATTTTCTTATTATTCATACTTCTCATCATTAAATTTCATCACCAAGCTTATAAATATGCATTTATGATCATACAACCCATGTACATATTCATGTAAGTTTATATAACTCACGTGCATACTCATATGTTCATATCATATGTTTATAATTGATGCAAAAGCGTAAAACTAGTTATATGCTTTTAAATACCTTACATGTACTCCATTCATAGTATTTATAGTGTGCTTCATGTATATTTATTAATTAGTTATTTCATTTAAAAACTTGTAAATATTCAATTATGATCATATACCTTATGCACATATTCATTAATACATAGAACAATTATGATAAATGTAATTGCATAATAATCAACTATACTAATATAAATTATTTTTCGTATATTTGTTTAAATCAATATTTCAAAGTATTATTCCATATTTTTTAGGCAACCCTAAACATGCAAGTGACTCAAGTTAGGTTTCTTATTTATCCACAATTCATAAGGTGTTATAGGAACTGCTTTACTAGGAACCGTATTATATAGATATACGTCTATTGTTAATGCATACATCCATAAAGATAAAGGTATATCAATGTAACTTAACATACTCCTAACTATATCCATAAGAGTACAATTTTGCCTTTAAGCTATATCAGTACAGTTTTGCCTTCAAGCTACATCATTTTGTTATGGCGTATTAGGCATTATATACTATGTACAAATACCCCAACTTTGAAGAAGTTTTGCAAATGGACCTGGATATTGTCAATTTTCATCATATTTACCAACTCTATTAGACTTTACCACTTTTACTTTTCTATCTAACTATCTTTCCACCTCATTAATGAACATCTCAAAAATATCCACTAATTAAAACTTTTCATACATTAAATAGAGATAACAAATGTGAATAGTCATCAAGAAAGGTGAAAAAATTCTTTTCGTCGCCCTAAGATGAAACATGAAATGAACCATATACATCAATGTGTATTAATTTAAGTAAATCAGTATTTCTTATGGTTGAATTCTTAGATGTGTGTTTGGTTCGCTTGCCTGTAATGCAATCCACACACATATTCCAATCAGTAAAAAATCTAATTAAGGTAAGATTTCAATTTATACTAACCTTATCATCATTTTTCTCTCTATATATAACCTAATCTTTAATGCCACAAGTAAGTAGAGTGGTCATAATGTGTACTATGTTTATTTTTAATATTATGTTTAACATGAAATAGGGATTTAGAATAATTAACATCAAGGTTGAAATGACATAAACCATCCATTAATGTATCTGAACCATAATACTATTATTGTTTATACAAAAAAAATATCATGTCCAACATTGCAATTAAAACCTATCTTATCCAACTTACTAATAGTTACTAAATTGGAAAAATGTACTAAAATGCCTTCTAAGTTGCCTTAGAGGAGCTAAAATGCCTCTAATATTTTTTTGGAGCAAAAATACCCATCATCTTATAAAAATAACACTAAAATACATATCCATTAATATTCTATCTATTTTTTTTGTAATGGTGCGAATGTGGCATATTATGTGGACATGCTACTTGATGATGTGGCTGACATATAAGCTTAGAGTTGCCAATTAAGTGCCACATGGCATGAAACCCACCATGTGAAAAAATTCACAGTGTTTTCGCCTTTTTCCCTCTCTTTCTTGCTCTCTTACTTGTTTCACAAAGCACAATCTATGCTTCTTCAAATTGAAAATAACAAATCTCTAAAATACTTTAAGTTTCTAAAACTGGCCAAATGACTTGAGAATGTCATCGAAGAAATTATTTTCGATGAGGTTAAGATAAATAAGATTAGGAAGGTCAGCTAAAGTATGAGGCAAAGAACCAGTAAGATAATTTTGAGAAAGATCAAGATGCTATAAACTCCAGTAAGTGGAGATTTCAAGAGGGAGAGTGTCATTAACACAATCTTCCATTAACATAACTTTCATATTTGAAGCTTAAAATCGTGCTGGAGGACCAAACTGTTTAACTACCTAGTCACACACAAATGGGCATTTATTGTTGAAAAATGTAAAAAAAAAAGAGATGGAATACCTTAATGAGAAGAGAGTTGAAGGAAGTGCTCGAATTGGTAATAGAGGAAATAACAAAAGAAAGTTGGATTTGTTGGAAAATTTGGGGTTGTAGGCATGAGGTGACAATGAAAAGGCATAGAAAGAAGAATTACAGGCCATAGGAGAAGAATAATTAGTTCTTTATTTCTTTCTTCATCTTTTAATCTTCACCCATTGAAAGCTATCAATCAAAATCTCTATTTTCATTTTCACTTTCACTCACAAATTTTGACTCCCTTTATAATCAAACCCCTAAATTTTCCATACCCACACATCCTTTCTTCCATTTAACTTTCTCCATAGCCATGCTTCTCTTTCTCTATTTCTTTTCCCTTTTTTTCACTTCTCATAACCAATAAGGTCTTTATCTTTACCAAGTCAAGTTCTTTCTTTCCAACCTAAATTGTAATCTCTCTTTCTAATCCAATTGGGACATCACTCCTTTCTCCTAGCATGGCATTACTTGCAATGGAGCTACCTACTCTGTTACTTCAATTGACCTTCCTGATGCCAATCTCAATGGCCTTTTTCCTACTCTTCTCTATTGTCTTCAAAATCTCACCTTTATTTCTTTCTTTAACAACACCATTAATGACACTCTCCCTCTTGAAATCTCCACATGCTAGAGTTTACAACATCTTGATCTTTCTCAATATTATCTTACTAGTTTTTACCTCATAGTTTACCTGACCTTTCTAATCTTGTTTATCTTAACCTCCCAAAAATAATTTCTTCGGTGACATTTTCAAGTCTTTTGATCGATTTTAGAAGCTTGAAGTATTTTAGAGATTTATTATTTTCAATTTGAAGAAACATAGATCGTGCTTTGTGAAACAGGTGAGAGAGCAAGAAAGAGAGGGAAAGAAAGGGAAAATTGTAAGGACCCAAATTAGGCCCTAGTAGAATTTAAGGATATAATCCCAATTATAAATGTTTAATCAAGCTTAATTAGATGAATTATTATGAGTTTATATATTGAAGGATAAACTAGTTATTTATTTCTGTGTGTAATTGAAATAATATTTTATTTGAAGGATCAATTGGGATATAAGTGTTATTAAGTTAACATTAATTATGTGATGAATGTGTGAATTATATGTTATGAATTTTATAATGGTATAATTAAAAAGGGAAAAATAGTTTGAGGGCTTAATTAAAATAGGATATAAACTTAAAGGTTAATGTTAAAAATAATAAATGAGTGGGGTCAATTTTATAAGAGATAGCATATGATGGGGTAAAATTAAAAGTAAGAAGATAAGTTGTGGGTCAATGTTGAAAGAAGCTTTAAGTGGGGTTGATTTAAGAAAATTACAAAATGTTTGGGTCAAAGGTGTAACATGCAAGAAATTGAGAGAAGTTAGTGGAACATGCAACTTTTTAAGGGATCAAAAAGGGAATTTTCACTAACTATTATAAGTAGTCTTTTTGCTAGTGGAATGAAAGAGAAATTTAAGAGGAGAGAAGATAGGGGACAATAATTAGAGAGGGAGTTACAGAATTTCTTCATTCTCCTCTCTTTCATTCTTGGTTAATCTCTAAGAAAATCTTTGAATAATTCTTGCATGTGGATTTTTGAAGAACAAGTTAGTGTATATCTACAAGGTAATTAACTTAATTAAATGATTCTTCTTCTCCTTCTCCATCTTCTTGTATTGGTTAATAGTAGATGGAATTAGATGCTGAAAGTTTGTGTTAATGGATGAAATTATTGTAAAAGGAAAAGAAGGAGAAAATTAAGATCATGAAAGAAGAAGATAGTGAGAGACAAAGGAGAAATTACAAGAAGATTTGAGTTGCATGTCCAGGTATGGGAACTTAGGCTGTACATAATTGCATGCAAAATTTGCTGGAACATGTTGTGGTTGACAGAAATTTAGGGTTGTGTTTTTCTGGATTTTATTGGAGGTTTTATTAAAATGAGTTTGAAGAACAGTTTGAGTCATTGCCGAGTCATGAAGATCTTCACGAGTCATGAATTATTGTTCGACTCATGAAGCTCTTCACAAGTCGTGCACCATGTTTTCTTGGGTCATTCGTGATTGCTGATTTTTCCACTTGTGAGCCCCTTCACAAGTCGTGAAATGTAGCCCTTTTTCTTCACTCATGAGCCCCTTCGCGAGTCGTGAAATGTAACCCTTTTTCTTCACTCTTGAGCCCCTTCACGAGTCATGAAATGTTGCCCTTTTTCTCCACTCGTGAGCCCCTTCAAGAGTCATGAAGTTTAGTCTTTTTACTTCACTCATGAGCCTCTTCACGAGTAGAACATTTCTTCATGACTGATTGACCTATCTGGATTGTTTTGCTCATAAGTTGAGCTATAGAATAGTAAATTGAGTGATTCTTTTTGTGTTGGAAACTACACTTCCATACCTATATTTCATATGAAGAAACATAAACTTAAATCTGTCTTTAAGTATATGGAATTTAGGGTTCAATTTGGACTAGTCACCTAGACTGCTAATAGAAATAGAATTTACTTACAATAATGGGCATAACTTTTAGTAGAGATATTGAAATGCTACAAAATAAAATATTGATGAAACTAGAGACATGAAAGTCTAACTTTTATGAAGAAATGTTGGTCTCTTTTAAATTTTACGTTATGAATTTTTCTAAGTGACAGCCCATCCTATTTTGGTTCTATGAATAGCCTATAGTATTTTTCCAATAACTCGAGCTATAAGTCAGATACTAAGATGAATTTTAATGCTTTGGAAACTAGACACAAAGGAGGATAATATTGTAGAAGATCATTTTGCCCTAAAATGACATTTTCAATTTCAAATGTGGCTCATAAGTCGAGTCCAAAATGCTGCCCTGTGCAGATTTTCTTTAACGTACTTTATTTTATGGTTTTCAATTAGTTAAGAAAAATATGTATTTATGTGATTACAAAATGAATTGGATAGGGCATGTAATATGACTATTAAATACAAGATTATATGTACACATATACATTCACACGTGTACATTGGCAATGACTAGTGATGAATATATCTAACATATATTTGTGATTAAATTTGGACATAATTGTTATATGAAAGTTTAATGTATGTATATACTCTTATGATGATATATGCTCAGTTATCATTAGGCATTGTCTAAAATAGAAATACATGTAACTAAGGATGTAAATCAAGTTATGATTACATATGTATAGCTTAACTACATGTTGTTATGATAAATGAAGGTTCTTAATGTACGACTATCACATGATTACATGTATATATATATATATATATATATATAAACATCTAAATGATTATACATAGTTTTTATTGATCTCTTGAAGTTACTATGATACTTATAGTTTGAAATGTCAACTTTACTTGTAAAAAGAAGTAATGTGATTTGTAGATTATATGTGAACATATATACATATGTATATATATAATGTGATCTTAGATGATTGGGTTTGAATTTTGATAGATGTTTTAGAGTAATGATTCAAAGAATATGAGCAAAGTGAAACATATGAATACGTCTTTACTTAATTGAAATGACATGATTAAGCATATGTGTTGTCACATGTTAACATGCTGAAATATAGATCTACAGTGCTATAGACTCCAATATAGAAATTTTATTAAAGCATATAATGGCAATGTCATATGAGACTATGTATACAAGTGTATGCATCAAAGAAGGAGTATCTTGTCATGTGATTATTATATGAGAAAATTGTATAAATTGTTTATGAATTGTGCATATATATATATATGTACTAAAGAAGATATATATTTTACATGATTATGTACGGGTACAAATGGCATTATATAAGTATATTCTTGACATACGGAATAGTCACATGATTGAATAGGATTACAAGAACAGAATAGTAATAACTAACAGCGAAATGTTCACAGGTTTACAGAAAGTTACACATGAGCGCTTTTATGAGTACATTGTTCATAGTTATACAAGAGTATACATGTGCATATAAGAATATGATTGTATAAAGAAAAGATAAAGTAAATAGATTTTATTGCCTGTGTTGAGTCTAGGAAGTGGATAGATACGCATGCCTATAAGGGTACCTTGCAGTTACAATAGTTTCAACCTCGTTTGGGTTATAGTTAACCCTGTTTGGGTGACTAAACAGACATGGTCCCGTTTGGATCATTTTCAACCCCGTTTGGGTTGCAGTCAACCCTGTTTGGGTGACTAAATAGACTTGTATCTTCGGGTACCACCGTATAACCCGTTATCGACCTCTTTTGAGTAGTGCATGCTTTATACTAAAGTTAAGAAAATTTTGATGTTTAACTTAAAGTTTTATGAAGTATGACAATTCATAAATTGATTTCATAATCTAATTTATATGAGAAATGCCTTTTCATCACATATGGAAATTATGATATTGAAAGATGTTGCGATATACACTTATGCATGATTATCGCATATAGAAATAGTATGTACAGAGTTATATAAATGAACTAGTGCATCACTAATATCTATTTATGGACTATATTAGAGATAGTATGTTTTCTATAGTACTATGTGTTAGAGAGTATGCCCTAGAGCCCATGTAATAGGGATGTTTTTCATATGTATGAAATTTATATTGAAAATAAAAGGCATCATTTATTTATTAATGCTATGTTCGAATACATGAGTTTGTAAATCTTAAATTAATAAATGAAGTCCTAGATATTATAAACACAGTGCAAAGGCAATCATGAAGGTGTTCATGATGTGGGATGTCTATTGCATGCAAATGTCTTAATATCTTAATATCCCTAGTCATAGAATTAACAAGATAGGACATTGTTAATTCGGACAGACTAGCACATGTTATGCTTCTTGAATGGTTCAAGCAGTGGTTCTCATAACTGTGATTATGGAAGATAATCAAAGCTAACATGTGGATGCTTGTTAGAAGAAAAAGTTCATTGGAGACCTGTATAGAGAATCCTCACATGGATATTAAATATATGTCAGTGAGGAATCTCTTCATAGCGGTTGTGCAAGTATCCTTAGACTTGAGATCACCAAAGTTATCTTAAGTAGCAAGTGGTATACTTTGACTCCATAACTGATTACTTCCAACTAGGAGTGAACATAGTTAGGAGATTGGGTATATCATGACCTACTTGAAGATAGTTGAGTGATTGACAAAGGATTCACCATCCCAGATTTAACAAGGGAAGTTATCTCACATGATTCTATAATTGCCTTGTTCAGAGAATCTCTGGCCAGAGTAATATGCCGAGATGGATGGAGATCCATAAAGGGCATTTTAGGAACAATGGTTAAATTAATAGAACATACATAATTAGATTTATATGAGTTGACAGAAATCCATACTTAGAATCTAATTGAGATAAGAGTGGTGAAAGGAGTAATTGCACGGTAACTGTTTCTATGGAAGGGTACAGTCAAACCACATGACTTTCCTGACATTTGGGTAGTCATGATGCCTAGCTAGAGGCCAATCATGACTTGTATAATGATGTATCAAAATATCAATACAGATTGATAAAATGATTTAAAGGAGTTTAAATCATGTGAGTTTTGAATAGAACTCACAATTACATATTATACTGCCAACATGGACAGGAACCCAATAGGTCACACACATATAGAGAAAAGGGTAAAATGGTAAAATAACAAGGATAATAATATTTGATATTATTATGAAGGTAGAGAAGTGAATAATATAATAATTAATTAAAGAGTTTAATTAATTATGATCAAATAAAATTGTTCACGAAACTTTTGAGAAATGTTATGCAAAATTGGACCTAATTGAAATAATGTATTTTATGATTAATTATTATTATCTTATAAGTATTATAGGACTGATATAATAATTAATAGGTCTATTAGAGAAATTATAAAGGGCCAAAGGAATGAAGAAGTTGGAGGAAACCCTCCAGAAGAGGGCCATACGCCAACTCCATACAGAAGGGCTTAGAGGGCTTTTTCTTGGACCAAATTAATTTATATATGTTACATAAGTGTTATGGAACTCACATATTTAATTTGGTTGGATTTGAAATCCATTTGGGTATTTAAATTCAATTAGATGCACAAAGGGTAGGTTTGTGGATTTTGTGCATAGACTTTTATGAAAAAAGGATTTAATTGGATTTAATTAAGCCCAAATGATTATAATTAATTCCAGAGGCCCAATTAATAATTCTCCAGCAATTTTAAAGAGCCCAATCTCATTAAGGAGTTGGAATTTTAACCTAACTATAAAAGGCTAACTAATGAGAATTACTAATGAGAATTAGGGTTAAGTGATTAAAACAAAAAGAAAGTATTTTTTTCTCTAATCTCTCTCTCCCTTTTGCACCAACTCCTAAGCTAGCTCTTGGGAATTTCAGCCAGCCCTAGTTAAACACCAATTTGTTGGTTCAATTTGCCCCTCTCTAGTGTGGATTACTCATTGGAGGTGTTTGATTTTGGACACTGTGGTTTGCGACAACCCGGTGCGAAGTAAAATCAACTGTTCAACAAAAATCAAAGGTGATTTTTCTTATTCTCATATAGTTATATTGTGTATTCATGGCAAGATCAGATCTAATGATTAAAAGAACTTTAAAATTCCGCTCATGTATGTGATGCATGTAACCGTTAAATTCCAAACAATATGTTGCTTGCTTGAGGTAGATAATTGACTTGCAAGATTCATCAAGTATGAAAGCTATGAAAAACATTTTGCTGAAATAAGTGTTTTATATAGCAATGAAATATAAGAGCTATGTAAAGGTATTTATGTTAGTGATTGCTTTTCAATTAATACATTGGGTTATATGTTTTCCCTATATCTACTCGTTCTTGCTCTTTATTGAGAATTGATGTATAATGTCTTGTGCATACACATAAAATATTTACAGATTTACAAGTGATAAAGTTCACATGATAATGGTATTTGAGATGGGAGCGAGCTAGAAATTTTGGTACAATAAGTATTACGAATATTGACCGGAGTCTAGAAAGTGTACTAGATCGGCTAGTAATATAGGAAAATAAGATTATGACCCAAAATATCGAACCCAAGGGAAACTTGTGCTTGTATGTGCTATTTCAATTTCAAAACCAATTTTGTGTGTAAAAAGAGAAGAGAAATCCCAAAGTTGTGATGATTTGAAAACAATAATTTAAAACTAAATTAAAACAATTAAAAAACTAAAGTAAAGAAAAGATCTATTGAAAACAAGTAAATTGAATGAGTTAAAAATCAATGATAAAGACAACTTTCACTAAAGGACCATCCACCTTAACAAATATTGCTATGACTTAATTAAAAGAAAACATGCAAGTGATTATGGAAAATTCAGTTTAGTAACCTAGATAATTTTATTCAAGATTATCATTCCAAGCATTAAAACTCTCTTATTCAGAACAATTCAATACTTAGCATAAAGAAGTCTCCTAAATGTCTATTAAAGCCTTTCTCAAGAGATTTAACTTTCACCTATTCTTGGTTACACTTTTCTTAATCTTAACTTACTCAAATTATCACACAATTATAGCTTATTCAGATTATAATCATGCATTAATCCAACTAAATTAACCTAAGAGCATGCAATTTATTCATCAACTTAAACCAATTAATTAACCAATTCTTAATCAAGTTAATAACCAACTTAAAATTGAGAAAAGACAAGACTTTTTTAAGAACCAAGAAATAATCAACTTGTATTAAAATTGAAGAACAAACTCAAGTCATAACAATACAAGTTAAGGATTCAAGTATCCTTTAGTAAAAGTTAAAGAAAACTACTCACAAACCATTCTTAAAACTAAAACAATGTTTTGAAGAAAACAGTAAACAAAGAATGTAAAAACAACAAAGAAAAGAAAGCTTAATTCTAATGATTGATGATAAGGATTGATGATCATTCTTCTATGTTTTGGACTGCTATTTATAGGCAGGAATTATAGTAGACTCCTTGTTAACCTCCAGTCATAAAATAGGAATCAAATTCTGCTAAACAGGAAGCTCGGAAATCCTTCGCGATATGGGAAAGTTAGATCACGTGGCCACGCCTTCAACATGCTTTCAATACACGTGGGCACGGGTACTTTGGTTCTTCCTCCACACGTGGCCACGTGTGGTCCTTCACTGGGAATCCACGTGGTCACGTGGTCTTCAAAAATTCCTTCAATTGCTTTCACGTGGCGATGGTTCCTTCTTGCTTATTTCTTCTCTTCTCTTCACATGGCCACAGATTCTCCTATTTTCTTCTTCACGTGGCCACGTTTGGATTTCTTCAATACTTTCACGTGGTCACGTGTCAAGGCTCTGGACTGTACGCTCATTTTCTTGCCTAAATTTCTCCTATTTTCGCTTCTAGCCCTAAACTTTGTCCTTTTTACACTTTAAGCCCTTTTATATCAATTTAAACTTGAAAATCAAACAAAACACATAATTAACCTCAAAAACATAAATATTACCAAATTAACTCTAATTTAACCTAAATAAAACCAAAATAACTAAATAACACAACTAAAAACATATCAAAAACTATATATATTTCACACTTATCAAATACTCCACACTTAAACCTTGCTTGCCCTCAAGCAAATAAGAACAATCCCACCTTTAAAACCATCAAACTTGAACAAAGATATGCAATTTTAAAACCAAACTTAGCATTTTAACAAGAGCACTTAACATAAACTCTAAATAAATTAACTTCAACAAGAGAATATAAACTAGTTTCCTTGAGTGTGTGCAAGACCAAATCATTTTAATCAATTTTGAAAATCAAAATATCAACACAACTAAGTAATGAAGTATATAATATATGAATGCATAAGCATACAATCGGTTTCGTGCTTGAAACTCTAGAAACACAATAGGCCTCTCCTTTAGCACTGGAACCCGTAAGTCATCTCCGCTAAACAACTCAAAACAAACTTAAAATCACATAGGTCTTACAAAGGTTGTAATGGGGCTAAGGGTATGTTTATCAAAGAATGGATAAAAGATAATCAAAATGAATATAGCCACTGTAAGACCAAATAGATTACAAAACCCCATAACTTAATCTATATATTTTGCTCATCCTTCCCTTGATTCCAAACTTCCTTTATGCTCTTTCACCAAGAAGTCAATATTTTTCCATTTTTCATATTTGCTAGTTCTCTTTTTCCTTTCTTTTTCCTTTCTCAAACTTCAAACGTTCTTTTCTCTTTTTTTTTATTGAACTAGCCTTTATAAGCTAACCTCAAAGTAATACAAGGTATATTTTCAATTGACTTCATCAATAACTTTGTTAAAACATTCTTACTACACCCAATAAAACTTTACTCTTTTCACTCATTTCTTTAATCCTAAAGTGGCCAATTCCATAGGGTGAGATAAAAGTTTTTTTAGGTTATATGGTTAAAACATTAGGTGTAACAAGAAAATATTAATGATACGCATTAAGCATACCCTTATAAGCTCAAAATGGTTAATCAAAGGATAATTTCATCAAGGTAGGACATAAATCTTCAAGAGAGTTTATCAAGAAAATTATTGCCTAGATCATTTTCTAAGTTGCTTGAGTTGTTCATATGCTTTGAAGGGTGATGAGGAAGGTTCTAGTGCTCTAAATTTTCTTACTTCACTACTTTATTGCATTGATTTTTTCCAAGTTAAAAACTGGTCTAAGTGCTTTTTAGAGATTGGAAACTAACAAATATTTATCAAGTTGAAGATTAACCCATCCAAAGGCATATTAAACAACATAAATGTTTTCTTGCTAAGCAAAGGTCCAAAACATTCATATTCCATATCCAAGTTCAAAGTGTTCAAGTTTTGAAGTCAACTAGGGCAAACTAAGTTTTCATGTAAATTAAATGAAAAGGTGGACTACATAAGTCTTTAATACATTTTACAAACTAAAACTAAACATAAACACAATAAAAGAAAAGAAAAGAAAACACAAAACACAAAAATAACAAAGTTTGATTCATGAAAAAGAAAAGTAAAGTTAAAGACAAACTCCCTGAAAGGAGGCTACCCCCTCCTCAAAATATTGTTGTTGACAGCAAATAATGATCTATTTCGGTGGAGGTGGTGGTGGAGGAAACTGCTGCCAAAAGTGATGGATAAAATGCTCAACCCTCCTATTTCCTTCCATGACCGTATCACGAAGCATATCCATTCTTCCTTGCAATTGATCGAGTCTAATTTGTTGAGCATCCAACCGACCACTCAATTGATTAAATGGTGCTTCCCATTCTGGTGTTGTAGGCTCATTAATGGGGGAAGGTACAACTGTGGCAATATGATCCTCATTTGGTTCCTTTTGCTGCTCCTCAAATCGAATATTGTTCTCGCTTAAATACTCCTCCCAAATTGCCCAATGACCACGAGGCTTAGGGATCAAAATTTTCATCCTTTTCAGCATTCTATTATCAATACAAGGCAAATCTCCTTTAAGTGGTTCTCCATAAACCGGATGCTCAACTGCAGAAGCTAAAACTATAGCTATCCATCCTATAGAAATATTATCAATGTGTTCTGGCATTTTCTGCAAGTCCTTAATTCGAGTAGCTAAAATGCCTGCTTCGTTTAGTGCTATTCCATCCATCATGCATTGGAGAACCATTGCTTGAGATACACTAATAGTGCTTGCATTCTTCAAATTGTTGTACACACTCTTTGCAAGAAAACGATGAATGATTCTTAATGCATGAGATCTTAAAGCATGGACCTTGCATTGTCCCCCTACCCATGGTTCATCTAATTCAAGATCCTTGATCCTTTCCCAATTCTCCATAGGCGAAGCATCTTCCAGTTCAGTTAGGGCATTTGGCACAAATCCTAAAATTTCATAAAATTGACTGAAAGTCAAAGAATATCCTTTCTTACCCAACTTAAAACCGACCGTGCCATCTTCTACATCTCTCTTAAAATAACACTCAAAAGAATACAAGAAATCTCGTGCCATATCTGGATATACTTTAGGTTTCTTTTCAACGAACTTCCCCCAGCCAATACTTTAAATCAAAGGTTCTATATTATGATCCCACAAATTTCCAGCTAGGATATTAAGGAACAAGTGGCTTAAATAGGCGGGCTGGACATAGGTACATTTGCTGAAGTAGTCAAATTTATTGATCTTTGCCCTATCCACATACGATGGAATTCATACACCAGATGAACTTGCTACATCAGGGTATTTAGTCCTTCGAGGTGCCACTACAAAAAAAAAAGAAAAACACCTTGTAAGTATCAACTTTTAACCCAAAATAGACTAACTTATGATTGCATGAACATGAATGAAATGATACACAATTGGATGAAATGATAAGTTAATAACATATGTCATGATAGGCATAAAATGCATTCAAAAGTTGAGCACAAAGAGTATGTTAACATAATGCCTATCATGCATAAATAAAATCGTGAACAATTCTTTCAAAAGGTGAATAAATGGTCATGCATTAATGCAACTTATAAACATGCCAAGCAAAGAGTGAAAGTTAAAAATTTTTTTAAAGAAAAACTCATTGAGGCATTTATTGAACACGTTTGGGAGCACAAGTTTGAGCATGAATTTAAGAAGCATAGCAAAGAGTGTTCACTACCCTATTTCATACCAAGTGTCTATTACATGCACATAATAATCATAATCATCCAAAGAAGCAAAAAGAATTAACATGCAAACAATATGTTAAGTGCAAATTAACCTAAAAACCAAACATTCATGAACAATAATTGTACAAAACACAACCATGGATGATAACCAACTAATAATTACGGAGTAAAGGAAGGAAATACTTACTTGAAATTAAAAAATGCACCAAAATTGCAGCACAAAATGGAGGTAGTGTGTGTGAGGTGTGTAAACCCTAGTTAATGAAAAAAAATGTGGAGAACCAAGTGATGAACGGTGGGAGAGCGAGAGAAATGAAAGAGAAAGCTAATGGAGATGGTGATGATTGGTAGTGACTGAGAATCCGTGGGCACGGGTGAATTTGGTGGTGGTGAAGCGTGGTCAGGGGAGAAAGCAAAAGAAAATGAAGATGAAGCAAAATATGAGATCGTGAAGTGAGTATATAAGCAGGAAGTGAGGATGTGGCCACGTGTGGTCTCTGTACAAGAATCCACGTGGTCACGTGTGAATAACATGAAAGGGGCAGAACTCTTAGGCGTGGCCATGTGAGGTGTAAGTGAAGATGGATGCGTGGTCACGTGTAGCTAAAATTGAAGATGCAATATTGGAACCCGTGGCCACGTGATGTTTCTCTGAGGAAATACACGTGGTCACGTGTAGCAAATGAAGTTCTACACCTTAACAACCCGTGGCCATGTGATGTTTCTCTGAGGAAATACTCATGGTCACGTGTAGCAAATGAAGTTCTACACCTTAACAACTCGTGGCCACGTGATGGCAAAGGGAAAGCCACACGTGGTCACGTGTCTTCAATTTTTTTTTTGTCCTTCTTCTTTGACACACACCCATACAATTGAACTTCCTCGAATGCATTTTTTTCCATTAAAAACATCAAATCTTTTCCAGGAAAAACATGTCTCCATTTTAAAACTTTGTTAATGTACTTTTTCCATGAATCAAAACACATAAACACTCAAACATGCAGAAAACACAAATTTTGACTGAAAACATAAAAGAGATAGAAAGTTGGAGTTCTGAGTTTTTGGAGTCTCCAGCTAGACTCTCCAAACCATTTTTTAAGTATCTTTAAGAACAATGGTTGCTTCAGCAACCTCTTGTTGTCCGATTTGGTATGATTTAAGTCGATGACCATTGACTGTAAATTCACGTCCATCCTTTAAGCTTTTGACCATCACTACACCAAGATTACTACTTGATATCACTTGATATGGTCCAAGCAACTTCGATTTTAGCTTTCCTAGAAACAAACGAAGACGACTATTATAAAGAAGCACTAACATTCTCGGAACAAAATCTTTTACCCTTAGATGCTTGTCATGCCATCGTTTGGTCTTTTCTTTATAAAGTGCAGCATTGTTATATGACCATTGTCGAATTTCATCAAGTTCATTAAGCTGTAATTTTCTCCTTTCTCCTGCATTTCTCAAATCAAAGTTAAGAAATTTGGTAGCCCAATATGCTTTATGTTCTAATTCGAGTGGAAGGTGACATGCTTTTCCGAAAACAATTCTAAAGGGAGACATACCTATAGGAGTTTTAAATGCGGTTCGATAAGCCCATAAAGCCTCATCTAACCTAAGAGACCAATGTTTTCTAGAGTTATTTACTATTTTCTCTAAAATTGACTTCAACTCCCTATTAGATACTTCTACTTGGCCATTGGCTTGAGGGTGGTATGGGGTTGTGATTTTGTGCTTAACACCAAATTTCTTAAGTAAGGTATTAAATTGATGGTTGATAAAGTGTTTGCCTCCATCACTTATAATAGCTCTAGGTGCTCCGAATCTAGTGAAAATATTCTTCCTAATGAATTCCAGCACAATTTTTGCATCACATGTCCTAGTAGCTATTGCCTCTACCCATTTACTCACATGATCCACAGCTACCAAAATATACTCAAACCCAAATGAATTCGAGAAAGGTCCCATAAAATCAATGCCCCAAACATTAAAGATTTCCACTTCTAGTACATTGTTCATAGGCATCTCATCTCTTTTGGATATATTTCCTACTCGTTGGCATCTATCACAAGTAGATATAAAAGATCTTACATCCTCAAATAAAGTAGGCAAAAAAAAACCTGATTGAAGTATCTTTTAAACTGTCCTATTTGGTCCGTGATGACCTCCAACTTCTCCTCCATGACATTGGTTCATGATAGCTTCTTGCTCTGATTCCGATACACATCTTCTTAGTATTTGATCCAGACATATTTTGATAAGGTATGGATCGTCCCAAAGGTAGTGCTTGGCATCTGCTACGAGTTTTTTCTTTTGTTGCCAAGTGAATTCCTTAGGAAGATAGCCACCTACAAGAAAATTAGCTATATTAGCGTACCATGGAACTGAATTTGCATAAGTATAACAAGCACAAATATGTTCATCAGGAAATAAGTCAAAAATTTTTCCCTTTTCAATACTAGCATGATCCAATCTAGATAGATGGTCAGCCACAAAATTTTCTGCTCATTTTTTATCTTTAACTTCAACATCAAATTCTTGAAGTAGTAACACCCATCGGATAAGTTTTGATTTAGAATCCTTCTTTGCAAAAAGATGTCTCAATGCGGCATGGTCTGACCACACCGTAATTTTGGATCCTAAGAGATAAGATCTGAATTTCTCAAAGGAAAAGACTATTGCTAAGAGTTCCTTCTCTATAGTGGTGTAATTTACTTGAGCTCCAGTGAGTGTATGGCTTGCATAATAGATGGTGTAGAAAAATTCTCCTTCCGTTGTCCTAACACTGCTCTAACTGCATAGTCACTTGCATCACACATAATTTCAAATGGTAAGCTCCAATCGGCTGATGCAATGACCGGTGCACTAACTAATTTTTGCTTCAATAGGTTAAAAGCCTGCAAACACTCAGCATTAAAATTAAATGCAGCATCTTTAAGCAATGAATTAGAAAGTGGTTTGGCAATTTTAGAAAAATCCTTAATAAACCGACGATAAAACCCGGCATGACCAAGGAAACTCCTGATGCCTTTTATACTAGTTGGTGGAGGTAATTTCTCTATCACATAAACTTTTGCTTTGTCAACCTCAATGCCTTTTTTAGAAATTTTATGCCCTAAAACAATGCCTTCTCTAACCATGAAATGAGATTTTTCCCAATTTAGCACCAAATTTGTTTCTTGACACCTTTTCAAAACCAATGCTGGATTATGCAAACAAGATTCAAAATCCATGAAAACTTCCATAAATTTTTCAATAAAGTCATAAAATATGGCCATCATGTATCGTTGAAATGTGGCAGGTGCATTACAAAGACCAAAAGGCATTCTCCTATATGCAAATGTTCCATATGGACATGTGAATGTGGTCTTTTCTTGGTCTTCCGGGGCTATAGGTATTTGCATATACCCCGAATATCCATCTAAGAAACAATAGAATTTATTTCCTGCTAATCTTTCTAACATTTGGTCAATAAAAGGCAATGGAAAGTGGTCTTTTCTAGTGGCATTATTTAACTTTCTATAGTCAATACATACCCTCCATCCCGTTACCATGCGTGTAGGAATTAATTCATTATTTTCATTTATCACTACAGTCATTCCACCCTTTTTAGGTACACATTGAACAAGACTTACCCAATTACTATCGGAGATAGGATAGATAATACCTGCATCAAGTAGCTTCAATACCTCATTTTTCACTACCTCTTACATAGTTGGGTTGAGCCTTCGTTGAGGTTGCACCACCGGTTTAAAGTTGTCCTCTATAGGTATGCGATGTGTACAATAGCTTGGGCTAATCCCTTTTAAGTCGGATGTTGCCCAACCAATTGCTCCTTTATGCTTTTTGAGTACTCCATTGAGCATTTATTCTTCCAAATCTGTCAACAAAGATGAAATAATTACCGGATTAGCATTATCACTTAAAAATACATATTTCAAATGAGATGGAAGTGTTTTAAGTTCAGAATCTCCCTTAGGAGGGGATGGTTCATCCTCCCTTTCATTATCTTCACTATGCTCTTGTTCCAGAATTTGTATCAACTTTTTCTCCTTTGTATCCAACTCTTTCATTTTCTTTGGATGCATTAAGCAACTTTGGAGCTTATCTTTGAGAATGATTTCCTCTTGTTTTGTGTTGGCGCATTCTTGAACCTCATCAACAAAGTAAATGGATTCTTTAAAATCATACGAAGGGTGTTTTAAAATTTTATTAACATTAAAAACCATTTTCTCCTCGTTAAATCTTAAAGTAACCATTTGTCCATGAACATCTATTAAAGCTCTTGCTGTGTTCAAGAATGGCTTCCCCACAATTAATGGCACTTTTCTATCTTCTTCCATGTCCATCACCACAAAATCAACCGAAAATATGAAATTTCCTACTTTTACCAGTAGGTCCTCGATGGTTCCTTTTGGCCTCTTCATCGATCTATCCCCCAATTGAAGCGTAATTCGGGTTTCCTTTAAATCACCTAGATTCAATTTCCTACAAATTGAATAAGGCATCAAATTAATACTTGCACCCAAATCACATAAAGCATTTCCAACAAAATTTCCTCCTAATTCACAAGATAATGTAAAACTACCTGGATCTTCTAATTTTTCAGGAATTTTATTGGTTAAGATAGCATTACAATTACCAGACAATTGAACCATTCCTATGCCTTCTAGCTTTTTCTTATTAGAGCACAATTCTTTCATAAATTTAGCATATTTAGGCATGTATAATAAAGCTTCAGCAAATGGTAAGTTTATATATAGCTTCTTAAACATGTCCAAAAATCTACTCAATTGTTCATTTTGTTTCTCTTTTCTAGCTAGAACCGGAAATGGCAATTGAGATTCATCAAGAACAGTGGAAAAAAGTTTTTCTTTACCTTTACCCTTCTCAATCGTAGGAGGCATTTTTTCATTATTTTTAGAATTAGAAACACTTACCTCCGTTGTCGGTTCCACCTTTTTAGAAGAATTCTTACCAAGTTCAGTCTTCTCTAACTCTTTCCCACTCCTTAAATGATTGCTTTAGCTTCTTCCTTTGGGTTTTGGTCTACATTAGATGGAAATGTCCCTTAAGCACGGTTTGATAAAGAACTAGCAAGTTGTCTCATTTGGTTTTCTAGGTTCCTAATGGATGCCTCTTGGTTTCTCATCCAAATATCTTGCAATTTCCATATAGCATATTGACTAGCTAAAATTGAGTTTTGGGAAGCCATGAAATTTGCAATTATTTCTTCAATATTAGATTTCTTTTCTTGAGGAGGGGGAGGTTGAGTTTTTTAAAAACCGGGTGGTTGGTAGTAAGCTTGTGATGGGTATTGATTTGGGTAATGATGTGGAGCTTGGTTTTGGTATGGAAGTTTGATTGTGGTTGAATTGGGGTCTAGGATTAGGGTTAGAAGAAGAACCTTGATTATCTTCCCTCCATGAAAAATTTGGATGGCTTCTCCATCCCGCATTGTAAGTATTGCTATACGGATTCAAGGCATTGACTTCTTCTACCATACTTTCAGCATTCTTCATTCCCATAGGTCCTGGATTTCCTGCATAAGAATCAACTTCATTAGATAGCATAGAGATATTTTTAGCTTTAAGCTCATTTATTTCTTTTGAATATCTCTTTTCCATTAATTCTAATTGAGCTTTCAACATAGCTACTTCATCAATATTATGAACTCCCTGTTTCTTTTGAGTTGCTCTAGAGCTTGCCCATTGAGCATCATTGGTGGCCATCTCATCAAGGAGTAAAAATGCATCTTCGGGAATTTGATTCATGAAACTTCCATTTGAAGCTACATCTAACAAAGATCTTGTTGATGGATGAGCACATGCATAAAAAATATGCATTAATTGAAAAATAGGAACTTCATGTTGAGGACAACTTTTTAATAGTCTCCTAAATCTTTCCCAAGCATCATGGAATGGCTCCTCAAAAAATTATTGGAAGTCACTAATTTGTTTCCTAATGAGGGCAGTCTTGGTGGGTGGGAAGAATTTGCACATAAATTTCTCTTGCATTTGTTGCCAAGAATGGATGGATTGATTTGGTAGCATTTGTAGCCAATCCCTAGCTTTTCCTATTAGGGTGAATGGAAAGAGTTTCAACCTAATTGCATCAGTCGATACATTAGGAATTTACACAGTGTCACTCACTTCTAAGAAAATATCCAAATGTTGTGTAGGATCCTCTATATTCGAACCCAAAAATTGGTTTCTTTGTACCATAGTGATGGTAGCAGGTTTAATCTCAAAGGGTTGGTGGTGAGGAATCCTAATAGTCCTATGTTCTTCATTCCACCTAGGGATAGTATAATCCCTTATGGTTCTAGGTCTATACCCATTCCCGGGAGCTTGGTGGGGTATGTGTTGCTCTTCGATCCTAGGTGGTGGATCATTCATAGGTTGTTCAATTTCTGGGTCATTCATATTGCCTATCAACCTTCGAATCCTATGGAATGTCCTTTCAATTTTAGGGTCTAATGGTAAGATGGGGTTGTCTCTCACCATAAACCACTAGTCTCCCAAAGAGAAAATAAGAAAACAGATGAAGAAGAGAAGAAAAACACACAAAAATAACTTTAAAATCAAAATAGATAAACAAACGCCAATGTATCCCCGGCAACGGCGCCAAAAACTTGATCGGAGTCTAGCAAGTGTACTAGATCGGCTAGTAATATAGGGAAATAAGATTATGACCTAAAATATTGAACCCAAGGGAAACTTGTGCTTGTATGTGCTATTTCAATTTAAAAACAAATTTTTTGTGTAAAGAGAGGAGAAATCCCAAATTTGTGATGATTTGAAAACAATAATTTAAAACTAAATTAAAACAATTAAAAAACTAAAGTAAAGAAAAGATCTAATGAAAACAAGTAAATTGAATGAGTTAAAAATCAATGATAAAGACAACTTTCACTAAAAGACCATCCACCTTAACAAATATTGCTATGACTTAATTAAAAGAAAACATGCAAGTGATTATGGAAAATTCAGTTTAGTAACCTAGATAACTTTATTCAAGATTATCATTCCAAGCATTAAAACTCTTTTATTCATAACAATTCAATACTTAGCATAAAGAACTGAATTAAGTCTCCTAAATGTCTATTAAAGCCTTTCTCAAGAGATTTAACTTTCACCTATTCTTGGTTACACTTTTCTTAATCTTAACTTACTCAAATTATCACACAATTATAGCTTATTCAGATTATAACCATGCATTAATCCAACTAAATTAACCTAAGAGCATGCAAGTTATTCATCAACTTAAACCAATTAATTAACCAATTCTTAATCAAGTTAATAATCAACTTAAAATTGAGAAAAGACAAGACTTTTTTGAGAACCAAGAAATAATCAACTTGTATTAAAATTGAAGAACAAACTCAAGTCATAACAATATAAGTTAAGGATTCAAGTATCCTTTAGCAAAAGTTAAAGAAAACTACTCACAAACCATTCTTAAAACTAAAACAATGTTTTGAAGAAAACAGTAAACAAAGAATGTAAAAACAACAAAGAAAACAAAGCTTAATTCTAATGATTGATGATCATTCTTCTGTTTTTTGGACTACTATTTATAGGCAGGAATTGTAGTAGACTCCTTGTTAACCTCTAGTCATAAAATAGGAATCAAATTCTGCTAAACAGGAAGCTCGGAAATCCTTCGCGATATGGGAAAGTTAGATCACGTGGCCACGCCTTCAACATGCTTTCAATACACGTGGGCACGAGTACTTTGGTTCTTCCTCCACACGTGACCACGTGTGGTCCTTCACTGGGAATCCACGTGGTCACGTGGTCTTCAAAAATTCCTTCAATTGCTTTCACGTGGCCACGGTTCCTTCTTGCTTATTTCTTCTCTTCTCTTCACATGGCCACGGATTCTCCTGTTTTCTTCTTCACGTTGCCACGTTTGGATTTCTTCAATACTTTCACGTGGTCACGTGTCAAGGCTCTAGACTGCACGCTCATTTTCTTGCCTAAATTTCTCATATTTGCGCTTCGAGCCCTAAACTTTGTCCTTTTTGCTCTTTAAGCCCTTTTATATCAATTTAAACCTGAAATCAAACAAAACACAGAATTAACCTCAAAAACATAAATATTACCAAATTAACTCTAATTTAACCTAAATAAAACCAAAACAACTAAATAACACAACTAAAAACATATCAAAAACTATATACATTTTACACTTATCAAATATATTTCTAGATTGATAAATGATAAACTTTCATAATACTAATGCTCTATCTTACTTTTGAATATGCATATGTCCTTATTGATCATAAGCTTATGTGAATATATATATATATATATATTCCTAGTATATGTTAAAGTGTGTAGTAAGTGGAAGGAATGACTGAGTATAAATTGTGGTATATCATTCAATGAATGAATCGCAAGTCTAAAGGATAAATATGTTTATATGATTAAATGCTGTGTATATAAAGCATCTATGCTGAATTTACTATCGTTAAGTCATTTGGTTATCATGTGTGGACTTATGTCTTCATTTTGTTTTCTACTAAAATTTGGCATAAGTTATACTTATAGTTCATAATGTATGCTTGTTGGCGATCATTGTGAGTGGTCGTTTGTCATATTTAGTGTTCCCCACTAAGCTTTATAGCTTAGCACAGATTTTTGTTTATCTGTGTAGGTTGTGAGAATAAGACTTTCTTTCAGGACTGATATCTGCAGCAGGTTGGCCAACACAAGTTTTAGAAGATTGATAATATAGTCTTCTTTTTGTCCTTATATTTTGTAGTAATGGAAACTTTAATTATGTTGGAAATTTTGTAATTACTATAGATGCTTTTTATATGTAATATTTGATGTTAATGAGATGCACCTGTAAGTAAAGCTCCTAATAGTTAACTTTTAGATATTTGTTTAGTAGAATAACAGATGAAATGTTATGATAAGCATGCTTAATTAATATTAAACAAAGTGTTATAGCTAAGTATAGTGTAACGGTGTTACAAAAACAGGGTGAATTTTTTTTCATATAGTGGGTACTATGCCATGTGGTGCTTAGTTGGCAACACCGAGCTTGCATGTTTGACACATCATTAAGTAGCCTGTCCATGTAATACGCCACATCAATACCATTAAAAATAGATAGAGTGTTAAAGGAGGGATATTTTAATGTCATTTTTATAAGTTGAGGGGTATTTTTCTCCAAAAAATATTAGGGGCATTTGAACTCCTTCGAGACAACTTAAAGGGCATTTTAGTCCCTTTTTCCAACTAAATTTCTAGCACATCTAAGAAAATAAATACACTTTTTAGGATCTAGACTATAACTAGTGTATATGATCAATTTGTACACCCTAATTCCATCTATTTATGCCTTCATTCTATTACCCATATACAGTAACTCTTCAGTTTTGGTTATGGGTTAGATTAAAAGAAATCTATGTATAACATGTGACAGATGAGTAGTTGTACCTGAATTTAACCACCAGGTATTATTGAGCACCTTAATAAGGTTTGATTCAAAACATATTAAAACATAGTACTTACCTTTCTTTTCGATCTAAGCCTTTATTTTATGGCAATATTTCTTAAGGTGACCAGCTTTCTTCAAAAGAAACAATGCTGGTCTTTATAGATTTGGCCTCATTAACATTTATTAAGGCTTTATCCCTCAAATTATTTTTCTTTCCTGGTATAGAGACTGGGCCCTGAGGAGGATTTTGTTCGGATTACCTAATGAGTAAAACTACTCTTTAAAGGACAGTAGATCAAGGATAGTGAAGTCTTCTTATACTAAAACCCTCGTTTTAAAAATATTTTAAAGTGTTTTCATATTTGATTTGGGCGATCGAGTGGAGAAAAAGGTCGAACAATGAGAAATATCCTTGATTGAGGGTTTAAAAGATAAATTAAGCAAGTTTTAAGCCTTGCACACCTATGCACAAAAGAATATCATCATTGTTTGACCAAATTACTAGTTTTTTGCCATTTTTGGATTTACATGACCTTGCATAAGTATTATACGATCATACATCATGAGAATCTTGCTTTTTCAGATAAGTAGCCTGAAGCACTTAAGTTGTATGCCCATGAAACCTAAAAGTTGGTGAAACTTTTAGATGCAATTCGGCAAATGGGTTGACTTACGGGCTTACACACCTATGCAAGTGGGTATATATGCTTATACAATCCTCCTTATATATAGATTTAGTCGATCACTTTGAAAAAGGTTGAAAATTTTGATTTTGGAAGCAATGTTATTATCATAAAGTTTTTAAAAGTTTTCCAAGTTCGAAAGGTTAATTTTAACACTTAGCTCTTTACTTTTTAAATTGGTTTTTACTATTTTGATACAAGAAAGGTCCATAAATCTGACATCTAATGATCTAATCAAGTAAGCACATTGAAGGTAATATAAAATGCTTTCTTCTTTTTAATTTAGTTTCTCGATCATATAAAACTTATGCATTTGCCATTTTGGATGTTATAAGTTTTATTCGCTAATTTTATTTACCTCATATTTACCGTATATTCATTTTTATTTAAATTTAGGTTGTGAAACCCTTCTAAAGGGTATATTACAATGTGGTAAAAATTATTAGGCTATTATTGTAAAACCTCTTTATTATTATTTTGGTTATACTTTCACGAAGAGATCTGGTTTGAAAATCATTTTTTTCTGTATTTAATATTCCCTTTTTACTCTCTTTTGGATCTACTATTGATAAGGACTTTATTTAAAAAGGAGAAGAAAACTAGCTATTATTAGGCTAACACGGTCATACACCACCTGATGCACACCCATGCCTCATATGGTGTATGGCCTAAAATATATTTTCCTACTTTTTTAAATAAAAGAGTTGACTATATATCATCTAGTGTGATGCTTGTCTTTCTTTTTGATTTATTTAATTTTGTTTTCTTATTATTATTTATCATTTATTATTATTATTATTATTATTATTATTATTATTATTATTATTATTATTATTATTATTATTATTGTTGTTGTTGTTGTTGTTGTTGTTGTTGTTGTTGTTGTTGTTGTTGTTGTTGTTGTTGTTGTTGTTGTTGTTGTTGTTGTTGTGGATAACCTTCTTGTGAGTGTAGCCAGGCAAGCACTACAGGTAAGTCCACAATCCTCTATCTTTATTATAAAAAGGCTTTTTTCGACTACAAATGAAAAATGTCTCAAAAAATATTTATAGTAAAGAATTGGTATATTTCGTTAATAAAATCGGACTGATGTTTACATTTTTACTTAGGAAACTCACATGTAAAATTTAAATTTTAAATAATATAAATAATTCTTGTATATAATTAAATAACATGGGACATTTCTTGAACAAAAATTGGATTGGTAAGTCCCTATTTTCAAACTCTTGCAATGAAATGCTTATTCATAACCCTTATACAAGGACTAAAGTCCTTATAAAAAATGCTATAATGAACTACTCGATTTATGGATATCTTCACCGCTTTATTCTATGTCATGATTTACCTGTTTCCTACACAATTAGGTATGCTTTTAATTTCTATATTTGCTCTAATCTTACATATAAGAAAAGGGATACCACAATTAATTTGAAAGCTATTATATCACATTTATCAAAGGTAAAAATAAAAACAGAGTTCCTAACCATCTCTGGATTTTTGGCCTTATGACATCGGAACACCCTTTTTTCCCAATGTTTTATTATATGGCGAATCCTTACAAACATCCTTGTGGTGGCTAACAGATGCCTCCCAGTATTGATCACTAGAATCAAGATAGGGAGACCTCAACATGTCATCTCATACTTTACGAGGACCAAGACTCGATAAGTCAAGTTGAGTCTCTTTCCTATCGTGAAGCAATTGGTCATCTCGAGTGAAGGAACCTCAACCTTATCGAACCCTGAAAGCAGGATCAAACCATTAAAGGTCAAAGGTTTCCTTCATTAAGTTTGATGATCCCTTGGTTCTAGGGGTGAAATTAAGCTAAAAAAAAGCTTGCATTATAGTGGTGACTCCATTGGGGACTTATTCGAAGTTTCACTCCAAAACTACTTTTGATTTATGTAACATAAAAGGCTTTTGGTTAAGAAATTTTATCTCTTTGTGAAATTGTATTAGAATTATGCTAGAGCCTTAGAACAAGTTAGGCATCCAAGTTTTCTAACCCTGGTGTATTTTTGAAGCACTCCCTTATCGTTCACTTAACCAATAGTAGTGTTAGAGATAATTACCAACCCGAGTCTAGTACCTTTTGGTATATCAAATGGTGATATGATTGGTCATTATACTTATGTTGAGCTAAATCCATTGCCAGAGACCATGCTTGGGTAGCCTTAAAATTGAGTACTTGAACCAAAAGCCTATGTAATGACATAGAAATCTCCACTGGGATGTTCATAATAATCTTGCATTGCTTATGATTTAGATCCTTGTGTATTAAGCATGCCTAGACATGTCTAAATGTTCGTTTATTTATAGCTACCATGCCTCGGTAAGCCCATTTGATTTGTTCAAGCTGCTAGAATATGCATTGGTCAAAACCTTTTTTGTGTGCCCTTTTCGAGAGGTATTATGTTGTCAAATTTTTATAGCATACCATATGTATTCATCAGGATCCCTTGATGACCCATGGATTGAGCTCACCTAGGAGATAACTTTGACCACGTGCGTAGAAGAAATAAGTTAGAAAGGATTCTTGCATGTAGTTATTGTTAGAGAGTATGCCCTAGAGCCCATGTAATAGGGATATTTTTCATATGTATGAAATTTATATTATTAATAAAAGGCATCATTCATTTATTAATGCTGTGTTTGAATACATGAGTTTGTAAATCTTAAATTAATAAATGAAGTCCTAGATATTATAAACACAGTGCAAAGGCAATCATGAAAGTGTTCATGATGTGAGATGTCTATCGCATGCAAATGTGTTAATATCTAAATATCCCTAGTCATAGAATTAACAAGATAGGACATTGTTAATTCGGACAGACTAGCACATGTTATGCTTCTTGAATGGTTCAAGCAATGGTTCTCATAATTGTGATTATGGATGATAATCAATGCTAACATGTGGATGCTTGTTAGAGGAACAAGTTCATTGGAGACCTGCAAAGAGAATCCTCATATGGATATTAAATCTATGTCAGTGAGGAATCTCTTCATAGCGGTTGTGCAAGTATCCTTAGACTTGAGATCACCAAAGTTATCTTAAGTAGCAAGTGGTATACTTTGACTCCATAACTGATTACTTCCAACTGGGAGTGAACATAGTTAGGAGATTGGGTATATCATGACCTACTTGAAGATAGTTGAGTGATTGACAAAGGATTCACCATCCCAGATTTAACAAGGGAAGTTATCTCACATGATTCTATAATTACCTTGTTCAGTGAATCTCTGGCCAGAATAATATGCCGAGATGGATGGAGATCCATGAAGGGTATTTTAGGAACAATGGTTAAATTAATAGAACATACATAATTAGATTTATATGAGTTGACAGAAATCCATACTCAGAATCTAATTGAGATAAGAGTGGTGAAAGGAGTAATTGCACGGTAACTGTTTCTATGGAAGGGTACAGTCAAACCACATGACTTTCCTGACATTTGGGTAGTCATGATGCCTAGCTAGAGGCCAATCATGACTTGTATAATGATGTATCAAAATATCAATAGAGATTGATAAAATGATTTAAAGGAGTTTAAATCATGTGAGTTTTGAATAGAACTCACAATTACATATTATACTGCCAACATGGACAGGAACCCAATAGGTCACACACATATAGAGAAAAGGGTAAAATGGTAAAATGACAAGGATAATAATATTTGATATTATTATAAAGGTAGAGAGGAGAATATGATAATAATTAATTAAAGAGTTTAATTAATTATGATCAAATAAAATTGTCCGCGGAACTTTTGAGAAATGTTCTGTAAATTGGACCTAAATGAAATAATGTATTTCATGATTAATTATTATTATCTTATAAGTGTTATAAGACTACTATAAGTGTTATAGGACTGATATAATAATTAATAGGACCATTGGAGAAATTATAGAGGGCCAAAGGAATGAAGAAGTTGGAGGAAGCCCTCCAGAAGAGGGCTACACGCCAACTCCATACAGAGGGGCTTAGAGGGCTTTTTATTGGACCAAATTAATTTATATATGTTACATAAGTGTTATGGAACTCACATATTTAATTTGGTTGGATTTGGAATCCATTTGGGTATTTAAATCAAATTAGATGCACAAAGGGCCTAGTTTGTGGATTTTGTGCATGGTCTTTTATGAAAAGATTTAATTTGGATTTAATTAAGCCCAAATGATTATAATTAATTCCAGAAGCCCAATTAATAATTCTCCAGCAATTTTAAAGAGCCCAATCTCATTAAGGAGTTGGAATTTTAACCTAACTATAAAAGGCCAACTAATGAGAATTAGGGTTAAGTGATTAAAACAAAAGGAAAGTCCTTTCTCTAAAAACTCTCTCCCCTTTTGCGCCACTTCCCAAGCTAGCTCTTGGGAATTTCGGCCAGCCCTAGTTGAACACCAATTTGTTGGTTCAATTTACCCCTCTCTAGTGTGGATTACTCATTGGAGGTGTTCGATTTTGGACACTGTGGTTTGCGACAACCCGGTGCGAAGTAAAATCAACTGTTCAACAAAAATCAAAGGTGATTTTTCTTATTTTCATATAGTTATATTGTGTATTCATGGCAAGATCAGATCATATGGTTAAAAAGTTTAAAATTCCGCTCATGTATATGATGCATGTAACCATAAAAATCCAACATGGTATCAGAGCCACGATTTTGCCATGGATATACAATTCTATATTTTTCTGCGGAATAAGTTTTGTTTTGTTTTGAGTTATTTATTTCATGAACTTTAAAATATTAGATTTGATTGTTCATGAATGAGAAATATTGATTTCTGGTTGTATATGTGATCAAATAAATTTGGTGGAAACAAAAACGAATTTTTTGAAGCATTTTGATTTGGGTTTGGCGTGAAACCCTAGGTAATGTAGGGGCTGTTCTAATTTAATTTCTTATGGATCCATTTAAAAATCATTTAGATGATATTTTATGTGTTTAATATGTGATATTAAGCCGTAGGATCGAACGGAATTAAAATCGAACAAGTTTTGCATGAAAACTAGTTTTGTCGAAAAGTTCGATAAATTGGTGTTCTTCATGTGTTCTTGATGTGTTCTTGGTTAGAACGACTTTTGATCTTCTAAATATGATATATTAAAGTGTTTTTAATTAATTGGATTAATTAAAATGGGCCTTAAATTAATTTGATTAATTTTAATTCATTAAAACCACTTAATGGGCTTAATTATGTTTACGGACTTGGTTTAAATTAGTAAATGACTTGGTAGGCCCAAGGAGCTGATTTAAATTAACTATTATAAACATTAATTAAGTTTATTAATGGGTTTTAAGGGCTGGAGTGGGCTTGGCTCATTCCAAAAAGCCCAAATGGTCCAAATGACACAAAACTGGTTTGTGTGTGAACACACTTAGGGTTTTTCTTCTGTGGGTTTCGGCCTACACTTATTTAAGCCCAAAATTGATTCTTTTAATTATTTAATATGATTAATTAATTAAATAATCAATTTATAATTAATTAATAATCAATTTGATTGATTATTAAGGCAAGAAAAAATTCATGCAAAAAGGTTTCCTAAAATGAAAGTTTCCAAAATGGAAAAAGTTTCCTAATTTGATCACATCATTAAAATAACTCAAAATATAGTTTCAAAGGTTGAAACAAAGTTAGTAATCCATTTCTTTATGCATTAGAAAGGCATATAAGGGTGAATGATTGGCATGATGGTTAGTTATGGACAAAGCCCAATGTGATTGAGCATAATGCATGTTTTGGCCCAATGAGGACTTTCATGTCCCGGCCACTTGTTTTTGGTTTGTATTTGATTTCAAATTGTAATATGTAATTAGATTATTTAGATTAGAATTAGAAATAGAGATGGAGACCAATATCAAGGAGCAAGATGGGCCGGATGGAGATCCAACAAGCTTGAAGATAATGTAATTATTTTCTTGTTTGAATCATGCATACTACCTAGGTGTGACCTTTTGATTTCCCTCTTGGCTCGGGGAAATCAATGTAGTGAAGTCCATAACTATACCATATTTGTATGCTTATATTTATGTGATAGATATAGGATGCATACCAATGTATGCCAACCATGTATGATGAGACTTAATTAACTAAAACCCTCAAACAAATACTAAGGTATATAAGCCTTCCATTAATTTGAGGAGAACCAGAGTTCTTTATAGTGTGGGTTGTTGACCACAGTCAAGCTCACATTATATCGAATATGTTCAAATCTAATTAAATGGGTCATCTTAGCTGGCCCATTAGTTTGTTGACCACAGTCAAGGCTAATGGTTCTAGAGGCAAGATTAGGGAATGCATATATGATATGCATGCATCAAGAGTTGATAACCTAATGATCCAATAGTTGTGTAGAGACACAATTGGTATAAAGATACCTACCTTTCAAGGGTATGGAATTTGGCTTGTTGACCACAGTCAAGGTCAAATTATATATCAAGGATTGGATATTGGCCCACTAAGAAAACCATCGGGTTTTCTCGGATTATATAGTGAGGGCTATTAATTCGCAATAAAATAGTGGGAGTAAATGGATTAATTAAAGACCTTATTAATGCATATATATATATATATGAACATACTCTCATATCTTTTCTTTTTCACATCTAGGTCATCATCATGAGCACATCAAACATTAACATACGATCAATCTTGGATAACAAGCTGGTTGGCAACAACTATTCTGACTGGATCAGGCAAGTGAGAATTGTTCTCAGAGCTGAAAAGATCCACTATGTCTTGGATAAAGATCCACCACCACGTCCATCAGATGATGCCATTGATGAGATCAAAGGCATTTATCGAAAATACATGGAGGATAGTGAAGCAGCAGCATGTCTGATGCTGGGTGCTATGTCCTCGGAGCTTCAGAAGCAACATGAAATGATGGATGCTAGAACCATCATTTTGCATCTAGAGGAGCTTTATTCTTCTCAGGCTAGAACTGAGCAATATGAGATTGCTCGAGCTCTATTTAGTTGCAAAATGGTGGAAGGCACTTCAGCTGCTGCTCATGCATTGAAGATGTATGGGTATATTGAGCATTTAAGTAGACTTGGCTATGTTATGGATAATGATCTATACATAGATTTAATCTTGTACTCGTTGGCTCCAAGTTATGCACCTTTCGTGCTTAACTTCAACATGAACAAGATCCAAGTATCCATTCCTGAGTTAATCAATATGCTCAAGACAGCTGATGGATCATTTAAGAAGGATCCAAAAAGTGTCATGGTTGTCACTTCTGCTAAAGGCAAGAAGCAGAAGAAGAAGAAGATAACCAAGGCGCAGCCAAAGAATGGTGGGATCTCTAAGAAGAAGGTTGCCAAGAAAGAGAATCCCAAAGGGACTTGCTTCCATTGTGGAAAGGATGGTCATTGGAAGCGTAACTGCAAGGCCTATCTAGATTCTCTTAAGGAGAAGAAGCAAGCTGTTGCATCTACTTCAGGTATTCATATGATTGAAATTAATACTTATTCTATTGCTTCAAAACAATCTTGGGTATTAGATACCGGATGTGGATCTCATTTATGTAATGATCTACAGGGGCTTAGAAGCTTTAGAAGAGTTGGAAAGGCAGAGATTTGTTTGCAGTCAGCTACTGGACAAAACATCTCTACAACTGTTGTGGGGACTTATCATTTGCCTCTTCCGAGTGGATTAGTACTGGAATTAAATAATTGTTATTATGTTCCAGCTTTGTCCAAGAGTATTATTTCTTTCAGTTGTTTAATGAACGATTATGATATTTCTTTAAAGGACAAATGTTGTTACATTTTTAAGAACAATATATTTTATGCAAAAGCTATCATTGAGAATGGTATATTTGTTCTTGATTTAATTAAAGAAGTACATAATGTGGATACCAAGAGAATGAAACATGATAATCTAAATACCTCATACTTATGGCATTGTCGTTTAGGCCACATAAATGAAAAACGCATGACCAAATTGCACAAGTCAGGTGATTTGGGATCATTTGATTATGAATTATTTGATACATGCGAATCTTGTTTATTGGGAAAAATGACAAAAGCTCCCTTTATTGGTAAAGGAGAACGAGCTAAAATGGTTTTGGACTTAATACATTCGGATGTATGTGGTCCAATGACTACACATGCTAGAGGAGGTTACTCCTACTTCATTACTTTCATAGATGATTATTCCAGGTTTGGATACATCTATCTAATGAAATATAAGTCTGAAGCATTTGAAAAGTTCAAAGAATTCAGAAATGAAGTAGAGAAACAACTTGGCAAAAGTATTAAAACACTTAGATCAGATCGAGGTGGAGAATACTTAAGTCAAGAGTTTCAAGATTATCTTAGAGATAATGGGATTTTATCTCAATGGACTCCTCCATATACACCACAACACAATGGTGTATCCGAAAGGAGGAATCAAACACTATTAGATATGGTTCGATCAATGATGAGCCGAGCGGACTTGCCTAAGTCCTTTTGGGGGTATGCACTAGAAACTGCTGTTTATGTGTTAAATAGAGTTCCTAGTAAATCGGTTGATGTTACTCCATATGAGATGTGGAATAACAAGAAACCCTCGCTTTCTCATATGAAAGTATGGGATTGTCCTGCTTATGTGAAGAGGACAATGTCAGACAAACTGGATGTTAAGTCTGACAAATGTTTATTTGTGGGATATCTAAAAGAAACGTTTGGATATTATTTCTATCATCCCTTAGAACAAAAGGTGTTTGTTTCAAGGCATGCTGTCTTCTTAGAAAGAGAATTTCTCCTACGAGAGGACAGTGGGAGTAAAATTGAGCTTGGTGAAGTTCAAGACCCACAAATAGAAGATGATCAATCGATTGAACCTGAAACTGAATTTCATAATGATGAAATCACAGTTGAACCTGATTATACACAAAATCCTAGAAGATCTACTAGGATGCGTTCTATCCCTGTGAGATATGGATTTCACATTGATTCGGATAGAGGCATAACTGTAGTAGAGGACAATGAGCCTACAAGCTATCAAGAAGTTTTGAACAGTTCAGAACGTGATTTATGGCTTAAGGCTATGCAGTCCGAAATGGACTCCATGTATGAGAATAAAGTATGGACTTTAACTCAACCACCTGAAGGGATAAAACCCATAGGGTGCAAATGGGTCTTCAAAAAGAAGACTGACATGGAAGGTAATATAGTTACCTATAAAGCTCGCTTAGTAGCAAAAGGTTATCGTCAAAAAGAAGGTATTGACTATGACGAAACTTTTTCTCCTGTAGCGATGCTTAAGTCTATAAGAATACTTTTAGCCATTGCAGCTCATTATGATTATGAGATTTGGCAGATGGATGTGAAGACAGCTTTCCTTAATGGAAATCTTACCGAGGATGTGTATATGACACAACCAAAAGGATTCACATCAGGAAATGGCGAAAAGGTATGCAAGCTTCAAAGATCCATTTATGGATTGAAGCAAGCCTCTAGGAGTTGGAACATACGATTCAATGAGACAATCAAAGAGTTTGGTTTCTCACAGAATGAAGATGAACCTTGTGTGTATAAAAGGGTCAGTGGGAGTGCAATTGTCTTCCTAGTTCTATATGTAGATGACATATTGATCATGGGAAATGACATTTCTCTTCTCCAATCTGTTAAAATATGGTTATCCAAGCAATTCTCCATGAAAGACCTTGGAGAAGCATCCTATATTCTGGGAATAAGGATCTATAGAGATAGATCCAATAGGTTGCTAGGTCTTTCTCAAAGTACATATATAGATAAAGTATTGAAGAGGTTCAATATGGATCTCTCTAAGAAAGGGTTTATACCCATGGTGCATGGGAAACACCTTTCTAAGTCTATGTGTCCACAGACACTGGAGGATAGAGAGAGCATGAATAGAATACCATATGCATCTGCAATTGGTTCTATCATGTATGCTATGTTATGTACACGTCCAGATGTAGCATTTGCTTTGAGTGTCACAAGCAGATTCCAATCTAATTTTGGAGAGGAACATTGGGCAGCTGTCAAGAATATTCTTAAGTACTTGAGAAGGACTAAGGATGTATTCTTGGTATATGGAGAGGGCAGTTTGGAAGTAAACGGGTATACAGATGCCAGCTTCCAATCTGATAAAGATGATTGTAAATCACAATCTGGTTATGTGTTCATAATGGGAGGAGGAGCAGTTAGTTGGAAAAGTTCCAAACAAGAAACAACTGTTGATTCCACGACAGAAGCTGAGTACATTGCTGCTTCAGAAGCAGCCAAAGAAGCAGTCTGGATCAAAAAGTTCATAACCGAACTAGGAGTGGTGCCTAGCATTGTTGATCCGATTCCTTTATATTGTGACAACAATGGAGCCATTGCGCAAGCAAAGGAACCACGGTCTCATCAGCGATCCAAGCATGTTCTCAGACGCTACCATCTCATAAGGGAAATAGTAGCTAGAAATGATGTGAAAATAGAAAGGGTTCCCACATATGACAATGTGGCGGATCCCCTCACTAAAGCACTTTCCCAGATAAAGCATGATCACCATATAAATAGCATGGGTCTGAGACATATGAGTGATTGGCTCTAGTGCAAGTGGGAAATTGTTAGAGAGTATGCCCTAGAGCCCATGTAATAGGGATGTTTTTCATATGTATGAAATTTATATTATTAATAAAAGGCATCATTCATTTATTAATGCTGTGTTTGAATCCATGAGTTTGTAAATCTTAAATTAATAAATGAAGTCCTAGATATTATAAACACAGTGCAAAGGCAATCATGAAAGTGTTCATGATGTGAGATGTCTATCGCATGCAAATGTGTTAATATCTAAATATCCCTAGTCATAGAATTAACAAGATAGGACATTGTTAATTCGGACAGACTAGCACATGTTATGCTTCTTGAATGGTTCAAGCAATGGTTCTCATAATTATGATTATGGATGATAATCAATGCTAACATGTGGATGCTTGTTAGAGGAACAAGTTCATTGGAGACCTGCAAAGAGAATCCTCATATGGATATTAAATCTATGTCAGTGAGGAATCTCTTCATAGCGGTTGTGCAAGTATCCTTAGACTTGAGATCACCAAAGTTATCTTAAGTAGCAAGTGGTATACTTTGACTCCATAACTGATTACTTCCAACTGGGAGTGAACATAGTTAGGAGATTGGGTATATCATGACCTACTTGAAGATAGTTGAGTGATTGACAAAGGATTCACCATCCCAGATTTAACAAGGGAAGTTATCTCACATGATTCTATAATTACCTTGTTCAGTGAATCTCTGGCCAGAATAATATGCCAAGATGGATGGAGATCCATGAAGGGCATTTTAGGAACAATGGTTAAATTAATAGAACATACATAATTAGATTTATATGAGTTGACAGAAATCCATACTCAGAATCTAATTGAGATAAGAGTGGTGAAAGGAGTAATTGCACGGTAACTGTTTCTATGGAAGGGTACAGTCAAACCACATGACTTTCCTGACATTTGGGTAGTCATGATGCCTAGCTAGAGGCCAATCATGACTTGTATAATGATGTATCAAAATATCAATAGAGATTGATAAAATGATTTAAAGGAGTTTAAATCATGTGAGTTTTGAATAGAACTCACAATTACATATTATACTGCCAACATGGACAGGAACCCAATAGGTCACACACATATAGAGAAAAGGGTAAAATGGTAAAATGACAAGGATAATAATATTTGATATTATTATAAAGGTAGAGAGGAGAATATGATAATAATTAATTAAAGAGTTTAATTAATTATGATCAAATAAAATTGTCCGCGGAACTTTTGAGAAATGTTCTGTAAATTGGACCTAAATGAAATAATGTATTTCATGATTAATTATTATTATCTTATAAGTGTTATAAGACTACTATAAGTGTTATAGGACTGATATAATAATTAATAGGACCATTGGAGAAATTATAGAGGGCCAAAGGAATGAAGAAGTAGAGGAAGCCCTCCAGAAGAGGGCTACACGCCAACTCCATACAGAAGGGCTTAGAGGGCTTTTTCTTGCACCAAATTAATTTATATATGTTACATAAGTGTTATGGAACTCACATATTTAATTTGGTTGGATTTGGAATCCATTTGGATATTTAAATCCAATTAGATGCACAAAGGGCCTAGTTTGTGGATTTTGTGCATGGTCTTTTATGAAAAGATTTAATTTGGATTTAATTAAGCCCAAATGATTATAATTAATTCCAGAAGCCCAATTAATAATTCTCCAGCAATTTTAAAGAGCCCAATCTCATTAAGGAGTTGGAATTTTAACCTAACTATAAAAGGCCAACTAATGAGAATTAGGGTTAAGTGATTAAAACAAAAGGAAAGTCCTTTCTCTAAAAACTCTCTCCCCTTTTGTGCCACTTCCCAAGCTAGCTCTTGGGAATTTCGGCCAGCCCTAGTTGAACACCAATTTGTTGGTTCAATTTACCCCTCTCTAGTGTGGATTACTCATTGGAGGTGTTCGATTTTGGACACTGTGGTTTGCGACAACCCGGTGCGAAGTAAAATCAACTGTTCAACAAAAATCAAAGGTGATTTTTCTTATTCTCATATAGTTATATTGTGTATTCATGGCAAGATCAGATCATATGGTTAAAAATTTTAAAATTCCGCTCATGTATATGATGCATGTAACCATAAAAATCCAACAGTTATCGATGTTGTATCTCATAATCATGCATCATGCTGACAACCTCCATTTTGACATTCATAGTAGATCCATCATTTTCCAAGTGGTTTTGAGGTTCAAATGATCATTTTGTTTAAGAAATGGTTTTCTAAGTAGAAAGAAGAATTAGTATCAGGATAGAGTTCAAAGCTAAGATTTAAGTCAGGTATAAATAGTGCTTCAGAAAAGTTTTTAAAAGGGTATTTATAATAGTTAAAAAGGAAACTCATGTTTGAGCTCACTCCTCATGTTGGTTCTTTCGGTTCCCTAGATACTGATAAGAGGATGGATGATCTTGAGAGAAAGATGATGTCAATGCTTGCTAGTCTTACTGCTAGTTTGGTCTCAATCTCAGCTTCTTAGCCTGTTGCCCCAACCATTGCTCAAGTAAAATTGACTTTAGTGAAGGAGGTTATAGTAACATCTATTGTGACATCCCCACTGGAAATAAATGTTAGGAATGTGGCTCCACGAGAAGTAGAAAGAGATGCTACTTGAGGTGGTCCCAAATGTGATTTTATAACTGATGAAGAGGAAGAATTGTAGGCCCCTCAAGTACTGAAAAACCTTATCCAAAAGAGGAAAATCTTATCATAAAAAAATGGAAGAGAAGCTAGAGGTTTTAACTAGGATGTTATCAGATGGAAAAGGAGTCAGTCCTAAGGATATTGATTTAGATGGTAAAGATGCTTTACCTAGTCAATTTAGGATGCCTGACTTGATGAAGTTTGACTGCACATTTGACCTACAGGTTTATATCGAGCAATGTGTTCTGTTCATGAAAAAACCACATTCATTAAGAGATAAAGAAAAGGATCTCTTTAGTTTCAGCCTTGTAGGCCCTGCTATTGACTAGTATCATAGCTTGGATAGGAAGATCAAGAAAGATTAAGAGAGATTAATAGAGGAGTTCTTTAGGTAGTGTGATTGTAACACGTTTATGGAAGTTACTTCGAAATATTTGGAGTTGTTACAGCAAAAATCTAGGGAATCCTTCCATGAGTATCTCAGTCAATGGAGGAATAGAGTAATAGAGATGAAAAAAATGTTGACATGTAGGATAAAATTCATTTGTTCATTCGGAATGCTAGTCTTTACCTAAAGAAGGGTCTTAAGATAAAGGGGTTGAAAGACTGAAAATCCTTGAAATTTTGGTAAAAGATGGTAATGGTAGCGGTTATGGAGGTAACAATGGAAAAACTACTAAAGTGTCGACAATAAGGATCAACCAATGATGTTACTTAAAAAAATTAAGGGGAAGTTTTAGTCGATGCCACTTAAGCCTGTAAGGAGTTAGGGCTAGCTAGAATATAAGTCAGATTGGTATTATGCATTCCACTAGCACACAAGATATGACACTTATTACTGTCATACCATGAGGGATCATATCCAAGATTTGATTAATTCTCGATAGATTCTTGATTAAGAGAAATGAGCTAAGAAGAAGGAAGCTTATAATGTTATGTCCCCACTAGTGTTTATGGTTAGATCTAGGTTTCTAGAATGATATGTCTTTAAGGATTTATATGGTAATGAGTATTTGGCTATCACTCGTAAGGGTCGGGGAAGTGGTAATGGTTCAGATGTGAGCGCAAAAGGGTCAACGAAAGTGGGGAAATAAGTTCAATTAGTGGATATATGGGATACGAACAATAAAGTGGGCTTGGTTAAAGCTGAAGAGGAGCCAAAGGACCTAGGGGAAATTAATGAAGATAAAAAGGAAGCGACGGATGAAATGGTGGTTCAAGTCATCACTAGGACTGGTAGAGTCATACATGAGGTTGAGAGGTAGCAGGAACCTGCTGTGCTTACAGAAAAAAGAGCCATGGAGCATAACTTTGTTTTGAAGCAAATTAAGAAGACACCTACATAGATTTCAATCTAGGATTTGCTAAGGTAATCACCTTTCCATAGGCGAAAATTGGTGGAAGCATTGTGTGAGTCAATAGTGCTACCACCATAGAACTGCTAGAAATGGTGAAAGGGGATTCTGAGGAAAAGATTATGTTCACTAAAGTGGACCTCCCCTTGGAATGATGCAAGCATAATCACCCTTTATACATTAGGACTGAAGTGAATGGTAAGCAACTACATGTGTAATGGTGGATGACAAATCTTCTATCAATGTATGTCCTTTTAAAACAATGGAAGCTTATGGTATTGACAAGACCATGCTTATAAAGTCTTAACTTACTATAACGGCTTATGACAATTCTAAGAGGCAAGTTGTTGGCACTTTTAGAGCAGTAGTGAAGATGGGGCCTATTGAGACTGAGGTAGGATTTTCAGTGTTACAAATAATAGCTAATTTATCTCTGCTACTAAGAAGACCTTAGTTTCACAAACTAGGAAGGGTTTTTTCCACCTTGCACCAAATGGTCTGAATTTCACATGAAAGTGGTATGGTTACTATTAAGGCAGGAAGAGAGAATTTAATTTCTACTTTGATCATAGCTAATCAACAGTTCAATAGGTTTTATGTAGCCCGGATCAATGTTGGGGAAGAAGAAGTAGAATTTACAAGTCCTCAGGCTATTAATATGATAAAGAAGATGAGTTATCTATTAGGTGTTGGATTGGGAAAGAATTCTCAGGGAGTCCTACACCTATTACTCCAATAGGCCAGAGGGATAGGAAAGGTTTAGGCTACTGTAAGAATGATGCTAAGAAGCAACCTGACATACAGCCGGGAAAAGTTCTTTATATCTTGGAAAGTTTTATACCAGTATCTAAGGAATGCAAATATTGTAGGGAAGCCAAACCTATGATGATTCAAGGAAAGATTATCCGTAGATTCAAGATCTTTGATGATGTATTTGATTGGTCAGCTGGAGCCATCAAGCTTGTATTGGAATTTTGGGATGAAGAAGTTATGGTTAAGCTCACTGATTTGGATTTGGGTCAGCCAAAAAAGGTACGCTAGAGTCACTAGCCACCAAAACTAAAGGGAATGAGAAGATTTAGTGTAAGGTTGTGGTGCTTGAGAAGAAGATGCCATCAAAAGAAGAGAGGCATCCACTACTGCATCAGCCATCCTTAATTTAGAAGATGATTCTTTTGCTGATGTAATTTACATTCCTAAATTATTTTATGATGATATACCTTTTCCTACTTAGGATAAAAAGATTAATAACTTTGCTTATTTGTGCGATGTCTCATCTGATTGCATCATATATGATTATAATCATGACTCATTCATATTTGACATTAATTCAACCAACACTACTCCATTTAATCTAGGAACCCAGAATAACCCTAAGGAGATCTTGATTGCATCTAACATAACTACTAAAGAGAGGGTAAAATTTGAGAGAATATTAATAAAATATGAAAAAGTATTTGCCTGGACCTATGAAGATATCCTTGGGATTGATAGAGATATTGCAAAGATTACCATTCCAACATATCCAGATCGTAAGCTAGTAAAACAAAAGCTTCAAAGACTCATGCTAGAATGGGTAGAAAAGGTAAAATAAAAAGTAAAAAGAAAGATTGAAGAAAAGTTCTTGGACAAGGTCAAATGTCCTAATTGGCTAGCTAGTGTCCTTCCTATCGCCAAGAAAAATGGAAAGTACAGATATGGGTAGACTATCGAGATTTGAACAAAACATACATGAAAGATGACTTTTCACTCTTCTATATAGATCTGTTGGTCGATAGTTCAGCAAAATACATGATGTATAATTTTATTGCTGGGTACACAGGGTGCAATTAGATCTTTAATAGGATAATAGATCGGATGAAGATAGCCTTTATTACTGAATGGAGAACGTATACGTATAAAGCCATGCCTTTCAGATTGAAAAACGAGCTACATATCAATGAATGGATACTAAGATCCTCGATGACTTAATCCTTAAAGAAGTCGAAGTGTATGTTGATGATATGATGATTAAGTCATCTACAATGGAAGGACATTTTAAGGCTTTGGAGAAATTTTTCTAGCAGATCGACAATTACAATCTCCATCTCAATCTAAAAATGTGTGTTTGGGGTGACCTCAGGTAAACTGCTAGGGCATGTCATCATCCAAAAGAGGATAGAGGTGGATCCAGATAAAGTGTAGGCTATTTGGGAGATGTCGATGCCAAAGAAGGAATAGGAGATTAGATGGTTCCTAGGATAGGTTCAGTACATCAGTCGGTTCATCACTAAGCTCACCACTATATGTGAGCCAATTTTCAAGCTTCTAAGAAAAGGTCAGCCGATTAAGTAGAATGATGATTGTCAAAAGGCCTTTGATTCCATCAAGGAATACAAGTTACATCTCTTAATTCTTCAGCCACCCATGCCATCAAATCTTTCAATCCTATATATAGCAGTGGAACAGGATTAAGTAGGAGCTATATTAGCTCTAAAAAAAAGGTACCAGGGCCAAATTTAATGTGTACCACTTGAGTAAAAAGTTCCTACCATATGAGACAAGTATACAGACGTGGAGAAATTTTGGATGGTTGTCTCAAAGAAATTAAGGTGCTACTTTCACTCTTACAAGATTCAAATAATAGCTAAGCACAACTTGCTCAGATACCTCCAATCAGCACCGTCCTTACTGGAGAAAATGGGAAGGTGGTTGTTACTCTTGTAAGAATTTATAGTGGAATATATAACCAGAAAGATAATTAAGGCAAGGGCAATTGCAGAATTTCTTTCTAATCATCCGCTGGAAGGGGATCAGGTTAAGTATGAATTCCAAAATGAAAGTGTTAGTGCCATAGTGATATAGGATTCATAAATGTACTTCGATGGGGTTACTAACAATAAGAAAGCTGGAGCAAAAGTCATCCTCATCACATTCGATGGTGAAAACCTCCCTTAGCTAAGAAACTAGGTTTTAAAGTGACTAACAATGAAGCTAAGTATGAAGCCTATATATACAGGGTGAAAGCCTTGATAGCATTAGGATTAAAGACCGTCGAGGTGTTTAGGGATTCATCCTTAGTGATCCACCAAACGAAGGGAAAATAGTCCATTAGAGAGCAAAGATTGATACCTTATATGGAATATCTGAGGAGTTTGAGTGGGCAATTTGAGGCATGCACCTTCAGATATGTACCACGAGATGAGAACCAATTGGCAGATGACTTGGAAACCATGGTATCTATATGGGACAACCCTAAAGGGATAGTTATAAGGCCATTAATAATCATGAGCTCATCCAAGTAATGATTTGATAACAAATAACTCATGAGTTTAGATGGGTCTGATGGTAAGCCATATTACTATGATGTCCAAAATTATTTGGAGACTTCTAAGTCCCCGAATAAGCTAAGGAGAAAGATTAAAAGATAATTCAAAAGTTGTTTAGTCAGTTCATTAGAGTGGACAGGATCCTATATAAGAGATAAGTTGATGGCATCCAGTTATGGTGCCTAGATGAGAAAGAAGTAAAAAAGTCATGAAAGACACTCATACAGGGGTATGTGGGGCCCATATGACTGGATTAATATTGGCTAGGAAAATCATGCGATAAGGGTTTTTTTGGTTAACCATGGATGCCAACTGCTCCAAATATATGAAAATATGCCATCAATACCAATAATACAACGACTTAAGTCATCTACCTTTTTCGAAGATGTACAATTTATCCTCACCTTGGCCCTTTTCAGCTTGGGGAATGGACATCATCAAATAAATTCACCCGACAGCTTCTAACGATCATAGGTACATTATATTCCATGATTATTTCACAAAATGGATAGAAGCTGAGACCTTTAAAAGACTAAAGGCACGATAGATGGCTTGATTCATCGAGAGAAACCTGGTCTGTAGGTAGAGGGTTCCACACCATATAATATCAAATAATAGGGTTTAGTTTCAAGGAGAAACCAGACATATATTTCAAAAATATAGAATTCATCATCATAAGTTATCACCTTACTGTAGGGGTACAAAACCACTATTAAAAATTTTACGAAAGCCACTCCTTTCTCTCTTATATATAGCTCAAAAGTAGTATTACCAATATAGATTGAACTACAGTCATTGAGGGTTATCCTGAAGCTAAATTGCTAGAGATGGAATGGGCAGAACACAGGATGGCACAACTGAACCTAATAGATGAAAATAAAATGAGAGCTTATTATATCAATCAGTTGTATCAGGAAATATTAGCTCGATCTTTTCAAAAAAAGGTTAAAAGCCGTCATTTAAAAAAGGGGATTTGTTATTTAAATAGATGAGACCTGGCCTATCGGACTACAGAAGAAAGTTTAGACCAAATTGGAAGGGTCCTTTTATTCTAAAGAAATTGCTTTCCAAAGAAGCAGCTATTCTCACAAATAATGATGGGAATGAATTCAAAGAACTGATGAACATTGATAGGTTGAAAAGGTTGTATTGCTAAAAAAATCAAAATCAAAAGAAATAATAGCCCACGGGTCGAAATTCGAAAAAATATGGCTTGGCTAAAATTGGGTACCCTACTAAGGAAAAAATAAAAAAAATTCACCTTAGGTAGAAATTAGAGGTTGAGAGAAAATAGCTAATCAAGAAAACCTGCGAGGGCTGATTGACGATAGGAGTGGATGTATTAAAGATGTCACCATTCGAGATTAAATGAAGGTTGTTTTTTGTATTAAGTGTTATGTCGTGATTATCATTGTTGCAAGCTGTGTTAATGTGAGAATGCATAAATAATCTAAGTTAAACACTTTAGTTAACATGAAAGCAGGCATATTATTCATTTATAAAAGAAACAAACATCGACCACATGATCACAATAGCAAAACACAAACACATTAGCAGGAAATAAAAAGCATAAGTTTTAGCAACCAACACTGCAATATATACTACATAATAGAAGAAATAACAAAATAACAAAAAACAACAAAATTTCCATCAATAGAACTAGTCAATCTATATTGCTTCCACTAGGGCCTCCCTTTCCTGGGTGTCTCAACAGGAATAGGTGAAAGCGGGGGTCCCAATAATGTGTTATGGTGACAAACAGATTCTCATCCAACTCTACCCCGAGAAGAAATCTCAAATTGGAATAAGGAGATTGGATAAGATTATCCCAAGTGGAATAATCATCTAGAAATAAAGAAGTTGTTCAAAAAATGGAGTCATTGTTGGCCAAGCATAACTCAAAGTAAGGTAATGCAAGGCATATAAGTAGCTAAAAATCCAAAATGAAGGAAGTGTGACTGGGGAGCAAAAGGTAAATGAAAATCTAGAGTGCCCTTTTTATATGTCAGTTTGCACGGTCGTGCAAGCCTAAGTGTACACTCGTGCATATGTCCCAATTACCACCTGGTGAAAATGGACAGTAAAAATAGACTTTGCATGTCATACACCTCATTTGGTATAATCTAACAATCACATGCACAACTTTAGTACCATTGCATTGCAGGTTTCATTTTAGTTTTCACATTTCAAAGATGGCTTATAGTTCAAACTCATATTTTTCTATCACGCGTATACAAAAAACTTATATTCAAAAAATTCAGGAAGTATAGTTTGCATGCGCATACAAATATGCAAACACTGGGAAAAATAATAATAAATTATAATAATAATTAAGGGATAAAAATGTATATAATAAAGAAATAATAGCAGATTAAGTACATAATGATAGATAAAAATATACATAAATAGATGATAAGCATGGTAATAATAGAAAATAGGTTGTTAATATTACACTTATGCAAAAATAAACTCTTGTAAATAAGTTGTAAATAAAAAAAAAACTCTTGCAAATAAGTTGTAAATAAAGTAAATTTATTTTGCTAGACCGATAAATTATAAAAATTGTAATTTTTAAAGTTATTTTTAGAGAAATTAGGGTTATTTTACATAGGTTTGGGTTAAAACCCATGCATAAATGTTGGGTTTTTGTATTGTGCATGTTGGGTCATCCGATTGGCAATGTTTCACAATTTCAAACTGGTTTCACAATTTCAAGCTGGTACATTGTTGGGTTTTTGTATTGTGCATGTTTCGACACTTATTTCACACATTTTCATCAAGTTTTTCTTTCTAACCAAAAAGGGACATGGATCTCCACTTTCCCATATGGATGACACCTGAGCAGGTTACTCTATATCGTAGAAGTATGCATGCTACCCAGTCGATTCTTATCCAGGCGACTTTTAGGCCAACCTGGATTGCTAAAGGAGGTTGATACCTTGATAGCACAGGTAGAGTGGACACATTTTTATGCGAGGGCATACAGAACCTACTCGAAGATGACTAGGCAGTTTTTGTCTACATTTCATTATCTAGGACACCAGTGATCAGAAGATGGGAAGGTGTCATCACCTACTGCATCCACGGCCACCCAATATCTACCATATCCTGAGCAGAAGCCTAATGTTGATCAGCAGATGGAGGATGTTCTAGGGCCAGGATTCAAGGAGGAAAGGGTTTCTTTACTGATTATTTTACAAGTGAGGCCCAACAGGAGTCAGCTACATTGCCCACCATCTAGGCCTTTCCCACTTTCCAGCATGGGCTACCATCCAAAGATTATGGCCACCCGGGTATGACATCATCTTCAGTAGCACCTCCACCACTGCCTGAGGTACTTGCAACCCCATTGGGATTTATATTATAGGGTATTCAAAATATAACTATGACCCAGACTGCTATAACTGTAGATATATAGGTGATTAGCCAAGAATAGGTTAGGAAATATAAAGCATACTTGAAGAGGTTTGATGATATTAAAGCCCGCCAGCGGAAGTTGATGGTCGACATGGCCAAGATGGAGATAAGGATCCAAAATGCTGATAAGAGTGTGCAGAAGGCTACAAAAAAAATCTTAACACTAGAGACTACATTCCTTATAACCAGTGAGATGGTTAAAAGGGCCAAGGATGAGATTAAAAAGAGCATTAAGAAGCTTGATATTGATTTAAGAGCCAATGTGATATGTATAGATGGATGGTTTGAGATGCAGACAATTGAGATGGCTAGTATTCGAAAGGAGATGGGGTGTCTTATAGGTTACCTAAATGAGTTCCTCGTTGGGGTGAGCAAACTTTGGATAAAATTGAAAAATCGAATCAAACCAATTGATTTTGTTAATTTGGTTCGGTATTTCAATTTTTTAGTTTGATTTTGATTTGAAATTTTAGGAATATTTTACATTTTGTCATAAAGCCTATGTATATGTGTATTCACTCTTTAGTTCAGAAAAGCCTTTCATTTTTTCCCTAACCCATTAACCTTATTTTCTCTCCACATCGATGCTGCCTCAGCTCCTTCCTCCGAACGTCAGTGCAGTAGGTTGCCAGCCATTGATTAATCTTCAACGAGTCGCACACATATGATTATTCTTTATTCACTCTTTTTGTGATTGAAGGTATGTATTTAATTCAACAGTTCACTTTGATTCTCTTTGTATGTTTAGCCCAGTTCTTATTTTTTAATAACAAAGTAATTAGATGTTCCACTTTTTCTTATTGAATATTAATCTCTTAAATGATATTTTTCCTTCAAATATATGACATATTATGCAATTTAATGTTCATTTTTACTCCTTGTGTTTCTGCATAGCTCTCTAATAACTTTTATAGCATTTTTCCCTTTCTTAATATATCCTATTTAGCTCTTTATTTGATAGCATAATTTGAGTGTTACATAGCTAATATGATATATGAAAAGTTGCTATTTTTTAGCAAAATATTTGGAGTCATATTTGCATTGATTAGTGTTTATATCAGTCATTGATGTTAATAAGCAATTACAGCGAAGGGTGCTTCCTTCCTTGAAGCTCCTATTTTAAATAGCAGCAAGCAACCTACAGAAGCTGGCCAACTCATCATACTTGTTGCTGGGGATAAGGTAACTTGAAAACTTTTTTTGATTCAGTTTTAATAATTATCATTAAATTTAATCTCTTTTTTAATGCATAAATAATATATTTGTCGTAGAGATATAAGCTTAGCTACCTAAATTTGCTTAATTTATTACTTTTAATCCTTAAATCACACACTGAGTATATGTATTAAAATTTTCTATTATTGCGTAACTTAATTATATAATATTTGCTTCTAAGATTGAGAATCTTTTTTTATAATCTATTAAACTTCAACACTTTAATTTTAAAACTAACTTTGAGTTTTCTAATATAATAATAATGATTGGTTAGTTTTGCCTTTATTTATTTGCAGAACTCGATAGTTTTATTTTACAAATAATTTATTAGTTATTTATTTTTTAATATTATATAATTTTTTATACAATAGAAAGGGAATAAAATGGAACAAGAAAATGTTATGAAAATGATGTTACTGCAATTTTCAATATTAAGAATTAATACTTTACTATATTGTATATATTGAAATTGAGTTCATAAATATTTGGAAATGATCCACTAAGCTTTAATTATCTTTAAGAATTTTAATTGATATATTATTTGTCTAAACCATTGCCAACTTTACATTATTATTATTATTATTATTATTATTATTATTATTATTATTATTATTATTATATTGTTTGATTGCAATTGTTAATTATTGAATACTTTTTTATCAATTTTGTAGGATTTTTTATGCTACATTTTCAGTATATGGCCACTGAACATATAAGAATTTTATACTTTGAGTGATAAATTTTTTTGATAGAATTTAGGTTCACTATTATTTATCTAATGATGCATTTACTGTGTCAGAATTCACAACAATCACAACAGTCATATCAATCACCACTAGGCACATCCAATGAAGGGGGAAATTCAAATACATTACCTTAAAATGGAGATGCAAAGTCAAAAAGAATGCCCATATGACCAAGCTCTAAAGTGTGGGAACACTTCACCAAATTTACTAATGAATCGGGCAACATAAAGGGCAATTTTAACTATTGTAGTAAAGAATTTTGTTGTGATCCTAGGCAAAATGGCACTAGTACACTAAACAATCACCTTAGATCTTATCAAAAAAAGTCCACAAAGTGTTGATAACATACAAAAACAATTGTGTTTGCAACCAACGGGTGAAGGTAAAATGGGTAGTTTATCTAACTGGAAGTTTGATCAAATGAAAATTAGGGAACCAATTGCAGAAATGGTCATTAAGGATGAATGTCAATTTAAATTTTTCAAAAGTAAAGGCTTTAAAAAGGTTATATACAAAATATATCCTAGGTTTAAGGTTCCTAGTAATGGACTGTTTCACGCGATTGTTTTCAAATTTATGTTAATGAGAGAAAAAAATTAAAAATTTTTGAAAAAAAAAATTCTCAAAGGGTATGCCTTACTATCGATATGTGGACATCAATTCAAAAGATAAATTACATATGCATTACTGCTTATTTTATAGATAATGATTGGAAATTGCATAAGAAAATATTGAATGTTTGTCCAATCTCAAATCATAGGGGTGATTCACTCGGTAAAGTGTTAGTTGATTATTTACTTGAGTGGGGAATTGAAAAGGTGTTTACTGTAACAATTGACAATCATAGTGCCAATGAAGTAGCTTGCAATATTTTAAAGAAAAAACTTATCAATTGGGGGACTTGTATAACACAAGGCAAGTATCTACACATGAGATGCATTGCTCACCTTATGAACTTAATTGTTTAAGATGGCTTAAAAAAGGTTAGGTGTTCAACTAAATGGATTAGGAATATTATAAGATATGTGAGAAATTCTCCTGCTAGGATAAAAAAATTCAAAGATTGTGCTGAAGATAGTAATATTCAATGTCAAAAATTTTTGAAATTAGATGTTCCTACTAGGTGGAATTCAACTTATGAAATGTTAAGTGTGGCTATAAAATATGAGAAAGCATTTGAGAAATTTGAAATGTTAGATCCATATTTTAAGCTTGAAGTTGAAGCACCCGATAGTGATGGGATTCTTTTTATAGATTGAGCCACTTTGAGGAGATTGAGTAGTATGTTGCAATATTTTTATGATGCTACTATGCATATTTTGGGGTCATCATATTTAACATTTAATACTTTTTAGACTAAGATTAGTGATCTACTTGGATCAATTTTGAAGTGGATTCAAAGTGATGATTTAGAGATTAGAGCCACAGGCTTAAGGATGAATGAAAATTTTGATAAATATTGGGGGTGATCATGAAAAAATAAACAAACTTATTTATATTGCACATGTATTTGACCCCCGAGAGAAATTTGAGGTAATGGAGTTTGCTTTTTACAAAATTCATGGGATTAATGATGGTAAAAAGTTATTCAAAGGAGTAAGGGATGCACTTTTTGAATTATTTAATGAATATAAGTTTATGGTTCAACCTGAAAGTAGTCAATCTTCATTTTCACAATGAATTGGGAGCCTTTCAAGCAATGTTGAGTTTAGTGACTCCAATGTAGGAACAAAAAGGAGATTGAAAGGTGTCTTTAGGGAAGAATTTAAAAGACAAAAGAAAAATGAAGGTTTTATAAAGATGAGAAAGATTGAGTTAGATGTTTATTTAGAGGCATTGTAAGAAGATCGAGAAGATTTTGATATTTTGAGATGGTGCAGGGTGAATTCTGAAAGATTTCCCATTCTTGCACATATGACTAGAGATATTTTGGTTGTTTTAATTTCTATAGTAGCTTTGGAGTTGGCATTCAATATTGGAGGGAGGGTTTTAGATTGATTTAAGAACTCTTTGACTTTTAAAGTATTGGAAAGTTTGATTTGTGCACAAGATTGGCTTCTGAACAGTATTGAATTAAAGAATAAAGAAGATTTAGAAGAAGTTGAAAGATATGAAAATGATAAGTTAAACCTTTTATATTTGAAAATTAAAATGTTATTTTTATTTTATTTTTATGAGCTTTGAATGGCTAACTAAATTATTTTTAATATTTAGAGTTGTCCGTTGTCAGTTTTGGTGAAAATGGGATGCATTGAGTAGTAGTAATCCTTAATTGGGTAATTATTTTGTATATTTAAATTATTTTATTTTAAGGTATAAATTATATGAGTATAATTTTTCAATTATTAATATTTATTTTTTCAGGTTATGATTTAGGATTTTAATGATTGATATGAGCTTGAAAAGCTCATAATTAGTGTGTTTTAATGTGTAGTTTTGTTTAGTATTGTGTTTATTATTTTGGTATTTTATCTATATTTTGTTGCTATTATGTGTTTTGTATATGTGTGGTTTTTTTATTTGTTTTGTAGGAGAAGGAAATGATTTAAGGCTTAAAGGAGTCATTGGAAGAAGGAGAGGAATGATTGTTGCACGGACATTGTTGCGAGCATGACAAGGAGGGGAGCTCGCGATAGCGAGCAAGGAAGAGAGCCAGGCCAGCAGTCAGAAGCGTGCATTGTCACGAGGGCAACAATGAAGGAAAGCTCGCGACAGCCAGAGGAGCCAGCCAAGCATGAGCATGTCTTGTCGCGAGTGCAACACAGGACGGATGAGCAATTAAATTTCTGAAGAGATGCAATTTTTTATAAAGAATGGCAACTTTTGTGAAGAGTTACCTTTGAAGAGCCATATCTTTTAGGGAGGCATATATATGACATGTGAATAGATTTTTGAGGATGAATTTCTTAGGAATTTAATTTGTGATCTTAAGAACAATAGCAATTTTTAGTACTTAATTTTTATTTTCATGACTTGAAGAAGGAGACAAAGGCAAGAGAGAAGACATCTTGTGTGAAGGGAAAAGGGTTGAGAGATCCCCTTCTTCTCGTTCTAAATTTTATTTGTCTTCCTTGTAATCTTTTACATGAATATTATGTTTGCATTTGTTTATAAATGACAATTTTTTATTTCCATTTACTTAGTTAATCTTTGAGTGTAGAATTTACTATTAAAATTATATTAGTATCATTATAGGTTAAGGAAGAAGACCTTAAATGCGCAATTCCTTCTCTGAAAATCAACAAAATGGTCATAAATAAGGGAGTTAGCGAGAGCAATGTCTTATTAAAAGTTAATAGAAAATTCATTATCAAAGCATAGTTAAAGAGATCACATGTGGAGATAATTGCTATAGGTTGGTGATTAATCTTAAAATGTGTAATTAAAATCAACTAGTTCATTAACAAGAGTTGAGAATTAGCACTTTAATTGCATGTTTTAGGCAATTTAATTCATATCGACAGAGTGGATTAGAAATATATTCCAACTTAGCTTACTAATAAGATTAAAACTTATAATTAAAATAATAGTATCGAGTGCATGATTATTTAATTTCATTATATTCATTGTCTTCTTTGATTATATTTAACTAGGAATTAATTAATTTATGCTTTAGAGTAGTTAGAATTAATTTTCACTTATGAACATCGTAAACAAGATTAAAATTAAATAGTAATAGTGGGCAATTTAAATCAACATTTCCTCGTGGGATCGATATCTGAAGTACTATAACTGGTATACCATATACTTGTGGTATTTAAGCTTCTAGAAAAAGCATATCAAGTTTTTGGCACCGTTTCCGGGGAGATTGATTGTTTGATTTATTACATTATGAACTTGATTTAAGATTTTGGATTACGATATTTAATGTGTTTTTGTTTTGTTGTGCATTTTTAGGATTTGTCAGTTCATGCCGCGTACAAGGAGTTCGCAAGAAGAACTTGAACCATTAAATTTAGAGATAGAAAGATTTCTTTTAAGTAACCATAAGTCTAATAAGAAGAATAATTGAAATAGAAGAATTACTATGGCTGAAGAGGAGAATCCACAGTGATTGATGGACTTTGCCACGCCAGCATTGAGTGGTACTCAACAAGGTGTGGTGCAACCCACGGTAAATGCAAACCAATTTGAAATAAAACCATCGCTTTTACAAATGATTCAAAATAGTATACAATTCTATAGTTTGGCAAATGAGGATCCCAATGCTAATTTGACAAATTTTTTAGAAATTTATGATACCTTTAAGATTAATGGGGTTTCGGCGGATGCAATCAAGCTTAGGCTATTTCCTTTTATGTTGAAGGATAAACCAAAAGCTTGGTTGAAATCCCTTACAAGGGGTTCTATCACAACTTGGGACCAATTAGCCTAAGCCTTTTTATCAAAATATTTTCCCCTAGCAAAAACTGCCAAAATTATAAAGGATATCACCACTTTTGTTCAATACGACACTGAATCTTTGTATGAGGCATGGGAAAGGTTCAAAGAATTGCAGCACAGTTGCCCACACCATAATCTACCAAAGGAGTTACTGATGCAAACATTCTATAATGGTGTGAATCCAACTACTTGAGGCACCATTGATGCTGCAGCTAGGGGATCTCTTATAAGGAAAACAACGGAGGCTGCATTTGAGTTATTGGAGGAAATGTCCATGAATAATGGTATGTGGCCAACCGAGAGAGTAAGAGACCCTAATTCTAATTCCAATGCTAATACTAGGGGGGTCCATTCAATAGATTCTATTGTGGCTTTACAAGCCCAAGTAGCTGCATTAACAAAAAAAATTAATAGTCTAGGAGTGGGAGGAACTCCACAAACTGAATGCACTATATGTGGAAAATTAGGCCATAGAAGTGAAGGGTGTAATTTAGGTATGGCTAGTACAGAAGAACAAGTTACTTTTATCCAAGGGCAAGGAAGAGGAAACCCATATTCGAACACTTACAATCCCGATTGGAGAAACCATCTGAATTTTTCTTGGGGAAATAGTAGCAACCAAAATAGGGCTGTGGGGTTTCAACAACATCAAGATAGGTTTGGTGCCTTGGAAGTTAAGATGAATAGATTTTTGGAGGGTATAAATATGAAGTTTAATGCTCAAGAAGAGGCCCAGAAGAGGATGGAAACTAAGTTTGAACAAATAACCAAGAATCAAGCTTCTTCCATTCATAATTTAGAAGTTCAATTAGGGCAAATTGCCAAGGCTATCCCATCGCGATTACAAGGGAATTTACCAAGCAATACGTAGGACAACCCAAGAGAACATTTAAAGGCCATAAATTTGAGGTCAGGGAAGTCTTACACTAATGAATTTGTTATCACTAACAAGTTTGGTAATATGTAGGAAAGGAAAAAGCAAGATGAGCTTGGTGTTGCGAGTGTGGCAGGAGAAAGAGCTACCACCATCGCGAGTGAGGCAGCTATCGCGAGCGCACTAGTTACAGTAGATCAACCTTCTATCGCGAGTGCAACACCTATCGCGAGCGCGATGGATGGGGCTCAAGGAAAAATTTCAAAGGGTTTTCAACCACGACCACCATTTCCTCAATAGTTGAAGCAAGAGACTCAAGATAAGCAATTTCAATCTTTTCTTGATAAATTGAAGCATGTGCATATAAATTTAAATTTTGTTGAGGCTATAACAAAAATTCCTAATTATGCAAAGTTTCTTAAAGATTTAATTGATAAAAAAAGAAGTTGGGAAGATGTTTCAACTATAGAATTGACTGAGGCATGTAGTTCTATTATCACAAATAGTTTGCCTACTAAGCTGAAAGATAATGGTAGTTTTACCATTCTATGCATTTTAGGAGATGTTGAGTTTCCTAAGTGTTTATGCGATTTGGGGGCTAGCATAAACCTTATGCCATTATCTATTTTCAAGAAGTTAGGGTTAGATTAAGTTAAACCTACTTCAATGGTTTTACAATTAGCTGACCAATTTATTTTGCCTACTGATTTTGTTATCCTAGATTTTACTTATGATGTGAAATGTCCATTGATTTTAGGGAGACCTTTCATAAGAACAGGTAGGGCATTAGTTGATGTCTATGAGGGTTCATTAATTTTGAGAGTGGGGGATGATAATGTAGAATATCGTATGGATAGGGCATTAAGATACCCCATGGAGGAAAATATATGCATGAGAATAGATATCATTGATGCTTGTGTTGCAGCAGTTTTTAATGAAGTAGGTGTAGATGAGGAGATTATTGAGGAATAAGCTAATGGGAAGTAAGAGAAAGAGGGTGCAAGGCTAGAACTCTTATATCAAAATGATGCACCTATACCAACTTCAATAGTAAGTCCTCCTATGGTAGAGTTGAAAGAGCTACCTAGTCATTTGAGGTATGCATTTCTTGATGTAAATCATACTTTCCCTATCATTGTGTATAATAAACTTACTAGTAATTAGGAATCTTTGTTAGTAGAGGTGGTTAAAAAGAGAATAAAGAGTATAGGTTGGAAAATTTCGGATTTACAAGGAATTAGTCCTAATGTTGTTATGCATAGGATTAATATGATAGATGATTGTCAACCTAGGGTAGATGGGCAAAGGAGACTTAACCCGAATATGAAAGAGGTAGTTAAGATAGAGGTCTTAAAATTGCTTGATGCGGGGATTATCTATCCTATTTCGGATAGTGCTTGGGTGAGCCCAATACATTGTGTACCTAACAAAGGAGGTATGACAGTAGTTAGGAATGAGAGTGGGGAATTGATTCCTACTAGAACCACCATGGGTTGGAGGGTTTGTATTGATTATAGGAAGTTAAATTCAGCTACTAGGAAGAATCACTTCCCTTTACCCTTCATTGATCAAATGTCAGAAAGGGTAGCTGGGCATTCTCATTATTATTTTCAAGATGGGTATACGGGCTATTTTCAGATTTTTATATACCCTAGTGACCAGGAAAAGAATACTTTTACTTGTCCATATGGCACTTTCGCCTATAAACATATGCCTTTTGGGTTGTGTAATGCACCTGTAACTTTTCAAAGGTGCATGACCTCTATCTTTGCAGATATGATTGAGAATATTATGAAAGTTTTCATGGATGATTTCTCAGTCTATAAAGACTTTTTTGAGTTATGTTTAAATAATTTAGATAGAGTGTTAGCTAGGTGTGAGGAAACTAACCTAGTGCTTAATTGGGAAAAGTGTCACTTCATGGTTGAAGAGGGTATAGTTCTTGGCCATAAGTTTTCCAGTAGGGGCATTGAAGTGGATAGAGCAAAGGTTGAATTGATTGAGAAATTACCTCCACCCACTACACTTAAGGGCATAAGATCATTCTTAGGACATGCTGGTTTCTATAGATGATTCATTAAGGATTTCTCACTAATAGCTAAGCCTTTAACTAATTTGTTGGTTAAGGAAGTGCCTTTTGAATTTTCTGATGATTGTATGCATGCTTTTAATTCTTTAAAGGAGGCCCTTACAACTGCACCTATAATCACTTCTCCAACTTAGGAGTTACCTTCTGAAATTATGTGTGATACAAGTGACTTAGCAGTAGGTTGTGTGTTAGGTCAAAGGATTGGTAAGAATTTGCATGTGATTTACTATGCTAGTCATACTTTGTCACCGCCTCAAGTGATTACACAACTACTAAAAAAGAAATGTTGGTTGTTGTCTATACATGTGATAAGTTTAGGTCTTATTTGTTAGGATCTAAAGTCATCATCTATACGGATCATGCAGCTTTGAGATATTTGTTTGCTAAAAAAGATGCTAAAACTAGGTTAATTCGTTGGGTTCTTTTGTTGCAAGAATTTGAGCTAGAAATTAAAGATAAGAAAGGCTCTGAAAATTTAGTAACTGATCACTTATCCAAGTTAGAAAATGTTGAAGGATCACTATGTCATGAAATCAATAAATCTTTTCCGGATGAATCTCTTATGTCAATAAATTATAAGCATGTGCCTTGGTTTGCAAATTTTGCTAACTTTCTTGCTGCAGGAATCATACCTTATGGATTAACATGGCAATAGAAAAAGAAGTTTTATAGTGATGTTAAAAACTATCTTTGGGAGGAGCCCTATTTTTTTAGGATTAGTGGGGATGGTATTATAAAAAGGTGTGTGAGGAGGAAACTATGGATATTTTAGCTCATTGTCATTCATCATTGTATTCAGGGCATAATGGTGGAGCAAAAACTGCTTTTAGGGTGCTAGAGTGTGGATTTTATTGGCCTACCCTTTTTAATGATGCTAGGACTTTTGTAGCTAAATGTGATAAGTGTCAAAGAGCAGGAAACTTGGGGAAGAGAGATGAGATGCCCTTGAATAATATTTTGGAGGTTGAAATTTTTTATGTGTGGGGAATAGACTTTATGGGTCCATTTCCTATATCTTTTGGGAAATCTTATATATTGGTTGGGGTCGACTATGTCTCAAAATGGGTTGAAGTTGAAGCTTTACCAACCAATGATTCAAGGGTGGTGATTTCATTTTTGAAGAAACTCTTTTCACAGTTTGGAGTGCCATGGGCTATCATAAGTGATGGAGGTACGCATTTCATTAATCGCTCCTTTGCATCTTTATTGCATAAATATGGTGTTCACCATAGAGTAGCTACTCCATATCACCCACAAACCAGTGTTCAAGTAGAGGTGTCCAATAAAGAACTTAAATGGATTTTAGAAAAAAACTGTTTCTAATTCTAGAAAAGATTGGACACAAAAGCTTGATGATGCATTATGGACATATAGGACTTCTTTTAAAGCACCTATTGGAATGACTCCATATAGGTTAGTGTATGGGAAAGCATGTCATCTCCCTGTTGAGTTAGAACATAGGGCATATTGGCCAATCAAGACCTTAAATTATGACGTAAAAGATGCTGGGTTAAAAAGATGTTTACAATTAAATGAACTTGATGAATTGCATCTTTTTGCTTATGAAAATGCACGTTTATATAAGGAAAGGTCTAAGAAATCACATGATGCTCATATTAATTATAAAAGCTTTAAGAGTGGGAATAAGATTCTTATTTTCAATTCTCGCTTGAAATTATTCCCTGGAAAATTGAGGTCTAGATGGAATGGACCTTTTGAAGTAACTCAAGTTTTCAACCATGGATATCTAGAACTAAAAAAATAATAAAGGGGACTTGTTTAAAGTTAATGGGCATCGATGTAAAATTTATTTTGATGGAGCATATAAGGGAAAAGAGGTATGTTTTATCTCTTTAAAATTGGCTTAAGTGTTATACATATATTTTTTTACTTTCTATTGTTTTTAAGTGTACTTTTATTTTTCTTTAGACTACTTACACATTTTTATTTTTATTTGTATTTTATAGGTATTTATGTTTGCTTTATTTGTGTTGTCCATAATTTTCTATTTCCATTTAAACAAAAAAATAGTTAAAATTTTTTAAGTCACGAAGTATCATTCTTGTCATGAGCGCGACAAATATAAGTGGGACGGATCACATGACTCTGTCGCGAACGTGCCCTGTTCACCCTCGTGACTGTTTCATCTTGAGATCGATAACTCATGGGGCATTATAGTTCAATTCAAAATAATAAAGTTCTACATTCCTTTCCATATAATGCTTTATATGAAGCCATTTTAATACTGGATTGATAACTGGTATTATAAGTAAACTTCACCAAAGGTAAATATTTCTCCCAATTACCTTTTAAACTCGAGGATGCAACATCTTAATATGTCCTATAGAATTTGAAAAACTCATTCTGACTATCCATCCATCTGAGGGTGGAAAGTAATGCTAAAGTGAAGTTTCATCCCTAATGCATCTTGCAATTTCTTCTAGAATTGAGAGGTAAATTTTGGATCCCTATTGATCGAATTCTAGCAAGTGTACTAGATCGGCTAGTAATACAGGAAAATATAGATTAAGACCCCAGATATCAAACCCAATGGAAACTTGTATTTGTATGAAAGAATTTTGAGTTTTTAAAATTAAGTTTATGAGTAAAAGAGAGAAGAAAATCCCAAAGATTATGATTTTGAAACTTAATTAAATTGAAAATAGAAAATTAAACAACTAACTAAAATAAACACTAGAGCCAATAAACTGAATCTTAAATGAAAGCAAGTAAATAGATTGAGAAAAATCAATATTAAAACAACTTTCACTAAAGGACTATCCACTTTAATTTATATTGCAATGACTTAAATCCAATTAGAAATACCAATGATTATGAAAAAACTAGATGAAATAAAACCCGATATCTTGATTAAAGAATATCTTTCTTAAGCATCAAATTCTCATTTAAGAACAATTTAACACTTAGCATAAAAATCCAGTTTATATTCCTAAATATTCATTAAAGTCTTTTATAGAAACTTCAACTCCAATTTATTCTTAGTTCCTCCTCTCTTAGTATTAATTATAATTATCGATACATAACTACCTTAAAGTCAGAAAATAATCATGCATAGATAATAAAATATTAACCCAAGAACATACAAATCAATAATAGTGCCTAAACACATTTTTAGTTACTGATTCAATAAACCAACAATTAATCTTAACACAATCAAATATATGAATATGCTTAAACCAAGAAATAATCAACTAATATTGAAATTAAAGCTCAATCAAGTCATCACAATACAAATTAAAGCTTTAAGTATCCTTTAGCAAAAGTAAAGAAGCTACTCACTACTCATATTAAAAATTAGAGCTAAACTAATGAAAAGAATAAAAAATAAAGAGATACAGAAGCTCCCTTAATCAACTTATACAGAAAAATCAAAGAAACCCTCCAGCTCTATGGTTTTGTTCCTTACAACTACAGAAAAAGAACTAAAGAACATAAAACTAAACTAATTAAGTGATGAAGTTGCTACTTGATGATGTTGTTATGGTGTTTTTGTCTATTATTTATAGCTAAAAATAAGGAATACTGACTTTTAAAGCTTCCTGAATTAGAGTAGGAAAATAACTTTGTTTAATTAGGAAACATCGTCAAAGTAGACTTCTTGATGTATGGCCAAGCAAGATGAAGTTTTAATTGATACATTGTTGTGCATTATCTTCCTACTAGGGCTGCACAGCCATGTAAGAAATTTAGCCTTATCATGCATGGCCGTGCATAGGCAATTAGGGTGGTGCACAGCCATACAAGATTTTCCTCTTTCAAATGCACGACCATGCATGGTCTTTCTGCTCTTTTGTCCAATTTCTTTGACTTTTGATTTTTTTCACACAATTCTTCACACGTAGCCATTAAAAATTTCATGCACAGTAGTGTCAAACATCTCTGGTCTGAACATTGATTTTTTGGCTTCAATTCCTTAAAATTATGAATTTGACCCAAAACTTTTCATATCCTGCAATTAAGTCCCTTTTCCTTCAATTTGACCCTAAAAAACACCAAATTAAAGTCCTTAAAACACAAATTTAAACAATTAAACTAAAATTCAACCAAATTAAAGCTAAATAAACTCAATTAAACATCTATAATCATACTAAAAATATCATATAATTCACAGCTATCAAATACTCCACACTTAAACTTTGCTCGCCCTTGAGAAATTTAGAACAATCCAACTCCTCAAATAATCAAACTTAAATAAAGAATCATGCATTTCAAAACCAAACTTAGCAATTAACAAGAGCACATAATAAAATTTCTAACTAGAATAAGTTCAATCAAGACAATATAAGTTAGTTTCCTTATGTGTGTAATATCAAAATATTTTAACTATTTTTCAAATCAAAACACCAATGCAAATATATAGTGAAACTTAGAATGAATGTACACATATGCATACAAATGGTTTCGCACTTGAAACTTTAAAAACATCATAGGCCTCTCCTTTAGCACTGAAACACGAAGGTCATCTCCGCTAAACAACTCAAAACAAAACTTAGAATCACTTTGGTCTTTTAAAGGTTGTAATGGAGCTAAAGTATTGGCTATCAAAGAGTAAATAAAAAGATAATCAATGAGAACTAGCCACTCTAAATTTAAATAATTCTATAATTTTAAATTTTAAGCATAATTCCTTCATCCAACTTGCTTACTTAACATCTTTTTTAAACATTGAAAACACTCTAGCAAAAATAATAAAACTAAACTCCCCTCACCTTGCTTAATTTTACAAATTTAAAAAGTTGCCATTTCATTCTTTGTAAAGATCTCACACTTAAAATTTTGACATATACGCTTTTTTTACTGGCACTTTGCACTAATAGAGGTAATACAAGGACATTATACAAGCACTTGAATTCTTTACACAATTCTTGCCCAAAATGAAATAACTATTCTCATTACACTTAATTAAACTACCTAATAAATGTAAATTCATCCAAATCTAGAGTGGCTAATTCTAGAGGGTAGATAAAAGCTTTTTAGGCTATATGGTTAAAATATGAGTGCAACAAGAACATAAAATATGGCACGCATTAATCATACCTCATTAGGCTCAAATTGGCTAACAAAGGTTAAAAATATCATAAGGGTCGAAAAACAATCCTTTTACAAGCTCAATAAGAAAATTTTACCTAGATCACTTTCTAAGTTGCTTGAGTTGTTTTTATTCTTTGAAGGGTGATGAGGAAGGTTCTAGTGTTCTAAAATTCCTTACTCCATTATGTCATTGCAATGGTTTTTCTAATTAACAAAAATTAGTCTTTAAGTTCTCAAAAAGATATAAACTAACAGATATTAATTAAGTTGAAAATTAAACTAGCTAGAGATTTATCAAACAACATACTTGTTTTACTGCTAAGCAAAGATTCTAACTTGCACATTCTACAATTTAAGTCAATATGTTCAAAATTTTGAGGAAAAACTGGGGCAAACTAAATTTTTGTGCTAAATAAGTGATAATTTTGAACTACATTTTGTTTCTAACAAGCCTTACAAACTTTAAAAACAAAGAAACTAAAACTATGAATTCAAAGTTACTACAGTAATATCCTAAACACAGAATGACAAACTAAAACACAAAAAAAATGAAAATATTAAACAAAATAAAAAATAGATTCATGAACTAAAATAAGCGTAAGATGTGTCTACTTCCTGAACAAAATTGAGCTTAGCAATCTCTACCCCTGTCCAAAAATTTTACTGTCTATAGCAAATGCAGAATGACCTAAGATGATGGAGGTGAAGGTGGTGGGTAGCACATCCAAAAATCATGCACAAATATCTCTAAGGTATGCTTGACTTCTAAAATAGTATCTTACATGGTCTAAATCCTGCCTTGTATCCTATCCAGAAGTGTTTGCTGGGAATCCAATCGACTACTCAACTTGTTAAGATGAACCTTTATCTCGAGTGTAATTGTATCATCTGCTAGTGGATTCTCTGCCTAAGCAGCACCATTTACCTACTGCATATCCTGATGCCCATCAAAATGAATATCCCTTTTTCTTAAATACTCCTCTCTTATTATCCAATGACAACATGGCCTAGGCAACATGATCTTCATTCTTTTAAGCATGATGTTGTCAATGAACAACATGTTTCCATCAAGTGGATTGCCTAAGGTGGGGTGAACGACCGCTTTGCTAGAACTGTAGCTATAATCCAACAAATGGAGATGACATGAACATTGGATGGCATCTTCTACAATTCCTTTATCCTCTATGTTATAATCAAAGCACCATTAATGAAAATACCATCTAGCATATAGCGAAGAAGTATACTCTGCTAGGTATTAACTACACTAAGGTTATTCAAACAATTATAAACACTTTTGGTTAAAAATCGATGAATAATTCTCAAAGCATGAACTTTACATCTTCCTCCTTTCCATGGCTCAGGATTCAGTGGATCTCAAATTCACTCCCAATTTTTCTCAGTAGAGGCATCGGATAATTCCACTAAAGCATCTGGTAAGAATCATAAATTTTCTAAAAACTACTTGAAAGTCATAGAGTAACCTTTTTTTCCAAGTTTAAAACCCACTGTACCAGCATTATTACTATTCCACTTAAAATAACACTCGAAGGAATATGAGAAATCACGAGCAAGGTTGGGATAAACTTTGGACTTATGATTAATAAAAGATTCCCAACCAATATGCTAAATCAAAGGTAGCACCTCATTCCATAGATTTCTAACGGGAATATTTAAAAAGAATTGACTGAGATACGCCGGTTGTACATAGGTGTAGGCATTAAAATATTCAAACTTTGAAGTCTTGGCTTTGTCAACATAGGATGAAATGTGTATACTAGAGGAACTTGAAGCTTCAGAATGCTTAACCTTCTTAGGTGCCACTAAAAAACAAAGATAACAAGGAATGAATAACGCGACTGATAAAAGGTGAAAACAAAAGCAAATCATGTATGAGAATATATGATAATGGCCAATTGATTTCACGATGTATAACACTGCAAAGAAATTAACAGGCACATAAAAGAAGTATAAAGATGGAACAATATGCCAAGTAATGACCATAAGAAATAGGCAATTATAAATCAAAAATTGTGCCAAAAGAATTAAAGGAACAAAGCATCCGTAATCAAAATTAGCTACAAAATGTCATGGTAAGGTATGCATTAACAAGAATTATTAACAATAGAGGAGTAACTAATTAAAACATGAGTCAAAATATATGCCAATTATGATAAATAAGAATGCACAAGTCAATGAACAAAGTCGCTTAGGCATTTTATCAAGTAGGTGGTGTGCACATGTTTAATAGGAAAAATAGAGAGTAATTGCAAGGAATATGACCACCAAAATTTACACCAAGCAACATAAGCAAGCATATTAGATAGCTAATAACCAATGATTGCGAAAAAAATGAGAATTGAAGCACAAATTTGATGTTGAAATGCACCTAAAATGTGTAAAGTACCTATGCCAATTGCAATCTTCAAATGAATGCAAATGTTCAAATTAAAATGAAAAAACCATAAAGCACTTACTTGAAAGTGATTTCAAGGTGAATGGAGCAACAAAATACAGTGAAGTGTGTGAAAATGATGATAAAAGGAAAGGAATGTGTGTGAATAAGAAAAAGAAGAGAAGAGGATGAAGAAGAAGTGAAATGAGGAAAAGATGGGGAAGAGAGGAGGTGGTGGCCAAAAAAAGTAAAGAGGGTGGCGAGGGAGGTTGGGTGCGTGGTGGTGCTTTTGATCCGTGGATGGGTTGCACAGGGGTGGTGGAGCAACAAGCAATAAACAAGAAAGAAAATGAAGCATGGAAGAAAGAACAAAAATATATTACGGTGAAGAGAGGCACGGCCGCGCAGGCATAAGTGCCTAGTCGTGCAAGGCCATGCATGGGAAGGGAGAAAAGGGCACACGCCAGCGTAGGTGGAAAATGCAATTCACGCACGAAGGAATATGGGGGTGTGTGGAAGCATATGGGCTAGCTGCCTTGGAGTGCAGCTACGCGTACAGCCTCTGGGCTCCAAAAATTTTTCTGTCCACAAAATTTTACCTGTTTCATGCTTAAATTTTCTAAATTCACTCCTAGTTTCCCCCTTTTCACCTATATGACTCCTACAATCTATTTTCCTTTAAAAATGGCTTTTTCTCTTGTAATGCATGAAAATTACTTTCAAAAATTTCCTTGTGAAGCACAATTAAATCAATGTGATAAAAAAATTGATGAACTACTCCTAACTTCTGTATTTGACACCCTTAAATTCCCTAAATTTTCTTATTCACTCTATAATTATTTAATTCATGAATCTAAACTAAGAAAACTTAAAATCAACTAAAAACACACAAAAATAAAAAATGTACTCACTTAAATAAAAAACAAAAGGGAAGAGATTTGCAGTTTTGAGTTTAAGAGTCTTCTGTTAGACTTTTAAACCAATTTTAGTAGTCCCGAAGCACCATGGTTGCCTCAACAATCTCATATTGTCCAATTTTATACGGTTTGAGATGATGACCGTTCACCTTATATTCACGTCCATACCTTGGTTTTTTTATGGATACAACTCAAAAATTATTGCTTCACAAGACTTGATATGGCTTGAGCCATTTGGATTTTAGATTTCCTAGAAACAAGCGTAAACGACTATTATATAATAACACCAACATACCTAGAGCAAAGACTTTCACCTTTAAGTGCTTATCATGCCAACACTTTGTCTTCTCCTTGTAAATGGCTACATTGTCATATGACCATTGTCTCAAGTTCATTAACCTGCAATTTTCTCTTTCTCATATACTCCTCAAATCAAAATTAAGGAATTTTGTAGCCCAATATGCTTTATGTTCTAATTCAATAGGAAGGTGACATGCTTTTTCAAAGACTATTTTATAAGGAGACATACCAATAGGGGTCTTAAATGCGATCCTATAGGCCTAAAGAACCTCATCGAACCTTTGGGACCAATCTTTCCTAGAGTTATTCACTGTCTTTTCTAAGATTGATTTCAGTTCCCTATTAGAGAACTCCACTTTTCCATTTTCTTGAGGATGATACGGGGTAGTTATGTTATGGTTAACACTAAATCTTTTAAGCAAGGTTTGAAATTGATGGTTGACAAAATGTTTGCCTCCATCACTTATAGTGGCCTTTAGTGCTCCAAACCTAGTGAAAATATTTTTTCTAATAAATTCAAGCATGACTCTAGCATCAAAAGTTCTAGTAGTTGTTGCTTCTACCCATTTACTAACATAATCTACAACTACTAAAATGTATTCAAAACCAAATAAATTTGGAAATGGTCCTATAAAATCTATGCCTCATACATTAAAATTTCTATCTCTAGCACATTATTTATAGGCATTTCATCCTTTTTGGAAATGTTAACTACATGTTGACATCTATCATAGAGTTCAATAAAAGATTTAACATCCTGAAATAGAGTAGGTCAGAAGAAACCTGATTGAAGAATTTTTTATTCTATACAATTAGGCCATGATGACCTCCAACTTCTCCTTCATGGCATTGTCGCATTATATTTGCTTGTTCATCTTTCGGAGTGCATCATTTAAGCACTTGATCCGAACAAATCTTGATGAGGTATGGATCATCCCAAAGGTAATGCTTGGCATCTGCTTGAAGCTTTTTCTTTTGTTGCCAAGTGAAATCTTTAGGAAGATATCCTCCTACAAGGAAATTAGCTATATTAGCGTACCAAGGAACTAAATTTTCATAAGTATACAAAGCACAAATATGTTCATCAGGAAATAAATTAAAAATTTCTCCCTTTTCAATATTAACATGATCTAATCTAGATAGATGGTCAGCTACAAAATTCTCAGTTCCTTTCTTGTCCTTTATCTCGATGTCAAACTCTTATAACAGTAAAACCCATCAAATAAGCCTCGGTTTAAAATTGTTCTTAACAAAAAGGTGTCTTAATGCAACATGATCCGACCATACAATAACTTTAGAACCAATGAGATAAGATCTAAATTTTTCAAAAGAAAATACAATTGTCGAAAGTTCTTTCTCCATGGTTGTATAATTAACCCGCGCTCCGATAAGTGTATGACCGGCATAGTAGATAGTGTAGAAAATCCTAACACTGCTCCAACATCATAGTCACTAGCATCACACATAATTTCGAATGGTAAGCTCCAATCTGATGATGCTATGACTGGTACAGTAACTAACTTTTACTTTAATGAATTAAAAGCCTGTAAGCACTCAATATCAAAGTTAAATACATCATTTTTAAGCAATAAATTAGATAGTGGCTTAGCTATTTTAGAGAAATTCTTAATAAATCGATGGTAAAATCCGACATAACCAAGGAAACTTCTAACACCTTTAACACTAGTCGGAGGAGGTAATTTATCTATAACATCAACTTTTGCTCTATCTACTTCAATTCTTTTGTCGGAGATTTTATGCCCTAGAACAATCCCTTCTCTAACCATAAAGTGACATTTTTCCCAATTAAGAATAAGGTTCATCTCTTGACACCTTTTTAAGATCAATGCAAGATTATTCAAACATGACTCAAAATCATGACCATACAATGTAAAGTCATACATGAAAACTTCCATAAATTTTTCATGAAAATCATGAAATATGGCCATCATGCATCTTTGAAATGTGGCAAGGGTGTTACAAAGACTAAAAGGCATCCTTCTATATGAAAATGTTATGTAGGGACATGTAAATGTGGTCTTTTCCTAGTCCTTCAGTGCTATAGGTATTTGCATATATCCCGAATATCCATCTAAGAAATAGTAAAATCTATTTCCTGCCAATCTTTCTAACATTTTGTCAATAAAAGGTAATGGAAAGTGATCTTTTCTGGTGCCATTATTTGATTTCCTATAGTCTATGCATACTCTCCATCCCGTCACTATGTGTGTAGGGATTAATTTGTTGTTTTCATTGGTTATAACAGTTATACCCCTTTCTTAGGTACACATGGCATTAGACTAACCCAACTACTGTCAAAAATGAGGTAAATAATACCTGCATCGAGGAGTTTAAGTACCTTATTTTTTACCACTTCTTGCATTGCCGGATATAGTCGCCTTTGGGATTGTGCCATCGGCTTAAAGTTATTCTCCATAGGTATCAAGTGCATACAATAACTGGGACTAATTCCTTTTAGATCAGACGTTGTCCAACCAATTGCTCCTTTATATTCTTTGAGTACTTTAATGAGCATCTCTTCTTCTATACTTATAATAAAGATGAAATAATTACTAGCTTTGCATTATTTTCTAAAAATACATACTTTGAATGAGATGGAAGAGTTTTGAGTTCAAAATTTTCTCCCTTAGAAGCAGATGGTTCATCCTCCATATTCTTATCTTCACTGTACACTCTTTCCAAATCCTGTATCAACTCCTTTTCTTTGGCTTCTAATTCTTCTTTTTGCTTCAAATGCATTAAACAATCTTGAAGTTCATTATCTAGAATGATTTTCTCATTTTTCTTCCTTCAACACACTCTTGAACACTATCAATAAAACAAATTGAATCTTCAAAGTTATATGAGGAATGTTTAATCACTTTTTTCATATTGAAGGCCATTTCTTCCTCGTTGAACCTCAAAGTGACCGTTTGGCCATAAACATTGATTAAAGCTCTCACTGTGTTTAAAAAGGGTTTACCCACTATCAAGGGTACCTTTCATTCCTCCTCCATATCCATAACCACAAAATCTAACGAAAATATAAAATTTCCTACTTTTACCAAAAAATCCTCAATAATACCTTTTGCCCTTTTCACAGATCTATCTGCCAACTGTAGTGTCATTTTGGTCTCTTTAATATCTTCGAAGTTCAATTTTCTCCAAATTGAATAAGGCATTAAATTAATTTTAGCACCCAAATCACATAAAGCATGTGCAACAAAGTTACCTCCTAATTCACAAAGTAATGTAAAACTACCGGGATTTTTTAATTTTGCTAGAATTTTATTCATTAAAATAGCACTATAGTTTTTAGATAGTTGGACCATTCCCACACCTTCTAGCTTTTCTTATTAGTGCAAAGCTCCTTCATGAATTTAGCATATTTAGGCATGTACAATAAAGTTTTAGCAAATGGTAAATTTATATGCAACTTTTTAAACATGTCTAAAAATCTAGTTAATTGCTCATTTTGCTTTTCTTTTCTAGCTAAAGTGGGGAAAGGTAACTGAGATTCATCAAGAGCAATAGAAACAAATTTTTCCTTACCTTTACCTTTCTCAACAGTAAGAGGTACTTTCTCAATATTTTAAATATTAGAAACACTTACCTTCGTTGTTGGTTTCACCCTTTGAGAAGAATTCTTACCAATTTTAGCTTTTTCTAGCTCTTTTCCACTTCTTAAGGTGATTGCCTTGGCTTTCTCCTTTGGATTGTAATCTACATTACATGGAAAAGTTCCTTGAGCTCTGTTAGACAATGAGTTGGCAAGTTGCCCCATTTGATTTTCTAGATTCCTAATGGATGCTTCTTGGTTTCTCATCCAAATTTCTTGAGATTTTCACCTAGTGACTTAACTAGAAATAATTGCATTTTGAGAAGCCATGAAATTTTCAATCATTTTCTCTATATTTGATTTCTTTTCTTGTGAGGGTGGGGGTTGAGATTTTTGAAATTCAAGTGGTTGATAAGGTTGTGAGTGATATGTAGATGGGTAGTCTGGTTAGGATTGATTTTGGCAATGAGAATGGTTATTAGTTTGGGAGGCTTGGTTCTGATTAAATGGAGCCCTTGGTTGAGGTTAGAGATGGATGTTTGATTCCCTTCTCTCTATGTAAAATTAGGATGATTTCGCCATCTTGGGTTGTAGGTATTACTATAAGGGTTTAAAGCATTTAGTTCCTCTAGTGATCTGTCACTATTTTTAACTCCATATACTCCTTGTGTTCCTATATATGCATCACATTCATTAGACAACATAGATATATTTTTAGTTTTAAGCTCATTTATTTCTCTTAAATGTTATTAATTCCATTTTAGCCTTAAGCATAATTATTTCATCTACACTATGTACTCCCTATTTCTTTTGTGTGGCTCTAAAAGTTATCCATTGAGTGTCATTCGTAGTCATCTCATCAAGAAGTAATAATTCTTCTTCAAGAACTTGGTTCATAAAACTACCATTGGATGCTGCATCTAATAAGGACCTCGTTGCTTGATTAGCCCCTGCATAGAAAATATGCATTAGTTGATAAATACGAAATTCATGATTCGGATAGCTTTTTAAAAGTCGCCTAAATCTTTCCCAAGTTTCATGGAATGGCTCTTCATAAAATTGCTGGAAGTCATTGATTTGTTTCCTAATGAGGGTTGTTTTAGTAGGTAGGAAAAATTTACATAAAAAATGTCTTGCATTTGTTGCCAAGAATGAATGGACTAATTGGGTAGCATTTGTAACTAATCTCTACCCTTTCCTATGAGTGTAAACAAAAAAATTTTAAGCCTAATAGTATCAGTTGATACATTTGGGATTTAGACAGTGTTGCTAACTTCTAAGAACATATCTAGGTGTTGTACGGGATTCTCTATATTTGAGCCTAAAAACTGATTTCTTTTACAGTCGTAATGGTAGCAGGTTTTATCTCAAATGGTTGGTGATGAGGTATCCTAATAGTTTTATATTTTTCATTCCACCTAGGAATAACATAGTTTCTAATGGTCCTGAGTTTAAACCCATTCCCTAGAGCTTGATGAGGCTTGTTTTGCTCTTTTATCCTAGGAGGTGGTGGATCATTCATAGGTAGGTTTTCACAAGATAGACCATCGATGTTAAGAGGTGGGTCTATCTCTGGATCATTCATGTTTTCTCATAGCCTCTTTATCCTATGAAATGTCCGTTCAATTTTTGGATCTATGGGTAGAATTGGATTATTTCTCACCATAAATCAATCACACCTATAAAATTAAAATTATAAAATTATAAAATAGATAAAGAAGAGAAATAAGAAGAACACACAAAAATACACTTTCAAAAATCAAAATAAGTAAACAAATGCCAATGTTAATTCCCTGGCAACGGTGCCAAAAATTTGATCGGCTTCTAGTAAGTGTACTAGATCGGTTAGTAATATAGGGAAATATAGATTAAGACCCCAGATATTGAACCCAAGGGAAACTTGTGTTTGTATGAAAGAATTTTGAGTTTTTAAAAAGAAGTTTATGTGTAAAAGAGAGAAGAAAAATCCCAAAGATTATGTTTTTGAAACCTAATTAAATTGAAAACAGAAAATTAAACAACTAACTAAAATAAAAATGGAGCTAGTAAACCGAATCTTAAATGAAAAAAGTAGATAGATTGAGAAAAATCAATATTAAAATAACTTTCACTAAAGGACTATCCACCTTAATTTATACTGCAATGACTTAAATCCAATTAGAAATACTGATGATTATGGAAAAACCATATGAAATAAAACCTGATATCTTGAATCAAAGATAAATTTTTTTAAGCATCAAATTCTCATTTAAGAATAATTTAACACTTAGCATAAAAATCTAGTTTATATTTCTAAATATTCATTAAAATCTTTTACAGAAACTTCAACTCTAATTTATTTTTAGTTCCTCCTCTCTTAGTATTAATTAATATTATCGATACACAACTACCTCAAAGTCACAAAATAATCATGCATAGATAATAAAATATTAACCTTAGAACATACAAATCAATAATAATGCCTAAACTAATTTTTAGTTAATGATTCAATAAACAAACAATTAATCTTAACACAATCAAAGACAAGATTATGCTTAAAATCAAGAAATAATAAACTAATATTGAAATTAAAGCTCAATCAAGTCATCACAATACAAATTAAAGCTTCAAGTATCATTTAGCAAAAGTAAAGTAGCTACATACTACTCATATTAAAAATTAAAGCTAAACTAATGAGAAGAATCAAAAACAAAGAGTTACAGAAGCTCCCTTAATCAACTTGTACAGAAATAATCAAAGAAACGCTCTAACTCCTTAGTTTTGTTACTCACAACTATAAAAAAAGAACTAAAGAACATAAAACTAAACTAATAAAGTGATGAAGTTGCTACTTAATGATTCTCTTACTTGACGATGTTGTTCTGGTGTTCTTGTCAATTATTTATGGCCAAAAATAAGGAATACTAACTTTCTAATGCTTCTTGAATTAGAGTAGGAAAAGAACTTTGTTTAATTAGGAAGTATCGTTAAACAAGATGAAGTTTCTTCCTACAAGGATGCGCGGCCATGTAAGGAATTTGGCCTTATCATGCACATCCATGCATAGGCAATTAGGGTGGTGCACAACCATATAAGATTTTTCTCTTTCAAATGCATGGCCATGCATGGTCTTCCTGCTCTTTTATCTAATTTCTTCAACTTTTGATTTTTTTACATAATTCTTCACATAAGGCCATTCAAAATTTCATGCACGGCAATATTAAACATCTTTGGACTGAACGTTAATTTTCTGGCTTTAATTCCTTAAAATTATGAATTTGACCCAGAACTTTTCATTTCTTACAAATAAGTCCTTTTTCCTTCAATTTGACCCTAAAAAAATCAAAACTTACAATTAGCCCTTAAAACACAAATTTAAACAATTAAACTAAAATTAATCCAAATTAAAGGTAAATAAACTTAATTAAACACCTAAAATAATAATAAAATATCATATAATTCACAATTATCACCTATCAGGGATGATCGAAGAAGGCACTCTATGAAGTTTCATGATTTTAATTATATAGACATTTAAATAATAGTCCATCCGTACTAGCAAAAACTGAGTGAATTTAGTAAGTTTATCAATTACTACCCAAATTGCATCTTGCTTCTTTTGGGTAAGTGGTAACCCTATCACAAAATCTATAGTTACTGGATCCCATTTCCATTGTAGTATAGTTATAGGGTATTATAAACCCGATAGGACCTAAAGCTATGCTTTTACTTGCTGACAAATTAAACACTTACTTACAAACTTTGTTACATCCCGCTTCATGCCTAGCCACCAATAATTTACTTTTAGGTCCCGGTACATCTTGTTACCCTTTGGATGCATTGCATAGCTACTATGGTAAGCTTCAATTAAAATATTTTTCTTCAGTTCAGCTTGATCGGGAACATATATTCTCCTTTTTTAATAAACGTTACCATCCGATCCAAATGAGAAGTCACTACCATTACCATCCTTCACTTGTTTCTCTATAGTCTTTACATGTTCATCTTGTTTTTGAACACTCTTGACTTGCTAAAAGAAGTCTGGCTTCACTTGTATTTTAGCTATAATTGCTCCATCTGGTGCCAAGTTTAGCCTAACATTCATAGCCCAAAAGGCAGCCATAAATTTTTTGCCGAGGGCATCAGCAACCATATTAGCCTTTCCTGAGTGATAATTTATGAAGCAATCGTAATCTTTTATCAACTTGAGCCATCACCTCTGTATAAAATTTAATTCTTTTTGATTAAGTAGAAACTTTAGACTTTTAAGATTTGTATAAATATAGCACCATTCACCATATAAGTAATGCCTCCATATTTTCAAGGCAAAAACAATGGCTACTATCTCGAGATCATGAGTAGCATAATTCTTTTCATGTGTCTTAAGTTGTCATGAAGCATACGTAATACTTTACCTTCTTGTGTTAACACATAACCCAATCCATTTTTGGAAGCATCACTATGGATCACAAATTCATTACCCAAATCAGGTCGGGTCAACACTGGCGCTTCTGTTAACATCTTTTTCAAATTTTTGAAGCTTTCTTGGCATCCTTCTATCCACTGAACTTAGCTTACTTCTGGAACAGTCATGTAAATAGAGCTAAAATGGTGGAGAAACCCTTTACAAACCTTCTATAATGGCCTGCTAAACCTAAAAAGCTTCTTACTTCTGTAACATTTTTTGATGTTCTCCATTGTAAAATTGCTTCAACTTTTTATGATCTACTTTAATTTCCTTTGCTGACACCACGTGACCTAGGAAAGACACTTTATTCAGCCAAAATTCACACTTATTAAATTTGGCATAAACTCATTTCTCTCTCAAAGTCTGCAGTACAATCCATAAGTGCTTATCATGATCCTACGGTGTCTTTGAATATACCATAATATCATCCATAAATACAACCATGAATTGACCTAAATATGGATAAATTATCCTATTCATCAGGTCCATGAATGCAATTGGTGCATTTATTAGTTCAAATGGTATAACTAGGAATTCATAATGACTATATCTAATTTGGAAAGCTATTTTGGCTACATCAGCTTCCTTGACCTTTAACTGATAATATCCAAATCTTAGATCAATTTTTGAAAACATACTTGCACCTTTAAACTAATTAAATAGATCTTCAATATGTGGAAAGGGATATTTGTATTTTATTATTACTTTATTCAACTGTCGATAATCTATACACAACCTGAGTGTCCCGTCTTTCTTCTTTGCAAAAAGTACAAGTGCACCCCAATGAGAGATACTTGACCTGATGAAACCTTTATCAAACAATTATTGCAGTTGAATCTTCAATTATTTAAGTTTTAAAAGCACCATTCAGTAGGGGGCTATGAAAATAGGTTATGTACCAAGCGTTGCTTCAATAGCAAATTCTACTTTCTTGTCCGGTGACAAACCTGATACCTCATTTGGAAACATGTCAAGAAACTCACAAACAATGGGCACATTTGAATCTTTAAGACTTTTTTTTTTGCTTCTACTACGTAACATAAGTAAACGATATGCCCTTTTCTGATAAATCTCTTTGTAGTTGTGGTAGAAATCACATCAAAAAGAAAAATCTATCCTTTCACCCACTACAATAACTTTTTGGTCATCTAAGGTTTGTAAACTCACCCCCTTATATTGATAATCGATTGTGGCTCAATGGGTGGACAACCAATCCATCCCTAAAATCACATCAAACTCTTTAAACATTCAATTAAGTTAACCACAAATACATACCCTTGAACACTGACTGGATAGTCTCGTTACACTCTATTCACCATAACACTATATTCCAAAGGATTACTAAGCAGAATGTCCTGGTCTAGTGGTTTATTTTTTAATCCATTTTCTAATACAATCTCAATATTAACATAAAAATGTGTGGAGCCCAGATCTATAAGTGCATAAACAGAATGAGCATAAAGTGAGAATTTACCTATGATCAAATTTGGGGCATTAGTATCATCTTGGGCTCTAATAGCAAAATATCGGCCTGCAGCATGCCCTTATCCTTGAGTTTCTGAAATTAGAGGCCTGAAGGAAATAGATTGGTGGGCTACACCTTGACCTCTGCCTCTACCTGCTGGCATCCCAGGCCCTACTGCTGAGGATGTGGCTAAAGATGCTTTAGGCAATCTTTCACTTGATGCTTTTTTGACCCATATCTAAAAGATGCTTTGGTGAGGAATCTGCACTCACCTGGGTGGAATCTACCATGATGCTCACATTGTTGAATAAAGCCTCTTCCACAACCTTTAGGCCCGCTGCCTACAGAAGTAATAGGTGTCTGGCTACCAGTTGGGTTCCTCTAACTATGACCCGGAGCCATTGAACCTTAACTCTGTGATGGTGGAGGACCTCTAGACTTTTTACTCTTACTACTGACACCATTTCACTGCCCTGCTTTTATTTTTTTTGGAACTTAGACTGTCTTTTTGCTTCATTTGTCTAGCTAGCCTCTACTTTCACAGCTACATCAACCAAATATTTCAAATCTGTATATTTTAGGGCCTCCATAATCTGCTCAATCTTGTTATACATAACTCTTTCAAACCTCCGACATAGTTGTTCCTCTGTTAAATTAAAATCATCCATATAGGAGCTAAGATGCTTAAACTCCCTCTAGTTCTTAGCCACTTTTCTATTATCCTATTTAAGTCTCCATAATTCATCTTGAATTAAAGCTTTATATTCTGCTCTAATATGTTTCTTCTTAAAGTGTTCTAGGAAGAAATCCTAAGTTAAACTGTCCACAGGAGTATGTTTCCTCACTGAATCCCACCACACATATGTGGGGCCCTGCAATAATACAACTATGCCTTCTAACATCTCTTCAGGTGGGCTATGAGTGATCTTGAATAGTCATTTTATACTAAATAGCCACTCCTCTGCTTACATTGGCATTAGGGGATATGGCCAAAGAAATTCTAAGCGTCTAACCTTTTTAACTGCTTCAGTATAAGCTTCTTCTTAGAAGGAGTTAGTACCTGCTTAGGTGTTGGAGGTTGGACTAGCTGTGCCTACTCAACTCACAACCTCTGCTTTATATAGTCTACCATTAAATTTAAGAAGTTTAGCTAGAGTGGTATCGGTGGTAGAACAGCTGAAGGAGATGTTTGTGGCTATAGAGCCTCAGTTTGTCCAGCACTAAATGAATCTCCACTTTCAACTTCCTTTTCTCTACTACTCAGATCGAAAGCCATCACTCACTTATAAGAAAAAATGGAGCAAACATACATTAGTCTTATAACACATTGCATTCATCAATTGGCATTTATATGCATTAAATTGCCATCACATTACCCCACTCTGATATTAGAATAGCCTAAACTGCACTCTGATACCAATAAAAATTGTAATGCATTTATAAGCTATTTCTATATATATGTCATGTTCACTTATATGGTTATTATAATTTATACACCCACTATAGGTTCGAATTAATGCAATTAGGTGAAAATTTTTTTCAATTTTATTTCACTTAGATACTTTACTTAAAATCCGTTCAGTCAATTCTTTAACTAATGATCTTGGTTGACTAATATAATACTTAATGCTTTTATTTTATCGATGACCTATAACTATCTAATTTTTTTCTATTTATTTAATAAAAATTTTGATAGCACAATAGCTTATATATTGCACTGCCCTTCTTGCAATTTTAAACAAAACATAGCCCGTATAGGGTAGACAACCATATTATACAATTTACAATATCAATATTGTTCAAACATCCACCTATAAAATTCATTCACATCTATCCCACATTCATCCAAAATATACTAGCAAAAAAAATCCTTGATCCGGTACTCCCCAATTGGTGTATGCTTTCTCCTACTTGTCACCTCAAAGTACCTACACATAGTAAATAAACTATGTGATGAGCATTAAATATGCTTAGTGGTGGTTACAAGTCTAAAAATTTCCAATTATATACAGGTATGAAAACATAATTAACTTATCTAATATATTATGTAATTAGCTATTGTTATGCTCATTGTTCTTAAATCTACACCTATTTCATTATTATATTTGACTAATTAATTAATCATTTAATAGTCAATTACCTAATTACACATGCCATTTACTTTTAAATAATACTACTCATTTTCATTTTCATTACTTAATTTACTATCATTAATGTTACTATGTGCATTAATTATTATTATTATTATTATTATTATTATTAAATATTCTTTTTAACCATTAAACATTAAATTTCTTAGTAATTACTTTAACGGCCTATATTATTATCATAGTTAACTTATTTTGTCATTAAATCCATATTTTCTTAGTATTTGCATTTATATTTATATTGGTACTCTAATTACAATTTAGTCCCTACATTAGTCACATTATTGCACTTTTACACCATAGTCCCTAGACTTTTCACTTATTTATAATTTTACCCTTCATTTGTACTTAATTATCATAATGTCATTATTTAACTCCATTTTAACCTTTGCTAGATTAATTATCTTACAATTTACATTTTAGTCCTTTAATTGTTCATTTTATGCCAAATTACATTTGAGTCCCTATTATTTTGCTAATTTACCTATTTTATTATTTAATTTTTTATTTATCCATTCTTATTACTTAAATTTAATACTTAGTAAGGATTACCAATGTACCCTTAAAATTTTATTTTTTTCAATTAAGTCCATTTTCATTATAATCTTTTATTTAATTCCTATTTACTCATTTTAATTCCCATGTCACTATTTTTACCATATTACCCCTAGTATCATTCCGGTAAGAATCTTCAGATCGAATATACGAGACGTGGATCCCATAGATCCACCACATTTAAGAGGGATCCAGTGGGTCACTCATACATTTACATTTCATTTACATTCCACAATTTAACATTCAACATTTCATTTCATTTAGTAGACCATATTGGCCTACTATAGTGAGTCATCATGACTCACACCGCTGTAAAGTGTTCCTATAGCTAGCTAATTATATCTTAAATTAGATTATCCACCAAACTAGCACTAAGGGCAATTAACCATATTTCTTTACTTATATTTTCAATTAACAATTAACTTAACCTATAAAATATTTTCACTATCATACTTATCCACATTTCCATCATTTGCATTCTAAACCATCTATTGCTCAATACTAATATTAAAATACATCAAATTTCATATAAACATAATATATTACTTACTTACATAATGTAAGTATAAATTAGAAAATTATCCAATTTGATTCCAATAATTCTCATTAAATAAATTTACACTTAATTTTCATTATATATTCATTTTATATTGTAAAAATTGATAATTAAATGATATCATGTAAAATGTCTTTTATTTAGTGTGTATTTTCTTTTATTTAAGTAGTTAAGTAAGCAATATTATGTGTTTTATGTGTTTTTGTTTAGTTTATGTGTTTATTTGCGTTATAGGTCAAGTTAGGTGCAAATGTGAAGTGATTTGAGGAATTGTGAAGGAATTGGATGAGGCTCACGAGTCGAGAAGAGTTTCACGACTAGGATAGAAATGCACGAGACATGAAGGTGCTCATAAGTGAAACAGAGGCAACACATTCACGAGTCGTGAAGAGGTTCACAACTCGGTAGGTAAAGCATTGGATCTTCATGAGTCGGACGATGTTCACGAGTGGGGAAAATTGAGGGATTTCACGACTCATAAAGGCATTCACGAGTCGATCATAGCATCTATTTTGAAGCGATGCCACTTTTCAGCACACAATTTCTCAGCCAACCATCAAGACTTTTCAGGGTAACTTTTCATATTGACAACCATTCTGAAGGGACATATTTGTAGAAGTTAATCTCTATAAATATGGCAGTGAAGCTTTGAAGAGGAAAATTGATCAGTTATTAGTTTTGCTTAGTATACTTTAGTTATTTTGGACAACCTTTTTACTTAGTTTGTAGATGATGTCAAAAAAGCAAAGTCAAAGAAATAAGAGATACATCGGAAGGTCTATTTAGAAAGTAAACCCTAAGGAGTGATTATTTTTTTCTTTTATCTTGTTCATTTTATTTCAAATATGTATTTGGCTAAGTTCTTTTGTACATTATAACTATGCAATATAAATTTTTTTAGACATGTTTATTATCTTTATGAATGAAGTATGATTTAAATTTATTTGTGTGTGTTGATTCACTTAAGCTTGATCGCCATAATTAGCATGATAGTCAATTTATTCACAAAGAGAGTTGGAATTCTTTGATGGAAAAATAAATGAATTTACTTGAAGCATTGAATTCACTTAGAGATAAGGAATTCACTTTAAGGGGTTAAAGAAATTACACTGAACTTCATAATTTTTATTTATCTCTATAGTGTCATGAGAATGCTTATAGACTCTAAATAAAAATACCTTTAATAAAATTAAAAATTGCTTTAAAGAAACTTGGCTAAACTCTCCAATCATGTCATTCATACAATTGTTTTACTGCTCCTTCAATGAAATTGTTTCTCTTACTTATAATATATGTTTATAATATCATTTAAGTCATCTATTGTCCATAATTAACTTAATATATTTAAAGTAGTTTATTCATTAAATTAAATGCATGATTTCTATTTTATTCGTTACCTATCCATCTACTTCTTGTTATTTTAATACAAAATTACTTTGTTCCCTTTGGAACGATACCCTACTCATCCTATACACAGTCTAGTGAGACTAAGGATTTAAATAAATCCCCATCAGATTTTGGCGTTGTTGCCGGGGAGCGATTTAAATGAATTTTTATTGATTTAAACAAAGTAGTAGATGCTTTAGGATTGTATGATATTAATTAGTTATTTTGATGTATGAAGTTTTATATTTTGTTTTTTTTTATTCTTTGTAAGAGTATTAGAGTTTTTGTAATGATCTTAGACTAAAAGTACTTGTGATTTTGTGCAGGGAACTTAGAAGAAAGCAACAAGAGGAACATAGATTGCAATTAGAAGAAGAACAAAAGGCAAAGTTGGAGGAAAGTCACAATATTCGAAATATGGCAGATCAAAAAAGGAGAACTCTTGGAGATTTTGCCATGCCCAATATCTCAAAAAGTTTTGGAGGAATAATGGCGTCGGCTATCGCCAACAACAACTTTGAGATCAAATCGGCAGTCATTCAAATGGCGTAAAATAACCAGTTTGGAGGTTTGCAAGGAGAAGACCCTTATGTTCATATCCTTGCTTTTCTTAATGTTTGTGCTATTTTTAAAATTAATGGAGTAAGTAATGATGCTATAAGACTTAGACTATTTCCATTTTCTTTAAAAGAAAAAGCACAAATTTGGCTGGCTAGTATACCTAGTGAGACAATCACTACTTGGGATCAACTTAAAAAAGCTTTTCTTCATAAGTATTTTCCACCACATAAATTAGAAAAATGTAGAAATCAAATATCTACTTTTAAACAATTGCCTAATGAAACTATTTATACATCTTGGGAAAGATTTAAGGAACTCCAACGGTAATGTCCTCACCATGGCTTGCCAGATTGGATGATTCCTTAAATCTTTTTACAATAGACTAATGGAAGAAAATAAAAATATTGTAAATACTGCTTTAGGTGGAAAATGGTTAGAGAAAACTGCCAAGGAAGCTGAAACTTTGTTGGAAGAATTGGCCTCATAAGGCTATATGGGAGAAGAACCCACGATGGCTAAGGCTAAGGGATTTTTGGAATTAAATTCCATTAATCTATTGACGGCCAAAGTTGAATCCTCGACTAAGTTGGTGAGTAATTCTTAATCTAATATTGAAAATGTTAGTCAAGTCTGTGAAAAATGTGGTGGACCTCATATGTATACTAATTGTAATGAGGGGTCTAGTGAAGATGTGAGTTTTGTTCAAGGTAGTTATAATCAAAAGATGGGTCAAAATTCTAATTATTATAATCCTCAATAGAAGAACCATCCCGATTTTTCTTGGTCTAACCCAAATGCCCAATTGAACCCTCCAAAAAATAATCCTATGACCAAATTACCTAACCCTTTAGCTTTTCCTATTAAACCATCTTTTAACCCCCAACAACCTAAATCCCATCTTGAGACTTTAATGGAACAATTTGTTAGCAATCAAATGACCACTAAAAAACAAAATGAGGAACAATTTAAGCAAATAAATACAAAAATAGACCAACTTATTACTCATAATAAGATACTTGAAACCCAATTGGCTCAACAAGCCACTTCTAGTGTTAAACCATTAGGCAAACTCCTAAGTCAACCAGAATTTTTGCCTCATGAATCGGTTCAATCTATTATGTTAATGAGTGGTAAAAAGATTGAGAGTAATATTAGGGGTAAAGATGATCTTGTTATGGATGATGAGCATGCTTTAGATACTAATAAAAATTATGATGTGATGAAGAAGTCTAATGAATCTAAGGAAAAGATTACTTCATCTATGGAAGATGACCCTAAAATTAATTTAAATGTTTTACCTTTTCCTTAAAGACTTATTAGAAGGAATCTTGATAAGCAATTTGACAAGTTTTTGAATTATTTGAAGGAACTTACAATAACTATACCCTTTGTGGATGTAATTAAGGATATGTCTTCATAGGCAAAATTTTTAAAAGAAATTGTAAGTCACAAGGGTAAACTTGAAGAACATGGTTATGTTTCTTTGATAGAAGAGTCTAAGGCCATGTATTCTAAGTATCCCCCTAAGCTAAAGGATACGGGTTGTTTTACGGTTCCTTGTGTTATAGGTGGAACTCATTTTGATAAGGCTTTATATGACATGGGAGCTAGTGTTAGTATTATGCCCTATTCTATTTATAAAAAGCTTGATTTGGGTGAATTAAAGCCTACTAACATGTGTTTATCTATTGCAAATAAGTCTATTTCACACCCTATAGGCATCCTTGAAAATGTTCCTACCAAAGTGGATAAATTTGTGATTCTTGCTAACTTTCTTGTGCTTGAAATGGATGAGGATCCTGAGATTCCTATTTTGTTTGGTAGGCCTTTCTTAATTACTGCTGGAGTTGTTTTTGATATGAAAAATGGAAAAATATCTTGAAGTTAATGGTGAAACGATTGAGTTTAATGTGTTTGGGATGGTTAAGTCTTCACCAATAGAAATGGTAAATAGAATTGATACATATGATGTTCTTGATGAGTGCATCAATAATGTTTTTCATAATTGTGTTAGTCAAAACCCTATTACACCTTATAGTTTAAATGAAAGCTGTGATGAGGTTTTGCAAGTTGCTTCTTATCCTTTCATCGAGGATTCTCAAAGTTTGAGTCTTTGATAAAGGATGAGGATATGCCATCAAAGACATCAAATGAGGAAGTAAAACTTGAACTCAAGCCTTTACCTTTAAGCTTAAGGTATGATTATTTGGATTCAAAATCTCAATTACCTTTTATTGTTAATTCTTCAATTAATAAGGAAAATGTGAGTGCTTTACGTGATATTTTTCTTGCTCATAGAAATGCCATGGGATATTCTATAAGTGATTTAAAAAGGATTGCACCAAAAATTTGCATGCATAGGATTTTGTTAAAGGAGGATTCTAAACCTTCAATTAAAGGTCAAAGAAGGCTTAATCCAACTCTAAAGGAGGTAGTGAGGAAAGAAATCATTAAATTGCTTGATAATGGCATAATATATTCCATAAGTGATAGTAAGTGGGTGAGTCCTATTCGAGTTGTCCCTAAAAAGGGTGGCTTAATTGTTATTCGTAATGATAATGATTTATTTCCTACTAGGAATATCACGGGTTGGCACATGTGTGTAGATTATAGGAAATTGAATAAGGCTACAAGAAAAAACCATTTCCCTTTGCCTTTTATTGACCAAGTGATTGAAAGATTAGCTAATTTTTCTTATTTTTGTTACTTAGATGGTCTAAGTGGTTTTTATCAAATACCTATACATCCACATGATCAATCTAAGATAACTTTTACATGCCCATATGGAACTTTTGCATTTAGGTGGATGCCATTTGGTTTGTGTAATGCACTAGCCACCTTTCAAAGATGCATGTTCTCTATTTTTAGTGATTTCATTGATCAATGTGTAGAAGTTTTTATGGATGACTTTAGTGTGTATGGCACTACATATGAAAATTGTTTATCTAATCTTTCTAAGGTGCTTAATAGATGTATAGAGCATGGTTTGGTTTTAAATTGGGAGAAGTGTCATTTTATGGCACAAGAGGGTATTATTTTAGGACATTTAGTCTCTAATAGGGGGATTGAGGTTGATCGAGCTAAAATTGAAATTATTGCTAATTTACCTCCTCCTCAAAAATTTTAGAGATGTTAGAAGCTTCCTAGGTCATGCTGGATTTTATAAAAGGTTTATAAGAGATTTTTCTAAGATAGCCAAACCTTTGTGCACATTACTAGGCAAGGATGTTGATTTTCATTTTGATGAGGCATGTCTTAATTCCTTTGAAACTCTTAAACATGCTCTTGTCACTTCACCGATGTTGCAACCACCAAATTTGGAGCAACCATTTAAATTAATGTGTGATGCTAGTAAGTATGTTGTTGGGGCTATTTTAGGACAAAGAATTGATGGAAAGTCTTCTGTTATTTATTATGCTAGTAAGTTACTATATGATGCCCAAATTAATTACTTCACGACTGAAAAAAGAACTCTTGGGCATTGTTTATGCATTTGATAAATTTAGGGCTTATCTTGTAGGGTAAAAAGTCATTATTTATTCTGATAATGCAGCCCTCAAGTACCTCTTGACTAAAAAAGATGCTAAGCCTAGGTTTTTAAGATGGATTTTAATGTTTCAAGAGTTTGATTGGGAAATAAGGGATAAAAAGGGGAAAAAGAACTTAGTTGTTGACCATTTATCTAGGTTGACCCAAAATGTCTTGAAAGACAGTGATGATGGGGTGCCTATTGATGAAGCTTTTCATGGGGAACATCTTTTTAGTGTAGTTTCAAAGGATATTCCATGGTTTGCTGATATAGCAAACTATTTAGTAAGTGGCGTGCTTCCCTATGGTCTTGATTAAAGGCAAAGGAAGAAATTCCTTCATGATGTTAAGTTTTACAATTGGGAAGAGCCCTTGCTATATAGGAGATGTGCTAATGGGCTGATTAGGAGGTGTATTCCTCATGAGGAGGTTAGAGATGTGGTGGCTCATTATCATTCATATGCTATAGGAGGTCACTTTGGAGTTTCTAAGACAGCCTCTAAGGTGTTGCAAGCTGGGTTTTGGTGACCCACATTTTTTAAGGATGTAAAAGCATTTGTGCTTAGTTGTGATAAGTTCCAAAGAATGGAAAATTTGTCTAAGAGGAATGAAATGCCTTTAAATGATAGTTTAAAAGTTGAATTATTTGATGTTTGGGGTATGAATTTTATGGGATCATTTCCTAGTTCTTTAGGGAATAGATATATTTTGGTTATGGTTGATTATGTATAAAAATGGGTGGAAGCAATTTCAACCATTACTAATGATGCTAAGGTGGTCAATAAAATGCTCAAGAAAGTTATATTTCCTAGATTTGGAACACCTAAGGAAATTATTAGTGATGGTGGATCTCATTTTTGTAACAAGGTTATAGAGCAATTATTGAAGAAGTATAATGTAACTCATAAAATTGCTACATCTTATCACCCTCAAACTAGTGGACAAGTTGAAATTAGCAATAGAGAGCTTTAATGGATATTAGAGAAAACGGTGTCTAGATCAAGAAAGGAATGGGCACTTAAGCTAGATGATGCTCTTTGGGCATATAGAACAGCTTTTAAAACTCTTATAGGCCTTACTCCTTATCAATTAGTTTATGGTAAATCTTGCCATTTGCCTGTTGAAATAGAACATAAAGCCTATTGGGTAACTAGGGTATTAAACTTTGATATGCAACAAATTGGCAGGAGGAGATTGCTTCAATTGCAAGAACTTGAGGAGCTTCGTATGAATGCTTATGAAAATGCTAAGTTATATAAAGAGAGAACTAAATCATGGCATGATAAGCATGTGTTAAAGAAAGACTATAAGGTTGGTGACTTAGTTTTGTTGTACAATTCAAGATTGAGATGGTCAGGTCCTTTCAAGGTGGTTAAAGTTTTTTTCTTATGGGGCTGTTGACATTCCTAATGACAAAAGGGAGGTCTTTAAGGTTAATGGACATAAAATGAAGCCTTATTTCATTGGTGATGCATTAGTTCCTGCCCAAACGGTTTCTTTAATAAATTCTTCTCATGTATAAAATTGTTTTTGTTTAGGATTAATTATTTTAGTTTAGGTTTTATTTGTTTTATGGTTTATTTTTTATTATGTTTTATGTATTTTATAGTTTTAATTTTTATTGTTTTTATTATCTTATATTTCTTTTCTTTTTTTTTTTTTGAGTTTTGGATGGAGATTGGTATTTTTTGCAGAAAAGTTACAGCGCAGGGAAACATTCACTAGTAAGGTTCGACTCGTTAAAATGTTCACGAGTGCTCCATAAGAAAATTCTTCACAAGTCATGAGGATTTGTCCGACTCGTGAACATTTTCACGTGTGCCACAATCACCTACTTCACAGTCGTGAGGATTTGTCCAACTCGTGAACATTTTTACGTGTGCCAAATAATCAATTCTTCACGAGTCATGAGGATTTGTCCGACTTGTGATCCACTATTCCCAATTTTTACCGAGTCATGATTTACATATTATTTCTTCTCTTAATTTGTTTTTCTTCCTTATTTTAACTATTATTCATTTTAATTAGTTATCAATTATGTGTTAATTTTATTTAATTGCACTAACTTTATTTAAAACAAGGGGGAACAGTTACAATTGCAATTAGGGTTTTGTGAATCAACATGAATTTTCACTGTCGATTACTATTCCCTCTTCATTTGTTTATAAATATTGCGGTTACCTCTTTATTTCCCACACTTCTTTTTCCTTCTTCACTTGTGCATTTGTTTATAAATGAATCAACATGAATTTTCACTGTCGATTACTACTCATTTTCATGTGTGTGTCTTCTTCATCTTCTTCTTCTTTTACTTCTACGATCTCGCATTTCTTCTTCCTCTGTCTTTCTCTTTTTCCATCATGGTGAGAACAAAGAATGTATCATCTTCAAGGGGACACCAAGTGGGAGATAAAGCACAACATGAGAGTTTCTCATCTCAATTTGGGGCCCCGTTTACCATTTCCTGTGTGCATGAAGGTAATCGATTTCTTGCTTTCAAGGAAAGGGCTATCTCACAATGTAAGTATTTTTCAAACTCTCTCCTTGAACAAATGGGTATGCTAGATGTTGTAAATGACATGTTATCTCAATGTGGGTTACTACATTTTGTCAATATACATGAATATTTTTATACTGATTTGGTGTTAGAATTTTATACCAATTTGAAAGAGAATGCAGAAAATTCTAGGCTGTTGGACTTTCATTTGAATGGTATGGATTATACACTTACTTATTTTATGATGCATCACATTTTTGGCTTCAAACCATCTAGATTATGTGATCCTCCTAAGGTTTATAGACCTAATGCATTTTGGAATTTTCTAACTAGATTGACCACACCATTTAGGGCAAGGAAGGCTAAGTCCATGTTCATCACGGATTTGAAATATTGAATTTTGCATAAGATCCTTGCTTATGTGATTTTTAACAAGCCTGAATTTAATAGTCTCCCATCACAAGTTGTTTTTGATGTGGTGTGTGCATAATAACAAATCAATTTGTTGGTCTTATTGGATTTTTAATCAATTAATGCAATGTGTTGGTCGTCCGGAGTCTCCTCTCACCTATGGATATGTAATAGCTGCTGTTGCTAGGAGTCTTGACATAGATTTGGTAATTTTGATCATGTCCTTCCATGTTTATATTTTTTCAAACATCTTTTTGTTTGGGGTGAAGTTGTTAATAATTTTTTTCAATTCATTCCACCACTTTCATGATCTTATTGGAAGGACCTTGCAGGGACTTCTACTCCACAAGAAGCTGCTATGGAAAGCACTTCAAATGAGGCAAGGCAAGAGGAGCAAGGGCATAGTGATGATAACATGGTTTATGTCCCTAGTGACGAGGCTACTATTTCTCCTATTGCTGGATCTTCTTCAAGTAACATTTATTCCATGTTCACTCAATTGTTGCAAAATTAGTCCACCATTCAGCATCAACTACAATCTTTGGAGCAAGTTACTTCACATTTGGTTTGCCGTCAATGCCGACTTGAGCACAAGGTGGATACCTTCATTGACCAAAAGGGTTATGCGATGTCCTCTCCTCCACCTTCACCATGATTTTTAGGGGAGTTTTCTTTCCTATGTTATTTAGTTTGTTTCTTTTCCCTTTTGTTTTTGTTTTGTTTCTTCACATTGAGGGCAATGTTTGTTCTAAGTGAGACTAAAGTTTTAAATAATATTCATCTTTTCCTCATATATATGTATTCAGCCACATTGACATTTTCTCCTTAAAATTTATTTCTCACTCAATTATTAGTGATTTAACTAGATCACACCTTAACTAACTTATTTGTATAATTTCATTGCTTTAGTTCACAAAATACTTTAATATACATGACTACATACTATTAGGCCAAGGTAGTTTTTTTTCCTTCCATTTTTATTCTTCCATCATTTATCATTAATTAATTAAGATTATACTATAAAAACACCCATTTATGTATTTATTCCACCTTAACCAATGAAATACAATTAACTTCTCCTAATAGGGTAATTCGGCCTACACTAAACCAAGCCATAATTTTTATTTTATTTCATATTATGCATTCTAACTTACTCTTTAAATCTTTTTAAACATACCTATACAATTTAATTCCATTTTACATTCACTTAACACACATACCAAATATAAACATAACCTAAATTGATTCAAATTAAATAGAAATGGTTAGAATTTGTAACCACTAACCTTATAAGCTCAATATACACTTCTCAAACTTCCTTTTCCTTATCTTTTTCCTTTGAATTGCCTTCACCTTCTTTGTTCCCTATTTATGGTCAAAATTTCCATTCAAAGAAAACACAATCAATCTACTATTTTTTTTTGAAATATAATGGCATAATAACAACCAAAATACCCTAAATTACATCCTAGAATCATTAAATGAATTTTTTCCATCAATTTCTCTTACCTCTAAAAAACTTGATTTCTTATTTTAATCAAATTTTTCCATAAAAATTAGAGGTTGGAGGCTGTAAAATTATTGTAGAGGAACTAAATATTAACTAGGAGGCTTGGCTTTGGTAAGAATTTAGGAGATAATAAAAGAAAATGGGAGAAAAAGTGAGAAAGATAGGTTCAACTAAGAGAAAAAGGGAAGAAGATAGCAGAATTTTGGAGTTATCTATAGATTTTTGATAATTTAGAGTTTAAATACCCTAATTTTCAAGTTGAACCTTGGTTAGACCTAATTCAAGCCTAATTTGATTTTTAAGCTCATTTATGAATTCTAATTTATTTCTTTCTCCTCCCAACTCCAAATTCACACAAAATCAATTTTATAATTCTTAAAATAATAAATTAAGCCTAAATAAAAAATTTTAGCTCAATTGAAATCCATTTTCTATCCGATTCATTCAAATCAATCCAATTCAACTACTTTTAGTATTACCGTAAAACTTTTTTTTGCACCAAAATATTTTACATCTCATTTAATGTAGATCTGGAAATTTTAAAAGTTTTTAGAGATCATTTGCTATTTTTAAAGTTCATTCAAACCCTTGGGTCAACTAAAGTACTATTTAAATCAAAACAATAAAATTTTTCTTATTATCGAATTTTACAGATCTATTTTACCTTATTTTGACTTCAAATTTTAACCTCGAGCTCATCGTGACTAATATTTTTTGATAGTTAAATAAAATATTTTTCATCGCCAAACATATTTTTATGTTTGGATGTACTTGTCAATTGTGAAAAAAGACTATTTACGGCTATGCAGATATTTAGGCCACTACATATAATGTAGTTTATATAACTATTCTTAACACCTCCAATTTTTTTTAAAAGACTAATAGTGACATGAAATATGAATCATATTGTTATACATATACATATTTAGATATGTTAAGTTATGACCAAATAATGAGACATAATTGGAAAATTACATGAATAAGAACAATTACTATTATATGAATATTATAAAGCTCATTTTATAGGAGTAAACCCTATCGTTATATTTATATGCATGTGTAAGCACCGGGTCCTGAGGACGCTTTTGTCAGGATTACCTAATGAGAAAAATTGTTCCTTTAAAAATAGCGAGTCGAGAACTGTGAATCCTTCTCATGTTGAAATTATTCTTTGAAAAATGTTTAAAAGGGTTTTTTCTGCTTGATTTAAGTAGCTGAGCGGAGTAAAGGGTTGAATATTGAGAAACATCCTTGATTTAGGGCTTAAAGGGGTAAATTAGGCAAGTCCCCACCCTAGCACTTAGATAAGATCTCAATATTTAGCCCAATGTCAGGATTTTTCCATTTTTGGCTATGTACAGGCTTGCAAAGAGAGCTTACGGCCGTGCATCATAGGAATTTTGCCTTTTTAGGCAAGTTGCCCTAGGCACTTGAGATGCACTCCCATGCACTCTTATTGGTACGGTTGTACAGCCCAAAAGTGGGTGAATTCCCAGAGAGCAGGTGGGCAAGTGGCTAACGTTTTAGATGTACACCCATGCATAGCTCTATGCACACCCATACATTCATCATTATATAAAGTTTTGGCCGATTGCTTTTAAAAGGGTTGGAAAATTTTGGTTTTGAAAGTTCATACTGCTTTCAAAAGGCTTTAAAAAATTCATAGGTGAAAAGTAGTTTTTGGCACTTAGTTCTCCATACCTTTCAACTGCTTTTTTATTGTTTTAACACGATAAGGGTTCACGAATTCGACATTCAATAGTTTAATCGAGTATGTACACTAAAGTTAATATAAAAATCCTTTCTTGTTATTTTTGGACTATCATAAGTTTTGGTTATATTCTCATTTATATCTTTCATTGTATATTAATCTCTGCCTGATTTAAGTTGTGAAACCCTTCTTAAGGGTATATTGTCATGTGATAGAAATCATTAGGACATTTCCTTTTAAATTTCGTCTTATCCATTTTAAGTAGGTTTCTTTAAGGAAATTTTGATTTAAACAACCTTTCTATTATATTTAGTTTTTTTTTTTTGCTCCCTTTTGGATCTATTGTTGACAAGGATTTTATTTTAAAAAGAGAGAGAAAATTAACCATTGTCAGGCCGATATGACCATGCATCACTTAATGCACATCGATACATTATGCGATGCACGGTCAAAAATATGTTCTCTTGCTTTTTAAGGTAAAAGAGTCAATCATATGTCATCAAACGCACTCCCACGCATTTTCAACATAGGTGCTAGATTCTTGTTCTTACTTTTATTTATTTCATTTAGTTTTATGTATATTCCCTTTTCATTTTCATTTTTTTGTTATCATTATTATTTTCATTATTATGTTATTATTATTATCATTGTTGTTGTTGTTGTTGTTGTGAAATAACCCCTTTTGGTGAACATAATTGGACAAGCACTACAGGTAAGTTCACGATCCCTCTTATAAAGGGTTTTTCGACCACAAATGAAAAATATCACAAAAATAATTATAGTAAATAAGTGGGACATTTCCTTAATAAAATCGGACCAATATTCGTATTTTTCTCAGGAAACTCACATAAAAAAATTAGCTTTTAACAATGTAAATGATTTGGTACATGATTAAATAACACATGACGTTTCTAAAAAAAAATTGGACTGATGGGTCCCATTCTTCAAACCTTCGCAATGAAACATTTGTTCAATAATTCATAGGCAAGGACCAAAATCCTCACCTAAAAGGTCATAATGAACTACCTAATTTATGAATGTTCTTATTGCTTTATTTTATACCTTAATTTATCGGATTCTTACGCAATTGGATGCACCTTAAATTTTTATTAGTTGCTCTAATCTTGCGTGAAAGAAAATGAATAACATGATTAATCTGAAAGTCGTTATGTCACATTTATTAAAGGTAAAAATAAGAGCAGAGTTTCGAATCATCTATGAGTTTTTGATCTCACAAGATCGGAACACCCTTTTTCAATGTTCAATTAGGTGGCAATTCCTTACTATCAGCCTTGTGGTGCCCAACTAGATGCCTTCCGGCTATCGATCATTAGCGATGAAATAGGGATACCTGGGTTTGCCATCTCATACCTTTCAAGATTTAAGATTTGGCAAGTCAAGTTGAGTCTCTTTCCTATTGCAAAGTGACTGTCGGTCTGGGCAAGGAACCTTAACCTAATCAGACCCTAAAAGTGGGATCGAACTGCTAAAGGTCAGAGATTTTCTCACTCGACCTCGATGATCCCTTGGTTCCAGGTGTGAAATCAGGTGTCGATAACAAAAAGAGATAAGAGCGCGTGTCCCAGCATGATAAAGGGTATGTGTTTTACTATGTATATTGAAAGTATGCATGCATAGTTTTGTGATTGGCTTTAAGAATGCATTGAAGAGTAAGCAAGTAAAAGTGTGCAAGGATGCAGGTATTTTTTCATTAAAAATAAATATGTATGTATATTTATACTAGTACCGATACTTGTATTGCAAGTGTTTCATGAATAAAGTAACATGATAAAGGGTAGAGAAATATGGTTGATTTTGTTATAGTATAAATGGATTTTTCTTGACATAATATATATATGTGCTCACTGATTCCAATAATATATGGATCTAAATAGTGAAATGGCATGTAAAAGAAAGTAACGATTTTTCTTGACATAATATATATATGTGCTCGTTGATTCTAATAATATATGGATCTAAATAGTGAAATGACATGTAAAAGAAAGTAATGCCTACATACGGTACTTAGTAGTGGATAGATAGGTATGCCTATAAGGTGATATTGCAGCTACTATAGTTTTGATCCCGTTTGGATCCTACAATTATTCTCGAATTCGATCTTATAGTTTTTATCCCATTTGAGTCCTATAGTTTTGATCCCGTTTGGATCCTACAATTATTCTCGAATTCGATCTTATAGTTTTTATCCCGTTTGAGTCCTATAGTTTTGATACCTTTGGGTATCCTATAGGATTCATACCTTCGGATATTCACAACAACCATTATCCATGCCCGTAAAACTTAGGTAAGCATTAATATTGGAAGGTAAATCGAAAGTAAAAAAGTTATATGACAGAATATGATTACCACGTGAAAGTTAACAAACATCTATGATTGAATATATGTATTTGCATATAAATTTTCTTTATTATTACTGAAAGTGATAATTTATGGTTCATATAAATGATTTGTTATATTAACTCTCTATATGGTATGTGTAAACAGAGTTTGTTATATTTCATGCTTATTTTATTTGCATGTTTTTTTTAATTGTGATGAGTAGTTATTTTTATTGAACTTTTTCATACTAGGCTTTTTATCTTAGCACGGGTATTTATTTGTGCAGATACTCTATTAGGATTGCTCAAGGATGAAGCTTGCTGGATGGTAGTCAATACAAGGGCTAAGACTAGAGTGTCTCATGTGCTACTTATTTTGTTTTCATGATACATAAATATACATTTGTAAAGAACTTTATAATAGTAATAGTATACAACTTGTAATGTTTAACAAAATAATAATTCTGATACTTAAAGACAAGTATAGATGAGAATGATATATGTGAATTTGTATATAGTGCAATCATGTGATTAATGAGTAGAGGCAAGCTATGTATGATTAAACACCATCAAATATATGTATGTATATGTTGAATGCTTGTTACAGATGAGAATGGTAGGTTTAGACCCTTCTGTAGAAAGGACGTTATATATATATATATATATATATATATATATATATATTCAAACCAGTATGCATATTTTTGGATATACAAACATATTTATAAAGTATGTCGATAAGTTTCTTTAATACTATTAACTTTAATATTATTAATTATAAGCAATGATCCACCTTTGAGTGATCTACTAGCATTATAAGTTATAATTCCATTGTTCAGTTCATCTTTTATTAGTATCATACAACATGAACAATTGGAAGAATGTAAAATTAAATGTCTAAATATCTTTTAAAGTAAGGTCACTTTGGTTACTAATAAGCTTCTATACAGTAAATATTTAATTAAATATAAATAAAATTTAGGAATTTAATTATAATGTTGAAAGATCAAATGTAAAGTCCAAAACTTTTAGGAATTAAATTGTAATTTTTTTATTACCACATAATAATGGTCCAAAACTTATAAGGACCAAAATATAATTAACCATTTTCAACCCTTTGATTTCCGAAACGAAAATCATTTCCGGCAAACTTCAACCCCAAATTAGGCAAAATAATCCAATTACAAATATTTCACCAATCATGCAATCTCAATATAATTAGTTATTTAACCATAAGATTTACTCTTGATTCAACAGCACCATAATATTCAATAATTGTAGTAAAAAAATATACACGTAAAACTAATTATATAATTCATATAAAATTATAGCGGAAGCAATAAAATAATTTTTAATTACATTCTATAACCTTAAGTAATATTAATGGCTGCCATAAATCCTAAAGTTAACTTCAATGCGAATCAAAATGCTATAATCAAACTCTAATATCACATGTCATTGAAATTTTAACATTCTAAATAATATTTCAAGTATAGAATATTTTCAAAGTCATCTATGACATAATTGATTCAATCATTCATTTACAATTCATACTATAAGAGAGGAAAAAAGAAAAAAGAAATATCAACGTTGATTTATTGCTGCAAATAGCTTCTCTACGCAAAAAATTTATTCACTTTCTCCTAGTTTTTTCATTCTTTTCCAATTTTACATATATATATATATATGTGTGCGCGCGCGCGCGTCTGGCAAATGGACCGGTTTAAATTGAATTATTAATGAACGGATTATAAATAAATCAAAAAATATGGATCATAAATGAATCAATGTACAAATGGATTGGACGTATTTAAATCGATATATGGGTTTAATACAAATTATTATAAACTTTTTTATTAATTAATAAATCCGATAATAACATTCAATTGAAAACATAATATAACTAATAAATTGATATATAAAAAATAAAAATTTTATTAATAATTGAATTTTACTCCAAAAATAGAAATTTATACAAATGTTAAATAAACAAAGAGAGTGAAAATTTGAAAAATTAATGAGATGAAACCAGCATAACTTCCATATTTTCTTGAGTCATCATTGAATAGCAAAAGAATTCCTAAAAGAAAATTACACGAAGATTTGAGCATCAGCTAGAATGATGGCGCGTTTGGAATCAGAAGGGCCAGCGGTATATGTGTCGAGGCCACCGAGGTCTTCAACTTTACCCTTCACATAGCTGGATTCAGAGTTGGTGGATTCTCCAGGCAGTGAGAGCTCGACATTTCTCAGCTCACTAGTAAGTATTTTTTGTACCATGCCAAGATGGGGCTATGAAGCAAAACTACAAGATTTATTTTATATTGTAGGGAGGGAGAAAGATGGTTTTGAGAAACGTCATCACATATAACTGATTGAATTAAAAGATTACTTTTTATTGAGATTTACTTGGATGAATAAATAAGTCGATAGTGAATTCACCTTCAAAAAAATTCAAACTTATTAGCAATTAAAAAAAAGACCTATCAAATAATCTAACATCAACTTGAACTTTATATTTTGAATTTACACAGCAATAACCCCACACAAAAGAATTTTTAAAGTCACTAATCTTGCTAAATTTCTGTATTATGAGGTTAATTTGAAAAATAGAAAACCAAAAATAAATGGTTGCTACATTACACTAAATGTCGCTTAAAATAAATTAATTTGATAAAATGTTATGAAATTAATCTATAATTTTTATTTTTTGTAATTTCTATCACCGATTAAAATACTGTCGGATAACTCGCAGTATAACATATTCGCAAATGGATGATAAATGAAAAAATCGTAATAGAGATAAAAAAAAATGGAACTCAAGAATAAGTGTTTGTGGCTTAAATCTTCATCTTATTCCACACAAAGAAAAAATCCAATATTTGGTAAAATGTGGATAAATCGATGGGTTAATTTCACCGGTGGTCACTAAATTTTGTTAATTGTAACATTGTGGTCATTTAATTTCTATTTGTAACGAAAAAATTACTTAACTATTATTTAGTAACATAAAAGTCAGTTAGACCGGAAGTACAAAAATCAGACCATCAGAACATGTAAAACACGCATAGTATCAAGACATGTCGGCAAAAAGTGACACATCATCGATCAGATGAGTCATTGCCTACATGGCATAACATAAAAACAAAAATTTACCATCAGATTTTTTTTAACTCAACCCACTTTTTCACCCCTTCTCTCTTTTCTCCCCTTCTCTCTCGTCACCGCCTATCTCGATCTCCACTATCCCGATCTCACCTCTCATTATCTCTATCTCAAATCTGACAAAGTTGTCAATCTCTCCCCATCTATCTCTCTCCGATCCGGATGGTGTCTCACTCTGATTTCAATCTACCATTTTTCATTCTTGGTCCCTCAATCTTCACTCTCTTTCTCGGATCTATTTTATTTTGATATTTCTGTCTTTGATACTCTCTGTTTGTTAAGTCTCTCTCTCTCTCTCATTTTTATATTATGTTTGAAATGGTATAAATATAGAGTTGGGAGTTGGAGTGAGAATTTTTCGCTTAACTTTTTGCTTAAATTTGTGTGAATAAAACCCTAAAAAAAGAAAAGGCAATAACTTTCGAAGCTCAACTTATCATTAGAAATCTACTCATGAAGACACTCCACCATGAAGATCGAAATTTTATGATGTGCTCTCCTTTGAAGTTTTTCTTTTTTCATTTTGTAATACTTCAACTATTTCTTTTTAGAGCTGCTTTTTATGGTTAACTTAGCAATTATACTTCTATGAACAATATTTTGTAATTTGGAAGTACTGACATTACCTGCCTATAACATCTTGTAACTTACAATTTTTTGTTAATTTCCAGTAACATTTCATAATGTATACTATTATGCATTAGTTAATTTTAATCTTTATTAACTGATGTGTACAATGTATACCCTTACTCCATCAATTAGTTGAAGATATTAGAGTAAGGGTATACAATGTATACAATTCCTTTTAATTATTTGCCAATTATTATGTATTTAATTATTGTTAAAAATTTTAATCCAAGTTTAGGTAAAAAATCACATTTCTAAGAGTACTTACAACTTTTCAAGAAAAGGTATTACTATTATACTAGCTTACATTTAAGAAAATCTCCAATCAAAAAATTTTTTTTATTAAAAAATTCAATAACAAATAATTAAAAGGAATAGTAGACATTGTATATTCTTGCTCCAATATCTTTAACTAATTAATGGAGTAAGGGTATATATTGTACAATTCGATCAATTTTAATGGGGCTAAGTCCAACTCCGCATCAATTAATTTTAATCCTTATTAACTGATGTGTACAATGTATACCCTTACTCCATTAATTAACTGAAAATATTGGAGTAAGGGTATACAATGCATATTATTCCTTTTAATTATTTGCCAATTATTATGCATTTAATTACTGTTAAAAATTTTAATCCAAGTTTAGATAAAAATTCACACTTCTAAAAGTACTTACAACTCTTCAAGAAAACGTATTACTGTTATACTAACTCACATTTAAAACAAAGTCTCCGATAAAAAATTTTTTATTATTAAAAAATTCAACAACAAATAATTAAAGGGAATAGCGGACATTGTATACTCTTACTCCAATATCTTCAACTAATTAATGGAGCAAGAGTATAGATTGTACACATCAGTCAATTTTAATAGGGTTAAATCTAACTCCGCATCAGTTAATTTTAATCCTTATTAACTGATGTGTACAATGTATATCCTTGCTCCATTAATTAGTTGAAGATATTGGAGAAAGGGTATACAATGTATACTATTTCTTTTAATTATTTTTTATTGAATTTTTCAATAATAAAAAATTTTAAATCGGAGAATTTTCCTATAACAGAGAAAATTCATATAAATTACAATGAATGAAAATCCATATTTGGTAATGGCGCATCATGCCATTTAAAAAATTCACATCCTTCATTTTTTTATAACAGAGAAAACCCATATAAATTACAATGAATGAAAATTCTAGTTTAAATCTTAATTTTAATCTTATCGGAGTAAGATAACAAGTGAAAAATCTCCTCATTGGATTATCTACAGTCTTGAAAGTCTTCATTACGGCTTGAACTTGGCAACCATAGTAAGGAATAACAAGACCTCTTCCTTCAATGTTACTATAATAAGAATTAATTTCAGATGAAGAATAATAAGTTGCCATGAAATAAAAGAAGAAGATTGGGAAGAGGAGATGAGAGCTAAGAGAAATTCAAGACACTAAAGATCTCAGATAGCGAAAGATCTAAGAGGAAATCGGAACAGTAGAGATGCAGGGGTTTGTTACATTTGAGATAGAGATGGAGAGAAGAGAGATTGATGGCTTTGTTACATTTCATATAGAAATGGGGAGAGGAGAGAGAGACATCGCGACAGGTGACATCAATAGAGGGGGAGAGGAGAAAGAAGAGGTGAAATAATTAAAAAAAAAAAACTGATTGTAAATTTATTTTTATGCCATGTAGGTAGTGACTAATTTGATGATGTGTCACTTTTTACTGACGTGTCCTGATGATACGCGTATTTTATATGTATTGATGGTCTGATTTTTATAATTTCAGTCTAACTGAATTTTATGTTACTAAATAATAACTAAGTAATTTTTTCGTTACACATTAAAATTAAATTAGCACAATGTTATAATTAACAAACTTTAGTAATCAGCTGTGAAATCAACCCATAAATTGATATTTAATTAAAGAGTTGGTGCCATGTAAATTTCTCGTTAGTCTTCCCCAATTTTGACTTTTTGGCCAAATATTGTTGAAATATTTAGAGTGTATTATATATGCTTATGCGCACCGGCACCGTGATTCATCTCTACATTTGTCCTTTCGCTATAAGTTTCCATTTTCAATTTTATTTTAATTTCTATATTTTTGGATTATGATCAAATAATATAGACTTCCTGGAAACACACTTGTCAAGTGTACTAACAGGTGATTAGGACAGTTTCTGTTTGTTGGGTAAATGATAAATGAGTTGTCATTACGTCAATTTCAAACACCCAACTTATCTTCAAACTTGCAAGTCACACCACTAAACTTTGTTGCTTCTTCTAGACTCACACCTTTAGATGGTCAGCAATTTAGTAGATTAATTTCATTTATATTTATTAAATTTATACACTAATATCAATTGGATTATAAAACAATCTCTCACAAAACTAGTTCAATTTATAAAATATCACTATTAAAAATACTTATCTCACGGCTTGATGAAATATTCATATGGTAATGCTTCCGGTATCACAAGTATGACTTTTCAATTAAAATAAATTGATAATAATATTTTTAAAAATTAAGGTGTTTTTATGATATGTATATATAGAGAGAGAGATAGGTAAATTGTATATGTTTTCTGTTGGAAGTCATGTTGACAAAAGCGACCACAAATTCCATGCATTACGTGGGGAAAAGGATAAATTAGAAAGAACTTACATTATAAGTCTATAACATATAAATTATGGAGCATTTCTCTATATTTAAAAGAAGCATTTTATTTCATTTTTTTAACAAATATAAATTTATAAGAATAATAATTACATAAAAACTTGTTATTGGGATTAGGCTGCTCTAAGGTTCCCCCTAAGAAAGCTATTTTTTTTTTAACATCTAGAAATATTGGTTTCATGGTATAGTAATTCATGCATAACCTAAAAACCACAACAAAACAAATCAAGATTATAGTAATTCAATCAACAATTTATTTATTTTTTATTTAGAGAACGGAAAGCAAAAGTTTGAATTCAAAATTACTATACATTAAGACCAACCAATATTTACTGTTGAATAGATAGCAAATATTTTCGAATTGAGATTAATATTTACAGTTGAAATATCCTTTAAAAATTTATCAATAAGCAAATTGATTTCACACACAGCAAGCATTTTTCTCAGCACTATTTACTATTTAGAAGCCGGAGGGTCCATATCACTCAATTTCATGTGTTGGACCATCATGATTGAACTCGTAATATTTTTTCAAAATTTGGCAAGAAAACTCAAATAATAAAAGGAACTACCCCTAATAATACTTGGTTAATATGTTTAACAATATATCTTGGCAAAAATTTCTTTCTAGTATGTATAAAGCTTGTTGCACATACTTATCTGGTAAGAATAAAATTCATTCTTTAATCATTATAGTTTGGCATACTTTTTCATAGCCTAACCAATACCACTTATTAATAATTATAGCCGACGAAAAATAGTATATTATTAGATGTTAGTTAGTCGGTTTTAATACCAAATCAATCTCTACTTGATTATTTGAATAGTAAGGGCATTAAGCTCCATTAGTTTTTGGTACGTTGGAAATTGTGTGTACTAGATCACAAATGTAATCATGGGTCGGGTTACATGCCTTATGATTTATTCTAATGGCACCATGACACATTGAGAGAGTGGAACAACTAAAAATTGACTTCATTTTTGATTCATTTCTACCGCACGTGTGCATTATTATCTAGTTTTTTTTCTCTAACTCTAAATTTTGAAAATAACTTTAACTATTTATAATATAGAGAATTAGAATAAATATTTAATATTATCTCATATTTTTTCTAAGTATATTTATAATAAATATGGGTAATTTGTGTTAAAATTTAAATGGTGCTTATGATTGAGTTTTGCAATTGAATACGCACACAGCTTTTCACAAAACATAGAAATTGTCAAATATGAAGACCAGCTATGTGAACATCACTTTGGTCTTATCAGCTACGATAAAGTACTAATTTTCTGTTCTGTGGAGGGTATTTTGGGAATGGCGTCATCCAACGAATTACCGAATAAAGCTACCTTGAAGTTTCTTGGCAATTGGAAAAGCCATGTGCGATTGGCCATGGTAACGAGTTTTGTTACCCTGCCTCAGCGCATTAATATGCATCGGTAAATTAAAAGAAAAAATATTTTCAAAAACATTTTTTTTTTAAGTTAAACGGTATGCTCCGTAACACACTGTGACATACATATAATAATAATAATAAAAATAAAAATAATATCAAAAATAGGATAATTGTTATTTACAATTATATATTTTAATTTTTTTATTGTTATCAACAAATATTAAATATCATTTCATGCTTCTCACTTATATACTGTATTTAATAAATATAAAAAAATTAGCAAATGTACAATATATTATATTATTTCAGAAATATTAATTGCATTTTTTTAATTTCTGTAAAAGAAGTGACTTTTTTTGATAATTACTTTAGGTGGAAATTAAAAAGTTAGATTTACAGCCATTTTTAATTACGGGTGAATTCTCCTTTATTTTAAAGTTTTAAAATAAGAAGAAACTGCAATCTAAATAAAATTTATTCTCTTCAATAAAAAAATAAATTTTAATAAAAGACATAAGTTCAAGAAATAGAGGGTCAATTTTATATTTAAAGTATAACGATTCTTCTGTTTAATATATATATATATATATATATATATATATATATATATATATATATTCTAATCTGAAGATTTTGATACCTTAATTTGGTAAGTTATAGGGATTGATCCATAATTAATAAAAACACAAATAATAAATATATCCATTATTGTACCAAAAAACCAATAGAGGTTTATGGGTCTCCAGTTTTAGTTATTTTAATGAAAAATCAGCCATTGATTTTAACATTGGTTGATTCAGTAGAAAATTTTCAGTTCCACTACAACCAACACAATAAGGTTATGACAACTTTTGTTTTTTAATTATGCTTTGCCCTAAATTTTATTATATACAAAAGAAATAATAATAACAAAAAAATAATAATCAAAGAAAAGGAAAGTTTTGGGACATTTAGCAGCTTTTGTTAAAAGCGCTTGATCTATATCCTCCAATCAAACAACAACACTTTGCAATATATTATAACAAGCCTTTTTAATTCATATATATATTTTTTTCTTTTAATTGTTTTTCTTTAATTACGTCAAATAGCTTAGTTACGATGTCATCTATCTTCTCTCAAAAGAATGATGATTAAATCTTGGATTGTTATTTGTGATCATTTAGCCGATGTGTATTCATTAAGTAATTATTAATTCACCCACTCGCATAATTAAATATTTCTTATCTACATTTCATTTTGAAAATCGCAAATATAATTAGCATTTTTTCCATCTTATTTTAAAAAATAATTTTTATTTTTTACGAAAATTAAGCAAATAATTAAAATATTTCAAATTTATAAAAAAATATACTAATTGACAAAAATATCATTTTATAATTTCAAAAATTTCATTTAATTTTAGTTAAAAGTAAAAAGTAATAAAAAATATTTAATATTTCATCAATTCTTTTTTATCTGTCATTTTTTAGTAAAATTTAAATTTTATTTATTTATTACTCTTAAACTTTCAATATAATTTAATTTACTTTTTTAATTTATTTTTCTTTTTCAATAAAATCAGAACCAATCAAATTTGATAATTTAGTTTTAATCACATAATTTAATACTAAATTTAAATCTATTTATTGTTTTTTTAATTTTAGTAAAAATAATAAAAAATGACAGATAAAAAAGAATAGACAGAATAAGTTGGATAATAAATAGGGGTATGTATATAAATATATTTCTTAAATTTTGAAAAGAACATTTAAAAAAAGACAAACTAAAATAAGGAAAAATACATTTCAAAATGGGGCAATGGAAGTTTAGTATATTAATTGCTTTAGCAATTTAATGATATTGCAACTTAATCCTTGAACTAATAATTGAATATTATCTCCTATAATGATTTTCTTAAGAACTCGCAACATATAATTTTTTTTTTGTAAAATCAAAATTGAAATTTACCATTTGAATGTGTGTGTGTGTGTATATATATATATATATATATATATATATATATATATATATATTGTAACTAAAAAATTAAAGTGAAAATGTTTAAAAAAATTAAAATTGAAAATATTTAATCATCCATATGCTTCATCGGAAAAATGAAAAAAAAAAATCCGAAAAGGATAATCATTTTGTCTCCTATTATTCTCTATAAATTAATTATGAAGGATTTTGTTTTTTTCTTTTTTACTTTCATCTAAAAAAAAGGAAAAAAAAAAATTATCATGCAAGGATTGTCACACACCGCCGTTGAATGAAGTAATGTAAATGATTAAAACCATATGGTTCTTACATCTCGATTTATAATAGAAGAATCGTATTCTTTAATTTAAAACATATCGCACGATATTAGTTGATTAAATTTTTAATATTTATTTTTTTAAATAAAATTTCAAATTCAAATATTTCACGTAGCAAAAATGAATTTTAAAACAAAAACTAAAACAAACACATTTCTTAAAAGAAAAAACACGTCACAAAGTTCTTTCCCCTTTGTAACTATTTTTTAAATTTTTCATTACATATATTTAATCAACTTCCCTAAAATGCCCTTACACTTAAAATGACCAAAATACCCCTTCAGCATGCAGTGACCAAATTGACCTTCTAACCACTTTAGGGCTAGGACCCCTAAATTGACCCTAATGCCCACAATACGCAAGACCCAAAGAAGCCGGCAATTTGGACTGTTTTGGAATCCACAAAATACCAGTCAACCGTCCCTCCCCACTAACACAGTCTCACCTTCTTCTTATAGCCTTATGTTAGTTAAAGCAAATAAAAAACCAGACATCCTAAAAACACCATCAACTGCAACAAACCATGACAAAGCTTGAAGCAAAACTGGATCTCCATGGCCGAGACTGTTCATGAGAAAATGGCTCAAATTTGTAGAAAGATTGTTCATGTAAATATTAAGTGGAGTATACTTGAACGGGTATCAGTTTTCAGGGAGTTTTTTCAGTTTATTTGGGATAGAATTCTTGCTTGCTCAATAGGTAAGCCTAGTAGGTATCGCCGGCTATCTCGCCGGCATTCTTCTCCTCCGCCGGAGTCCACTGAATCTGGCGGGTTTCTGTCGCCGGAGGATCCTGTTTCTTCCGCCTTTAATGGGTTTAACTCAGATTCGGATTTGGTCACTTTGAAGATCAGTTTGTTAGGTGATTGCCAAATAGGGAAAACAAGCTTTGTGGTAAGCATGACAAAGTTTCTTTAATTTTATTCTGTTTTAAACTGAAAATTAGTTTCACTAATTATGCATAATTAGTAGACTGATCTCTCTTTTATTTTCTCTAATTTTCTGAAAAAAATAAAATTTGAAGATCAAGTATGTGGGGGATGAGCAAGAAAAGAAATGCTTGGAGATGGCAGGATTGAATTTAATGGATAAAACAATATTAGTTGAAGGAGCCAGAATTACATTTAGTTTATGGGATGTAGGAGGTATGTTGATTATGATTATAATACTTTTTTTCTTTTAAAGTTGATTTTTAATTAAGACATAATTATGGGATTTTTATGAAGATAATAATGGAATTCAGCAATTATTGATATTAGCTCCTTTTTCTCTTTTGATATAAAATTGTAGGTGACAGCAGGTCACTTGATCATGTTCCGATTGCCTGTAAAGATGCAGTGGCAATTCTATTCATGTTTGATTTAACAAGTCGATGTACTCTTAACAGGTAATTAATAGCTACTTAACTGTAATTAATCCTGAATTAAAATTGAAAATTATTCAACTTTTATCATAATTTTAATACATAATATTTGTGGGTTTTTGCAGTGTTGGTAAATGGTATAGCCAAGCCAGGAAATGGAATCAGGTACTTTCTAGTTCTATATATATATTTTTTAATTTAATTTCTGGTGAGGAATTAAATATTTTCATTTATATGGCAGTAATTGTCATTTAAGAAAAGTACTTGTCGAATTTATAGAAATCCGACCCAGAAAAGTACTACAAATGTGTGCCGGCTATTAATTAAATACTAGAGTACTAATTTGAAGGATGGCCGAATGTCATTAAATTTCAATTGGAGAGTGGAGCCCTGAAACTTAGGGACCAAATCCAGTTTCAGGACCGACTCTGCCAATTGGATGGTGCGCAGTGTACACCCGGCATATGAAATAACAACTCGAAATTGATCTTCATTAAATCTTTCATTTTTCTTAAAAATGGACATCTAAAGTTAACGATGAAACATAATGTTTAATTTAATAATTTTCCAACTTTGTTTATATATGTGTTGTATGTATTTATTTTTGCAGACGGCGATTCCAATTCTAATAGGAACCAAATTTGATGATTTCGTCCTACTTCCTCCCAATTTGCAGTGGACAATAGTTACTCAGGTAATTATTAATTTCATTTCATTTTTTATTATCATTTTATTACTTGAAATCTTTTTCTACATTTCACAGATTATTTCCTTGGTGTAATTGTGATGTATCTTTAATCTGATATATCAAAACTAATTTGTTTCGGAAATACAGATTAATTGTTTCTTTGACACAAGTTAGAAATAGAAATTAGCAATTAATTAAGAATAAAAAATACTAGTTTAATTATATGCATGCAAGGGTGCATTAAATCTTGGGGACGCAGCAATCACACGGTGTATACCACTCGGCGCACCCACGCATCAAATGTCACCTCAATTTTAAGTTAGGCATTATAACTCAAATTTTGAATATATATAAATAATGCTAAAATAAATAAATATCAGCATGAATTAAAGAATAAAGTGACAGAAAAAGACTATAAGTAAGCTCCAAAAATATGTCAATAACTATGTAATAAATCAATCATACACATAAAAAAACATGAAGCAATTTGGTATTTAATTTTCATGACTGTGATAGACCATTGGGTGTCTTTGTTCATTTTATTATTATTTTTATGGGGAAATTTAAAAAATAATAATTAAGGTGTGTTAATTATGTATGCAGGCAAGAGCATATGCAAAGGCAATGAAAGCTACTCTATTCTTTTCAAGTGCAAAACATAACATAAATGTAAACAAGATATTCAAATTTATTATGGCAAAGCTCTTTAACTTGCCTTGGACTGTTGAGAGAAATTTGACAATTGGAGAACCCATTATTGACTTCTAATCTCTACTTCACCCACTGATTTTCATGTACATATCAGAAAGACACCAGAAAGGCAAAAAAGAGAGAAAAAAAAATCAAACTCAGCCCAATTGATTCCAGACACTTTTTTCCTTTCCTTTCTTTTCCTTTTTCTTTTTTAATTAATTAATTAATCTTTTATTTTTATTTTTCTTTGAATTTATACTCCTTGACCATGTGTTGTAGGCTTGGAGTTCCTTGATGCAAAAGAAGAAAAATATGTGAAATACAATAGAGAAGCTATTTTGCTTCTTTTATTTTATTTTTATCACTTTCTTTTTTCTAAATTTACGAAATTAACTAATTTAAAATTAAATATTATTAAATTCGTAATTAGAGATATTAATGACGTGCACTTTATGAAGTAATAAATGATTTAGAAATTTCACATAAAATAATATAAATATAGTCCATGTCAAAGATATTTTAGCATTTAAAGCAATGGAGAATCAAAATTTATTCTATGGGCAATTAAAAATGTGATATGGACAGCTAGCCTAACCCTATCTAGATAAACTTCTAGCAACTATTTCAGATTATAGTATAAATTCTTTATTTTCATAACATACTTAAAAAGTAAACAATTCTCTGTCATTCATTCAGTAGTATTTAAAAAAAATCAATTATTGTTAGTTCAAGCCATATCAAATTTTGATTCTCTTATATGAAATATTATGCCATTAAAAAGGTCACTTTAATCATAAATATGATATTACTCGACTTTAAATTAGTCGGATCAAACACTGGACTCATGAAAAATAAATGTTGATTTGAGATGTGTAATATCTCTTATTAATTAGTAAATCAATATTCTTCTCCATGCCAACAAATCGCTCCGACATTCTGTCGTCCAGGAAGAATAAATAAATAAATAAAAAGTAAATATTATAATAAACAGAACAATTTCAGTATGAATTTACCTGCATCTGATAATTAGCATATGATGTATTATTTATTAATAATTTAGCAAGGCATGCATGGATCTATATTAAATTAAATAATTGCATAAGAACAAAAATTACAACCGACCTTCAATTTTTTTTTTTGAATTTCTTTTCTTTCATTTTCCATGTTAAACTAACATTGGTTTAAGAGATTGTAAAGTGTGGTGAGTTTATTCAATCAAAATTTAGAAAAATATGTCAAATGTAAAGAATTTTGTTTTTTTGTCCAATAATAAATGTAAAACTTTCTTTCTTATATATCATTCCAAGCAAAATTAATTTTCAGTATACCCAATGAAGGGCCGGAATTGAACATAAAAAATATTTAAAAATATCATGCAAGTCCGCCAAAAATTCGGTACATGAACATCATCAGAACATGTCTAATTTTCAGTGCTTTTTTCTTCATAAAACTCGGTATGGGCTTCCTCATGCCAGGCCTAAAAGTTCTAACCTCATAAAAGTGCGAGCCCAATCACGTAAGAATTGGATCCAGGCTGGGATTGAGCTTATTAACACATCTATATCTTGGTATTTTTTTTGAGGAAATTACCCCAATTGCCAACTTTTTTTTTTCTTTTTCAAAAAATACAACCCTATTTTCTTTTTTTCATAAACCTCAATTTTTAAATTTTTGTTTTCATAAATACAATTTTTTTCTTCTTAAGGAGATTGATCCATGTAGTCTCCATTAAACCTTAATTAAATACTATGTGTTGAATTCCATTTTGGGTATCGCTGCTAATAAAAAAATTCATACTATTTGATCATTGAACGTCGCTTTAGGGACAGGTGTTGCCGTTGTAGAGAAAATGTCGTGTTAAATATCGAGGTATATAGTTTTCATACATTAATTTTAATTGAATTTTAATTTTAAAAATAATAATATTAAAAATTAAATTTTTGATAAAAATTCTTTAATTTTTTGAATTTTTTTATTATTTTTTATATAATTATTGATATTATTTAGTTCAGTCCAGATTGATACAATGTGAAAATAAATTTTTGTTAGCATCAATTTTTAGCTATTCAAATTTTTCTTTTTTCTTTTTTTTTTAAAATAAAATTTTCTATTATTTTAATTACATGACAAATTCAATTTGTATTCTTATACCATTTTGAATTGTAGAATTTTACTTTCCTATAGGTATTTAAGTTCAAGTTTCGTTCTCCCCTTAATTATAAAAATAATAATATAGATGGCTGAATACATGGAAGACGAAGAAATATATAAATCATTGCATTTTGGAAAAAAAACAGAGACGCAAAATACATTTTTGGATATATGAACTTTCACATTTGGGGCTATTAGATCATTGAACTTTTAGTTTAATTTTTGTTGATATCGAATCCCTAGCACATGATTTTTGTTGAAAGGATGCAAAGCTTAAGACATGATTAATTTGCTGAAATAAAATAATAATTATTTTTACACAATGGAATATGTTTTACATCATGAAAATTAATTAAACTAATTTAAAAACATATGATTTAAAATGTTAATTTATTATTTTTTTCCAACAAATCACGACTTCGTAGGCTTTTTAAAATTATAATGGATGGTTTTGGATGAAATTTTGTCATTAAGTTAATCCGTGATTAACTGTTAATCTTTCTTTATTTGTAATTATATTAATATAAGATCTTTTTTATGACTTATATCTGGTGGAATATTTATCACTTATATTAACGGATAATTTATATGAATTTTTTTTTCCAAGATTTGTAGAGGAAATGGATGGCTATTTTTTTTCAAGGCCTGAATTAAAAAAAAAATCATAATGATGGGTCCGTCTCTAATTAGTTTTGTTATAAACTTAAAAGCTATCACTATGAAAAATTAAATTGATGAACTATGAATGAATTATTGATACTAGATGGTGTGTACTAGATGTACATGCTGTGTATAGCACATACACATGGTGTGTATATGATATACACATTATGAATAACATGTACACACTGTGCGTATTAAATGTAGACATTGTGTACAATATGTATACACTATGTGTACAGCATGTACACACGGTGTGTACATGATATACACACCGTGTATAGCATGTACATATTATGTGTACTAGATATACACACTATACATGTACACACAGTGTGTACGGTGCGTACTAGATATAGACATTGTGCACAGCATGTACACACTATGTGTACTAGATGTACACGCTGTGTATAATACATACACAAGGTGTGTACATGATATACACACTGTGTATAGCATGTACGTATTATGTATACTAGATGTACACACTGTGTATAGTATGTACACACGGTGTGTACTAAATATACACGCTGTGTATAGCACATACACACGGTGTGTACATGATACATACTGTGTACAACATGTACACACGGTGCGTACTAGATGTAGACATTGTGTACAACATGTACATACTATGTGTACTAGATATACATACTGTGTACAGCATGTACATACTATGTATACTAGATGTACACACTGTGTACAGCATGTACACACTATGTGTGAATGATCCCAAAGCAAAGGCAATGCACGTGAACGATCATGCGCTTCTTCATCATTATTTGTTTATAACTAAATTGTTATTCAACTATTGAGAGAGATTAATTTTTCTCTTGTATAGTTTTTCACCCCTTGCTCTTTGCCTCCTTTTCCTCTCTCTATTATCAACCACAAGCACAAAGATATTGAAAAATGTTATTCCATCTTCATTATAAACTAGAAATTTAAGTCTTGTTAATTATATTTTTAGTATGGATGAAGTTGATTTGATTATCCTTAACAAAGTGGATTAGTTTATTAATAGCTTATGTTAATAAAAAGAAAAAAAGAAAAGGAAAAAGATGAAGTAGCAAGAAAGCACAAAAAAAAAGTAATTACGGAAACATTTCCATTGTTGTTGAAAGAAAATAAGTCTTTTATAAACTAAATTGTTAAACCAATGATAAAATAACATGTATGTAAAATTGATTGAAAAAAAAAGTAGTGAATGATATACATAGATGTCATCTGATATATAAATTTAAGCGATGATAGTGAAAGCAATGGATTGCTAGGGCAATAAGAGGCAGCAAAGGCAAAGAAAAAAATGGAAGTGAACCAAGCATATCAACTTCGAGAAACAAGACAACTCAAAGTATGAGAAATTCGGAAATACATCAACAATTTTTGTTTGTTTTAATGACTTTGGCTGATTGCTTGAACGAGTCCCAAGTGTCTCTTTTTTTTTACGCGAAATTCATTTAATCAAAGGAGTACTCAAAGGCATACGATTTACTGCTAAATTCTTGATCAATAACCTGTCTATAATGTGGCTATACCCGACATTTTGTCTCCAACTTCTTAAGTAATTCAAAGGTGACGTGTGTATTAAATTCTGATTTCAGTGGCTGAAAATTCTGTGGACGTCCATGGTATGATGATTTAGAAGATGGATGAGAAAATCAGAAGACAAAAGGTAGGACTTAAAATTTGTTATCAAAGCATGTCGCCATTTAAAAGCTTCACAATCCATAGATCTAAATTGGATATATTAATTTTTTGGGTTCCACGAAGCACTGCTCATGTTGCTGTCCGCATGGGTTTCTGTTTTCTCATTTTAGACCGAAAGTGATGATCTGTAATAATTTAGCACTACAAAATGTTATAAAAGCTACCAACAGGTCTTTGCTTGCTGTAACTAACTGCAGGCTTTGATGGGTTGATTGGCGGCAGCAAATGGTATCTACAAAACCATTTATTTGTATAGCACTGTTAGGAAAAAGTTGTATTTTTTGAAAATTATAAGTTGTATTTTTGTTATTGAAAATTTAAAAAATTGTATTTTTGAAAAAATTGTAGAAGTGTTATATTTTTTGTTATTTTTATTTTTTTCTGTATATTTTTGTAAAAACCCTTATTTTTTTTTTCACAAATACTGCAAAAAAGAAAGAGGAAATTACCCCAAGTCCCATGTTTTAATTTTTGTTTTTTCAAAAAATACAACCCTTTTTATCCTATTTCATTATTTCCACTTTTTAAATTTCTGTTTACAAAAATACAATTTTTTTTTTTAACTTAAATAAAAACTTCTATTACTAATTTTATCCGTTGGGGCTAACCATAGATAATTAACTCTGGCGAGTCCATATATGCTGTTGTTAGTGTAAGCCCTAGCCCCAATGCATTGTAATAAAACACTTTGAATTAATAAAATGAGGCATATGTTTTATCCATTGTATTCCTGTGCATATCAATTGATAGAACTATCCAAGAATGTTGTTTCGGTTTAAGTTATCATGTGTGAGGCACATGGTTGTAAGGCCTTGAAACAAATGAGACATCATTCTAAATATCCCTAGTCGGTCATTGTTATGGGAATAACAATGAATTAAGACTAGTATGCTCTCTCTGATAAGTTGAGGTCTGTCTTACGGATCATAAGGACAAGAGTGTCAATCAGAGATCATAGATACATGTTTAGAACATGGTATCTGGATTCGATCCGCTCATGAGAACACTACATGGTACAAGTCATAAGTGTTTCTCATATGCAAGTTTTGTATTGGAGTTCTTAGACCTGAAATCTCTATGAAACTCTTTATGAATTACTGTGTACTTTGACATACACCTAACGTGCTCGTAACAGAGTGACAAGTATGGGTATGATTGGGTATGCATTGATTCATGTTAGAGAGCATGAGAGAAGTGAAGGGATTACCCCTCTCATTAAGAGAGAAAATATCATTGGCCACTTGATCAGTGAACTGAGAAGTGTATGGCCATACCGAGATGAAATAATGAGTAATCATTATTTATCTGAGAGTTCAGTGTCACTGGAATATCAAGAAAGGAATTAATATATATAAGGATGACTAGTTCCATGCCTTATATTAATTCTTATATTTATGGGTAAGGGAATATGCAAAATTGCATTAGGTCACTAAATGCCATTTGCATTTTCATTTAATTTGAAATGCTATAATATCTTGCTAGAGAATATATATAGCCTTTGAATTAATTTATTAATTTATTGCCAACATTAAATGGACCTATAGGATCGTACACAAAGCATTGGGCTTAAAATATTTAAATAGTATATTGGAAATTAATTTGGACTTTTATTTAAAGTCAAATTAATGCATAAAATGGGTAAATAGATTTTTGCCTAAAACAAATCTGTAAAAACAGTTTTTTGCCTAAAACTGTCAAGGTGCGATTTTAAATCTGTTCAGCCACGATTTTGCCTAAGTGTTTTGCCTAAAACAGCTAGCTGCCTGTTGAACTGTCTTTTTGCCTTGCTGTTTTAGGCAAATCTGTTAACAGTTGGTCATGAGAGAAATTTGTTGGCATGTGCTAGGTTTAATTTTAATTGATTAATTATCTATGTATAATTAAGTTAATTGAGTATTAAATCCTAATTTGTATTTAATCAAAATATAATACTTGATAGGGAATTAAAGTAGCCAAAATTCAAACTAAAATACTAGTAGAATTCGGCAACTATCACCTTAAATAAGTAAGTTTGTTTTGATTAAATGACTAATGCCATTTGAATTTAAATTCTAATAGAATTTAAATTAAGATATATCTCTTAATTAGGAAGTGATGAAGGCTGAAATTAACACTTAATTTTCGGCACTCACACTTGACCTAAATTAAGTGATATATATTAATGAATTAAATGAATAAAAAGGTATGCCGTTTTGCTATTTTTCTCTCTTGGCCGAAATACTCAAGGGGAAAGAAATCTTTCTTGTTCTCTTGTGTTCTTGGGATGAAACAGTATTCTAAAGGAAGAACAAGATCAGATCTTGTGGCTTCAAATCATTCCCATTGCTGAATACACAATCATAGAGCTAGCACTCTTGATTTTAAGCCATCTTTGCAAGTGTGTGTGTGAGAATAGAGGGAGTGGCGTAAAGGCTGTTCCTTGGCATTGGTGGTGAAGATCTAAGGTGGACATATCCTTCTTGGTTGTTGGTCATCATCAAAATCAAGTTTTAAAGGCATCTAAAGTTGTAAGTTTAAAACTCTAAAATTGCATGTTTCGATTCTTGTCATGGAATTGTATGGCATGTATGATAAAAATTTTGTTTTTTCGCTGTGCCATCATCACATTCATACCATGTCATATTCCATCAATGGTATCAAAGCCAAAACATGCTTATTTTAGTGCTTTAGATGCATGAAAAAATTAATTAAAAATCGTCATTTTGAAAACATGCAAATATGAAATTTTTTGTTTTGAGTTTTTTGCATTGTTTTGGTGTAAAAACGATTTCAATTGATTAGATAGGTATTATAATTAATATGACATGTTAATATACTGTCCTAAGATGTTATTAGGGCTGGTAATTGTCGGATTTAATTATTTATACCTGATGGTACATGTTAATATTAAAACTAGGTGCATTTGGCATGTTAATTGTAAGTTTAACAACTAGTTTTTAAATATTAAATGTAAAAATTTTTTGGAATGTTTGTAAGTGATTTTTAAAGATTAAATATCAGGTCTGGACATGTTTTAAATTTGGTTTTAATTCTGGTCCATGACAATTTAATTGATCAATTTTAAAATCACTTAAAACTATGTCTAGTTTGTGTTTGTTACATGTTTAATCAACATTGTTTGTCTTGTTTTGATTAAAATGGTAAAAACACATTTAGATTAAAATGGTACAAAATATTAAATTAATATTTATGACCTTATTTAATTTATTAAATTACTCATAAAATTGTTTTAAGTATTTGTGCATTTTTTGTGGCATCACATAAGTATTAAACAACTAGTTTTGTTGTTTGTTTATTTTATATGCATGCCGTGTACCATATATATATGTTCTTCATGATTTTGTATTTTAATTCATGTTGGTACATATTATATGTATTTTTAATGTTTATGGGCTGTATAACATAAAATTAAAAATGGCAAAATTGGAAATTATACTAGAGTTGATTTATAGCACAAATCTAACTAGTTTGTGTTTTGGGCTTTTAAGAGAACTTATTCAATAAGAGAATTTAGTCCATTGGGCTTCGGCCCAGGCCCATCACGGGGTCATCTCTTAAAGGTTCAAGTACACAATTTCTATTAATGGGCTTGGCAAAATTAATTAAAATTGGACTTTGTTTTATCTATGAATGCTATGTATATTTATTTGCTAATTTGGTGTGATGAATGGATATGCATGGTGCATTCATGGGCCCTGGGTTTTGTAATTAAATATGGCCTGCGAGCCATTGTATTTTGTTGTAAAAGTTTTTCATTTATTTCTTAGAATATAATATACTTGAAGACTTTGTAAATCAAGACGAAGCCCACCGGAGTGGAGAAGCCCAACTCGAAGATTCTTATGTAATAGTATAGAATCTTAGTTGTAGGTTTTTGGGCCCATGTTTGTCACACTTTACTTTATGCAATTATTTATATATGCATGCTATATATGGATGACAAAGCGTATGCCATGTAAGCCGTAATAAAATTAATCCCTAAAATAGTAAGTCACAAAGTTGCCTTCCTAATTCGAAACATGTCAAGGCATCGATCATCGGTCACGTAGACTAGGAGTCCTAGATGCGCCCGATTATCTTTATGAGGCATGGGTTGTGAATGTAGGTTGGACTTATCATGGAAAGGGATGCCCGGACCTAGGCAACTAATAAATGGGTTTGTGCTATAACATCTTAAGATGTTAGCCCATTTGATCCAAGAGTCATGTACGAGACATGATTGGAGTTTTCCTACCTAAGTAACTTAACTTATTAGGTGTACAGGCTCAGCTTGACTAATAAGTTGTTGTGAAAAGTGGATCTTGGCCCACATCAAATCACTAACGTGAATTATTTAAAGGGATATTAATTCGGTTTGTGGGATTATAATAAGACCTCATTTAATCTTGCTAAATTTTATTGTAGATTGAAAATGGCATCTTCAAACAACAATTTCTCATTGCGATTGGTCCTTGAAAAGGACAAATTGAATGGCACCAATTTCATAAACTGGTCTCGAAACTTAAGAATAGTTCTTAAGCAAGAGAAGAAGTTGTATGTTTTGGATGCACCCTTACCTGAGGAACCTGCTAGGAACGCTTCTGTGGTTCAAAAGGAAACTTTTAAGACCAAGAAAAGTGACTCTAATGATGTGACCTGTTTGATGCTAGCCACTATGGTGCCTGACTTGCAAAAGCAATTTATAGACCAAGAGGCTTATGCAATCATGGTGCACCTCAAGCAGATGTTCCAAGAGCAAGCTCGTCATGAGAGGTTCGTGACAACAAAGGCCTTAATTTCTTGCAAGATGGCTGAGGATACTCCTGTTAGTACCCATGTACTCAAGATGAAAGGGTATCTTGATACTCTTGAGAAGCTTGAGGTACTAGTGCCAAAGGAATTGGCCACTGACTTGATCTTAGGATCATTGCCTGCTGCTTATGATCCATTTGTGATGAATTATAACATGCATGCAATGAACAAGTCAGTCACTGAGCTTCATGGGATGCTTAAGAATGCTGAAGAGAACATTCGAAAGACCAATCCCGTACTAATGGTTCAAAAGGGAATTAAGAAGGGACCTGCTAAGGGAAAGGGAAAGGGAAAACCCAAGTCAGTTGGGAGTGCACCTCAGGCCCAATCCAAGCCCAAGGCGCCAAAACTCAAAGAGAGTGAGAGCACTTGCTTCCATTGCAACAAGATAGGGCATTGGAGAAAGAATTGCGCTCTCTTCAAGGAAGAACAAAAGAAGAATGGAGCCAAGGCGTCCAGTTCTGGTATTTTTGTTGTTGAAATTAACCTTTATATTTCTACCACTTGGGTATTGGATACCAGTTGTGGTTCTCACATTTGTTCAAATGTGCAGGGGCTAAGAAATAGGTGGTTACTTGGGAAGAATGAAGTGGACCTCCGTGTGGGGAATGGAGCACGAGTTGCTGCCATGGAGATAGGTGACTATCACCTCACTTTACCTTCCGGACCTTGTATTATTTTGAATAATTGTTATTATGTGCCTGCTATGAGCAGAAACATTATTTCAGTTTCATGTTTGGATAATGATGAATTTGATCTTGTTATTAAAAATGGCAATGCTCATATTCATCGCTAAGGCATTTCTTATGGCAATGCCATGTTGCAAAATGGCCTTTATATCCTTGATTTACAAAACAAAGAGTCAATATACAACATTAATACAAAGAGGGTTAAATCAAACGAATTGAACCCTACTTACTTTTGGCATTGTCGTTTAGGACATGCAAACGAAAAATGCATTTCAAGACTCCACAAAACTGGAGTGCTTGGGTCATTCGACTTAGAGTCTTATGACACATACGAGTAATGTTTGCATGGAAAAATGACAAAGAGTCCTTTTAATAAAAAAGGTGAGAGGACTAATGGCTTATTGGAACTAATACATACCGATGTATGTGGACCTTTAAGTACACATGATAGAGGTGGTTTTAGCTACTTTGTGACATTCACAGATGACTTCAGTAGATATGGCTATGTCTATCTAATGAAGTACAAGTCTGAAACTTTTGAGAAATTCAAAAAGTTTAAGAACGAAGTAGAAAACCAACTTGGCAAAAGTATAAAAGCCATTCAATCAGATCGAGGTGGCGAATACTTAAGCCAAGAGTTTGACAGTCATCTAAAGGAGTGTGGTATTATTTCACAGCTCACTCCTCCTGGAACACCTCAATGGAATGGTGTGTCCGAAAGGAGAAATCGAACTCTGTTGGACATGGTTCGATCTATGATGAGTCAAGCTAATCTTCCTATCTTTTTTTGGGGTTATGCATTAGAAACTGTTGCGTTTCTATTGAACCGTACTCCAACTAAAGTAGTTGAGAAGACACCATATGAGGTATGGACTGGGAAAGAACCCAATATTTCTTTTCTCAGGATTTGGGGCTGTGAAGCACATGTTAAGAAATTAACATCTGACAAACTAGAGTCCAAATCCAGTGTTTGCTTGTTTGTGGGGTATCCTAAAGAAACAAAGGGATACTACTTTTACTCACAAGCCGAGAACAAAGTATTTGTTGCTCGCAAGGTTGTTTTCTTGGAAAAGGAGTTCCTTCTCAAGAAAGACAGTGGGAGTAAAGTAGAACTTGGAGAAATTCAAGCACCACAAACTCCTATAGAGGATGGTTTGGAAATGGGATCAAGTTCACAACCAATTGTGGAACAAGAACCCATTACATAAGAACCTAGAAGGTCCGGTAGGGTACGTCAGGAGATTGAGAGATATGGATTTCTAATCACTGACAGTGACACTATTGAATTAGTAGATCGTGAGGATCCTACTACCTACCGAGAAGCTATTGAGAGCCCAGACTCGAAAAATTGGCTTGAAGCCATGAAATCTGAGATGCAATCAATGTACGATAACCAGGTTTGGACCTTGGTTGATCCACCGGAAGGTGCTAAGGTAATTGAATGCAAGTGGCTATTCAAACTCAAAGCTGATAAAACCTACAAAGGTAGACTAGTAGCAAAAGGTTTTCGACAAACTCATGGTGTGGACTATGACGAGACCTTTTCGCCTATAGTCATGCTAAAATCCATTAGGATCTTGCTTGCTATAGCTGCATATCATGATTATGAGATATGGCGAATGGATGTCAAAACTGCTTTCCTCAATGGAAATTTACTTGAGGATGTGTATATGACACAGCCTGAAGGTTTTGTCAATCCCAAGCATCCTAAGAAGGTTTGCAAGCTTCAAAAATCCATTTATGGATTAAAGCAAGCATCCCAAAGTTGGAATCTTCGTTTTGATGAGGCAGTCAAAGAATTTGACTTCATCAAGAACGAAGATGAGCCTTGTGTGTACAAGAAGTTTAGTGGGAGCATAGTAGTATTTCTGGTCCTATATGTGGACGACATCCTTCTCATTGGGAATGACATTCCAACATTGCAAAAGGTTAAGCAATGGTTGGAAAAATGTTTCTCAATGAAAGACTTAGGTGAAGCCGAGACAATACTTGGTATTCGAATCTATAGAGATAGATCGAATCGGCTCTTGGGACTAACTCAAGAAAAGTACATAGACAAAGTACTAAAGCATTTTAGTATGGGAGACTCAAAGAAAGGGTACATACCTTTGGCTTTGGGAGTTCCTTTGACTAAAGAACGGTGCCCTAAAATCAAAGAGGAAAGGGACAACATGAGTAGAATCCCATATGCATCTGCTATTGGATCTATCATGTACGCTATGTTATGTACTAGATTGGATGTTGCTCATGCATTGAGTATAACCAGTAGGTTTCAGCAAGACCCTGGTGAGAAGCACTGGTCTGCTATAAAAGGGATTCTGAAGTACCTGCGAAGGACTAAGGATCACTTCTTAGTGTATGGTGGTCAAGAAGAGCTCGTCATACAAGGTTATGCCGATGCTGCTTTTCAAACCAGCACTCAGGATTCTAGAACGCAATCTGGGTTTGTTTTTGTTTTGAACGGTGGTGCTGTCAGCTGGAGAAGCTAAAACCAAGAAACCGTTGCCGACTTAACTACTGAATCTGAGTATATTGCAGCAAGTGAGGCTGCAAAAGAGGCTGTTTGGATTAAAAATTTCATTACTGGATTAGGAGTGGTCCCAAGCATCCTAGATCCATTAGAAATTTTCTGTGACAACAACGGGGCCATAGCACAGGCCAAGGAGCCCCGGTCACACCAGAAATCCAAACACATACTTAGGAGGTACCACCTGATCAGAGAAATCATTGATCGTGGGGACGTCAAGGTTAGCAAGATAGCAAGTGAAGACAATGTAGTAGATCCTTTAACGAAACAATTACGTCCAAATCTGCACGAAGCTCATTTGAGAGCGTTCGGTCTTAGGGCTATGCCCAATTGGGACTAGTGCTAGTGGGAGATTGTTAGTGTAAGCCCTAGCCCCAATGCATTGTAATAAAACACTTTGAATTAATAAAATGAGGCATATGTTTTATCCATTGTATTCCTGTGCATATCAATTGATAGAACTATCCAAGAATGTTGTTTCGGTTTAAGTTAACATGTGTGAGGCACATGGTTGTAAGGCCTTGAAACAAATGAGACATCATTCTAAATATCCCTAGTCGGTCATTGTTATGGGAATAACAATGAATTAAGACTAGTATGCTCTCTCTGATAAGTTGAGGTCTGTCTTACGGATCATAAGCACAAGAGTGTCAATCAGAGATCACAGGTACACGTTTAGAACATGGTATCTGGATTCGATCCGCTCATCAGAACACTACATGGTATAAGTTATAAGTGTTTCTCATATGCAAGTTTTGTATTGGAGTTCTTAGACCTGAAATCTCTATGAAACTCTTTATGAATTACTGTATACTTTGACATACACCTAACGTGCTCGTAACAGAGTGACAAGTACGGGTATGATTAGGTATGCATTGATTCATGTTAGAGAGCATGAGAGAAGTGAAGGGATTACCCCTCTCATTAAGAGAGAAAATATCATCGGCCACTTGATCAGTGAACTGAGAAGTGTATGGCCATACCGAGATGAAATAATGAGTAATCATTATTTATCTGAGAGTTCAGTGTCACTGGAATATCAAGAAAGGAATTAATATATATAAGGATGACTAGTTTCATGCCTTATATTAATTCTTATATTTATGGGTAAGGGAATATGCAAAATTGCATTAGGTCACTAAATGCCATTTGCATTTTCATTTAATTTGGAATGCTATAATATCTTGCTAGAGAATATATATAGCCTTTGAATTAATTTATTAATTCATTGCCAACATTAAATGGACCTATAGGATCGCACACAAAGCATTGGGCTTAAAATATTTAAATAGTATATTGGGAATTAATTTGGACTTTTATTTAAAGTCAAATTAATGCATAAAATGGGTAAATAGATTTTTGCCTAAAACAGCTAGTTGTTTTAGGCAAAACTGTCAAGGTGCGATTTTGCCTAAAACAGCAAGTTCAGCCACAATTTTGCCTAAAACAGCTAGCTGTTTTAGGCAAATATGTGAAACAAGTGTTTTGCCTAAAACAGCTAGTTGCCTGTTGAACTGTCTTTTTGCCTTGCTGTTTTAGGCAAATCTGTTAACAGTAGGTCACGAGAGAAATTTGTTGGCATGTGCTAGGTTTAATTTCAATTGATTAATTATCTATGTATAATTAAGTTAATTGAGTATTAAATCCTAATTTGTATTTAATCAAAATATAATACTTGAGAGGGAATTAAAGTAGCCAAAATTCAAACTAAAATACTAGTAGAATTTGGCAACTATCACCTTAAATGAGTAAGTTTGTTTTGATTAAATGACTAATGCCATTTGAATTTAAATTCTAATAGAATTTAAATTAAGATATATCTCTTAATTAGGAAGTGATGGAGGCTGAAAATAACACTTAATTTTCGGCACTCACACTTGACCTAAATTAAGTGATATATATTAATGAATTAAATGAATAAAAAGGTATGCCGTTTTGCTATTTTTCTCTCTTGGCCGAAATACTCAAAGGGAAAGAAATCTTTCTTGTTCTCTTGTGTTCTTGGGCTGAAACAGTAACCTAAAGGAAGAACAAGATCAGATCTTGTGGCTTCAAATCATTTCCATTGCCGAATACATAATCATAGAGCTAGCACTCTTGATTTTAAGCCATCTTTGCAAGTGTGTGTGTGAGAATAGAGGGAGTGGCGTAAAGGCTGTTCCTTGGCATTGGTGGTGAAGATCTAAGGTGGACATATCCTTCTTGGTTGCTGGTCATCATCAAAATCAAGTTTTAAAGGCATCTAAAGTTGTAAGTTTAAAACTCTAAAATTGCATGTTTCGATTCTTGTCATGGAATTGTATGGCATGTATGATAAAAATTTTGTTTTTCTGCCGTGCCATCATCACATTCATACCATGTCATATTCCATCAGCTGTTGCATGGAGTTCTTGATTGATTCTGCTTTTCTTCAGGTTTTGTTTGATAGATTGGCTTCTCGTCAAGTTTTAGACTTCTTCAAGAGCCGAAAGCTCAATGATGGACAATTGAAGACAGGGGCGTAGCCAGGAATTGAATTTAGTGGAGTCAATTTTTTAATGGAATTAATTATTATGGAATTATTTAAAAATTTTAGTGGGATCAATTTTGAAAAAAAAAATTATCAAGGCTATTTTAAAAATTTTCCTAGATTGAGTGGGGTCAATTGACCCCACTAATAACCAAGTGGCTACGCCCCTGGTTGAAGAAGTTGAGAATGGAAGCTCAGTGATGGACATCGTTACTATGATCGAGTACTTTTGGCGGGAGGACGAAGATGCTATCTTGGTTTTAGAATTCTTGAGAATGGATCTAGCGGCAATGATTAAGGAGGCCAAAAAGAGTGGAGGAGCTGGAGTTAGTGTCGGTGAGATCAAGAGATGGATGATGCAGATTTTAAGCGGAGTCGATGCTTGCCATAGGAATATGATCGTACATAGGGATTTGAAACCGAGTAATTTGTTGATTTCTGATGGAGTCCTTCAATTGGCTAATTTTTGCGCAAGTAATTTAGGTTTTATTGTATTTTATTTTATTAATAGGTCAGTGTTTGAGCTTTGTTACTAACAGCAAGATGATGGCTTTTTGTTCTATAGAAATGGAAAAGAAAGTTTTTTTTCCTCGTTTGAATTTGATTTTACAGTAGATAAAGTTATGATTGAATTAATGTAACTTCATAATTAAGCCTCTGTCTTCTTATTTAGAATATGAGCTAATAACTCTACATGATGTAATAGGAATTGTTTGTTCACATTGTAACACCATAGGATCCAAAAAATTTTGAAATTTATTGACTATGGCAACAATTCAATTTTGCTATCGTTGTAATGTTCAAGCGAAGTCTATATTTTGATGTTTTTACTTAAGAAATGAATATGAAATACAATTGATAGGAAAAAAAGGCTGAAATTTTTATGTATATTTTTGTATATAAAGGTGCATTCTATAACCGGGCTAGGACACTCATGGAGTCGTGGCTTTTCAGTGGTTCTTTTTGGATTTCTAGTTTCAAACTAGAGGTGGAGACAAATTTTCCATCCTAATGATTTTCATTAGGTGGATGCATTACCTTTTTGTCTAAGGCTAGTCTTCACCTTTAATTTTGTAATTATGTGCTATATGAGCGAAGTAATCTGGATTAGATTCGGATTCTCCCTTCAATACAAAAATAATATTGCAGAAAGATTGCCAAATACTAGACTTTCACATGTGTTGTTGCGAGTTGATCAGTGTCTAGCAAGCGTACTAGATCGGCTAGTAATATAGAAAAATATAATTATGATCTTTTAATATCGAAACTAAGGGAAACCTGTGTTTGTGTAAATGATTTGAGTTTTAAAACAATATTTGTGTGTAAAAAATAGAAAAGAAATCCCAGAAGTTGTGTAGTTGAAGATTGAAAACTAAAAATAGAACTTTAAAACTGAAAATAATAAATTTAAACAATGAAATATTTTAAAAAAATTAAATCGAATGTAAAACAAAAGCAAGTAATCAAATGAGGTACAAATCAATATTTAAAAGCAACTTTCACTCAAGGACTATCCACTTTAACCAATATTATTATGCTCAATTTAAAGAGAAACATAAGTGATTATGAAGAACTCAGATAAATAAAATTAGATAACTTAACTTAAGATTACCATTCTAAGTATTAAAACTCTCTTATTAAGAACAATCCAACACTTAACATAAAAATCTGAGTTAAATCTCCTAGATGTCTATTAAATCCCTTTTCAAGTAAATTCAACTTTTATCTATTCTTAGTTACACATTTCTTAGCCTTAACTTACCTCAATTAACACAAAATTATCTCTAATGAAGAACATAACCATGCATTAATATAAGTAAAATAATATAAGAACATGCATATCAATGATTAAATCAAAAGTCAATTATTAACCAACAATTAAACAAGTTAACAACCAAACTTTATCTAAATAATGATAAGACTATGCTTTAGAACTAAGAAATAATCAAAACCTGAAATAAAATTAAACAAAAACTAAGTCTGGACAATAAAGAGTTAAGGATTCAAGTATCCTTTAGCAAACGTTAAAGAAAACTACTCACTACGCATGTTTAAAAACTAAAATAAAGCTTTAAGAAAAAAATACTGAACAAAGACAGAAAATAGAAAAGCAACGTAAAACTAAAACTATTGAATTCTTCTAGCTCTTGATGATTGATTCTCTGGTGTTTGAGTCATCTATTTATAGGCAAAATAAGTCATAGAAGTCTTCTAAACATTTTCAATTAGAAAAGAAAAAGAATAGGAAACTAATTCTTATTGGAAAATCCTTCGACCTATCGGACTTCAAATTGCACAGCCAAGCAAAACACTTCATTGTTACATGCACTGCCGTGCATTGTTCCTCAAAGAAGTGCACGACCACTCATCTTCCTTTGGTTTTCCATGCACTATCATGCTTGGCTTCAAATATGGGGAATTGCATGGCCACTTGCTATTTCCTTTTTACTCATGCACTGCAGTGCATGATACAAAGTGATATGCATAATCACTCATTCACATGCCTTCCTCATTGCGCAACCACTTAAGGTGAGGAACTTACAAATACACAACCATTCATCCTTCATTACTTTAAAATGCATGGCCACTCAAGCACTCTCTGGACTTTATGTACGTTTTACTAGCATAAATTTCCCAATTTCACAATTTTGGCCCAAATCTTCTTATCTTTTACAATTAAATCCTTTTTCTTGCAAATTAACCCTGAAAAATACCCAAACCTATAATTAACTCCTAAAACACAAATTTAAACATTTAAACTATAAATTAACCAAAATTAAACAAAATTAACTAACTTAAATACTTAAAAACATGCCAAAAATATTATATAATTCATACTTATCAAATACCCCACACTTAAACTTTGCTCGCCCTCGAGCAAATTAGAATAATCCAATCCCTCAAAAATAATCAAACTTAAACAAAGAATCATGCATTTTATAACCAAGCTCATCATTTTAACAAAAGCACTTAATAGAATCTCTAAATAGAATAACTTTGATCAAAACAATATACATTAGTTTCCTTAAGCGTGTGCAAGACCAAATCATTTTAGGTATTTTGTAAATCAAAACATCAATACAACTACATAGTGAAGTTTAGAATGAATGTATACATATGCATACAAATGGTTTCATGCTTGAAACTCTAGAAACACCATAAGCCTCTTCTTTAGCACCGAAATCCGAAAGTCATATCCGCTAAACAACTCAAAATCGAACTTAAAATCACTTAGGCCTTTCAAAGGTTGTAATAGGGCTAAGGTAATAGTTATCAAAGAATGGATATAAGATAGTAAAAAATAATAGCCACTCTAAGACAAAATAGACTAATAAATCTTAAAACATTATCCCATTAACTCAATCACCGAAGACTTACTCAATCTTGCTTAACCTTTCATATTCCCAAGCTCCTTTTTAGAGAATTATACTAAAATTCTCTCAACTTTCCCAATTCATACCCTTTTTGAAGTCAACCCTATTGCAACTACCCCATATTTAAGATTTTATCATATATGCTAGCTCTTTTTCAAACTATTCATCATTTTCCTTTTTTTTTTCAGTGTAATGCTAGCAAAACAGTAGAAACTCGGATAATAACAAGGTAGTTACAGGGAAAATTTTACACTTGACTTCAAAAATAACTCTTGCCAAAATATTTCTTACTACACCCATCAAGAAATTCACTTCCTATTAATCCATTTAATCCTAAAGTGACTAATTCCATAAGGGAAGATAAAAGATTTTTAGGTTATATGGTTGAAAATTAAGTGAAACAAGAAAAATCATTGATGGTACACATTAAGCATACCATTTTTAGGCTCAAATTGGCTTACAATGGATAAAATTTTCATAAGGGTAGGAAAAAGGTCTTTAAAAAGCGTAGCAAGAAAAATTGTTGCCTAGATCATTTTATAAGTCATTTAAGTTGCTTATATATTTCGAAGGATGATGAGGAAAGTTCTAGTGCTCTAAATTTCCTTACTTTACTATTTCATTACATTGTTTTTCTCTAAGTTAAAACCGGTCTTAAGTGCTTTCAAAAGAATGGAAACTAACAGATATTTATCAAGTTGAAAATTAGACTACCTAGAGATTTATAAACAACATATTCATTCTACTGCTAAGCAAAGGTTCTAAACATGCATATTCTAGCATTCAAGTTCAACATGTTCATAATTTTGAGGGAAAATAGGGCAAACTAAATTCTTGTGCAAACTAGATGATAAAGTCGAATTATATTCTATTTTTAATAATTTTTACAAACTTGTTAACGTAAAAGCAACACAAAATATCAATTTTAAACAAAAAAAACATAACAAAACACAAAACTGATTCATAAAGTAAATCAAGAAGGTTAGAAGTATCAACTCCTTGAACAAAATTAAGCTTATGAATCTACCCCTTCACAAAACTTTATTGTCCACAGTAAATGAAGAAAGACTATGTTGATGAAGGCAGAGGTGGTGGATACCGCTACCAAAACTGATGCACAAACTCTCAACAGTGTTATTGACATCCAAAACCGTATTGTGTAGTGCCTCAATTTTTCCTTTCATTTGAATCAGGCGAATCTGCTGTATATCCATCCGACTACTCAACTGATTAAAAGGAGCCTCCCATTTAGGTGTAGCTGGAGCATCCATAGGTGTATTTTCTACTGGTGCAGCTTTACCTTCATTAGGCTTATCAGGTTGCTCATCAAGACGAATGTTATTTTCCATTAAATATTCCTTTCGTGTAGACCAATGGCACTGTGGCTTAGGTATCAAAATCTTCATTCTCTTTAGCATAAAATTATCAATGCATGGTGGATTTCCCTCAATTGGATCTCCTATTGTAGGGTGACCAACTGCTTCTGCCAAAATTGTAGCAATCCAGCCAATAAAGATGCTATTGACATTATCGAGCATTTTCTGTAACTCCTTAATTTTGTGTGCGATAATTAATGCCCCATTAATAAAGATGCCATCCACCATACACCGAAGAAGTATGGTTTGTGAAGCATTCACTGCACTTGCATTCTTTAAATTGTTGTAGACACTCCTAGTTAAAAATCTATGAATGATCCTAAGTGCATGATCTCTTAAAGCATGGACCTTGCATCTTCCTCCTCTCCATGGCTCAAGTTGTAGTAGATCTTGAATTTTCTCCCAATTATCCTCAGCAAAAACCTCAGTCAATTCAATAGGAGCATCAGGCAAAAATCCTAAGCATTCAAAAAACTATTTAAAAGTCAATGAATATCCTCTCTTTCTAAACTTGAATCTGACTGTACCTGTATTATCGCTATCCCTTTTAAAATAGCACTCAAATAAGTATAAGAAATCCCATGCCATGTTGGGATAAACCTTAGGTTTTTTATCTATGAACTCTTTCCACCTAATACGTTGAATTAATGGGAGTACCTTATCCTATAAGTTGCCAACAGGAATGTTGAGGAAGAATTGACTCAATTATGGTGGTTAAACATACGTGCAGACACTAAAATAGTCAAATTGATCAACCTTAACTCTGTCCACATAGGATAGAATATGGATCCCCAAAGAACTTGCAATATTAGGATTTTGGTTCTCTTAGGTACCATTGAAAAATAAAATATAAATGTGAGTGTAACATGACAAGCTAAATTCAAAGAACCAAGTAATAAGCAATAAAATACCATGCATTAGGCAAGACTACCCTAAGAAGAAGGGAATGAATAGGTACTCATGTGAAGATGAAATGATGATAGTCATAATAGGAAAAAACTTGAGTGAATATAAAGGGTTATGCGAAAATGCAATGAGAAATGAACCAAAATGAAAGAGAGATAGCCACATATTTTCATTGATAAAGCAATGTAAAGATATGAAAATTAGCATGTACAACAATGAAGAGGTAATAAATCATGAATATCGATCAAAATAATGTCAACAAAAGAGTTATGTATAGGTAAAAATAAAGGTAAAATTTCATTGACACATTTTATCGAGCATGTGGTGTGCACATGTTTGAGAGTCAAATTGAAGATCAAAATGAATTGCTTTTTTCACCTAATTTAACATGAAGCAACTATTGCATGCATATTAGGTATATAACAAGCAATATTGTCAAAACAAATCATAATGAAGTATAAATGGTATGCTGAAATTGACCTAAAAGATGCAAGTACATAAGCTAAAATTTAAGCATAACATGGCATATAATGGCATTTAAACAAAATAAAAGAGATCAAGGTGAGTATGTACTTACTTGAAGGTGAGGAACTCAATAATTTTGTGCACAATTTATGGTGATGAGTGATGTGTGTGATTAGAGTGCAAAAACATGAATGTCCAAGGAAAAGGGAGAAGAAAATGATGTGAAATAGAGAGAGAAATGTAGAGAGGAGAGAGAAAAACTAAAAAAGAAAGAAAAAAGTGGTGGTTGGAGATGAAATATGGTGGTGAGTGGTGGTGTGTGGTCGTGGAGGTGTTTTGGGTGAGGGATGAGTGGGGGCGATTGAACAAAAAGGTAAGAAAAGAAAGAAAAGAATGAAGAGCTTAAAAAAATTTTTTAAAGAAACAAAAGAAAAGGCAGTACCCAAATGCGTGGTCGTGTAAAGTTAGAGGAGGAAATACCCGTGACCGCGCAAATGAAGATCTGCAGTACGCGGGTGCATATGGGACTGGGGGGAAGTTCATGTGGGAGTGCAAGGGGCTACTGCCAGGTAGACCCTAATCATGCAGGCATGGAGGGCATGAAGAGGAATAACACGCGGGCGCACAAAGAGGCTGGGTAGCTGGTGTGGGCGTGTAGGGGAAGGGAAAAAGGCACGCATGGGGTTTCACTGTTGCATTCGAAAAAAACTTTTTCTGATTGAATGAAAATTAAAATTTATTTCCAAAATTCTATTGCTCTTTTATATGTGCCTGTCAAAATTCAAGTTTTTATTTAAAAATTGATTTTTCATTAGTTTAAAAAGCAAATAAACTAGTAGCAATGATCTCAAAACCTTCTAATCCATGCCTGTACTTAATTCATGAATCGAAATTAATAAAACACATAAAAATAAAAAATCCTGAAGAACTTATGAGTTTAAAAGTCCTCAGCTAGACTATCCAAACCGTATTTTAGTAGTCCTGAAGAACTATGGTTGCCTCAACAACCTCATGTTGTCCTATTTTGTATGGTTTGAGCCGATGCCCATTCACTTTGTATTCATAACCATCTCTAGGATTTTGATTGTCACAACACCAAACTCATTACTTGTCAAGATTTGATATGTCTTGAGCCACTGGGATTTTAGCTTTCCCAAAAACAATCGAAGACAATTGTTATATAAAAGCACTAACATACTAGGAACAAAATCTTTTACCTTTAGGCGCTTGTCATGCCAACGTTTGGTCTTTTCTTTGTATAGTGCTGCATTGTAATATGACCATTACCGAATTTCATCAAGTTCACTAAGCTGTAATTTTTTCTTTTCTCCTACACTTCTCAAGTCAAAGTTAAAGAATTTCAGCCTGATAAGCTTTATGCTCTAATTCGACTGGAAGATGACATGCTTTTCTAAACACCATTCTATAAGGAGACATGCCTATAGGGGTTTTAAATGCAGTTCTATAGGCCCATAGAGCCTAATCAAATTTTTGAGATCAATCTTTCCTAGAATTGCTAACTGTCTTTTCTAGAATTGATTTTAGCTCCTTATTAGATACCTCTACTTGTCCATTTGCTTGAGGATGATATGGGGTAGTTATTTTGTGTTTGACTCCGAATCTCCTAAGCAAAGTTTAAAATTGATGGTTGACAAAATGTTTGCCTCCATCACTGATTATATCTCTTGATGCTCCAAACCTAGTAAAAATGTTCATTCTAATAAATTCAAGCATAATTCGGGCATCATAAGTTCTAATAGCTATGGCTTCAATCCATTTACTGACATAATCCACAGCCACTAAAATATAGTCAAAACTAAATAAATTTGGAAATGGTCCCATAAAATCTATACCCTAAACATCAATAATTTCTACTTCGAGCACATTATTCATGGGCATTTCATCTCTTTTAGAAATATTACCAACATGTTGACATTTATCACATATTTCGATAAACGATTTGACATCTTGAAATAAAGTAGGCAAAAAAAAATTTGATTGGAGGACCTTTTGTACTGTGCGATTAGGTCCATGTTGCCCTCCAACTTCTCCTCTATGGCACTGTCGCATCATATCTTCTTGCTCAGTTTTCGGTACACATCATCTAAGAACTTGATTCGAGAAAATCTTGATGAGATATGGATCATCCCAAAGGTAATGCTTGGCATCTATTTGAAGCTTTTTCTTTTGTTGCTAAGTAAAATCTTTAGGAAGATAACCTCCTACAAGAAAATTAGCTATATTAGCGTATCATGGAACTGAATTTTCATAAGTATAGAAAGCACAAATATGTTCATAGGGAAACAAGTCAAAAATTTCTCCCTTTTCGATGCTAGCATGATCAAATCTAGATAGATGGTCAACTACAAAATTTTTAGCTTATTTCTTATCCTTTATCTCAACATCAAATTCTTGCAGTAGTAAAACCTATCAGATAAGCCTCGATTTGGAATCCTTCTTAGCAAAAAGGTGTCTTAAAAATGCATGATCTGAACACACAGTTACTTTGGAACCTGAGAGATAAGATTTGAATTTTTCAAAAGAAAATACTATTGCTAAAATTCTTCTCCGTAGTTGTATAGTTGACTTAAGCTCCGGTGAGTGTATGGCTTGTATAGTAGATGTTATAGAAAATTTTCTCATTTCGTTGTTCTAAGAATGCTCTTACTAGATAATTACTAGCATCACACATAATTTCAAAGGGTAAACTCTAATCCGATGATGTTATGACTGGTGCACTTACTAACTTTTGCTTCAATAAATTAAAAACCTATAAGCACTCAACATCAAAGTTAAATGTAACATCCTTAAGCAATAAATTAGAAAATGGCTTAGCTATTTTACAAAAATCCTTAATAAACCGACGATAAAATCTGGCATGACCAAGGAAACTTCTAATACCTTTAACACTAGTTGGAGGAGGTAATTTTTCTATAACATCAACTTTTGCCTCATCGACTTCAATTCTTTTTTTAGAGATTTTATGCCCTAGGACAATTCATTCTCTAAAAATGAAATAATATTTTTTTCAATTAAGAATAAGGTTTGTCTCTTGACACCTCTTTAAGACCAATTCAAGATTATTTAAACAAGACTCAAAATCACGACCATATAATGTAAAATCATCCATGAAAACTTCCATATATTTTTGATAAAATAATAAAATATGGCTATCATGCATCGTTGAAATGTGGTAGGGGCATTACAAGCACCAAAGGGCATCTTTCTATATGCAAATATTCTATAAGGACATGTGAATGTATTCTTTTCTTGGTCTTCTAGGGCTATAGGTATTTGCATATACCCCGAATATCCATCTAAGAAATAGTAAAATCTATTTCTTGCCAGTCTTTTTAACATTTGGTCAATAAAGGGTAATGAAAAGTGATCTTTTCTAGGCCCTTTTCTTAGGTACACATTGAATTGGACTAACCCAACTACTGTCAGAAATGGGATAAATAATATTTGTATCAAGGAGTTTGAGTACCTCATTTTTCACCACTTCTTGCATTACTGGATTTAGTCTTCTTTGGTGTTGTACCACAGGTTTGAAGTCATTTTCCATAGGTATTAGGTGCATATAATAACTGGGGCTAATACCTTTTAAATCGGATGTTGGCCAATCAATTGCTCCTTTATGCTTTTTAAGTACCTCAATAAGCATCTCTTCTTCCAAACCTGTCAATAAAGATGGAATAATTACTGGTTCTGCATTATCCTTTAAAAATACATATTTCAAATGAGATGAAAATGTTTTAAGTTCAAAATTTTCTTACTTGGGAGGGGACGGTTCATCCTTTATATTTTCATTTTTATTGTACTCTTTTTCCAAATCATGTATCAACTCTTTTTCCTTTGCTTCCAACTCCTTAGTTTTCTTTGGATGTATCAAACATTCTTGAAGCTCATCATTTAGAATGGTTTTTTCTTGCTTTGCTTTGACACACTCTTGAACACTATCAATAAAATAAATGAATTCTTCAAAGTCATATGAGAGATGTTTTAAGACCTTATTCACGTTGAAAATCATTTCTTCTTCATTAAACCTCAAAGTGACCGTTTACCCATGAACATTGATTAAAGCTCTTACCGTGTTCAAAAGTGGTCTTCCTACTATCAATGGCACCTTTCTATGCTCCTCCATATCCATTACTACAAAGTCTACCGAAAATATGAAATTTCTTACTTTTACTAACAAATCCTCAATAATACCCTTTGGTTTCTTCATCGATCTATCCGCCAATTGAAGTGTCATTCGGGTTTCCTTAAGATCACCTAAGTTTAATTTCTTGCAAATTGAATAAGGCATCAAGTTAATACTAGCACCCAAGTCACATAAAGCATGTCCAACAAAATTTTTTCCTAATTCACAAGGCAAGATAAAACTACCAGGATCTTCTAATTTTTCAAAAATTTTGTTCATTAAGATAACACTACAATTACTAGATAATTGAACTATTCCTATGCCTTCTAGCTTATTTTTATTAGTGCAAAGCTCTTTCATGAATTTAGCATATTTAGGTATGTGTAATAAAGTTTTAGCAAATGGTAAATTTATATGTAACTTTTTAAACATGTCTAAAAATCTAGTTAATTGTTCATTTTGCTTTTCTTTTTTAGGTAGACAAGGAAAATGTGACTGAGATTCATCAAGAATAGTGGAAACAAGTTTTTTCTTACCTTTAACCTTCTCAATTGTAGGAGGCACTTTTTTAATATTTTCAGAATTAGAAATACTTACCTCCATTGTTGGTTCTACCATTTGAGATAAATTCTTACCAATATTAGTCTTGTTTAACTCCTTTCCACTTCTTAAGGTGATTGCTTTAGCTTTTTCCTTTGGATTGCGGTCTACATTGGATGAAAATGTTCCTTGAACCCAATTGGATAGTGAGTTAGCAAGTTGCCCCATTTGATTTTCTAGATTCCTAATGGATGCCTCTTGGTTTCTCATCCAAATATCTTGTGATTTCCACCAAGCATCTTGATTAGCCAAGATTGAATATTGGGAGGCCATGAAATTTATAATCATCTCTTCTATGTTTAATTTCTTCTCTTGTGGAGGTGAAGGTTGAGACTTTTAAAATCCCAATGGTTGATGATATGATTGTGATGAGTATGTAGTTAGGTCATGTGTTTGAGCTAAATTTTGATATGGGGGATGGTTATTTGAAGGTTGATTGTGGTTAAAAGGAGGTCTAGGGTGAGGGTTAGAAGTAGATGCTTGATTACCTTCTCGTCATGAAAATTTCGAATGATTTCTCCATCGCAAGTTATAGGTATTGCTATAGGGATTCAAAGCATTCACTTCCTCCACCATTCCTTCACCGTTCTTCATCCCGAATGCTCCTTGAGTTCCTGCATAAGCCTCATAGTCATTAGATAACATGGAAACAATTTTAACTTTAAGTTCATTTATTTCTCTTAAATACTATTTTCTCATTAATTCCATTTGAGCTTTTAACATAGCTATTTCATCTATATTATGAACTCCCCGTTTCCTTTGTGCTACTCTAAAGGTTACCCATTGAGCGTCATTGGTAGCCATCTCATCAAGAAGCAGGAATGCTTCTTCAGGAACTTGATTCATAAAACTACCATTTGCAGCAGCTTCTAATAAAGACCTTGTTGATTGATTAACACCTGCATAGAAAATATGCATTAGTTGATAAACATGAAATTCATAATATGGATAGCTTTTAAAAGTCTCATAAATCTTTTCTATGCTTCATGAAATGGCTCCTCATAAAATTATTGGATGTCATTGATCTATTTTCTAATGAGGGTTGTCTTAGTAGGTGGAAAAAATTTACACAAGAATTTTTCTTACATTTGCTACCAAGAATGAATGGATTGATTAGGTAGCATTTGTAGCCAATCTCTAGCTTTTCTTATTAGGGTAAACGAAAAAAGTTTTAGTATAATTGCTTCAGTTGATACATTTGAAATTTACACAGTATCGCTAACTTCTAAGAACATATCCAAGTGTTGTGCGGGATCCTCTATGTCTGAGACTGAAAATTGGTTTCTTTGTACCATCGTGATGGTAGCAAGTTTAATCTCAAATGGCTGGTGGTGAGAAATCCTAATAGTTTTATGTTCTTCATTCCACCTAAGGATAGCATAGTCCCTAATGGTCCTATGTATAAACCCATTCCCATTCCCTAGAGCTAGATTAGGTATGTCTTGCTCTTCAATCATAGGTGGTGGAGGATCATTCATAGGTGGTTCTATTTCTAGGTCATTCATATTGCCTTTTAGCCTTCTAATCCTATGGAATGTCCTTTCAATCTTAGAATTTACTGGTAAAATGGGATACTTTTTCACCATAAACCAATAACACCTGAAAAAATTAAAAACAAAAATAAGAAAATAAATAAAAAAGAGAAGAAGAACACACAAAAATCCACTTTAAAATCAAGATAAATAAACAAATGCCAATGTGTTCCCCGACAACGATGCCAAAAACTTAACCGGTGTCTAGCAAGCATACTAGATTGGCTAGTAATATAGGGAAATATAATTATGACCCTTTAATATCGAACCCAAGGGAAACCTATGTTTGTGTGAATGATTTGAGTTTTAAAACGAAATTTGTGTGTAGAAGATAGAAAAGAAATCCCAAAAGTTGTGTAGTTAAAGATTGAAAACTAAAAATAGAACTTTAAAACTGAAAATAATAAACTTAAACAATGAAATATTTTAAAATAATTAAATCAAATTTAAAACAAAAGCAAGTAATCAAATGAGGTACAAATCAATATTTAAAAGCAATTTTCACTAAAGGACTATCCATCTTAACCAATATTAGTATGACTCAATTTAGAGAGAAACACAAGTGATTATGAAGAACTTAGATAAATAAAACCAAATAACTTAACTTAAGATTATCATTCTAAGTATTAAAACTCTCTTATTAAGAATAATCCAACACTTGGCATAAAAATCTGAGTTAAATTTCTTAGATGTCTATTGAATCTCTTTTCAAGGGAATTCAACTTTTATCTTTTCTTAGTTACACCTTTATCAACCTTAACTTACCTCAATTAATACAAAATTATCTCTAATGAAGAACATAATCATGCATTAATATAAGTAAACTAACCTAAGAACATGCATATCAATGATTAAACCAAAAGTCAATTATTAACCAATAATTAAACATGTTAAAAACCAAAATTTAACTAAATAATGATAAAACTATGCTTTAAAACTAAGAAATAATCAAAACTTGTATTAAAATTAAACACAAACTAAGTCATAACAATAAAGAGTTAAGGATTCAAGTATCATTTTGCAAAAGTTAAAGAAAACTACTCACTACACATGTTTAAAAACTAAAACAAAGCTTTAAGAAAATAATACTGAACAAAGACAGAAAATAGAAAAACAATGTAAAACTAAAACTATTGAATTCTTCTAGCTCTTGATGATTGATTCTCTGGTGTTTGAGTCTTCTATTTATAGGCAAAATAAGTCATAGAAGTCTTTTAAACTTCCTCAATTGGAATAGGAAAAGAATAAGAAAAGAATTCTTATTGGAAAATCCTTCGACCTATCGGACTTCAAATTGCACGGCTAAGCAAAACACTTCATTGTTACATGCACTGCCATGCATTGTTCCTCTAAGAAGTGCACGACCACTCATCTTCCTTTGGTTTTCCATGCACTACCGTGCATGTCTTCAAATATGGGGAATTGTACGGCCACTTTCTATTTCCTTTTTACTCATGCACCGCCATGCATCATACAAAATGATATGCATGGCCACTCATTCACATGCCTTCCTAATTGCACGACCACTTAAGGTGAGGAACTTTTAAATGCACGACCACTCATCCTTCGCTGCTTTAAGATGCACGACCACTCAAGCACTCTCTGGACTTCACGTATATTTTACTAGCATAAATTTTCCAATTTCACAAATTTGGCCCAAATCTTCTTATCTTTTGCAATAAAGTCATTTTTCTTGCAAATTAACCCTAAAAAATACCAAAACTTGTAATTAACTACTAAAACACAAATGTAAACTTTTAAACTATAAATTAACCAAAATTAAACAAAATTGACTAACTTAAACACTTAAAAACATACCAAAAATATTATATAATTCATACTTATCAAGAGTCCAATATAATACTTCTTTGCAAAAGTTTTTCTTTAATTGCTATGCAGGTGCTTTACAACTCTTAGGAAAGCAGAAACAAAACTCATGTATCCTTGATTCTTACATTTCTTTTTAAACTTTCTATCAAAAATCAAAAGAGCTGTGCAATAAATAATTATGCCAGAATATTTGTATTTCCAAAGAAGAAATAGGATCAGAGAAAAATTGTAACCGAGTGAGGGTTATAAAGGAGCAGCCTGTATGGAGCTTAAGCTTGTGTTGTCTGCCTTTAATGATGTCAATTTAGAATTGAGTTCTTTTATAACATGCCTCAATTCCTCCCTCCAGGACCATTTAGGATCACATAAAGCACATATAGAATTGAGTCAAACAATGAGAGTGCCACCTTTGTATAAAAGAACTTATATATATTGAAAGACCATCATTAACTGTAAATTAAAATTTCACATAACCAAGAATATTTAGAAAAAAAATAGACCAAATAATCTATAAGTACAATCACAATAAATAGGAAGTACACACATATAATACATCAAGTACACACACAGTATATGAAAATTACACACACTGTATATACCAAGTACACATAGTATATACACCAAGTAAACACACTGTATACATCTAGTACACAGTGTATATATAACTAGTATACATGGTGTGTACAGATAGTACACACAGTGTGTACATCACGTACACACCATGTATACATCAAGTACACACGGTGTATACAACATGTACACACGATGTAAATAGTAAGTACACACGGTATATACAACATGTACATATGGTGTATATAATATGTACACATAACTAGAATCATAATTCACGATTAGCAAATGTATACAGTAAAGAAAAATAAAAAATAATTAACTTTTATTTTTTGGAGATTTGGGAATCATAACTTGGTATTTCAATTGCACTAGGATTTCACTTAGTCTTTCTTGTGACCTTTAAGCTGGAACTATCATCTCCACTTTTATTTTTATTAATATTTTTCTTTCCATCTACTTTATTGATGTTGTTAATTATGTGGGAGACACTTCTAGGTCGAGGAGATGTACTTGATCGAGCATCAACCATTTTTCCTGAGATTTAAACTCAATGTGATTTTATCAGGTTTTTGATACATTAAGTACAAACAATGTATGCATGAAGTACACACAATGTATCAATAGGCACCATTAAATCAAATGAAATGGAATTTAGTCATTCAATCTTATAATATTGTTTACATATATACATCTACTCACATTCAATTGGAGGTGTGTATTAACTTAAACATAACCAAAATAAAATCAAGTTCTTCACAAAACCTCAAACACAAATGTACCAGCTTCACTATCAATTTCAAATAAATCTAACACATGCTGGAAAACCATTAAGAAATTAATTACATTGATCAGACAATCTATATACACCAGTATTCATGCAAATGCATTCAATAACACTAAAGCCGAGCAACAATTCATTAAATATATCATGCAAAGTCTGATCTTAAGGTATTACTGTTCAATCAAGATAGGCATTAAAATTTGGGAGCGAAGGTAAGACCAATAAGAACTAATTGGCAATGACTCAAACTCAAGCATTCTGTCAAGCTAAACAACAAGAACAATGCCAAATTCCCAATTAATGTATGCCCAAAACTCAAATCCTACTTGCATAGCCAATAACATCAATAAATTTGCTAATTCTATCAAGTATTGCTTACCCCCTCATGACAATTTACTTCCAATAATAACCAACATAAACAAACCAATTAATTCAAATAATAGGTCAAAAACACTTGGTGAAATATGTGTCCAAATAAAAGGAATAAAAGTCCAACTCTCGTAGCACAAGAAAACGCACCATCATAGAGAAAAACTCTCATTTAGGTATTTTATCAAATAGCTGGCATGCGAGAAATTAGTGTAACAAAAATGCCCAAATTCGTACAAATTGGAATCCAAATATTGAAAATCAAGAAAAAATGAGGAAGAATCAACTGCAAGTTTCCAATACGGTATCAAGATTTTGGACAAAACACTAAAATCGACAGAAGGAAACCTCAAAGCACATACCTGTGAAATGTTCTCCGCCCTCGTATTTCGATCAAAAATCACAATAAAAGAAGAAAAATATATATAACAAATAGCATGAAAGATAAATCCAATTGAGAACAAAAAGCATAGCAATCAACCTTTTATCGGTTGGAGATGAAGAAGAGTGATGTTTTGTCTCGAAATCAATGGAGATTAAGTCACCGGTGATTGGAGAGGCTACAAGTGGCCGCTATCGGAGAGAGAAGAGTGAAAAAATTAGGAAATTGTGAAATAAGAATGAAAAGTAAGAAGTTGTATTTTTTAAAAGATAAGTTGTATTTTTGATATTAAAAATTTAAAAAATTATATTAATGAAAAAATTATGAAAATATTGTATTTTTTGTTATTTTTATTATTTTTCTGTATATTTTTGTAAAAAGGCCAACAAGAAAATACATTTCATATTTGCACTTTTTTTATTTTTCATTTTCTTAAATACTATTTTCAAAATTTTTTATTTTATAATTATCAGTTTTTAAATTTTTAGTTTCAAAAATACCCTATCCCGGTTTTGATAAGGCTATTCACTTCTTTTTGTTCTGCTTGAAAAAATAGGATCATGAGTTTTCATGATCTCTGGCAGCCTCTGTGGATGATACAATGATGGTTGGTCTGCTTATGAAGTGAAGCAGCATAATCGGGCCATTACGCTATGATATTAACAGTAGAGAATGGTGAGTGTTCAGCCCAACTTGGTGAAGATTTTCGGTAACTGGAAGCTTCGAGGGTGAAGGTGGCTTAGTTTTGTTGGTGACTGGAGAGGGAAAAGCCACCCATTTGAGAAGAAAAAATACAAAGATGATGAGGGTAAAAATTGAGACATAAAAAAGGATCCAATAGGATTTTGATTATGCTCAACATTTCTTGAAAATGCAGAACTAGATTGAAAGAGGAGCTTGTTCTTTTTGCATTCTATGCATTGTATTTCGTGGCTCATATGCCTATTCAATCAGGCTTTTATAATGCACTTACACTAAAAATAAGATAAATAAATAAAAAAAATATTTATTGCTTTCGTCCTCGTCATCTCTCACTCATTTTATTCTAATATATAGTTTATTGTCTGGATTTTAGGAAGTTCATCAAAGAGATTAACATCTAATAGGGGACACTGGAAAATGTGAAATAATAGTTTGGCTAGATAACATGAGATGCTGTAACAGAGAACATAAACAATCTGAAAACCTGGTCTATATAGGAAACATAGATCAAGGAGAAGAAAAGTCATTAATTTCAACCCCAGAATAATAAATTTTTAGGAGAAGAAAAGTCAATTTAGTATTATTAAATTGAATTATGGAATAGTTTGGAATCCTGCACCTGTTTTACTAAGCGTAGCACCAATTATAAACAAGTTATTTTAATTTTTTTATACTGAAATTTAATTATTAAATAGTTGATAATATTATGAGCTCATCATTCAAAAATTTCAATTCCTTATCTATAATTCACTTATTCATATTTATTTTTTTTAATCAAATACACCACAATATTATGCATTGTAAATTTTTGAATAATTATTAAATAGCATTCAGTTTATTTTTTTCACAAAACATAATAAGCTGTGTTTTCTTTTAATATACAACAAAATAAATAGTGTTTTCAAATTTTTTATAAACTCTCATACAATGTATTGAATTTCCATAAAAAGATAATAAATTGTATTTTCTTTTCACAGAACTCAATAAAGTATATTATCTTTTGATAAAAATAATACAGTGTATTAAACTTTATAAAAATAAAATACAGTATATTAATTTTTGAAAACGAATTAAATAGTTTATTAGCTTTCATGCAAACTAAATACGGTATATTAAATTTTATAAAAACTAAAATACAATAAATTTACTTTTATATATAAATAAATATAGTATATTTTTTTGACAAAAATTAATATACTGTATTTTTTTATAAAATGAAATAATTGTAATTTTTTTCATGTGCATAAAAATAAATAGTTTTTTCAATTTTTTATAAACTCTTATGCAGTATATTAAATTTCTATCAAAAGATAGTACATTATATTTTCTTTTCACAAAACTCAATATAGTGTATTAAATTTTTAAAAAATAAAGTATAGTGTATTAAATTTTGAACCTGAATCAAATACAGTTTATTAGCTTTTATACAAATTAAATACACTGTATTAAATTTTATAAAAATTAAAATATAGTGTGTGACGTGTGCCAGAGCCTCGCTCACTTTCGGGTTCGTTCTTTGAGGTCTGCTTTTAGGGCCTGAGACTAGAGGAGGCTCACCAACTTATAAATTGGCCACTTTGCAATAAAAATGGATCAAATCTAAATTATTATTGGTGGTCAACCCATGAAAGTATCTACTAATGGGTCTAAAAAGGTATATGTCATGGAGTCACCACCCCGATAGAATGTCGAAAAATAAATCTAGACCTTTTGATGCCCAAACAAAGATTGGTGTTCGGAACATCACTCTTATTAGATATTTTGGTTAGGTATTATTTTATAATGGAGTCTTAGAATTAATCCCCTCTCTTCTCTCACACAATGTAAGAGATATAATTTAAGTAAACATCTCATTCAAATAGAAAGCAGCAAATAAATGCTTAAAGTAAAATCCTATATAAAATTATTACAAAGGAAAATCGTCTCACAACAATGAAGCAAATATTAATATACATACATAAAATGGGGTATTGGTTAGATTTGGAAGCATTGGCTTCCTCATGCATATTTATAAAATCACAAATTTATTTTGTGTGAATTTGGACTAGAAAAACTGGGCATTGGTCTATATTTTGGAAGAAAAGCCAATTGGTTTAATAGAAAATATTTTAATGTCTTTTATTTTATTGTGCTCAAAAATCCTTTTATACTAGCTATTACATCTCCGAAAAAATACATCAAAGATAAAATAACATATAATGGCAAAAATTAAATAAATAAACAAAATTGTAATAAATAAATAAAATAAATGGGATGACCAAAGAGTGAGAGAGGTGACCAATTTGGGAGCACTACTTCCCATTCAAAAAATCACAAACCCTCCAAAGCCATAAAAGTATCGATTACTCGAAAAGTCACAAAAAAAACAAATGAATTAGTATTCACAAATAACATGGTAAAATAATTAGAGATTTGATTATACAAAAACGATTTTAAGTACAAACTCAAATCATACAGCTTTGAAACCACATGAAATAATATATAAATATGATAAAAAGGAGTACAATACATAAAAATACATAAAATATGCCAAAAATACCTTAAAATACACTCACAGACTTCCAAAATAGGCAAGGGATGGCCACAAGGGGAACGAGGGACAGGACGAGAAGAAAGGACAGAGATGTCCAGTCCATTAAATGAGGGACAACCATCCATCATCTCTTTTTCCCATCTATCACCTCCAGATAGAACTAGAATATTTTATGTGTTATCCAAAAAATCATACAAAAAATATTCCTAGCTTCAAACATACATTTATATGATCTAAATCATGCCAAAAACATGTTATAACAATGAATCACACATAAAATATATAAAAAGCATGCATTTGCTAAATTAAAAGAACTAAAATTAAAGCTTTACATATACAACAATAGAGGAAATCAACATTAAAATATACCCTATCATGCCTAGCAGTTCCAAAACATCTCACACCTCACTTAAGCTTACATATCAATCAATTATAATAATTAAAACATAGCAACGTACATTAAAGAGTCTAATGATCATGCCAATTGAATTCTAGAGAGAGAAAGTGGGAGAAGAGCATAGAATAGTAGCCGCAGGAGATATTCTGACTCTATAATTATAAAAGTCTATATCTTTACTCCGATTCATTATTGTTATTCTCAAAACAAAATTTGAAATTCATTTATGTGGTGTGTGTGTTTCAACAATCATTGCTAGAACATAATGTTTAGAGAGTGAAAGAAATTAATTATTCTTCTTTAATGGTGGTTCTCAAAAAATGATTCCTCTCTTAAGAAAATTCTCGATTTTAGCTTTTATACTTGAGGAAGAATTTGATTTGAAATCCGACTCAAATCTCCCCAAATTAGAGATAAAATCCCCCAATTCTGGAAGAAATCCAATCAAATCAAAATTGCCCCTTTCAAAATCCAAAAAAAAGAGGGAATATTGAGTTTCGAGCTAGAGATGGGCATCCCTCAATGAGGGGCTATCATCCCTCATCACTAAATTCTAAATTTCCTAAAATATCCCTGATTTAGATTGCACAGGAGAGAGGGGCACATAGACAAGCATTCTTCAGGTGACAGACGGCCATCGAAAGTCCAAAACAAAGTTTTTATTCATATTTTGTTAAAATACTTGAAAATATTTGAAGATACATAGAAAATCATAAAATTTTTTGAAAGAAAGCGAGAAATGTGATTGTAGGGGCTTCGAGATTCGAACCTCGCTATCAGTAATATAGTATTTTTCATCATCGAGTAATCCTAATCTAGGCTACGTCGGGTCACGATATCTACACAGTGTATTTACTTTTTTAAGTAAATAAATATAATGTATTTTCTTTTGACAAAAATTAATATACTGTATTTTCTTTTCACAAAATACATTAAATTGTATTTTCTTTTCATTTACATCAAAATAAATAATTTTTTCAATTTTTTTTTATAAACTCTCATATAGTTTATTGAATTTCTATCAAAAGATAATACACTATATTTTATTTCCATAAAACTCAACATAGTGTATTATTTTTTGATAAAACTCAATATAGTGCATTAAACTTTAAAAAAAAATACAGTGCATTAATTTTTGAATCTAAACTAAATACAATTTATTAGCTTTCATACAAACTAAAAATACCGTATTAAATTTTACGAAAATTAAAATATAGTGTATTTTCTCTTATACGTAAATAAATACATTGTATTTTCTTTTATCAAAACTCAATACAATATATTTAGTTTAATTGTATTGAATTTTTTTAAGCTCAAGTTTTAATTTCTTGAACACTGGGAACCATAATGCTATTAGTAGCTAGAAAGAAGGGAGGAATATCAATAGAACACCACAATTATTGACTTCTAGATGTCCCTGTGTATGTAGTTTGTAGTTACTTTTATTTTTTCCCTTTCAATTCAAACAATTTAAATGAAGTATTCTATTAGAAGAGAGAAATAAATTCTAAATAATAAGAGAAGTTGACCGTTATATTTAAGTTTTGACATTGGACATGTCTACATACATGTATCATGAATTTTACAAATAAATAAAATGAGCCGCCTTTTGGCTTTTGCTAATAACATAATTCATGTTTAAGTTTGGATACCAGCTGCCAATTTTTCTCTCAATAAATTCCTTAAGATTTTGCCTGATATTGCTTTTGGAATTGTTTCTATGAAGAATACACAATTTATTCTCTTGTAAAACACCACCTGCATCATTTACCAATGCAATCATCATCAGCTCTAACTCATATATAATAAATGTCAAAAAAAGGAAGAATGCTTAAAATGCATACTTGTTTGGAAATATAATGCTTAATTTCATCCTCAGTAATTTAAGACTTCTCTGATTTAACAACAAATGCAACTGGTACTTTTCCAGCATCTTCATCTTTCTTTTTAAAGATTAAAATGTAAATTACCATATTAAGCTATATTATCTGATTCTTTTTTTTTCTTTTAAATATTGTTCTCTTGAAAGAGGAATAGAGAGAAGGGGAGGGGTGTGGGTGAGAGAATATACTTCAAGTATACATGCATGGACTCTCTCTGAATGATTAGGTATCATCATCATTAATGTTAGACACTAAATAAAATGAATAAAAACACTGAATGTTTAACAAACAAAATCTAAAACCATATTTAGAACAAATTCGCATGAATTAAAGAGAAATGAACCAATTTTTCACCTCAGAATTACTAATTTGGTACCGAACCACCAACATAGTGTGAAAAAAATAGTAGCCCAAAGACAACAACAACCCTCATAGAATAAAATATAATCAAATTGATAAGCACCACCAAAGCCAAATTTAGACCCAACAGTAGCCTTAATTCATCAGCCTTAGGAAAAGTTCTCTCTATCTTCTTTATTTTATGAAACAGAAAAAAATTTGCTATAAAAAATTTAAAACAGCCTTAATTCATTAGACTTAATTTGAGCTCATTCAAATTCTATATTATTATACAATTACTACAATAGGAAGTTTCAATATGTCAAAACTAGAAGCTAAAACTCAGAATATAACATTTACCTTTCAAGTTCTTATATTTGTGATAACTATGATAAATATATTTGTGATAACTATGGCAAATACATTCCTAAAGGCCCAACCAAGCTGGCCCAATAACGTTCGGTAGGGCCCAAACCCAATAGCAAAAAAGGTAAAGCGTGATCTAGAAGACAGCTCAGGAAACCGTGATGTCCGATCGGACTGATGGGATAGCATGTCCTGTCAGCCCATTGACACAAGCCAATTCCCATACTCTCCACCTACTTCTTGTCACGTCGCCGCTCACCTACTCTGACTGTTGGTTACCACTCCCTAAGGTACTCAAGTACCCCTCTAAAGAACTCCTATAAATCGCCTAAAATATGATGGCTCTAGGTATTGGACATTTGAGACTCTCTATCTCTCTAAGTATTCCCTCTCGAAAGTTACTAACTTAAGCTTTGGAGTGCTAACGCCTAGGTCAGATTGGGCACTCCTTTTATAGGTCCAGCCATCCGACCGGCCCTTCAACTGCCAGCTCTCCCTTTTACAGATAAACCATTTTGTGTTTTATCATTTGGTGCTTTCGTTGAGAGGCATGACAGATTCAAGGTCCTACGAACGTGTAGCTCATGCAGAGTGTAATCGCAAAAACCAGGATAGATCCGAACCCTCAAGGCTAAGAGAGAGACCTCTCAGATCACCGGTCGAAGATGACCTCTTCCTAAATCTCGATAATGTGGTTGTACGACAGCCGGAGAATGCCCCTATTACTATAGGAGACATGCGTGCTGTACTTGGTCACCTCATTGAGAGTGTGTTCCGAGCCTTAGAGATGGGAAGAATGCCCAGGACTTCCAAAAGTGGTCGGGAAATGATTTTAATGGCCGAAGACTTTGAAAGAAGGAGGAATAGGGGGATTTCCTTCAGAGAGCAAAACACTCAAGATGGAAGGAGTGCATGTGCCAGAATCATGAATAAATATGATAAAGGGAAGGAAACAATGTTCTCGTGCATAGATGCCCCTCATATCCCTAATAGATCATACGCCTCATCCTTTGGTGAGCAAGGAGGGCATGCGCCCAGTCAAAATTGCTTCCAGAGGACAAAAGAAGAGTTCATTCCTGCAATAATGAGTAGGGAGGATGAATGGTTTAAATGAAAACTGGAAAAGTTTGGATTGGCGGAGCCAGTGAAAGGGATGTCTAAGGGAAACGCTTGCAATAGCACCTCCTCTTTTTGCAGGGAAATCATGGAGTCTGAGCCACCTCCCCGATGGAGAGATGTGATAATGGACAAATATACAAGTAAAACTGATCCTGCCATTCACTTTGTGGAATTTTTAACTATAGTACAGGTTTACATCTTCGATGAAAGGATTGCCTGTAGAGTTTTTCCAACTACCTTAGGAGGAGATGCCTTGAAATGGTTCCTCGAACTCCCTCATGCATCAATCACCTCATTCAGGAAACTAAAAGAATTGTTCATGACACGATTCCATGTGCAAACATGCACATCAAAGTTGGTCAGTGGCCTGTGCAACCTTTACTAAAGAACCGACGAAAGTCTCAGAGATTACATCATTCGCTTCCAAGCCGTAATATCAGAAATAGGGGACTTAAGTGTGGAACTGGCATCAAATGCCCTTGAAAAAGGCATCACGGATCGTCCATTCGCCGAATCACTAACAACTAGGCCACCAGGTAGTTTTCTCGACCTAATGAATAAAATCAGGCGACGCGTCCAGTTATATGACGCTCTCAAATCCAACAGGATTGGGAAAACTAATGTTATGGATAGACTTCGATATCTAGACGGACGACCATTCAGTAAAACCCCCACATTCGATCGAGTAGAAGGGAAGCTTAAGTGGTCTGTCTTTTTGAGGATCACGAAAAGGGGAAATATGGACGAATGGAGCAAACCTGATCGCCGCAATGATTGGTTGGCTGGGACCTCCACTCTTCTTAGTGCCGATTCCTCCCAAACGCCAATGGACAACAAGAGAAAACATGGGAAAACTAACCGACCTAAAATGACCAAATAGGAGGAGAAATAGTGGAGGCCACGACAAAAGTCATGAGCTATGTCATGAAGTTGGATGCTCGAGCCATTGAACGAGAAAGTTCCTGTAAGTTGTCCAACCATGGAAAAGAGGCGACTGGTTCAAATAGTGGCAAAATCAGGTGCAATTGTTACAATTTAAGTTCTTAAAAGGGCGTCTGTACTAAATTTAAATGTTCTCTTATTCCCCTGTAATAAGCGCTGGAATACCAGTCTATCTTAATATTTTTTTTTCTATTTAAAGATCTATTTTCCAGAGACAGCATTAAAAAAACACTATCAAGAGTTTTTGGATCGGGTCATTTTGCCATCGGGAGCTCGAGATGAAGGCCTCATAGACCCACAAACCTTACCCTGATCGGTTGATGAATAAGTAATCACTCTTGGTTGAAGATGATACTTATCAGAAATCATTCTGTAAGTTTGAAATTTCATATAAATGCTTGAATGGCACAACTCCATCACTAGGCTCGATGTGCATCACGAGCGCAAAATATGAAAACTCCCCTTTATCCTAAGTTCTTCAGCTAGGTTCGATATCATTTTTGAACCAAGAGTGCAAGATGCCTCTATTCGATCTCCATTGACTTGTTCGCTAGGTTCAACGTCTATCACTACAAGAAAATTCTCAAATACCGACGAAAAATTTTTCGTAGGCAATTACCGACGGAAAAATGTTTTCTGTAGGAAAAAATGTCTGAAAATATGTATTTTGCGACGAAAAAATAATTCCGTCGTAATTAATGGAGGGAAATTTGCCGCCCAAATTTACCGATGAAAATTAGCGACAGATTTGTAAAAATCCGTCGTAAACTTGGCGCTAGTATTTCGCGGCAAAAATTTCTCACGAAATTTACCGACGGAATTCATTTCTGTAGGTAAAGGATTCCGTCGGGAAATTTCCTACGAAAATAATTTTTTCGTAGTTAAATTACCGACGAAAATTTTTCCGTCGGGAAATTCCCTACGGAATTAATTTTTCGTAGGTAAATTACCTACGAAATTTTGTTTCCGTAGGGAAATTACCAACAGAATAATTTTCCGTCATTAATTTACCTACGGAATCCTATTTTCGTCGGGAATTTTCATAGGGAATTTCCCTACGGAAATACGATTTCGTAGGTAAATTACCTACGAAATTATTCCATTGGTAATAAGTACATAATAATAATAATTGAAAACACATTTTTATTCTAGAAATAATAATAATAATAATAATAATAATAATAATAATAATAATAATAATAATAATAATAATAATAATAATAATAATAAAGTGACTAATTAATTATGTATGTTAATTAGAATTAATATTTATTAATAATCACACTTGTTGTTTATTGAGTAATTATTTATAAACATTTTTTAATAATAAGCCATAAAGAAAAATGTTTACATTTAATAAATTTAATTTTTTTATTATTTTCTAATTTTGTGTTTCTCTAAATTTTCAGTTTATTTTGTGTTTTTGTTTCAATAAAATGAAATGTTCTATAAAGAAAAAAAAAGTTCCTAAAGTAACTTATGACATTTTGTGTTAAAATAATTATTAATGGAGTGTTTTTTTAAATTATTTAGCAAAAAAACAAGGATATGCAGTCATGCAGGTAAGTTTTATACAATGATTATTCTCAGACAATAATTAAGTGACAAAACAATAGTTCTAATATTGAAGTAATTAATAGTTTGATTAATACAATTAACATTATATATTATAGCCTAAACAAGATTACGTTTAAATTAAATTTTCTGCCTACATCATTTCCTATCTTGGATGTGTTAAACTGACTAGACATGCATCCCATCAAGTGGGCAATTAATATTCTTTTTTGAAAAAAAAATTACTAAATCTTTCCTATTTTTATTAATTAATTCTTGGTGAATATTTTTTTCCCAATTAATTTAATGAAATTAAAAAAAAGAGGTTTGCCTTCTGGAGTTCTTCGATGAGCTCTTTCATCCGAAGAGAATATGAAAGCTTGTACAGGTGTCTAGATGTATTGCATTGAATCTATTATTAGACTGTTAATATTAAGATAAATTTAAATGGATTAGATTATTAATATTGAATAACAGTTTATATTAAATATATCACATTGGATAATTATAAAAAATTTATGATATCGACATTAACAAATGTAAACATTTTTCTTTATGGAAAATCCTCCGAAATGGCCATTTTGCAAAATAAATAATTATTTTACGGATTAATATAATAGATACAGATATTATAGATTAGAAAGGAGATGATTTGAAATTTAAAGTTTACTTAATTTCTCCATCAAAATGTGGGGTTAGTGGAAGTCAAGGGTGCAGATTAATGGCAATCTGGTAGGGATAGGTACTGGATCAAGACCCAGATAACAGGGTAAATTATATATTTAGCCCTGAGAAGGGCAAAAGTCTGGCGAAAAAATCCACGTTCCCACTTTAATTCAAACCCAAAAGCACAAGCCAACAAATTCCCGGGGAGAGCAAAAACCATCTTCAATACCTGACATTATCGAAGAAAAAATTAGAGCGACAGAGAAATCTCCCTACCTCATCGGTGTCAGTGATGGAAGCCTCATCGAAAGATGAATCCGGCAGTGACGGCGAGGTATCAAGCGGTGACGCTCCTCCTTCCAGTTCCGGCCTCTTCATCGAGGGCGAGCGGGTCTTGGCTTATCATGGTCCTCACATCTACGAGGCTAAGGCATTTCTTTCTCTCTTTCTCTTTTTGGGTTTATCTGCAGTTTATGAGCCCATAATTTGAGCTCTTTTTCTGTTTCTTGATTAACTACTGGTTTTCTTTATTTGAATTTTGCTGTTTTGTTGGGCTTTATGAACTGTGATTTGTACAGTTGCTCAGAAGTCCGACGTAGTAACGGTACTAGGGTCATATATTGAGTTAAGTCAGTCTCATTTAAGGTCGTGGACAACTGGTTGTGAATTAGGGTTTATGGAGATTGAAATTTTGATGCTATTTCCATAACTAGTATGCTATCCTTCAACTGAGACTCTTTGATTTTAGGCTACATATTGCTTTCGCATTTGTGCAAATTGTCTTGTATGTTGTCTTTGAGTTCACAATTTGTATCATTTATTTGTTTGTTCCGCTTAATGAAATTATGAATTTTTTTTTCTCTTTATGAAAAAAGGTCACTGGGAAATCAAGTATTCAGTTCTAAGGTTCTCTGAAATTTAAAATTATTTGGTTTCCATGGATGCAATGCAATATCATCTGGGTTTATAAAAACCTGTCCACATGTATTCCATTTCTATTTAATTTTTTTGCAAATGCTTTCTGTTAATTGTGCTAAAACAGCATGCTGATAATCTATTGTATTAACTTTCTGTCTTGTTCTACATCTTTCTATTACTAGGTTCAAAAAGCTGAGCTCCGAAAAAAGGAATGGAGATATTTTGTTCATTACCTTGTAAGCTACTCTCCTGTGCTTCCCTTCTTGTGCCAATGACTCTTTTTATAAGGTTCTATTTAGGATTGTCTATGCAGTACCAGTGCTAAGAGACATCATGGAAAAACAGTGTTGCGTGCCAAAATTGCTAAATTTATTGGTTGATTATACTACAACCGTGTAAGCCTATTAAATGATTTTAATTTGCTGTTTTACAGGGTTGGAATAAAAAGTGAGTATGCAATCTACTCTATTTCCTCGCTAAGCTTGTTGCACTGCCTGAGGTTTTTGAACACTATGATGGGCAGAGAGCAGGATTAAAGATATCAATTCTATATGTTTTTCTTACTTTCATCCAAATTTGCATGATCTCAACTTTTAGGTATTCAAATTAATCATTTAACTGATGTGATTTGACTATCTAGAATGTTGCAGTTTCAAATGTTTTGATGTTTGCATGCTTATTATTTTATAAACTAATAGCATGCCTGTTGATGCATTAGTTTAATTTTATCTCTTAATTTTGTGCTTGCCCAGGATTATAATAAGGATTTTATATGTTAAATCTTTCATTTTAAAATTCCATGGAGAAATCCTTAGCATGTAACTTGTCCAGTGGTTCATCACCATCATTTCTTGGATAATGAAGTGTTTTTAGGACAATGAACTTTTGCTTTTCTTATAGAGTATTGTTTCTTTCTGCAGGGGCAAAAGGAAAGAAGCGCAAAAGTGACTCAGGAATTGAGGTCAGTTTTGTGTTTTTCTTTTCCCAACTTATGTCTTGCTTATGCTGATTTTCATGTTTGATTTTTATTTTCTTTTTTCTTGGATGCTATGGCTTTTGTATGCCAGATGATTGTCCCTATCTTTCAATCCCATCCTTATAGACCTGACTTTTTTTTTCTTTATTTTATTTTATTTTTTTTGTAACTACATTCACTGTGAATAGAATAGTAAATGAAAGAAAAAAAACACATACACAAATGAATATCTCCTTTGAAGTTCTGATTGATTTTTTTGTTAAATCTATTATTTTGTGTGTATGTTGATGTGGTTATTTAAAAGGATAATTTGTCTGCTGACAAGCTTGTCAAGATCCAAATTCCATCGACATTAAAGAAGCAACTTGTGGATGATTGGGAATTTGTCACCCAGCAGGATAAGGTATGCTTATATATCTGTTCTTTTTTATTTTTAAAACAAATCTTTTCATCTCCAATTATTTGTTATGAAGGTTGATATTTATGGTTTATTGGCTATTTGGGGAGCTTAAATACAACACAGAATGGGGTAAAAAGTCCTCGTTAATTTCATAATTATTTACATTCAAAAACTTTCGTGTTATTTGTGAAACAATGTATTGTTATCTGCTTGTGGTCACGTGGCATTGACAAACAGCTACTTTTGTCGTTTTAATTTACTAAGCATTCATGTTTTGATCAGTGTTCTTGGATTGCTGAATTTTCTCTATTCTTTTGCAGATCCATCGTTGGTTTTGCCAGCCTTAGTTCACCTTATTAGCTCATCAGATGGAGGAGTGCAGTCATATGCTTGTTCTGCCTTTATTGCATTACTCAAATATCATAACCAGAAACCTGAAGTTATATGCATGCTGCTTGATTGCCTCAGGTATTTAACTCTACCCTCTATATCATCAATGCACTTCATTACTTCATCAGAAATAAGATAAAATGGTTTATTCCTTTCATTTAAGTTGTTCAAATGAACTGATTCTTGATTATAATAAGTTACACTTTACCATTACTGATCCTTTTCTCCCTTCTTCTTACAGCAATACCGGTGATCTAAGTAAAGGTGTGACTTTTTCTATATTGATATTGCAATATGGCAGATCAAATTGTGAAAACCATTTTTTATGACTAAGGGGCTGTTTGGTTTGGAGGTTCGAGGTAGCTGATAACCTTTTCATGTCTATTAGTTGTTTCAAAGGTGTTTGGTAATATTTTTTAATTGGATATGGTAGCTGATTTTTATCTCAATCAGCTAATTTCTTAAAAGCTCCATGTTGGATCATTTTCTCTTAGCTAATGATTGATTGAATTTACTTTTTATTTAAGCTATAGTATCATTTTATTAATTATAAATTTCTCAATTTCTCACATTGGTACCTTTCTTATATATACAAACTACGATAATAAATATTAAAATTTTATAAATAATGATAACAAAACTTAAGTTATTTTGGGCCATTTTAGTCACAAACATACAAATAAAGATATTCATTTAATTTTCTTAATGGAGGGAAATTTCAATTGCCTGCTAATAAAAATATTTTCTTAAAAATATATAATAGTTTAAGTAACGGAATGGTGACGGTTAATTTCGTCGTAAATTTTTCAGCAATTGGCAAATTTACCGACGGAAATATACTTACCGTAGTTAAATTTGCCTACGGATTTTATAATTCCGTCGGTAAAATTGTCGACGAACAATATAATTCCGTTGGAAATTTGCCTACGAAATAATTATTTCCGTCGGTAAAATTGCCGACGGTTAATATAATTCCATCGGTAATTTTACCGACGGAAGATATTTTCGTCGGCAAAAGTGCCTACAACCGGATCTCCTTTGCCATTTTCCGTCGCTAAATTCCATCGGCAATGTTATTTCCCTACCGAAATTCACTCAATTTCGTCGGGAATTTCCGTCGGTAAAGTGAATTTTTCTTGTAGTGTATCCTAAAGTTAAAATGCGAAATCCGTAATTATGATCAGCATTACCATCTTATTTCCGACCGAAAAAAGAATATCCCGATTCAAATAGGTAACTCCCTGCAAGCAGACTGCTCCCTCGACCTTTTAGGGTCAAAACTTTCTGTTGGCACAACTTATCTGTTAGGCTTAATGGTTATCTCGACCCCGAGAGGTGAAGTGCGCCTGCACCCATTTAATTTCTATCAATTAATTTGCTAGACTCAACGCCTATCCTGAGTCTAAGATGTAAAAGTTGACAGCTGAGTTAACTAGCTCTCTCGAACAAATATCTGATCAAAAAAATGCTAAAGATTGAAATGTCAGTCGCTGCACCTGATGTAATAAATCTGAGTCATAATGCTTGAAAAGCATATTGAAGTTCAGTGAGTATTTTTTCTTAGTCGATTTCATACATTCTCCATGGATTCAAATGACAGGAAGATTCAATATTATATATGAATAATTCTTACAAAGCAGGGGCAAAATCATTACAGCAAAAAGCTACGCTCCTATGTTTACTATGTCCACATTAGAAGAAGGCCCCACAGTAGCTTTAATAGGAGACTTGAGAGATTTCCCTGTTTCTTTGGGAGCATTCTCTGTCAGCAAGAAAGTTACAGTCTCAGCACTAATCTCCACACCGGCGTTTGGTCAATGTGCAGGGTCTTAAGGTCCTCCGTGATCGTCATTGCTATAAGGAGGATCGAGGAAAATACCCGAGTCCTTCATCCGATTAAGATTGGTCTCAGGAAAATGCCTGTTGGCCTCATAATTTAGTCTCTCTTAGCCATCACATCCACAGCTTCTTCACCAAAATAAATGGTCAGTAGTAGCGTTGGGGTTCAGGTCCCTGACCGGATTGTCTAAAAGACCGACCGGCTATTCGATTTTTTAAACCTTTCAGAGATAATGGTTAAAATGAACAGACAAGGCTTATCAGATTCAAGTCAATTTGAAAGCTCCCGCTAAAAAAAAATCCCTCAACGTAGTTAATTTGATGCTAAAAAAGACAGGTATAGGCATGGGAAATGCCGAAAAAGGAAAGCTCATGCCAAATTCAAAAGGCCCCCTTTGAAACCTCTAGAATACTTATAAACTCAGAAACCTTGAAGGGTTTGATTTTCCTAGAAGAAGGAATGTTGAAATACTGAGTATAATCACATAGGAATTGACACTCAACAAAGAGAGTATTCCCTGTTTCTTCTCCATCTTTGGAAAAAAGGTAAGTTTTCATTTATTTGTTTTTAGATTTTGTTTTTTGTTTTCCATTTGCAGGTAGTTTGTCTTACTCCAGTTAATAGATGTTGGCTGATCAGTCCCTATTACTAGGTCTGACATAGTCGAAAATACGAAAAGCTTTACTCCAATTTGAATTCCTTTATTTGGTTCGATATTGCTCCAAACCAAAAATGCAAGACATTTCTCATTTGATCTCCACCAATATTTTCACTAGGTTCGATGTCTATCCCGAACCAAAAATGCGAAACTCTACAAGTAAATGCAAAAAAGTCACTAATTGGCCAAAATATCCTTTAGTAGATAATCTCTATAAAGCCGCTGATTGGCCAAAATATCCTTTAGTGTATAATCTCCATAAAGCCACTGATTGGCCAAAATATCCTTTAGTGGATAATCTCCATAAAGACACTGACTGTCCAAAATATCCTTTAGTGGATAATCTTCATAAAGCTACTGATTGGTTGAAATATCTCCTAGTCAATAATCTCCATAAAGCGATTGATTTTCGCAAAGTCCGAACGGATCCCTCACCATTGAGTATTAGAGACAAAGGCTCCAGCGCCCAAATACTTCCAACTCGATCAATGAGTGGGAGATCTGTCATAAAAATAAAGACTTAATTTCGATCGATGATGCATCCCGATCGATGAATCAATATGGTACAATTTATCTATTAGGCTTAACGAGGCCTCAAATGGTAAAGTTGAAGTCGATTCATTCAAGTTCCCTGATAGGCTCGATGTTCATGCTAAGCCCAAGACAATGAGATATAGAAAAATTCATTTGTCATGCATGATCCTCTGACTAATATCCGACTGGATAAAAATTCAATTAAGTTAAAGATTGAAGAGTTTCCTATTGTGCTTAAGGTAATAAATCTAAATCCGGTCGGACTAATCGAACATCGATCCCAAAATGGTCGTGCGTTGCAATGTTTGAAAAACACTTTAAAATTTAGGAAGTATTCTCCTTAGTCAAATTTTTCACATTCTCCATGATTGATTGCATGCATTCTTCATGGTTGATAGCGTTTGTTTTTCTTAACTATTATCATGTAAAAATTTTGTCCAAAATCAACATCGTAGTATGAAGGTACAATTGAAAGGCAAATCGGCTTTTACATATATAGAGAGTTCTTACAAATTAACAAAGCGAAGGAGAAAGCCATTACATAAGATAAACTATTACAAAAATACCTATGATTCCATGACCGTAATAGCTCTTGCCTCTGTGCTGATCGGCACCTTTTCGACAGAAAGCAGCTATGCCATAAAGGCACAGACTCAACCTGGATCATCATAAGGTCAGAGTGCCATTGCAATGATTAATGTTTGTTTGGGACAACACCCCAGGAACAAAACAGACAATATTTTTGAAATCGTGACCTGATTCCTCACCATCGGGCATGTAAGATGATGGCACCGATGCCCAACGACCTCCTACCCAACCAATCAGAGGTTAAAGTTTGATGACAATATGAATCTTGGGAAGATACTGAGCAAAATCAGACGTGTCGATAGCCTTGATGATGATGGTTTTCTTTACATTGATGCTAATTTGCAGAGCAACGATATAGCAATTGGAAAATGCACAGAATTTGGCCAAGGTCATAGTATAAAATTGAGGCACGCTGAAAGTGGCATGGTCCAGAAAGTTGTTGTGATTTCCAATAGCAAGGGAAAAGCTTATGTTAAATTGTCTCTGCAACTATGTCTGCAAATGGCCTATGAGCGGCTTACTGTTCTCACATCTAAGCATCCCTTCATTCATCACCATGGACTTTTAGTTTAGAACATACACTTGATACAAATGAAATTGATATAGGTACTGTAGTAAAAGACATACTACATGGGCTGTAAGCACCCAACTGCACATCTTATCTGGAGATTTTAGATCTTACATCAAAACTACAGGTTTATCCATTCCCCTCTTTCCTTTGCTTTCATTTGTTTGTGTGGGATGGAAGGGTAATGTTTATACTCTGAAGAGGTTAAAGTGTTATGTTTTTGGTTATTTTTTTGATTTCTTTCTTGATTTGGATGATGACTTTAATGGTTGTTCTCCAGCTGCTTTGTAAGTACTAGTTTGCCCTGATTTTGAATTTAAGATGTTGAAACCAATAGTTTTAGTACCAGCTTCATGCTTTTCTCTAAGTATATGCTTTAGAATACCTTGGCTGATTTTGAATTTGATGCATGAAATTGTCATTAAAGCGAGTAAAAAATTCGAAAGTAAATAGATGGATGTAGTTAGTCAAATGCATTTAACATAAATATGAATTAGAAAAATGTTTTTCTTATTTAAGATTCAATTAGAATATTGAGTACAATGGATATTTATATTAGATTTTTTTACAGTACTTATTGACACTTGTGGATATTTATTTTTTTTCCCTAATTTCTCTTTTTCTTTTTGGTTAAAAGCAGTCATTACTTTTGGTATGACTAGAGTTCTAAGTCTAAAGTATCTAAACTCAAATGAATGCATACCCACTATTTTGTAATTAAATATTCTGCTATTCTTAAAGACGACATCAATTAATTTCACTCTATCGCTAATAGATGCAATGGATTCCTTATTTGCTTGCTGCTTTAATTGCATGTCTCTATACATACTCTAATTGCATAGTCTTTTCTTCCAATAATTTATACATTTAGCAAACTTCTTATTTAATTTTTTCCTGACTTTGTTAAAACTTATAAATGTAGACTAAATAGAATCCTTAGATCGTAGTTGGATGTATAATCGATGGTATTGAGGAGGAAGGATTAACTCCTCATTCATATATGGAGTAGATAATTTTATTAAATTCCCTACTTCTCATCCTGAAGAAATGAGTGATGATTATATAAGGTGCCAGTGCATTAATTGTAAGAATCGAAAGTTCCATAATGTGGACATGATTATCGGTCACCTATTTAGAAATGGATTTATTCCAAATTATTTAGTTTGGAATTGCCACAGAGAGATGAATGTTACCAGTTATGATGATAGTCCTTATGAAATAATCAATGAAATAGTATCGGGTTTCGATGTACGAAATACTTATCAGCAAATGGTTCTGGATGTAGGTGGACCTAATTTTAAACCTAACACCCATTGGCAAGGATCTAATTCAAAAGACCAAACTACTTACAATTTTGACCAAGTCGGTCTATCTAATGTTAATGTAAGTTTACTAGATGAGAATCCTAATCCACAGTGTTAGTAAATTTATGATATTCTTGAATCTAGCAATGTAAAGTTGTATCCCAATTTTGATAATCATTCTAAACTTTCTGTAGTTGCGAGAATGTTTTATGAAAAATCTGAGTTTAATCTACCATAGAGGTTTTTTTGATGCAAATATCTAAGTGATTAAAGAAGTTTTGCCTGAAGGTAACATATTGCATGACAATTTCTATCAAACAAAATAGATTGTTAGAAGCTTAGGCCTACCTATCCAAAAAATTGATTATTGCAATGAGTGATACATGTTGTTTTGGCAGGAATATGAGAACTTGACACATTGCTGATTTTATAATCACTTTAGATTCAAAATGAGTGTAGGATCTCGCAAACAAAGATTCAAAGCTTATAAAAGAATGTATTACTTTCCGTTAATACCTTGGTTGCAGTGATTATATCAATCAAAAGCTACAACAACATATATGAGATGGCATCATAACCATATCAAAAATGAAAGGGTTATGCAACATCCTTCAGACTTTTTAGCATGAAAGCATTTCAATGAAACTCATCCTTCAGCTGAGATTAGAAATGTTAGGTCGGGGTTATGCATAGATGGTTTTTAGCCATTTGGTCAATATGGTAGGAAATACTCTTCATGGCCTATAATCCTCATGCCTTACAACCTACCACCATGGATGTGTATGAAGGAGACTTATATATTTCTAACTATTATTGTTCCTGGCCCTAAGAATCCAAAGTAAAAAATTGATGTCTATCTATAACCTTTCATTCATGAGTTGAATGAATTATAGAACAATAAAGTGTCAACATATAATGTGTCAAGAAAGCAAAATTTTTAGATGCGTGTTGCTTTGATGTGGACAATCAATGACTTTCCCGCATATTCCATGATGTCTGGTTGGAGTACATGTGGGAAATATGCATACCCATATTGCAAGGAATATACATAATCATTTATACTAGAAAATGGTGGCAAACAAACATGGTTCGACAATCATAGGAAATTTCTTTCCCCTGATCATCCATTTAGAAGAAACAGAGGGAACTTTAGAAATGGATATGTTGAAACAATGCCGCCACCACATATGATGTGTGAAGAAAGCAAAATTTTCAGATTTGAGCTGCTCTGATGTGGACAATCAATGACTTTCCTGCATATTCCATGATGTCTGGTTAGAGTACATGTGGGAAATATGCATGCTTATATTGCATGAAATATACACAATCATTCAGATTAGAAAATGGTGGCAAACAAACATGGTTCGACAATCATAGGAAATTTCTTTCCTCTGATAATCCATTTAAGAGAAATAGATGGAACTTTAGAAATGGATATGTTGAAACAATGCCGCCACCACCAATTCGAACTGGGGAGGAAATTCTATAAGAAATTGATTAGTAGGGTCTAGTCAAAGTCATTGAGCTTGATGCAAATGAGGTTAATGGGATCATTTGTCAATCTTATGGTTGGAGGAAACAGAGCATATTTTGGGATTTACCTTACTGTAAAATAAACATGATTTGACACAATCTTGATGTAATGTTGAAGGCAAAACCAAAGATAATGCAAAAGAAAATTTAGATTTAGAAAGATATTGTTGTCGTCTAGAGTTGGCAATGGATCCAGAAAGTGTTAAATATCTAAAAGCTTATTACACCTTGGATAAGAACTAAAGTTTCCAGATGGTTACATTTCTAACTTGGGTCATTGTGTTGACTTGACAAAACTCAAATTATTTGGCATGAAAAGCCATAGTGTAATGATTTCTATTGGCGAACATATCTTGCGATGGGTAAGTATGTAAATTATAATATGAAGCAATCCTTTAATATTATTGACAATCTTATTTTGCATAATATTTTGTAATTGCTATCGGGATTTGAGTAAGTTGAAATTCTGTTTTGTGCAACCACGTGACTTTTAAAAGTCTTTTATTGTCTTTTGAGTAGTACAATGTACATGGGAGCATTCTTTATAACTATGTAACTGATGACATCTTGAGAACTCTCCTTTTTAGGGAACATTATTACCTTTGAGCATGCAATCTAAATTATAATTTCTTGTATTCTGAATGCTCACAATTATTGAAAATTTAATCTACCCACTATTTGGTAGATGCAAGTGTATGTATTTTGGGTTTTCATGATTTAGGTGCAGTGATTTTGAGTAGCAGTTACTTGCATGGCATTTTTTATATTTATGTTAGGATAAGGTTTAGTGATGATAGTGGCAGTACTATTAAAATAAGAGAGTATTGTTTGAGTGAAAAAATTAACATGAATATGTTATTCTAATAGCTTTGCTTATATTGCAATTGATATAGGAGAAAGAGTATAGCCTGCCACCTACAATTCCTGAGGCCTACTTGCACAAACATAATATAAATCATGATTGTAAGACATATGTGGCCGATCATAGTAGGGAGGTACATGTAAGTAACATGGAATACAATTTTTTAGTTTTCATAGTTATTTAAATGGTAAATTGTCAATTATGAGTTATTCTTATATTTATGCTTTTTAAAAATTATTATGGTTTTATAGGAGAGGTATGAGCAACTCCGATTTGAGTGATCGCAAGATGAGTCATCTATGGATGAGTCTGAGTTATTTTTACATGCTGCTTGATGTAATAAAAGGAAAAAAATATACAAACTTGGCTCATATATGCCGCATATTGTTTCTCTATCAGGTACATCATGTTATGCTGGTACAAGTAATACCTCTAATTTGAATGGGATATTATTGACAAAGGAAGATGTCGAGGAGATTGTCGCATGGGCTATTCATTCTTTGCTTCCTCACTTGGGGATTTAACAATCACCAGTTTAGCCTAATACTAATACTGCACCATCAACACATGATGATGTTTCTCCTTCAAGTGCACAAGGAGATAATCCACATGATTCTCCATCCAATAATCGCGATTCTGCCTCAAATCGAAATCGCCATTGCTTATGAACTGTTTTATTTAAACATTATTGTTAATGTTAATTTGGATGCTATTTTTAATATTATGATTTTTATTATTTAGGAAGATACTTTGTAGGGTGATAAACTCATAGATGTATCTCAAGTAATTTTTAATTGTTTCTTTGTTATAATTTGATATTATAAATTTATAAAATATATTATGATTTGCATTTATATACTTATGTATTGTGTACGTTCAATATTTGGTTAACAATTAAATAATTTGTTATTCATTGATATATAAATAATAAATTTATAAATATTAAAAAATAAAAATTTTCAGATAGAGAGGAAAATATTGATGAAATTCTTAGTCGCTAAAACTGTGTTAATTGATTAAACAAAATCAAAATGGTGACTAAAATTATAACAATTAGTCGCTAAAACTAAACACAAAACTAGCGAAAGCTACAGCGACTGTATTTTTAGTCGTAAAATTTTAGCGACGAAAAAAATTACGACACAACTTTCACAAAAATATTCAAGTTCTTAGCGACTAAAAACAGTGATGGTATTTTTAGCAGCAAAATTTTAGTGATGAAAAACTATTACGATAAATCTACTGCAACAACAATTAAATTCTTAGTGGCTAAAAATACCGACAGCAAAATGTCATTGCAAATATTTTCTTACAATAAAGACAACTGGTTTTAGGGATTAATTAGCGATGAATTTTATTACCTTAGCGACGAAAATTGCCATTGCTATTATTAGCTACTGTTTTTTATTTTAGTAGTAAAATTTACCAGCAACAGAAAAATAGCGACTGATAGTTGTTTTGTCATTAAAATTAATTAGCGACGAAATTTCTTAGTATAGTGAAAAAAATTATCGTTGCTAATTTCCTTGTTTTTTTATTAGTGGTGGATGTATAGTGGCATATCATCAAGTCCAAGGGCTCTAAGGAGTATGACTGGAGTTTTTATAAGAGCTTGTTTGAACTCATTTAACAATGTCACTTAAAAATACAAGCCATAATTTTTTTCCAAGGAAAGCTAAATAGAAAGCATAGAATGAGCACTATCAGAGCTAATCAATTACCCAAACATCATGAAGGAAGTAAGAGAAGAAATTGACACTATAATAGGGAAAGAAATGCTAGTAGAAGAATCAGATATTGCTAAATGAAAGCAATCATACAAACATCATGAACATACTTTTTTTTTGTTGTAGATAGATTTTAATATTCAGATTCCTTCTCCTTCCTTCTCCTTTCACCAGTCAATTGTCATTGAAAACCTAAACAAAGATAAAATTTTAAAGAATCAAGTCTTATTTCAACAGATCTACTCAATAGAAAAAGGAAACCTTGAAGGAAAGAAAGACTTATATATAACAGAGAAGGAAACCTTGAATGAAACAGAGTTTGCAAACGATGACAGAAATTGAGTTGCTATCGATAAGAAAGCTACCGACGACTATTGGTGGCTAAACTTGACATTGGGGATTTAGGAGATTTAGGGATTAGGTTTAGGTTTATTATAGAATAAAGGTAGATAAGTCATGAAATGAGTTTCCCAAAAGAAAGATATATTAAATTTATTTTTTTGAATAAAAAAAATTATTTCACCCATGGTCACTGAACTTATGGCCAAATTACACAAAAATAATAAAAGAATTTTTTTTCATATAAATCATTGAACTTTGTAAATTTCTACAATAAAATCACTTTGACCAATTTTCAGTGAGGGACAAGCTAGAAAGTCCATGTCAGCATGACACGTGTCATGTTTACCACATCAGCATGACACGTAGACAAAAGTTAATTTCACTCATTGTCACTCAACTTATGCTAAAATTATGCAAAAATAATAAAAAAAATTTTCTTTCAAAAAAGTCATTGAACTTTAAACTTTTATACAAAAAAATAACTATGATCGATTTTCGGTAATGATGCTTGTCGAAAAATCCAACTACGGCATGTCTGAAATCTATAAACATGTAGACATACTGTCAAATCCATATCATATACTAACATGTCTTTTTTGGACATCTGTACACTTCAGCATCCAATAATATTTTGACACGTGTCAAAATTAACATGTCAGCAATGATGTGGATCTGACAGTGTATCCATGTGTGCACATATTGCAGAAATGACATGCCAATTGGATTTTTCTGCAAGTATCATCATCGAAAATTGGTCATAATTATTTTTATGTATAAAAATTTTAAGTTCAGTGACTTTTTTGAAAAAAAAAATCTTTTGTTTTTTTTTGCGTAATTTAGCATAAGTTGAGTGACCATAGGTGATATTAACTCATGCCACGTTAGCATGCCACGTAGGCATGATATGTTGACTGGACATGCTTGCTGGACTTTTCGGCTTGTCCTTTGCCAAAAATCGGTCAAAGTGATTTTATTGTATAAATTAGCAAAGTTCAGTGATTTTTATGAAAAAAATATTTTTTTATTACTTTTACGTAATTGGCTACAAGTTCAGTGACCATGAGTGAATCTAACCCAAAAATTAAACTAATTTTTTAATTAGCGACTAACTTCGCAAATACCACATTTTGACGCTAAATAAACTAAACTCGATCCACAGAAATAACAACTAAATTCCATATCGTCGCTAGTTTATCATAAAAAGAAGCACCAAATTCTCCCATCTTAAATTGCGACTAACATTTCGGTCACTAATACGTTGCAAATATCACCATAAACTTAGCGATTGTAAAATCATCTTAAAAATTCCAACATATCATTTTTCCAAATTAAATAAATTGCAGAACATTTAGTGATGAAATTTTAGTCATAAAATTAGTTGTAAAAAAGGGCGCTAATTGTTACTGCCAAATTTTAGCGACTATTACCTTGATTTCATCGCGATTTCATCATAAAATACATCAACTTGTTGAAAAAATACATTTTGATGATTGATTTTTATTTTCGTTGAAAATAGAAATTATTTTTTACCATCACTAATTCCAGTTTTTTTGTAGTGTACCTCAAATTGTTTTTTGAATTCACTCGCCCACCGCTATAGCCATTTCCAACACTACCCTTCCCTTCACCAACTCTCAAACAATGCCTCGACACGAACCTCCCTCTTCTCTGAGACTCATTTACGTTCTTCCTAGGGCTGATGCCACCATTCCTAGAAGTAGAACGACCTCGATCAGTAGAACTAAAGAATTGCATAACAAGATCATCAAGAGTAACATCAGGAAACCTCAATCCTTTTATAGTCTTGACAAACCTCCCTTTAGGAGCTGGCTTAAAAATGAAAGGTTTGAAGGACTGGGAGTCATTAAAGGACATAGCCATAGAAGTTAAGGGAGAGTACCTAGCCAAAAAGGCAAGCAATGAGGCTGCCAATAGGAACTTTAGTAATAAGAAGGTAGTTAGGAACAATAGTGGGTCGAATAGAATTTGAAAGACTGCAGAAGTGTTTGCTACAGAAGCTAGTGATCACTTTGAATTATAACTATATTTGTTAGTGTGTTCAGGAGTTGTTTTAGTTTTAATTTAGTGTTTAATTTCATATGTTTTTTATTTATATGGGTTTAATTTCATTTTGGTATTATATAGGTATTTAATTAAAGAAAGAAGAAATTACCTCGGCGGAGGTGAAAATCACCTCAACTGAGGTTCTTAAAAGAAGAAAGAGTGGTAATTCAATCTAGAAGCAAACACTTCAGTGGAGGTGAAAATCACCTCTATCAAGGATGACATAAATAGGAAGTAGAGAAGATCATCTCGATGGAGGAGAAATTCACCTTTATCGAGGCAAGGCAAAATTCTTTAAAGGCTAAATCACCTCGATGGAGGTGAAAAACACCTCTATCGAGGCAAGTCTTCCAGTTACAATAAAACTCAAAGTTTCTTTAGTTTAAGAAGTTTTGTGGAAGTTGGTTTCTTTCACTTTAGGGAATTTAAGTGATCTTAACACCTGAATTAAGGGAGGAACGAATTTTACTAAGTTTTTAGACATAATTTCAAGATTACAATTAACTTAGGGTTGGGTTTGTTCTATGAAGACATTAAGAGGAGCTAAAGAATTTATGTGTTTTGTGACTATTTATTTTAGTTTTTCAATTGTTTTTAAGATGAATAGTGAGTAGTTTTCCTACTTTTGCTGAGAAAAACTTGAACCCTCATTCTTTTATTATATTAACTTCGATTTTATCTTAATTTCAATACAAGTGTGTTATTTCTTAATTTTTTAGTTGATACTTATCTTTGGTTATCTTAAATTGATGATTGGTTTATTGAATAAATAATTGATTGTTAATATGATGTTTGATCAATGATTTGTCTATTCTTAGTTTGATTTACTTATATTGATGTATGATTGTGTTTTGGAAATTAAGGCAATAATGTATTGTTCAAGAGTAGAATTAAAACTAAGAATTTTGAATTAAGAATAGACTAGGATTAGATTTCTTAAAAGAGGATTTAATGATAGTTTAGGAGTTTATAAATTGGATCACTATGCTAAGTATTAGATTGTTCATAAATTGAGGATTTAGTATTTAAAACGATATTCTAAGTAGGATATCTGACTTTGAATTGGTTTTTCATAACCACTTGAGTTACTTTTGATTGAGTCATTCTAATAGAAGTTGAGGTAGATAGTCACTTGGAAAAAGTGTTTTTAATATTGAATTTTATCATCTTTTGCATCTTATTCTGTTTTAGTTTTACAATTAATTGATTTAGTTTTATTATTTGATTTGTTTAGTTATTGCTTTTAACTTAGCTAATCAATAATCACATTAAAACTTGAAAATTCTTTTAAAAGTTGCTCACTCTAAAATTTGGAATACACAATCTCTAAGGTATAATATTTAAGGGTTTTAATCTTATTTTTTTATATTACTTAACCGATCTAGTACACTTGTTGGACATCGATCAATTTTTGGCACCATTGTTGTGGATTGGCATTTATTTTATATTTCAAAGTGAATCTTGTGTGCTAATCTTCTTCTTTTTCTTATTTTATTCTTTTACTCTTTTATTCTTTACAAGTGTCAATAGTGCATGGTAAGAGATGACCTCATTTTACCTAATGATCTTAAAATTAAAAGGACATTGTATAGAATTAGGAGACAATAATAAGTCACTATGGATCCATGGAATAAACAACGCAAATACCCACCTCTCAACAATCGACCACCTTTACTTAAAGGGCAAGTCATGCAAAATTAAGCTTAAGGGAATGGGATAAGGTCAAGAACCATAAGAGACTATGCCACTCTTAGGAGGAATAAGGAGTATAAGACTATTATGCTTCCTCAAAGCAACCATTTTGAGCTAAAACCTACTATTATTACCATGGTCTAGAAGAACCAGTTCTCAGGATCAGAGATTGAAGACCTAGTTCAACATTTGGATATTTTTCTAGAGATAAGTGATACAGTGAGAATCCTAAATGTGTCTATAGATTCTATTAGATTGAAATTATTTCCATTCACTCTCATTGGTAAAGCAAGAAATTGGTTGTAAATGCTACCTAACCAATCCATAAAATCGTGGGAGCAAATGCAAGAGAAGTTCCTAGTCCGATTCTTTCCATCGACCAAAACAACGATCATTAGAAATGACATTTATAATTTCCAATAGCTTTATAAGAAACAATTTTATGAGGCTTGGGAGAGATTTAGAAAACTTTTAAAAAGTTATCCACATTATGAAATTGCTATGCAACAACTAATGTCTACCTTTTGTAGAGGTGTGAATCAATTAACTAGGTCTCTCGTAGATGTAGCTTCAGGGGGAAGTTTTATGAACAAGATACTGGAGGAAGCTTTTTTACTCCCTGATGAGATGGCTATAAATGAATCTCAATGGGTAAATACAAGAACCATATAAAAGAAACAAGGAGTATATATTGTGGATGAATTTGCAATGCTTAGGGCTCAAATAGAGCTATTAAAGAAAGAGTTGAATGTTTTTGTTATGATATGTACAGCTGTTAGCTTAATTATAGGGATTTGTTATTAGCTTAATTATAGGGATTATTTAGGGATTTGTTTCCTAATTCAACTCTTGTATACATTATAAATACATGTATATTTTTCAATTGAGAATATGAATTATTTCTCACTTTCACATGGTATCAGAGCCTCTTTTGTTTGAGGGTTGCGATTCCCTGGAGTTCTTCCTCTTTTAGGTCCTAGGTTTTCTATTTCTGGGTTATTGATTTTTTTTTTATATCCCAATTTTTGCTTTTTTTTCTGTGACCATTCCTCTTTATCACTGCCACCATAGGGAGGTTTGTCTCCATAATTTTGGCAATTTCACTTTTTTTCGGTGACCATCAGAGCCGTGAGTGAGCCTTACGCGCTGCTCGAAGATCACCGCCATTCTCACGCCCGACGAGTGATAGTGTGTGGCCTATCTGCCGAACCTCCAATTTCAGATCCGGCATCGCCTGAGTGTCCCCAACCAGATCGCAGTGTCAGTTTTCTCATCTGGTCTTTTCTAAAGCTCTCTCTCTTAGATTCATTCCTACCTCTCTCTAGTATGGGTTCTAATCTCACATTGCCTGCTGCTACTTCTTGGTGAAGTATATTGATCTCTTTATTGCATTGTTGATTTTATTACCTACAGTTATTTGCGATGGGTTTAAATGGCTGAGAATAGTGATAAGAAGATAGTTACCAAAATTATGTTTGGTTCGTCTAAAATTATGAATAGAAAACTGATTGGAAGTAACAATTATGCACAATGGAAAAGGACAATTCGTAGATTTGTGACGAGTGTAGGCTTCGAGGACCATTTAACTAGTAATCCACTGACTAAGGATGATTCTGTTAGTCGAAAGAAATGGTTAATGGAGGATTATAAGTTGTTTAATCAAATTCAAAATACTTTAGATCCTGCTGTTGATGATGTTGTGAATCATTGTGATATTGTGAAAGAATTATGGGAATATCTAGAATTTTTGTATGCCTGCAAACAAGATATGTCTCGTGTCTATGATTTATTACTCAAGAGTTATCGAGCAAAACAAAAAGGTCGGTCCCTGTTCCAGTATGATACAGAAGTGAAATAAGCCTTTGAAGAAAAGCAAGCTATATTTCCTATTGTTGTTGACATTAAACAAATGCAAGAACAAGAGGAGCAGATTATGGTATAGTGTTTCTTAGCAGGATTGGGTTTTAAATATGATGTGGCACGCACACAATTGTTAATTGGTGAGTCACTTCCTTCTTTTACTGAAGTTTATGCTCATTTACTTCAAGTTTGTAAAGACAGTGATTTGCCTTTTGGTATGGTGCCCAATGATACAGTGGCATTAGCTGGTAATGTTTTGAATAGTAATCAAGGAGGTAAAGGTAGGAATAGTAGTTCTGTTGCTGGGAATAGTAGTAATTCTCATACATGTCATTATTGTGGAGTTGAGGGACACATTAAAAAGAATTGTTGGAAATTATATAGGAAACCCTCTAAGAACTCAAGTTAGATGAATAATAAAAGGTTTGCCAATGTAGCTACTCAAGATGGCATCCTACCGCTTCCATAGTCATCCTTACCATCTGTCACCATTTTCGTGGATGAGTATGCTCGTTTAACTACCACTTATGATTCACAGCAGTTATCTTCTGGGACTTTAGCTTTGGCTAATACAAGTAACCCTACTGCATGTCTTTTCACCTCATCTCATAGTTGGGTTATTAACTTAGGTGCTACTGATCATATGACTAGCAACACATGTATTTTCTATTTTTTCAAATCTACTGCTAATTTACCTTATGTTACTTTAGCCAATGGATCTACTACTTCTGTAATTGGGTGTGGGATAGCAAACCCAACAAAATCTCATATATTGTCATCTATTTTATATTTACCATAATTTCTTTTTAACTTGTTATCTGTTAGCCAAATTACCCAAAATCTTAACTATCGTGTTATTTTCTATCCCAATTATTGTCTTTTTTAGGATCTTGGGACGAAGTAGATTCTTAGTAGAAGGTGTCTGGTGAATGGCGTGTATGCTCTTGAATCAACTTCTCACCTAGTGCCTCAATCTATTGCTTATACAAGTTCATCTTCTCTACTGCAACTTCATTGTCGTTTTGGTCATCCTCCTCCATCAATTTTACAAAAGTTATGTCCTAGCCTTAAAAATGAATCTACTTTAGAGTGTGAAGCTTGTCAATTTGCTAAACACCATAGAGTATCTTATTTTCCTAGACTAAATAAATGTGTTGAGTCTTCTTTTTCCTTAGTTCATACTAATGTATGGGGTCCATATTCTGTTATATCCAAACTTGGTTTTTGTTATTTTGTGACATTTATTGATGATTATTCTCAAGTTACTTGGCTTTATCCTATGAAATCTCGATTAGAGTTATTTACTATATTTTGTGCTTTTCATGCTGAAATTAAGACTCAATTCAATAAATCCATCTATATTTTGAGAAGTGATAATGCTAAAGAATATGTTTCTCATTCTTTTAAATTGTATCTCTTTGAGCATGGTATCATTCATCAGTCTTTTTGTATTGTTACCCCTTAGCAAAATGGTGTAGCTGAGCGAAAGAACCGTCATTTATTAGAAGTTGCTCAGGCACTAATGTTTCATATACAGGTTCCTAAAATATTTTGGGTAGATGCTATTTCTACTGTTTGTTTTCTAATCAACAAAATGCCTTATTCTGTTCTTGACTGTTAAATTCCGTATTCTCTTCTTTTTCCCTTATTTCCCCTATTTCATCTTGCTCCTCGAATTTTTGGATGTACTTGCTTTATTAAAGATATGTGACCTCATGTTTCAAAACTTGATCCTAAATCTCTTAAGCATGTCTTCCTGGGATACTCGCTTGAATAAAAGGGGTATTGTTGTTACTCACATTCTTTGGGTCGTTATTTGATATCTGCTGATGTTACATTTTTTAAGCATACACCTTTCTTTGGTTTCTCTACGTCCTCTCCTTCACCCTCTAGTGATTTAGGGGATGATTTTTTATTTATACTATTAGTGAACAGGTAGTATCTCCTCCCTCTCGACTTGTTATTCATCAAGTTTATTCTCGACGTGTGCACCATTCTATCGAGACACCTCCTGGCCCTGCTTCATCTTTAGATCCTCCACCACAACCAAATACTAGCCTTGACCTTCCTATTGCTCTTTGCAAAGGTAAACACATATGTACTTACCCCATTTCTTCTTTTGTGTCTTATTATGCTTTATTACCTTCTTCCAAGTCTTTTATAGCTTCCTTAGACTCTATTGCTGTTCCAACGTCACTTATTGAAGCATTAGCTCATGATGGTTGGTAAGCTGTAATGAAAGAAGAGATGATGGCCTTAGAGCAGAATCATACTTGGGATCTTATACCTTTGTCCTCCAAAAAAAGGCTATTGGTTGTAAGTGGGTGTTTATTGTTAAAGGATATGCATAAACATATGGAGTGGATTATTCAGAGACATTTTCTCCTGTTGCAAAACTTTTTTCTATTCGATTGTTTATCTCCTTAGTTGTTAATTATAGTTGGCCACTTCATCAACTTGATGTGAAGAATGCATTCTTGCATAGGGATTTGAGTGAAGAAGTTTACATAGAGAAACCACATAGTTTTGTTGCTCAGGGGGAGTCAGGGAAGGTGTGCAAATTAAGAAAGTCTTTGTATGGGTTAAAACAATCCCCTCGTGCCTGGTTTGGGAGATTCAGTATAGTTGTGATTGAGTTTGGCCTACAAAGAAATGCATATGATCACTCAGTGTTCTTTGCATCATCTATTTTTGGGTGCATTTTGTTGGTTGTATATGTGGATGATATAGTGATAACTAGAAGTGATGAAGCTGGAATTACGAGGTTGAAAGCATTCCTTGGGACTCACTTTTAAACAAAGGATTTAGGACCATTTAAATATTTCTTAGGGATTAAAGTTTCTCGTAGTTAGAAAGGGATCTATCTATCTCAAAGAAAATATTTCCTGGATTTATTAGATGGTTCTGGTTTTATTGAGGCAAAAGCATGTGATGCACCTATGATACCAAATGTAAAGCCGAAAGCTGAAGATGGAGATTTGTTTGAGAATCCTGAAAAATATAAGAAGCTTGTGGGAAAATTGAACTACCTTACTATCACTCATCCTGACATTGCTTTTCTAGTAAGTGTTGTTAGTCAGTTCGTGTCATCCCTTAGAACCTCACACTAGGATGCTGTTATACATATTCTAAGATATTTAAAAGGTGTACCAGGATGTGGCATCTTATATTGAAATCATGGTCACCACACTATAGAAGGTTTCACGGATGTAGACTATGCAGGAGATCTTTCAAACAGGCACTCTACCACCGGTTATTATGTCTTTTTTGGGGGTAATATTGTTTCTTGGAAGAGTAAGAAATAGAATGTGGTATCTCGATCAAGTACAGAATCCGAATATAGAGCTATAGCACAGACTACTTGTGAACTTATATAGCTATGTCATTTGCTTGGAGAGATTAGGTTTGTTCAATCTAAACCAATGAACTTGTGGTGTAACAATCAAGCAACTATTTATATCTCAAATAATCCTGTGTTTCATTAGAGAACCGAACATATAAAAGTTGACTGTCATTTTACTTGAGAAAAACTAGAAGATGGATTAATCTCAACTTTATATGTCAGAACAGGGAGCCAATTAGCTGATGTATACACTAAAGCATTACCTGGGAATCAAATCGATTACATTTGTAACAAGCTGGGCATGATCAATATCTATGCTCCAACTTGAGGGGGAGTGTTATGATATGTACAACTATTAGCTTAATTATAGGGATTTGTTATTAGCTTAATTATAGGGATTTGTTTCCTAATTCAACTCTTGTATACATTATAAATACATGTATATTTTTCAATGGAGAATATGAATTATCTCTCACTTTCACAGTTTTGAAGGTGCAAAATGTGTCGACTTTATCTTAAGGATGTGACACCTATGAGGGAACACAAGTGGTACCTGAAAATAAGATGGGAGAGGGTGTAGGTGTAGTAGTAGAGGATGTGAATGCTATAAATTCCTATAGTAACACTTATAACCATAGGTTGAGAAATCACCCTAACTTTTCTTGGAGAGAAGGGAATCATGCTTCCACCTCAAATTCTGAATCATGTTTCCTCAAATTCTGAATCACCCTAACTTATAACCATAGGTTAAAACCACATAGTTTTTTCAATCCAAACATAGCTCCCATGCCGATAATTATGAATCCTATTGATCGATGTCTAGCAAGTGTACTAGATCGGCTAGTAATATAGGGAAATATAGATTAAAATCCCAAATATCGTACCCAAAGGAACATGGATTGCTAAGACGAATATCTATGTATGAATTAAATCAATTTGAGATTGTTTCTCAAATGTCTTCGATTTATAGAAAAAATTAAACTAAATAAACAATTAAACAAAATAAAAACTAAAATTAAACTAATATGAATTAAAAACAAAACAATAACTAAAATTCTCTTGCTAAAGGAACTATCCACCTTAACTTTCATTGCAATGACTTAAATTCAATAGAAATATCAGTGATTATGAAAAAACTAGTAATAAAGCCAAATATCTTCATGCAAGAATATCATTCTGAGTATTAAACTCATAGACAAATCTAATACTTAGCATAAAAATCTAGTTTTAACTTCCTAAATATTAAGTGAACTCTTTTGCAAGTAAATTCAACTCTAATTTATTCTTGGTTCCCCCTTTCTTAGTAGTAATCAATAATTTCAATACATAATTACCTCAAAATTAGAAAATAATCATTCAATGACACTAAAGAGTTAACCTAAGAATATAGAAAGCATTAACTATGTGTAAACAAATTTTTATTTATTGAATTAGTAAACCAACAATTAATCTTAACACAATCAAAGATAAGAATATATTTAAAACCAAGAAATAATCAACTGATATTGAAATTAAAGCTCAAAATAAAGTCATGACAATGAAAATATAAGATTTCAAGTATCCATTAGCAAAAAAAGAAAACTACTTACTAAACATATTGAAAACTAAAGCTAAACTAATGAGAAGAATTAAAAACAAAGAGTTATAGAAGCTCCCTTAATCAATTTGTACAAAAAAATTGAAGAAATCCTCCAACTCCTTGGTTTTGTTTCTCACAACTACAAAAAACTAAAGAACGTAAAACTAAATAAAGAAGTTGCTACTGATGATTTCCCCCTTGATGATGTTGTGCTGGTGTTCTTGTCCTTCATTTATAGGCATTGAACAAAAATCCTGCCTTTTGTAGCTTTTTAAATCAAAATAGGAAAAGGAATCTAGCTAAAAAGGAAGTTTTATCAAACTCGAATACTTGAATGCACGGCTAAGTATTTTGCAGTTCAAATTGATGCACTGCCGTGCATTTTTCTCATTATAGCTTGCACAACCACTCATGGACTTTGGCCTTCCTATGAACAGCCATGCATATGCAAAAAATAGGGTGCACGACCACTTATGAAAACAATTCTTCAGGGGCACGACCACTCATCACTTCTCTGGACTTCACATAAGATTCTTCGGCTTTAATTTTCCAATTTTACAGATTTGACCCAGAACTTCTCACATTTTACAATTAAGCATTTTTTCTTTCAATTTAACCATGAAAACACCAAAACGTACAATTAGCTCTTAAAACACAAATTTAATCATTTAAACTAAAATTCAACCAAATTAAAGCTAAATAAACTTAATAAAACACTTAAAATCATACTAAAAATATCATATAATTCACAACTATCACCTATCAAGCATAAGTCCCAACATACTTTTTGTCTATTTTGAATTGTGTAGTGGCCTTAAAAAGAATAAGGAATGATGGTGTGGGTGTATTTATCAAAAATATGCCTAACGTGTATCCTTCCCTTGCAAGAGACATTCTCACCACTTTTAGTTGGCACTTTGAGAATGATGATGACTGTGGCATTGTACATTTTAAATTTGATCGAAAACCCTGCACTGTCATTTTTAGAGTTCACACAACATTTTGGGTTTTTAGTGGACGATATAAGTGACTTACCTAATTTGACCCTGAGTGAAAATTGGGCAGTGATCCAAGATACTTTAGACCCAGTTATGTACAATTCTAGTAGGATTAAGGCTCACTCCTTAAAAAATAATATATTATGGGTGTTTTATTAGTTTTTAGTAATAACTTTTTATTATAGTACTAATGGCCCAAGTGCAAAAAATGTAGGTGAGTTACTTATTTTGAGGTATATAGTCGAGAGAATTTGATTGAAAGGTGCATATCTATTATGGCAAAAGATAGAAGACTTGCAAAGAAAGCCAAATTTTATCGAGGTAATATCTTTGGGATGGATTGCCACGATCATGGAAAAAGCTATGAAGTACTTGGAAATCAGGAATTCTCTTAGTGACCCACAATTCATGGATTATAAAATGTTGAAGTGCATAAAAGTGTTGTGGGTTAAGTCAAGCCATTATTGGATGGATAGGTGTGTCCAATTACTATTGGCCGCAATACGCCACAAAGAGATGAAGATGAAAAGGTGGATGATCATTAAGAGGTGGCTATAGTTAAGGAAAGGCCTTCTCTGCAAATTGTAGCTTTATTGAATCAGGTGAATGCTCGGTTAGATGTTCAAGCAGAGCAAATTGATAAATTACAGAAAGCTTTGAGAACTTCACCATGAACTTTTGGGAACTGTTTCCATCGGCACTACCTTCATCACCGTAGTGATATTTTGTACCTATTATCTTATTGAGGACAACAAGGACTTTTAGAGGGGGGTAGAGCTTATCTAAGCTTAAGTTTTTACTATTGAGATTTAGGAAGTAGAAAATCTCAACTCTCTTTACCCTTTTGTTCATGAAATTTTTTGTTTTTTTTGTGTTTTGTTTTTGTTTTTGGTTATTTAGTTATCTTTTCTAGTGTTTAGTTTTGTATGTTTAATTTGTAATTTTAATAGTAATAACTTTTTAATATGTTTTTAGTAGTAATATGAATATTTTAGGTAGTATTTTTATGGTAGTCTTCATAAGTTTCTATTTTGTCTATGCTAATGATATAGTTCAGTTCAAGTATCATTTAGTTTGCACTAAGTTTAGTTCTCCCTAGGTTATTCTCAAAATCAAACATGTTAAACTTTAACTTAGAATGTGTAATGGTCAAAATCTATGCTTAGAATTAAAGTAGGAATGTTGTTTAATGGAATTCGAGTGAGAATAGTTTTCAACTTGAATAATATTGGTTAGTTTTCACATTTTGAACACTAAGACCAATTTTGAAGTAAAGAGGAAAATCAATGCATGAAAGTAGTTGAGCAAGGAATTTTAGGATACTAGAACCTTCTTCATCACCCTTCAAAGCATACAAACAACTCAAATAATTTAGAAAGTGATCTAGGCATATTATTCTTATTTAGCTATAACTGAGCTTGTTTATCTACCCTGTTGTATGTTTTTCCCTTGTTAGCCACTTTGAGCCTAATGAGGTATGCTTAATGCATGCCATATTTATTTTTTCTTATTACACTCATCTATTTACCATATAACTTAAAAGGCCTTTATATTCCCTTTTAAGAATTGGCCACTCTAGGATTGGAATGGATTAATATTTTGGGTATTTTAAGGAGTGTAGCTAAAAAAATGTTCTTGGGATGTTATTGTCAACGACTAATGTTGAAGTTAAGAAAGTAATGAAAAGTTGAACTTGTAAATACCCATGTTATCATTGGTTGACAATAATGAAGCTAGCAAGTTCTTCAAAAAAAGAGAGAAAATAAAAGAAAAAGAAATGAAAGAAAGTTTGAATTAAAAGCTAACAATTTATGGCAAAAATTTTGAGTGTGGGGTATTTACAAGGGGAAAAGAAAAGGGTTTATGACCTCTAAATTTGGTTGAATGGTGAAAATCTAAAGGAGTTACAGTGATGTCTTTTTCTTAAAGCATTTTGTGTATAAAGGGTTATGTAACACCTTATACTCGATCAGTTAAAAGATCTGGATATCAGATATCACACTCGGATTTAGGTTCCCTTAATAGGGGTTAAAACAAGTCTTTATTTAAAGGCCTCATTACTAGACAAACTAATATTTATTTTATAAAAATTTTAGCATAAATTTCCCTAAAATTATTTAAAAAACCCACTAGAAAGAAAATGCTCGAAACACTTCTATTATAGTCTATCCTACCATCCACCTCTAGTTCAAAATCCAACACAAAAATTTGTTACACTTCCTCAAATGTTTCAAAGCTTAAAATTCAATAAATATTTAAAACATAACTCATTAAATTTTCTACTATTCTTGATTTAATTTACAACACCAATATCAATAAATATTTACATAAAATTTACATCTCCAAAACAAGAGGTACATGCCAAAGTATCATAAAGATAATAAAAAGAAACAAGGTGAATCCACCTTAAAATCCTTCCACTTCACTGCTGTAATTGGAATTTTGATGTAGATATGCTATTAACTATCTTTAAAAAGAATTCTTCAAACCTATGCACGAAAATAAAACCATGTGCTAAGCATATTGTTTAGTGGTGTTCAAGCAATTATATTTTTTCAACAATATAAAATATTTAACTAAAACATACTTAGAATTTCATAAATTATCAAACACAAGTATTTTTATATACTTTTAAACAAAAAGGTCATAAATCTATTGCAAGGAAATTAAACATTTATAATTCGCATGTTTATTCATATTTTTCCAAATAAAAGTTTAATTAATGTTATAGTCTAAAGGGTAACTAATTAATAATTTTCAATTAAAAGTCTCAAATTATTTAAATAAACACTTAATATTCATGTTTTGTATTTGCCCTAAGTAAAATCTAGCGAAATTGTATGTCAAGCTAGATAAACAAGAGTTAACTACGAGATCTAGTTCTTGAAACCATTAGGTCCGTTTAACATTTTCTTAATTTCGACATTCATGATATTACCATTAATCATATATTTATATACATGCACATATGGACTGAGCTCTCGAAGCTATGCAACCCATGACTCAAATTAATCACATCCACCGGAAGAGCTCTTAGAGCCATTCAATCTGGCAATTACATTAAGATGCTATACTATTAAATTTTCCTAATTGGTATGCCAATCTTATCCAATTACTCCAATTCCTATCTAGTTTTACTAAGGGCAAATACAATTAAGTTTCTATTTTGTTTTTCTAATTTACTCCAGTCTTACCTGATGGCCTTTACTTGAGGTCACAATTACATGGTAATTTATCCAATTTATATTCTTTAAGGGTTTTAAAAAGAAATAAGCCCATTTATTTGCAAGTTTCAACCAAGGCATTTTAGAACAATTTTTGTATACAATTATCGTAGAATCACAATAACTCACTATTTAAAGTCATTTAAACATAATATATTATAAATTATTCAAATCTGAGTTAAGGCCAAATAATAGCTTGATAGATTTAAATTCAACATCATGAGTGTACTTCTCTAATTACACCTTTATAATAAATCATTTATCATTTCAGTTAAGAAAAGAATATATAGTTTTAAGAACCTAATAGTTTACATAACATAAGAAAATGACAATTTTTATAAATTGACCTATACAACTCAACTTAAGTATCTCATACTACTATTTAACATCTAATTAGTTATTTATAACTTTAATTTTATATAATCCTAATTTATACTTCAAAATTATAACTTACATAATATGTATTACATAACTATTTGTATTTTAACCACCTATCATTTAATTAAATCCTCTCATTTTACCTATTTAGTATCCTAATAAATGCTTAGAACATCAATTCATACATCTCTTATTCTACGTGTTAAAAATCATTATTTACATCATATACAATTTAGGGAAAAACAAAATTGCATGAACACATACCTTAGTTTTGTGCCAACTTCTCCAATTCCTACTTCCAAAGGCTTTAATTCATCACCCTCTTTCCACTTCTTTTCCCTTTTTACTCATTTCATCTTATTTCTCTATACTAACCCATAACTTTAACATAAATCTTGCCATAAAATATATGCCCACACTTAAATTCAACAATTCTAGCTAAATATATAACAATAATTATTATTAAATAATAATATATTTTATTTAAATTTAAATATAATTTTATAAAAAAATATTGACCATGTGTGAATTACGTATACAAAAAGCTAGTATAGTTTTAAATAGAGGCTGTTAAAATCCTATTTTTTTTAAATAAAAAACTAAATGCTAAAAAGTGAGTGGCAATTCAATGTGTGCACATATTTTGCACAAATATCTAAACCATCGGATAGAGCATGTTTATTCGATCAGGCAATTCAAATATACACATACCATATACACATATGCATTATATCTCAACCCCTAAATCTAAAATAGAAATATAATGCAACATTTTATGAAAAAAATTAAATAGAAAATATTGTAATGTATTATAATAATTATCATTTTACAAAAGGACATCAACTAAATTTAAAATAATTTAATATACTGAAAAAAATAAGTTATCTCAGGCTGAACTGGAATTTGAAAAGTAATATTTTCAAAATTGAACAATTAAAATTATAACTAGAAATTAGTTTAAAAAAACATAAAATAGATATGAGATTGTAATTTTAATGATCTAATATTATTGTGCTTCGAGTATGAAATCGTAGGTGTTCATAACATCTATTATTTATTTGCATTCAAAATTAATATACAATTAGTCATGAAAAACAAATCGAGTCAGATAGATTTGCATTTAAGTCATTTCGAGTTAGTTCTTTTCGATTTGGATTTTTTCGAATCGTCATTTTTTTGAGAAACTTATTTTTGGAGGTTTTGAGTCGGATCTCGAGTTACAATTAAAACTAAAAAATCATATCAAAAATAAATCCGATCCTTATCATATTGAATTGGACCACAAATTGAATTTAAATGAAAATAATTTGATATATTCGATTCTTTTTTGAAATAAAAATTTGATTTTTAATATTTAAAAATTACTAAAATCAAATCGATCGAACTATTAGTAAAATTATATTATTTTGATACCGAACTTTTGGAGGCTAACAACAATAAAAATAAAATGAGACAAATAGGGTGACGAGAAAAAGGGAATGAACAATAGAAAGAAGAAGAAAAAGTTGAGATGTTAGAATTTTGATATTCTAGCAATATATATATGTATGTATGTATTAACCAAAATTACATCTTATTGAACTTCGGTCAATCTTTTTGAATTTTTTATTTGTTTTCATTTAATTTTTTTACTTATTATTCAAAATATAAACAGTTAGACATTTACATTGTCTTTCAATTAAATTTAATTTTTATATAAAAATGGGATGAAAAGATTAATAAAATAATATATTATTAGTATAATTAATATATGTGTGTGTATGTGTATGTGTGTGTGTGTGTGTGTATATATATAAATAATAGTTTATAAATAAATACGATAAAATAAAATTTTGTTTGAAAAAATTCAAGCCATGGTTTCAGATTGGGAAAAACAATGCCTAATTTAATTGATCATATGAATATCATATAAAAATATTAAAAATGCCAATGTAATTAGTTTTAGTAGGGCTAATAAATAATTACAAACAATATTATTAATTCTCGAATATTCAATATTACAAAAAATATTATTAAAAATTGTAATTACAATTACAATAATCATCTTAGTTAATGATAATACCTGCTGTCTCATAGGCCCGATTTAATTGTCAGCCTATGGCCAAAGTACAAGCAAGATCAAAAAGCAACTGATTGCCACTTTATGGGTAGTCTGATCGAACTGACAGACTATGCTTTGTCAAGCCCATTCACACACTCTATTAACCCTACTATTTCAGTATACCTACTCTTAGCACTGGAGTGTCTATAGTAGACCTACAATATACGCTATAAATAGCTCAAACATGTTTGAGCCATGTATTAATTCTTGAGACTTTCTCTCTCTAAAATTTATTTACTTAAAGTTCAGAGTGTTACGTTTAATCCAACTAAACCCCTCTTATTTGCAAGCCCAATTTATCTTTGCGATCTGATTGAACTCTTCAATTAAGGGTAATTCATCTTTTTTGTCTTTCAAAAGTTATTATGTGGTGCTTTCATTAAGAGACTATAGAAGTTTCACCAAAATGATTTAACAATAAGAGAAGGCTAAGATCCATTATAAGAAGAGAAGAACCTCACAAATCCAATGTAACAACCAATCTTTTGTTAATGTTTGATTGAAAATTTATAGCGCAAGCAATATATAATCCTATCACGATGAGAGACTTGAAGACGATCCTAGGAGATTTTGGGTGGAACATAATATAATTAATTCAAAAGGGCAAACAACCTTAGACCTCAATGAGGGATCTAAAGGTAGAGAATGGAAGAGGAAAAGATAGAAGAAGGCAATGGAGCAAGGGGATCATAGCACAAGACTAGAAGGAAAGAAATAGGTTAGGCATTTGATCAGATGTGCACAAAGCAAATCGAAGAGAAAAAAAAAGGGAAGGAGAAAATGTTCACAACAAATAGAAGTCACGCCTTTAGCACATATGATCCTACCTACATGACAAGGTGATTGCCATTGCTTATGCTCTCTATAAAAGATAACTTGACAAAAATGTGCACTTCAGAAAGAAGGTATTCGAAGTGGTTTTTGTAGCAGATAAAACACTGAAGATGATTAATTGCTTGGGCAACCTGCTGTAGGGCGCTAATGAAAACTTGAGCGAGTATATAGATAAATTCCAAACTTTAGAGTCTGAGATAAGGAATCTCCACCTAGAGGTAGCAATGAACTCTTTAGCTAAGAGCATGAGGAGTTTCCAGCTATTCTAGTCCATCACCACTCGACCACCAATAAATTTCATAGATTTGATGGATAAAGTTAATCAATACTTCTAACTAGATGATGCATTATGAGCCAATGAAAGGATGTCAAGTGTTATGGAAAGAACACACCCAGTTGACAAGGGAGGAGGAAGAATAAAGTGTCTATCACTAATAATTGTGAATTATAGTATTTTTTTGTGTGTTTTAGGTGTATAATTTAGTTAATTTTGTTGTAATTTAGTTAAATTTATAGTTAATTAGTTAAAATTTGTGTTTTGTGGTTTAATTGAAAGTTTTGGTATTTTTAGGGCCAAATTAAAGAGAAAAAACTAAATTGAAGAAAGGGGAAATTTGGGGGGCAAAAATGTAAATTTTGGAAAAAGTGGCAAAATTGTGTTGTGGAGTATGGAGGCTCATCACTCAGCTGAGTGATGAACTTACTCTCCTGAGTGGCTAACTTACTCACCCAAAGAAGAAAAATCACTCACCTAAAAGAGCAAGCTATTTTTGTCCAGTAAGCCTTTACTCTCCTGGGTGACAAAGTCACTCATCCAAGGCAAAAACATCACTCTCCTGAGTGATAAAATCACTCCCCCTAGGGCAAAAAGCCAAAAGATGATATAACTACCTATTTAATTATAACTTTTTTTTACTCTGATTTGGGAGCAATTAAGGACAAAAGTCTTCTCTAACACTTATAAAAAGAGGACTAAAACACCAGAACAACACATAACGAGAGAGAGAGACATCAACTCAACCATAAAATTTACCTTAGTTTAGTTTTACATTATTTTTCTTAGCTTTTAAAGAACAACAGCTTGGAGTAGGAAGTTTTCTCAGGTTTTTTTGTAAACGTTGATCAAGGGAGTTTCTATACTCTATGTTTTTTATTCTCATTCTTAATTTTTCTTTAGTTTTCAATATGAATAGTGAGTAGTTCTTTTTGCTTTTACTAAAGGATACTTGAATCCTTAACTTTATATTGTAATGACTTAGTTTGCGCTTAATATGATACAAGTTGATTATTTCTTGGTTTTGTGCAATTTCTTACCTTTGATTATTTATAATTTGATTGTTGACTTATTTAAAGTAATAGTTGATGATTAATTTATACATGATTATTGGTTTGCATGTTCTTAGGTTAGTTTATTGGTATTAATGCCTGATTATATCTTGAGTTAAGGTGTAATTGTGTATTGATAATAATAGATTAGGACCAAGAAGGGTTAAAATCAAGAATAGATGAAAGTTAAATTTACTTGCAAAAAAGTTTAATAGACATCTAGGAGGTTAAAATTAGATTTTTATGCTAGGTGTTGAATAATTCTAAACAAGAAAGGTTTAATGCTTAAGAATGGTATTCTTATCTTAAGAATTTAAATTATTGCACTATATGTTTAAGGTGGATAGTCCTTTAGTGAAAGTTATTTTAATATTGATTTTTATCTACCTATTTATCTTCTTTCATTCAAAATCTAGTTTAATTATTTTATTTTTAGTTGTTTACTTTAAATTGTTACTTTTAGTTATTTAGATTTTCGTCTTTAATTTAGTTAATCTTCATTATCAAAATTTTGGGATTTCTTTTCTCTCTCACATATAGTTTTCATTCTAAAAATCTAAAATCTTTCATACATATTCAAGGTTCCCTTAGGTTCTATATTTAGGAGTCATAACTATATTTTTCTATATTACTAGCCGATCTAGTATACTTGTTAGACACCGATCAAGTTTTTGGCACCGTTACTGGGGACCATTGGCATTTGTTTAATTGTTTTAGATTCTTAAAGTGTATTTTATGTGTTCTTTCTATTTTTTTAGCTATTTTCTAATCTTCTTCATTTATTTTACAAGTGTCAATAGTTTATGGTAAGAGGCAATCCATTTTTTCCTATTGATCCTGAAATCAAAAGGACATTTCATAGGATTAGGTGATTACGAGACACCATGAACAATCAGGGGATAAGGGATCACCCACCTCTTAACATTGATGACGTACTTCGTAACGACCCATATATAAATGATCCACCACCATTTAGGATAAAAGAGCAAAATATGCCTTATCAAACTCAAAAGAATGGGTTTAGACCTAAAACCATTAGAGACTATACTATTTCCAGGTGGAATGAAGAACATAGGATCATTAGAATACCTTATCACTAACCCTTTGAGATAAAATCTGCAACCATCACAATGGTACAAATGGAATCAATTTTTGGATTAAAAAATAGAGGATCCTACTCAACACTTAGATATGTTCTTAGAAATTAGTGACATGGTACAAATCCCAAATGTGTCAATGGATGCCATTAGACTTAAGTTATTCCCTTTTACCCTTATTGGTAAAGCAAGGGATTGCTTGTAAATGTTACCAAATCAATCTATACACTCATGGCAACAAATGCAAGAGAAATTTTTGTGTAAATTCTTCCTACCAACTAAAATAGCCCTCATCAGAAAAAATATTAATGAATTCTAGCAGTTTTATGAGGAGACATTCTATGAGGATTGGTAAAGTTTAGGAGACTTTTAAAAAGTTATCCACACCATGAATTTATTGTATATCAATTGATGTATATTTTATGCATATGTGAATCAAGCTATAAGGTCCCTACTAGATGCAGCATTGAGTGGAAGCTTTATGAATCAAATTCCTGAAGATGCATTCCTACTTCTTAATGAAATGGATACCAATGATGCTTAATGGAAAAGCTTAAGAACTATATAAAAGAAGCAAGGAATACATAATGTTGATGAAATAGCTATGCTTAAGGCACAAATGGAATTAGTGAGAAAGGAGCATTTAAAGGAAATAAATGAGCTTAAGGCTCAAAATGTATCAATGTTATCTAATGAATGTGATATTTATTCAGGAAATCAAAGAGCAATGAGAGTTAAGAATGGAGAAGGTTTGGTAGAGGAAGTAAATGCTTTAAATCCCTATAGCAATACCTATAACCCGGGAAGGAGGAATCATCCTAACTTTGCATGGGGGGAAGGGAATCAAGAATCTATATCTAACCCTTAACCTAGGGCTCCCTTTAACTAAAACTTAGATTCCTATAATAATAACCATCCCCCATACCAAAATCGAGCTCAACCATATTATCCAGCTACATACCAATCACAACTTTATCAACCATTAGGATTCCACAAGCCTTAACCCCCAAAAGAGAAGAAATTAAATTTAGAAGAAATGATTGCTAGTTTTATAGCCTCCCAAAATTCAATATTATCTAATCAAAATGCTAGATGGAAATCTCAAGATATTTGGATGAGAAACCAAGAGCATCCATTAGGAACCTAGAAAACCAAATAGGATAATTTGCCAATTCACTCTTTAATAGAACTTAAGGTACTTTTCCATCTAATATGGACCAAAATCCAAAGGAAGAAGCCAAAGCAATCACTTTGAGAAGCAGAAAAAAGGTCCAAGAAGCTGAAATTGGTAAGAATTCTTTTAAAGTGATGGAACCAATAATTGAGGTAAGTGTTTCTAATTCCAAGATTAATGATGAGGCATTTCCTATTATTGAGAAAGGTAAAGGTAAGGAAAAATTAGTTTCTACTGTTCTTGATGAATCTCAATTGCCTTATCCATCTATAGTTAGGAAAGAAAAGCATAATAAGTAATTATCTAAATTTTAGACATGTTTAAAAAGTTACATGTAAATTTACCATTTGCTAAAGCTTTATTACAAATGCCTAAATATTCTAAATTTATGAAAGAGCTTTGTACTTATAAGAAAAAGCTAGAAGGGATATGAACAATTTAATAATCTAAAAATTGTAGCATAATTTTAATGAACAAAATTCTAGTAAAACTAGAGGATCTTGGAAGTTTTACTCTACCATGTGAATTAGGAGGGCATTTTGTTGGTCATGCATTATATGATTTGGGTGTTAGCATAAATTTAATGTCTTATTCAATTTGCAAAAAATTAAACTTAGGGGATATAAAGGAGGCCCAAATGATGTTACAATTGGTGGATAGATCCATAGAGAGGCCTAAGGGAATTGCATTAGATTTGTTAGTGAAAGTAGAAAATTTTATATTTTCGGTAGATTTTATCACAATGGATATGGAGGATAATCGAAAAGTACCTTTAATAGTGGTAAGACCATTTTTAAATATGACAAAGGCTTTGATTGATGTTCATAGGCAAATGGTCACTTTAAGATTCAATAAGGAGGAGATGGCATTTAATGTAAACAAAGTGATGAAACACCCCTCATATGAGTTTAAAGAGTCAACTTGCTTTATAGATGGTGTTCAAGAATACATAGAAGAAAAGCAAGGGAAAATTTATTAGATGATGAGCTTTAAATTTGTTTGATGCATTCAAAGGATAATGAAGATGAGCTAATAAATGAGCTAAAGAAAGAGCACAATGCAGAAGAAAATTTAGAGGATGAGCAGTCCCCTCTTAAGGGAGATAATAATTCTGAACTCAAAACTCTTTTTTTCCATTTAAAATATGTATTTTTAGAGGATAATGCAAAACCAGTAATTATTTCTTCATTTTTAATAGGTTTGGAAGAAGAAATGCTTCTAAAAGTACTAAAAAAGCATAAAGGAGCAACTGATTGGGCAACATCCGATTTGAAGGGAATTAGCCCCAGCTATTATACACATTGAATACCTATGAAAAATGATTTCAAGCTGGTGGTACAATCCCAAAGGAGACTAAACCCAGCAATGCAAGAAGTGGTGAAAAAATGGTACTTAAACTCTTTAATACAGGTATTATCTACCTCATTTTTTATAATAGTTGGGTTAGTTCGGTCCAATGTGTACCTAAAAAGGGGGAATGACTGTTATAACCAATGAAAAGGATGAACTAATCCCAACATGCACAGTGATGGGATGGAGAGTGTGTATAGACTAAAGGAGATTAAACAATACTACTAGAAATTATCATTTTCCTTTACCTTTCATTGACCAAATGTTAGAAAAATTGGTAAGGAATAGATTTTAATATTTTTTAGATGGCATATTTGTGTATAGGAGGATGCCTTTCGATCTTTGTAATACCCCAGCCACATATAAGAGGTGTATGATGGCCATATTTTACGATTTTCTTGAAAATTCATGGATGTTTTCGTGGATGATTTTACCTTATATGATCAAGATTTTGAGTCTTGTTTAAATAATATTGCATTGACCTTAGAAAGATGTAAAAAGACTAATCTTCTTCTTAATTGCGAAAAATACCATTTTATGGTGAGAAAAGGAATAGTTCTAGGGCATAAAATCTCTGAGAAAGGAATTGAGGTAGATAGAGCAAAGGTAGATATCATTGATAAAATACCTCCCCCAACTAGTATTAAAGATATTAGAAACTTCCTTGGTCATGCCGATTTTTATCGTTGATTTATTAAGGATTTTTCTAAAATAGTTAAACCACTATCTAATTTATTGCTTAAAGATGTTGCATTTAACTTTGATCATAAGTGTTTGTAGGTTTTTAACTTGTTAAAGAAAAAGTTAATCACTACACCAGTTATAGCATCACCAAATTGGAGTTTACCATTTGAAATTATATGTGACTCTAGTGACTATATAGTGGGAGCAGTTTTAGGATAGTGAAGGGAGAAAGTTTTTCATATTATCTACTATGTGAGTCACACACTCATCGGAGCTCAAGTGACTTACACAACCACGGAGAAGGAGTTATTAGCAATTGTGTTTTCTTTTGAAAAATTCAGACCTTACCTTTTTGGTTCCAAAGTCAAAGAGTGGTCGAATTATGCTACATTAAGACACCTATTTGCTAAGAAGGATTCCAAATCGAGGCTTATACAATAGGTTTTGCTGTTATAAGAGTTCGATGTAGAGATAAAAGATAAGAAAGGAGCTAAAAATTTTGTAGCTAGCCATCTATCTAGATTAGATCATGCTAATATTGAAAAGGAAGAAATTTCAAATTTATTCCCTGATGAGCATTTTTGTGCTTTTTATGCTTGTGAAAATTTGATTCCTTAGTATGCTAATATAGCTAATTTTCTTACAGGAGGTTACCTTCCAACAGATTTTACTTGGCAACAAAAGAAAAAGCTTTAAGCGGATGTAAGGCATTACCTTAGGGATGATCCGTATTTGCTCAAAATTTATCCGGATCAAGTACTTAGAAGATGCATTCCAGAAAAAGAGCAAGAAGACATAATGTGACAATGCCATGAAGGAGAATTTGGAGGTCATTATGGACCTAATTGTATGGTATATAAAATTCTCCAACTGGGATTTTTTTAGCCTACTCTTTTTGTAGATGTTAAGTTTTTATTGAATTATTTGATAGATGTCAGTGTGTGGGGAATATCTCTAAGAGTGATGAAATGCCTATGAATAATTTGTTAGAAGTAGAAATATTTGATGTTTGGTGTATTGATTTTATGGGACCATTCCCAAACTCCTTTAGGTTTGAATATATTTTAGTAGATGTGGATTATGTAAGTAAATGGGTAGAAGCAATAGCTACTAGAACATGTGATGCCAAAGTTATGCTTGAATTCATTTGGAGAAATATTTTCACTAGGTTTGGAGCACTAAGGGCCATTATAAGTGATAGAGGCAAACATTTTATCAACCATCAATTTCGAACCTTGTTTAGAAAATTTGATATCAAACATAAGATAAAAACCCCATATCATCCTTAGGCAAATGGGCAAGTAGAAGTATCTCATAGGAAATTGAAATCAATCTTAGTGAAAGCTATAAATAGCTCTAGAAAGGATTTATCTCGGAGGTTGGATGAGACTCTTTGGATCTATAGAATTACATTTAAGACCCCTATAGGTATGTCTCCCTTTAGAATAGTTTTTAAAAAAAGCATGACATCTACCAGTCGAATTAGAATATAAAGCGTATTGGGCTATAAAATTACTTAACTTTGATTTAAGAAGTGTAGGAGAAAAAAGGAAATTGTAGCTCAATGAACTTGATGAAATTCGACAATGGTCCTATGACAATGTAGCCATGTATAAGAAGAAAACAAAGCGTTGGCATGATAAACAATTAGAAATGAAAGACTTTGCTCCAGGTATATTGGTTTTATTGTATAACAGTAGGCTGAGATTATTTTTAAGAAAGCTATAATCATAATGGTTTGGGTCGTATCAAGTATTGTCTAGCAATGATTTTGGAGTGATGACTATAAAAAATCCAAGAGATAGATGTGAATATATGGCGAATGGTCAAAAGCTTAAATAATATCAAGTTGGGCAACATGAAGTTGCTAAGGCAACCATGGTGTTTCGGGACTATTAAGACGATTTACAAAGTCTAGTTGAAGACTTTTAAACTCAAAACTAAACTCTCTACCTTTTTACTTTAAATTTATGTGTGATTTATTTTACTTTTTGTTGTGTTTTATTGTTATTTTTTCTTGCGATATTTTTGTTTTTGTGTCTTTTTAGTTTGGTTAGTTCTGAGATTCATGAGTTTAGGGAAGATAATTTAGATAACTTGATTAATTGATTAGGTGCATTTTATTTGAAGCCATTTATGTTTGCAGCAGATTCAGAATAAAATAGCATAATTGATGCATTGTATTATTATTCGTTCTTTTTGTCCTGAAAACTAGTTTATAGGTTTCAATAATCATGTTTTACAGAGTTTTAACTTAAAATTGGATAACATAGTAATTTAGTAGAGTAAAGAAATTAATATTAAGTGGATGTTGTGTTAGGGATTGATAAAGTAGGGGAATGAAACTTAAGTTGGTGCTTGAATCAAGAAAATAATGATTTTTTAAAGTGCAATAGGAAGTCCAAAAATTTTTTTTTTCTTTCGGAACCCAGTGGCCCTTTGCTCGATCGAGCACCCCACCAGCCCTTCCTAACATTCACCCGCATAGCCCCATCCCTTCCCTATGGTTGCCCGTGTAACCCCATCCCTTCCCTGCGCTCGCCCATATGTCCAGCACCCACCCCACTTGCTCCGCTGAGTAGGCCGCCCCTCTACTATTTTGTGCATTCACATTAATTTTAATGGATGAATATGCTTGTGATTTGGTTGTTATTCTTAAACTTTTGGGTAAATTTGGACCACTTTTTTGAGCTCTACTATTAAAGCTTTTACAATCTTTGACATTCAGGTTTGTAATATGCATGCTAATCTTGAGATGTGTTATTTTTGGGTTCCATTAATGTTCCAATTGGTATTAATTTTGCTTTAGCAAGGTATGCACATCACGTGTTCGATGAAATGCCTAAGTTATTACAAATAAATATTTTTACTTAAACTTTCTTCCCTTATGAACTAAGTATTTCATATCATATACACTTAGCTCATTCTCAATTGTCACCTATGCTTTTCAAAACATCTTTAGCATGCTTTGTTGATGACATTTCATGATTACATTAACTTAGAAGGAATTATAACACCATTGATTTTTGGCACATTTAATGGTCTACCATGCCTTATACTTTTTGATAATCAATTGGCCTTATGTTACATTATCTTTCTCATCCTGTATTTCTTCAAGACTCAATACCATTTCACTATGAAATAGGCCACAAATGTGTTTTAGAATTTCTTAAACATTGCAATCTATCAATGTGTGTGTCTTACTATCCTGTCAAGCTTATATTTTCCATATTACACACTCATTTGTTCCTTTTGTTTTGCAGTTGCACCTAAGAAAGTTAGGCATGATAAAGCCTCCAGCTCTTCTGCACCCCGCATCCCATCCTATATGGATAAGGCAAAGCATTTCAAATTTAAAGATTTTAGTTCCTACACTTATGTCAAGCTTGCATATCTGAGCAAGCTTTACTTGCATATACCTACTAGCAACCTATGGGGTGACATCCTGCCATTGATCTAAAACATCGGATGGGAGTCTTTTATTGCACAAAGGCCTAAAGTTTATCCAGCTCTTACACGAGACTTCCTGTACTCTTTTGATTGTTATTTCAAAGGAGACGATGATAACATTGGTACAGTCAAATTCAAGCTAGGAAAGATCGGGTACTCTATGACTCTTGCTCAATTTTTAAAACATTTGGGCTTTTTAGCGAATGCCCTGGGTGAATTATCGGATGCTATTTATTAGGAGAATTGGAAAAAGGTTAGGGATCCACTAAATCCAGAACCATGGAAAGGAGGGACGCTTAAAGCATATGCTCTACAAGATTATGCCTTACGAGTTCTTTATAGATTTTTATCCATGAGCATTTTCAATTGACTTGGTGGCCTAAATGTTGTGAATGCATTGGAGGTTATACTCCTAAAGTTTATGGGTGATGGTATTCTCATAAATGGTGCATCGACTATAGTATAAAAAATTAAAAAAATCTAAAAGAGACCATCAAATATCAAGGAAATTTCTATTCGGTGGACTACGACTGTTTTAGCTGAAGCAGTGAACCATGTAGATTTAGGTGATTCTATTGTAGGAGATATCGAGTGTCTAGATACTAACATGCTCAAATGTATGAAACTTTTACACCCTTAACCCTGTTGCCATTGGATAACAAGAGTAGAGTACTTGAGATTAAATGGCATTCAAGTTAAGGAACAATAAGAGGACACAAATGAAGAAGTAGCTACTTCTGAAGAAGATCAATAAGCTGCAGCTAACATTCCACCTCAAATAGTAACCTACCTAAATCAAATGAATAGTCAATTGGATACCCAATAGGCACGTATGGATAGGATGCAAGGATGAATGGATACCATACAAGATACTGTCATTGAAGTAAAGAAGACTTTAGAGAAATTCATCCATAACTTTTGGAACCCCTATCCACCACCTCTACTTCCATCACCTTTTGTCTGATGCACTATTTTTGCCATGGAAAACAAAATTTTTTGGTAGGGGCTAGAGCTTACTCAAGATAAGCTTAAAAATTTTTTCAGGAAGTAGGCATTTCATACCCTATTTTGTTCATAAATCTACTTATGTTTGTTTTGATGTTTTTATTTTAGTTTGTTTTTTTATTTTTGATATTCTATGTTTAGGATATAATTGTAGTGACTTTAATCGTAGTTAATGATAATAATAGTTTCTTTAAGTTTAAATTTTCAAGTTGTGTTAGAAAAAAATTAGTTCAAAGTTATTACTTAGTTTGCACCAGTTAGACCTCAAAATTTAAACATTTCAAGCTTGAATTTAAAATATGCATGAGTCAAATTTTTTTTCAGTAGTAGAACAAGCATGTTGTCTGATAAATTTTTAGCTAGTTTAATATTTGACCAGACTTATAATTGTTGGTTTCTATTCTTTAAGTACTATAAACTAGTTTTTGAACTTAGAAAAAACCAATGCATTGATTAATTAAGTAAGGAATTTTAGAGCACTAAAACCTTCCTTATCACCCTTCAAAGCTTATAAACAACTCAAGACAAGCTAAAAAGTGATCTAACCAATATTTTTCTTGTTAAACCATATCGTAAACTTATTTTCCTACCTTTTATATTACATTTATCCTTGTTATCCAATTTGAGCTTAATGAGACATGCTAAAAGCATGTCATTTTAATTTTTCTTGGTACACCTATTCAATTACCTAATAGCCTAAAAAGCCTTTGCTTTCCTTTTATAGAGTTTCCACTCTAGGATTGGATTGATTAATAGGGAATTGTGTATCTTAATGGGTGTAGTAAGGTATTTTTGGTTTTATTGTCAAGGGCTATTGATGAAGTCAAGAAAAAAGTGAAAATTTTATGTTATTACCCATGTTATTACTGTATTTCCAACAATAAAGCTAGTGTGAAAAAAAAAAGAAAAAGAGAAAAAATAAAGAAAGAAAGAAGATATGAAAGAAAAAAAATATTAAAATAAAGCTAGCATATATGGAAAAATCTTAAGTGTGGTGTATTTACAAGTGAAAGCAATTGTGACTTCTAAAAAGGGGATAAATTATGAACTTGAGAGGACATCAATAGTTCTTTCTCTCATAATTACTTTGAATTGTAAATGGTTGAGCACGTTTGGCTAAGTACTTTAATTCTTAAGTTGGTGGGATAAAATTTTAGACATATTAGTCTATTTTATCTTAGAGTGGCTATTCTTTTTGTTGATCTTTTATTCATTCTTTGATAACCAAGACCCTAGCCCTATTACAACCTTTAAAAGACCTAAGTGATTCTAAGTTTTGTTCTTGAGTTGTTTGGTGGAGATAACCTCCGGGTTCCAGTGCTAAAGGAGAGCTTTATAGTGTATCTAGAGTTTTAAGTGTGAAACCATTTATACACTTAAGTGTACTTTCATTCTAAGCTTGGCTATGAATTTGCATTGGTGTTTTTATTTTAAATAATGTTTAAATTATTTTGGTCTTACACACATACATGGAAACTAACTCATATTGTCTTGTTTGAGTTTATTCTAGTTAAGAATTTTATTAAGTGCTCTTATTAATTGCTAAGCATGGTTTTCAAATGCATAATTCTCAATTGGGGTTTTATTATTTTGAGGAGTTGAATTATTCAAATTTGCTCGAGGGAGAGCAAAGGCTAAGTGTGGGATATTTAAAAATTATGGATTATAGTATATTTTTAGTATATTTTAGGTATTTAATTTAGTTAATTTAGTCTTAATATAGCTAAATTTATGTTTAATTAGTTGAAATTTGTGTTTTGAGGTTTTATTGGAATTTTTAGTATTTTTCAAGGCCAAATTAAAGAGAAAAAGGACTAAATTGAATAAAGGAGAAGTTTAGGGGCAAAACTGTAAATTTTGAAAAAGTGGCAAAATTATGTTGTGGAGCATAGAAGCTCATCACTAGGTTGAGTAATGAACTTACTCTCTTAAGTGGCCAATTTATTCACCCAAAAAAGACAAGTCACTCACCTAGAAAAGCAATCTGTTTTTGTCTAGCAAGTCTTCACTCTCCCAAGTGAAAAAGTCACTCACCCAAGGTAAAAGCATCACTTTCTTGAGTGATAAAATCACTCTCCCAAGTGAAAAAAGGAAAAAGATGATATAAGTTCCTATTTAATTAGAACTTTTTTTCAACTTTGATTTGGAAGCAATTAAGGATATAAGTCTTCTCTAACGCTTATAAAAAGAAGACTAAAACACCAGAACAACACAATGAGAGAGAGACATCAACTCAACCACAAAATTTAGCTTGGTTTAGTTTTGCATTATTTTTCTTAGCTTGTAAAGAACAAAAACTTTGAGTAGTAAGTTTTCTCTGGTTTTCTGTAAATGTTGATCAAAGGAACTTCTATACTCTATGTGTTTTATTCTCATCCTTAATTTTGCTTTAGTTTTCAATATGAATAATGAGTAGTTCTATTTACTTTTGCTAAAGGATACTTGAATCCTTAACTTTATATTGTAATGACTTAGTTTGTGCTTAATGTGATACAAGTTGATTATTTCTTGGTTTTGTGCAATTTCTTACCTTTGATTATTTATAATTTGATTATTGACTTATTTGAAGTAATAGTTGATGATTAATTTCTACATGATTATTGGTTTGCATGTTCTTAGATTGGTTTATTGGTATTAATGCTTGATTATGCCCTGAGTTAAGGTGTAATTGTGTATTGTAGTAATATATTAAGACTAAAAAGGGGTAAAATCAAGAATATATGAAAGTTAGATTTACTTTGCAAAAGAGTTTAATAGACATCTAGGAGGTTAAAATCATATGTTTATGCTAAGCATTGAATAATTCCGAATAGGAAAGGTTTAATGCTTAAGAATGGTATTCTTATGTTAAGATATCTTACCTTTTTCATTTGGTTTCTTCATGATCACTTGTGTTCTCTTTTTGAATTTAAGTCATTGCACTATAAGGTTAAGGTGGATAATCTTTTAGTGAAAGTTATTTTAATATTGATTTTTATCTACCATGTTTATCTATTTTCATTCAAGATTTAGTTTAATTGTTTTATTTTTAGTTGTTTACTTTAGATTGTTACTCTTAGTTGTTCAAATTTGCATCTTTAATTTAGTTAACCTTCATTATCAAAATATTGGGACTTCTTTTCGCTCTCTCACACACAGTTTTCATTCTAAAAATATAAAATATTTCATGCATATATAAGGTTCCCTTGGGTTCGATATTTAGGGGTCATAACTATATTTTCCTATATTATTAGCTGATCTAGTACACTTGCTAGACATCGGTCAACTGCATAAAAAAACTTAGAAAATCGATAAGAAATCTAATGAGGAAGGTTTGAATCCCATGTTAATAATTTTACTAAAACCTAGACCACACTCAATTCCTTCCTTATCAAAGTTCTAATGTTGATTAAAAAGAAACACAACAAGGTGAACTGGTAGAAGAAGATGTCCGATCAAAAATATGTAAAGAGAGGCAAGAGCAAGATATTATAGAACACTTATGTCTATTTAGCACCAAAAAAATAATCAGTCTACAAAATGTAAACAAGAAAACTCATAAAAAAGTAGGCAAATCATCAAAGGTAAATGCAGTATGCTTAATCATGATATGTTTCAGAACTGTATCTCTTAAATTTTTGTTCCATAGTTTATTACAACAAAGTAGATAATGCTTAATCTTACATAAAGATTGCAGTCATAAAGCCAAGAAGCTACTTTTATTTAGATACATATATAGTGTCCAAATTTTGATAGATCTTGTTCTTGATGCATCACAATTTGAAGTTTAAGCAATTAATTGCTATCAGAATAATATCTAATATAAATTCATATCTACCATAGTTAATCAAACATTAAGTGTACTTAATAAATAGAGTGAGAGATAGAAGTGCAGGATCATAATATATTTTCATAACAACAAAAAAATGTATAATTAATATATGAAAAATAAAAAAAAAGGATAGCTACAAAAAAACCCTAATGTTTGAATTAATTCATAATTAAAATTCTATCATTAAAAATGTAACAACTGGACTTTTGGAAATAATTCCATTAAAACTAACGAAAATATCAACTTTTTTAACACATATTTTCTTTTAAGCTTTAATTTAATATTTAACATAGGTAAAAATTAATAATAAGTTTATCTTATTAGTAATTCGATAGGATTACTTTTTTTAAATTCTGCTACTTTTATCTACTAAATAATAATAATAATAATAATAATAATAATAATAATAATAATAATAATAATAATAATAATAATAATAATAATAATATCGTACTTAGGTTTAGCCCAATAGTCACAGACCTAACCTAGGTTTAAGCCAAATTGCTGCTTATCAATCTATAAACCTGCTGACCACGTGCACTGTAAAATCCTATACCCGATTAGTTAAAAGATCCAGATACTGGATGTCACACTTGGGTTTGGATTCTTTTAAGAGGGCTAATTATAGAATTTTTACTATTTAAAAATCTTGTTACTTTAACAATTACTCCTTATTCTACAAAACTTTTGGTAGAGCTTCCCTTGAAATTTTAAAAAAACCCCTGAAAAGGAAATTTTTCAAAACACTTTTATTTAGATCTATCTTACCATTCATCTTCAATTTCAAACTCCAATACAGTTTGCCCATCCTCCTCAATAAATAGTCAATCTAAATTCCACCTGCCAAATTAACATTACATAGATATCGTTATTCTCAAGTATATCAATAAAATTTATTCATACAACTATAATAACTATAAAATTTTCTCTCTCAATATCAATAGGGTATCGATACTATTACAAACTAACCTTTTTCGTGTACATGGCAAAATAAAATCACTGCTAGCAGAACTAAATTTAGTTACTACATTCCAATCTAAGTTCTTGATATGGCTAGTTATAGTAGACCCTGCAATTTCCTACTTATATGTTAAACTCCTTGGTCCTTAACCTACATGCGAAAAGGAAATCATGCACTAAGCTAAAAGTTTAGTGGTGACTATTAAATTTACTTCATAATTATACAGTTTAAAAATATATTTATAGCACTTCAAATATTCACATACAAAATCATAAAATATACATTTATATAGGTCGTAAATTCCAAACTTATAATGCGCATAAAGATGAGTGATCAATACTAATACTTCACATGTAATTTGTATAGGTGATGTCTTCATGGTGTACTTAATTGCTTATAAATTACATAAGATTAAGTGGTTAGTGATAATTAGCCTTATTACTGTAAAATGTTGTTATTTTCAAGATCGACATCTTAATTCACATAAGTTGTTAGCTAAATAGTACTGATTGGACACAAACATTAGATCTCAAACATTCATACATAATCGCACATACACACATAATTGTATATATGTAAATTTGTTCTTAATTATATTAGATGCTACCAATTTATGTAAAGCATAATTAACCACAGTACAAATAAACTATTTAATTTATTTATTAAAGTATTTTATAAGAGTTTCATCTACTTATTCACTTTTGATATTTACCCCTAGTAAAATCCAGTGAAATTGTATGCTGAGCTGGATAAATAAGAATTAAATGCAAGATTGAATTCTCAAAATCATACGGTCCATTCAACATTATTTTCTCGTTATTGTCATTCAAAACTTTACCATTTACTATATTTATATATAAACATATATATACATACACATATACATGCATATGTGGACCGATCTCTTGGAGCCATTCAACCCACAACTCAAATTAATTACATTCATCGGAAGAGCTCTCAAAGCCATTCAATTCAGTAGTCACATTAAGATGCAGTACTGCTAAATTTCCCTAATTGACATACCAATCTTATCTCATTACTCCAATTTCTATTTAGTTTTACTAAGGGCAAATATAAAATCATTATTAAATAAAATAAATAGTATCATATATATATATATCAACATTACTTATTCTCAATACCTGTCGTTTTCATCATTTTTATTATAATGGGCACTGTAGTGCTCCATCTATCACCTTTTTAATCTAAAATTATGATCAATTTGTGAACTTTACATCAGTTAATTTATTCAAATTATACACATAAGTTTTGTAGACATACTTATGCACTCATCATGGTTATGAGTATGCAGAGCAGTTTAGTTCACATAGTCATCATTAAGTATTCATTTAACTCAAATTATCTATATTTGTTTCTATAACACTATATAATAGGACACTATCTTATTATAATCACAACTTCCAAATGGAATAATATGATACAATAAAATAATATCAAGGCAAAGAAACACACATTCTTATGATTAAAAGAATTCAAGTATGTTAAACTTCACAAACCAAACTAAGTAAATAATATAACTAATATATTGAATAGAGTTTAACCAAGTAAAAGTTGCAGCGTAATAATTCACAAAATTAAACTAATTCATTTCCTTTGAATTTTTTTTAATTTCATGTTTAATTCATCAATAAGCATATATAGTCGATTTTTCTTTTTTTTTGTTTAAATTTTACAAAGTACTTCCAAATTATTAAAAAAATATATACATATATCTTCCAAATTAATTCTCAATTTGAAGTCTATAATATTCCAATGAATTAAATTATCATTTAATATGTAAATTCATCACACTCATCTTTAATTTTATTTATATCGCTTATTTTAATTAGTTTCTTATTTGGCCAAGAGCTTGCCAATAATTCTAAATGACCAGTTAAGTTAAGCATAGAAGGAATTTAATCCTTGGTATAATGCATCTAGATAAGCAACAAGAGCATTTACAAAACAAAATAAAAATTTAAATTATTTATTACAAGCCAATAGTTCCAATTATATAGATACACATATTTGAAACAACTAAATTATCTCAATTGCAAATAATCAACATACATGGAAAATCTTCAACCTAAGTATGTCATTCAAGCCTTTATATTAACAAAATTCATAGTCAAGCTTGACGCTGTTATTAGGAATAGAATTTGACCAACTATGCAAGCTCATAAGGCCACAACCAGCAAAATCAAAATCAATATAATTCAACCATAATAACAAAAAATGTCCTATGGTGTATCTATATAAAGTTAAATATCTCTAAAAAAACCAATTATACCAAAATGAGCAAAAAGATCTATCTTTAATGCTGCTTTCCAATGTGGGCCATCTAGCACCAAATCTGAATAATGAGTCTAAGAATTAAATATAAACATAAATCAAAGATATGCTTGAAACTTCTCATCCCAAAGATATTAATTCATTATATCATGATTTGACAACAAAACTAAAAAGGAACCAACTTAGCAAATTAGCATAATCAACCAAACATATACACATACATTCCAATTCAAAAAAAAAATAAGGCAATTTCCAATAAAATTTTCAAAATTTATTCAAATGAATTCATGAGGTAATTTTGGTAGTCACATACCCATTGGAGTTAAATTCCTTGCATTTTTTTGCATCTTTGTTGTTACTGTACTCGTCGGACTGATTATTAGAGCTTTGCCAACATAAAACCAAGGTCACCTGGAGGTAGCCGACATTGAGAGAAGTCCAAAGATAGTGTCTCATACTCCAATGCACTGTTGTTTGATTGAAAATGGCACTGGAATGTCCTATGGCTTCCTTTTTCGATCCATTCATCGTCAATGAATAGGTAAGAACAAAAGGCACCATGATGTTTACCTTACCCTTAGGGGCTTACCGATGCTGCTCATGTTGCCATTCACCAATCGTTGGAGAGAAAGGAAATAAGATTCGACCAAAAGAAAGAAAAGCAAGGAAGAGAGAAGAAGATGACTCAATACATCGCTGATGGTGAAGGGATGATGATGGTGCAGTGGCCGATGAGGAAGGAACTATGGTAGCGCACCAGTGATGGCACCATTGATTAAATTACCTCCCCTCGCTCCTTCCCCGATCTCTCTTTCTTCTATTCTCCCTCCTTTGCTATCTTTTGTTTTTTTTCTTTTTTTCTTTTAATTATTATTTTAATTTTATGGCCAAGGTTTCTTTATTTAAATAATTCTAGGAACATCCCAAGGTATTGTTATTCCTTTTGTTATTTTATTTATTTATTTATTTATTATTATTATTATTATTATTATTATTATATACTTATTTTAATTTCTTATTTACTACTAAGTGTATTTTAGTTAACATTATAAATTCAAAAACCTTCAAAAGAAAATAAGGCCCACTAATTTTGTATTATCAATAAATTTTTACCTCAGCAAACCTGTATCGGTTATACTATCCATTAATATAAAGTATTACCATCCAACTTAAGTTTTAGGGCATTACATGCACTGACTAAGGTGGCCTGATGGTTTGATTGGATATCATTCACGCCACTCTTCCAGTCACATCAAGCAGGTCATACCTTGCAAACTGTCACATTAGATGCTTAAAATTATTAACTGTAAATGTGAAAGATCTGATACTTAAATACTCTAGCCTTACAGGCTCTAACCACCTAGAGACTATATATTTAGAGAGAGACTTCAAGGATAAGGTATCGCACACATTGCTATTCTCTCACTAAACTTTATTTCTCTAAATTCTCTCTAAGTATCGGAGTCCTAATTCATTACACACCAGGGGTAGTCTTCATCTATTTTACATATCGGCTCGTTATGCTTGTAGATTAGCCCAATCGACTCTTGTTTTCATCTTTTTCTTCTTATAAGTTCTATCAATCCATAATGATGATGATGGTGACAATGATGATGATGATGATGATGATGATGATGATGATGATGATGATGATAATAATAATAATAATAATAATAATAATAATAATAATAATTCATGTTGATAATATTTTTAAAGAAAATTAAAATTAAAATATAAATAGAACTTTTAAATTTAAAGGTCAATAAAAAATTAAAATAAAGAATAAAATTTCATTTAAATCATATTTAAAAAAAATAAAATATTTTTTATTTTTTAAATTATTTTCTTATTTTATACAACCTAGAGAATAGAGATTATGAGTTTGAAATCCAAAAAAAAATTGAAGGTAGTGTTTTTTTCTGTACTTGTTGTTGTATATGTTCTATCTATGTATTTGTTGTATATTGTATTTAAGCAAATAATTAGATCGATCCTTTAAAAATACTACTACTGAATTATTTATATGGATATTATTAGTATAATATTTATACACTTGTTGTATATTATGTATATACTTATTGTATATTATCTATATACTTATTGTATATTGTTTGCATACAAGTATTTTTATGGTATGTTGTTTGTATACTTTGTAGTACGTTATTTTTTATAACAATAGTATATTTTAACTATGATGTTTTTATACTTATATTATGTTATGCGTACACCATTTGGATTACTATTTATATTGTTATTGAGTTTTATATTTTTGTCCAAAGATTGGTCACTTTGTTTTGAAAAAAGTTGAGTTACATAGAGCACAAATCCACTTTTGCATGAGATTGATGCTATTTTTGTTATAAAAAATGTTAAATAAGGAATAGCTAAAAATTATTAGGAAATATATTTTGGATACTTCTTAGATGTGCCTAATATAGTTGTTTAATGTCAACTATTTCATTCAATATTTTCTAAGAGAAGTATGTACTAAAAATGATTTGGTTTAGGTATTATGGAGTGGATTTGAAATTTGGTTTGATGACTTTGCATTTATAACATGTTTGAAATGCAAAGGAAAGTTAAAGAAGAGCAATTTGTCACCTTAAAATGCTAGATATTGGTGATAAGCATTTTGATGGTTGTAATAGGATAAGTAGGTATTCAATTGCTAATAGTTTTGTTATAACGTGCACCAGATCCCACTCGATTCTGCTTTGGCTTTTGAAGGCCTGTTTTTAGGGTTCAAGATCAGATGAGACTCATTATCATGTTAAAAATTTCTTTTTTACTAAACTATTATATCCCCAAAAATAAATACATCCAAAAAATAAAATAAAGTATCAAAATTAAATGAATAGAATAAAATAATAAATAAAGCAAATTAATGCAAGATAAAATAAAATAAAGCATAAAACTAAATGCAATAAAAAGGGTAAAAGGGGCAGAAAATAATCTTCTAAGGGTTGAACCTTCGGAGTTTCCCCCTAAAAACTCCATAAATGCATGAAAAATAATGGCTCACACAAATGCACAAATAAAGAAAATTGGTTAGCACATTAAAATAAATCAAATGTCAAATAAAATTAATTAATTAAACAAAAAGAACATTCACAAAAAACATACTAGAATAAAAAAATGCAATACAGAAAGCAAATTGTGTCACATAGAGGCAAAAATGAAGTAAAAATGCATCTAAACACTCAAAATGATATAGATTAACAAAAATAATATTAAAATATATTAAAAAGGAAAAAAATATGATCACAGATGACCCAAGGCAAAAGGACAAATGATCAAGCAAAAGAGAGATAAGATGAAGAAAATATATATCGACATCCCATCTGTTGCACTTACAGACGACCATCTGTGATGTCTTTTTATTTTCTGACACTCGAAGAGCAAACATAGAAAGTAAGTTTTCAACTTAAAATCAAGAAAAATAAATTTTAAACCTAAACATGCAATCTCGGAACCCTAAAACATGCCAAATCTATAGAAATAATGATAAAACACAATCTAAAACATGCAAATACAAAATAAATAGGAAAATATAAAAAATAAATTAATTACTCTATCATGCATAAATGGAAGAAAATAAAACCTAAGATACCATTCAACATGTTTAAATGGTCACTAAATGATCATGGCATCACAAGAATCATAAATAATAATTAGATAACATAAAATCATAAAGATAACATCGTAAACAGAAATTAAAGACAATTAACCACATGATTATGTGATGAATTCTAGAGAGAGAAAGAACTTAAGGCTTAGAATATTACTCTCAGGATTTTTTTAGTTTTGTGATTTTGGAAGCAGTGATCTGCACTCTGATTCTCGATTCCCATGTTAAAAAATAAAGGAAATATTTGTGTACTTTTAGTATGAATGATTGCACAGAGCTTTGGTTTTAAGAAAAAAAGAATTATTTTCTCTCTCAAAAGTTTGCTCTTTTAATAAATGTAAAGGATCCCTGCAAAAAGCTTAATTTTTCCCTTTTATTCTGAAGAAGAGTTGGAAATCAACTTTAACTCTAATGACCGGTATCTAGCAAGTGTACCAGATCGGCTAGTAATATAGGGAAATATAGATTAAGACCCCAAATATCGTACCCAAGGGAACATGGATTGCTAAGGATAATATCTATGTATGAATTAAATCAACCTGAGAATTTTTCCCAAATGTTTTTGATTTGAAAGCAAAAATTAAACAAAATAAACAATTAAATAAAATAAAAGGTAAAACATAAATTAAAAACAAAACAATAACTGAAATTCTTTTGCTAAGGAAACTATCCACCTTAACTTTCATTGTAATGACTTAAATTCAAAGAATAATATCAGTGATTATGAAGAATTCAGATAAATAAAACCCGATAACTTTATTCAAGATTATCATTCCAAGCATTAAACTCCCTTATTCAGAACAATTCAACACTTGGCATAAAAGTCTGAATTAATTCTCCTAGATGTCTATTAAAGCCTTTCTCAAGAGATTTAACTTTCACCCATTCTTGATTACACCTTTCTTAATCTTAACCTACTCAAATTAACACATAATCATAACTTATTCAGATTATAACATGCATTAATCCAACTAAATTAACCTAAGAACATGCAAATCTTTAAACAACTCAAACCAATTAATTAACCGATGTTTAGTCACGTTAACAATTAACTTGAAGTTGAATAAAAACAAGACTAAAACTTAAGAACCAAGAAATAATCAAACTTGTATTTGAATTGAAGCACAAACTTAAGTCATAACAATACAAGTCAAGGATTCAAGTATCCTTTAGCAAAAGTTAAAGAAAACTACTCAAAAGACATGGTTAAAACTAAAAACAAAAGCTTGAATAAAAACATGAAAACTAAGAACGTAAAAGAAAAACTTTAGGAAAGACAAAGCTAAACTAAGGATCTTATCTCTATCCCTTTCTTCTGTGTTTTGGGGCTCTATTTATAGGCAAAAACGTGGTAGATTTCTTTCAAAATTGCAGAATCAGAATAGGAAAGGAAGTTTGCTCAAAATAGGAAGCTCGGGAAATCCTTCGCGCAATTGGAGAATCAAAGCACGTGGCCACGCATCAACTTGTGCCTTCCTTCACGTGGGCACGTGCTCAATTACTCTTCCTCCACACGTGGCCACGTGTGGTCCTTTACTGGGAATCCACGTGGTCACGTGGTCTTCCTTCCTTCTTCATATTTTGTACCCATGGCCACGGCTTCTTCCTTAAATTCATCACATGGCCACGTCCTTAAGCCTTCTCACCATCACGTGGCCACGGCTTTATTGCTTCATGATTTCACGTGGTCACGTGTTAGAGCTCTGGACTAAAACTTCACTTGTCTCGCATCAATTCCTCATAATTGCATTTTTGGCCCAAAACTTTTCACTTTTTACACTTTAAGCCCTTTTTCATCAATTTAACCCTGAAAATCATACAACACAGAATTAACCCTAAAAAATAAACACTAATAAAATAACTCTAAATTAACATAAATAAAACCAAAATAACTAATTAACACAACTAAAAACACATTAAAAATCATATATAATTCATACTTATCAAATACCCCACACTTAAACCTTGCTTGCCCTCAAGCAAATTAGAACAAACCCTCTTTCAAAACCATCAAACTTGAATAAAGAATCATTCATTTCAAAACCAAGTTAACAATTAACAAGAGCACTTAATAAAACTTTCAACTAGAATAAATTCAATCAAGACAATATAAGTTAGTTTCCTTGTGTGTGTGTGCAAGACCAAAATAATTTAAGTATTTTCAAAATCCAAAACACCAATGCAAATTCATAGTCAAGGTTAGAATGAATGTACACATAAGTATACTCAAGATTTCGCACTTGAAACTCTAGAAACACCATAGGCCTCTCCTTTAGCACCGGAACCCGAAGGTCATCTCCGCTAAACAACTCAACAACAAACTTAAAATCACATAGGTCTTTTAAAGGTTGTAATGGGGCTTAGGTATTGGTTATCAAAGAATGGATAAAAGATCAACAATAAGAATAGCCACTCTAAGATAAAATAGACTAATGATTCATAAATTTCATCCCATTAACTTAATCAATAAAGAACTTAGCCAAAATTTCCCAACCTTTCACAATTCAAAGCTCTTTTATGAACAAGAAATAATAATTGAAACTATTTTTCATTCACAATTCATACCCTTTTTGAAGAAGTCATAACCATTTTTTCCTTGTAACTACCCCACACTTAAGATTTTGCCGTACATGCTAGCTTTATTTGTAAATTTCTTTCTTTTTCTTTCACTTTTTCTCTTTTTTTCTTTCTTTCTTTTTCACTTTTTTTTTTCTTTTACTAGCTTTGATGTTGGCAATACAATAATATAACATGGGTGATAACAAGGTAACAATTCACTATTTCTTTGACTTCAACAATAGCCCTTGATAATAAAATTCAAAATTATCTTACTACATTCATCAAGATACTCAATTCCCATCAATCCATCCAATCCTAGAGTGGCCAATTCTAGAAGGGAAGCTAAAAGCTTTTTAGGCTGTATGGTAAAATAAATGAGTGTAACAAGAAAAAAATAAATATGGCACGTATTAAGCATACTTTATTAGGCTCAAAATTGGCTAACAAAGGATAAATATGCATATAAGGTAGGAAAATAAGTTAAAATATGGCTTAACAAGAAAAACATTGCCTAGATCACTTTCCCAATTATTTTGAGTTGCTTTTATGCTTTGAAGGGTGATGAGGAAGGTTCTAGTGTTCTAAAATTCATCACTTGACTATGTTAATACATTGTTTTTCTTTAAGTTCAAAAACTGGTCTTAAGTGCTCAAAAATGTAGAAACTAACAAATATAAGTCAAATTGAATGTTAAACTAACTAAAAATTCATTAAACAACATGCTTGTTCTAATGCTAAACAAGAATTTTAAACATTGCACATTCTAAATTCAAGTTCAAAATGTTCAAATTTTGAGAATAACTAGGGCGAACTAAGCTAAATGTACAATATATGATAAATGAATTAACCAAACTAAAATGCAAATTAAAAACTAAACATGCAAACTAAAAAAAACCAAACTAAACAACTAAACCAACTAAAACAACATAATTCATGAGTAAGAAACTGAGTAAGGTAAGAAAAACTCCCTTAAATTTGTCTTCAATTTCAGCTCAGCTGAGTTCTATCCCCCTCTTTAAAATCTTGCTGTCCTCAACAAAGTATGAAAATGTCAGCACACTTTATCACTTTTGAGAAACAAGTTAGTGACCAAAAATGTAAGCTCACCATACTTAGAACCATAATCAAGTCAAAAAGAAGGCAAGAGGTCAATGGAAAGTTAACAAGCCTATATGCCTCTAAAACCAATAAAGTACAATGAAAAAGACTTAATAAACATGGTAACTAAGTGAATAAATGTAACTAGGCCAAACTTGCTTAAGTGCTCAATGCATACTATCCATAGGTAACAAGGTGGACAATGTATGAATGCATAATCTCAAGTGTAAAGATAATTGGTGATGGTTAGGCTTAAATAAAAGGAAGAGAAAGATGTTAATTGGTCATGGTAAGCACAAAAGAAAATAAGCCAATTCAAATACAAACTCAACCTATATGAAGCCACAATGAAGCTCAATGTCAAACAATAAGTAGCTAAGAGTAAATATAATGCATAACTGAAAATCAATCTCTAAGCATACTTATATTCAACACTAATGAAACCAATGCCAATTTATGTGAATTAAGTACATCATGCAAATGAAAAACTAAGTGTGTGTGCCTTAGTGGAAAGGTGTGTGCGTGAGTGAGTATTTGAGTGAGTGTGTGAGGGTGAATGAGTGAGGATGTCTGTGTTTTTATTTGTGCATAATGTGTGCGTGGCCATGTGAAGCTTAGGTTGATGTGTGCATGGTCATGTGTGTGTGTAACGGAGGCAGTGAGTGTGTGAAGGTGTGGTGGGTGATGTATGAGTGAGGGGAGAGAGAAAATAAAACTGTGGTCATTTAGACGTGGTCACGCATGGTTATAGGTGGATTCACACATGGGCACGCAAAATGCATTGGAGATGGAGGACGTGGGCACGTATGAAGAACAAATAGATCCACACTTGACCACGTGTGAAGAACAAAAGCCTAGACACGTGACCACGTGTAGATTTGTGTTGAGAGAGGCGTGGCCACGCATTTGGCTTTCTTCTGTATTCTTGGCTTTATTTTCTGCACACACAAAAATTAAATTTCAATTACCATATGAATAAAACATTCCTCATACTCATCTAATCACTTAATTATGCCTTTTCTTTTCTCTTCAAGCTTCAATTTAGTTATGCCAAACAATATGTAAATCTTTAAACTAGTTGAATTACAAATCAAGTCCATTCATTTAGCAAACTGAATAATTTCCTCTTAAGTTCATGAAGCATCAAGCAACTAGGATCAAATTCTCATTCAGACAATGAAAATAACTCAAGACTCATAAATCCATATTAAGTTCAACTAATTTGCAATTCACTTTAAAAATTATTGTAGCTCTTTGAAATCCTTACTTAAATATGACAATTAAGCACAAAATTACTAGGAGTAACTTATTTCCAATCCATAATCTTAAACTCGTGAATTAAAAGACACAACTCAAACATACATTACACTTTAAACTAAAAATAAAAACAAATAAAAACAAATAACATGCTAAATATATAAAAAAAAATAGATGAAAATATAAAGAGAAGAGTTAGAGAAGAAGTTCTGGTTTATTGAGTCCCAGCTCGACTCATGTTACTCTCGGGAGGTCGAGCTTGTGATCCAAATATAGGTCTCTCCGAATTTTGCTCCTCATTTTCTCCCATTAGTAGAAGAAACTTGTCATAGTTTATCAAAGCTGGAAACTCCATATCTTCAATAAAATATGACTCATCCTTTGGCTCATTTATCACGAACTCCACCGGCTCTTCTAGCCTAAATAAATCCTTCAAGCAGATTGAATTTGGTATCTCCACTTGAGAATCCTTTCCTTCTTGCTCCTTTGGTGATAAATTCTCTACTAAAGATCCTATACCTTCTAAATAAACACATGAATTATCCTCCAATATGAATTGTTCCTCTTGTTCCTTATCCTCCATAAATGAATGATTTGGTTCCTTTTCCTTACCACTATCAACTTGAGTGCTCAAAAGTTCTAGCTTAGATTCCAACTTTTCAATTCCATGCTCTTTATCCCTTAATAAATTTTTCTGACTTCTAATTGTCTCCTCTTGAGCCCTTATTTTTTCTTCTTGAATTCTAAACTTTTCCCCTTGAGCCTTTAATATAGCCTCAAATTCTCCTTTTTCAGCATAATATTCCCTTTCCTTTCTTATAAGCAAGTCACAAACATTTTCGGTTTCGGAGAGAATAGCTTCTTGTGTGGCCCTCCATCTTTCTTTTTCTGCCCTAAATTGCTCGTCCTTACATAAAAGCTGGTTATGAAGACGTTGATTCTCAGAAATATAGGCCTCTTTTGAGTATCGCAATTCTTGATTCTCTCTTTTCAATTCTTCCATTTGTGCTCTCAAAGTCCAAAGAGAATAAGAATCTTCAGCCATGGATGGTGATGAATAAGGATTTTGCAATCGTTCTATCTCCTCTCTTTCTCTTAGTAGATCATTCATTCGTTGTTTTAAAAGGAACAATTCATAATCTTGGACCTCATCTTGCATCATCTTGAAAGATGTTTAGAATTGTACCTGCAAAGAACAATCACCAAATTAAAAACAAAATAAAAATCTCAAACTAACTCAACCAAAGATATTAAACAAACAACACCGCTGTTCCCCGGCAACGGCGCCAAAAACTTGACCGATATCTAGCAAGTGTACTAGATCGGCTAGTAATATAGGGAAATATAGATTAAGACCCCAAATATCGTACCCAAGGAAACATGGATTGCTAAGGATAATATATATGTATGAATTAAATCAACCTGAGATTGTTTCCCAAATGTTTTTGATTTGAAAGCAAAAATTAAACAAAATAAACAATTAAACAAAATAAAAGGTAAAACATAAATTAAAAACAAAACAATAACTGAAATTCTTTTGCTAAGGAAACTATCCACCTTAACTTTCATTGTAATGACTTAAATTCAAAGAATAATATCAGTGATTATGAAGAATTCAGATAAATAAAACCCGATAACTTTATTCAAGATTATCATTTCAAGCATTAAACTCCCTTATTCAGAACAATTCAACACTTGGCATAAAAGTCTGAATTAATTCTCCTAGATGTCTATTAAAGCCTTTCTCAAGAGATTTAACTTTCACCCATTCTTGATTACACCTTTCTTAATCTTAACCTACTCAAATTAACACATAATCATAACTTATTCAGATTATAACATGCATTAATCCAACTAAATTAACCTAAGAACATGCAAATCTTTAAACAACTCAAACCAATTAATTAACCGATGTTTAGTCACGTTAACAATTAACTTGAAGTTGAATAAAAACAAGACTAAAACTTAAGAACCAAGAAATAATCAAACTTGTATTTGAATTGAAGCACAAACTTAAGTCATAACAATACAAGTCAAGGATTCAAGTATCCTTTAGCAAAAGTTAAAGAAAACTACTCAAAAGACATGGTTAAAACTAAAAACAAAAGCTTGAATAAAAACTTGAAAACTAAGAATGTAAAAGAAAAACTTTAGGAAAGACAAAGCTAAACTAAGGATCTGATCTCTATCCCTTTCTTCTGTGTTTTAGGGCTCTATTTATAGGCAAAAACGTGGTAGATTTCTTCCAAAATTGCAGAATCAGAATAGGAAAGGAAGTTTGCTCAAAACAGGAAGCTCGGGAAATCCTTCGCGCAATTGGAGAATCAAAGCACGTGGCCATGCATCAACTTGTGCCTTCCTTCACTTGGGCACGTGCTCAATTACTCTTCCTCCACACGTGGCCACGTGTGGTCCTTTACTGGGAATCCACGTGGTCACGTGGTCTTCCTTCCTTCTTCATATTTTGTACCCATGGCCACGGCTTCTTCCTTAAATTCATCACATGGCCACGTCCTTAAGCCTTCTCACCATCACGTGGCCACAGCTCTATTGCTTCATGATTTCACGTGGTCACGTGTTAGAGCTCTAGACTAAAACTTCACTTGTCTCGCATCAATTCCTCATAATTGTATTTTTGGCCCAAAACTTTGTACTTTTTACACTTTAAGCCCTTTTTCATCAATTTAACCCTGAAAATCATACAAAACACAAAATTAACCCTAAAAAATAAACACTAATAAAATAACTCTAAATTAACATAAATAAAACCAAAATAACTAATTAACACAACTAAAAACACATTAAAAATCATATATAATTCATACTTATCATCTAACTCTTTAGAAAATGAACATTAAATCCCCAAAATCCAGTGTTGATGAGATTTTCAAAATTTAATCCTTATCAATGATTTTTTAAATTGAAAAATATAAAAATCTAGAAATAACCCTATAGACAGGTGTCTGTCATTGATAGATGGTCGTCCCTCACATGGTTCCTCAAAAATTTAATAAAATACCCTCAATTTGTCATGAATTAAAGGAGGATAACCACATATGGTCATCCTTCTATGATAGACAATTGTCTATGACAGGTGGAGGCCAAAATCAAGATTTTTGAAGTTTTTTTCAAAACTATTGGAAAATTCAATTGGAAAACCATAAAACTTTTACGAAAATGTGAAAATCAAGGTGGAATATTTAAGAACCTCAGTTGCAATCAGAGCTAAAGAATTTCTAAATTTATCTAAGTCCTTCCTCCAGTGTTAAAAGCCGATTCAAAAGCTACAGTCGAGTACTGAACAACCAAAATATCTCTAGCAACCTAATGATAAAAGAAAATTGATAAAAGTTAGTTCAGAGACCTAATTTGTTATTTACCATTTTGTTGTTGATAAAAGAAAATTGATGTTTTAGTCTACTTTAATTTAAATTTTGAGATGCAATTGTAGGGAACCATCACCCATTTATCAATCCATTAAATAATCATCCTCGTTTTCTTTATTAATAGTTTTATGAAGTCAATTTATTATTTTTATTTAATTGATATTTTAAAGAAAATCAAAAGAAAGAATTGCTTAAAAACATCAGCATTACCTCAGTGTAAAATATTAAGTTCAATGCTTAGTTTAACTGTACATGCCTCGTAAGATATGATAAACACAAAAAGCAAACTAATATATCTTACAATGTCTCATAAAAAATTAAACCATACTACATTGCAAAATCATGACAGATAAAATGACCACTCTTAATAAAATTTCACTAGTTCTCTAACATGAATACGAAAATAGCAATAGTAAGATAACGGTGTGAAATGGGGCTTCATAAAGTTCAAAGCCTACTTCATCAAATCAAATCTTATTGAGAATAATAAATAAAAACTACCCAAAAGAAATTCATGTTGAAGTTTTGAAATAAACCTCTTATAAGTCTTGAATTGAAGATAAATTTGGTGAGGAAAAGAGAAAACACCAAATCTGAAAAAAGAACAACAAAATGAACTTGGATTGAAAAATCAACAGATCTCTAAGCAAAACCAGAATTCAAAAAAAATCACAAAAAGTAGTAATAGATAACCCAGAAGAGTAGCAGATAAATAGAGTAGAAAAAATGAAATCAAAAATTAAATAGAAGAATTGACCTGTGATGTTGATAGCAGTGGCAAGAGGAGGATGGCAGTGGTGAGAGGCGGAGACTGTTTGCTAGTTTAAATTTGCAAAATGGACCAAATGAAAAGGACAAAGCTGATAGAAAGGGCGAGTGAGGTAACTTTGTAAGGTGAAGAAAGAAAAACGAAATGGAGACAATGAGATGCAGGTGAGGGGTGGTGGAAAAAGGTGGAGCAAGGGGGAGCATGGTGAAGGTGGAGAAGAGGCAAAGGAGGAAAGATTGAAGGAAGAGAAACCTAAACCTAAATATTATATATTATCTCAAATAATTCCATTTTTAATATTTTAAAAAAATTAACTACTTAAATTCTATTTTTAACTCCCTCCAAAAATCTAAAATAAAAAAATATTCCTCTTAAAAAATTATATTTAATTTTTAAATCATCCAAAAATTTTTAATTTTTATCTTTTATTACTTTTAAATATATAACTAAAATTTCATTATATATACTAATTATATAATTAATTATTAATTTGTATATTTATATATGGTTTGAGCCAAAAGTAAATGAATACTATTTGAATGACACTAAAAATATATAAAATTAATTGATAAGATGATTATATATAGGGATGAGCAAAAAAAATAAAAAATATGGTTAACCGTAAAATCAATAAAACCGAACCAATTTTTACGGTTAACCGATCCGATGGATTTGATTAAAATTTTTAATTTTTATATTTTTTGTTAATGGTTACGATTTAGGTTTTTAAGTACCGATTAACCATTAGTCTAGGTTAACCAGTTTATATATATATATATATATATATATATATATATATATATATATATATATATATATATATATATATATATATATATATATATATATATATATATATATATATATATATATATATATATATATATATATATATATATATATCTCTTCCATTTTTCTCTATTTCTCTCTAAAATTTACATAAAATAATACTTTAAAATATATTTAAATTATATTTTTATTTTTACATCTTAATTTTTTATATTTTTCTATAAAATTTATATAATACTTTAAACTAAATTTATATTATATCATTCTCTTTAATTATATAGAAATATTTATATATAATATACAATTAACTTATATATATATATATTATCATATATTAGTATTCATATTTTACTTAATAGCATTTAATTACATTATTATCCAAAATTATATTTGACTTAGAATCAAACATAATAATTTTCAATAAATATCAAATCTATTTTATAATATTATCTATTAATTTATAAAAACATGAATTTTAGCTAGTAAATTATGTTTGTTTCGTAATTTTATATTAAATTACTTTACACATTGAAAATTGAATTAAACTTTATCTAAATTTTTTATATAATTTTATGTTATAAAGTTTAATGGTTAACCGAAAAATATCGGTTAACCAAATCAATAAATCGAAACTGATGGACTGGTTAACCGAATGTAATGGACTTGTTAATAATTTATAATTTTAAAAAATCGATATTAATAGATTGATTAAATTTTTTTGCTTATGGATCGGTTAACCGGTCCATGCTCATACCTAATTATATACTCATATAATTATATTTATGATATAAAAGTAAATGAAAGTAATTGATATGATAATTATATACTCATATAATTACATTAATTGATAAAAATTTATTATATATAATAACTATATATAATCATATTATTAATTTATAACTCCATTATTAGTATATGTATTATTTGAAAATATATAAATACTAGTTGAGTGATACTAAAAATAAATAAAATGAATTGGTAAAATGATTGTACACTCATATAATATATTAATGGTTAATATTTTATTATATATAATAAATATATTTAATTACATTATTAATTTAATATTCATATAGGTATTTTTCTAAAAATAAATGAGTATTAGTTAAGTGATACTAAGAGTAGATAAAGTTAATTGGTAAGATGATTATATACCCATATAATTATATTAATTCATAAAATTTTATTATATAATAATTGTATATAATTACATTATTAATTTACATATTCGAATACTCATATAGCTATAATGCCAAAAATATATGAGTACTACTATTTAAATAACGCTAAAAGTAAATAAAATTATTGATAATATGATTATATACTCCTATATATTTATATTAATTGATAAAATTTCATTATAAATAATAATATATATAATTATATTTTTAATTTATATGCTTATATTGTTATTGTATCGAAAATAAATGAGTACCAATTGAGTGGTATTGCAAATGTATAAAATTAATTGATAAAATACTTATATGATAAATTACTAGCGTGCACACACACAAACACACACACACACACACATATATATATATATATAATGAAAATTTAAGTAGTAGTTTTGTCATGAGTAATATTAAAGATAAATTAAATTAAATACAAATTATTTTAATTGCATATGCATATTTATATAGATATAATAATTATTATAATAATTAAATTTATATTATTAATAATTAAAATATTTAGTTTAATTTATTAACTAATTATTATCTTAATTTTGTGCATTAAAATATATAATGCAAATAATTATAAAGTTAAATTTATATAGTACATATAGAATAGAAATTATAAATAATATTTATATATAAATTATTAGTATTATATATAATAATTAATAAATATCAATTTTTTGGGCACAATTCGGTACTATAACAATTTGGTATAGATCAATACGATTTTCAGTCTGATTTTAGATAAAATATCCGAATCCATTTCAAATAAAGTTAATAGTACAATTTAGTTTAGTTCTAGTTAAAAAGTCAATGGTACAATTTGGTTTTGAATCTTTTTCTTCGGTATTTAGATTTGGTATAGAAAGATCCAGACCCGTCTATACTTCTAGTAGCCCTCTAATGAGCAACACTATAGGTTAACCTATTTAACAAGTTTTTTAATGAAACTTCACTTTTGAAGTTGGACTAGATTTGGATTAAAATGGGCTGAGTTCAGACCGAAATGGAATAAGTCGAGTTCAGACTAGGTCTAATCGAAATTTAATGAATTTTTTTTCATAAGTGTGCATAAATTAAATTCAAGCCTACTTCGGGCTAGGTTAAGTTTGAATCTGGATGGGCTTTTGGACTAGATCGAGATAGGTCGAGATGGACCAAGCTAGGGTTGGGTTAAGTTGGTTTTGGACTTGGATAGGTTAGAATCGAGTTGGACATGCTTGGTATAAAAAAATTGTAGTTAATAAAAATTTGGTATATTGACCCATTTCATGTAATTAATGCCTATTAGGTCATATGATATATGCCCATCTAGGTCAAAATCTAATGATTTCATTTTGGGTTGGCCTAATTAGGCATGCTTCTGGATTGGATTAGGTTTGAGTTAATTTTTTAATGCAGATTTAGGCAGAATTTTTAGGTTAGATATAATTTGCTAACTCTACATTAAACTTTTATGAATTTTTTTGTTTTTATTTTTGTTAAAATCCAAAGTTTACCGCAAAGCATCAAATTTTTAGATCAATTTTTACCCCAAAGTATAAACTTTTAGATCAATTTTTTATAGTTCTTTTTTTGAATTTACAAGCATGTTATATATCAAGATTTTGAATCACAAATTTTGCTCTAATATTAGACTTTCAAAACTTAATTATGCCTTTATATTTCTGCAACTTTTATATCATGATGCTCATTTGTATTCAATTTTTGTGATTAAATTATAATTATTCAATGAATATTAGCAATTGATTGCTTGGGCACATAGTAAGTTTGAACCCAAAAGTCATACTATTAAACTCTTCCTTTTTAGTTGATATCTAACGAGTAGACCATACCAGTCCCCAGTTCAAAGTTGTTTTTCATTATATCAATATTTGACAGATAAAAAAAATTCCTTTTTATATTTGCATATGGTCTTAGAAAGATGTCTTAAAGACCCACAATGTTTAATAACTTATCCTTTACTAGACATCTTTATCATGGGACCTTTGCCCTAAAAATTAATGTCAGGCTGTGTAATCATTGCCATCTTCTGTATATCATTAATTTTTTTCTTTTATGTTCATCCAATTAAGATATAGAGAAGATAATACTTATATTTGCTTCTACCAATCTCTTAAATAAATTTGTATAAGTTTTTTTTCTTTTTTCTTTTTTTTTTTATGTTGGGCATTAAAATATTTGTTTTTTAATTTATTATGGGATCTAAATGTATGAATATTGCATTTAACACCTCTCTTAATTTTTCCAATTCATGTACAGTAATTATCATCTCCTTTTATACGGTTAATATATTTTTAAAATGGTTGTAAATCGTTCAAGTTCTTCTCCTCGACCTAAAAAGATTTTCCAGACTACTAAGAAAATGAAGAAAATGGATGACAACAAATAGATTAAGAAAAAAGTCAGATGTTAACTTTAACTTGATGACCAAAGGAAAGTAAAAAAGAAGTTGCATTACAAGTCAAAATCATGTGAAAGATATGAGATAGTTTACAAATAGCGATTACAAGTTTGATGTCCCAAAAAATTAAAGGTAATTTTTTTTATGTAGTTGTTGTTTATTGTTTATATATTGTATTTAAGCAAATAATTAGATCCAACCTTCAAAAATACTACATGACTAGTATAATACATTTTAAATTACTATTGCATTATTTATATGCATATTATTATTATTACAATATTTATATACTATGCATACTTAATAGATGCAGTCTTTGTATTTATTATATATTGTATGTGTATTTATTGTATAAGTATTATGATAAGCCAAGAAGATCTACATAAGTACCCATTAAAAATAAAAAATACTACAGTATGTGAATCATGCAAGCTTTGACTTATCAATTTTATTTTATTATTGTTCTTTAGTTTAAAATGAGTCAATTTCTATTTTGATATTATGGATAAGTGTTAGCTTTGTAGTTTCCATAACTATGATTGTGAGTCATGGTTCTAGATAGTTGTTATTTAATAAGAAGTGATTGTTATTTTATTTATATGTAATTCTAGTATAAAAAGAAAAAAAGTATCAATTCACTTAAAACAAAACTCGTAGCTTATGCTTGTCCTAAGTAGAATTCTATCAAATTAAAAATTATTATGGCTTTGAATGGGACCTATTAGTGGTATCAAAGCCAGGCACATTATGACTACTAATAAGGAATTGATTGATATTCTCAAAGGAAGGTTAACAAGACCTAAGATAGTTTGTGCCGATTAGAGCTCGACATAGTGAACAAGTTGCAGCACTTCGAAGGGACACTTAGCCAAGGAACAGTAGCCTTGGAAGCTAATAAAAAAATCTAATAGTAATAATAATCAAGGAAATCGCAATAATTAAGAAGAGATAAGGAAGATCTAAAGGTGGGATTATCTTTGCTTTCATCTAAAGTTGCTAAACTTGAGTTCCCAAAATACTCTGGAGATGACCCTACAAAATGGCTTAACAAGGTGTATCAATTTTTCACATTTCATGGCATAATGCAGCCAAAAATGTGTCATTGGCATTGGCTAAGGCGAGCGTATAGTGAGGAAGGAAAATAAGTCATGGGGAAATTTTTGAAAAAGAACTCTAGGCTCGATTTAAACCCACAGAATGTGAAGATTTTGATTAAGCTTTATCTAGAGTGAAGCAAGTAGGCTTCTTAAAGGACTACCAAAAATATTTAAAAGCTCTGCAATCATGTGTAAGGGTGGATGCAAAAAGCATTAGTTAGAACAATTATGGTAGTTCTTAAACCCAAAATTGCATATGGAATTTGCATGTTTAAACTGAAGTCATTGAAAAATGCAATTAGCTTGGCACAATTTTTTGATGAACAACTTGGCAACAGAAATTTACCAAAGCAAGTCCACTCATCTGTTCCTAATTTAATACTTCTTCTTTACCAACATCTAATCATGCCTAGTTCGTGAAATGTCTAACCTGGGACAAGATGCAAAAAATGAAGGGTATAAGGACTATGTTTTCATTATGATGAGAAGTTTATCCCAGGATATAAATGTTGCAAAACCTCAACTTTTATTATTGAAAGGCGAGCTTATGCCAGGCAATGAGGATAAAAGCACAACCATAATGCAAAAGGAATATAAAATATCACTCAGGATAGACAAACTCTTGAATAATGAGAGTTATAGCACATATTGGCATTCAAAAAATTATGGTCCTTATCAATAGCAGTTCCACTCATAACTTCATCAGTGAAAAACTAGCAATGAGGTTACAACTTCTAGTTGTACCAACTAAACCATTCATAGTCAAAGTAGCAAATAGTGCTCCACTTCAGTGCCAAAGGAGGTTTGAACATATCAATGTATAGCTCCAAGGTATCATTTTCTCTCTTATACTCTACTCTTTACTACTAATTGGACTTGACATGCTGTTAGGAGTTCAGTGGTTGGAGCAATTAGGCACATTGTGTAATTAGAAGAAATTGACCATGGTTTTCTAATGGAATAACCAAATTTAAAAATTGCAAGGAGTAGGCATCCAATCAACTCAAAATGCATCCTTCAAGGTCATCTCAAAAGAATTACACCAAAGAAATTCAGTGTTTGCCATTTGCATTCAAATTGAGGTAGAGGAGCCATAAAATGAAGTTCATCCTAATATGATACAATTATTGCAAAATTTTAGTGACATCTTTCAAGAGCCAAGGCAACTTCCTCTATTAAGGGAAATTGAGCACCACATCACACTCAATAAAGGGATTGAGCCCATCAATGTAAGGCCTTACAAGTATGCCTATTTTTAAAAAGCTAAATTGAAAAATAATTTTATGACATGTTACAATTAAGGCTTATAAGAACTAGTACTGGTCCATTTTCATCACTTGTTCTCTTAGTTAAAAAGAAAGATGGTACATGGCATTTTTGCATTGATTATAGAGCCCTTAATGCTATCTCTATCAAAGATAGATTTCCAATTCCTACCTAGATGACATGTTAGATGAACTTTATGGGGCTACCTTCTTCACTAAATTAAATTTGAGAGCTGAATATTACCATGTATGGGTATATCTATCAGATATTTATAAAATTGCATTTTGTACTCACAATGGCCACTATAAGTATATATTTATGCCTTTCAATCTTTATAATGCCCTTTCCACCTTTTAAACCATCATGAATTCCATTTTTCAACCCTACCTTCATATATTTGTGTTAGTTTTCTTTGATGATATCCTATTTTATAGCCTTAATTGGACCATGCATATTGAACTATTTGTCAAGCCTTTGAAATTTTGAGGCATCACAAATTTTTTGTTAAACTCAATAAGTATGCATTCAGCCAACAAGAGCTAGAATACTTGGGCCATATTATTTTTTCTCAATGAGTCAAAGTGGACCAAAATAAAATTAAAACAGTATTATATTGGCCATGACCTACAAATATTTCTGAGTTGTATGGTTTTTTAGGCTTAACAGGATACTATAGAGAATTTGTTCATAATTATGGAATTTTAGTTCGATCGCTCACTAACTTATTAAAGAAAAGGCAATGGAAATGGAATGATGAAGCAGAAGCTACTTTTGAAATCCTTAAGCAAGCATAACTACTAACCCAACTCTAGCTATGCCTAATTTTACTATTCCTTTTATCATTGAAATAAATGTATTATGTGATGGGATTGGTGCCATCTTGATTCAATAAAGTAAGCCTATAGCATTCATAAGCTATGTTTTAGGTCCATCTAAGAGATCATGGTCCACCTATGTTAGAGAAATGCTTTCCATCATTAAAGTAATACAAACTTTGTGATCGTACTTGATGGGTAGAAATTCTTCATTCAAACAGACTAACAAAGAGCCAAATATCTTTTAGAGCAGTGCAGCATCACTCCAGAACAACAAAAATGGGTGTCTAAGTTGCTGAGGTAAGACTATAAAATCATTTACAAGCCAAGGAAAGAAAATTTAGTTGCAGATGCACTTTTTCGTGTGAGTAACAACCCATAACTCATTGCCATGTCATGCTCACAATCTTCTCATTAGGAAGAAATTAAAGTGGCAACACTCAATCATCCATATATTAAAAAAATTAGCAAGATGGCAATTGAAAATCCATATGCTCTATATACTTTGCATGATGGGTTGATATACTACAAAAATTAAGTGGTAATACCTATTAATTCCCTAATTCTTCAACTGCTCTTGCAAGAATTCCATGACTTATAAATTGGTGGACATTCAGGTGTGTTGAGAACGTATAAGTGGCTAGCATAACAATTTTATTGGGCATCAATGCATTAAATTGTATAAGAATATGTTTCTTCTTGTGATATATGCCAACGAGCTAAATCTTTAACACTTTCACTAGCTGGTTTTTTGCAACCTTTGCCAATCCTATGCATGTTAGGTACGGAAGGGTATCACAATGGATTTTATTGAAGAACTACCCCAATCCAATGGAAAGAATGTAATTTTATTGGTAGTGGATTACCTTAGTAAGTCAACTCATTTTATCGCTCTTGCTCATCCATTTTCTGCAAAGCTTATGGCTGAAAAATTTGCAAATGCTATGGTTAAGCTCCATGAGATGCCAGAGACTATTGTCAGTGATTGGGATTCATTATTCATGAGTAATTCTTGGCATGAATTCTTTAATTTTTTTGGCACTCAATTGAATATGAGTTCATCATATCACCTATAAAATGACGGTCAGTTGAAGTTGTCAATCTTTCCTTTAAACAGTATCTTTAATGCTTTACTCATTAACAACCTCAAAAATGGACAAATTTCCTTCTATGTGCTGAGTTTTTGTATAGCACTACTTATCATAGATCCATAGGTATGACATGTTTTCAAGCATTGTATGGACATTTACCTCTAATTGTTCTTTATTACTCAGTGGAAGGGTCTTTCGTTCATAAAGTGGACCATTAACTTATATCCACATATGATATTTTATGATAGCTTAAAGTCAATATCAGTGTTGCTAACAATTAAATGCAATAAATGGCCAATGATAAAAAATGAGGTATTGAATTTCAAGAAGGAGATTAAGTTTTCCTCAAACTTCAACCATACCACCAGTACTCTCTGTTTCGTAGGGCAAATCAAAAATTTGCAAGTTATTTTTATGGTCCTTTTCAAATTGAACAAAAAATTGGCAATGTAAACTAAAGCTTCTAGAAGGATCCCGTATTCACCTTGTATTTCATGTTTCATTGTTGAAAAATAAACTTGGTGATATTGACGCTACTAGCTCAACAATTTCACTTGTTGATGGTGAAATAATCATGACACTTGAGCATATTTTAGACACAAGATGGCTCATAAAGGATCATGACTTTTTGAAAAAATTCTTGTGAAATGGAAGCATCTGCCAATTGAAGATGCTTCTTGGGATAACATTGCCCATTTCCTGTAATGCACGTCAAACCCCATCCTACATCCATTATACTCTCGAAAGCCCACTTTTAGGATTTGAGATCGGATCAAGGTTTGTTTAAGTCATGAAAGCCAATCGCTTTATAATGAATATGGATTCAACCAAACACAAAGTGCACCCGGGCCTCTTAAAGGCATAAGACAGTGCATTGGAGTATCCCTATCCATTTACTAATGACCAATTTATGAGACGTCTGCTGAGCATCAAAAGGCATCTATTATGGAGTCACCACCCAATAGGACATTGGGAAAGTGATTTTGCTACCTTGTGAAATTGAAACCAAAGATAATTTGAATTTCACTCCTATTTATACTTTTGGTTAATGTTATATAAATGAGTTTAAGGATTAGTACATTTCATTTATTTTCTCACATGAATTATCATGCTTAGAAAAATAAAAGTACACTTAGGCACATAAGAAAGCTATAAAACATGTATAGAAAGCATTAAAGAATATGGTATTGAAAGCATTTAAAGAATGTAAGAACAAAGTAAAGATAAAATCATACATAAATTGGGCAATTGATTTAGTTCCTTTAATGATGTTGTTGGTCCTCGTATGCACATTTACAAAAAGGCAATATTTTGAGCATATTTTGAATAAAAATTGGGATAATTAATCCCTTATAGCTTTGGAAAATAATCGGGCTAATTTATTAATTTTAAGGTAGAAATTCTTTTGAAGTTATAAAGAAAAATTACTTAATTTAAAAGTTATTTTGTGGACGAAAATCAGGATATTGATCCTTTTTATTATAGGAAAATCCCATTCAAACTTGTATAAAATTATTTAATGAGTTTTTTGACCTGTTGTTGAAAAATCATTTATTTACAATAAATAAAGATATGAAAACAATAATAATATAAATAAAACATACATAAATCGGAATGTTAATTGAATTGAGAACATTGGTTCTCAAATGCAATATTTATGAAATTCTTTTATGTGATTTTTAGAATAAAATATGACATTGGTCCATTTTATGAGAAAAATCCAATTTATTAAGTAGAAAATATTTTAGGTGTTATTATTAATTATCGTGCAAATTTTTATTTTTACAAAATATTACAGACAATTAAATGAAAAGCGTTAAATAATTAGATATGCCCGAAATAAATGGATAAATAAATAGATAAATTCTAAGCTAAGTTGTTTTGCCTTATTCCCTAATTCAACTAGGGATGCACATTTGGATATTTAAAGGAACAGAAAAATAGTATTTTTAATAATGAATTTAATTAAATTCAATTTAAATAATAAATAACAAATAATTAATTCAAATAAATTAAATATTGCTCATATATGCAAATAGACCACTTGAAAATTAAATTAGGAATGCTTATCAATTAGATTAGCTAAATAAACTTAAATAAAATAACATTGATAAAATAAACAATAATTAAAATATATTACAAATTAGATATAAAAAAAGGATAAATTGGCATAAAAAAATAATTAATTAAATTAATTATAAAATATAATATTAATAAAAACATTAGCGTTAAAAGATATTAGTGAAAACAATACAAGAAAAATATTAATAATAACATTAAACCAAGGATAAGGAAAGAGAAATAACATTGAATATATATATATATATATATATATATATATATATATATATATATATATATATATATATATATATATATATATATATATATATATATATATATATACACACACACACTTTTTTGGGCAAAAAACATACCAAAAACTTATTAAACATCAATTATAAATATAATATTAATAAAAAAACATAATAAATTATATAAAAAAGCAAATAAATAAATTAAATTAATATATTTTACAAATTAACCAATTAGATAGTAAACAATAAAATTAAACCAATAATTAACATATTAATAATAAAACACTAGAATTAAAGAATAATTAATAGAAATAAGGTTAATTAATCACACTAAAACTATTAATTTATCAACTAAAATAATAAATTCACACAATTAAGTAAACAAATTACCAATTAATTAATAATTAGAATAATATATGAAGCTAATTAACAAATTAAATAATAAATAATCTAACTAGTTAACATATTAACAAAAATTAATAAAATTGAAATTAAATTAACATATTTAACAAAATTAGCATAGACATAAAAAAAACAAACCAAAAAATTTATTTACATAATTAATTAAAACTAGTTATTTAGATTTGTGGATTTTAGGATTCGAGAATATTACATTCAGCTCGATTTTATCGCAGGATGAGGATTCGATGCTCTACGAATTTTTTTTATTTTTGGTAATTTTTTGAAATTTTTTAAAGTTGAAATTTGATATTTTTCATAAAAGGAGAAAACAAAAAAAAAACAAAGAAAGAAAAGAAGAAGAAGATAAGAAGAATGTAAAGATGGTGATTAGGAAGAGAGATAGAAGATAAGCATCATTTAAGTGTTCAAAAACTCAAAAAATCTCGAACGAGGATATTTTCCAAGGGGATTTTACCATTTTAGGGTGAGTCACAGACCTGTACTTATGGACCTGGTCCATAAGTCAACTCATGATTTGGTTTGTAAGTTGACTGACTTTTCCTCTTTTCTCAGTTGATTGACCTCTAATTTAAAATATTTTATAATATTTAGGCCCAAATATGACTTTTTCGATAAGGTGTCTTCTAGACATTTTTACCCTATGTCTTAGATTTTCAATGAATAAAAAATCACTCAATTTGGATTTATAGATTGGGATTTATGCTGAAAAAACTGATGACTACTCCTAGAAAATTCAGGGATAGAATTGGTGTTTTGACTTTGAAAACTTATTGGAAACAATAAATTCAGAATTAGGTTATTATCTCTTCATAAAAGCTACTTCAAAATGAGTCTAGTTTCTTTTAAAATTGGATTCATCTCAAAATGATTCCTATAGAGGGAGTTATAGCCAAAACACTACAGATTGGTCATAGGAATAGATTCAGGTCACCATGTTCAAGCCTAATTTTGATAATATTAAGGGCTGAAGTGGGTTTAGGTATCTTCGTCAAAGTTTTAGATCTATATCTTAAGATTCAAATGGCTTTAGAATCACCTAATTATAAGATCTGTAGGTTAAGATAAAGTTATCACACCTAGACTACTCAAATTTTTGAAAATCGATTTTCATGTTTTGCATTGTTTAAAATAGATAAAGGGGGAAAAAGATCCTAAAAAGAATTTTTAAACATTTAAAACCCATAAGAGATAAAAAAAATTTTAAAAAAATTTAAAATATAAAATCTTAAAAGAAAACTTAGCACCTCTGCTTCTTATCCATTTATAAGAAATTCTTTTCTCAGCAGGTAACTCTGATCAGGAGCAATCTCAGGATCCAGTATCTACAGTTGCCCCAAATTTTGGAAAACTTAGTACACTAGTGCCTAAATGAGCTAAAATTTAAAGTAAAAAGTTAGGGATACGTACCTGAGATGGCCGTCTCCTTGACTACAAAGGTTTGGTGATGAGGAGATCCATGAAAATTTATCGATAAAAATTACACCATGCAATCCTCACTTTAATCTTGTGATCTAGTTACCTGCAAAGAGTGCCTCTCAAAGAGGACTTTATATTTTTTGGTGAACCCCACTGTCTATGGCAGTGTTAAACGAACTTCACAACATATGACAGTACCTGGGTTTAGGTTTCAAAAAATTTTAAGTTGTGCCCGTACGAAAATAAATTTTAAAGCTTTAAATGCCCTCTTAAAAGGACTTCGAATTCATAGACAGATCCCACTATTTATGGCAATGCTTGGATTAGGGATTTTTAAAATTTTTAACACCTCTTAAAAAGGATTTTGGATGCATAGGTAGATCCCACTGTCTTTGGTAGTGCCTAGATTTAGGATTTCAAAATTTTCTAAATACCTCTTAAATAGGACTTCGGATGCATAGGCGGATCCTACTGTCTATGACAGTGCCTGAATTTGAGTTTTTTTTTGTTTTCCTATAGGCAAATGGATTTTAAGTTTTTAAACACCTATCAAGGAGGACTTTGGGTTTTTTAAGCTTGTGGATTTTTGAAGGATTTGAGCCTTTTTCATTCCTTTGGATTATGAAGTTTTTTTTTAGTTTTTGATTTATTTTCTAAAGATTTTGGATTGTTGGTTTATTGGCGTGTTTTATGTATAAGTATTTCATCTATTAGGGCATTTTATCATTTTAAATTTTTAAGGGTGCTTTCTAAGAGAACCCAGGGGGTGCTGAAAAACTTTGGAAGGATTTTAGTTGTAACATAGTGAACTCTGCTATTTGCAATAATGCTACAATTCTTAAGAGAACTCTAGTATTTATGGTAGTGCTACAATTCATAGGCGAACTCCATTGCTTACGGTAGTACTTAAAATCATAGGCAAACTTCGTTGTCTATGATAGTGCCTAGGATTATGATGAACTTCGCTGTTTGTGGCAGTGTCAAGAATTATGGCAAACTTCACTGTTTACGGCTATGCTAAGGATTATGGCAAACTTCACAGTTTTCGATGGTGCCAAGGATTATGGAAAACTTTGCTGTTTGCAATGGTGCCAAAGCTTATGGAAAACTTCACTATTTGTAACTATGCCAGGGATTATAATGAACTTTACAGTTTATGATAGCTTTTAATGTATTTAAGACTTATTTTTAGCTTTTTGGAATGTTTTTCAAATTTATATGGCTTGATTGTACATTGAGTTTTTACAGTTTAAAATGTGTTGAGTTTGTACGACTTTAATGCACGCTATGTTTTTACATTTAAATGTATATTGGATTTGGACAGTTTGAGTGCATATTAAATTTTTTACATTTTGAAAGTGTTTCAAAGCCTTGAAACTTATTGTGTTAGGCAAATTGCAAAACTTGCATTCTTTGTACATTTTTATTTTTGAAGTGTGTTAAAGGAGTTTTGTACATTTGAATCTTTGCACACACTACAAAAAAATAGGGAATTAGCTATGATAATTTTCGTCGCTAATTAAAGAAATTTCATTGCTAATTAATTTTTGCGATGAAACGACTATTAGTCGCTGGCAAATTTTACGAATAAAATATAAAATCTTCGCTAATAATAGCGACAAAAATTACATCACTAAGGTAATAAAATCCATCCCTAATTAATCCCTAAAATCAATCGTCTTTATTGTAAGAAAATATTTGCGATGACATTTTGCCATCACTATTATATGTCGCTAAGAAATTAAGTGTTGTTGTGGTAGTTTTGTCGTAATATTATTTCGTTGCTAAAATTTTGCGACTAAAAAAACCATCGCAGTTTTGTCCTACTTTTTCGTCCTTAAAATTTTATGACTAAAAACACAGTTGTTATTTTTCTGTCGCTAATTTTTGTTTTCTTTTAGCAACTAAGAAAATCGTCTATTTTAGTCACTATTTTGACTTTATTTACTCAATTAACATAGTTTTAGCGACTAAGAATTTTGTCACTGTTTTACTCACTATTTGAAAATTTTTATCTTGTAATATTTATGAATTTATTATTTATATATCAATGAATAACAAATTAATTAATTGTTAACCAAATATTGAACGTACACAATACATAAGTATATAAATACAAATCATAATATATTTTATAAATTTATTATATATAATATAATATCAAATTATAACAAAGAAACAATTAAAAATTACTTGAAATGCATCCATGAGTTTATCACCCTACAAAGAATCTTCCTAAACAATAAAAACCATAATATTAAAAATAACATCCAAATTAACATTAACAATAATGCTTAAATAAAATAGTTAATAAGCAGTGGCAATGTCAATTTGAGGTAAAATCGCGATTACCGGATGGAGAATCATGTGGATTATCTCCTTGTGCACTTGAAGGAGAAATATCATCATATGCTGGTGGTGCAGTATTAGTATTAGGCTAAACTAGTGGTTGTTGAGCCCCTATGTAAGAAAGCAAAGAATGAATAGCCCATGCAATAATTTCCTCGACATCTTTCTTTGTCAATAATATCCCATTCGAATTGGAGGCATTACTTGTACCAACACAACATGATGTACCTAATGGAGAAACAATAGACGGAACATATGAGCCAAGTCCATATATTTTTTCCTTTTATTACATTAAGCAGCATGTAGAAAAATCCTAGAACAACTCACAATTAACAATTTTCTATTTAAATAGCCGTAAAAGCTAAAATAATGTATTTCATGTTACTTACATGTACCTCCCTACTACGATCGGCCACATATGTCTTCCCATCATGATTTATAGTGTGTGTACAATCAGGCTTAAGGAATTGAAGGTAGCCGACCATACTCTTTCTCATATATCAATTGCAATATAAGCAAAGCTATTAGAATAACATATTCTCATTAATTTTTCCACTCAAACAATACTCTCTTATTTTAATAGTACTGCCACCATCATCACAAAACCTTATCCTAACATAAACACAAAAAATGCCATGCAAGTAACTGCTACTCAAGAGCACTACACCTAAATCATGAAAACCTAAAATACATACACTTGCATGCTACTCAATACCAATACACTTAAATAATGTAAACTCAAAATACACACATATCAAACTTTAAGTGCAAACATCCATCATCTATTATTGACAAAAGAATTTTAGCATCCATCATCTATTTTGATGAAGAAAATTAAAACACATGCAACTTGGGTACTTAGAATTTTTTCCACCTCAGAAACTACAATGTTATTTCATCACATTATAGGTTGTCAAGGACACACAAAAAGCATATATACAATAAAGCAAGGTACAACAACAAATTAAAAATATAGCAAGCCATAAGCAAAAACAAGAGCTTGAGTACTTGAAATAAGGAATTGAACAACAACCTGAAAGATCCAACAAAATAATTAATTTGCTCTCCATTCAAATCCTAATGTTTGTACTATAACTAATTGCAATTTATCATATTTTAAAGCATTGCAATGTTCCTAAAATCATATAAAGCAATAGCTCAAAAACTTAAACCGAATATCAAGCAAAATCATCAGTAAATAGAAATTTAAAGTTAAAAATCGATGTAAACAATCAAAGAATTTTACTTTGACAATGATAAGTGAAAGGATAAGATGCATTAAGTTGATAAATAATAGTGGGTAGATTAAATTTTCAATAATTGTGAGCATTCAGAATGCAAGAAATTATAATTTAGATGGCATGCTCAAAGGCAATAATGTTCCCTTGAAAGGAAAGTTCTCAAGATGTCATCAGTTACATAGTTATAAAGAATACTCCCATGTACATTGTACTAATCAAAAGATAGTAAGAGACATTTAAAAGTCACATGGTTGCACAAAACAAAATTTTACCTTACTCAAATCCCGATAGCATTTACAAAACATTATGCAAAATAAGATTGTCACTAATATTAAAGGATTGCTTCACATTATAATTTACATACTTACTAATCACGAGATATGCTCACCAATAAAAATCGTTCTACCAGTGTATGATCTAGGAGCTTTGTCTTTATTTCCTCTATAATGATTGAGCTTCTTTTGATTTGACACTTGAATGCACGTAAGGAGATTGAAAATTTGATTCCACCTATTCCATACTGGTTCCGGGAGTTCTTTTGGCTTGTCTTTGGGCACCTTTACATGGTAAATGTAATCTTTATACCTCTATACAGCCTTTATCTCCCAACCTATTCTGATGTGACTATTGACTTCAACATCCCAATAGCACTTTTTTTGAAATTATATTAGTAGTAGTTTATTATTAGTTAAAATTATACATAATATAACTAAAATACAAAATTATTTATGAAAAAATATATACATATACCTTGAATTCTCCCTAGTAAAACTCCTTGGTTTCTCTTGAAACCTCCTTCCAACTAACTTTGTTAATGTTTGTGCGCTGATGAAAGCTCACAGTTATAATCCTAAAGTATAGGGAGGAAGGTTCCAACCTGTAAAATATATTATATAAAAACATACATCAAGTTACACATTTTTGTAACTTGTTCTGAATTTGTTGAGATAAAAAGCACTCACAATCCTTTTGGGTTCACTATTCTGTACAATTTGCTATTGTTTGCATTACTTTCTTCACAAATGCTTGATGTAGTGCTATTGGTAGTGTGAGGACTAGGAGTTGATGCTGATGAGTTACTAGAATTGAAAGCATCGGCTGCTAGCATCCTGACGGTAATATTTGGTAGGTTAGGTGATTTAGTAGGCACAACTGTCATAGGAGGGGGTGGTGTAGTAGCTGGTACAAGGTCGCCAGGTATCTCTGGCATTTCTATATAAGGTGGTCCAACTAAATACACTCCAAATCTACCTCCCCGATGTCCTCGACCACCATTTGCTCTTGCTCTACCATGACCCATACCTGCATAACATGCAATGATTTCATAAGTTCATTATATATAATATAAAATAGCAATAACATGTCAAATTGTTAAAATATAATAAATAGGTGTAACAAGCGACTATATTATTGCTTAATAGTTTAGACTTCATTAATCGCTATCTAATGAATATTGAGATTTCTCCTTACCGTCTCTATTGCTATCATAATCTAAAAATTCTTCTTCATCATCTTTATCTTATACTTCAAGTTCATCTTCATCTTTAACTTCAAGTTCTTGCACAATTCCATTAGCAATGTCAATTTCAATAAACTCTCCCAAAGGGTCACATAAATCTATATACTTTTCAATACCAATATCCATATTAATCTCATAGACACCAATATGTTCAATTTGGTATGCATTGGAAAATGCATCTGTGTCATCTCTAACATTTGATGTCTCAATGATCTCCCTTGGATTAACCGAGAATGTTACTAACCAATTTGCTCTATCCAATCACAAAGCAAGATAGCCAGCATAATACACTTGAGTTGGTTGCATTGCTAGGATAAATGGTTCATATTTGTTGAACCAAAGATGATTGTTAACATCAACTAATTGGTATTGGCTGTGAACCTTAACACCAACATCCAATATGGGATCATACCATTCACACTTGAATAATACAATTCACTTTATTAGTAACGAAGAGTACTGTATCTCTATAATCTCCTTAATCCATCTATAGTAATCACCAACATTATCACCTAAGTTAGACCCTTTTACACAAACTCCATTACTCATTGAACGGCTAATAGAACCATAACTTTTATAGTGAAATTTGTATCCATTTACAAAATACATCAAATAGCACTTTACTTTTTGTAATGTTTTTTGTGACAAACTATGAACATAATTGTTGTCAGTTCCATTGTAACGGACTTATTTTGAAAAAACAATACCTAAGTTATCATCACTAATAATTTAAATGATATTTATATGTTATACATATGTATTGTGATAGGATTACATATAATTCAAACCAGTCTACAAAGTAGTGGTCAATATTTACATTAATTTGACTTGGTGTAAGATCTGGGTACTTTTCTTGCAAGTTTTTACAGTAAATGCTTCATTAAAGTGCATTAAAATTAAATTAACAAAATTAAGATTTGATCCAAGTTAATCTTGCAACATAATAAAATATATGATTATTATATACCTCAAGAATGGATTAACCTCCTCACAATTTAATATAATATAAGTATGAGCTGACTTATATTCCTCTGATGTTAAGGCTAGATCATAAAGTTCTCCACTAGTTCAGCTTGGAAATTGATAAATTTCCATTTGTGTTTTCCATATAGTCTCCATCACCATTACAATAAAGTCGTCAATGTCGAGTATTGATATGGCGTTCAAAGTAATGTGAGAAAAAATTGGATAACTCGGATAACAAGTATGCATTGCAAATAGATGCCTCTACTATTTATTTGTTTCCAATCTTTTTTTAAAAGTTCGAAGGAACCTGTTAATGGCAAATATAGTTTATCAATTTATAAAATACTTTCTACTCTGAGAGCAAGTATTCATTACTTTAGATGTATAAACAATTACCTCTCAAAAAGATACATCCATCAATAGTGCACAGGTCTAGCAATTTTTGCTTCATGTGGCAAGCATATCATTATATGCTCCATTGAGTCAAAAAAGTTGGAGGAAATATCTTTTTAAGCTTACAAATGATATGTAGGATGTTTGAATCCAATGCATCGATGTCATGAAAATGGAGAGCAGTGGATGTCGGATCCCTTAAAAATAAGCTTAGCTCTGTAAGGAGCTACCACACATTTGTAAGAAGGAATTCACAAAAGGGGACATGAATAAGTCACTGCATAAATACATGGCAATCATGGCTTTTCATACAAAATAATTTTAGTTTTATCAAGTCAACATAATAACCCAAGTTAGAAATGTAACCATCTAGAAACTTAAGCTCTTTCAACCACTCAAACAATACTTTATTTTTATTTCTTCTCCAAGATGTAACAAGCTTTTGGATATTTACCGCTTTCTAGATCCATTGCCAACTCTGGACGACAATAATATCTTTCTAAATCTAAATGAGTTTTTGCATTATCTTTGGTTTTGCCTTCAACATTTAAAATCATATTAATCACATTGTTAAAAACAATTTTCTTAATATCCATTACATCAAAATTGTGTCCAATCATGTTTTTTTCCAGTAAGGTAAATCCCATAATATGCTCCATTTCCTCCAACCATAAGATTGACAAATGATCCCATTAACATCATTTGCATCAAACTTAGTGACTTTGACTAGAGCCCACTAATCAATTTCTTGTAAAATTTCCTCCCCAGTTTAATTGGTGGCGGCAGCATTGTTTCAACATATCCATTTTTAAAGTTCCATCTGTTCTCCTAAATGGATGATCAGGGGAAAGAAATTTCCTATTATTGTTGAACCATGTTTTCTTGCCACCATTTTCTAATCTAAATGATTGTGTATATTCCATGCAATAATGGGCATGCATATTTCCTACATGTACTCTAACTAGACATCATAGAATAAGAGAGAAAGTCATTGATTGTCCAAATCAGAGCAGCTCGCATCTAAAAATTTTGCTTCCTTAACACATCGTATGTTGACACTCCATTATTACACAATTCATTTAACTAATGAATCAAAGGTTGTAGATAGACTTCAATTTTTTGCTTTGGATTCTTAAGGCCGGGAATAATAATAGATAGAAACATATAAGCCTCCTTCATACACATCTAAGGTGGTAGGTTGTAGGGCGTGAGGATTATAGGCCATAAAGAGTATTTCCTACCATATTGACCAAATGGCTGAAAACCATCTATGTATAACCCCAACCTGACATTTCTAGTCTCAATAACAAATGAAGGATGAGTTTCATTGAAATGCTTCTAGGCTCAAGAGTCTGAAGGATGTTGCATAACCCTTTCATTTTGGTTATGGTTATGATGCTATCTTATATGTGTTACTATCACTTTTGATTGATATAGTCGCTGCAACTGAGCCATTAAGAAAAAATAATACATCCTTTTATAAGATTTAAACCTTTGTTTGTGAGATCCTGCACTTATTTTAAATCTAGGGTGATTACAAAATTGACAATGTTTCAAGTTCTCATATTCCTACCAAAACAACATGCATCCCTCATTGCAACAATTAATTTTTTGTATAGGTAAGCCTAAGCTTCTAAAAATCTTTTTTTTTTGTTTGATAGAAATTGTCAGGCAATATATTGCCTTCAGGCAAAACTTCTTTAATTAGTTAGATATTTGCATCAAAAAACCAATTCGGGAAATTAAACTCAGATTTTGCATACAACATTCTTGCAACTACAAAAAGCTGAGAATGATTATCACACAACGGGATATAACTTTGTATTGCCAGATTCAAGAATATCATAAAATTGCTGACATTGTGGATTAGGAGTCTCATCTAGTAAACTTAAATTAACATTAGATAGACCAGCTTGGTCAATATTGTAAGTAGTTTGGTCTTCTTAATTAGATCCTTACCAATGGGTGTCAGGATTAAAATTAGGTCCAGCTGCATCTAGAAACATTTGCTAATAAGTATTTTGTACATCAAAAGCTGGTATTGTTTTATTGATTATTTTATAAGGATTATCACCATAATCGAGAACATTATCTCCCCATGGCAATTCCAAACTAAATAATCTAGAACAAATCCCTTACTGAATAAGTGGCCAATAACAATATCCACATCATGGAACTTTTGGTTCTTACATCTAATACACAGGCACCTTATATGATCACTAGTCATTTCTTCATGATGAGAAAGTAGCGAATTTAATAAAATTATCTACTCCATATACAAATGAGGAATTAATCCTTCCTCCTCGATCCCATTGATTATACATCCAACTATGATCTAAAGATTCCATTTAGTCTACATTTATAAGTTTTAACAAAGTCAGGAAAAAAATAAACAAGATGTTTGCTAAATGTATAAATATTGGAAGAAGAGACCATGAAATTAAAGTATGTACAGAGACATGCAATTAGAGCCACATGAAAATGAGGAATCCATTGTATCTATTATCTAGAGAGTGAAATTAATTGATGTCTTCTTTAAGATTAGTATAATATTTAATTACAAAATAATGGGCATGCATTCATTTGAGTTTAGATACTTTAGTGTGGAACTCTAGTCATACCAAAAGTAATGACTACTTTTGACCAAAAAGAAAAAGAGAAATTACGGAAAGAAATAAATATCCATAAGTGTCAATAAGTACTATAAAAATAGAATGTAAATATCCACTGTACTCATTATTCTAATTAAATCTTAAATGAGAAAATTTTTCTTCTAATTGATATTTATGTTAAATGCATTTGACTAACTGTATCCATCTGTTTACTTTCAAAATTTTCACTTAATTTAATGACAATTTCATGCATCAAATTGAAAATTAGCCAAGGTATTCTATAGCATAAGCTTAGAGAGAAGCATGAAGCTGGTACTATAGCTACTGCTTTCAACATCTCAAATTCAAAATTAGGGCAAACTAGTACTTACAAAGTAGCTGAAGAACAACCATCAAAGTCATCATCCAAATCAAGAAAGAAATCAAAGAATTGACCAGAAACATAACACTTTAACCTCTTCAAAGTACAAATATTACCCTTCTATCACTATAAAAAATCTAGAAATAGCAACGGAAAAATAGCAACGAAATTGATTCCATTGCTAATTTAGTAACGAAATTTGTTTTTTGTTGCTAATTAGCAACGAAAAATCAATTTCGTTGCCAAATTTGGTTGAAATTTGTATGTTTAGAAACGAAATAAAAAATTATGGTATTCTGTTGCTAAAAAAAGGAAAATTTTAGAGCCAAAATATAGCCACGAAAAATTATGACCGTTGCTAAATATGGCACCATTATATAGTGAAAAAATTTAGCAATAGAAACTTAATTTCGTTGCTATTTTAGCAACAAAAACTAATTTTCATTGCTATTTAGCAACGGAAATAAAATTTCATTGCTATTTTCATTGGTATTTTGGTCCTAAGCATATGGAAAAATTTGGGCCCGAAATATAGCCATGAAAAATAGCCACAGAAATGTATAATCGTTGCTAAATATGGCGGCATTATATGACAAAAAAATTTTGGAATGAAATTTAGCAACGAAAACATTATTTTGTTGCTATTTAGCAATGAAAATGAAATTGTATTGCTATTTAGCAATGAAAATTAAAATTTATTGCTAAGATAGCAACGGATAAAAAATTTCCATTGGTATTTTGGTCCCAAAGAAGTGAAAAAAATTTGGATCCAAAAATAGCAACGGAATAATTTTTCGTTGGTAAAATTGCAATGGAATTATAATCAGTTCCAATTTTACCGATGGAATTTATATTCCGTTGGTATTTTTATTCCTAAGGAGATGAAAATAATTTTGGACCAAAACATAGCAACGGAAATATTTTCCGTTGCTAAATTTGTGATGGAAAATATTTGGTTGCAAAGTTACAACGGAATTAGATTTTCGTTGCAAATTTTTATTTTCAATGAAAAATAGCAACGAAATTTAGTTTTAGCAACCAAATTAATATTTTGTTGCTAAATTTGCAACGAAAAACTCTTCAGTTGCAAATTTGCAATGGAATTGAATTTTGATTGCAAAAATAGCAATCGAATTAACGAAAAACAATTCAGTTGCAAATTTTACGCTGCTCACCTCCCCCCTCTCTCTCTCTCACTCTCTATCCAATTTTCTCCCCCTTCTCTCTCTCGTAGATTTTAAAGATTTTCAACAGAAAGATGGTGCAGATATGAGGTGGATTTGATTAATTGAGTTTAGTTTGGTTTGATGAAGAAATAAAAAAGCAAAGGAGATGGCAATTCAGTAAAGGTATGGAATTTAATTTCTTCGATTTTTGCAATTCTCTTTTGAGAAGCCGATATTAAATCTGCAAGTGTATAAAAAATGCCCAGTTTACAATTATGGACTTTGTGATCTCCTCCACATGTCTTCTTATTCTACTTGTTGTGCTTTTATATTTAGTGTTCTGGTTTATGTTTGGGTTTTGAGATTTTGGTTTGACTGGGTTGCTCGGATTGTTTTGTGTTTATTATTGGAAGGGTTTGGTTTATTTTTTAGGACCTATTGATAATGGTCATTTATATGATGTTTTTAGGAGTTTAATTGAGTTAATTTTGTGTTGATTAGGTTTAATTTGAGTTTAATTGGTTAATTTTATGTTTTTGGAGTTAATTGTAAATTTTGGTGTTTTTAGGGTTAATTTGCAAGAAAAGGACTTAATTGTAAAAGGCATAAAGATTTGGGCCAAAATTGTAAAATTGGAAAATTCATGTTAAGATATTATCGTGATGTCCAGAAAACAAACACGTGGCCACGTAAAGGTTGAAGCTAACAGACCCATGGCCACATGAAAGACATTTGATGAAAGACAAGAGAAACACGTGACCACGTGTGAAACAAGGGTAGTCCACACATGACCACGTGTGAGGAAGAACTAAAGGGACATGTGACCATGTGTGGAATTACACTAGCACACACGTGGCCACGTGCTCATTCTCCCATTCCACGAAGGATTTACGATCTTCTCCAATTCAAGAAGGATTCTTCTCCTACTCCAATTTGGGAAGTTTAGAAGGCTTCTACAACATATTTTGCCTATAAATAGACAACTCTAACACCAAATAAAGGAAAATCAATTAGTAAGATCAATTAGGGATTAGAAGGGATTAATTGCTTTAGTTTTACTTTTTTTTTCTAGTTTTTCTGTTTTTATTTTTCTTTTCAACTTTGTTTTAGTTTTTAACTATATTTAGGAAGTAGTTTTTCTTCTTTTGCTAATAGATCCTTGAAATCTTATATTTTCATTGTTATGACTTTATTTTGAACTTAATTTTCAATATCGGTTGATTATTTCTTGGTTTTAAGCATATTCTTATCTTTGATTGTCTTGAGATTGATTGTTTGTTTATTGAATAAATAACTAAAAATTGGTTTTGACATAGTTAATGATTTGTATATTCTTGGATTAACTCTTTAATGTTTATGCATGATTATTATCCAAAATATGAGATAATTATGTGTGAATTTTATTGGTTGATACTAAGAGAGGAAGAACTAAGAATGAATTGGAATTGAATCGCTTGAGAAAGGCTTCAATGAATATTTAGGAAGTTAAAACTAGATTTTCATGCTAAGTATTAGATTTGTCTATAAGTTTAATATTAAGAATGATATACTTGAATAAAGATATATTGCTTTATTACTAGTTTTTCCATAATCACTGGTATTTCTATTGAATTTAAGTCATTACAATGAAATTTAAGGTGGATAGTCCCTTTAGCAAGAGAATTTCAATTATTGTTTTGTTTTTAATTCATGTTAATTTATTTTTAGTTTTTGTTTCATTTCATTGTTTATTTTGTTTAATTTTTTCTTTTAAATCAAAAATATTTGGGAAACAATCTCGGGTTGATTTAATTCATACATAGATATTATCCTTAGCAATCCATGTTCCCTTGGGTATGATATTTGGGGTCTTAATCTATATTTCCCTATATTACTAGCCGATCTAGTACACTTGCTAGACACCGGTCACCTATTACGGTCTTATGGTTCCTATTTTTCTCATCTTTATTTGAACTCCACTTTTGTTAATAAAATTTATTGGCTTATCAAAAAAATAAACAATATACAAGAGACGATTTGTTATCCCATTAGCATATATCGATAATAACATCGTAAGAAAGCTATTGAACATTTTTAAACAAATGTTTGGGCTATCAAGTGAAGATCCTATCAAATTGCCATATGAGTTTGTGTTAATAGAGTATGAATTTCACTCATCAACAAAGGTTTTTTAGCTACTGATATTGAGAAAGGTTTGCTAGCATCAATTGAAACCAGTAGCTATTTTTTTCTATTGATTTCTATCAAGGCAACAAATGTCATCAATTGCTTGTTTATGGCTATTAAAGTAGTTCCAGTTCTGTATAGTTGTAAATGACTGTAGTTTGACACCTTGCTCTTATGAGATTTCCTTTTACCACCTTTTTATCTTTGCCTTCTCTTTTTCCCCATGCATCATAGGTGTAATTTACCCATTCACTATATGTTGTAAAGCCATCCTATTAGAATTATGTTCTCTTAGCAGCATTAGCTTCCTTGATTTATCTTTTAATTTTGTGAACCACGAATTTGAAAAAAGAAATTGATATATTTTCTACCAAAACATGAACTCCCGTGCTTATCACATTTGCTGTTGTACAATCTATAATAGGAAAACATGCAGTCTTGCTTTTCCACGAAGAGTATTGATTCCTTGGTTGGCTGGAACATATATATGTGACTACTTACAACCATCGGAGGCACTTGAGGTTTGTCTTGTGGCTTGTTGGGCAAAGTATTGATGTTATTTTATACATTCGGAATTAGAAACCTATTGATGCTAAAAACAAGAAGATCCCATTATTAGTGACATTTATTGTTTTAAAAATTCTACAATCATCTATACCAAGTAAATCAACTATTTTTTTTTGAAGTAATTTTTACTCTTTCAAATAAAAAAGAAAACCTTAAAGATGAATAGTTAGATTTGAAGGGGTTAATTAATAATAAATAATGGAGTGAGGGCAAAATGTTAGATTGTGACATCCAATATTGCATTAATTGGATTAGGTCTTGTATTGAAGTTATGCACCTTTCACCATCATTTGAATGTCCTATAACCAAATCATCATGCTTCCTTTTTTCTTAAAATAATAATAATAATAATAATGTTATATATATATATATATATACACACACACACACACACACACACACTTATTAGTGCTTTGCCTTTGAAATCAATATCAGTAATTGAGTATAAACTAATTAATATTCCTATACAAGAAAACTTTGTTTCATCTTCCTTATACATATTAAATTAAGAAAATTATATTGATAATTGGCAAAGATAACCAAAAATAATGAATCAAATAACCTAATTTCCATCTATAGCTAAACAGAAGGAAGCTGCTGCATTGGACTTTGAGCTCGTTAGGCTTTATTTTTGTGAAATGCAACCAAATGAAGCCTTATTATAAGGTTGAATTCAATCCTTTTTCCATGCAATTTGTTAGGCTTTAATCAACTCAAATTTTCGACTAACAATTCAACATATATAGAATGTGGGGTCAACAGTAAAAACCTATGAGATTTAATTTTTAGATTTTAGGTGATATCCGAAACTTTAGAATTGTAGAAAAAAAATGTTATTTATGAAATTTATGTCATTAATATATAATTTTTGTTTAGGAAAAAAGAAAAAGGTCCCAGCTTTGCAAGCAAATATATGTATACATATATGGTGGATTTGATTTGAGTGATTTTTCTTGTCTTTCTTATCTTCTTTTGTATTTTTATATTATTATGTTAATTTTCCAATAGATGACGAGATAATTATTTTCCCCTTTTTATTTTTTTCTTTTTCCATCTATTACAATTTTAGCTTAGGTCATAACATATAAATTCCTATTCCAACTTCATGAACAACACTAATCAATTGCCAGCAGAAGATATAATAGCACTTCAAGAGGTACTAATCTATTATAATTTAATTCTTTTTCATCCTAGTATGGCAATTGTCAGATTTGAGGTTTTGCTTGTCTAGTTGCTTTAATGTTTGTTTATTGGTTTAAGGTTTTGCTTGGCAGCGATCTCCATGATAATATATCTATTTTGGTTTAACAGCCCATTGGATATATTTATATATGTTTAACCTATTTTTTTCTTATCTAGATTGGTATTAGTTTCAGGAGCAGCTGCTATTGCTGCTATTAGTTTCACTAAAAAGCCTGAAATTGGTAGAAAGCTCATTCCATTAAGCAAATTCAACTAACTAAAAGTAAGTGAAACTATTTCATGAGAGGTATGTACCTAATGTTCATTTTCATTTAATTTAATTTCTCTTGATGTGACTATAAATCACATTAGTTTATATCGATTAACTTATTGAAAAGCAACATGCAAAAAGTCTAATTTATAGCAAAATCTATCTCCACACCCATGCATAAAATAAAAAAACTTAATTAAAAATTAAGCATTTATGAATTAAAAATTAAGGGCTTATTTCTTTCTAATTTAGAATATAGACATGTCAGCTGCTGCACATTCAAAAGAAAGAAAAACCTTAAAGAAATTTTAGGTTTTTCTTCATAAGTAAACAAAAAAAGGTTTGGAAAGGCTTTTACGTGCATGTAGGTCCACATCAATTTATTATGCAGAATTGGATGCTCATAAATGAAACAACTTTAAGATTTTTGTAGAACCACTTTATATATCTCTTTGCAGTATGTACATATAACAAAGACCTCATTAATTAGTTTAAAATTATAATGTTTTAGATATAAAGCTTTTTATTTTATAAAACTTATTTGATGTCGAGATCATTCATGTTTTGATAGAAATGTTTCTTTATTTGCTCTTTAGCTTTTTATTTTCTATTGCTCTTTAGCTTTTTATTTTTTTTCTATTGTTACAAAGAAATGAAACCATTACATAAGAAGTATTGCTTTATTGAATTGTACAAATGTAACAGTTTCTTACTCCTTCATGTTCCTCGTCTTCATATATGGTATTCAAATTGTTTGAAGATTAAGTACGAAAAGCATTTTGCATTAACATCATGTAATTCAGATTTAGTAATAGCATTTCTTAGCTGTATTTTGTCCTTATCAAAACCATCGATTCATTTTGTACATCCATTTTGTTGATTTATAGCAAATATGTACTTTTTTGTATAAATTATTTCCTTTTCTATATCTTTGTGATCACTAACTAGCACTTTTGCTAAATAAAGAAATTTTTGTTAATTGATCATTCATTCTGTTCACACTATTTGCAATCTATCATGATCTACACATTGTAATGTTATAGTTTGTTTTCCTATGGTATTTTGTAATATAGAAATAATATCTTTAATCTTTTTCACTAGTGTAAAGTGAGTTTTTGTGTTCAACTTAAGTACCTAAAGATTTGATAGTGTTTGTATTGTATATTTGGTTAATTGTTTTGACTTTCTATGCTTTACCTTGGAGGATGCTGAAATGCCTCTTTTATACACGTTATGTAGCCATATGTTATGAGGACCACATGGTCTCATGTGTTGTTTTCTCTTTTACATTGCTCTCGCCTGACTTGCTTAGCTTTGCTGTTTGTTTTTTTCTTTCTCCAGCTGGATATTTTGACAAAGGCTGATAGTTGTCTTGGTTTCTGATCTATGCTGGTGCTCTTTGTGGGTTGTTGCTATTTGGGGGATCTCTCTGCTGTTAGGTTTTGGGTTGTTATTTTACTTTGATAGTTTTATACTTTGTTTATTTTTCTAGTCTTGGTGTTATGCTTATGCTCTCGCTTTTTGGGACTCGGCCTTTTAGTTTCGTTTTCCTTGATGCAGTTGCCTTGGGTATTTTGCCTTTTTTCAGGTTGTTAGATCCATTTTATTTTTGATTGGGGATCTTTCTTTGGTTGACTGTACTGTTGTTGTTCTTTTCTCATCAATAAAATCAAAAGCTTATAAAAAAAATAACTTTAAAATGAACATTATCTTATACATATGCATATGACTCTTTTATCTTCAAAAACTATCTGTGTATGCAAATCCATTTACTTCTTTTGTCAAACTCTCTAATAACTTCCTACGTTCTTCCATTAAATAACATAAAATTCTTCTTTTGTGTCACTATTGTATCAAGGTATATAGGATAAAATGATTCGACCTGTGGGCTATTGGTTTCCAAAGGATAACTCAGTTATCATGGTTGAGTGCCACGTACCCTGATGCAACTTAATTTTATGCCATGATGTTTTTTTCATGGTAATTCTGAATTATTTTGTTCCAATGTTAGGAGTAGGATCGGCCTATATAATTGCATGTTTGTGTTATTTGCTGAAAATTTTGATTTGTTTTGTTAAGTTATATTTGCAAACATTGATAAACCTTTCCTACTTATTTTATCCATAAATCTAATTATGAAATTACCTTATTTGAATAACAGTTATGCAAGCATGAGTAATGTTGATAGATCTTGGATGTATATGCGATTAACACCAGATGGTTTCATTAATATTGAGTTTGCCAAGGGAGTTCAATCATTCATTAAATATGCAAGTTTGCAGCTTGCATGTATTGATGGTCCAAAAATCAGATGTCCATGTAAAAGTGCAAAAATATTCATTTTCTCCCTACTGAAGAAGTGCATCTACATTTGTTAAATATAGATAGATTTGCAGAGGGAGCTGGTACCTGACCAAATAATGTGGAGGTAAATGAAAGTCATTACACACAAATGGTTTATGATGCAGCTAGTTATTCCTTTCAAGAAAATATGTAAAATATTGAAGAGAAACCAAACCCATATGCAAAAAGATTTTTTGACTTACTAAAGTCAGCTAATCAAGAATTATGGCCAAACTATGAGAAAATGACTCAATTGTCTGCCATTGCCCCAATATTGAACATAAAGTCTGAAAGACATATTTCTGAATGAAGTTTAGATAAAATTCTTACATGGTACAATGATTCATTGCATCCTGATCATAAAATGGTTGAGAAATTTTATGAAATAAAGAAGCTTATTCAGGGTTTTGGTTTACCCGTTGAATGAATAGATTGTTATAGGTTGGGATGTATGTTATTTTGGGAAGAAGATATGGAATTAGAAAAGTGTAAATACTATAGCCAACCTAGGTTCAAACCAAGAACATGTACTAGGAAGCAAAAATTTATTCCTTGGAAGCGGATGTATTGTTTTTCTCTAACTCCAAAACTTCAAAGACTATATGCCTCTGATGTTGCTGCAACCCACATGAGATAGTATAATGAACATGAACAAAATGATGCAAGTATGACCCATCCATCAGATGCACTCGCATGGAAACATTTCAATGACACGCATACTGAGTTTATAGTAGAAAGTTGAAATGTCAGGTTGGGATTATCCACAGATGGGTTTTAACCTTTTGGTTAATCAGACCAACAATATTCATCATGGCCAATCATAATTACTCCATATAATTTACCTCCATGGATGAGTATGGATGAAGTATACATGTTCTTAATAGTGATTGTGCCAGGGCCTAAAAATCCCAAGCATAAATTGATGTATTTTTGCAGCCATTGATATCTAAATTGAATCATCTTTGGGAATTTGGTGTTGAAACATATGATGTGTCTCTTAAATAAAATTTTAAGATGAAAATAGCTTTGATGTGGACTATTAGTGATTTTCCTGCATGTGTTATGTTCTCTGGATGGAGCACAGCAGGGAAATTGGCTTGCCTTTACTGCGACAATGATTCTGATGCATTTTATCTTCCCAAGGGAGGAAAAACATCCTGGTTTGACAATCATAGAAAATTTCTTCATCTAGATTACCCATTTAGATGCAATAAATAAAAATTCATTAAGAACATAATTGTACAAACACCTCTTCCCCCTAATAAATTTGGTGAAGATATATTGCAGGAGATTGATCAATTAGGGCTACTAAAAGTTACAAAACTTGAAAGTGAAGAGGTTAATAGGAATATAAATCAAAACTTTGGTTAGAAAAAACAGAGTATATTTTGGGATTTGTCATATTAGAGAACTAATTTGATACGGTACAATCTAGATATTATGCATATTGAAACAAATATTTTTGACAATCTTTTTAACACAATCATGAACACTGAAAGGAGGACAAAGGATAATGCAAAATCAAAAGCCGATTTGAAAATTTTCTGTAGAAGAAGTGAGTTAGATAAAGATCCAAATATAGGGAAATATCTAAAAGCATGTTACGCTTTGGATAACAAACAAAAGCAAACTTTGTGTGAATGGTTGAAAAGCCTAAAGTTTCTAGATGGATATGTTTTGAACTTGGCAAGGTGTGTTGATATGAGGAAGTATAAATTATTTGGAACGAAAAGTCATGATTGTCATATATTTGTGCAAAGGCTCATTCCAATTGCATTTTGGGAGCTTTTACCAAATAATGTTTGGGAAGCTATAACAGAATTAAGTTTGTTTGTCAAAAGCTTAACAGCTTCTAAATTACAGTTGTCTAATATGAAAAGATTAGAAAGGGACATTCCGGTTATCTTGTGCAAATTAATGGCTATTTTTCCACCTAGCTTCTTTGATTGTATAAAGCATCTACTTATACATTTAGTACATGAGGCAAAACTTGCTGGTTTAATTCAATATCGATGGATGTATCCATTTAAGAGGTAATTTTATTTTTATAGAAAAACTTGCTAAAACTTTATAGCTTTATACCAAATAAGTAAATATAATTACCCTAATTATAATGTAGGAATTTGCATCGCTTGAAGAAAAATGTTAAAAATAAGGCTAGAGTTGAAGGCTCTATATGCAATGCAAATTTAGTAGAGGAGGCAAGTACATTTTGTTCATATTATTTTAAGCCTCATGTGATCACTCGAGAAAGAAAAGTTCCTTATAATGATGATAGGGGTGAGCGGATTGGTGATGATAACTTATCTTTTTCAAATATCCTAGCCAAACATATGGACACTCAACAAGAATAATGTTAACAGAGAAAGAAATGGAGGCTGCACATGGTTACATTTTATTGAATTGCTAAGAAATTCAACCTTTTGAGCAGTAAGTTTATGTTATATTTGAAATTGGCTAAATTATTTTTCTCGAGGATTAGAGTTTATAGCTAAGATAATTTATAATGTTTTAGTGAATACGAGGAGTTGTTAAACGAGCTAATGCCAGGAAACTCACAGGATGACATCAATAAAGAAGTGGATAAAAATTTTCCACGTTGGTTTGCAAACTATGTAAGTTTGTAGAGTGCAATAAAATTGAATGCTTGTTGCAATTACTGTTAAACTTACAAAATATTATATGTAATGATTAAATATTTTTATGTAGGCTTTTGAAAATGGAATAAACAACAGGCTCATATGTGATCTTACTAAAGGGCCTTTGCGAACTGTTAAATCATATCTTGTCTATTTCATTAATGGATACAAATTTCATACAGAAAATCATAAACATAGCATGGCAACAGTAAAATAGTAGGGTTTGTATACAAGGGGAATTGATGGATTATTTTGGCAAAATTATTGAGATACTTAAAATAGAATATCCTGCATTGCCGATAAAATGGTGTGTACTTTTTAAGTGTGAGTGGTTTGATCCAACTCCTAATGTTGGAACAAAAGTACATAGCCGATATATTCTCACTAAAATCAACCAGCGGAGAAGATTTAAGCAATTTAAACCATTCATTTTAGCAATGCAAGTAGCCCAAGTGCATTATGTCCCTTATCCGAGCTTAAAAAGGGATAAGTCGGATTGGTTAGCCATCTGCAAAGTTAAACCAAGAGGTGTTTTTGATGGACAGGCAAAGGAAGGAAGCAAGACAAATGAAAGTGAAGCATTTCAGGAAGAAGAATCGGATGTACATGAAATAAATGCATGTTTCGAGAATGAAATTTTAAATCATCCAAATAATGAATTTATGGAAATTTTAGCTGGAAATGATGAGGAATCCATAGATGGGCAGAATTCTGAAGATGAGTCCAACTTTAATTCTGAATATTTAGAAATAAAGGATGATTTTGATGTGCAATTAAGTTATAATAGCGATTAAATTGTGTACATTTTATTATCTCATAAACAAAATGTGTTATTATTGCAATTATGTAGTAATTATATAATGTGATTTGAAGAAGTATAATCCATTTCTTTGAATTTCAGGTTTAAAATATGCCACCCAAAAGAAGAAAGTCATTGCTACCGCCCAGGTTCAAACTAACATTCAATGGAGATGACAGTGCACAAGTGCACACATCTCAGGTTGCAAGGTCTGTAGGTTTACGTGTGTTGTGTCCATATCCTAACCAGTAATATGAGGCATCACCTTCACCAACAACAAACCGCGATCACTCTCCTAATCAACCAAGTGATTCAACATCCAACAACCCAAATATATCTGCTGAACATGTAAATGTATATACTCTGATCCCAAACCCTGAATCTATGCCTACACAAGTACTGGATTCTGATATTGAGGATGAAGAAGAAGGACTCCAGCCTGGTGCAAAGGGAGTTTATGGAAGAATTTACATTAAGATTATCAATGATTAATTATAAAAAAATTTGTATTGCAAGATAAAAACATAAACTTATACTAATAGTGTGGATATATAATTTGAAATTGATTTTGTTCATATTAATAGGTTTATTCCGTCAAGTATTTGCTCAAGAAAGATCAGATCCACATTCAAAGAGAGGATAGAAATTACGGGTTATGTATGGAAAAATCTCTCTCTGTAGATAAAGGATTTTTATTATCAGGAGTTTGAGGTACAAAAAATAAATTACATTATCTATTTAAAAATAATTGACTTCATACATTAATGCATTATTTATTGTACTTTACAATACTTATATTTTTTTTTGTTCAGAAAGAATTTTTTTGGGATTCAAAATTTAATGATGTCATTTATGGAGTTTGGGAAAAGCAAGCCCGCCAACGATATAAAGAATTTCTATGTAATTTACACAAGGGTAGTCAACGACCTACTTTTATTTCTGAAGAAATATGAAATCATCGGTAGCAATACTGGGCAACACCCGAAGTAATTGCCACTTCAGATACGAATTCTTCAAATTGGCAGGGAGGCTCAGATGGTGAGAGTCTAGCCGTTAACACTGGAGGAACTTTGAGACATCACGAGCATACAGCTAACCTGGTAAGTATTTGAATTTTATGCTTACATTTTATTCTATAAATGTATAATTATTATGGACAATGATCGTGTAATATATGTCTATTTTCATGGATGCCTTTGTTGTTGATATAAATTTTTTGTTTCATAGGAAGTAAATATCATAAAAAAATAAAGGATATTTTGCTAAATTTACAAAAATATATGATTATTATGGATAATGATGGTTTCCTTTTTTTGATTGATCTTCTACGACTAGGGCATAAGTTTAGATATAATTAGTTGTTTTAATATGTGATGAAAGTTAATTTGGATTAATCATGTTCGTATTTATGATAAACCTATTAAGATTGTTGAGTTATTTTTCAACTCCATTTGGTTGTAATGAATCAGAATGTCCAACTTCTTACCTAGCTTCTTAGTGCATTCTCCCTTGATATTGCATCCTTATTGTCATAGTTGCTTGATACCAATTTTCTGTCAGTGTCGCATCCTTATGGCTATCTTATTATTTTTCATAATGCAATATTAGAGAGGTGAGGAAAATTGAGCTTGTCTGGTGTTTAACATAAGTTTGTTAACAAGATGTAGGATAATGCTACTTCCAAGAAAGTCTAACTTGATTAGCAAAAAAGTGTTCTTTGAATATTGATTATTCATATCATTTTTTTATTCTAGTTAGATGTATAAAAGTTATTAAGCTTGAATTGTTGTTATATGTCATAAAATCAACAGGAATAGGCACACTTAGCTGCAGGAATTGTATTTCTTATTTTATGATCTCATATTTTGAATTTTATTTGAAAATTAAAGTTTGGTTAAGAATTTTTGTTTTTCATACCTTTGTCATACAACAATATAAAGTTAAAGTTTCATAAGCTTCTTGAGGTCTACTTCCCTAGATTGGGATTTTGATTTAGGTTGAAAACTTGAGAATTGTAAACTTATTCCCTTTAACAAGCTAATTTGACTAGCCATATTGGTTATCATATGATTACTTATAAATTGCGATGTGATGTATATCTTTATTGGTCTAGGAAAGATACTCTCAAAGTACGAGAACATTTTGCAACGTGTCTCTGCCACTATTTTCACTTGTCAAATCTTTTTTTTTTACTTTGAGTAACCTGTGCTTTATTTAATTGAAAGCTCTTGCAATGTGGATTTGTATTTTTATATTTTAGTATATCGATCAAACCAAAGAACTATATGCATGTTGCTACTAGGCCTTCATGTGCATGTATAGATCACTCTTTATTTTATTCTTTAGTTGTAATTGTGATTTTTCCCCTTATTGTGGAATGAACTATGGTATTTTGATTATTATTTCTTATTGCTTGTTATACAAGAAATAACTATGGATAGAAAGCCTACATATTCTGAAGTATTTATGTACACCCACACAAAAAAACATGATGGTCAGACATTCATCAATACTCGTTGTAGACAACTCAATGTATGTTAAATTTATACATCAATATTAATTATTTTATAAAAATATAGCTAATTAATTTTAATTATTGTAATGATAGGAGCAAATACAAGAGATTCTCATTCAACAACGGTAGAGCTCTGAAAGTGTTGATGAGAGTCAAATTTTTCTTGAAGTAGTTGATGGTAAGAATAACCGTGGGAGAATTTTTGGTTTAGGTTCAATTGCAAACACTTCACATTCGAATTCCTCTACATCATCTATAGCTGCTTGTAGTAAGCGATGTGAATCTTTTAAGAAAGTCTTTCAGCTAGAGACCGCACTCACTATATTGATGGATACTGTAACCCAACTAAAGAATCGAGTGAAAGATTTGGAAACCAATGGTGCTTAGCAGTCAAATCGTCCTCCTTCACCTCCACCAACTACATAGCTTATATTTGTATTTTTATATTGTTATTGATACTGATTTTATGCTATTTTTATGGTTTTCATGAATTTTTACTTTACAGTAATATAATATATTTTTAGGATTTTAATTTTTGTGCATTACAATTTTAATATTATATTATCAATAACAATATTTTCTTTTTAACTTCATTATGAATTTGGATTATATTTATTTATAAATAAAAAATTTGATTGAATTAAAACATTATGCCAAGCTAGCAAAACTAGCATAATTTTACAATTTGTGATGTTATAAATAGCAACCAAAGAGAAATTTTGTTGCTATTTTTAGCAATGAAATTTTTATTCGGTTGCTATAATTAGCAACAAAAATATAATTTGGTTGCTAAATATAGCAACCGAATTAATATTTCTATTGGTAAATATAGCAACAGAAACAGAATTCGGTTGCTAAATATAGCAAAGAAATTTAACTTCCGTTGCTATATTTAACAACAAAAATATAAATTCTGTTGGTAATGTTGACCAATTAACCAAAATATATATTGGTTAAATTTAGCAACGGAATGTAAATTCCGTTGCTAATAAAAATTAGCAACCAAAAATAGCAATGGAAAATTCGGTTGGTATTGTTTAGCAACCGAATTGATTTATGTTGCTAAAATAGTAACGGAAAAATAATTCGGTTGCTAAAAATACCAACTGCCAAAATTACAACTGAATTTTCCATTGTTATTTTTGGTTGCTAATTTTGATTAGCAACAAAAATGCACAAAATTTGGTGGCTAATTTTTGTTGCTATTTGCTAATTTTCTTGTAGTGTATCCCACACGAACAAAAGAAAGCAAAAGAAAGATGGGAATGGACAACCCTGCAGTTTTGATGTAAGATCTGAAATCTCCAGATGAGATGTGCATCTGGGTGCTTACAGCCTATGTAGTATATCTTTTACTACAGGTACATTTTGTTTGTATCAAAGTGTACATACTAAACTAAAAGTGTCACTATCTTTGTATATGTATTAAAATAATAGTGTACATTTGGTCTCAAAATAGCTATCTTTTGTCATTAATTCACTATTGGGACCACATTAAAATAAATAACAAATTAATATAAGTTAATTAGTTTTATGGTCACAAGCTCAATAACTAAGTCTTAACTACCAAGTGGGGATTGTACAAAAAAAAACTATAAAGAGCCAAAAAGGGAAAAATGATGACTTTTGAATAGGAGAATTCATAACATGGAACAACAATTTCCACTAAACCTAAATGTAAGAATAAGTATGCAGATGAGCATACCTATTAGAGCATCAATAACAAAATGGCAGCATAGGAAGAATTTGTCCCCCAAGAAAAAGCAACAACAACATGAGAACAAATATTTTTCACTATAACAATTGTGAAAGGAATAAAATCACAAAATAAGTAATTTGCTTGACATTTTAAGTGATTTGTTATCCAAATAGCACCACCATGAAAATTAAGTTAAAGATAATATAAACATCAAAGGCTGAAAAGGAAATTAACTATATATTTTCAAAATAAAGTATTTAACATAAGAATAATCTCAATTTAATTTGCATGTTGTTCTAATAACATAATAACCTATAAGTAATTAATATAATGTAATAACTACACTGGAAAGAGAATTAAAAAATTTTGTTTATTGATATTTTTTTAATTATAACCAAACACTCCTACTTTACAAAATTAATATAATGCAAGAGGTAAATACAGCAGCTCAGGAAAAAAAAAAGCAAAGTAATCAATTCGAAACAATAGCCGTTTTCACGATAAAGAACCTAGATTAGCACAAACTAGAAAAACAACCCTCTGAAGATATAGATCAGCCAAATCTAGCTTACCAAACAGACAGAGAATAAACTCAGAGAGAAACTAGCATCCACAACCTGCAACACTAATACCAATATGTAAAACTTCATGTAAAATTAGGTGCATAGATCAAGATAAAAAGTAGCTAATGATAGAGGTAATTGAACCCACATTGCAGATGTATGCATTTGGATTTTAAATATGTGAATTTGTGGTCCCGTAACTAATGAAAGTTGGCTTGCCTAGTAATACATGGAAAGGTCTTTTGTTTAGTACTGATACAGTAAATTGGTCTATAAGATATTCCTATACACTCTAATTGGCTACTTTAAAGGGCAACCATAAGGTGTTTGCATTATCGTCCGACTAGCTATTAGTAATTGATATTAAAATCAAGCTTTGTTTTTGGATTCTTTTCATTATTTTGTATCTTTAGATTTGACATTTGCAACCCAACAACTATAAATAAATCCAGTATTTAGGAAGGGACTGCCAAAAAATTGATGCATGTGCTATCTGATTGAGAGGGAATGATATTACTGAACTCGTTGATGATATTTTTACAAGAAAAACATGTATAAAAGAGAGACTAATGATTATTAAATAGTACTCAAAGGTAATACTTGGTTGAAAAGAAGACAAGTTTGAAGGTAATGATAAAGCCAAAAAACACATTTTCGTGTTAAAAGACATAAGAGTTTAGATCACAAATCAATAAAATAGAAGATAGATTACCATAACTCTCTTATTTTCTTATTGTACATAAAAAAAAGAGAATGAATGACAAATAAGAGAAATGCCAGTAAGCTGATCATCATATCTATTTATGCTTTCAAGTTGGCATGGCTCTAAAGAATGTGTAAATACGATTCAACTTTTTTTATATAGAGATATAGCTATGAATGTACCACCTCCAGAGTCTCATCCAAGTGTAAGGATTCAATGATAGATTATGATAAATTTTCAGGGGTATGCTCTTTTATTTTGATATAGGTCTAAATTTGATAAATGCTTAGCTTAAGATTTTATAATGAGGTCAAAGCTCATATGATACATGTGAATCCACCTTAGACAACTACAAACATTTATTTGCAAAATCGTGGTGCTTGTGATGATATAGAATTTTATGTGCCAGAAAACTAAAGAATTAAACATATAGCATGCTAAAGTTCTAAAATAGACGATTTAAAGTTTAGGAGATGGCAAAACTTAAAATAATTTCATTGATAATCTCCATAAAGAATAAGATGATTGTTCAAGGTCATGAACACAAAGCAACTCTAACTGCTGCCTAAGGCAATGAAAAAAGTAATAAATGGAAATTAATATGCATCTTTATTCTGCTCAATTGTAACATACTAACACATCAATCAGCAGTTAATAATGTACCTGAAGTTTTACATGCTGCCAATTTTTGTTTCCACAGAAAATAAACATGAAGCAGTCTTTTAAATTCAATAGGGTAGCTTACAAGCAATTACATGGCCACTGAAAGTAGGCCAGAGAAAAAAAACCAAAAACCACTGCCAAAATAATGAGAAAACAAAAATGAAAAACAATTCAAGGACCAAACTACAATGCCAACTTAACCCATAGTAAAGCGGACCCAGCACAATAGCAGAGAAGAAAAAAAATGAGACCCACAGAACAGACCAAGAGATCAAATTAATTAAAATATTAATCAAGAATTGACAAGATATAATACCTTTTTTTACTCAATGGATATAAGATCTAAAACCCAAAACATAAGAATGAGGTTTTGAAGGCAACAAAAATTAAAGAACAAAGCAAAAAGACTGTAATATTTATTATCATAAAAAATAGACTCACCGGAATATCGATGCAGTGGAGGAAGTTAGCGGTCGACATTAGGACCTAGAAGTTGCAGTCGGCGACCATTGAAGCAAAATGAGAAGAGGAAATGAAGTGAAAAAGGAAAATGGCAAACCTATGTAAAATGATCCTATATAATTCCTTTTTTTTCCTTTAACTAAATGGCATCGTTTTGGTAAATCATATTTTAAATTAGCAACTAAAATTTATATTGCTAAAATTTTAGCAAAAATAGCGCCAAAAATTATGATTGAATATTCCGTTGCAATAATTACAACACATCAACAAAATAAAGTGAAAACATTAGCGATAAAAATTCCATCGCAAAGAAAAGGCAGCAATCTTGCCGCTATAATTTAGCGACTGGATTCTTTGTATCCATTGCTATTTAGTTGCTAAAAACCTTCATTTAGTGGAAAAACTATTTTTCACGACTGATTGTTTATTTGGTCGCTATTCCATCACAAAATAGCGAGTATTTCAAATCCGTCGCTAATTCTCTTTTTTTTTAATGATATTTGAAGAATTTTAATTTAATTTTTTTTTTACATTTGAAGAATTTCTTTGGATAAAGAATCTTACCTAGTTACCCCCAGTGAAGATGTGTGTTGGTATCCTAACTCCTTAAAGGGAACTCCTTTTTATAGGTTTGAATAATCCTCACCTCCTGGGGATTTTATCTTTGAATGTGATAGCCATTTCCTTGAAATTGCTTCTACCATGGCATGCATGAATGACCTTGCTTTTTGTGATACTCCGTTTGCATGATTTTGCTCATTGAGACTTTATTTTTCTCTGTTTAGCCACTATCTGTAGCTATCTTCATCGCGTAGAATCTATTTGTGTTTTCCTTACAAAAAATTACTCACATGAGTATATGCAAGAGATTATATATGTGCAACATATGTAAAATTTATGCATGTGACAATGTACATCAAGTGTTATAGGTAGTGTGTGCAAATAGTAATCTGCTGAGGAACATCCAAAGTTTAGAGTAATTACGACCCATCAAATACTTTAAAGTCAAATTTTATCCATCCTTAAATAGTTGAATGGACCACATTCTCAACTAGTTCAATCTCAATAAGAGAAATTAAGTGGCCACTTTAATGAGGGAACAAGAGAATATGCATGTTGATACCGTAGCTTACTAATCCTACATATAATCACAATGCATACCAAACAAATTTTGTGTATGTGTGTTGAAAGTCAAAATAGAATTTTATTTTTGAAAAGTAGATTATGGATGTAAAGTTAGAGAAAAGATTTAACTTGAATGCATAAATGCATTCATGGCTTCCCACTTGAAGCTTAAAACATACCATATGCCCTCTTCTTACATATTAAACCTTACTAGATGGTCATATCCACTAGGTTGGATGAGATCGAATTTAGAATCAGGAGGTCTTACCTTGGTTGTAACATTAGGCTAAGGTGAATGGCTAACAGAAAAGGGTCGAGTCGCTAGAGGAAAATGACCACGATATTTTTATTTTTAATTGATGTGAAGGATATTCTCTACCTATTTTTTCATTATCATGGCATTTTTGGATTTGGCTCTGGTGATTAACTCGCTCGGAATTGTTTAAGAGATAACAGCTCAAGGTCTCCCTTTCTATTTTGCTATCTCTTTTCATTTTTATTATTGTGATATGCACATTAAGGATTTCCCATCCCCTTTTTTCTTTCTTTTCTTTTCTTATTGTTTCTTTTTCCTTTTTTTCCTTTTTTTCATTTCTCTTTTTTAGGTTTATTCCATCTAATAAACCCATTTTCTATCGAAATTTATACAAAAGGTGGGTAGAAATTTATCTCCCCTATTTTTATAGTGCGAAACTGATTTTTCCACAGTTGTCACCTTCCTAAAGGGAAACCAAATTTATTTTTAGGTTAAGGATTGTTTTGATATGTGTAACAATAAGATGAGCATGCTAAAATATAAGCTCAAGAGGCTAGCAAGTGATTATAAAATCAAGATAGAAAAAAGTTATTTAGAAGGTTATATAAAGAATGGCTACCTAAATCATTTTCCAAGTTCTGTCTCATCCTGAGATCACTTTGATGGGTAATCAGAAAGGTTTCAATGCTCTTATTGAGTCTTACCCAATCCTTTCATTTGCAAATAGCTTTTTCCTTTATTTTTAAAATTGACCTGAGGTGCACAAATTTTAGAAATTGCAAGGTATAGAGAAAGGTTTTATGTAATTTAGCAGACAGAGATAGAGTATGGATATCCCCTATTCAGCTCATATTTGAATGAAAGAAAATTTTGTTAAATTGAGGTCAAACTTATTCACAATGAAGAATTACTGGGCTGAAATAAAATTTTAAATTGAAAGTAAATTGATAAGAGAGAATTATTTCGAAACTCTGGACATTATTGGCAAGATAAACTAAATTTAATGCACAGATTACTAAAGTAAGAATACTTCCTATGTTTGTGAAAATGGATAATGCCATGGTAGTCATAATCATTTTGAATGCATTGGGAAAAACAATGGTCCTTAAGTCTACACTCAAAGAAAGGGATGATCCTTGAATCTTGAGATTAATGAAAGGACGGCATTGCAATAGTCATCCTTACTACGTTAGGGAGGTGACGACCCTCGAGTCGTTCTTAAGAAAAGAATAGTGCCATGGCTATTTTTGAATGTATCAAGATGATGATGATCCTCGAACCTGAAAATAAAAGAAAGTTACTTTAAAACTTTGGCATAATTTGGTAAGACAAATTGAACTAGAAATATTACCTGAAATTGGGAAAATGACAATGTTGCGATTGCCATGAATACATCAAGAGAGTGAAGATCCTCAGACCTTCAAAAGAAGACTATGTAAGAATCCTAACTAGATGAACTAAGTTAGGAAGACTCCTTAAAACTGGTAGAAGGGTAGTGTTGTAGCAGTCATTGTATTGACACAAGAAATCATTAAATCTCAAAGTTGTCATACATAAAGGCCCAAGCAAATCCTTGAGGAAAGGATAGTAGAGCCGACTTCCATCTATAAAGTTATGGATATAGCAGTATATACAAAAGACTATATGCAACATATATGAAAATGCATGCAAGAATGTATGCATGGAATTCATGGTATACACCATAGGTGGTTAAAGGATCCCATTTTGAATGCAAGGTGATTGATGATCCGTGTACGTATTCCATAATCTTTCTCTTGTCATTTACCTTAGTTTTTTATGCTTTGTCTTCTATTTGAGTTCTCTTATTATTTTTGGGGGAAATGATCCATCTTATTCTAGCCAAAGATAATTTGTCCCATTGCAAACTGTGCATAACATCCAATGCCCCTAAGGACTTAGAAATTATGAAGGAATTCTTTACCATATGAGATGCCACCGTCACTACCTTGGAATTAAACCACCTTCGGTATGTGTCTTTATGCATGCCATAGGCTTCTCTTAATGGGTTAACCATATGTTCATGCCCAGCTCATGCATGCATTTTTATCTATATGCATCATGTAGCAATAACAATAGTTATGACCAGACATGTAATATAATAAAACAAACCTTGATTTAATCTCAGGGTGTGACATCTTGTGTGCATTCAACTTCTATTGTAAGTTAGCTCTTACAGATTTTCTTGGAATTTTAGGTGAGTCAATTTAGGAAAGTTAGGCTTGACATTTAGGCTCGCTTTTTAGGTGAGTTAGGCTTTCTAGTTAAGTTTGTCGTTTAAAAGATAGGAATAAAATGTTGTGATGCTCTTATCATCTCATGGGATGCCTTTGCATGTTTAGGTTAAGATTTGGTTGTTTTTATTTTTTCTTTTATAAACTCACTTAAGGAGTTAAGGGATGCACTCAAAATGTCTCTATGCCCGAGATTGAATAAAGATTCGTATTTATTAAATCAATGTCTTATAGATAAACCATAATTATTGTAATATATGATGCAGTAAAATAAGACACTGTATACATAGGAAACGCTCATATCATTAACATGGTTAGACAAATATATACATCATTTAGAGACACATTTTACATCATAAAAAAAGGTAGCCTGCATTACATTTTTTCTACTATAAGTGTACATAGCAAAAAGTCTTTCATCATTTCATGCTCTCCCTTCTCTGGACGATGCCTCTAAGATTGGTGATGATATTTACATCTCATAGCTTTTGCCATTGTAACTGAGCAAGCGATGATTAGATAATTTACATGCCATATGAGCCTTAGGTATATACCATTTTGGTGAACCCGAGTTAAACCCAAAAGATGGATAATCACACATTACTGTAGCCTCTCCTCCTCTTATATTCCCTTTCTAGATTTAGTATCTGATGGGTGTTAATTAGGTCCTAGATACAGTCCCTCAAAGCTCACCAATAATTGATCTCATGTCTTATATGTTGATGATAATTATAAAACCAATAAGCCCTATGCCTAAGCTTTCTCAGATTCTTAGCAGGCATTAATGGTAAGGGTTGCAATTTCCCTTTATTTGTAAAATGGACGAGATACCACGATAAGGGCCTATATAGGTTTGAGTAATGCCATCAAACTATTCCTACAACTGAGACTCTTAAAGTCCTATCACTCTTACCCCGATTGTTACTATAGTTTTCATCATTCTTACTAGAACCTAGGTTTACATAACTATTCCTTTTTAAGTACTCGACCTCAACTTCGATGGCTATATCCTTGAGAGATTTCCAATCCTTTAATCCTTTCATCTTGAGCCCATCTCTTAGGTAGGGGCTACCATTCCTTATGAATAGCTTGATTTGAACGGTAGTCTCTAGCTTTATTTTCATTTCTATCACTTTATTTCTCCACATAGTAAGGTACTCATGGAAAGCTTCTTCTGGTTTTTGATGTAGTGACTCTAGATCTTTCAAGATCACTTTTAATCTTATGGTACGGTCATACTATTTCATAAACTCTTTCATTAATATATCCCAATCCTCTTTGGTTTTATGATCTAATCCATGGTACTAGTCAATGGCAGGGCCTATCAGACTGAGGCAAAAGTACTCAATCTTCTATTTTTTTTAGTTAAGGTTATCCCCTTCAAGATCAAATACTCCTTGATATATGATCGAAAGCACCATCAAATTAAGGTTGGTTTGGTTTTTTAAACCTCTAGGCTAATAACTCATCCCCTTTTAAATCTTTATCTTCAGGGTCCATTCCCCTGCCAACTGATAAAGCATTTATAATTGGATCTTCCATTTTAAATGCTTTACTTCTTGAGGTCTGAGTAACTGCAAGCTCCATTTCCTCTTCAAAGGTGAGATCCTTCTCAGGAGAACACCCTTATCGTTTCTCTGCTCGATGGGCAAAACTGTTAGTTCTTCCTGCACAACAGGAGGTACTAAAGTTATTATCCAATATGCCATACTAAAGTGGACATCATCTCGGTCATGATAGCCTTCATCCTTTTTTTAAATTCATCCAATCTCTTGTCTAACTCTTGACTATTAAGAGATTCTATTTGTGATAAATCTGCCATGACTATAGCTCCTAAAGCTGACTCAAGGATACCAAACAAACTCAGATCTATTTCTTATTCTAATTTTGATTCTGCTTTCGACTATGTTGAATGAAGATATCTAACAAAATGATTGCTAGGACCCGTAAGCCACCTAAGTATGTGATCTAGAATGGCTGAAAAAAGTCAAAAGGTTAGAGTGATGCATGATACGTAGACATTTAAGTATAGATATAATATATGGCACACATGTGATGTATGAATATGGATACATTATGATGCATGGCACATAAACAAGATATACACATTCTTCAAGGAAAAGAGGATTAATATACATGTTTTATATTACTACATTGATTATTATTTTTTTAACACAAAGTAAAATGCATGCTCATGCACAATTATGCACACAAGGTTTATATGCTTTATTTTTCATTTACATTTTAGTTCATGATTTATGCAAGTAAAAATTATACACAAGGTGAGATATACATACATCAGGAAAAAAAACTATACACACAAAACATGCACATTTTGTTAATCATTATTGTTAATTTACAATTAGTTATAAATGTATGTATATATATACAACATAGACAACCATATACGAGAGAAAAAAATACATGCTTCCAACCTTAATACTCTCACACATGAGGTTATGCGATATCTTTCCTAGGTGGAATAAGCTTATGGATTAACAAGGAATCCAATGAATGCGTATGATGCACAATGGAAAACCAGCAGCATAATCTCTTTTTATTTAAAGTGCACATGGATGGATTTTGGCAATCATGTATTTAAACAATCCAAATAAACTAAAATGCACCCATCGGGGTATGAAAGCCTTTAATGGATTAACATTTAACTTTATTGAGATTCATTCGATACATAAACGCCCATATCACAAGCAATGTATTATGGTGTATGCCCCCTAGTGGAAGTATCTATGTCATTACATGGATTTTAATCCGGTAATAGAAGTTTAGGGCTATCCAAGCATGGTTCTTGCCAATGAGTCTAGCTCATCATGAGTATAACGACCGAGCAGGTCACCATTCAATATACCAAAAGGTACAATACTTGGGCCGGTGGTCCTCCCTAACACTTTCCCACATTGTGTGAATGTAGGGTCATGCTTTAAGAATGCACCAGGGCTAAAAGAGGGACACCTAACTTAATTTTAAGGCTTTAGCATGATTGTAATGCAATTTTTTAAAAAGAGATAAAACATTTAATCACTAAACTCATTTTTATCAAATTAACCAAAGGTATTTTCAGAGCAAAATCTCAAACAATTCCCAATGGAGTTACCATTGTGATACGTATCAAATCCCATCCTATATCTGGTATACTCTCGAAAGCCCACTTTTAGGATTCAAGATCATATCAAGATTCATTCAACTCATGAAAGCCAATCGTTTCATAATGAATAGGGATTCAACCAAACACGTAATGCATTAGAACCTCCAAAAGGCATGAGATAGCACATCAGAGTATCCCTATGCATTTACTAATGATCAATTTATGAGATGTTTGCTGAGCATCACAAGGCATCTATTATGGAGTTACCACCTAATAGAACATTGGAAAAGTGATTCTATTACCTTGTGAAATCAAAATCAGAGATAGTTCAGATTCCACTTCTATTTATACCCTTGCTTAATGTTATATAAATGAGTTTAAGGATTAGTACATTTCATCTCTTTTCTCACATGAATTTTCATGCTTCAAAAAATAAAAGCACGGATAAGCACATAAGAAAGTTGTAAAACATGTATATAAAGCATTAAAGAATATGATATTGAAAGCAATTAAATAATGTAAGAGCAAAGTAAAGATAAAATCATACATAAATCGGATAATTGATTTAGTTCATTTAGTGAAAGCAGTGGTCCTCACACGCACATTTTCGAAAAGGCAATATTTTAAGCGTATTTTGGATAAAAAAAATTAGGATAATTAATCATTCGTGACTTTGAAAAAGAATCGGACTAATTAGTTAATTTTAAGTTAGAAAATCTTTTGAAATTATAAAGAAAAATTACTTAATTTAAATGTTATTTTGTGGGCGAAAATCAGGATATTAGTCCCTTTTATTATAAAAAAATCCCATTCAAACTTATATAAAATTATTTAATGAGTTTTTAGATTTATCATTGAAAAACCATTTATTTACAATAAATAAAGATATGAAAAAAGAATAATATAAATAAAACATACATAAGTTAGAATGTTAATTGAATTGAGAACATTGGTTCTCAAATGTAATATTTATGAAATTCTTTAATGTGATTTTTAGAATAAAATAGGACATTGATCCATTTTATGAGAAAAATTCAATTTATTAAGTAGAAAATATTTTAGGTGTTATTTTTTAATTATCATACAAAATTCCTTTTTTACTAAATATTACAGATAATTAAATGCAAAGCATTAAATACTTATACATGCTCAAAATAAATGGATAAATAAATAGATAAATCCTAAGCTAAGTTATTTCGCCCTATTCCCCAATCCAACTTGGGATGCACATTTGGGTGTTTAAAGGAATAGAAAAAAATAGTATTAGTTAATAATGAATTTAATTTAATTAAATTTAAATATTAATTAATTAATTCAAATAAATTAAATATTGCACAAATATGTAAATAGACTACTTGAAAATTAAATTAGGAATGTTCATCAATTAGATTAGCCAAATAAACTTAAATAAAATAACATTGATTAAACAAACAATAATTAAAATATATTACAAATTAGAGAAAAAAGGATAAATTGGTATAATCAATTTGTCCCACATATTAATTAATTAAATTAATTATAAAATATAATATTAATAAAAATATTAACATTAAAATAATATTAGTGAATTGAAAAATACAAGAAAAATATTAATAATAACATTAAACCAAGGATAGTGAAAAATAAATAACAATGAAAATTAAAATTTATATATATGTGTTAACATTCAAACAATATTAGTGAAACAAACAATACAAGAAAAATATTAATAATAACATTAAACCAAGGACAATGAAAAAGAAATAACAATGAAACCAAGGAAGAAAAAGATAAAAACACCGAAGATGCGTGAGTGGAGTGGGTGACGGAATGGGAACGCGACTGGCTTAAATTTTTAGCGACGGGAGTGTTTGGATGTCGCCATTAACTCTTGTCCTTAAAGGTCCAGCTCCAGGAAAAGGCATTAAAAGAGAAAACTCTTTAGCGATGGAAAAAACCACTCGTCCCTAAAAGGACTGAAAAACGAATTTTATGTAGAAAAAAGGAAAAAATATATTTTCTTGGGCAAAAAACATACTAAAAACTTATTAAACATCAATTATAAATATAATATTAATTAAAAGGCATAATAAATTATATAATAAATAAATATATATATTTTACAAATTAACCAATTAGATAGTAAAAAATAAAATTAAACCAATAATTGACATATTAATAATAAAATACTAGAATTAAAGAATAATTAATAGAAATGAGTTAATTAATCACACTAAAACTATTAATTTATCAGCTTAAATAATAAATTCACACAATTAAGTAAACAAATTAACAATTAATTAATAAATAGAATAATATTTTAAGCTAATTAACAAATTAAATAACAAATAATCTAACTAATTAACATATTAACAAAAATTAACAAAATTGAAATTAAATTAACATATTTAACAAAATTGGCATAGATATATAAGATTAATAAGATAACAAATCAAAAAAAATATTATTTACATAATTAATTAAAACTATTTATTTAGATTTATAGATTTTAGGGTTCAAGAATATTACCTTCAGTTCGATTTCGTCACGTGATGTAGGATTCAGTACTATACAAAATTTTCCCAATTTTTAGTGATTTTTTGGAATTTTTTAAAGTTGAAATTTGCTATTTTTCGTGAGAAGCAAAAAGAAGGAAAAGAATAAGAAGATAAAAAGCAGGTGAAGATGGTGATTAGGAAGAGAGAGAGAAGATAAGCATCATTTAAGGGTTCAAAAACCCAAAAAAAAATATCCCAAATGGGATATTTTTCAAGAGGATTTTTCCCCAGGCCATTTTTCCCTAAATATAGATGTATTTTTTCATTTTGGGGTGAGTCACAAACCTGGTTCGTGAATTAACTCATTGGTTTGGTCTGTGAGTTGACTTTAACTTTTCCCTTTTTTCTCAGCCGATTAAACACTAATATGATATTTTTCGACCAGATGTCTTCTAGATATTTATTTCTCTATGTATTATGTTTTCAATGAATTAAAAATCACTCAATTTGGATTCGAAGATTGGGATTTATGGCCAAAATACTGACAACTACTCCTAGAAAATTTTCAGGGATACAATTGGTATTTTGACTTTGAAAACTTACTGGCAACAATGGATTCAGAATTAAGTCATGCTCTTTTCATAAAAAAAATGCTTCAAAATGAGTATAGTTTCTATTAAAATTAGATTAATCTCAAAATGAGCTCTTCAAAGGGAGTTATGACCAAAAAACTATAGACTGGTCCAGGTGTAGGGGTAGATTTAGGTCATCCGTGTTCAAGCCTAATTTTGAGAATCTTAAGGGTTGAACTAGGTTTAGATGTCTTATCAAAGTTTTAGATCTATGTCATAAGATTCAAATGGCTTTATAATCATCTAATTATAAGGTCTTTAGGTTGAGAAAAGGCTGTCACACCCAAACTACTTGAAGTTTTAAAAATCAATTTTCTAGTTTTGCATTGTTTAAAGAAGATAAAAGGGGGAAAAGACCCTAAAAAGGATTTTTAAACATTTAAGACCTGCAATAGCGATAAAAAATATTTTAAAAATATAAAATCTTAGGAGAAAGTTTGATATCTTTGCTTCTTATCCATTTATGAGAAATTCTTTTCTCATTAGGTAACTCTAATTAAGAGCCATCTCACGATCCATAAGGATAAGGTTCCATTGGATGGAAAGGAAATTGATTAACCAAGAAGATCTACACAAGTACCTATTAAAAATTAGAAATACTGCAGTAAGTGAATCATGTAAGTCATGCAAGCTTTGACTTATCAGTTTTATTTTATTATTGTTCTTTAGTTTAGAATGAGTCAATTTCTATTTTGATATTATAGATAAGTGTTAGCTATATAGTTGCCATGATTATGATTGTGAGTTATGGTCCCAAGTAGTTGCTATTTAATAAAAAGTGGTTGTTATTTTATTTGTATTTAAATTCTAGCAGAAGAAGTAAGAAAAGTATCAGTTCATTAAAAATAAAAATCATGGCTTATTCTTGCCCTAAGTAAAATTCTATCAAATTTAAAATTATTTTGGCTTTGACTGAGATCTATCATATTATCGGTATTTATGTTTGTATACTTGTAATATGCTATTTTTTACAATTGTAGTATATTTTTATTATGATGTTTTTATACTTTTATTATCTCTTATGTATACTATTTGGTTTACTATTTATATTTTTTTAAGTTTTATATTTATGTCTTTAGGTTGGTGACTTTGTTTTTTTCAAAACAATCAATTCCATAAGGTAAAAATCCACTTTTGCATGAGGTATAATGCTCTATCCAATATAATTCTCTAATTTTTTCATTAATACAATTTTCTAAATTTTCAATATCAATTATACAACTTATATTTTCAAAAAATACAATTTTTTTACTTTCTTATTAAATTTTCTACTTTTACTTTCTAACTTTTCTAATAGCTCACTTTCTTAATTTTTCACTCTCTTCTCTCCCGGTTACATAACCTCCACTTCCAACCTCTCCAATCACTGGCTACTCTTCATCTCCATTGATTTTGAGACCACCAATGATTAAATCTACTCTACTTCTACATCTGTGAAGATTTTGAAATTTACTCAATAGGTTTTTCTATCTAATCTCTCTACTAAAATCATAAAAAATCTAAAGGTATTTTGGCAATCTGAATCTGATTTTATAGGTATACATGAAGATTTTATATATATATATAACAACAACATGCGTACTTAATTAATTACAAAAATTCAGTAAATTTTATAGATTATTTTAGATTTTATAAACAAAAAATTATAAAAAAAATTTTACATGTTAATTACCACCTAATAAAATAAGAATAAAAGAAATAAGGAAATTAAGAAGGTACTTGTGCTTGGCCGATGTCATTTGGATTATCAGTGAGATCTTAAGCTTGGCTTGCCATTTTATATTATTAACTATTGTTATTGCATATTTAACTTATAGGTATACATGAAGATTATATATATATATATATATATATATATATATATATATATATATATATATATAGGTAGGTAGCAAGTGAGGCAAACATTTTAATTTGAAATCCCCATAATTTATGGTCTTAGGAACACCTGGCAATACAGCCATTTACATGTAGAGATTTAATGGATCATAATTATTCAAAAGGAAGGATTGTTGGGGATAAACACTTGCTTTAAGATTTTTACTTCTACTCCTTTTCACTTTATGAATCATAACACACATAGAGATCAAAAAAGCCCCAACTATATTTCCATTCATAAACCAACATTACATGTTATGATTCATAAAGCGAAAAGGATCAAAAGTAAAAATCTTCGGATATATGCATTGACAAGGGCTAGGGTACCATTTGTAAAGCTTATGGATCCAGTAACTGGAATATCTTATGATATATGCATAAACAATGTTTTGGTTCTTGTTAATACAAAGATCCTCTAGGATTATGCACAAATAGATGTGAGGTTAAGGCAGTTGGATTTTATAGTGAAACATTAGGCAAAGTCGATAGGACTTAATGAAACTAATCAAGGAACACTATCTAGCTATGCATAAGTTTGTTTCTTTTTCTTACTATACTTGTGTTCCTAACTTGGCATTATACAGCTATCTATTGTGTTAGATTTTAAGGTCCTTCATATTTCTTTTATTGTATTTCAGTTACCTGATTCATCTTTTGTTTTAGGTATGTTTTGATGTGCATTCATTTTTTACAGCAGCGCAGACTTGATATCCTTCCATGTTTGTAAGTCCTTTATTTATTTATTTATTTTGTTTTTTTAACTAATAATACATTGTGTTTGCTTATTTTTCAATATATCTTTACAACCTTTTTAAATAATATTCACATTTTCAAATTCACATACTTTTTTAATTTTTTCAAGACATAATTTTACTTATATTTTATCAACTATGTACCTTTTTATCATATATAATTATTTTTGTAAATATTAATATAATATTAAAATTTGCATATTGATGTAAAACTTTTCACGATTTTAGGTAAAATAATTAAATGATGAGTTATAAAGTTAAGTAACTTTAATTGTTCTTTAAAAATGATATGAAAAATTAAATAAAAATAATTTTCTATTAAAAAATTAAACAACATTATGATAAATAATATATAAGTAATCAAGTATACTATATACTTTCCATATACTGTGTGTGTACTTAATTATATATTGTATGTGTGATATCCCACATCAGTTGGAGAGGAAAACAAAGCATACCTTATAAGGGTATGGATACCTCTCCCTTGTAGATGCATTTTGGATGAGTTGGTTCCCCAAAAGTAAAATCGTGCGGGTGTGAGTTGGTTCTACTGAGGGTCCATCCAAAATGGGTAATATCTGCAAATGGGCGATCTAGGCTGTTATAAATGGTATCAGAGCCAGGTGTCAAATCAATATGTTAGCGACGGTGCTGGATCCCTTAAGAGGGGTAGATTGTGATATACCACATCTGTTAGAGAGAAAAATGAAGCATACCTTATTAGGGTGTGGATACCTCTCCTTTGTAAATACTTTTTGGGTGAGTTGGTTTCCCAAAAGCAAAATAATGCGAGTGTGAGAACCGATGTGGGTTGGTTCTATAAAGGGTCCACCCAAAGTGGATAATATCTACAAGTGGGCAATTTGAGCTGTTACAGTATGTACTTGATGTATACAGTGAGTGTACTTGATGTATGTTGTTTGTACTTGATATATATTATGTGTACTTGATGTGCATAGTGTGTGTACTTGACATATTCATTATGTGTATTATATGTGTACTACTTATATATATTGTATGTACTTGATGTATGCAGTGTGTGTACTATATGTGTGCTAGTTGTATACATTATGTGTACTTGATGTATGCTATGTTTATACTTGATGTATACAACATATGTACTTGATGTAGGCTATGTGTGTACTTAATATAGGCAGTGTGTGTACTAGTTGTATACTGTGTGTGTATTTGATATATCTTGTATACTTACTTGATGTATGCTATGTATGTACTTTTTATTTATTATGATTGTTTTTGTATACTATTTGGTCTATTATTATTGTTCTAAAAATTATATTTTTCTTCAGGTTGGCAAGTTTTTTGTGAAAAAAAAAAGATGACTTTCATATTATGCGATTTAACTTCTACATGAATTCTTTTGTTGTCTTTCTCATAAAGAACAAACTGACTACAAAACAACTAGAAAAATTTAGAAAAACATATTATATACAGTGTATGTACTTGATGTATACTATGTTTACTAGATATATATTGTGTGTGTACTGGGTATATATTATGGGTGTACTAGGTGTATATTGCATGTGTATTATCAATTTTAAGTTTAATCAAATTAAATTCTTTTATAAATATGTTTAAATTTTTAAAAAATAGCAAAATTAGTGATTTTTATTAATCCTTGTATTTGTTTGGTTATCTATCTGTCCTATTTTGTGTAGTGATTCTTATTATCAATTAGACTATTCTATTTTATGTATTCTTAGTAACTTTCCAATGCATCCATTTTGTTAAAATATGAAAGTTTATCCAATTATTAGCAAATGCATAATTAGGAAATTGTAGTTATTCAACTGCTAAGCATATATCCTTTTTTTTCCCTATTCTTATGAGAAAATTAATAAACCATCCTTTTTATATTAAAATGTTGATTTAACTATTGCAATTTCTTGCTCTCTTTTTTGTTTATTTATAGTAGGCAAAAGAAATTTACTATTTTAGGAGAAAATAACTCTTAAATCTTTGGTTTTTGCTTTTGAAAACTGCAGGAGAGAGATGCTAAAGATGTAGATGTGCAGGTGTTTCAACCAGCTTTATTGCCCTTAACCTTGGGCATTTCAACTAGCTTGGATATTTGGTTATATGATCTTGCGGATTCCAAGTTTTGTCTGTGGTTCCAAATTAAGCATTTGTTCTAGTGTAAATGCGTAGGTGTTGCTTTTCATTTAGAGTTACTATTGCTTTTCATGTACCTATCCTTTTTTACATGAAGATTTGTACATTTTATTGGTGCAACTTTGGTGATTATATAAAAAAAATCAATTTTGTAATTCAATTTTACATAAGAGCTATTCTTAAAATTCAATTTCGTAACCAGTTTATTTAAAATAAAATAATAAAAAAGAAGATGAATTATTTATTGCTATGCAATAACCAATACAAGGAAAAAAGAATAAACTTAAGCCATTAAGGAAACATATGAGCAAAGAAAACAGAATGATCAAAGAGATAACAAAGTGAGCCGTGAAAGAGGAGCATTCTTGTCTACCTCATTAGCTAACTTGTTTATTCTTTCATCAGGGTCATAAACTATCTAATTTTCATTTTTAAAGAAGCAATCAAACAAAAACTCAACAAAATCAAGAACCAAAAAAAAGGAAAAAAATATGAACTTTAACTTAAATTGAAAGCAAAAAAAAATAGTGATTAATGGATAGTCAAACAACTAAATAATCAAATTGAGATGGCTGCTTAATATTGGAATTGGGAGTTCAATGTATCCAAAATGACCTGAAAGTGACAAAATAGAGGAAACAATAGGAAGTACTCCATTGTCATAATCAGTTAATAAAATACTGAAAATTGGAAAAGACAAAAGCATATGCTTATTTTACAAATATCAATTAATAAAATATATTTTTGAGACATAATAACAAATTAGATATCTATTTTTCCAATAAAGACTCTCAACATAAAAAATCTTAATAATGATATGGGGCTTAGCTCACTACGTTAATATAATATATAAGTAAATACGTAATTTGCTATGTGATGTAAATAAAGGACGTAAATTAATTAAAAAAAAAAGAATCAGCCACAACATTAGTTGACTATTTTCAAAAATCTATGTTGTATGATATCATTTATACAAATTACATCCAACATATTTAATAAGATCACAAGTGTGAAAAAACATAATAAAAAAGGCACAATAAATAAATAAAAAGAAGTACTCTTATGGAAGCAGTAGCAGTGCAACTTGAGCAACTCAAGTAGTAGTGTAGCAGTGACAAAAAAAGTTACTAATTTTCACAACTTTATTCATGAAAGAGATGAGAGGCAAGGATAAATAAATGCTATAGCAGTAATTAGTTCACAACAGGTAAGATTTTTTAATAGCAGCAGTGAGTTAGCTAAGTCATCTTTAGCTACAAAGTTAATACCTAATCCAAGTTTTATCAGTTAACTAATTGATAAAGCAAGATTTGTCTTTATCTGTAAGAATGAGAGTTGATAGCTGATGATCCAATCGGGTGACAAAACCTGCAAGAAAGAGTGTCCGGTCAGACCCATGCATAACACTCTAAAGCTTAAGTTAGTAGCTTTTAGAGAAAAAGTGCTTAGAGAGAGAGTCTCAGATATTCAATACCTGAAGTCTTTGCATTTTGGGCTATTTATATGAGTTCTTTGAGAGGAGTACTTGAGTAACTTGGAGTGTGATAACTGGTGTTAGAATAGGTTTGCGGTGATGTGACAGGGAGCAGGTGCAAGGTATGAGCGCTTGCTTATGTTAGTGGACTAGACAGGACAAGGTGTCCCATCAGTCCGATCGGACACCGCGCCTTTATGTCTTGTCTTCCAGCTCATGCTTTGTCCTTTTCGTTGATGGGCTTTGGGCCCTGTTGAGCATTGTTGGACTGACTTGAGTTGGCCTTAGAGATATTTTTTCCGTAGTTATCACTTGTCCCCCCTCTTAAGGGTCCGGTTGGGCGATTTAAGCCTTTTGGTGCATTTTTTTGGGAGGCATCCATTTGAAGAGATGCGTCCATTCAATTCATACAACTATTTTGCGTTTAACGTCGCGTGTATTTTTAGAATGGCTCTTCGTTTTTCGTAACGGCAATAGCTAATCGAGAACACGTGGCATCCATCCAATAGGAAGGTTTTGGAGTATTCTAGAAGCTTTTTACCTATAAATAGGCAAGTTTGAAGCGATTTTTCCTCACTTTTCAGTGATCCTTAGCAAAACTTTGCCGAACTTTCTTTGTGAATTTTGCTATTTGAAACCCTTGCCAAAATTTCTTGAGGGAAGTTCTTCTAATTCTGGAGAATTTTAGAGTGTCTGCGAGATCACCCAAGTAAGTAAATGATTCTTGCCTTTGATTTTTTTTCATTCATTGCATATATGCTTTTACCTTCTCCCCCTCCACCGAAAATGGCTTCGAGCAGTAGTCAACCAATAGACAAAAGTTTTTTTGAGGATTACAAGAATCGGGAGCCTCTCGCTCAACCTTCGCGATTGCTAGAAGAGAAAGTGGCTAGAATTCCTTCTCGGTACCAATTTCATGTCGAAGTGTTAGTGATGGCCTACCCAAAATCCATGACAATGACAGAGGGGCCCTTTGGCCATGAAAAGAATGAGTGGTTCATCTTTCATTTGTGGAGTTTGGATGCAAGGATGAGACTTTCCTTTGGTGCATTTGAAGTGGCAATCCTCAGGGGTTATGGGATTCCCCTAATCAGTTGTATCTGAACAAATGGAGGACGGTAGCCTGTTTCAAGATTCTATGTAAGATAGAAGTGGTGGCTCCGACTCTGGATCTTTTCACTCACTTCTTTTACATATTTGGTCGGAGTGACAGGTCAGAGTACTTTTTCACCAGCCAAAAGCATTGAAAGTTCTTCCACGTTCCTTCTTCGATGAAGGGCTTCAGGAAAAGGTATTTTTTAGTGGAGATGGCTGGTGAATTTGGAGTATCACTGAGCCGGTCAGAAGGGCCAACCATTTATGAAAATGACATAAAAAAATTGATGGGCGTAGTGGCGAGGTATATAAAACCCTATAACTCCAGCTATCTCCTCAACACGTTGTACGGGTCTTCTTGTTCGAAAGCTGGCAAAAGTACAGAACGTGAGCACTATAGTTGGAGTGAGGGAGAAGGGCATACATTTTTCCAATTCATATATTGCATGCGCATTTATTATATGTACCAAATTTTAAACGAAGTACTTATCTTTGTTTGGTTTTGCAATGCAGCTGCAAGTGAAATGGCGAGAGGAAAGGAGACTGCAAAGCAAATAGCCAATCAGGCCAAAGCCAAAAGGGATGCCAACCATTTGGCTAAAGAGGAAAAAAGAGCTAAGAGGAGGAAGATCCAACCTGCTTTCGAGGTTCAGGCTTCTAAGAGTGCAGCGAGTGCTTCTGCTTCTCCTGCTGCAACAACTACTTCATCTCCTGCTACCGTGGTTGCCCCGTAACCCGTCCTCCTCTAACCATCTCAGGCCCATCATTACCCCCTCCGATCGTGAAGAAACAACATCCTCTTAGGCAACTTTGGCTAACAGATGAATCTGATAAGGAAGGGTTACAACAGTCCCCTATCACCTGACCGTCTTTACAGTAGGTAGGGTCACTGGTAGATGAGGCAGCACATAAAAAGATCAAAGAGGCAGCAAGGAAGAAAGTTGTCAAAACTATAGCCGCTATTGATGCCCGAATCGCTACAAGAGGCAATGAGATAGATCAAAACGAGCCAACCCGATGGCCTTCCGGGAGAGCTTAGGAAAATCGAGCTCCGCCTTTAGAGGACATCTTAAAAGAGCTATTTGGTGATGATTGGCCGTGACCAATAGAGGCATACTATCCTTCATCTATCAAGGCCTTGCTCAGGAGAGTGATTTCAAGGCGATGACGCAGCTCAACTTGCTCTCCCGAGAGTTCAAGTTATTTCAGCAGCAGAGCCTGGAGGTAACATTTGCATCCTTTTCTTTCCCTTCCTCTCTTATTCTTTTTTTTACTGACTATTTTCTCCACTTCCTTTTTTAGCTAATAAAAAGAGGGCTTCACATACATGGTATGGCAACCTATGCCCGATCAAAGTGGGAAGATAGCATTTTGCAGAGGAGGGAGGTAGAGGTAGCCAGTGATAATTCAAAAAATGCAGTTGCACTCTTAAAGTCTGAAGTAGAGGAGCTCTAAAGGGAAAGAGCCTGATTATCCCAAGAATTCAAGACATTACAAAGCGAGGTGGATCACCAAAAAGGAGATGTCGCGCGTCTTGCTGCTGATAGTGCGTTGTGCAAGAGATATAAGGAGGAGGTAGGCAGGCTAAGGGGTGAGTGTTCACAGCTTACAGCCGACTGCCTTAGAGCCAATACTGACAGAAACAAGGTGCTTGTAGATAAAGATAAGGCTCTGTCAGAATACGACCTGCTTGTAGTAGAGAAAAATTAACTGAAGACATCCCTGGCGAAGAAGGAGGCAACTTAGGTCGAGAAATTGGCGAAAGAGCTGCATGCCCAAAGGAAGGAGGTCCTTGATCAATTGGGCGAGGCTCAAGAGAGGTTGCTAACTCGGTTGATTTATGCAGCCAGGCGGTGGTTCCCTGAAACTAAGCTTGACTGGGTGGAGGACCTAGGGGTTCTTCCTGATCCTCTCGTTAGCGACGATGAGGAGGAGGCATCTCCGATCAAAGAGACTAAAGGAATGGTAGGGGAAGCACCTTTAGTGTCACAGGCAAGTGTCAGTTTGCCGACTGAATCCGAAGTCATTCCTCCTCCTCCAACAGAACTTAAAGTTGTTGCTCCTTTGCTAGCAGGGCCTGAACCTATCGTTCCTCTACCAGCAGAGCCTGAAAATGCCCAACTTTTTGCTGAGACGACGGTAGAGCCTGTTATCGATCCGAATGCTGTAACAGTAGAGGTTGTAGATATAAAGGCTTAGGCTTTTTATTTCCACGTAATTTTTCTCTATAATATCTTTCTCCTTTCTTTATAACTTGTAACTTGTAATTTGTAAAGATTCCTTATAAATATATAAAATTTAGTTTGCCTTCCAATCGTGCTTTGTACTGTAATTCTAAGATTTGTTACAAGATTAACTAAGTGGAATAAATAGAAGCCTTTTATGGAGAATGTACAAAATCAACCAAATAGAGTATATAAAATCAAACATGAAGAATATGAAAGATAGATTAAGTAGAGTACTTCCTGAATCATAAGATATTTTTTAAACATTGTAGTACACAATCTTTAGGATTAACAATCGCTCGATCATATCAGCGTGAGTTGTGGCAATTTTATCGTGTCAAGCACAGTAGGTGATTTTTCAGTTTTTGGTTTGATCGAAGTATTATTCGAGTTGATATAAAGATTAGCTATTCGTTGAAGAATCATACATTGTTTTGAGGATATGGCAATTTCATACATTAAGTACGGGGAGATACAACTGACTTAATTGTTGTCTTTCGTATTTTGGGTTCAAGATAGACGTCGAACCTAGCGAATGAGTTGGTGGAGATCGAATAGAGACGTCTTGCATCTTTGATTTGGGAATATCATCGAATTTAGCAGACTAACTTATGATGAAGAAAAACTTTCTCATTTCGAGATAAGCATTAAGCCTAATGAGGGAGTTGGAATTATAATGGAGAAAAGCTTTTGCATTTTGGGCTCAAGATGAGCCTAGAGATCGGATAGACTATGATCGTCAATCTGGGTTTTTGTAGAATAGAGTAAAACAAGTAACCTGCAAGCAAACATCAAAACTAACAAACAAATAAATGAAAACATACCTTTTTGCCAAAGACAAAGAGAAATGGAGAAAATTTTCTTTATTGAATGTGAATTTGATACATAATTATACATGGTATTTTTTTAGTACTTCGACATTCCAGCTTCTGGGAATATCCGACCCTTCGAGGGTTCTGAGTTTATAAGTATTGTAGCTTAAAACCTTGGAGATTTCATAGAGGCCTTCCCAATTTGGCATCAGCTTCCTAACTCTGGTGTTTCCCAAGCTTATATCTGCCCTTCTGAGCACCAGATCACCCACGTTGAAGGTTCTTGCCCTTACTTTTGTGTTGTGGTATCTAGCAACTCTTTGTTTGTAAGTAGCAATTTTGGCATAGGCGTCTTCTCTCCTTTCGTCAATCAGGTCCAAATCTTGGCATCTATCCAAGATGTTCATTCGATCGGAATAGAATGTTGTCTGATAGGATGAGAGACCGATTTCTATGGGTATTATTACCTCAGAGCCATAGATAAGAGAGAATGGCATTTGATGGGTGCCAGCTCTCGGAGAGGTCCTGTAAGACCATAAGATGCTTTGCAGTTCTTCAGTCCAGTTGCCTTTTGCCTCACCGAGTCATTTCTTTAGGCCTTCCAGGAGTGTTCGATTGGAGACCTCGGTCATCCCATTGCTCTGGGGATGGGTGATAGAGGTGAAATTAAGGCCGATATTGAGACTTTAGCAAAAGTTTCTGAAGACTGAGCTGTCAAACTGCTTGCCATTATCTATAATAAAGATATTTGGTAAGCCATACCTACAAATGATGTTCTTCCATGTGAAATTTTTGACTTTCTCCGTTGTGATTGCAACTAGAGGCTCTTCCTTGATCCATTTGGAGAAGTGATCGACGGTGATAAGGAGGAACTTCATTTGCCTTTTTCCTTGAGGAAAAGTCCCTAGGATGTCCAGGCCCCATTGGTCAATCGGCTGCTGGTCTACTGCCGGTTGTCTGATGACTCCCCCATGGATTTGGCATTGTTGGCACCTTCCCACTTTTTCGTGAGCATCTTTGAAGATGCTTGGCCAGAAGTATCTAGTTTGGAGCCTTGTGTGCTCCGTAAATGCCTTCATGGATTTCCCTTAAGATATAGTCTCCTTCCTCCTCCATTACACATTTAAGCCAAGGGTGACTGAAAGCTTTTTTAAACAATTCACCATTAATAACAAAATAACTCAGGGATTTTTTAGATACTTTTCGAGCTTTCGCTTTATTTTCAGGCAATTGCCATATTTGCAGGTACCGCTTGATAGAGCTTATCCACGTTTCTTGAGCTGGCTTAATTTCCATCATTTCTAGTTCATCTAAGGAGGAGATCGGTTGGTTAACGATGGTTATACTTTCTTCCACCATCCCTTGTTTGGAAGCAGACATTTTGGCGAGTCTCTTGGCACCTTCTGTAGGATCCATTCGGATCCACACTCTTTCAGCATCTTGAGTGCCACCTTGACCTTCGCAAGATATTATATCATGTTAGCTTCTTTGGCCTCGAAGGTGCCTAAGACTTGGCTCGTCACAAGCTGGGAATCACTTTTGATGATGAACGATTTCAGTCGGATGGCATGGAGCAGTCTCAACCCTTATAGAAGCACCCCATACTCTGCCATGTTATTTGAAATTTTAAAGTTGAGTTTTATTGGATACCTTATAATAATTCCCCGAGGGCCTATTATTACAATGCCTGCGCCTCCTTGTTGTCATTTGCAGCTCCATCTACGATTATCTCCCATTTTGCAAGTTAGGGCTGACTGGTTACTTCTTCGCCAACAAATTCGGCGATGAAGTCTGCCAAAGCTTAAACCTTGATTGCTTTTCTGGGCTCGTACCTCACGTCCCATGATTGGAGCTTGATTGCCCATCCTGCCATTTTTTCCTCTAAGTTTGGGGTCTGGAGAATTTTTCTGATTGGTTGACCGGATCGGACTACTACCATGTGTGCTTCGAAGTATTATCTTAGCTTCTTTATGCACATCATGAGGGCGGTGATGAGTTGTTCAACCAGACCTTTCTTCAATTGTGAGCCCCTGAGCACTTAGCTCACATAATAGATGGGCAGCTGCTGGGTTCCTTCTTCCCTAATCAGAACACCTACAATAGCTTCACCAGAAGTTGACAAGTATAAATACAAATTTTCACCTAAAAAGTAGTCGGCTGAGTAATGGTGGGTTGGTAAGGAATTTCTTTAGTTCATCAAAGGCTTGCTGGCAGTCAGCATCCCAATTGAAAGTTTCATTCTTCCTCAATTTCTTGAAGAAGGGAGTGCATTATTTGGCTGAAGAGGAGATGAACCGTCCAAGGGCTGTTATTCTACCGTTCAGCTTCTAAACGTCCTTCACAGTGCTTGGTGGTTGCATCTCTAAGATTGCCTTTATTTTTTCGGGGTTGGCCTCAATGCCCCTTTGAGAGACCATAAAGCACAAAAATTTTCCTGAGGGCACCCCAAAAATGCATTTCTCAGGATTGAGCTTCATCCGAAAATTATTCAGCGTGTTGAAAATCTTTGCTAAATCGGCAGGATGTTCCTCGGGGCTTTTGTTTTTTATGATCATATCATCCACGTAAACCTCCATATTTTGCCCGATCTGATCTTTGAAAATCCTATTCATTAAGCGCTGATATGTGGCACCTGCATTTTTTAATCCGAATGGCATGGTCTTATAGCAAAAGGTGCCATCATTCGTGATGAATCTGGTATTCTCTTGATCCAACAACCACATCATGATTTGGTGGTATCCAGCATACACATCGAGGAGAGAATATATGGCATGACCAGCAGTGGCATCCACCAGTTGGTTTATGCTTGGCAGGGGGTAACTATCTTTTAGACACACTTTGTTAAGGTTCGTGAAGTCGACACACATTCGCAACTTCCCTGACTTCTTCTTTACTAGAACAACATTGGCGAGCCTTTCGGGGTAGTCAACCTCTCAAATTGTACTCGCTTTTAATAACCTGTCTATCTCCTTATAGATAAATCTCATCTGATCAGGAGCATGCCTTTGCAACTTCTGCCTAATCGGCTTGCAAGCTAGATCCACGTTGAGTTTATGGGTGATCATGTTGGGATCGATCCCGATGATGTCTTATGGCTTTCAGGCGAAGGATGTCTGGTTGATTATCAAGACCTGCATGACGGCCTCCTCAACCTCCGTATTCATACTGGTGCCAATTTGAACAGCCTTTCCTTTCGCAAGTGTCCTTGTCTTGACTTCCTTTACAAGATCCATTCTCTGATCCTTTGCCTACTCAAGTCGCTCTAGACTTAATTCTACCATCATGGCCTCTTTATGGTATTTGATCATGGCAATATATGCCTCTCTCAATGCCTTTTGGTCACCTCTTAGGATGGCAACGCCTCCCCTAGTTGGGACCTTTATTACCATGTAACAGATGCTGGTGACAGCTCTAGTTTGAAAGAGTAGAGGCCTATAAAAAATGGCGTTATAAGCAAAAACCATATCAATAACCATGAATGTTACCTTGCAGGCATGGGCGAGGGCTTTCTGGCTGAGCTTGGTGAACAAATCAATCGATCCTACCACTGGCACTGTGGCATTACCTAGTTCGTTCAATGGCATGGCGTTCGACTTGAGCTCTTTGATCGGCAACCCTATTACTCTGTAGGCTTATAGGGTAAGCACATTCACAGCACTTTCTTTGTCCACCAGTATCCTTTTTACATCGAAATTATTGATCTGTGCCTTGATGACAAAGGCATCTTCGCGAGGGAACATTACATCTTGTGCATCCTCACTGGATATGGTGAATGGGGCAAGTTGTTCGAATGTATGGGAGACATGACACCCTTACCCTTTTTTTTTCTGAAGAGATCCTCTCCATAGGATGACCCACCAGTGATCATATTTATAACACCGACATATGGTCGGCGTGGATCTGCATCCTTTGGTTTTCTCCTCTCATCGTCATTGTCATCATCGTCTTTCTTATGGTCCAACTGTCTACAGGGACTTGCTCCTCGGGTTGGACCTATAAACCTCTTGAGGTACACTCTTTGCAAGAGTCACTCAATTTTTTCCTTTAGCTGGTGACGTTCATCGGTTGTGTGACCAATATCCTTGTGGAACTTGCAGTACTTATTATGATTTTGGGTCCTTCTGCTCTTTTCGTCCATCTTCTTGGACTAGTTTACCTTTTAGTGATTCTCTTTGATCTACATCAACACTTGTGCAAGATTGGTATTGAGCGGAGTGAAAGTTCGAGCCTACTGACCAATACCCCGATCAGACCTTGATCGTTCTGCCTCCTTTCTTTTTCCCAAATTTCTCAAAGTGAAGGCTCTCTCAGGACTCCTTGCAATCCGTTCGGACATTGGAACGCGATTGAATAACCATCCATCTAGGTGTTGTAGCTTATCCATAACGTTGCTCTTTCTATCTCGGCTGGATCTCAAGGCATCATCCAGCTGAATGTGTTGCCTAGCTCTTTCCATTAGATCAAAAAACTAATCGGCGGCCTTGTTGTAATTGACTCATATAATGATCTATCAATAGTGCCATTAGCTAAAGCGGTAAATGCCATTTTTATGCTTACATTCCTCACCTCTGACATTGTGGCTTGGAATATGTCGATGTAGTCTCGAAGACTTTCATTAGTCCTCTGATAGAGGTTGCATAGATCGCTCACAGATTTTGGTGCTTGATTTTGTACAATGAACCGTGTAATGAACAACTCCTTTAGTTATCGAAAAGAGGTGATTGACCCCTATGGGAGCTCATTGAACCATGTGAGAGCATCACCTCCCAGTGTGGTAGGGAATATTATATAAGCAATCCTTTCGTCGTAGGTGTATACCTGCACTTTCATTAGATATTTTGTAAGATGATTGGTAGGGTCAGTCTTACCTGTATACCTATCCATTATCACGTCTCTTCACCTGGGAGGTAGCTCTGAATCTATGATTTCCTTGCAAAATGGTGAGGCCATGTTGTTGTAGGTGTTGTCCTTGAACATTCCTTTCTTGGAGCCTACCAAGCCAAACTGCTTGAGTTTTTGCTTGAACCATTTGTCCTCCCTGCTCACGGTTGTTGAGGCAAATTTATCTCTCCGCCCCTTCGTGCTGCTGCGATTTAGCGTACACATGAAAGACAAATTGTCCCCAATGGACGACGTGGAAGATCTACTGGGAATGTATGTAGAATCTCTACTTGAGGACATTATTCACTTCCCCTTGTCATATCTACTTGGGGTTTTGGACCTTATCTTTCTATCATCATGAGCTCTTGGCTTATTGATGGAAATCCCCTTGTTCCTTCTTCTTCCAAAGCCTGGATTTCATGGCCTCTTTCATAAGTCCTGGGTATTTTTCCCTTTTTCAAAGTTTGGATTATGCTTTTAGTGAAGTCACTAAGAATGACGCGCATGTCCCTGATGGTAATAAAGGTATCTTCAATTTTCCGCATGGCTACATCGTTGAATTCTAGGAGGAGGTTACCCCTAGTAGGGGATCTGGGAGACCTCTTTCTTCTTTTTAAGGGCCTAGATCTTCCCTGGATGTTGTGATTATACTCTCCCGAAGTCGCGTGTTCATTGGATCTTGAACCTGCCATTTTCTCTCAACGAAAGCACCAAATGATAAAGCAAGATTTGTCTTTATCCGTGAGAAGGAAAGTTGACAGCTGATGATCCGATCGGGTGACAGAGCCTGTAAGAATGAGTGTCTGGTCGGACCCGGACGTTAGCACTCTGAAGATTAAGTTAGTAGCTTTTAGAGAAAGAGTGCTTAGAGAGAGAGATAGTCTCAAATATTCAATACCTAAAGCCTTTATATTTTGGGCTATTTATATGAGTTCTTTGGAAGGAATACTTGAGTACCTTGGAGCGTGATAACTGGCATTGGAGTAGGTATGTGGCGATGTGACAGGGAGCAGGTGCAAGGTATGGGTGCTTGCTTGTGTTAGTGGACTAAATAGGACAGGGTATCCCATCAGTTCGATCGAACACCGCGTCTTTATGTCTTGTCTTCCAGCTCATGTTTTGTCCTTTTCGTTGATGGGCTTTAGGCCCTGCTGAGCATTGTTGGGCCGACTTGAGTAGGCATTGGAGATGTTTTTTTTCGTAGTTATCACTAATAATATTAATCCAAGTGGTTGTATATCTATATGCACATCACAAATTACTTTTTACTTACCCAAAATATTTCGGACACTTGTATATCTGTCTACACAACACACCTCTTCTCAAACTATTTCTTTTATAACTCTAGATGGAGTTGATATTCAAAAGCTGCAATTGAAGTGGTTGAGGCAGCAGATGGGGCTAGTAAGCCAAGAATTTAGCTACTAGATGAAGCTATTAGTGCTCTAGATGTTGAATCTCAAAAAGTAGTCCAAGATGCGTTAGATCGAGTGATGGAGAACAGAGTTAAAGCAATAACTTTGGAACAAGCACAAGAGAAATTGCAAGCAAATTATACAATTGAACAACAAATGCCATTTTCTCTAAAAGATAACATAGACTCCCAATCACTTTTATAGGAACCAACAAAACTCAATTCTTACTATTCAAGAGTTAAAATATATGCTTAGATATTGGCATTGATCAAATTCAACAAAAAAAAAGAACCTACAATAAATTTAGCGAATGCTAAAGCATCAAAGAGAAATAATTTTAGAAAAACAAAACTATCATTAAGAATTGATCCTTGTAATTCTTGCCATTGTCTGAAGCTTCAAAATTTATAGTGAACAACTACAGATGTAATTGGATAAAAATCCATTCATTCCAATGTTCAATTATGAAAATCCCTATTAAACAATAAGACTGCAAACAACACCTACTTTTTAGAGGATTTCTTCTTCAAATTAGTAGGTTGTATCTCTAGCTTGGGATACTTCTTTGCATCACTAGGGTCCATCCACATGAAAGGGTGACGATTAAACCATGGTCAATTGGAAATGGTAATCAATGTAGTGAGAACCACTCTGCCGGCCTACATTTGAATCATCATTTGAAATGATCCCATAATATAGCCGACAATGAAAGCCACCATTGCGAAGATTAGTAGCATTATCTGTATTAGCTGCTCCGCTAGCTTCTAAAGAGGGAAAGCCAAATGAAGTTTTAGTTTCACATAAAAAAATTATATTTTTGAAAATAAAAATTTAAAAAGTGATATTTATGAAAATACTTAAAATGGATTGTATTTTTTGAAAAAAAAGGAAAAAATTTGACATTTGAGGTAATTTTTTCAATATTGTTTTATAAAAAATAATAAATTAATTAATTACATCATAATGATCCCATAATATGGTCGATGGTGAAGGCCACCGTTGCGAATATCAGCAGCATTATCTACATCAACTGCTTCGCTAGCTTTTGAGGAGGAAAAATCAAATGAAATTTTAGTTTTAGATTAAAAAAATTATATTTTTGAAAATAAAAATTTAAAAAGTAAGATTTATGAAAAAACTTAGAAGGAATTGTATTTTTTTTAAAGGAAAAATTTTTGACATTTGAGGTAATTTTCTCAATATTGTTTTATAAAAAGCAATATGTTAATTAATTACACCATGATACCAAATAAACATACCCTCGGAAAAACAAACAGAAGGCAAATAAATTGCCACGTAAAAAAAATAAAAAAAGCTGCATCGCCAACCTCACGTGCCTTCAACTATAAGATCCCTATCGAATCTCATGGAAAAAGAAAAAAAAAAAATTTAAAAAACAAACGCCCAGAATCAAAAGCCCTAATGGCCGCTTCCACCACCAACCCCACTTGCAGAGCTCTAGTTGATTCTTCCTCTTCATCTGCTTCGATCTCCAAGTCATTCTCTTCCTCTCAATTGTCCTTTAAATTCAGTAAATTTACACATTGCCCATCCTCTTCTTGTAGATTTTCCGTCTCTTGCACCTTGACCAGAGAGCCGGCTGTGAAAATGGAGGATAAGGAGGAATACGACCCGGCCATATGGCAGCGGCCGGATTCTTTCGGGCGGTTTGGTAAATTTGGCGGGAAATATGTACCTGAAACCCTAATGTATGCCCTCACTGAACTCGAATCCGCCTTCAATTCTCTCAAGGATGATTCAGAGTTTCAGGTTCATTGTCATTGTTCTTTTTTCCTTTTCTGAGATTTATTGGTTATTTCATGTGTGTTTGGCTGTTCCATCTGGTCATTCTTTTTTCTTTTTTCGTCTTTTTGGAATTTTTTTCTTTTTTAATTCGTTTCTTTTAATATTGTTTATTTGAAATTTAATGTGATTTCTATTTCATTTTAGTCCTGTATGTTCATTTTCATATGTAAAATGTTTTGAACTTTATATATAGATAATTGATTGATGCTATTTGGTAATTGTGCATGTGGGGTTCATTAGTTATTGAATTTCCATGAATCGGACTCCCCTGTTAACTTCGTACACATTCTGGTTCTGCAAACAGCTTTATGGTTGCCAAATAGCTACCTGAATGATGAGCTTGTTATAATCATACTATGGTTATTTGAGTTATAACAACTTTTGATGCAAAATTTATTGTTGAAGCCAGTTCTTGAATGTGTGTCTAGCCATCTCTGAAAGTTGTGAAATAACATATATCTTGCAGAAAGAACTTGCTGGGATTTTGAAAGACTATGTTGGTAGGGAAACTCCTCTTTATTTTGCTGAGCGGCTAACAGAGCATTATAGACGTCCTAATGGTGAAGGACCTCACATTTACCTCAAGAGGGAAGATCTTAACCACACAGGTGCTCATAAGATCAATAATGCCATTGGCCAAGTTTTGCTTGCTAAGCGTTTGGGGAAGGAGCGCATAATCGCTGAAACTGGAGCTGGTCAGCATGGAGTTGCAACTGCTACGGTTTGTGCTAGGTTCGGTTTGCAGTGCATAATTTATATGGGGGCTCAAGATATGGAAAGGCAGGCGCTTAACGTTTTTAGGATGCGACTTCTCGGGGCTGAAGTAAGAGGAGTCCATTCTGGAACAGCCACGCTGAAGGATGCTACATCGGAAGCTATTAGGGATTGGGTGACTAATGTGGAGACAACCCATTACATTTTGGGATCTGTAGCTGGCCCACATCCATACCCTATGATGGTTCGAGAGTTTCATAGGATTATCGGCATAGAAACAAGAAAACAAGCAATTGAAAAATGGGGTGGAAAGCCGGATGTGCTAGTTGCATGTGTTGGTGGAGGTTCAAATGCCATTGGACTCTTTGATGATTTTGTGAAGGACAAGGATGTCAGATTGATTGGTGTGGAGGCTGCAGGTTTAGGCTTGGATAGCGGCAAGCATGCTGCAACTTTGACGAAAGGAGAAGTTGGGGTCTTGCATGGAGCTATGAGCTACTTGTTACAAGATGATGATGGACAAATAATTGAGCCACATTCCATTAGTGCAGGGTACGGGCTAGCTTTTCAAGTTTGGAATTTGATAATACTCCTGTAATTCTGCTTTGTTGTTGCATTGATTTTATTTTTTTTGCTCAGGTTGGATTATCCTGGAGTTGGACCCGAGCACAGTTTTCTGAAAGAGAGAGGGCGTGCTGAATACTATAGTGTCACAGATGAGGAAGCACTGGAAGGTACGAAAATGAATCCTTGGAAGGATAGTTCTGCATATTGTATTCTTTATCTCTTATCCTGCTTCCATTTGGGGAGGAAGTAAATGAATTGGTTGGAAGATAGTCAGTCCTATTTATAGAGTAAAACAAGAACTAGTTTTCTGGTGATTTTGTTGGGATTCTTTGCTTTCTTCAGGTGTATTACAATTTATTTTGCTGTCATGAAGTTAACAGTTCAGTTTTTTGTGATTGGAGTTGTTGGCATTTCCCACAATTTATACCTTCTATGAAACGGACAAAAACAATAGAATGTTTATATAACAAGTAAAAATCTTTGGTAATCATTGTTTAATTTGGTGTCTGCAGCATTCAAGAGAGTGTCACGCTTAGAGGGCATTATACCTGCTTTGGAGACATCTCATGCATTGGCTTTTTTGGAGAAGCTCTCCCCAACACTCCCTGATGGAGCCAAAGTTGTAGTAAACTGCAGTGGGAGAGGGGATAAGGATGTTCATACTGCCATTAAATATTTGAAAGTTTGATGATCCAATTCATTTTCATCTGGCAATAAATGGTTTAGTCCCATCTGGTTGTTGTAAGTTTTTGGTGTCTGTTTTTCCCCTTTTCTCTTTTTGGGTATGAAAGACTGTCTTGATCAATGGTGTATGACTGAATACACACCAAGTTGGATTGGTTCTTTCATGTGAAAAGGGGTTATATTGAGCTCTCAAATACAGGTAATGCATTGTTCAATTACAGTTATGCCTATTTGACAATTTTGTTAACCTCACTCGTTCATGGCATAAAAAAGTTGCTTAGCAGCTTGAGTAACCCCTTCCAAGTATCAATAAAGATGAATGGGATTATATATATAATTTATTATATAATTATAAAATGACTAATTATATCAAGTGTTGATAAGATGTTAATGGTCAAAACATATATTGATCCTCTTATTTGTAAACCATTGTATTCATTTTTGTAAAGTTACTGAATTTATATTTTACTAACTGTGGAATAAAAATTAGGAAATTCATTTATTATCCTTTATTTTTTATTAAGTTGTCTTTCTTAAAAAGTGATAATCTATTAGTAGTTGTATTTTAAAAAGTGATCATCTTTCTTAAAATGGTGGTGAATGTAGTTTGGTGGAATGATTAAATCTTGCAAAAGTTTTGCAAAAAAAGAAAATAATAATAATAGTAATCTTGTAAGGATACACTTAATTTCACAAATTTCTCTACACAATAATCTTTAGTTGTTAAAAAATACTTAGGCTAACATAAATGCATCAAATGGACTCTAAAAAATAGGATTTTCAAACATTTTTAAAGTCATATTTAATATTTAAAATTATAATAACAACAAATTTTTAACTCTGGTATAATGCTAGTATAGTATTGACTACATAGTGGTGCTTTAAAGTGGCACAAGACATGGAGATGATGAGAAATAGGTCCACTTACATATATAGCTTTTTTGTTTGTTTGTTACTATAGAAGATAAATAACATGTGCTTACAATCAAAAGTTCTTTGTTTCTCTTCTTCCCAACTTTCTTTACATGTAGCCCCAAAAGTCCTCTAACTTTTAGTACATAGACCATTCATTTTCATTTTAAATATAGTGAATCTAATTCGATATTAGTAGATTTGTTTTTTAATTACCGATATGTGGCTTGGCTTTTGATAGGCCCATTAATATCGAGTGTCGACCCCGTGCGCATTTTCTACATAATCATTTGTTTTTTTAATTTCATCCTCAAAATATTATACTCATATCTGAATTCGTTTATTAATTAATATATTCGAATCTTATTCGTATCTATTGAAAACTAATATTACACTATTCGTTTCCATTTTAAATTCGATTACTAATATTCATATATTATTCGATACTTGTTTATCAATATTTTTCAAAAATAAAAATAAAAATAAAAATAAATTCAACCATTAAATTTAACAATCAAACAATATTTATAAAAGTCGAGATAAATAAAATTAAATACAATTATGATATATCAATACCCACTTAGAAAAATTACCTGTTTTATATTTGAATTTAAATGAAGGGTGTGTAAAAAGTTAAATCAAAATTCTATCCGTATCCATTACGGATAGTAAAATAACTATCCAAGTTCATCTAGTAATTGATTTGTCATATTTCAGTTATTAGTATCGGATAAAAAAATTTTGTTTCCGTGGCCATATGAAGAACAATGTCATCATATAGATGTTAAAAATTGGCACAAATAATCATTTTATGCTCAAATTGATCGATTTCAAAAGATGTTAGAAAAAATATGTACATATGTGGGCCACTAGATGCTATTATGCTTTGATATAGCGGCAGTATGGATCAGTTAATCGAATTTATTAATTTTAGTTAACCGCTATATTGATTTCTATTTTTAACTAAAATTTTTGGATCGATTTATCGGTTAACCATTAAAAAATTTTAACACATAACTTTAATATATTATACAATTTTTAATATTTTTTTAATAGTTAAAAATACTTTGAAATAAAAAAAATACAAATTAAATATAATATCCACTGAAAGAATCAAAATAAAAATTAAATTTTCATAATTAATTATAAGAATTAAATATATTTGATATAAAACTAACAATAGAGAGCTAATTATGCACATATAATAAATGATTAAATATAATATCCATTGAAAGAATCAGGCTTGTGTTTTCCAGCACATTAGCGACGGAAATTTCCGTCTCTATTCCATCGCTAAAACTATTTAATATTTTTTTAATTTAATTAATTAAAGTTATAATTAATTTTTAATTATAATTTATAAATAAATTAAATTATTTAATATTATATTTATTTATATTTTCTTAAAAAATTAATTATAAAGATGATGAAAAATAGAAAAAATATTTAAGTTAATAAAATTTCTCTATTTTAAAAATTAAGGGCAAAAAATAAAATAAAATAAAATTTCATTGATATTCTTTTTTGTACATAAAAAGGTAGAAACACCCATGAAACTACTCACTATCTATTCCAATTAAATCACATTGAATCTAAAAAAAATTCATTAAGAGGATCGTGCAAGGGACAAATTATCTATTTAAAATACCATTGGACAAATGTCTCTATTTTGAAAATTTTAAGATAAAAACAACCAAAAAAATAATGATATTTTTAGCCACACAATAAAAAGTTAAGAGTGGCAAAATATAACTTTCACACAATAAATAAATAATGCCAACAATGATTATTTGTTTATCTTTTTTGATTGTATAGCTTGATGCATAAATTCATCCAACATAATTAATAAATTTTATTATTATTTACAATTTGGCAATAAAATAAAATATCAAAATTGGTTTAAAAGAAAAATCCTATTTTGATTAATATTCTCATATTATTTATAATTATGTTATTTAGAATTTTACTTCTCTCTAGTTAACAAATTGGTTGAATGTAACCTAACGGTTAATACTACTTTTTAGTTTTTAATGATAGAATTATAAAATCTAATTTAATTAGGTTATATTACCAACATTTTCAAACTTATAAAAATTAGTTAATAGTAACTTAAATATTTTTTTTTTCTAATTTTCATCATCTTTATAATTACTTTTTTAAGAAAATATAAATAAAGATAATATTAAATAATTTAATTTATTTATAATTTATAATTATTTAATAATTATAAATTAATTATAAATTTAATTAATTAAATTTTTTTTAAAAATTAAATATTTATAGCGATGGAAATTTTCGTTGTTAATTTGCTGGGAAACACAAACCTAATATGGCAACTTAATTATTTTTTGCGGCGGAAATTTCTGTCATGAAGTCCACATGGGCGTCCACATTAGCTTATTCCATTTAAACTAATAGAAATATTGACGGAGTTCTAACATTTAAAAGTATTTGAAAATTTAGTGTTCGAATTGTAACGAAATGAAGTTTAGTACAAACATTGAAAAGTATACTATAGTTAGAAGCTTTTTTTTTTTGTAATTAACCCTATAATAAATAAATAATAGTAATAAAAAGATAATTTCAATATTTATTTACTCAAAATATATATTATAATAATATCTTAAAAGTTATATATTATAATACTTATAAGTTATAAAAAATATTAAAAAAATAAGTGTAAAATTTAAAATATAATTTATAAAATGTATTTAGATTGGTCAACTGTTGTTAACGGTTAACTGCCATTTTTTTAAAATAAAAACATCAATCTAAATTTTTTATTCAATTAATCTAAAAATCAGTTTAATTTCAATTAACCAAAATTTTGATTTTTTGGCTCACCCCCTACTTTGATAAAAACGATCATTATATATAGTTACTGAAGTAAGTAAGCCATCTTCAAGTCACATTGAGAATATAACACTATATTTAGATAATTGTATTGCATGTTTTCATAATGCATACTGTGATAATGTATTTAATGTTGCTGTACGATTTTATAATATTGATGCCATGTTTGCAATGTTTTTACCATATCGTAATATATAATAAAAAGAACAATTTATCAAATTACTCTTCTTTATAGATATCAATTTATAAAAATATTAATTTTATTAAGAATTTAAAATACATTCTTATTTTCTTTTATTAGTCATTCATTATGCATTATAAATTTATTTTTATAATTAAGTCTTTGATATTTATAAAATAGGGTTAATTACAAAAATGATCTCAACTATAGGGTATCTTATAAAGTTAGATCCCATCTTCAAAATCTTACAATATCAACTCCCAATTTTGACTATTCTTTCAATTGAGGGATTCCGTTGCTATTCCGGAATAACGACATAATTCCTCAATTGAAATGTGAGTCGAAATTAAGAATTGATATTTTAAGATTTTGAAGATAAGGTTCAACATTATAAGGTACCTTATGGTTGAGACCATTTTTTTTTGTAATTAAACCTATAAAATAAATAAATCAATAATAAAGATAATAAACTTAAATTAATATAAGACCCATAAAAGTATTAGATTAGAATACTGTAAAAATTAAAAATATCATAAAATCATTCCATAAAAATATACGTGACGTCTACACCTTTGAAATCTAGCAAACACTAAAAAAGAGTGAAGAAGCACAATGTAGGTTTAACTTTCACTACAAGAAAATGGCTTATTAAACACCACGGTTTATGGACCAGTCAGTTTCTGGTCCTTAAAAATATACCGATAAGGACCAATTTTTTAAATGGTCATTAGTTTCCATTTTAATCCATATTATTTCTGAGGGGGTAAAAACTAGTCCTAAAAGTTATTAATTTCTAGTCACTAAAACAAAAAATTTTAGGCAGGACAAATTGGTGCTACTTCTAAAACATAAAAGGAAAAACTCTCTTGTTTTCACAAAATCCATTTGCTCATTTACTTTATGTTTTTTTTTCTAATAGAACTTCCTCTGCCTTAACAATGGGTTTCACATAATTTAGACTCTATACCTACACTACTTTCCATTTCCATTGACAGACTCTTTTTCTTCGCTTCTCTCTCGATAGCTCCGATACAACTTGCTCCACCATTGACAGGTCCGAGATGATGTGCTCCACCATCGATAGCTACTGTAAAGACATTTCTCACTAGAAAAAAAGGGTTAGAAAGGGGGACCGATTTCTCTTATCTCTGTTGTAGCTTGAGCTTAATTTTGATTAGTAAGAATTGCTTTCTCTTATTTTTTCTTGTGTTATTTTCATCTGTGTTTGGTTGCTAAGAAAATGGGTTCTTCATTCTTCATTTCTTTGTTTACTAAATCAATTTGGGTTATGTGAAAGGTAAATGAAAATTATTTCGGTCTTAAGGACCCTTTACATCAAAATTCCCTCTACTAATTTTGTTTTCCTGATGTTTGTTTGTTACTAAATCTTTTTTTTTTCTAATGTGGACATTGCCACTGCGAAACGTGCTTGTGCTATAACTCCTTCAACCCTAACTATTAAATTCTAATGATAACAAACCCAAAGTTCTTTGCTTTAGGCTGGTAACTGAATCGGAGAGAGAGTAAAGATGCAGTTATTGGTCAAAATCCTAACTGGGAAGACTATAATTCTTAAGGTTAAGAGTAGTGATACTATCAACAATGTCAAGGCCAAAATCCAAGACAAGGAAGGTACTTCTTATTATTTATTTAACTTGTTCAATTTCTCACTTTTATTTCATTGAGTCAAGGTGGAGCTTACTTATACCAAACTATTTGCAGGCTTGTTGAAGCTCATAAATGGTTATGTAACCATTACCATCTTTGTCAAAGAAAGAGAAAGCTAACACCAAATTCTCCTCTCTTTCTAACTCGTTCAAGTGTACAATAGTAGCAAGGAATTCACCATAGTCTATTGTTCCACTATTGTCAATATCAGCCTGCAAACATCAAAAACATCTATTTCCTGTTAAATGAGGTAAGCAAAAGAGAACCTAAAGCTGATTACTATTGGCTAGAATTAGTTGTTCTTACTGCATCCATTAGATCCTTTATCTTAAACTCCATAAGTTCAAAGCCTACATGCCTTAAACCTTTTTTGAATTCATCAATAGTTATTGTCCCACTATTGTCAATATCTATCATTTTGAACAACTCCTTCAAACTGCCAATCTCTTCTTCAGAAAGTCTCTCTCCTATGACCAAAAATTTAGTGCAAATTTCAGTATTTGCATTTTCGTAATAAATACATATATAAATAGAAAAACAAACACAAAGACACTTCCCCATTATAAGAGAAATTGGACAAAAACCAATGCATTACAAGTGTGTCTTAATAGTATGAAAGGGAAAAGAATATCTATTATAAAACCACTGCAAATTAAACTGACTATGTTAAACAACCAAAATCATAGAGAAAACATTATGTTTAAGCATATGAATATATTACTGGCAATGTTTATTAAAACCACTATGGTTCCAAACAGAAAAGGCAGAATGCAAGTGCGGGATAGCAGGAGGATTTGCACATAATAGTTTTGCTAACTGGAGATAGTTAGCAACAAATATTAATGTTAGAAGGAGGAGATAACTTTGGTAGTGGTTGAATTTAGAGATGACATTTGAAAAGTAAGGCACCAAGAAAGTCTAGTCTTTGTCATTTTCTCATCTGCACTTAGTTTTAATGTAAGCTAAGAGCTAAATTCCTTTGATATTTTTGCAACTTTACAGGCTAAGACACCTTCCTAGAAGAACAGTCAAATCCAGTGGAGCTAGTACATATTTTCATTAGCTAGAATAGAAATCATGATTCTAAACAAAATCACAAAATGAATATTGGATTGGCTGATGCCAAGTTTCTACTGATGGTGTCTCACAGTTTTGTTTAGGACATAATGAGACCTAAACAAAATGCATACCTCATAGTTAGAAGGCATACAAAAAAATTCTGAATTTTTTCTTCTTCGCCATTATCTTTATACTTTAACCAGGTATAATTTGCCCAATAATTGAGCTGCATTTCTACATTTTTCATTTTTTTTTTAATTTTGTTTTTTTGAACTGGGTTTTAATTGTGATTTGTAGAATCATGAAAATGGAAGGAGTAAAGCAGTGGATAAATGAGGTAAATCAATTGTTGGATAAAGGAATTGAATTTGTGAATCAAATACTACCCCTTCCTAGCTCTATGCCACTGCTGCTATATTTATTTTCATTACTTTTTTTTCCTCATAATCAATAATTTACTCACTCCCTTTTTAGTTTTATATTTTATTTGTCTCTTATCAATTCAATTATTTTTTATTTTTTTGTTTAATTATTTGTTGGGTGTTTCACAATTAGAACTTTTAATATTCCTAGAGAGTACAATTTGAAATTTTCAACTTTTACAAGTCCATATTACCCTTGAAGATGGAAGCATATACGATGGTATATGGCATTATGGAAAGAGATCCGATCTTGGTGCATTCTGCTTCAACAATGGAGATGTGTTCTAAGGGTCAAGGAGGGATGATGTAATGCATGGTAAGGTTTGTTCTCTTTTTCCTATTATTTTAAATTTGAGCTATAATCTTTAAAGTAAGAAGGGCCCTCATATCTCCCATATACTATGTTATGTTCACATCATTTACAATTTTGGCTAGTGTAATCATGTTCAAGGTTAATAGTTTTGCCAGTTCATAAAAACAAATAAATATTATTTCTTGTTCATTAATTTGAATTTGAATAATGTTAAATCTGTCTAATGATTGAAATCCATTAATAATTGGAGCTTTTAGAAGTGTTTGAACTATTTGCAAAGGGATTTACCAAACTAGTGTAAGTGGAACATAGGCACAAGAAGGACTTTGCACTCTAAACCTTGAATACTTCATTTTCTACTCTTCTATAGATAATTATAGTAACAATAGTATGAACTTCCTGTAGAGTCCATTCTTTAGCAAATTGAAATAAGGATGCTATTGCCAGCTTTTGTTCTAGGCTTTCATGATATTTTCACTCGATGAAGCTATTTTTACTAGAAAGTGGCAAAGTTTATTTGGCATTTTCTCATTACTATTTTAATTTGCTTTTTTGCCTTTTGAGCTTTAGTGTTCAATTGCATGCAGAATGAATTGGGTGAGTGATATTCTTAATCGAACTTGATGTGGCTATTTGGGATAGTTACCATTTTTTGTTTCTTTAAGCTAAAGGTTAGACCTAAAATTATGAGTTTTTGCCTTGCTTATTGTACTATTAGGTTCCCATGCAGAATGAAATTAAAAGTTACTCCTTGCATTTCATAATACCAATTAATAATACATCACTGTCCTCAGGTCTTGTTAGGTACGGATTCTCACACGTGCATTGCTGGGGCATTTGGCCAATTTACAACTAGCATTGGTAACACTAATGCAGGTTTTGTATTAGGCACTGGGAAGCTTCTACTCAAGGTTAGGAAACTGATTTTTCTTTGTTTGATGCCTCGAATATTATAGTTTTATACTTTTCATTAAAAAAAATCTTTTCCATTTTCTATAGGCTATGTTGTTCTTGGGATTTAATAATATGTTAGCCTCATTAGGTATTTTATCTAGTGAAGAATTATTGCTTGCACTACAAGAAAATAGCAAAATAGCAACGAAATTGTTTCCGTTGCTAATTTAGCAACGAAAATCAAATAGCAACGGAAAAAAATTTCCTCTGTTGCTAAAATTGGTTGATGCTTTATTGAATTAGCAATGGAATACAAATGGTTGTACTCTGTTGCTAAAAAGGGTGGGAGATTTTTACGCCAAAATTTAGCAACGAAAATTAGCAACGAAAACTCATTTTCGTTGCTAAATATGGCTGCACTTGATGGAGGAAAAATTTGGGATAAAATATAGCAACATAAATTAAATTCTATTGCTAAATAGCAACGAAAAGTGTATTCCGTTGCTATTTAGCAATGAAATCTAATTCCGTTGCTATTTAGGTCAAAAACAGGTGAAATAAATTGGGTCCAAAAATAGTAACGGAAATGAATTTTCGTTGCTATTTAGCAACCGAAACTTTTTTCGTTGCTAATTCCATTGCTATTTCAACTAACCCTAGGTATAAATTACCCCACTTTCTGCATTTTTTTATTTCTTTTTGTGCCTCAACCATCTCCCTCTCTATCTCACGCTCTCTACCATAATTTATCCCAACCATTTCCGTGCCCTCTCCCTTCGATCTTCATCTATTTTTTAAGAAAAACTATTTTTGGGAGGAAAATCAAAGACTGTTTGGTTCTTTGCTGTCGTCTTCTTTGCAGATCCGATCCTTTTGTAGGTTAGTGGTCCAATTTCCTTGCCCATCTCTTTCTGTTCTCCTTTTCTGTCCATGTTTTCCTTCTTAACTATTAAATCTCTGTATTGTTCTTGGTTTGTGCTCGAAATAATCTCATGGGTTTGCTTTATTTTATCGATTCAACTAGTTTTAAATAAGAGAGTGGAATAAGCTCACAGACCATTTGTCAAAGAAAGGAGCTTTTTGATTACGTCCCTTTGTTGGCTGAACCCTGTTAGCAATTGCGGTTCTTCTTCAGTTCAAACAGAGAACTCAGATTTTGGTATTCATCTCATCTTGATAGAATCAGATGTAGGGATCTGCATGTGACGCTTTTGATTTTTTTGTTTTTTTTTATTGTTTTGTTCTAGTGGAGTCCTCAAATTAGCATTGCATTTTGGGGAATTTTGTCTTGTTTTTGGTTGTTGACAGTATTTGTGCCCTTCAATCCAGGGCTTGATTGTCATGGACTGTTATTTACTCTAGCAATAATAACTTTTAGCTTATAAAAAAAGTATTTGTATAATGAAATGGGATAAATTGACCAGTGATTGAATTTTACACGTTAATTTTAACCCTAAAAATAGGTTTGAGGACATGGATCAAGTCAGAAGGTTGTAGAATTGTTTTACCCCTAAAGCCTATATATACATATGTACACACTACAATTAGTAATTTTAATTTAGGATTTTTTTTTGGGGGGGGGGGGATGTGGAAGAGACTAAAAAAGTTTAGTAGGTGTTGATAGGAACACTTGATTGAGAAGCTGGACCCCTATCCAGCTAGCGTTCTTTCAATCTAAATAAATAGAACATGCTTTCATGCAACATTGTCAACTTTCTAACACCCTGAAATTAGGGATGAATGGAGAAAAACAAAATAAAACCATATGATATGACATTGACATTGTCTTATTTATGTTTTCACTTTCAACTATGCATTGTATGAGTTAATCGTTTCTTTCTTGATATTTACGAGCCATCTGCTTCAGCTCCATACTGCATACATAAGACTGACTTCATTGAACTTGTCAATAAATGTGAATAAAATTAATAATAATATATTTATGGACGTATATATATATAAATTTGGAAATTTCATTAAACAAATTTGTAGACAAAAATATTAATACTTGTATAAGATTAGCATGAACGAGAGATAATTGGCACCGAGACTTTCGGGTTCTTCCAAGTGGATGTCAAAGGATTAGGTTTTAAGGACAATTTTTTTTTTAAAAAAAAAAGCTCTAAAATAATATAAGATGGCCCTAGCCCTTCAAGACTAGACCCTGCATAGTGCATACATCGACGTGACATTAACAACGTCAATTTTTTGTCTGCTTTCTTTTAGCTCATTACCAATCATAGCTGATTGATATCGTAATTACCGTCTTAACATTTTCGTTTTATCATTATTATCGTTTCCAAATTTTGGCCCCTTAAATGTTATGCCTCTCTAAAACCTTTGTTGTTTTGGTTAGTATTTATATAAATGATGGATTTTGTTTCCTTTTTTTTTTTTAATGTTACGAGTGTAAAAGATGCTTTTTATATTTTTTTCCCTTTGTTTTTATTGAATCTTAGATTTTCTATTCTTTTTTGATATACACAGTGGACATTCAGTGTCAGGTGAGGTCTTAGGAAGACTGGATAATTTTCTAAACAATTAATGTAGGAAGGTTTTGACGATTAATTTACAAAATGTTTTTGTTTAACTACCCAATTATTAATTTGGAAAAGTGTTTTAAATTAAATTAATGCAATGTGTCTCTAACTTGTCTAGGATAAGATTTGTTGCTAAATTAATATAACTGTCTCAAGCTTGGACAAATCTGATAACATCATTAAGTTCGACATCTCTAATGCAAACAAAAAGTTAAGAATTGGGCGTGTTCAAACTTAAGGTAAATCATTTAATGTTTAAGTGATGATTGTTGGAAAAGTGACAATAAAGCAGTCATATGGTTTTCAAATTAATCCACCATGCCCATATATCACTTTCAAGTTAATCCACATGGCATATATTTGTCATTTATAAATGATGGCTTTGTAAAAATCTGTTGCTACTTGCTATAAAATTTTCAGGCAACCTCCTTGAGATTGAAACACAACTCAATTCCTGAAAAACATAAAACCAAACTTCACCCAGATATAATATTAATTTCCAGATTTGCTCTAATTCTTTCTAACGGAAGTCACCATAATTATTAATATCGCTTTCTAATTTTAAAAAAAATATTTAATTATGTCACTCATGACTCCTTGTATCGAAATCCTAGATCTTATTTGCTATCGTTCACTGTGCTTAAAAGATTGATCTCTGAATGCTTAGTTAGTTGAATAGGGGATGGCTTTTCCTGTTCTCTAGTACCATTACAGGAGGTTAGATTCATCTCTGTATAGCCACATTTGTGAGTGAATTTCACCCCATTGTTTTTCAGTTTTTCAAATCTGTATAGTCATAAGTTTCGTATTATTAATTGACGTATGGACTACTGAAATTGCTTAAATCATAGAAGCCTTTTCCTTTTAGTCGGTTATGTTTTGCTATCCTATTTAATTCAAGAAGCTATTCATCAATTATTTGCTGTTGTAAGTTTGTATATGAGAATAATATATAATTATTAAACATAAGCTACCATCAAAGTTAATAGCTTGGAAATTAGAAATTTAAGATTTGAACTATATTTTGTTTCCCTGTAGTATATGCAGGATGTGTTTGCTTTTTATTTTTGTTCTTTTTTTTGAATATAGAAATGCGAATAAGGGATCTGTGGCTGAATGAGCACGTTACTAGCATTTCTTCCCCTTCTTAAACTGCTAGTAACCAGATCGCTAAATGACATTTTTTAACAATTTGTTTCAGTTCAAAACCAAAGGTGGTTCTCAGCTGAAGGAGGTTTGTTCAGCTTTAACAAAAGAGGACTGCAGGCGCCAATCTGGTTCTTTTATTGCATGTGAGAAGGTCAGTATAAATTACAATATATTGGTATTATTTATTGGTGTCAAAAGAACTTTGAATGACCACGTTATAGTATGATTATATATGCATATATATGTATGAAATTAGCACTATAAAATAATTTTCAAATAAAAAAATATAGAAATGATCAATAATGCTGTAATATTCAAATCTAATTAAGAATATAGAAATTATCACTTAATACTGTAAACATGAGATATAAAATTATGCATCATATCTACAAAAGATCAATACTACTTTAATTTTCAAGCCTAATTAAAAATCTAGAAATGATAACTAACTACTGTGAACATGAGATATAACAATTATGGATCATATATATGAGATAGGTTGACATTTTTTAAATATAGCCCAAATAGTTGCAGATGCAACAAATATGTATTAGTAGTTATATGCACCAGACACTAGTTGTAAAGTCACTAATTGCTTTACTAATTTAGCTTTGGAAATACATATAGAGAAGAGGAAATCGAAAGCAAAGTTTTGGTAATGGATTACAAAGTTGGATGAGTCAAAGATAAGCTGAGATGGATTAATTGAGTCTAACATGGAAAAGAAACAAGTGTAGCATGTGGTCAGATGAGAGTAATTTCTCAGCATGTGAATATCTAAAACGTCATCGAATGTATGATTTCAATAAAAAAAAATGCAAACGATTTTTTTTCTTTTGATAAGAAAGGAGAAAACTATGATGCCTTTAAAATATTCATTTGTTAACCAACGAGAAAAATAGCTTACTTATAGAAAACATAGAACTCAATGTTCTACGGATGAGAACATTTTACTGCAAATAAATGCCCATTGGTGCAATGAAAGACAAATGAAAACTCGTTGCAGTTGGGATGTTATGCATCAACCACAATTTGACAGATTCAAAGTCTTATTTCCTATTCAATTAGTTTAAAAGCAAGCATATAGTTGAGTTAATTTAGGAAGTGGGAAGTTGCATTGCATCACGGGATTTATAGGATTGTAGAAATGTGAAATTGAGTCAACCGACTCTATATGGTATAACATGATGACTTTTCATCATTTTAAATTAATTATTAATTATTATGAATATTTTTCACGTTAATATTATCCTTTTCCAATTAAAACTTGAGGTAAAATATAACTATTTCAGAAAAAGAAAAATCTACGTCATAATTGCAATTTAGAATATAAACATGCATTTGTTTTCCTATTACCATGTGAATGTGGTTATCTTAAAGTGCATTAGTAATTTGAATATTTGTAGTTGTTACTATACTGAATGCTCATTCATGCAATGATTTGTACATTCATTTTTTTTATTTTCTTAGCTGTGTCCACAATGCATCTTAATTCACCTTATATTTGTTTATAAATATATTCTTATGGTGCCCATAACTGATACCTAACTTTAATAGTTAGTAAACATGAGATGTTACATTTCTTCAGTATTTTTAGTGATAATTAGAAGTTTGGATTTTACAGGTGGTTATAGCCTGCAGACTATAGCCTTTTATTTTCCATTGCTCTATACAATTAGTCATTTTAGCATTTCACTTAAATTCTGTCTATTTTTTCTTTCTCCAGCTACCTATTTTGGCAAAAGCTGATATTTGTCTTGGTTTCTAATCTATGCTGGTGCTCTTCATGGGTTGATTGAATTTGGGGGGCTCTCTCTGCTATCAGGTTTTGGGTTGTTATTTTACTTTGACAGTTTTAGAGTTTGTTTATTTTTCTAGTTTTGGTGCTATGCTTAATTATGCTCTCATTTTTTTGGGACTCAGCCTTTTAGTTTTGTTTTCTTATACATATGCATATGACTCTTTTATATTCGATTGTTATGTATGTATGCAAATCCATTTACTTCTTTTGTCAAACATAGATTTATAACTTCTAAAAATATATTCCATTAAATAAGATAAAATACTTATTTTGTATCACTGTTGTATCAAGGTATATAGGCTGAAACGATTCGACCTGTAGGCTACTAGTTTCCAAAGGATAACTCGGTTATCATGGTTGAGTGCTACGTACCTTGATGCAACTTATTTTTATGCCATGAATTGTTTTGTTCCAATTTTAGGAGTAAGATCAGCCTATATAATTGCATATTTGGGTTGTTTGCTAAAAATTTTGATGTGGTTTTTTTAAGTTATAATTGATTACATTGATTAACCTCTATATTTAATTAACCCATAAATCTAATTATCAAATTATCTTATTTGAATAACAGTTACGCAAGTATGAGTAATATTGATAGATTTTGGATGTATAGGCGATTAATGCCAGATGGTTGCATTAATATTGAGTTTGCTGAGGGTGTTCAATCATTCATTGAATATGCAACTTCGCACCCTGCATTTATGGATGGTCCAAAAATTAGATATCCATGTAAAAAATGCAAACATATTCGTTTCCTCCCTACTGATGAAGTGCATTTACATTTGTTAAAAAAAGGATTTTTTCCAAATTATTTTGAATGGACACAACATGGGAAGCCAATAATTTGTAGCACCTCTAGGGTTAATCAAGTATATTCACGAGTACATATAGATGGATTTGCAGGGGGAGCTGGTATTCGACCAAATAATGTGGATGTAAATGAAAATCTTTATGAAAAAATGTTTTATGACGCAGCTGGTTATTTCTTTCAAGAAAATATGCAAAATATTGAAGAGGAACCAAACCCAAATGCAAAAATAGTTTATAACTTACTAGAGTCGGCTGACTAAGAATTATGGCCAAACTGTGAGAAAATGACTCAACTGTCTACCATTGCTCGAATATTGAATATAAAGTCTGAAGGTCATATTTCTAAACGAATTTTAGATAATATTCTTACATGGTACAATGATTCATTACCTCTTGAGCATAAAATGGTTGAGAATTTTTATGAAATAAAGAAGCTTATTCGGGGTCTTGGTTTACCCGTTGAACGAATAGATTGTTGTAGGTTGGGATGTATGTTATTCTGGGGAGAAGATGTGGAATTATAAGAGTACAAATACTGTAGCCAACCAAGGTTCAAACCAAGAAGGCGTACTAGGAAGTAAAAATTAGTTCATTGGAAGCGGATGTATTATTTTTCGCTAACTCCAAGGCTTCAAAGACTGTATGCTTCTGATGTTACTACAGCCCATATGAGATGGCATAATGAACATGAATAGAATGATGAAAGTATGACCCATCCATCGGATGCGCTTGCATGGAAACATTTCAATGACACACATACTGAGTTTGCAGCAGAAAGTCGAAATTTCAGGTTAGGATTATCCACATATGGGTTTCAACCTTTTGCTCAATCGGGGTAACAATATTCCTTATGGCCAATCATAATCACTCCTTATAATTTACCTCCATGGATGTGTATGGACAAGGCATACATGTTCTTGACAGTGATTGTGCCAGGACCTAAAAATTCAAAGCATAAAATTGATGTATTCTTATAACCATTGATATCTGAATTGAATCATCTTTGGGAATTTGGTGTTGAAACATATGATGTGTCCCTTAAACAAAATTTTCAGATGAAAGCAGCATTGATGTGGACTATTAGTGATTTTCCTACATATGCTATGTTGTCTGGATGGAGCACAACAGGGAAATTGGCTTGCCCTTACTGTGACAATGATTCTGATGCATTTCATCTTCCCAACGGGGGTAAAACATCATGGTTTGACAATCACATGAAATTTCTTCCTTTAGCTCATCCATTTAGGCGCAATAAACAAAAGTTCATAAAGAATATACTGGTACAAAAACCTCCACCCCCAATTAAATCCGGTGAAGATATATTACGGGAGATTGATGAGTTAGGGCTTCTAAAAGTCACAGAGCTTGAAGCTGATGAGGTTAATAGGACCATAAGTCATAACTTTGGTTGGAGAAAATGAAGTATATTTTGGGATTTACCATATTGGAAAACTAATTTGATACAACATAATCTAGATGTGATGCATATTGAAAAAAATATTTTTGAAAATATTTTTAACACAATCATGAATATTGAAGGGAGGACAAAGGACAATGCAAAATCAAGAGCTGATTTGAAAATATTTTGTAGAAGAAGTGAGTTAGATAAAGATCCAAATGTAGGTAAATATCCAAAAGCATCTTACACTTTGGACAAAAAACAAAAGCAAATTTTGTGTGAATGGTTGAAAGGGATTAAATTTCCAGATGGATATATTTCAAAATTGGCAAGGTGTGTTGATATGAGAAAGTACAAATTATTTGGCATAAAAAGTCATGATTGTCATGTATTTATGCAGAGACTAATTCCAATTGCATTTCGGGAGCTCCTACCAAACAATGTTTGGGAAGCTATAACAAAATTAAGTTTGTTTTTCAAAAGCTTAACTTCATCTGAAATTAAAATGTCTGATATGGAAAGACTAGAAATGGACATACCGGTTACCTTGTGCAAGTTAGAGAGTACTTTTCCACCTAGCTTCTTTGATTGTATGGAGCATTTACCCATATATTTAATACACGAGGCTAAAATTGCAGGTCCAGTTCAATACCGATGGATGTATCCATTTGAGAGGTAATTAAATACACTTTTGAGCTAAAACTGACATATATTTATATCATATGAGTAAATTAATTAATTATCCTATTTGTGATGTAGGAATTTGCATCACTTGAAGAAAAATGTTAAAAATAAGGCCAAAGTTGAAGGCTCTATATGCAATGCGTATTTAGTAAAAGAAGCAAGTACATTTTGTTCACATTATTTTGAGCCGCATGTGATCACTCGAGAATGAAAAGTTCCTCGTAATAACGATGGAGGTGCATGAATTGATGATGATAACTTATCTATTTTTACATATCCTAACCGAACACATGGACAATTAACAAGAAGAATGTTGATAGACAAAGAAATGGCGGCTGCCCATGGTTACATTTTATTGAATTGCCAAGAAATTCAACCTTTCGTGTAGTAAGTTTAAGTTATATTTGAAATTGGTTAAGTTCTTATTCTTGGTGATTAGAGTTTATAGCTAAGATAATTTTTAATTTTTTTAGTGAAAACGAGGAATTGTTAACTGAGCTGATGCTGAGAAAATCATATGATGATATCAAGAAAGAAGTGGAAAGAAACTTTCCTCTTTGGTTTGCAAATTATGTAAGTTTTTAACTTGCAAAACAAGGAATATTTTAATTGAACTTACAAATTCTTATATTTATTGATTATGATTCCTTTTTTAAATTATGTAGGCTTTTGAAAATAGAATAGAAAATAGGCTTATATGTGATCTTGCAAAAGAACCTTTGCGAACTACTAAATCATATCCAGTCTATTTCGTTAATGGATACAAATTCCATATAGAAAATTATGGGCATAGCATGACAACAACAAATAGAGGTGTTTGCACACAAGGGGAACTGATGGATTATTTTGATAAAATTATTGAGATACTTGAAATTGAATACCCCGCATTGCCGATAAAACGCTGTGTACTTTTTATGTGTAAATGGTTTAATCCTACTTTTAATGTTGGAACAAAAGTACATAACCGATATAATCTCATTGGAATCAACCAACGGAGAAGATTTAAACAATTTGAACCGTTTGTGTTGGCAATTCAAGCAATGCAGGTGTATTATGTCCCTTATCCTAGTTTAAGAAGGGATAAGTCAGATTGGTTAGCAGTCTGCAAAGTAAAACCAAGAGGTATTTTTGAAGGACAGTCAAAAGGAGAAAGTAAGACAAATGAAAGTGAAGCATTTCAGGAAGAAGAACTGGATGTGTAACGTCCCCAGATAGCCGCTCGTGAATATTGTCCGCTTTGGGCCGAAGCCCTCACGATTTTGTTCCTGGACAAATTACCCAAAACGCGTCCATGAGGGTAAGGTATCCATAGCCTTATAAGGACTATTTCGTTCACCTTACCAACCAATGTGGGATATTACGGGGTGCCTATGAAGTAAATGCATGTTTTGAGAATGAACCTTTAACTGATCCAAATAATGAATTTATGGAAATTTTATTTGGAGATGATGATGACTCCATAGATGAACCAAATTCTGAAGATAAGCCAGACTTTAATTTCGAATTTTCTGAAACTGAGGATGATTTTGATGTGCAATTAAGTGATGAAAGCGATTAATTTGAGTATGTTTTATTTTATAATTATATCATAATCCAAATATGTTATTATTACATCAATTAATTATAAATATATATGATGTAATTATATTGTTCTATTACAAGAAGAATTATATATTTATTTGAGTTTCAGGAATGACACATGCCACCCAAAAGAAAGAACAACCTGTTGCCGCCCAGGCTCAGATTAACATCGGATAAAGATGACGGTGCATAAGTGTACCCATCTCAACCTGTAGGGTCTACAGGTTTAGGTCTGTATTCAGATTCTCAAGTGCCATATCATGCATCACCTTCACCTATTATAAACCCTAATGGCTCTCCTAATCTACCAAGTGATTTAGCATCCAATAATCCAAATATTACAGCTACTCCTGCATCAAACTTTGGATCTATACCAATAAATGAACCGACGGTAGATGCCGAGGTTGAAGAAGAAGGCTTTCAACCTGGTGCGAAGGGAGTTGATGGAAGAATTACATTAAGATTATCAATGATATGTGAGTATTGATCTAATTTTGTATTAGAAGATAACATTAGTTTATATATTTTGTTATGGATATCTAATTTAAAATCGATCTAATTTTGTTCATATTAACAGGTTTATACCATCAATTATTTGCTCAAGAAAAATTAGATCCAAATTCAAAGAGAGGATAGAAATTGAGGGTTATGTATGGAAGAATCTCTCTCTGCAGACAAGAGATTTTTACTATCAAGGGTTTGAGGTAAAAAAAATTATATTATTTGTGATGAAATAGCTAATTTCATAGATTAATGGCATATCTATTGTATTTTACATTAATTAAATTATGTTCCTTTTCAGAAAGAATTTTTTTGGGATGCAAGATTTGATGGTGTCATTTATCAAGTTTGGGAAAAGCATGCTCGTCAAAGATATAAAGAATTTGTTGCTAAATTACACAAGAGTGGTGAACGACCTTCTTTTATTTCTGAAGAAATATGGGGTCGTTGGCAGGAATACTGGGCATCACCTGAAGCAATTGCCATTTCAAAGAGAAATTCTTCAAATAGACGACGATGTTCAGATGGAGAGAGTTTAGCGGTGCACACTGGAGGAACTTTGAGCCATCATGAGCATGCAAATAAATTGGTAAGTATTTGAATTTTAGTAAATTTAGAATAATGTTTCAATGTATTAATTTAGAATAATGTTTGATACTGTTGGATAATGATGATTTAATATATGTAAATTTCTATGTCACGGGAGGTAATGATAATATTTGATAATGTTGGACAATGATAATGTTTCATAATGTTAGACAATGATAATGTTGGATAATGATGATGTTTGATAATGATAATGTTTGATAATTGTTGGATAATGATGTGTTTTTTAGATAAGTTTTTCATTTCACAGGAGGTAAATGTCTTAAATTTAAAGGAAATTCTACTGAATTTTTTATAAACGTTAGTTTATTTGGTTATGCAGGAAAAGTCCTTGGGTAAGAGGCCAACATATCCTGAAGTTTTTATGTACACCCATACAAAAAAAACATGATAGTCAAACATTTGTTAATGTCCATTGTAGACAACTCAATGTACGTTAAATTTATATTTGTATATTAATTATTTACTAAAATATAGTTAATTCATTGTAACTATTGTAATTATAGGAGCAATTACAAGATACTCTCACTCAACAACGACAAATCTCTGAAAATATGGATGAGAGTCGGATATTTCCTGATGTAGTTGGTGGTAAGAATAACCGAGGAAGGATTTTTGGCTTAGGATCAATTGCAAATACATCCCATTCGCATTCCTCTGCATCAACCACAACTACTTGTAGTAGGCGTTCTGTACCTTCTGAGAGAGTCATTTAGCTTGAGAATACTGTCAGTATGTTGCTCGATACTGTAATCCAACTGAAGAATGAGGTGAAAGAGTTGAAAAACAAGGACACCTCTCAACAGCCAGATTGTTCGCCTTCACCAACTACATAGTTTATATTTGTAATATTTACGTATTAGTACTGATTTTGAGTTGTATTTATATATATTGGTTGTTATAGATTCTACTATATTTTTTAGGTATCGATACTGAGTTTATGTTAATTTTTTTATGGATTTCTTATTCATATTACGGATTATACTATGTTATAATTAAGTTAATTGCATTATATTTTTTAATGACTAATCAATTTAGATTGAAATTAAAATTTTATTTAGATCCTCAAAATTTTGATGATTTCATTGGCTACATTTAGTAACGACAATTATCGATGGAAATTTATGTATGAATTTTGATTGCTAAAATTAGCTATGGAAAATATAACATTTCCTTTCCTAAAATTAGCAACAGCATTGCTATTTTCGTTGCTAAAATCAGCAATGGAATTTAAATTTCTGTTGCTAAATTTAGCAACGGAAAGTTGAATTCCGTTGCTAAATTTAGCAATGGAATTAAAATCCCATTGCTAAAAATAGCAACCGGCGGATTAGCAATGAAGTTTTTCGTTGCTATTTGTTTTTAGCAACGGAAAATTGGTATTTTCCGTTGCTATTTTTCGTTGCTAAATTGCATTTTTCTTGTAGTATTGTGAAGAATTATCTCTGATTGAACTTCTAGATCTTTAAGTTAGAGTAGTTTTAATAAATGGTTGCTTGCCTTTTTTACAAGTAGAAAGAATATGTCGTTTTAATATCTTTTGCCTCGCAATTGATTAGGTGACTTTTTTATGGTAATATAAATTGCAGCAGTTTAATTGTGAAGCAAAACTAGTTGTATTTCATAAATTATGGCATGAATATATACTTTTAAAGTCTTTTGTCTTGAAATGAAATACTTGTAATTTTTACTGGAATATAACTCAATTGTGAATTATAAGTTTTTTTTTTAAATTTATTTATTTTGAAACTTTATTGCATGGCTTATTAGTGGTAGAGTACTATAATAGACTAGAAAAAAATATCTAACTACACTAACTTTAAAGTGTTTTTACCAATGCTGATTTTGCTACTTTGAAACTACATGACTTTGAATTCTTAACTCGAGTTATTCTTTCCTTTATTTTGTATCTTCAAGTTTTGATTTTGCAAGTAAGTCACTCAAATCTGAGTTTTTTGTTTCCATCAATGGGCATGAATGTACCTTAACTGATAATATGGTATGTTATTTCCTATATATATCATGTGGTAACTTGGAAAACAAATGGTTGGTTATAGATTATTGGTGAAATGTCTATTTGGTGCAACATACAAATCAATGGAACTTGTTTGGCAAAATTGTTAAGAGTTTAAGTTTGAGTAAATAAATAATGTTCGTTTTATGGTCTGGTGATCCCTAATTTTATAGTTCTCCTAGTGTTTAGTTCTGGCTATGTTACAACTTGGAAGCAGTCACCTGTTATTTTCAATTTATACATCTCCATCTCACAGGCTTCTTCCTTATTTTTTACATCTTCTAGATCTGTGTTTTTTTTTTTTGCTTTTTGAAGAAAAAGATGCATAGAATCATTTTTTGGCAGGAAACAAGGCCAATACTTTTTGTTTATGCTATTTATAATTAAAGAAGGGAAAATTATACTCCAATCATCTACTTGTAAACTAGATTTGATATGATTCATTGACTTCCTTACTGATTCATTGACTACCTGCTTTCATATACAGATTGATGAGTTAGCTAACAACTACCCATTAACTGATAAATAAAGTACAGATAAGCTATTGTCATTTTATTATTTTGATTTAGAATATTAGTATAGATTTCCTTATCTTAGCAAATATGCAATTGATAAGGGTTTATTGCGACTTTGAATAACAATTTTGCTTTGACTAAACTAACTAATAATTGTTATCAATTGATGTTCATATGTGTTCAAGGAGTATTGCTTATCTTAATTAAATAATTGTTTGATTTGTTTTACTATTTCTGTATTTAGTTTGCATAATTAATTTAAAAAGTAATTTAGATGGCCAAAACTCTTATACCCAGAAATTCTCAAATAACATATATGGTAATAGGTTAGTCATAGTTGAATTGATTTATCTTTGTGGTGCGATATTCATCTATTGATCTTATGGTTGGCTTGGTACATATGGTGGAAAAGTTGCTAACTCTCACCCTTATTTATTTAGGATAATTGATTATAACTGATTTTCAATTAAATGTGTTTTCCCAAACAATGTTGTCTTCGGGACTGTTTGTGGAAAGTATTTTCGTGTGTCTTGTTTAAGCATCATCGATCCAGGTAAAACATGCTTATTGACTTAGTGATTAGAATTTTTTTTTAAATCATAGAGAATTGAATTAAGTGAAATATTATAGCTTTTTAGTGTAAGGATTTTATTTATGGTACAATGCAAATTCTTATAGCTCTTTAGATGCTAAGTCATTTTAAATACTAAAAAGTGTAGCTAAAAGTTAGGCCACTATTTTGGTTTTCCTTTCATGGTTCTAACACTACAAAAAAACTGTGAATTAGCGACTAAAATTAGCGACGGACATTTTTCGTCGCAAATGTAGCGACGGATTTGCGACTGTTTTACAATTCCGTCGTGAGAATGATATTTTCTATTTTTTGCGACGGAATAGCGACGAAATCAATAAACAGTCGCTAATTATTGGCGGGAAGTATACGCGCCATGTTTTGCGACGGAATTAGCGACAAAAATTTCCGTCGCTAAAATTTTATAATTTTTTATTCATGAATTTAGTTCCAGAATATTTAGCGACGAACATTTTAGTCGCTAATTTTGGAGGGAAAAATTGGCGCCTTTTTTTGCGACGGTTTAGCGACGGAAACTTTCTGTCGCTAATATATACTTTTAAGTAATTTTAATATAAACCATATGAAATAAATATTTTATTTTGTAACAGAAAATTAGAAATTATTTTATAAGTTGATAATAATTTTTTATCAATTATACCAAAATGTAAAGTTATTTATTTAGAAAATTTATATTTTTAATAATAATAATAAACTAATTGTTACGATTATTATATATTTGCGTGTTCAAGATGAAAAAATAAATATTTATAAAAAGTAATATAAAATTTTCTAAATGAATAAATTTTCTAATATATATATATATATATATATATATATATATATATATATATATATATATATATAATTTCTATTTCTATCAATCCAAGACTTAAACTCATACAAGTCAAAATGAATAAATTTTCTAATTTATTCTTCAATTTAATTTCTATTATTTTTCTAAATGAATAAATTTTCTAATATATATATATATATATATATATATATATATATATATATATATATATATACACACACACACACACTTTTCAATTATATTTCTATTATTTTTTTAAATATTCAAAGCTCCATCTAAACTCATCCTTACCGCAGTTACTTAATTGAGTGGTATGGAAGACTGAAAAAATTTTAAATGAACAGTTTTGTATACGAAGACTATCGGAAAATCATTTGCCGTTAGATTGACCTGATTTTTGGTGAGTACGTTCAAAACTCCTTGTTGTTAATTTTGAACGGTGAAGATTGGTTTTTAAGGTCTGTAAATTCAATTTTTGTTGCAAAAAAGTTGTTTTCTGGATTTTTTACGTAATGACCAGTTTTGTATACGAAGACGATCGGAAAATCATTTACCGTTAGATTGGCCTGATTTTTGGTGAGTAAGTTCAAAACTCCTTGTTGTTAATTTTGAACGGTGAAGATTAGTTTTTAAGATCTGTAAGTTTAGTTTTTGTTGCAAAAAAAGACTGTTTTCTGGATTTTTTACATAATAACCAATTTTGTATTTGAAGACGATCGGAAAATCATTTGCTGTTAGATCGGCCTAATTTTTGGTGAGTACGTTCGAAACTCCTTGTTGTTGATTTTGAATGGTGAAGATTAGTTTTTAAGGTATGTGAGTTCGGTTTTTGTTGCAAAAAATAGGTTATTTTCTAGATTTTTTATGTAATGACCAGTTTTGTATACGAAGACGATCGAAAAATCATTTGCCGTTAGATTGGCCTGATTTTTGGTGAGTACGTTCAAAACTCCTTGTTGTTAATTTTGAACGGTAAAGATTTTTTTTGGTGAGTACGTTCAAAACTATATAGTTGAACTGGTACATTGCTATGTTTCCGACCCAGATGCATTCTCTCGCACTAAGGGTAAAAGTGAATATAATTATGTAATAGTTACATAAGGGTAAAAGTTAATGAAATTTGGGAATATTTGTGTCGCTAATATTAATTTATTTCAGTAAAAAAAAGATTAAGTGAATATTTATGCTCACTAATTATTTTTAAAAATATTTTATATGATATTATTTGCCTATTTCTCTATAATGCCCCGAATTTAAATTAATCGAATAGCATGGTTACTTAACCCAACCCTAAGCACAACCCAGTTTAAATTAACCAATTTATTGATAACTAATTTATTGAATATGGCAATTTATACATTTCACATTTAATTTCTAAATTGAGGCAATTCGATTAATATAAGTAATTTATTTTATCCTATTATAGAAAATATAATTATAAAAGAACAACAATTTAAATGATTTAATTAACATATTTGATCAATCTATTTTTGTTAATTTATTTTATTCTAAAATTTTTATCTTTTAATAAATAATTTATTTTTGTTAGTTATTTTATTATTATTATGATTATTTTTTATATTTTTTATTTAATAAAAATTTTAAATAGTTACAAGATTATTAATTGACAAGAGTTCGAGTAATGCTTTCCCTGGTTGTTTTCTATCACAAATTGTTGAAGCAAACGAATCATTAATTTTCTTTACTTTACGATTTTTGTACTTTGACAAAATGCTAATATAGAAGAGAGACTAACACATTTAGTTTTGATTATTTAAAAAATGTCGTACAATGGAAGAGGACCATCCAATATCACGATTTTACTAGATGATCGAAAAATGTAACCGTGCATACTGCACTATCTGATACATGAAGTGCACCGAATCAGCACCCATATTATTACAGAGTAGACAATGATATAAAAAAAATTCAAAAAAGATTTTCAAAAACATAAAAAAGAAGGAAGCGGGAAACAGATATGGTCCCTTCTGATTCTCAGTTTCGCTATCTGCATCCCTAAAATTGAAAGTGGAACCAGTACCAACATCCCCCCCACCTCCAAAAGCACCATCTCCGCCATAGACGCTGCTCTATCCGTTGTCTCTGTTTTCTGATTGCTCTATTTCTGTTTCTTGTTGCTGTTCGCCGTCGCATCCTTCACCTCCGCGCGCCGCCATGGGTGGCACCTCATTACGCAGATAAGTGCATCTCTCTCTCTTTTTCATTTTCGGCTGTCTTTCCTGGTGCCACTTCACCATTTCTGGGTTCAATTCTTCGAAGTTATTATTTCTCTTGATTTCTCATTGAAGCGAATTGTTAGGGTTTGGTCTTATGAAAATCATGAGGTTTTGGAATTTTAGCTTGTTTTATGGTTTTTTTTAAAAAAATCCTATTGAGTGCTAAACTTGGCTTAAAATATTGAAATGCTTAGCCATGACTTACAAATTAATCAAAGCGCTCGTTGGAATCAAGGAAATATTAAAATACTATGGAAGATGATAATAAGTTTTTAATTTGTGTTTTCGATTCAGGGAAATTAATTTGCTGGGTTTGCAATGTACAGATTTTGGTGGTGAGAAGCTTAATTTATAGTTTTTATGGTCCAAAAGATTATAGAATGTCTATTGATAATGGTTCTGTGCTGCCTTTATTCTCTGGATTGAAGGTTAGTTTGAATCTCCTTCATGCTGCGTTTGGTCCAAAACATTTGTTGGATGAACCGTTTCATATTGAAATTCGTTTATATTTTAACTTTTCATGCCGGCTTTGATGAAGTCAACACCAAGCTTGGCCTGAATATTCAGCTTAAGGCCTATTGGCAAACAATAAATAATTAAGGTTTAGTTTCTAGCAACGTTCCTATTTCTATTCCCCCATTTTTATATGACCTACCACTGCTTGAATATCACATGTTATGATCTTTTTTTTCCTCTATTTTGGTCCAAGTCACTTATTAATATTATGATCTAGCTGTCTGAAATTTTCTATGTTGTTATCCAAAACATTATGTTCTATGATTGACATTAAATAAAACCATAGGTACCATATACAGTAATTGATCAACTATTTTAGTTTTTCCTGTGTTCTGTAGGTGGCAAGTGCAGGGTTGCTGAGAACCTTATCTCCTAGCATAGGAAATTTGAGTCGACTAAAGACAATGTGAGTAGCTATTACTTTTCTTTCTTTTTGCATTTTTCTTTTCTGAGGATTCATTTGACTGCTCCACAAGTTGTTTTGATGTTGTAAATGGAACGAGTGACAGGGACTTGAAGCAGCAAAGAAGCAGTTCTAATTCAACTTGGGGAATTTTGCATTACAAATCTGAATTTTCTTTCTATGGTACAGGGCCTTCTCATGGATCCTCCTTAACTTGGCATAAGAGGTTAAAAATTGCTCTTGATACAGCTAGGTAAGTTAGTTCACCAAAAAGTTCCAATCTTTGAGATTTTTATTTTTGATCTTAAAATTTTTCTTTATACCCAATTGTTGAGCAGGGTATTAGAATAGTTTATTAAACCTATTGGCATTTCGCGTATCTATTTTTGAACTTCTATACCTTTGGCATGGTTATTGGTTGATTTGGTTGGCAAGGCTTATATGTTTTTGTTCTTGGTTTTGTTTGTTTTGGCTTTTCTTGGCTTAGTTGGAGTTTTTTTGCTGGGTTTGGAGTTTTGGTAGTAATGGGTATTGTAATTGTTATTGTTGCTGTTGCTTTGGTTAGGAGAGAGTTGTTTTTGTACTTGGAAAACAATTAAACCATTTTGTATTCTTGCAAGCTTTTGGCTTCATAGCAAAACATGAAATATATCCTTCTCTGGATAAGGATGGGAAGTTAGCAATACTTACAGATGGAATTGGGTTTATATAAGAGGATTTAGCTTGGAAATGCCAGCAGACAGTGTCTAAAGGAAAGTACTCGAATTCTACCAATGTCGAGGTTTGTAAATATTGGTTACTTTCGAAGTTCAGGTATAAAACATTGTGATTAATTAACTGACCTTCACATTCTGTATTGACAAGTCATATATATGATTAGTCTCATATATTAATTAATTTGAAATAAGTTTAAATAAAACTTCATAATCTTAGGGAATTAGTTATATATATATATATATATATATATATGGAAATTATTTGTGGTTTACCAAGTCATTTATATGATTAGTCTCATCTCTTCCTAATATATATATATATATATATATATATATATATTCACGGTATGAACATGATTTCTTAATTAAGTGAAAATCATCAACTATTAATTAAAATTTGATTAATACTTTCTCATATATTAAATCCTAAACCAGTAAGATTGAATCAAAATTAATGTGAAAAATACTCCAATTATATATGTTGTGCCTTGTTGCTTGCATATTCTTACTGTATATATCTATAAAAACAGGAAAGCATGGGTATATCGCTGGACGTGAAAGTGAATGGATAAAGATAATCAAGTCAGAAAGAGCTATTGAATTAAAAGAAAGATAGTTGGAGCTAACAGCCAGTATGTATAATTAGGCAAGCTCTTAGCTATCATTATTGTGTAGCATAGAATTGTTTGGAAACACATATTGGATCTTCTGTAATTGCAAGTGCAATAGTACATTATTTAGTTTTTTGTGTTTTTTGTTAGGTTTAATTTTTTAAATATTATGCAATTTAATGTACATGTGTAATATTATATTTTTTAAATTATTGTATTGGAGAATTTTTATTTACAGAAATTAAATTATATAAATTATGATTCTGCATACAATAAATTATTTTGTAGAGTAATTATGCAATAATTTAGCGACGGATTCGCGACAGCAACTGTCGCTGGACACGTTAAATTTGAGAAAAATTAGCGACCATATTAGCGACAAAATATTCGTCGCTAAATTTTACAGTAAATTTATATAATAATGCAATAATTATAAAAATAATTAGCGACTGAATTAGCGACGGAAAATCAATCGCTAAATATTATTATTATAATTCGGCGACTAAATAGGAATATAAATTAGCGACGAAAAAAAAATTTGCGACGGAAATTTTCGTCGCTAAATTAGCGACTGAATTAATATTCCGTCGCTAATATTTTAGCGACTGGGCTATTAGCGACTATTCGTTGCGCCGTCGCTAAATTATATTAGCGACGAAATTTTGGCAATTAGCGACGGAAAATTCGTCGCTAATTCCCAGTTTTTTTGTAGTGTAAATTGACGAGTTTAAAAGGCTTCTATACAGTCTTAATGTGATATGGAAGTAATTTAAAATGTACTGGTGATATTTTACTGTAGTATTACTCTAAATGAGGAAGCATACATTCTCATACGGATTCACAAATAAAGAAGGGATAAATTTATACATTCATTGCATGTGCCTGTCTGCATCTTTAGTTATGTGTTTGGACACTTTTAGCTTTGTAGACATCTCACAAGCATTCTCTCGAATGAGTTGTATTCTTATGTTGTTTGTTTACCTTTGTAAATGTTGTGCTCTATAATTATTATATCTAATTATATAGTAAATGTAGTACAACTTAAAGATTTAAAAGCTTATACAAAGTTGATTTGCTTTTTGTAGGATTTAGAGATTTAAGTTTAACTTAGAGATTTAAAGGTTTATACAAAGTTGATTTGCTATGAATATTAGAAATAGAATTGTAGCATTTTTCTAAGGGATGGCCAGTGGCCAATGTAAATAATACAGTGCTATTTTCTAAATGACATTTATTATATGTAATTAATTACAAATTTTAAATAAAAGTATGATACTATTGACAATTATGTGTATATGCATTTATTTCGTGTTTTATGTAAATTATAATTGAAAATACATGATGGAAAATTTTATTCATTTAGAAATTAATATAGAAAAAAAAATTTGGTCATATGATGATTTCTTTTATGACCATATTTTTGGTCGTTAATAACCTGAATGATCATATGAGCTATATTATTAGGGATAAGAAATATAGTCCTTAATAATAATTTTAGGGGTTGGATTTTAATCTGGTCCTTAAAAATAATGGTCTTTATTATGCTTTTAAGGACCAGATTTCTGGTCCTTAATAATCTAGATGATCACGTTACTTGCATTATTAAGGACGGAAAATCTAGTCCTTAATATTTTTAGGGGACCAGTTTTTTTCCAGTCGTTAAAAGTTTTAAGGACTAGTTGATATACCCCGTCCTTATTAGTCATTAGTGGCGAAGCCTGTTAGGATGAGATAATGACCATATTTTTCTGTCCTTATTGAATTTTAGGGACCAAATTAACACTTTTAGGGAACATATTTTCCGTCCATATAGGCTTTTTTTCTTGTAGTGTTTTCTATATTTATGTAACACATAAATTCTTAAATGTATATAAATGTGAAATTTTTAAAACTAAATTACCCTTTTTATTATTTTAGTGTTAAACTTAGCTAATCTTTGTTATTAGTAAATTAAACATTATACTTAAAATTACGAAGGCATAATGTGCAAAAATGCCTTTAATATTTACAAAAAAAAGCAATTTTACGCTTAATATTTAGTTAGGTGTAATATTACCCCTAAAGTTATCTAAATGGTACAATTGTACTTTTGAAATAACGAAACCGTTAGTTTGACGGTATTCTATATTTTGACCGATGACATGGACACATTAATCTATTTTGATGGAATGACATCAATATAACATATTTTTCGTATTGAAATAATAATACTATGCATTTTTTATTTAAATTTTATAAATTCTTTTTAAAGTAACCTAATTGTTAATTTTTTTAAATATAATATTATTTTATTAAAATATCTATAATTTTATAAAAATGTGAAAAATAAACTAAACTTACTGTAGAGAAATAATGTATGTATGTATGTATTATTATTAGGTAACAAATGGAATGGATCGGGTGGATTTAGGTAAAATAAAGACAAGTCTTAAGCTGATCAAGTCATAAATATGTCAATTTTTTTACTAAACATGAATTGATTGGGTTAGATTAGGTTAGATTATGGCCTAAATGGGACCTTGTTAAATGAGTGAAATATTATAACATTTTTTATCCTTTTAAATTTTTTTTATGAAACAAAGTAAGTATTTATAACATATAAAAATAATATTTTTTGTATTTAAATAATTTATAAAATTACAAATAATATAAATAGGTTATAAGAAGGCCATAATGGATCGGAGTTGCATGATCGATCAAGTTATATCAAATCACTTTTTTAGTTAAATAAATCAGGTTATAAATGGTTTATTAACATATCAAATTAGATTGTAGATGTATTTTTATGCGTGGATTAAATCAAATTCATGGATTGCATGTCAAAATTTACTACCTCTATATCATTATTGTTAATTATTATTATTAAAATAAAATAACAATGTTTCTACTTAAATTTTGATGTAAGTTTATAAAATATATTAGTGTTTCAATTTTTTTTCCATTGAATTAAATTTTAAGATGATGAATCAGAATCGTCAATTTTCTTGTTAATCTTAGTACTTAAGTGCAAAGTAGTGTGTTACTTGACAAGAAGAGAGTAAAATAATGTAAAGATTTTTAATCAGTTTTAAAATATTACAATTTAAATTCAAAGATTCTTGTATTATGTTAGGCATGAGAAATATTAATTAATTAATAACTGATAACACTTGGAAAATTTTGTATCATAAGGTCCATCATCAAGAGGCCGTAACTAAAAAGCCCATAATGTCTGGACTTAGCTATGGAAATTTTCGTAGCGAAATTGGTTTAAAAGGAAAATCCTATTTCAATTGATATTCTCCTATTATTTATAATTATGTTATTTAGAATTTTTCTTCCCTCTAGTTAACAAATTGGTTGAGAGTAATCTAATGGTTAATAGTACTTTTTAGTTTTTAATAATGATAGAATTATAAAATCTAATTTAATTCGGTTATATACCAACATTTTCAAAATTATAAAAATTGGGTAATAGTAACTTAAATATATTTTTTTATTTTTCATTATCTTTGTAATTAATTTTTTAAGAAAATATAAATAAAGATAATATTAAATAATTTAATTAAATTATAAAAAAAATAAAATATTTTTAGCGATGGAATAGCGACTGAAATTTTTGTCAATACTTTGCTGTGAAACACGAGGCAGCTTAATTATTTTTAATTATTTTTTGCGACAGAATAGCGATGGCAATTTCCATTGCTAAGTCCACGCGGGCGTCCCTATCAGTTGCTTCCATTTAAACTAACGAAAATATTTACGGAGTTCCAACATTGAAAAATATTTGAAAGTTTAGTGTTCAAATTGTAACGAAATAAAATTTAGTACAAATATTGAAAAGTACCTTATAGTTGGGACTTTTTTTTTGTAATTAATCCAAAAAATAATAAAACATAATGAATGAAAAATTCCCTATTGAACGTGAGTTTCTAATGTTGGAGAAGGTGCTGCCGCTGACACCATAGGATGACAGGTCACTTAAGAAATCACGGCTTGAAAATGGCAATCCACTGCACAAGCTAACAACTGAAAACATAGCCCATAATCACTCGTTTTGTGATGTTTTGTTGCATAAAGCTAATCAACCTAATGAATTAATGATTTAAACGATGACAAAGAGATTACCATTGATTGGGAAGACAGATTGCCACCTGTTACTATTTCTGAACGTTTGGAGGCCAGGTTGGCTAAACCTTGAAGACAATCTGTGGTTGTAAAGATGTTAGGTAGATACATCAGCTACAATTTCTATCCTCTAGAATTGATAAACTGTGGAATTTGATGGGGGAATATAAAGTGGTAAATCTAGAAATATTTTTTTTTGGTTGCAATTTGTGACAAAAAGGATTATCTCAAAGCCCTTTTGGGTGTCCCATGGACTATAATTACCCATTATTCAATGGTACAACCATGGCATCCTAAATTTTTCACTGAGGTTGTAGCTTAGATTAGGGTCCCTGGTATGTCTCTTCACAGGTATCACAAAAGGATTCTTCGTAAGATCAGCAAATGTCAAGAAGATTGGTTAAGATAGATTATAACACCTCATAATTAAAGAGAGGGCATTTTGCTAGGATTGCAATGGAGTTGGACCTTACAAAACCTCTTTTGTCAAAATTCAAAATAATGGGATTATACATAGAATTGAATATGAGGGTCTTTCTAGAATATGTTCTAAGTGTGAGAAATATGGGCATACATTTGACATCTACTCTTCGATTAGTACTGAAGAAAGGGAGAAGAATGTTTAAGCTAATGGTCACAATAGGGTTGGTTCAAGTGAACAACAAAAGCAAAATAATTCTCTGGATGAGTCTTTATAAGGTCTTTGGATGCTTGTCTTGAAAAAATGAAGAAGGGTAAAACTAAAACCAGCAGTGTAAAAGATAAAGATAAGGATCAAAGATACTTGGGTTCACAATTTACTGTGTTGTCTTCTAATGTCTTGTTTAAGTAAGGAAACTGTTTAATTGAGCAAAATGGTTCGAACAATTTTGTTGTACCAGAGTGTGCAAAGTCATATTCAGGTGTTATGGAAACCAAGTTGTATAGAACAAAAGAAATCCCAAGGTAATGAACTGAAAGAGGTTTTAAAGTCTAGTGATGTTATTGATGAAATTATCGCCTCGATAATTTCACAGTATGGTATTGCTACGATTGACAACGTGCCTAACAATATGGAGTGCTCGCCCACTTGGGCATATCTACAATTAATCTTGAAAGCAACATCGAGTTGGGTATTCAGGATGGTTCTTCAGCTAAGCCAATAATTCATGGGTTCCAGTTCGATGCCAGCATCCAAAATTTGGTTTCTGCTATTTTAGATGCTAACAAACATGTTGCTGGTATGGCTGAAAAATCCATAGCTCTTTCTTCCTCTTTTAGATTTAATACGCATAGAAATTCAAAAGCAGGAAAGCATAGTGGGAACTAGCAATCTGATGCCAACATAAAGAAAAAATTGAAGAATTTATCTAGATCATCTTCTTTCACACATTCCAGATTTGGTTTAATCGATAATTTAGTGTTGGTTTGATTAATAAGAATGCTAGTGGTAGTCTTGAAGGAGGAGGTGACGACATCCAATATGATAACAATAAGGATAGGTGTGAACAATAATATTTCCTATTAGATTTTCTTTCCTTTTTATTTTATTTATGGATTTGAATATTATGAATTGGAATTGTCAAGGTGTTGTATCTAGCGTTCTTGCTAATGTGGTTAGAGATTTTTGCAGTCAGTTTAAAATGTCTCTTCTTATCCTTTTGGAGACTAGAGTGAGTGCTATAATTGCTGACAAAGTTATCAAGAATATTGGTTTTGGTCATTCCTTTCAAATAAGAGCTGCAGGTTTTCCGGGAGGCTAGATTTTTTGGAAGAACTCTATTAATTTGCAAATTATCTCCTTCTCTTATAAAAAGTTATTGGTTTAGGATTGTCCAAGTTTATGTTTACTATGATTTATGCAGATCCTATTGCTCTTAATAGAAGGAAACTTTAGGACAACATTAATATACATCTTCAATACTTTTTTTTTTCGAACCATGGTGTTTGGCTGGAGATTTTAACTCATTTCTTTTTGCTCGCAAGAAATCTGGCGAAGTCTTTAGAGGTAGTAAACCATGTTTACTATTCCAAGAATGCATTATTAGATATGGATTACTTGATTTTGGGTTTCAAGGCCACAAATTTACATGGCAACGTCGCTATCTTCAAAAGAGATTGGATAGAGCTCTCTTTACCCTACAATGGAGATATCTTTTTAAAAGAGCTAGCGCGCAGCATTTGCCAAGAGAGGGCTCGAATCATTGTCCATTGTTATTATCTCTCAATAATAATGTTGCACAAATTCGTCCTCCCCATTTTTGTTTTTTTGGCTCCTTGGCTTCTTCATACAGATTTCAATTCTTTTGTGAGAGATTCCTGGGATTATAAAGAGAGTATTGGCATTGTTATGTCTTATTTTGTTCTAAAGTTTCTGTTTGGAATAAAGAAGTTTTAGGTAATATCTTTTGGACACTGCAAGAAAATTACAATTTAACAACGGAAATTAGCAACAGAAAATATCAATTTTCCGTTGCTAATTAAAAATAGCAACGGAAATTAGCAACGAAAATTTTGGTTGCTAATTTGGCAGTTGCTATTTTTAGCAACAGAAAATTTATTCCGTTGCTAAATTTAGCAACGGAATTTTTCGTTGCTAACTTCAACAATGCAAGATTTGGTGAATTGGTCAATTTTAGCAACGAAATTTTAACAACGGAATATAAATTTTCATTGCTAAATTTAACAACGGAATATAAATTTTCGTTGCTAAATTTAGCAATGAAAATTTATATTCCATTGCTAAATTCACCCATAAGTAAAAAAAATTAATGACAGTCATGTCCGTCGCTAACATATGTCTGAAATCAATAGAGAAAGGAATAGCAATTCTCCACCGAATGATTGAGAACTTTCAAACCCTAAAAACATTGATAAAAGGACAAAAAAGTACAATGCAAAAAAAAAAATTAGAGAAGGCAAGTAATTCTAAAATCCAAACAGTAAGAGCACTACACCGCAATGCTAAACAGAAAAAAAACACATTATACAAAGAGATTAAGTTTAAAAAAATGAGGTTAAACATGCACAAATATCATCTAAGAAAAAAATTCAAGTCCTTAATTTAGATTTGTACGATTCTGCAGTATGTACTCCTTAAAGTTAGTACAAAATTAAAACAATCATAAGATGCCTAATGGCACTGCTATAAGAAATTGCATTTTATAATGACAAATGTAAATGCAAGACTTTCCTGGCCTAGAAAGGAATCCTCCCTTGTGTTCTCCTATTTATCTAAAGCAGACTTCCGTAGCTTGGCATTTTTCTCTTTAGTTTCCTTATCGCTTGCAGATTCTCCTTGCTCTTCCTCCCCCTTAGATGATTCAAAATCCTTATTAGCAATTTGCAAATCCGACATAGCATGCATACAGATAAAACAACTAAATAGAAGTTCAAAGAAAAGTAGACTGCAATGAATTACAGGTTAATTGCTTTCAAATGAACAAGACAAACCTAAACAGAGATATGCAACATACAAAAATACCAAAATCTTACATTTTCTTCTTGATTGCTTTCAAAATTTATAAAGAAACACACAAATGATGCAGTAATAATAAAAGCTTTCATACCTATTAGGGTCCCAATAAATTAAGAATCAAATAGAATCAATCCAAATTTCGTTGCCACAATTTGGCTTTTTAAATTACAGGCAACATTCCTATTCCATTTTATTACTAAAATTATAAATTTTAAAAATAAAAATCGATAGATTAAAGAAGGAGAAAAAAGCTTTTACTGCTCTAAAACCACATTCATATATACAATAACTTTCTTCATTCTACTCATAACTTTCTATCTTTCAAAATACAATCTTCAAATTAGTTGGTTCGGCTTAGCATCAGTGTATGTAACTGTAGCTAGAACAAAAAAAGAAAAGGCAATACATTTTCTTTTATAAGGAAACAAATGTTAGACGCAATAACCAATATACCATGATAATTCTTTTATTTTTTATTTTTTTCCTTTTTTTTCTGTCTAGGCTTCTTTTATTACTTTGTATCATTTCAGATGGACTTCAAATTACCCCAAATAAAATAATTAAACAAATTAGCCTAAAATTTATTATCTTGTGTCATTATCCCAAATGTTTTTGCTGTTTTCGGACCATTATACCGCTAACCCCAAAAACTATCATAATTTTTTTAAACAAAGAGCAGATTCTGAAGCTTCGATGAATACTCTTAGTTAAAAGTATGGCCATAGAAGAGGGATTAACCTAAAATAATGGCATCATGTAAATCTGCATCAAGAATACATTGAGGCAACTAGTTTCTCCTATAAAATTGAACTAAAGCAATTCAGGATCCACAGACATGCACATTGCAATATCAAAATAGACAAAAACAATTGAAATCATACCCAAAATTTTTAAGAAGATGGATGATATAACCCTTTCACAAAGATATAGGGAACAATGAGGTAAGCAAGGTCCACACACTAGCCTGGGTTTTCCTCTGTATCCCTGTCCAATCCCGATTATACGAAAAATCTGTTAAAGTAAAAATAAAAATTGATTTTGAAGAAATCATATAACCTCATCCACTAGTTGATGAAATAAAGTTGGAACTATCATTTGTTTTCCTAGAAAGCCCACTGTAAGAGGATAGAAAGATGAATCATCTATAAGCATAATCTAGTAGTAGTCTTGAGGTGCAGATAACAGAAGTATTAGAACAATATAAACACAAATATGCTCACTACTTTAAGGTAAAAGTATATGAAATAAAATAAACATAATAACTAAACCTGCGACTTAGTAATCCCATCTTGGCATTCATTTTTTTCCTTTTAACAAGATCAGATACAATAGAAAAGAAATCAAATCTTTGAGCATGTTTAATATGGCAGTCCTCAATTAAAAGGTCCACGAGATGTTCAGCAAAGCACTAGTCCTGAAATGTATAGAAATTTCAGCTTTTGAATATGCAACCAACCACATTATAATGAAAATTGCAAGGATAACATAGATTACATAGAACATCCAAAAAAAATTATTTATAGCATCACAAAAGCTTTCATTCAATTTCCAACAGCGTTTAAGTAAACTTGAAGTCAGTCCAAACCTATATAAGATGGAAAAGAAGATGATAATAATTCAAAATGAAAATCGATCTTATGAAAAAAATTATTTAGCAGTTAGATTTTATACTATATGGTCAGTTTTGCAGCCAATAGAGAAAGAAGAAAAAAAAAAGAACAACAAGAAGAAGAAAAAGAAAGCAAAAGTAAGAGATAAACATTTTATAGGAATTCAAGTAATCATACAAAGCTGATGGGTAGAAAAATTGCATTTGAACATCAAATATCATATTAGTATCCATCATAAGGTAAATGGTTCCTTCAAAGTTCAAGATAAATATTAACTAGGTCAATATGCAAAAAAGCTATTAAAGATCTTGTAGCCCCATTTAGGTCGGTTCAATGCAATCATAACTCTGTACTACTAATGACTCAAAGGATAATAAATTTCGGGACTTAAAAACATGTCTATTGATGTGTAGTACGGATTTTTGTATTCTACTCAAATGTTATACTTGTTCTTTAGGAAAGAAGTACAAAGAAGAAAGACAAAAAAGAATGAACAAACAATTAAAATTATGCTTCTCTGAAATTCAAATCACATGAAAAAGTATGAATATTTACTGAATTAGTTGATAGCAAGATACCTATTAATGAATTGATCCACAAAATATATATATGTTGACTGCATTTGTTTGCCCTCGTCTATGAGCTCTATCTTTAGCCTAAAAAGTTGCTAAAAAACAGATGCATTCACAAACTCTCCACAAAACATAATAATATATATGTTGAAAATAAAGATGATATTGCTTACATGCATGGGGCAACCATCATTGAATTCAATAGAAAACATTTGGGGCTCTTCAGCAAATCGAACAAGTGAGCTTACTGCAGATAAAGGCCGAACAATAACATCCTACAGACATCTAATTAATATTCTCAGCAAGCGATATGGTAATACATATAAATATTACATATATCGAATACATGTAACAAGAATTTTTTGTATGGTTTAAATTTTATTTATATTCAATGCATAAGGCTTCAACTCCAACTGAAGAAATACAAAATAAAACCACTATTCCAGCAACATCGTAGTTATACCTGCCATCAAGTTGAATTTTATTCTTCACTTTTAGATTTTCGCGCACCATTTTCTCAGGAAACAAACGATTGTTAAAGTTAATCTTAAATTGATTTTTGCATTGCGTTTTTAATGTGCATGTATGAGTGAAAAATGTTGTTGAATTCTAGACTCTAATTTGCTTACTTGTCTGCAAATAATTTTTCAACATTTTTCTCTGCTTCCAGGAAGAATTCATCGAGCTCAACTTCTGTTGGCATCTTCACAACCTTTGATCTGCGGCAAGAATTCACCTCCGGTGATGGTTTAGCCATCAAATCTGGTTTGTCTAATGATTTTGCTCGAAGATGGCTTAATGGCATTGTCTCTCTCCTATGCACACGCAAGAAAGGAATAAGAAACTTAAGAACAATGGTCATAAATAAATAGTAGATAATCTAAAAATGGAAGAATTAAATGGATCATAGGGAGTTTGAATTTCGAAATTGAAGAGACTTGTGACTTTACATAGAATTAAAAAAATAATAAAATTAAAAGAATAATGAAAACCTTTCTGTACAGCTATAATACGCTGACATTTCAATTTCAATACTCTCATCCTGTAAAAGAAAGGTTAAAAAGAAAGAAATTCAAAATTCATAGAACCAAATGATTTAAAGTAAAAGCAAGCAATTAGAGCTCGTCAAAAATTCAACTTGAATTCTTAAATGCAAAATTCACCTCCAGATCTATGAATTTGTGAATTCTCTGATCACTTGATCCATTACTAGAACAACAAGAAGCCAAAGCGTGATCCGAGCTAGCGTAAGAACATCTATCCTGAACAACACTTCGGTGACGGGAATCCAGCTTCGGTGAAATCAAAACTGGATGGTCAGGCATAATCATGATGCATCTTTAGCTTTTTGTGTTGAGCTCAATATACGATATCAGTTCTTGATTATTCTCCACTTTTCTTTTTCGGGAACTTCCATTAGCAGCGGTGGAGGCGGCCAAGGCTAAAGCTCGAGCTCTAGTTCTCACTCTAACCTGAGCCATTTCCACCATAAAAATCTCCTGAATTCCTCTCTTTTCTCCTGTTTCCTCATATATTGATGATGATGATAGAAAGACAGCATTCAAAGCTGATGGCGAAAATGAAGAGAAGAGAAGAGATGGGGGCTAATTTATACCTAAGGCAACAAATAAAAAAATTACATAAATACCCTTAATTTTAGCAACGACATATTAATTCGTTTGCTAAATAGCAACGGAATTTAATTTCTGTTGCTAAATAGCAACGGGATATATTTTTTGTTGCTATTTTAGCAACAAAATTTAATTTTCGTTGCTATTTTTGGACCAAATTTTTTTTCACCTCTTTGGGACCACAATACCAACGGAATATTAATTCGGTTGCAAAATAGCAATGAAATGTATATTTTGCTGCTATTTTAGCAACGAAATTAAGTTTTCGTTGCTAAATTTCGTCCCAAATTTTTTTCGCCATCTAATGCCACCATATTTAACATGCTATTTTAGCAACCGAAAATATATTCGATTGTAATTTAGCAATGGAATTTAAATTCCGTTGCTATTTTAGTAACCGAAAATAAATTTGGTTGCTATTTTTTATTGAATATGAAAACTAGCAACGGAATTCTATTTCGATTGTTAAATAGCAATGAAAATATATTTTGGTTGCTATTTTAGCAACCGAAAATAAATTCTGTTGTTATTTAGCAACCGAACTATTTTCTGTTGCTAAAATAGCAATAGAAAGTAAATTCCGTTGCTAAATTAGCAACGAAAATTATATTTTGTTGCTATTTTTCGTTCCAAATTTTTTCCGCCATCTATTGGCGCCTTAATTAGTAACGAAATAGTGATTACATATCTAATTTAATTGCTAAATTTTGGTGTCAAAAATTTCCTCCACTTTTAGCAACGAAAGATAACCAAATATTTTTCTGTTGCTAAATCTACAAAGTTTAACCAATTTTAGCAACGCAAATTCTTTTTTGTTGCTAATTTAGCAACGAAATCATTTTCGTTGCTATTTTTCTATTGCTATTTCTAGATTTTCTTGTAGTGGGAGGAAGAATAAACTCTTAACATGATTGAATGGCATTGAACAAGTTATTGAACACACGAATTCAAATTTGCTTCTCAAAATTGAATTAGATATTCATTTTGAATATAAAAAAGTTTTACTTCAAGAGGAATTGTTGTAGAAGCAAAAATTTAATTCTAGTTGGCTGATAAAGGGGGATGAAAACCCTTTTTTTTTCATAACAGGCATCAAGTTAAGAAGCAAAGGTTGAAAATTGGTTGTCTTCATTTATGGAATGGCAATTGGATTTTCAACAAATTGGAGTTAAAGTCATAAGTAATGATTTTTATTTTTATCTGTATATAAAGGACAACACTTTGCTCCAGTTTATCCTATAAGGGGACATTTTGCTTAGCTGCTTGGAGATTTTCTTGAGTTGTTAGATGCTATAGTTATGGAGTTTGAGGTTCACAATACTATTCTTAGTATGAGATGCTTTAAAGCCCCTAGAAATGATAGTATATGTGCTGGTTTTTTCTATATAATGGAAAATCATTAAATATTCTCTTTGCAGATTGTTGTTAACAACATGAATAGGGAAATGTTTGACCCTCTTATCCTTTTTGGTTTTGCGATTTGGCATATCTGGAAGTGGACGATGAAGAAATGTTTACAAAATTCTTATATTCCAATTCAATAAAAAATCAGAATTATCCTTGATGAAGCAAAGGCAAATTTAGCAGCCTTATCTTCTTTGAAAAATTGCCCCTTTTTTAGTAGAGGAGTTGAATATTCTATGGTGAACTAAAAGCCGCCAGATGTGGGTTGGGTGACGTTAAATATGGATGGCACATCTCAAATTGGATTAAATTTTAGCAATGTAAGTGGGCTTTTTGGGATAACATTAGCACTTGGCTAGAAGGTTATTCACTTCGATAATGCAAGCTCTATCTTCTTAGAGCATTGGGCTATTAAACAAGGTTTAGAGTTAGCTTAGTGCAAACATTGGAGCAAACTTATTGTCCAATCTGACATCCCTGAAATTGTTCTTTGGTTAAACCATAAAAATGATGTTGAACCTCATCTTTCAGATATTGTTGCTGATATTTGAAGGTTTTTGGATCATAACTTGAAAATGAGGATTATACATGTTAAAAGAGCAGCCAATCTATAATAGTTTTTTTAGCTAAGAATGGCACTTGCCAAAGTTCTTATTTTTAACTGGTATGATGTTCCTTCTCTAATTTTAAGGAGCTTTTAGTTCATGATAACAGTGGTTTGTCTACCCAAGGTTTACTTCCTTGTAATCTTTTGTTGTTTTCCTTCTTTTTATAAAAAAATAAACTACATACATCAATAATATTCTATATATCTAGATATGATATATAATAAAAAATAAAAAATAAAAAACTTTCAATAAAAAAAATCAACATTTGCAACTCACATATATATGTATATATCATGTAGCACATAATTGGTGTGGTTGCTCCTTGCCTTTCTTCTTCACAAAATTTCCACCATCAACTATCATCCAATATCATGAAAATAGAACTACAATGGATCCCATAAAGTGAACCTACGGTTCTCTTGTAAGGACCAAACTCTGTAGGTCAGTTGGTTAGTTTGTCTAATTTTTCTTTGTACTAATTTATACCTTATAGAATTTATTATTTTATTATAAACTAAATAAATGAGATAGTTTTAAGGCATGTATGTTTTACTGTATTGTACATGGGATAACTATTATCTAATACATACTTATACGAATACAATGTTTAGCATTTTTTTTAAATGTAGAGATAATATAATAAATGATAAGGTTTATTATCCCTAATATTTTGTAGATATTTATACGCCATTAACTATTGAATTTGTGTAATATGGTATAAATCGTATTAGAAAAAAACCTTCATCATCTCTTCATTTCCAATGTGGCCTTATGCATCTCGAACATATTCATCATCTATAATCAATTTTATATTTTTTAAATTAGTAACATTGAAAATAATTTAATTTTGCATATTTTTTAATTTTTTTAAAAAAATAATACAATCAATCATTGTGCCCTAAGCATAGTATAAAATATTATAGACTAATATAATTTTGTATCAAACATTGTATATAATTGATAGAGTTTGGATACACTTATGACTCTATATTGGATGAGTTCCAATCAAATAAAGATACAAGTATATTTATCTTATTAAAATTGCTTGATCCTATCAAAAAAAGAATTTGAGTTATACTAGGAAAAAGACTCTAGTATACTTATATAAATAGAGGCTCAGAAATCAGTTTTGAGGTTACACGCACATAAAAAATTACTAATCATGTTACTTGAATTCCATAATGTCTTTCTAAAAGAATTGAATATTCTTTTTCTCCCTCTTGAAAGCTTATAATTTCCTAGGGGTATTTAGACCGTGGAATTATTGCTCTTTTCTACATTCATTACTTGTAGATAAAATCCTAACCAGTGACATGAAACAAAATTCTTCACTTCAGCTACTTTTGCTTTCAAAGGTTTTTGCACTGCAAGACATAAATATATTTTTCTCTTTTTTAATTTATATAATTAGTTATATCTAATTTATTGTGCATAAAAAATCCTTCATTGGTATCATAATTGTAGTTTTTATGTCCTGCCATGTGGCTTAAAATTGAATCTAAAGTTAAATGTAAAATATAGATCTAAATAGGATGCATGCAACATAAATAAATTATTTTTTTGGTGTTTATATATATACATATATATATATATATGTGTGTGTGTGTGTGTGTGTGTGTGTGTATTTTTAAAACTATGTATATGTATACTGCAATTTGAGAGGTACATATAAATGTTTAAAATGCTAAATTGAAAGTAGGATTTTAAATTTTTTTACCACACCATTTAGATCATGAACCATGAAAATCCACCCATCAGCTAGCATCCAACAGCTTAAAACCTCTGACAAGGCAGCACATGATGTGCACATGCCACCATACATAGGACACGCACTAGTCCATGTGTTCGTGTGATATGTCACTTCAACATGTGGCCCAATAAAGGGGTGACATGTGGACGACAGTGGTTATGAAATGTGTCAGAGCGATGTGCCATTTTGACATATGGACTAATTAGGAAGGGATACATGGATGACTGTGGTCATGCCACATGTCAATGATGTGTCACTTAGATGCCTTGTGGTAGTCGAGTAGACCAACCAAGGAGTGCCACATGTCAGGACAAAGGTCTAGCAGGGCAACAAGTATCATGACACGTGGACCACTAGGTCAACACCATGTGGCATAAGGCATTCTCCAACAACTATTTTAGCTATAATTTTTTCAAGCATATTTTTCACAATTTTTTTTTATGTTTTGGTGTATTTTGATAAATTTTTTTATGACCAATTATTTTTTGATTTTTTTAAATAAATATTTTTGAAAATTTGTAGAAAATGTGTTTTTCCTTTAATTTATTTTTCAAAAATTTGAATTTTTTTTATGGATTGGTCCTTATTTTTTAATTGAAATGAGTTTCAATCATATGAGTTTAATACATATGTGTATTAATCCATTAATTTTTGTTATGTATAACAGCAATGGTGATGATAAGAATGTCTATGATTCCGTGTACTCCTTAAAGGGTTGCTTTCACTAAAGCGAGAGTGCAAAAAATCTGCAACACCAAAATGAGTAGGAGGATTCGAGTTGATGACATTAATGCAATAGTGCATTATATATTTCAACTACAAAAACAAATGCAATAGTGCATTTGATTGGTGGTCTGTATTTAGGAAAGAATGATAGAGCCTTAGACAATATTGGGACTGATTCCTTCAAATACCATTTAAAACTAATGGAGTTAATGCAAACTACCTAGTTCATAAAAGATAGATTTTATAAAAAATCTATTATCCACTTTTTGATTAGAGATGCCAAACTGGGAGTGTTGATAAGCAACATTAAATCTTCAATGGTATAGAGAAGTGGATGTAGTATGCAGTATCCATGGCTTCATTAATGAACTTATGAGTTGCCTAAGAATTTGATGAAGATGGTCAAAGAAACAATCCCTAAAATGTAAAAGATCTTAAAGATCTAAACATCCAATAGAGTTGACATTTATGTCAATTTTAGTTAACGTTTATTTTTCTTAGAATATAATTTATATTTCCTATTATTATTGACATGAGTGTCTTTTTTTTGGATTATTAAATATTTATTGGTTTAATAAATGAGTTTATTCATTGGCTTTTAACTTTATAATAAGTGTATTTATTTAATTGTTAATGCCTTGAAATATTTTGTGTAAAATGATTGCATGTGTAATGGCCTAAATGCCAGGTTAGTTGTGAATAGTATTTTTGACAGTGAATAGTGTATTCGAGGCTAAAAAGTACACGCAGAGGTAAAAAAATATTTTATTGGACCATAAAAAATATGAGTTATGGGTAGTGCGGGGTTAAAATTTAAACTGAAATTGAGATCAAATAGGCCTCCACAAGTTAAAAACACGAAAAATGAACAGGTTGGATTTTAAGTTAACTAGTTTGATAAAAGTTTGATCGAACCATTAAAAATAGTAAATGAAGTCTAAAAATTATCAAAAATTACAGATATACATAAAATAATGTGTAGATTATTTTGGTTGCAAAAAATAAATTTTTCGGTAACACTGATATTTTTGAATCAAACCAATTTAATCGAATCGGATCGATGATAGACTCGGATTAGGCTGAAATTTTATGTATAGCTTATTTTTTATGTCATAAGAATGATAAAATTATTTTTAAAGAGGTTTGGAATTGAAAAGAGAGAGAATTACAGGAAATAGCAAAATGGGCTTGATTTTAGGCTATTGGGCTTTAAGTGAGTGGGCTTTGATTGGGCCAAGCCCAAGCCACTTAAAGACACTATAAAAAAAGGAGATAATAACAGTGAAAATAGTGGTTGTCTCCTTCTTCTTCAACTCTTTTTCCTTTATAAGTGATCCAAATCATTTTTTTCTCTCTCTTTCAAAATTTCTTCAAATTCCTCACTTCTTTCCTTTAGATCCAAGTACAAGAAATGATCTACCATCTATCTAGATCATTTTAATAGCCTTCATCCTTTGATTTGAGAAAAGAAAGAAAGAGAAATCAAGTAGGAAAAGCTTAGGGGTCAAATTGAGTATGTATAATTCAAGGTTTTAATTTCATTTTAAGGTTCCTACGAGTAGTTTTAAGTGCCCAGAGTTCAATTATGGTGTTAAATTCAGCAAAAGAGATCAAAATGTTAGGGTTTTTGTTAATGGGACTTTCAACCATATGTAGGTGTTCATGATGGTGGATGAATTTTTATGGTTTAAGGCTTGAAAAATGAAGGTTAAGGAAGGTTAAGCACAAGGAAAAATGTAAGTGACTATGAAATCCTCTAATTTCCCTTAAATTGAATGAATTTTCCGTTATGTAACTTAAGGAAAAATGTGTAAAATACATGTATATTGAAATTAACTTTAGAAAAGTGTAATTGGACCTTGAACAAGCTTGTTTAAAAGCTTAAACCAATTTAAAAGCATGTGTTTGGTCACTTTCCTTTGGTGGCCTAATTCTTCCTTAGTGACAATTAGTGTTTATTTTTTATGTTTTATTGAATTTATGCCTTAAAATGATAATAACATGAAATAGAATATCCATGAGTTTTTATGAAATTAATTGGAATAATTAATTGATTATGTAACTAGTAAAAATGTTGGTTTATTGTGAAATAAATCATAGAATAAGTGGAAAATGTACCCATGAATTTTTATATAAGTTTTAGAATTTATTTGAATATTTTAAAGAAAATATTTAAATATGTAAAAAACAAATTTGTTGAATTATTGAGTTATAATTCATAATTTAAATGAAAAATAATGAATTATATTGATATAATTTATAAACTGCCTAAAAGTAATGAAAAGACTGACCGGCTAGAGTATTGAAATAAAAAGACAAATAAAGATATAGTGTGTAAAATGACTATGATGAATTATTAAGAAATAATTTATAAATTGACAAGAAATGGTGAATTACAATGATATAATTCATAGAGTATGTAAAAAGTACTGAAAGAATAACTGGCTAAAGTAGTGAAATAAAAAGACACTAAAAAGTATAATAGGTAAAGTGACCATGGTGAATTATGATGACATCATTCACAAACTTTATATAAAGTATTGAAAAAGTGACTGTCAGAATAATAGATAAGAAAAAGATATTGAATAGTTAAAAATACTGAAAAATAATTGACTGACAAAATGTACTATTTTGAAAAAGAAATTGCAACTGTTGAAAATCTGAAAAAAAATATTTTGAAAGTAAGTGATTTTGCCCCTAGCAATAGTCAGGCAGTAAAAGTCTTACTCAGGATATGATTGGCTAGCCATAAGGACACCTTATACTGCGGTGCAAGTTATGGGGACTTGTTTTACTATGGTAGGATCTCCGATCTCCATAGTAACTGTTTATTCTGATATTTGATCAATGAAATTTGGTCTTTCGGGATAATTTCTCAATCTATTTGTATATGGCCCTATAGGGTCCACGTCCTATATATTCTATCTGAGAAATTCTGTCGGGATTGTACTAGGAGCATACTAATAAGAATAAGTTAGAAATTCTAAAAAGAAAGCTAAAAGTGAAAAAAGACCTAATTGAAAGAAAAAAAGTTTTGGGGCAAAATTGTAATTTCCCCAAAAATTGTACTCAATAAGCAAAAATGAAAAAAAAATATTTTATAAGGGTAAAATGGTAATTTGATGGCCAAACAGTCCAAAAATAAACTTTTATACAAATAAAGGACTAAAACATAATTTTACTTTAAAAAGAAAAAATAAGGACCAATTGGTATATTGTATGCCAATTATTGCTGTGAAAATGAAAAAAATGTAAATAGTACCAAATTGTAATTAAAAGTATAAAAATGGCAATTCCGTAATTAACTAAGAAATTATGGATTAAAAATGAAATATTGTATAAAAATTTCAACCAAGGACCGAACGAAAATTTATTAAGTCAAGGTCAATTGAAAGGTAAAAATGCACAAGCTAATGACAATTTTGCAATTAAGATATAAGAGTGGCAATTTTGCAATAAATGAATAAAAAGGATATTTTTGTGATAAAATGAAAAAGTCAAGACTTAATTGCAAAGTTTACCAAAGTAAGGGTATTGAATGTTAAAAGCATTAATAATTGTATTTTAATAAATAATTAAAAAGTCAAAGTGAAAACAAATGATCTAATAGAAAAATCGTAATTAAAGTGTAAAGGGATAATTCTGTAATTAAGTAAAAATTGAGAATTAATTAGAAATTGCCATAATAATGGCAATTAACAATGTAAAATTTCAAATGAATTGAAAATTGTACCTGACTGATTAAATAAGAAATTATGTACAAAAAGTCAAAGTCAAACGTAATTAATTGTTCTTTTCTACAAAAGTTAATTATAAGGTGAAAATAAGAAAAATAGTGATAATTTTGCAATTAAAAATGGCAAAAAGGGTATTTTTGTAATAAATTGAAAATTTTAACTCCAAAGTGATAAGTTTGCCAAAATTAAGTATTGAATTGAAAATACTGTTAAAAATATTGAAGAATACTTTTTGATAAGACAAAGGTAAAATTTTCGCATAATTAATGCAATTGTGCTTATTTGGAAAATTTTTCAATTCATAGTCACAACTAAGCATGTTTAGTGCTCAGCACGTAGAGTTTACTGTGTGCAAGTTCTGAAGAGTAGCTGGAGCATGGTACACAGTGGAGCAAAGATTGAAAAGAAAAAGACAGTTATAATTATTTTATGTTTTGGCATGTATATATTTAGATATTTAAAGAAAGGACTGGACTGTGTTTGATCAGTAAATTATTATGTCTATAAATGTGTGATTTGCCAGGAAGTGAATTTGAATGGATGTCTTTGATATGTGAATGATGTCTGAAATGCATTTTTGTTCTATTATAGATTGTTGTGCATCTAAGAGGTTGTGGTTTGTTTGGTTTTTTAGGGGGCTAGTAAGTATATATCCATTATGCCTCCAGATTTTTGTAAAATGAATAGTATTTTTATATAGTTATAAGTCAGCGACAAGTAAATTAGGAATTTGAAAAAATAGATAAGTATTGTCAGATTAAAAAGTTTGTTTGGTTAAGTTTTTGATGAAAAAAATTTTTGTCCAATCACTTAAATCGAAAAAGACTATTTCAGTAACGGTGTCACATTTTATGGTATCAGAGCAAACATTTAAGCGGTTCTAAAATCATAGTGGGATTAGTGAATGGTTTATCTGTATATACATTTTAACTGTAAGAGGATAAGTGTTAGGAGTCTAATGTGTACTTGCTCCTATTTGTTTTAAAGTGAAAAGTTGTCATCTGACTGAGATTGTCAAGTAGGGGATGCTGGAAGTGAGGTATCTATTGGTACTGGACAGTATGGGCCCATAATAGCAGGCTTTTTCACCAGTGGTTCCTCCTCCACCCTCACAATTTGATTTCCTCAATTTGATAACTGATTGTATACAGTAGATATTACAATTAGATAAGTTTATAACTAGTGCTGCTTGATGCATTTTGGAGGCTAAAGCAGAGTAATAAATTATTGACTGAATATGAGCGCGAGTTGAGCACCTTAGTGCTTTTGTGGATGAAAGCCAGCCCACTGAATAAAAAATAAAAAGTGTGTCAGAGATTTGAAAATAGATTGTATATTGAGTTCAGACAGATTGTAAGGACACAGAGGTGCCCTAACTTGAGTGTCATGGTTTAAGTTGCTATTGAGTTGAAGCTATACAGTCAAAGGAGGTCTCCGCTGATGTGATGGATTGGTCAAGAGCAGATAGCATTGTTCTGTGTTGCTATAATTTGAAATTGGATGATTTTTTATAGATCGTCAGCCTATAGTTTTGTTTATATTGGAGTTGCTATTAGGATCATGATTTTGAGATGGTAAGATGATATTGAGGGAATCTTCAGCATCTTTCATTTTTCGATATTGGAAGTACTTGAATACATTTATGTTTTGTGATTGAAGTATAGCATAATATTGCTAATAGGTATATCCAAATTATTTTTAATATGGTGATTGAGAAAGAGTTCTATATATATATATATATATATATATATATTGATGAGGTTTCTTACAGTTAAAATTGTTATGATAATAAGTTGAGGTTGATTAAGATGCTCTATATACCTATTAGTGATTCCTTCATATGTGTGGGTAATTAATTAAACATTTCATAACATTGGGATGGGACAAAATACGTGCATCACATGATAATATGTATTTGTATTCTATTGCATACATGAAATCATTCATTCATTGCATAACATCAAACATTATTTGATAGCATATGACCACATCATATAACATGTATAGGCCCTACTTGGCAAGAAAAACTGATAGGAGATATAATGAGTATAGTAGTAACTTGATAACAAGAAAAGGATCATAATTATAATGTGATGAAGTAAAAGAAATAATGTACCCAAGATTGTTTTTCGCTTTAAATGTGACCATTATGAGTTATTGGTTATGTCATTCAGGTTTGCAAATGCACTGGCCGCCTTTATGGATTTGGTAAACAGGGTCTTTATTGATGATATTCTGATGTATTTTAAGACACCGGAAGAGCATGACAAGTATTTGAGGATTGATTTGCAAGTATTGAAAGAAAAGCAACCCTCTGCCAAGTTTAGAAAATGTGAATTCTGGCTAAATGAATGTGTTTAAGTGATGGATAAGTGTAAATAGTTAATGATAGTGTTTGCAGCTCTTTGGGCTATTAATGTTAGTTTAAGTTTGGCTTTAATAAGACATGGTTAGCTGAAATGTAAGTGAAAGCGCAGCATCAGTTTCCTTCGAGATCACTTCGACTTATGTTGATATCGGAGTGGAAATGAGATAGAATGACCATGAATTTTGTTATTGGATTGTCTGTGCTTTAAAGAGAATGTGATGCTATGTGGGTGATTATTGATAGTCTCCACTTTAGCACAATGTTTCACCCTCAGACTGATGATCAGTCGAAACGGGTGACTCATACATTAAAAAAATTTATTATGATGTAGTGTACCTGAATCTGGTAACAGTTGAGAAAAGTACTTTTCCTTAGTAGAGTCTATTTACAACAATAGTTGCTAGTTCAGTGGAAAAGATGGCTCCTTTTTTAGGCATTATCTGAAAAGACATGTAGAATTCCTTTATGTTGGACATAATTAAGTGCAAAAATGTTAATAAGATCTTATTTGATTCGTGACTCGAAAGAGGTTCAAATGCTGGTTGATATGACCTATGAAAAAGAATTAGTAAAGATCTTAGCAATAGAGATTAATTAGCTCAAGAACAAGCAAGTTTCATTAATGAAGATAATTTGGAACCATCACAACATGAAAGAAGTTTTAATAAGACAACAATACAGTATCCTCTACTTTTCAAAGCAAGTAAATTTCGAGGATGAAATTTCTTTTAGTAGGAAAGAATTTTAATGGTCCAAACATCGGGTCAGTTGTGAATAGTATTTTTTGATAGTAAATAGTGCATCCGGGTTAAAAAGTATATCTGAAGGTGAAAAATATTTTATTGAACCATCAAAAAATATGGATCACGGGTAGTGCGAGGTTAAAATTGAAAGTGAAATTAAGATTAAATAGGCCTCCAAAAGTCAAAAATACGAAAAACGAAGTGGTTCGGTTTTAGGTTAATTAGTTTTACCATAGTTTGATCAAGTCGTTAAAAATAGTAAATAAAGTCTAAAAATTACCAAAATTTGAAAATATGGCTAAAATAATGTGTAGATTATTTTGGTTGCAAAAAGTAAATTTTTCAGTAAAATCGATATTTTTGAATCGGACCAATTTAAACGAACTGGATCGGTAATGGACTCGGATTGGACTAAAATTTTGTGTATAGCTTATTCTTGATGTGATAAGAATGATGAAATTATTTTTGAAGAGATTTGGAATTGAGAAGAGTGATAATTACAGGAAAATAGCAAAACGAGCTTGGTTTTTGGTTATTAGGCTTTAAGTGAGTGGCCTTTGGTTGGACCAAGCCCAACCCACCCAAAGCCAACATAAAAAGGGAGATAAGAATAATGAAAATTGTGGTTGTCTCCTTCTTCAGCTTTTCTTTCTCCATAAGTGACCGAAATCTTTTTTTTCTCTCTCTCTCTTAAAATTTCTTCAAATCTCTCACTTCTTTCCTTTAGATTCAAGCACAAGAAATGATCTACCATCTCTCCAGATTCGATCATTTTAATAGCCTCCATCCTTTGATTTGTGGAAAGAAATCTAGAGAAATCAAGTGGGAAAAGCTTAGGGATCAAATTGAAGTATGTAAAATTCAAGGTTTTAATTTTGTTTTAAGGTTACTATGGATAGTTTTCAGTGCCTAGAGTTCAATTATGTTGTTAAATTCAGCAAAAGAGATCAAAATCTCAGGGTTTTTATTGATGGGAATTTCGGCCATATGTAGGTATTCATGATGGTGGATGAATTTTTATGGTACTGAAAGAATAACTAGCTAAAGTAGTGAAACGAAAAGACACTGAAAAGTATAATATGTAAAGTGACCATGGTGAATTATGATGACATAATTCACAAACTGTATATAAAGTACTAAAAAGTGACTGCAAAATAATAAATAAGAAAAATATATTGAATAGTTAAAAGTATTGAAAAAGAATTTACTGACAAAATGTACTATTTTGAAAAAGAAATTACAACTGTTGAAAAACTGAAAAAAATATGTTAAAAGTAAGTGATTTTACCCTTAGCAATAGTCAGGCAATAAAAGTCTTGCTCAGGATATGATTGGCTAGCCATAGGAAAATCCTATATCGCGGTGCAAGTCATGGCGACTTGCTTTGCTATGGTAGGATCTCTAATCTCCATAGTATCTGTTTGTTTTGATATCTGATATATGAGACTTGGTCATTTGAGATCATTTCTCAATCTGTCTGTATGTGGCCCTGTAAGGTCTACATCCCATATATCCTATCTAAAAAATTCTATCAGGATTGTACTAAGGGCATACTGATAAGATTAAGTCAGAAATTCTTCAAAGAAAGCTAAAAGTGAAAAATGACCTAACTGAAAGAAAAAAAAGTTTTGGGGTAAAATCGTAATTTTCCTAAAAATTATACTCAATGAGCAAAAATGAAAAGAAAATATTTTATAAGGGTAAAATGGTAATTTGACGGCCAAACAGTCCAAAAATAAACTTTTATGCAGATAAAGGACTAAAACGTAATTTTACCTGGAAAAGCCAAAATAAGGACAAATGGTATATTGTATGCCAATTATTTCTTTGAAAATGAAGAAAATGTAAAATAGTACCAAATTGTAATTAAAAGTCTAAAAATGGCAATTCCATAATTAATTAAGAAATTATGGATTAAATATGAAATATTTTATAAAAATTTCAACCAAAGACGAAATGAAATGTAAAAATGAGCAAGCTAATGATAATTTTGCAATTAAGATATAAGAGTGGCAATTTTGTAATAAATGAATAAAAAGGAAATTTTTGTAATAAAATGAAAAAGTCAAGACTTAATTGCAAAGTCTACCAAAGTAAGAGTATTGAATATTAAAAACATTAATAATTGTATTTTGATAAATAATTAAAAAGTCAAAGTGAAAATAAATGATCTAATGGCAAAACCATAATTAAAGTGTAAATGGATATTTCTGTAATTAAGTAAAAATTGAGAATCAATTTGGAAATATCCACAATAGTTGCAATTAACAGTGTAAAATTTCAAATGAACTGATAATTGTACCTGACTGATTAAATAAGAAATGATGTATAAAAAGTCAAAGTCAAATGCAATTAATTGTTCTTTTCGACAAAAGTTAATTATAAGGTGAAAATAAGAAAAAATGATAATTTTGTAATTAAAAATGGCAAAAAGGGTATTTTTGTAATAAATTGAATAGTTTAACTCCAAAGTGAGAAGTTTGCCAAAATTAAGTATTGAATTGAAAATATTGTTAAAAATATTGAAGAATACTTTTTGGTAAGACAAATGTAAAATTTTCGCATAATTAATAGATGTGTTTTATATGTGAATGATGTCTAAAATGCATTTTTGTTCTATTATACACTATTGTGCCTCTGAATGGCTATGGTTTGTTTGATTTTTAAAGGGGCTAGTAAGTATATAGATGTTATTTTGTCAGATTTTTATAAAATGAATAGTATTCTTAGCTAGTTATAAGTCAGCAATAAGTTAGTTAGAAATTTGAAAAAATGGATAAGTATTATTGGATTGAAATTTTGTTTGGTTAAGTTGTTTATGAAAAAAATTTCGGCCAATCACTTAAATCAAAAAAGACTGTTTCAATAAGGATGTTACAACATGTTTATTAAGTAGAGACTTAATAAACTAAAACCAATTAAGTTCTCGTCTTAAGTTTAAGAACTTAATAATCAATAATTCACATTTAATATGCATAAAATTTTAACCAATAAGGTTAGAAATTAGGACTTATAGGGTAATTTGATACTATAAGTAGTCTTTTTGAATTTGAGCTTAATAGAAAAATTTATTAGGTTAATTATTTTAAATTCATAGTAAATTTCATGTATTGCCTAATCTCATTTAATAATGTGCAACTTTGTTCCGTTAGTGATCAAGGGATCCAAATAGCTATTTCTTCCAAATTAATTGTCACTGAGTTTAACAAAGACATAAAGCTGAACTGTGACAATTATGAAATCTGGAATTTGAAAATCTGGTGTGTGTTTAAGGAGTAAAAGGCTCTTGAGCCTTTAAGTTAGGTTACGAAATAACCTGAAGATGGCACATCAGCCTAGCATAGATAGGACCGAGATGCCTATGTGGCATGAAAAAAGAAGAATTCCACTACTTATATCATTTTGCTAAGTACAATGGATGATGACATCACTAAGCAGTTCTGCAAGTATCAAAACGCAATGGACCTATGAATCGCTTTGTGGGAAATGTTTGGAGGTGTGTCTCTAACTAAGCTCCAATCATTGATGATTAAGTTTGATACTTATCAGAAAAGGCATGATCATTCGATGCAGACACATCTAAGAGAGGTGGAAAACATGATATGCGAGCTTAATAAAGCTAGTCATAAGTTGACCGATGAGTGGCAGATCTAAGCTATTATCCACTCCTTACCCAAGAGTTAGGAGCATATGAAGATGTAACAAACTCATATGGATAACATTTGAACATCTAAGGATGTCTTTCATCATTTGGAGTTTGAAAAGGATCATCTAGTAGCAATACAGGTCAACATCAAAGTGCATATAATACAATCCCATTCTGGTAGAATTAGTTTTAAACAGAACAAGAAAAAAAGCATTAGAAATCGGGATAAAAAAGGCTCGTGAGTTTAAAAAGCAAAAGCTAAAATAGAACAACAAAAGATCTAAATGAAAGAAAAAAGTGAACATATCAAAAGTTAAATGTTCAATTGCCAACATAAAGGATACTATACAAGAGACTGCACTGTGGCCCAACAAGTACACTATTCTGACTCAAGAATGAATGAAATTTATATACGTAGTTCTGTGTTTCTAATTGAATTTCACCCTTTATGAAAGGTGGCTTCAGGAGCAATAGACTATGTGACAAAGGATCGAGATTCTTTTGTCAACTTTCAATGAATTCCTAATGAAGCTAAATGGATTTATATAGGAAACAATGCCAGAGTGGCAATTTAAAGGATTGGCACATGTAAATTAGTTTTGTGAGAAGGTCAAACCCTACTCCTACATAATATACTTTATGCTTCAGATATTCATAGAAATTTAGTTTCTGTTCTTGCTTTAATGAAACTTGATTTTGATTTACATTTTAAGGATAATAGTGTATGCTTATGCCTGGATGATGTTTATTATGGTCCGATTTTATTTTGAATGATTTATTGTTATGCGTATTGATCCTAACTATATTAATAAATTTATTTTTTCTTTAATTTTGTCTTCTTCACATAATTATGAGAATAATGTGAATTTATGGCATGCTAGAATAAACCACATTGGGCAAGATCGAATGAGTCAATTAGCATTGAATTGCCTACCTGTAAGCATTGCCTAAAAGGAAAACTAGTTAAAAAACCGTAAGGAAAAGGAATTAAAGCTGACTTTCCATTGAAATTAATTCATTCTAACATGTGTGGCCCAATGAATGTGAGGGCAAGGCATGAGACCTACTACTTCATCACATTTATAGATGAGTATACTAGGTGGGGTAATGTCTATTTGATTTCTCACAAGTTAGAGGCAATAAGTTGCTTCAAGACTTATATCAACTTATTTGAAAATCAATTAGACAAAAAATTAAAACTTTAAAACTTAACTGAGGTTAGGAATATCTTATAAATGAATTTAAAATTTTATGTGATGTAAAGGGGATTAAACATCAGTTGTCCATTAAAGTTTTATGTGATGTAAAGGGGATTGAACATCAATTGTCCATTCCTAAAACTCCACAACAAAATAGTATTGTGAAAAGGAGAAATAAGACTCTCGTAGACATGGTAAGATCTATGATAGCTAAGGCAAATTTTCCAATCTCCTATGGGGGAGATGTTTTATTGATTGCCACATATATTCTCAATCGTATGCCCTCCAAATTTGTCACATTCACTCTTTATGAGTTGTAGATTAGTTGACAACCTGACCTAAGCCATTTATGACCTTAGGGTTATACTGCTTACATTTATGATACCTTAAATAAATTTGATAAATTAGGACCACGAGATAAAAAATAGTATCTTTATGAGATATTCTAAAAAATATAAAGGATATATTTTCATCGATGAGCAAAAAAATGGTATAGTGACAAAATTTGAATTATGAGATATCATATTTTTAGAGAATGAATTTCCAAAGTTGGGTAAAGTGAATCAACATTTCACATTTTATAAAATTCAAGAAGAACTATCAAGATCACTCCATCTGAGTAGGAGGGAATTAGAGAAAGAAGATTGAGACCTTCCTCCTTCAAATGATCATGATTTGGATGTTCGAGATCCTTAACCTAATGGGAGTATTCCAAACTCTAGTGGGAGTCTGGAACTCAATCCCAATAGGAGTATGGAACTTCATCCTAGTTGGAGCATTTTGAATTACAATGAATATATGAGATATGTTTATTAAGAGTCAAAACTGCAAAAATCTAAAAGGATAAATATTCCATGTCGATGATTCGAGATTAAAGTTTTGAATGAAGCCCTTTTGGTTACCCCACGGGATAAAGAAAAGCTTTAAAATATTCAAAAGGCTCTCTCTTACCCAGCTAAGGAAAAATGGATGAAAGCAATGGAAGAAAAAATGGCATATATGAGATCAAACCATATTTGGAAACCGGTTGATCTATTGGAAGGATGCAAATAAATTAAAAATAAATGGATTCTCAAAGTGAAGCAAAAGGCTAATGGAAGTCTCAAAAGATATAAGGCTCAGCTTGTCTCACAATAGGAATGAATTAACTATGAGGAGACTTTCTCGCTTGTTGTTAGATTTATGTCCATAAGATTGATTCTTACCATAGTGGCAGGTTTGGATCTAGAGCTACTTCAAATGGATGTGAAGATTGCATTCCTTAGTGGAGAATTAAATGAAGAAATCTATATAGAATAACCTATAGGTTTCATAAAAAAAGCCAGCGAACATAAGACTTGCTGATTGATGAGATCAATCTTCAAGATAATAGTATTTGAGATTTCATGATACAATAATATCTAATGAGTTCAACATGACTGATGAAAACCATTATGTTTACTCTAAAAGCTTTAAAGGGAATTTGTCAATTTGGCATTGTATGTATATGACATGCTCATAGCTGGAAATGATAAAATGTACGTAAATGAAATCAAAGATTGGTTGTCATCCAACTTTGAGATGAAAGATATGGATCAAACAGATTATATCCTTGAAGTTAAGATTTCAATAGATCATTCGAGAAGGTTGTTATCTCTTTCATAAGAGACATATATCAAAAAGTCCTTGAATGATTTAATATAAAAAATTGCAAATCCATACATAACCTCATGGTTAATAATCAATTTTTTAGCAAAAGTATGTGTCCTAAGATGGTAGAAGAAATGTAATGTATGGGGAACAATCCATATGCCAATGTTATAGGTAATCTTATATATGTAATGTTGTCTACAAGACTTGATGTATGCTATGTAGTGGGCATGGTGAGTACATATTAATCTAACCTAGGTGAAGCACATTGGAAGATAGTCAAGAGGATATTTAGATACCTTAAAGGTACTATTGACTATTCTTTCTATTATTAAGGCAATGATCTACAATTGAGAGGAAATCCACCTCAGGTTACATATTTTTGCTTAGCAAGTGTGCCATCTCTTGGAGTAGCAAGAACCAAACCTATTTAGCCCCATCAACAATGGAAGCTAAATTTTTCGCTTTCTCAGCTATAGTATAAGGTCAGTTTAGCTAAAATGGTTTATGAATCATTTAAGAGTAATTGCCTTAGAAGAACCGTTGACAGTCTATAGTGATAATAAGACATCGATAGCTTACATCAAAGATCTAAAATTTCATAGTAGGACTAAGCATATCAATATTAAATATCAATACATAAGAGATATTATTACATAGAAAGAAGTGAACTTACAGTACATTTCTACATATGATATGATTGCAGATCCATTGAAAAAACTTGTAAAGAAAGATGTATTTAAAGAGGCACAATAGATCTCAGGGTTTACATAGAATTTAATTAGTACTATTTACTTTATGTAATCCCTTAATATTATTATTTATGAATAATAATAAAGTTTATTGTTGGCAATACATGAGTGTAAGTGTTTAATGTGTAAATATTTACCGTTATTGATTATAAGATTGAACATGTCAGATAGAGAAGTAACCCACTTACATAGGTGTTTACCTTAGTTTTTTCAATGAGTTGATAAAGTCTATGATGAGGCAATTTTTGAACATATGATGAAGCTTGAGAGCCTACTCAAAATAAAAGTACCATCTTATAGAAATTACAATATTTTTCTTATTAAGTGAAAGATAAATACAATATTTTTCTTATTAAGTGAAAGATAAAGACATACATGAGGTTGTATGCTTCAGATTGAGATCTAACATAGAATAAAGAGTAATTTCATGATAAGTTAAATGTAACTATCATATTCTATCCTAAAAGATAGAAGCAGTCCTAATGTAAACGGACTCAAGTCAAATGCTTCAGTGCATTGCAATCTTATGCTTTTATGTATATATTGTGAGACATACGCTCCTTTAAGGAAAGGAAAGAACACCATGACATATGTTTCATTCCATGTGTGCTTAAGTCGACCAAGGGATGAGAATTTAATGCAATTGATCTCAACTTTCACCACTGTTAGACCCTATTGCATTTTGACCCTTAGGACCTTAACTTATCCCTAAAGTATGGTTTAGCATGGCTAGCTTAGTTAGGCTCAAAAAGGCCAAAAGAAAAATTAGATGTGGTTGATCTAGCTAGATAAATGAGTTGCATCATGATAGATGGCATATAGTAAGAGGGAAAGATAGCCTTTTTATCACATTCAATCGATTTGTGGTTCACTGGCATGCCTATTATAGTTTATATGAGTAGAGACATAATAGTGAACATAAAAATTATTTTGTGACGTCATAAATTAAAACGGTGAATTTGGGAAGGCAGTCTAAGGTTATGCATACATTGATAAGAGGATCTTATTTTTTCAAGATGTTATATATCCTTAATCAATCTATAGAAATAATGCTATTAAGGTATGCTGGTCACACGATCTATCTACTTGCATGATTAGGGATTATGATTGGATTTTGTTCTGTCATGTACAAGTAGGAGAAGATAAAGTTTGAATATACCCATGACTCTATATTGGATGATTAATCAAATAAAGATACAAGTATCTTTATTTGATTATAACTATTTGATCTTATCTCAGTTATACTAGAAAAAAGAACTCTAGTATACTTCTATAAATAGTGAATCAGAAATCAGTTTTGAGGTTACACAAAGAAAATTACTGATTGTATTACTTGAATCCAATAACCTCTCCCTAAAAAGAATTGAATACTCTTTTTCTCCCTCTCGAAAACTCACAATTTCCAAGGGGTATTTAGACAGTGGAATTGTTGCTCTTATCCCTCAATCACTATTCACAATAAAAATAAAGCCAGTAATGTGAAATAAGATTCTTCACTTCTACTACTTCCACTTTCAAAGGTTTCTATGCTACAAGAGGTAAATATATTTTTCCTCTTTTTTAATTGATATAATTAGTTATATTTAATTTATTACACATGAAATCCTTCAATAATAATATAGGCTAAATAGTACAAGCTAACATTACATAAGCTAATACTATAAAGACTAACGTTATATGGACTAATATAATACAACAAATCAAATGCCCTTAGAGTTTTTCTAAACCAGGTAAAAACTTTTTTCCTTCTTTCTTTATTTGGCATTTATCTCAACCTCTCTCTATCTTCTCCCTTTCTTTATTCATCTTCTTAACAAATATATTATTATTATTATTATTATTATTATTATTATTATTATTATTATTATTATTATTATTATTATTATTATTATTATCATCATCATCATCATCATCATCTTTTTTGTTTATTCCTTTTTTTAACTAATAATTTTTTTAAACTCTATTTCTATCCTGGTTTTCCAATGTAACTGCTCTTTTTTTATTTGCTTTCTTGTTAGATAAAAAAATTATTTATGAGCATCCTTTCAAGGTCCAAAGTAAATATTCTTTTTTCTTTGACTTTTTTTAAAAAATTTTATAATTGAAAAAACCAAATTAAAGTAATAGATTGTAAGGCCTCAAAATGTACTCAGATAGGATTAGAACATGTTTATTCATATGATTAACACTATTTTCATTGCATGAGAGCATCAACTATTAACTTGGAATGTAATTGTATTTATGCTTAAGTTGAAGGTATTTGGAAAATTGTGTAAAATATGATTTAAATGTATGTAATTGGGGACTAAATTGATGAAGGAAATGATAATCCATGCATATGGTAATGTGAATTAAAGTGAGAGATCATATAAAAATTAACCAAGGAATTAACAAGTTGGACCAATGAGAGATTGACATCATTCTTTCCCTAATTAATGACGCACAAAAATTTGATGGGAAGAGTAGAGTTGGCTAGCCATAACACTTTAAAAATCTTAATTTTTTTCTTCTTTCTCATAAACATAATTTAAGAATTTGTTCTTGGTTGGAAATGAATTGAGATAGAATGAACTTATAGATTACTAGTGTATAAGGTGAGTAATTTAGTGTAATGAGTAGGAAATGATTTATTCTTTTTCTTCATTCATCTAGTTAATGTTAATTGAATGGTATTTTGTAATCATAGTTGGAGAAAAGGTGAAGGATAAAAGAAAGGGGAAGATTTGAAGAGGTTAGGCAAACTTAAGGAAACAAGCCCAGGGATGGAGATAGTTTTTTATTTTTTGTATGTGATTATTTTTGGCTGTTGAAATGTGAATTGGATTGCCTAAATGCTTTGAGGATGTGAATTTGATGTTAAAATAGGCATAGAAGAAGTTGTAGAGGAAGAATTTAGTTAGAAAAATTTTGGTGTAGAGATGTTTTTTTTATCATATTTTAAGTTATAGCGATCCAAATGGGATGTTTCCAATTGGACATAAACTAGAGACATAAACCTAAATTTTTAATAAGAGATCAAAACCTGATTCTTCTTGTAAGACCATTGAAATTTAGTTCAAAGTGGAATGATAAAGGCTGACCTATCATTTAAAGTAGTCTAAGCTATTTTAGGATATCTTTTACTATAGACATCTAAATGGCCTAATTTTTAATGCTATGGAAACTAAAGACATAGATTAAAATTTTTTTAGAAGAATACTTTTCTTGAAAACCTTATTTACTATGTCAAAACACCTATACAAAATAGACCTGAAAAGCTGCCTTCTAAAAAACCCAGTATTTAGGTCCACTCGATGATTAGGCCAATCCAGTCATGTGGATGCATTCTAGATTGAAAGTATGCAACCTATCTGACTCGATTTAGTTCAATTCAACCATGTATCTCTCCTAAATTAGCATGTTAATGAGTTTTATTCTCCAAAAGGTTTCCGAACCTTATCCAAACTTTCTCGAATGTTCACAAAACTTTGCAAACACATGTGTAAGGTCAGAATATGATTTAATAATTATGAAATAGGTGATTATACATTAAAATATGAAATTTAATAAAACACATGCAACTAAATTTTGAGTGTGTCACACCCTATTCTCGGTTTGACAATAGACCCAAATACAAAATATCACACCAACTACTTAACTATAACAATTATAAAATATTAAGTTTGTCTATTTTAAAATATTTATTATTTTAGTAAATATTGATCAGCTTTACAAATTTTTGATAGAATTTCCCTTATACTTGTTCAAAATTTTCTACAAAAAAAAACTCAATGCACTTCTATTTCAAACTATCATACCGTCCATCTCCATTTCAAACTCCATTCTCATAATAATTTGCTCATCCTCCATAATTTCTCAACTCAATCTCAATCAAATTAAAAAAAAATAATAGCCACATTTAATATACAACACCTATCCATTTTATAAATTTACAATAATCTCCAAAAATATATCTATCAAGTGTACAAGCCAAAATATAGCATCTTCTTAGAAGTTGTTCTACTAATCTCAAATATTATTTAAGTATCAACAGGACTGTCACCCACTTTTTCCTCAGTTTTAAGAATATTTTTCCTTAAACTTGTGTACGAAAAAATAACCATGCGCTAAGCTTGCAGCTTAATGAGAGTACTCCACTAACATTACTTTCTCAATATATTCGTGTTGATATTGAAAATTTATTCAAATAGACTTTGTACACTACCAATTTCAATTTACAAAATAATTTAAGTTGTGTATAAATAAGATATATAATAAAAACAAAATAAGCAACAGAATCAAAATTTACAACCAAATCATAATAGTTAGATCCAGGCTAACCATTTTCGCCTTTGACTTTAAGATTATACAATATAAGTCGCTTTTTGACAACACAGTATAAGATTTTTATTGTGCATACATTTTTTTCCAAATCCAACTTAATTGTTATTTTCAAAGTTGGCACCTTAATTCACATAAATTATTTGCTCAATATTACTAGTTAGACATGAACATCAAGTCTCAACATTGACACATAACCGCACAAGCACGCGCACACACACACTCTCTTATACATATGTATATATATACATAATTGTATTAAATTATATCAAATTATATAATGCATAATTAACTATAGTACATGTAAGCTATTTATTGTGTTCATTAAAGTACTTTTATAAGAATTTCATCTACTTATTCATTTTCGGTATTTTCCCCTAGTATAATCTAGAGAAATTGCATCGAGCTAGATAAATGAAATTTTAAACACAAGATCAAGTTCTTGAAACTGTTCAGCCCATCGCATATCTCCTATCATTTTTTAATTTTTTTAGATATTTACATATCAGGACCGAGCTCTCAGAGCCATTTAGTCTAAACCTCAAAAATCATACACTAAAATCAAGCTCTCAGAGCCATTTAGTCTGGTAGATATATTATGATGTAGTACTACTAGACCCTTAATTGGCATGCCGACTTTATCCTACTCCAATTCCTATCTAGATTACTAAGGGCAAAAGTAGCATCACCATCCTATTTCCCTTTCATGATTTCACACTATATAATAAAACATAATTGGATGTCCATTTTCCATTACTTTTCATCACATTGATTTCATTTTCGTAATTCGACTCCTATCATATATATATTTATTTCTATATATGTATAATTTACATGTGATTCATCATATTACTTATTACTTAAACACACTCAAGACTATCACACATCATTGTCATATATATATATATATATATATATATATATATATATATATATATATATATATATATATATATATATATATATATATGTATATATACACACACACACATTCACAATCCATTTTATTGATTCATAATTGATACATTTATATGCAAGTAATTTATACAATTTTGTCTAGCTTTATAAAAGTAAGTCCAATCATTCATTCCATTTACAATCATACTTGTCAAAATCTTATCTCATTTATAGTCACTTTAGCATATTTATTTAATCTTAAAGCATTAAGAAACCATTGTCGGTGGTCATACACTCTGTCATAGCGTGGTTTGGCCAGAATTTACTTTGAAAGCCCTTAACAAACCCATATCCAATCTCCTTGTCATCGATGAGTAAGGATGATTAGTGTGTGAGGGAAGGAGTACTGGATCTTTAGGAATCTGCCAATGGTGTTTATGTTGTCATGTGTCTCTAAGATTGGCCAAAAAATGAAGAGAAGCTGCTGGTTTGAAAGAAAAATTATGAAGTAAAAATAGCAACAGGGTGAGAAGTGAGATAAAGGTGGCCAATGTGAGAGAAAGAGGCAGCAATTAGCTATTCTGATGAAGGGATAGTGGCTTGTTACCGCTAGCAGTAAGCGGCATTGGTAAGGGAAGAACTGCTTTCTCTTCCTTTTTTTCCTCCTTCTTCTCGATCTGTCATTCTCCCTTTTTCCTTTTCTTTCTCTCTTTTCTTTTTTTATATGAATTATTTATTTATGTGGTCATAGTTTAATTTTTGTTTGGGATATTTTCCCTAGGGCCAAGATAATTCTCACATAAAATCTTAATATTAATCTTTTTATTTTGTCTTATTTTACCTACCTTACAATTTCAAAATAAATTTTATTTTTCTAATTTTGTCAAATGTTTTAAATGTTCATGGGTTAATTACCGTAATTGATGTTAACTCGACTTAATAACTCTAGTTAACTTCATTTACTATTGAATTATTTAGTAAGGGTTAACTATTAGCTATTCCCGAGTCAACAATTGATAGTTGATAAATTTCTTAATATATTGTGGTTTAATCCATAACTTTGGAATTATCGACGCATTACAAATGCATAAATGTCTTTTATATATTTTTGCTAGCTGTGAACTATTTGTATACATTATTTAATTTGTGTTTTGAGTGTTAGGTACAATTGAGCATAATTGATTATATTGATATTATTACATGTGTTAAAGAGAATAATAACTAAATGCACATGAGTGTGATGAACTTAAAGCTAATAAGTGATCTAAGCTTTAATCAATGCCTAAATTTCATATAGTCGTGGATAAATAGGTATGCCTATAACAGAGAGCGATTACAGCTGCTAGTGTTAACATTGTAATGGTATCAATGTTCTAATGCCTATTATGTATCTAGTGAATTAAGATGATCATGTCTCTAGAATTTGGTACTTCTTGATCAGTATCTAGTGTTCGATACCATGCTTGGTGTCCTTGGTTCTGTTATCTACTATTAACGAAAATTCAGGCAAGAAGAATTTCTAATTGAACTATAGTGATAAGAGACTTGTTAATAATAGTGTATACAATTTAGTAATTTATCGCATTGTTAGTGCATGTTATTGTTATTATTAGTGGGATTTTCATGTTAGTTAATGCATATATAACATAAAAGATAAATGAATGTTATTTCAGGTTCTTATTATTATGTGATGTTTATCTTTTAGTATACTTTATTGTATCTTTTATATCTATGGCTTCGACAAGAAGTTGATTAGTATTATTATGCTCCCCATTGAGCTATTACTCGACATAGATGCTTTTTTGTGCAGGTACACAGGTGTAGAAGTGTTGGGTTCTTCAAGTCAATATCTGCTGGCTACTAAGGGAAAGCTCAAGCTTTACTTTCTGGGGTATATAAAGTTTTGTAATGTAGTATTGATAAAAACATTAAATAGGTATAAGTATTCAAGTGCCACTTAAATGTAATGTAAAAATGTTGTAAATAATTTTGATATATATATATATATATATAAAGGAGTTTGGAATATGCCCATAACTCACAAGATATAAAATTAGCTCCGATATAAATGTGATAATATCAGGACAAAAAATAATATATATATGGGATTAGTTGCATATTGGATTCCCTATAATTAGGGAATCCACTATTTAATATGTAGTAATGAGGAAAGTTACCAAAATTGATTTTGGTAACTGACATATTAATGGGATATTATTTCCTACTTAATAATGGATTTATTTCTATTATTAATATTTTGTAACTGTCAATTTAATTCTCAACATAATTAAGGTAATTTATGTTACCTTAATTGAAGCCCCTATATAAGGGCTAATTCTTTTCATTTGGAGAGATGAGAGAAAATTAGCGATACCGAAACTCTGTCGGTTTATCTCCTCGTGTATTCTCTCTTTGTTAGAGGGGCTTTTAGCTCGTGAACATGTATATACTTTCATCTCATAGTTCATGATACGTGGATGGCTTTGCCAATAATGTGAAACAATCAATTTTCACTTTAACCATCAGCGCTTCGAGAGGTATTTATATTTACTTCTCGCAATATATATATATATATATATATATATATATATATATATATATATATATATAGTAAGAGAGAGATAACTTTCTATTTTTTAGGTATATAAATTTTTGTAATGTATTATCAATAAAAAACAATAAATAAGTATAGGTATTCATGTGTCACTTAAATGTAATGTAAATATGTTGTGTATATATATATATATATATATTTGTTATAAATTTGTTATAAAGGTTGCATTTAGGGTTGAAGAATATAATTCAAGTGATATAAACGGCTTGATCAAGTAAAATATAAATAACCCGTGAATGTGGTTTAATTCTATTTAATCTGTTAGGTAATAATTCTTAACAAGATAAATTTATTCTGATTTTGGTGCGCTATGATATCTTTTTATAAAATATGAGAGTTTTACATAAATACTTTATTGCAAGAAACTCTAGCCACTTGCCATGCTAATAAATTTTGCTCCAACATTTAAAAAAAATGTCAATAAAATTACAATAAAATATGAAAATAGCAATGAAAAAATAGAAACGAAATTGGTTCCATTGCTAAATTAGCGACGAAAAATGAAGGAAAATATATTCTGGTGCTAAATTTTATTAAACTTTGCAAATTTAGCAACGAAAATATATTTGATTATTTTCCGTTGCTAAAAGTGGAGGAAATTATTAGTATCAAAATTTAACAACATAAATTAGCAACAGAATCCCTAAACCATTGCTAAAAAAGGGCCAACGATTGGTGGAGAAATTTTTGGAACGAAAAATACCAACGGAATTATTTTTTCGTTGCTAAAATAGCAACAGATATTTTTCTGTTGCTAAAATAGTGTTCTGTTACTGTTTTAGCAATGGAAGTTTAATTCGGTTAGTATTTTTGGTGCTAAGGAGATAGATAACTTTGGGTCCAAAAATACTAACGGAATTATTTTTTGTTGCTAAAATAGTAACGGAATTTAATTTTGGTTGTAATTTTAGTAACGAAATTTTAATTTTCCATTGCTAAAGTAGCAATCGAATTAATATTCCGTTGGTATTTTTCAGTTTGCCCTGGTATAAATAAATATAGACTTTTATTTCTCTCCTTGCCCCAGTTGTTTCTCGATTCTACTGCTGTAACTCCTCTTCTCTGCTCTATCTACTGCAACTCCCCTTCTCCATTACTAAAATCGCTAATCCACAAAGAATGGATCCCCAATCTGCTCTAGAGCTTGTAAAGCAAGGAGTTACACTTCTTCTCCTCGACATTCCTCAGTATACTATCATGGGCATTGACACTCAGGTAAACTAATAGTCTTCTATTCTATTTGGTTCCCAAGAAAATTCAAAAATAGGGAACTTTTTCTTTAAATCTCATGCGCTCAGATGCTGAATGGTTTTTCGTCTTGTTTCTTTCAATTTTAGGAAAACTGCAGGTGTTCTTAATTTATTTTTGGTTTGGCAGATTTTCATGGTTGGTGCTGCTTTTAAGGGTATTAAGATGATTCCTCCTGGTCCGTATTTTCTGTATTATAGTTCATCCAGCAGGTTTGTTTCCTTTTTTCTTTTTCATTTTACATTCGAGGAAAATTGACATTATTGATTGATGTTCATTGGCTTAATTGCTTGCTAACATGACCAAGACATATGATAATGATATATGAGAAGGCCCGATTTTGAATTCAAACTAAAGATCGGCAACACTATAATTAAAGGATGAAATCCATTTTGCGATTTTTGTCAATTAGGTATAAGCTTTTTATTTCTTTACTACTGCACATTACATTTCATGCTATTAAAATGATGTCAATTAAGAATAAAGGTCTTCCATAGTGTGCAAACTGAATGATTGGGTTAAAAAAAAGGGGAAAGCCTGTGAGATTCAGTCAGGATGGATTTGATAGCTTTTCAATGCTTCCTTTTTTATTCTTAATTGACTTTCATTATGTTTGAAATCACCCCACGAAAGGGCACTTATAGATTCAGCTTTCCGTCATGTGCTGTGGAATTAAGATGTTTTAGCATAATGTACAGCTGTTCCTCATCCTTTCTTAAACATGCATAATTTCTTAAAACATAGTGAAATAATTTAGAATCCATAGATTTCCATGAATTTGATTTGAATTTATATAATGCATGAATTGGAAAAAATAAAATTTATTTAATGTTCTTTTTTAAAGCTTACCAATCATGCTATGTTAAATTTGTTGCCTAAGAGATTCCTAAAACTTTCTACATTTTCTTATATTGTTTTGAGGTTTAGTAATATATCGATTCCAAACTTGTTGGCGAGGAAATATATGGCTCATTAAATAGTAATGGTTGCTTTAAATTTTTTTGTTGACAGTGGGTCAATACATAATTTGGCTTCTAAATTAATTTGATTACGTAAGTGTTCTATCTATTGCATTACCTAAAGAGCATAAGAGATGAAAGCTAATTTTTCATAAATCTTCAATTTGAAATAATTTTTTAATATTCAAAACCCATTGGAGGAGAAATCATAGTTGTAAGTGGATCTGAGATGGTTAAAAATGGTCCTAAAACATCAATGGAGAAAGCTTTAGATGAGCAGCTAAACACCAGTAAATTCTCAACTCCTGCTTCTGTTGAGAAGTCGAAAAGAGGATGTTACTACACCTCAGTCCCTTATGTTATCAAACAAAGAGGAATGTCGGTAGAAGAACTTACGTCCTTGAATCTTGACAAGGTACATATTGGTAAATGGGAGTTTTACATCACCATTGATACTTAGTGATGTCTCTCTATATGATTTTGCATTTGTTGGTTGATGCTATATGCACTTTGATTTGTCAGACAACATTATTAGAAAGCATTTTGGTGAAAGGTTATGGAAATTTTGAAGACTTATTTATTGGAGAGCTTCGATTTGCCTATATTGCCTTCCTGGTATGCCCAAACTAATTTCACATATTCAACCAGTGACTACCATTGTATTAATATTATCATATTTTATGACATTTGAAATTGGCAGGTGGGGCAATCACTGGAGGCATTTTTCCAGTGGAAATCTTTGGTTAGCCTTTTGTTGGGTTGTACTGACGCTGTAAGTAGCTATGTGTTAGTTTCCCTGCTTTGTGCAAATAATTTATGCATTTCCACTTCTTTGTCGGTGGCCCTTTATTTTCATTGTTTTTCTTTCTCCTCATAGAATTTGCGTTCGAGTAATACCTTTTCCCCTTAAGCTACTCTGCTAAGTTTTCTAAATATCAAGCATATTCCTAACTTGTTTGACTTGCTACAAAGTTGCATCTGCTTTTCTGAAATAAAAAAAGAAAAAAAAATTGTCTCTTCTGTATGATGCAAGTCTTGTTCACCTTGAAATAAAAAAAAAAAAAAGTAGTAAAATTTTGATGGCAAAAAATTTCTGGTCCCACGATATGTCTGTGTTGCTTAATGTCTATAATGTTTTTAGAGATTTGTCAGCACTTACTATTTTTGTTGGGGCTATTCTCTTTAGTATGGATTTGAGGGACAATCTGACCAAATGGGAAAACAGTGGGTACTTATCATTGAAATATGGATCCACACCAAACTTGTGACTATTTTATTTTGGATTGATCAAATTCATCGGAATTTAAGAATCCAATTGGAAAAACTAAGAGAATCTTTCAAGAATTGACCTTGTGCAAATCGTCCTTGATGACCATAAAAGTTTCCCATCATACATGTGAGATTTAGCCACAGCTTACATTGATTAAAAAGAAAAAAAAAAAGTGGTTATAGCCTTCCTTTTGTCCAAGTTTCATATTCTGATGTCATTTTGTTAAATAAAATTTATTGGTATGTAAAGATGGCCAAAGTCTTTAATTTGAATTTCTCTTGTAATTTTGTTCAAAGAAAGTTGCTTTTTCAAATGCTATACAGTGAAACATTTTCATTCCAATAACTGAAAGCATTTTCATTATATTAACTGAGTTATTATGATCGTTGCATGTTCAGTTTTTCATAGATAGAACCATATGGGATCGGTTAATCCCAGTTCTCTTTCCTTTTCTATAAATTCATCATCGGATAAATTAGCTATACAACTTACCTTTATTCATTTTGACTTATATTTATGTGTTATATAATATATTTGTCTTTGTAAATTTTAATATATGAGACAGAAATAAATTAATATTTTAATGCATTAGTAAATTAGAATTACACCTAAGGAAGCAAATGAATCGCATATTAATGATAATGAGCATTAAGATTGTTAATACACGTATTTGATATGTAGGATATTGATGCAAATATTTATATAATATGAAAATTATTAATTAGAATTTATGCTTATGGACCCAGTTATTTAACTTCATAATGTTGTTTGCTCTCCATGACTTTTTGTCACTCAAATAAAACGGGGAAGAATATTGGAAAACTGCTTTATTAATTTACTTCATTTTACAAGGCAAGTCTCCTTTAGGAGCTGACTATGTCTCTTAATACATTTGACTGGCTTGGGTAGAGAAATTTAAGGTATGGTTAACAACAGACTAATAACAGCTTGCTTGAGCTTTTACTTTTTATTTTCTTATTTTTTCCATGCTTAGCTCTAACTGTTATTGGATTGTGGCAAAAGAATTTTCCATTCTCTTTTATTTGCTTTCCTCATGGTAATTGTTATCCTGTTTGCTATTTAGTAAGTTGGGGCATCCTTTATGATTATATTCTTTTCCTTGAAATATAAATTGATGAATTATTACGATGACTTTAATAAATGGTATAGTTATCTAAGTCACACTTTTTAATATATATGTACACTCCGTTGTTGCAACAAGCTAGTACTTAGCTGTGTTTTTTGTGAGATTAATATCATACCATGCTACTTCATTTGGTGTGCCTCTAGTCTTGCTACACTTTTTCCTTTTAATTTGTATAAGTTATTGATGGCTTGCTGTTTATATATTCATTTACTCTGGATTGCATAACATAGGTATTAGCAATCAAGCCATAAAGATGCAAGAAATGAAGCTACTAAGGAAGTAATAAAAAAAATACAGGGAGGTGATCTCTTGGACGCAGCTTCTTGTATTCTAAAACTAATTCTTCAGTTTGTGATTGTTGCACAAAAGAACCACTATATATATATATATATATGCATAAATAATTTACTGTTTGTTGTGACAGATGATGTGTGGAATTTGTTTTGAAACCTATCCCTATGATAAGTTGCGTGCTACTGTTGAAATGGCAGGAGAAAGTTTCATTTCTTTCTCCTGTGTACCCGGCCATCTTTAATTCTAATGATATGTAAACTATAGGGTATTGTTCATGATGCAGTTACATTCTGCATTGTTGTTTGTTTATTATAACTTGATAAATGCAGTACTTTATTCTGTAAAACAATAATGCAGCAGGAAGTTGCAAATTACCATGACCCTTTCTGGTGGTGTAAGACAGCTGGGTTCCAAGTATACATTTATTAACATCCAATTTTTTGTTTCATAAATTTCAGCATTTTTATATTCAATTCAAGTTTTGTCCAAGTACTTTCAATTAGTAGCCCTTTGAATTCAAATATTGTTTCGTATATAATGTTAAAAATACTGTCGTATTTAATTATAAGTCTAACAGTATTTTATTTTAAATTAATCGATTATGTAAATTTAAAAAGTCGAAATGAATAGCAGAATGTCATGTAAAAAATTGGAGATTTTTCAAAGTTTGAAAATTAATACATATATATATGATGAGGATCCAAATGCATTTTGATCCATTTGATTAAAACATTTACCTAATCATGCTTCATGTTTGTAAATTTGTTGGGATTCATAGCATAGCATGTGTGTGTATATATATGTATATATATATATATATATATAAATATAGAAAGGAATATTATTGTATATGGCTAAGAAGTAATCCAATCCATTTTGTCTCTTTTCTTTTCTTTTCTTTTGTTTTTTTTTTTTTTTGGTTTTGATCTTTTTGTTTCCTATTGATTGATAGGTTGTGATCATGCTGCCAAAGGAAACTGATCATGGCCACAGGATGAGCTCTTTTGGAAGGAGACATCTTTGTGATAACAATTTATAGGGTTCCATGAAATTGTTCATAGTCAAGTAATACCCTTTTCATCTCTGTATGAGTGTCTTTTTCTATAGTTTTTATTTAGGAATATAATTTGTGGGTTTAGGTGTTGGTCACCCTGCAATTCAGTTTTAATTTATTTGCTATGAACAAGTAAATGTATGATTGGAGTTGAAGAAAAAACTGGCTAAATTATTACTAATAATAGCGACGAAAAAACGTCTCAAATTTTTTTATACTAGTTGCTGAATTTAGCAATGGAATCAAACTTCAGTTGCTAAATTTAGCAACAGAATTTGAATTCAGTTGCTAATTTTGATCAATTCACCAAATATTAGTGGTTAGATTTAGCAACGGAATAATATTTTCATTGCTAAAAATAGCAATTGCCAAAATAGCAACCGAATTATTCCATTACTAAATTCCGTTGCTATTTTTTATTAGCAACAGAAAATTGACATTTTTCGTTGCTAAATTACTATTTTCTTGTAGTGTATAAGCCTTTTCCACAAATTCTTAACTTAAGGAGAGTTAAGCAAGTTAAATATGCTAAGCAAGTTAAGTGTATAAGAAGAGAGAATACATGAGAGTTTAGAAGAATGCTAAAAGGCTCTTATTACTCAATGCTTGGATGGATTGATTACAACAAATGGAGCATTAGCCTATTTATAGGCATCTACGTACCTCCTATTTATATTAACTATGTACAAATAACCATACAAATATTTAAATGTTTTACATATAAGGAATATTATGAAATTTTACAGAACATTTTAGAGAATATTAATATATGTACAACGATTTAATAAGCTAAATGTTTCCAATAAGTAATGTTATTAAAACTGGGCCCGATTGGTCGATCGGATCAGTTTATTGTGAATGGGTACCTGATTCAGTCGGTTCAATACATAAAAACTGATTTGATAAAAAACTGTAAGAAACCAGTATGAACCAATCAAAAATTGAATAAACCGGTAAAAATTGAGATGAACCATATAGAACAAAAAAAAATCAGTTTGAATCAGAAAAATTAATTTTTATCCAAAATATCCATTCAACATTATATTTTGCTAGAAAAAATAAAATATAAAAATAACTACAAAATAATTAATTTTTAGTCAATTGTAATGAATTTTTTATGAATAAAATAAAAATTATAATTTATAATTGTTGAATATTTGTTAACAATTGCATTTTTTTACTATATTTATCTTCAATATTTATTATAAATATTGAATAAATTAAAAATATCATTTTATGATTAATATTTGATGATAAATATATTTTTTAAATTATTTTTTACTTTTTATATAGTTACATTTTTATAATATTTATAAAAAAATTTTAAAAATAATATTAATTTGAAAAAAAAAATCCCGTTGAATTCTACTCAACCAGGAACGTCCTCTGTTCCAGTTGGAATGAATCTGAATAGCCAGCCATGTGATGGAGACTTTTTTTTCCCTTCTTTTACTGTGGTAAATATCTGTAATTTACTTCATTAATTAAGTTTTTTTAGATAGTAAAAATTAATATTATTTTTCATTCATAGGTACATAGATATGTTAATTATATTATATGTAAAATTATTTTCTAATCCTGTAAAGTATTATTAATAATTACAGTACAATTATACTAATTATAATGGAATTATTTATTTAAAATAATATATAAACTTAATCCAAAACCATTACAGTTTAAAATATTAATTATAATGGAAACAACAAATACTCAATTATTTATACTTCCACACCAACTTTCAAATTTTTTTTTTTAAAAAACATTATTTATAAAAATATATGAAGAAACTAAATTTTCCGATTAGTTAAATAGTTAAAAATGCGTAGTTTTATCTAAAGTAAAAATGAATTAAAGTAAAATCAACTATCAGCAAATATAATTACGGTTAGGTAGAAAAGTGAAAAATTGAAATGTTATTGATGTTTGTCGTAGAAACGGACAAAGATTTGGACATTTTTTATTGGAACAATTTTCTACTAAGCCTCACTAAATAAGAAAAATCTCACTAATAACAGGTATAAAATAAAAGCAATATCCACAGTCATTATTCTTCTTATTATCTACAATCAGATAGAACTGGCTTATCCCTTCCAAAAAACCACCCACTGTGGATCTTATAAAACATCCCGACAATTAATCCTAAGCCGAACCTTCCTCTTTGTTTCAGACGCTTCTCATCACTTATGTTCATATAATGATGAGATTTTAGTGTCTTTATTTAGAGCTTCGTCACTGCTTTGCCTGCCAACAACAAAACAATAATAATAATTATTATATAACTCTGCAAATCAGCCGTGTTTATAATATAAAGATTTATTGTTGTTTTTAAGGAAGAAGCTTAAGCATATTCCAAACATGGAGCCGTCTAACTCTTAAACTTAGTAGGAATATTTTGACTTCAGCGAAGTAATAAACCATGCGAATCTATTGAGATTCCTGGAAGTTAGGTAGGAGAAGTGGATCGTCCTTATGGTCAAAATGCAACCAATACTACACCCACCTAACACTATACAAGGTTGGTGGCTGCTAAGTTCCAAGCTGAAGATCAATATAAAAGACCGTAACTACCTAACTAAACTTTTATCCCTAAACTTTCAAAATAGCTTAATTATAGCCCTATTGAAAGTTTTTATTACAAAACTACCTCTAAACTTGCAAGGTCTCTCCAAATCCGTCAGTGAAATTCCATTTCATCACTAAAGGACTTATTTGAACAGAGGTTATAGAGAAGGGTGAATTTGAACAATTTTCGTGCTTTTGGGGATAGTTTATAAAAAAATAAAAACTTGTTTGAAGGTATAATTAAACTATTTTGAAAAGTTTAGGAGGGAACCAACTTAAACACTCTCAGAGTTCACATTCTTTACAGCAAATGAATTCCCTCCTTGGCAGCATTTCATCAGATCTTGATCCGTTGTTTCACCTGACTTACGTTGCACATCAGGCCTTCTAAACCATTTAAAAACTGGAATTTCCAAAACTAACCCAGAGCAAAAGAATTTTTCTTTTCAACTAATATTTCTGAAAAATTATGGGTCTTAAAAGTCTAGAGCTAGCGGTCTGAGTACTGCTAGGAAACCAGTTCCTTGATAAATTAAATGTATGATACATGCATGAATACAAATAAAATTTTTCTAGTTCAAGGGCTGTCTTCAAGGACCCTAGCAAATTCACAAAAATAATAATAATAATAATAATATAATAAAATAAAATAAAAATAAAAATAGAAAGAGTATTACCTGGGAATACAAGAAGGTTCCAAGGATAGCGATGGCAGCTCCAAGAGCATTGACTGGTCGGACAGGCGTGTGGAAGATTATAATTGAGGAGACTATCACAGAAATACGTTTCATGGTGTTGCCAATGCTAAATGTCAAGGGAGATATCTCATCTAAGGACATGTACGACACCTGATTGTACAGATGATAGAACACACTTTGGGCAGCCACCCACCTGCAGCACACGATAATAGCCACACATGAAGTTTAGTAAAGGATGGTAAATATCAGTAAAATTACAACCAATCAAATGCGAAGGCCAAACAAGCGGAGACAATTCTAATGCAACATTTCTTTGAACAGAAACTAGAACTTTCTTGTGTTCACAGCGTAAATATTATGGAATTCCAAAGAAGAAAACAAATTTTGCAAAGTCAATTCTCTCTGCACAATCAACGGCTTGGAATCTGATTTGAGGAAAAATTAAAACTTTATAGAGATTAAATAGATTGTACTAAATACCATGTCACCAAATAATAATAATAATAATAACAACAAAAACAAAAACAATACAAACAAAAAATGAACACCGGATGCAACTCAATCAAATTAGTAACAGAGCCAAATAATTTAACAGATGAACCCCAAAATCATCAAAATAGAATACTTTCACTCTGCACACGGTAATATAATCAAGCAAAAATCTACCCAACTATAATAAGATAACGTTAGCAATTAAATTCAACAAGTTGCCTCTAAATTCTCTAGGTTCATAGACCACATTACTTTTCTACTTGGGGATAGAATTGCAATTATGAAGAACAAAGCTGAATATTAAATAAGATTGCACATGATCTTCCGAAACTACGGAACTCAGCAAAGACTTGTAATGCAAATTACTAAAATCAAGAATAAGTATGAACTTCCGTGATAGTCCTTAATCTTAAATTGACAGAAGGCAAATTTGCTCAAAATCATCTGCATCTTCTTTGTGATCAATCAAATGAATGCCAGAAAATATTTAATCAAGTTGTTGTTCACTTCTATACCACATCGAAGCAAAAGCATACAAACAAAAACAAGGAATACTATTAATCAGTACAAAGAACAAGGGCTTGTAGTTGTCAAGCAGTTACCAGACAAAATTGGGTCCAATCTGAGAAAGAGCTGTGTGCCATCCAGCTGCCCACAATTGTGGTCCCTCCACCGCAATAGCAAAAGGTGTAAGAATCAAGAGAGATAACATAGAGAGGCAAGCATAGTAGTTCATGCCGCTAACAGATTTCCCCTTCATGCCCCTCTTTGAAAAGATGTTCCGGAAAACAAATGCCAAGTTGGAAATCATGGCCCCCATAAAACCTGAAAGGAGCAGCAAAAAACCAAACCCACTGAGTTCATGACTCTAAACAAAAACCATAAATTAAACTCAATAGAATTACGTTACAACTGCAAAACATCTCTAACAACAGAAAAGTGCAGATATATCAAAACAATGTCATGTGACTTGGTGGAAACTAACAAATAACTTAAAAGGACAAAAGATATAATGAACCAAATCAGCTGTTAATGAAACCAAGTGCGACTTTTAGCTTGAAAACTGAAATACCAAAGGGTCAGAAATAAGAAAAGAAAATTAAATGCATCACCATTTTGGTTTCAACAACACCGATTTCTGTTTTTAAGCTTTTTCCATCTATGATGAAACCCAAAACCAGGCTAAATGCATAATAATGAAATTATAAATGATAAGCAAAAGGCGGATGTATCACTAAACTAATTAAATCCAAAATCAGGTAAAAGGAGAAGAAAAAGGATAATACTCATACCAATCATGTTGAAGTTGAGCTCAGTAACAGCAGCAAGAGCACAACCACCAATAATTGGAATAAGGGAAAGGTAAACCCCAGCAGGGAAGGTCTCACCCAAGAGGAACCTCGAAACCAAGACACTGAAGGCAGGCTCGCCACTCTTAATTATATGTGTAAATGATACAGCAACCTTTGACATGCTCACCGTTGCAGCAACATGCCCAATTGTATGCGCCACAGCAACCTTGAAAGCATAGGATGATTAGAGAAAACCAAATTGAAAGACATCATAGTCAAATCACAAACAACCAACGCCACAATTTTTTGTTTAATTGACCAGGTAAAGTTTAGCAATCTCCCAATTTTGGATATTTTCCTCAATTTGAAACTCCACAAATTGAATCTAATAATTCACCATGGCGGAAGTAAACTGGTAATCCCTTTCATACCAGTAAAATTAGAACACAAATCAAACTTTCACTTTCTAACCTTTCTTAGAAACAGCCAAAATGTAGATTTAGAAATTAAATTATATTTATATGTCTAAAATATCATAAAACATAAGCAACAGATTAGGATTCCCCCTTCGCTCATTTTCTGTGCTTTTAATCTGCAACCAAACAAAAGGGTAATTTTCTCAACTGAAAACATTCAACATGCCAATCAAAACAAAAATATCACTATCCTAATATTTCCTTTCCGTCTCAATGACAAACAAACAAAACCACAAATCTACTTACAGGAAACAGTGTCTTCCAAAACTCAAAATCAGTCTTAGGAGTCTCAGCAATCCTTGTAGCCCATGAAATAAGCATGATAAGAGATCCACAAGCAAGGGAAAGCGTGGAGGTCAACCAAGGATATGGAAAAGCATTCAAGACCTTCTTGTTGTAAATATTGAACACCACATTCAAAGCCCACCATGTGGCAAAGTAAACCCCAATTTTGACCTTTCTCGCAGCCTCTGATTTCGCCTGGCTTGCATCAATTGGCTGTGATCGGTCTGCCTCATAGGCCTTGCAAGTGATCAAGGACTCTTTATGCCGTTTTGAAAGAGCAGAAGTCTCAATTGAACAAACATGCAAGGGTTTTGAGATTGAAAGAAGCGAGTTTGAGCTCTTCTGGGCTGGAAGAGAAGGCAAAAACAAAGATCGGCAAGTGGGTACTTGGGTTTTTCTGCGAAAGCTCACATCAGATCCATTGATCGTTGGTGTGAGAACAGATTGTTTAACAGTACAAATCATGATGCCAAAACCGACTTTCCAAATCAAAATAAGAAAAAAAATTTAACGGGTAACTCCTATAATCACACAAAACAATCTCAAGACAACCAATTTTCAGTTGAGATCAAAAAGGAAGAGAGCTTAGAATATATATGATAAAAAGCCAGTCTTTTTACGACTCTTTCTATCAAGTGGAAAGGTGAAAAGACCAAAATCTCGAGGAATTTAAAATTAAATCAGAAAACTAAAAAAAACAACGAGATACTACGACCTCCTACGGAGCTACCTAAGGACAGGAAAAGCCAGTCTTTCTTTTTTTTTTTTTTTCTTTTTTTCTCTTATTGTTATTCGGTAGAACAAAGGGAAAGAGAGATCAAAGAATGAAGAGAGTGAACGAGCTTAGGAATAAGCTAAGCAAAGAAGAATATTGATTTCTCCTGCTCTGAAATCTCAGTCCAAAATACGTATATCGATCTTAACAAAATCACATGTGAATGGATCTTTCGGCATTAAAATCTCTCTCTCTCTCTCGGGCCGATCGCTTATTAGGAAAAGTTGGTTGTAGCATGTGAATATGCCAGGGTTAAGGTTACGATACGGTACGGGAAGGATAGCCCGTAGAACTTCCTGCTTACTTAACCAGCACTTCAGCTAATTTATTTCACAAAAGGCAAAACCATTAATTTAATTCCTAAATTTTAATGTTTGTATACAAGTATCTATATTTATAAAATTATAAATTAAATTTTTAATTTTTTCAAAAAAATATATTAAATTCAAAATGAAAGAGATAAATAATAATATAATATACGTTATATTAAAATCACGTGTATTTTAACGAAATATTATTATTTTTAACGGTCGTTTGAATTTAATGTGTTATAATAAATAAGTTTAGAAATTTAATATATAATTTTAAAAATATAAAAATTCAATATATAAATACGTAAAAATTTAGGAATTTAATATGTAATTTTGAAAGTATAGAGATTTAATATGTAAAAATATTAAATTTCAAGAATTAAATTATAATTTTTTGCTTCACAAAATTGTAACTTCAATCCATTTAATAGGGCACTTTTCGACTTCATCTTTATAATCTTAATAAACCATTTAATTAATATTTCTCTTTTTTAAATTTATTTATAATAATTTAAATTAAAAAAAATTAATCTATTGAAATATTTTTTTATAAAATTAATGAAATTAATTATTATCTTAATGTTAGTAATTTATATATGAAATATCTCTCTCGCTATCTTTTTTTTTTAAATAGTCATTTTTACTTTAATACGAGAATTAAAAAAATGATTAGAAATATTTAATTTTATAAAAAAAATGTTAGCAATTTACTAATTTTTCTAATCAAAGAAACAGGTGATACCATTTGGGAGATGTTTTGTTGCATTTGTGCGTCATTAAGAGAATTTACAATTATATTTTGGACAAAATGAAGGCTAAAATTTGGAGTTGGAATACTAGTCATATTTCTTTAGCTAGGAGGGTTACTTTGTCTCAATCGATGTTAATATTTATGCTTTGTTATCGTATGCAGTCTACTAAAATTCCTCTTTCCTCTTGTAATGAGCTATTATATATAGGCTCAACACAAATGCTTCCTATTCTAAGAATTAATACCAAAGCTGCTTTTAGAGGGATTATTATTTGCGACAACCAAAGAAGGTGGTGTACTAATTTTGTTTCTAAGATCAAATCTTGTCCTGTTTTTCGTGTTGAAACCTAGGTTTTCTTCAAGGAGTCCGGCTAGCCAGAGATTATAGTATTTCTAACCTCCAAGTGGGATGTGATAACAATAGAGTGGTGGACACGCTCTTAGACAAGGTTTAAGTCAATATTGCTTGCTAATCATTAATTTCCAATATAAAATTTCTGACTTTTTATTTTGAGATTATTAGCTTCTCTCATGTCTATCACGAGGTGAATTTTACAGTGAATTCTCTCTCATTTGGCTTATTACTTTTTGCCAGGATTCCATTTTCTTTTTTTGCCTCATTAATATCTGAATTCTTGGTTATTTCATGATGTATTAGGTGTTTTTTATTAGCATTAAGCTGATTTTGTTAATGTAATAGGTGTTTTTTTTTATCAGCATTTGGCTAATTTTGTTTAGTTTGTTGGTTTCCCACCTTTCTTCACCAAATAAAAAAGAGAAAGCTAAATTTATCACACTATTAAAAATTAGTTAGATATAATAAATAGGGGTAAATATGTAAATTTATTTTAATTTTTTTTTAAAATATTCAAAATAAAATTAAATAAATTAGTGAAAATAATAACTATTTAAAATGAAATTGAGTGAGTAATAATTTCGTGGGACAATATACTAGTCAAAGTCAAAAACAATTCACCACCTTAATTTCTTTTATTTTTCTTTAATTTAAGATGAAATAAGCCCCTTGTAATTATTAATTAAACTCCTTAATATTTGAGTTGTGCCACACTTTAACAAAATTAAAAATATACTAAATACATCTTTAAAAAGTAAAAATTGATCACAAAAATCATAATTAAAGTAAAATATTTTGTTTAATATTAACATGTTAAAATCTCGATTTTTTTCTTCTAATTAGCACTTTTTTTTTAAAGTACAAGGACTTATATTAAGCCAAATCAACTGAAAGAGAAGGTAAAACAAAGGTTGGTGGATATTACAACCAAATATGGAGACCAGACATCGAATTGGAAACTCGAGCTAGACTATGAGCTACACAATTCATTGACCTCTTAGCAAATACTAATTTAAGATTTCTTACAGAATTACACAAACACAGACAATCATCTAGGATCAAACCTAAATCCGACCCAAAGGAAGCTCTAGAATTAATAGCTTGCACCACCAGCTGTGAGTCCGATTCAATAATAACTTGCTTCAATCCTCTGCTTACCACGCAATTAAGGACCTCACAAATTGCTAAAGCCTCTACAGTAGCTGGAAAAGACACACCAAAGAGAGGTCCACTGGCCACTGCAAGAAACTCCCTTCTCATCCCTAAGGAAAAAACCAAGGCCAGCTTTACTTTATTCCTCAAATAAGGTGGCATCAACATTTAGCTTCACCCAGCCCCATTCTGGTTTCTGCCAACTAGCAGTACAACCCGAGAAACTCTTTTGCCCAACCGCAACTGGATGCTGCTATCTAAATTTTTGGACAGCTATCTTAAAACTACTTTGCAAAGCCTTTGCCTCTGCTACAATAACAGCAGGTCTACAATTCTTTGTATTCCAAATTAAATCATTCTAACTTTTCTACAAACTCCAACAAATCAACACAACCTTTGAGTAATTTTCCAAGGAAAGATTCGTAAAAATGAAAGCTAGCCAGTCAATGAAACTCATAAAAGAGCCTCGTAATAAAATAATGGACGAGCAAGACTAGCTTTCTTTGGCTCTTACAGTCTAAAAGCATATGAAGAACTGTTTCTTCACTAAAACCACAAACCTGACAACCTGGATCAATGTTCACTCTTCTAGCGACAAGCGACTTATTCGTGGGAAGACAATCAGTGCATGCCCTCCAGATCAAGTTGAGCACTTTTGAAGGTACTTTCAAGTTCCAAAGCTTTTTCCAGAATGAGCTAAAGTTATGATTGTTACGTTGATAGGTAGTCAGCACCTTGTATGCACTTTTTACTGAGTAAACTCCCTTAGAGTCAGCTCGTCACCACTAAAAATCACTAGGACGCCTGAAAATTAGAGGTATCTTCTTCATAAGGCTCTTATCTCTCTCGTTAAATAGGCATTGCAAAGTTTTATTATCCCAGGAGTAACCATTATTGTCTAATAGATCAGATACCCGTAAGTTTTCTCTAACAGCAAGATCAGCATAAGGTGAAGAGATAAAAGGATCCCCATCATTTGGCAGCCAAGGATCCTTCCAGACCAAGATCTCTTTACCAACTCCAACCCTCCAGCAGCAGCCTTTCTTCATAAGATCTTGAGCAGCAAAAAGGCTTCTCCTCACATAACTAGGATTTAGCCCAACTTTCGCTTTAAGAAAGGAATAATGAGGGAAATTTTTAGCCTTTTCGAGTGACCAAAGAGTTGGGTCTTGAAAAATATGCCAAGCCTGCTTACCAATCATAGCAAGATTAAAATCATGGATTTTTTGAAAGCCCAAGCCTCCATCCAATTTCTTTCTGCATAGGAAATCCTAACATTTTTAATGGATTTTCCTATCCTCTTTACCAGTCGACCCCCACCAGAAAGCATTCAACAGTCTTTCTAATTTAGAGCATAGAGTAACCAGGAGCAAGAAAATACTCATCAAGTAATTTGAAAGGGAAAGTGCAACTGATTTGATAAGAACCTCTTTGCCCGTCCTTGATAAAAAAAGTCTTATTCCACCCCTGTAACCTATGATGAATTTTATCTTTAATATAACCAAACACCTTCCTCTTATTCTGCCCTACACATAAAGGCAAACTAAGATAAAAATTGATAAATGTGAATTATACTATATTATTAGTGTGTGTTTAGTGTGTTTATTACATTAATTTAGTGGTAATTTAGTTAATTTAGTATTGTATTTCTTAAATTAGTTTTTTTAGGTTAATTTGGTGCTTTTAGATGTTTAATTGAAGGAAAAAAAAAAGAACAGGGGCAGAAGTGTAAATTCAGCATTCAGGGGATTTTAATTGAAGCAAGTTTGTCATAATAATTCAGAGGCTAGTCATTTGATGGAGTGCAATTTCACTCTACAAAGTAAGGTATGGAAGGAAGCAAGGTAGGAGAGATCCACTCGATGGGGTGAAAAGTCACTCTACCGAGTCACTTAAGGAGAAAAAAAGAACAAGGTAACTCGATGGAGCAATTTCCTCACTCTACCGAGTATGAGTTGTTGAGTTATGATCAAACTCACTTTGCTAAAATAAGAAGTCTGAAGGCACAAAACTTCCTTTTTACAAGTTATAAATATAGACCTAAGCACTAGAATTGGGAGAGACAATTTTATTATGAATTTTAGCTTTAGTTTTTATATAATAGTTTTATAGTAGTTTAGTTTAGTATTTCTTATTTTTTTTTCTTAGTTTCAATTTTCTTAAAGATTCAAGCTTTCTATTGCATATGCTAAGAAGTCATCAAGAGCAAGTTTGAAGCTTTATAAGTATTGTATCTCTTTATTTTTGTTTTTCTTTTGTTTCAATCATGTTTGTTGAGTAATTCCTTAATTATCCTTCATACTTTTACTGTAAAAACTTAAATTTGAGCTTTATTTCAATGCGAGTTGTTATTTCTCAATTCCTTTGCTAATTCTTATCTTGAGTTATGATTGTATAGATGATTGATGTATTGAATAAATGGTTAATTATCAATTTCATGTTTCATTTGTGATATGCATGTTCTTAGCTTATTTTTCTCATGTGGATGTATTGTTGCATTTTTAGAATTGAGATAGTGATTTATTGTTCATGAGTTGATTTAAATTTAAGAAAGTTGAATTAAGAATGGGTTAGATTTAGATATCTCTCTAGAGGATCTAATGAAGGTTTAGGAGTTTAAAATCGGATTTTTATGTTAGGTGTTGAATTGTTCCTAAATAGAGAATTTAATGCTTAAAATGATATTGTGAATAAGATATCTATTTTTATTACACTGGTTTTTTCATAATTACTTATGTTGTTTTTAATTGAGTCGTTACAGTAGAAGTTGAGGTGGATAGTTCCTTTAGCATAAGTGTTTTACCTATAGAAGATACTTAATTTATGTTAGTCTAATTTTAATTTTTATTTTGCTTTATTGTTAATTTAGTTTAGTTCTTACCTTTAATTCAAAAATTTGGAAAATAATATTAGATTAATTTAATTCACGCATAGATATTTTATTTGGCAACCTATGTACCATTGGGTACGATATTCAGGATTTTTATCTTATTTTTCTATATTATTAACCGATCTAGTACACTTGCTAGACACCAGTCAAGTTTTTGACACTATAACTGAGGAACAACGATGTTATTTGTTTAATATCTTCGATTGAGTAGTCTGAAATTTTTTATTTGTATTTTTTATCTGGTTATTTTCTTTACAGTAAAATTTAGAGATATTTTTCAAGATGATGCAAAATGATGTCCAAGATTATAAATTATTACAGAATTACACAAGTCATTGACCTCTTAGAAAATAAAGAAGAACACGGGCAGAAGTATAAGTTCAGCATTTAGGTGATTTTAATTGAAGCAAGTTTGTCATAATGATTCAGATGCTAGTTATTCGGTGGAGTGCAATTTCACTCTATAAAGTAAGGTATGGAAGGAAGCAAGGTAGGAGAGATCCACTGGATGGGGTGAAAAGTCACTCTACCAAATCACTTAAGGAGAAAAAAAGAACAGGGGTGATGGAGCAATTTCCTCACTCTACCGAGTATGAGTTGTTGAGTTATGATCAAACTCTATTTGCTTTGCTGAAATAAGAAGTTTGAATGCACAAAACTTCCTTTTTACAAGTTATAAATATAGACCTAAGCACCAGAATTGGGAGAGACAATTTTATTACGAATTTTAGCTTTAGATTTTATATAATAGTTTTATAGTAGTTTAGTTTAGTATTTCTTATTTTTTTTCTTAGTTTCAATTCTCTTAAAAATTCAAGCTTTCTACTGCATATGCTGAGAAGTCATCAAGAGCAAATTTGAAGCTTTATGAGTATTGTATCTCTTTATTTTTGTTTTTCTTTTGTTTCAATCATATTTGTTAAGTAATTCCTTATCCTTCATACTTTTACTGTAAAAACTTAAATTTGAGCTTTATTTCAATGCGAGTTGTTATTTCTCAATTCCTTTGCTAATTCTTATCTTGAGTTATGATTGTGTTGATGATTGATGGATTGAATAAATGGTTAATTATCAATTTCACGTTTCATTTGTGATATGCATGTTCTTAGCTTATTTTTCTCATATGAATGTATTGTTTCATTTTTAGAATTGAGGCAGTGATTTATTGTTCATAAGTTGATTTAAATTTAAGAATGTTGAATTAAGAATGGGTTAGATTTAGATATCTATCGAGAGGATCTAATGAAGGTTTAGGAGTTTAAAATCGGATCTTTATGCTAGGTGTTGAATTGTTCCTAAATAGAGAATTTAATGCTGATAATGATATTTTGAATAAGATATTTATTTTTATTACACTGATTTTTCCATAATTACTTATGTTATTTTTAATTAAGTCATTACAGTAGAAGTTGAGGTGGATAGTTTCTTTAGCATAAGTGTTTTTTAATGGCTTCAACACCGGATTAGCCGTGAATAGTATTTTTCGACAGTGAATAGTATTTTTCGGGCTGAAAAGTACACCCGAAAGTGAAAAATATTTTATTGGACCATCGAAAAATATTGGTCACGGTAAGTCCGTGGTTGAAATTTGAAATAAAATTGAGATCAAATGAGCTTTCAAAAATAAAAAATATAAAAAATGTATCAAGTCAATTTCTTTTATAGAGGAACTGACTCAACTTTGTATAAATATTTAAAAATAAAAAATAAATTTCAAAAATTATCAAAAATTACAGTTAAGCCTAAAATAATATGTAGATTATTTTGGCTGCAAAAAATAAATTTTTCTGTAATGCTAGGATTTTTGGATCGGACCAATTTAATTGAACCGAACCAAAAATGAACTTCAATTGATCCAAAAATGTACGTACTACCTATTTTTGATGTGATAAAAATGATGGAATCATTTTTGAATTGATTTGAAATTAGGAAGTGAAATAAATGAATTAAAATCATTTATTGGGTAGTTAATGAGCCTTGGTTTAATTAAATCAAACCCAATCTTTGAACCAAGCCCAAGCCCAATAGGAGAAGTATATAAAGGCAGAAAAATTTCAAATTTTTCTAGCCATTTTCACGCCATCTCTCCATCTTCTTCAACCGAGCCACCTTATGCTCTTTTTCCATCATTTTTCTTCATTTGTTCTTCATCTTTTCCCTTTGATCCAAACACCAAAAATGATCTTCAGCTTCTCTAGTTGCTGGATCCAAGTTTAAACTAGAGATTGAAGGAAAAAAAAGTTAAGAAAAATAAGAGTTAAATTCATGGAGATAAAAATGAGGTAAATGAATATTTGATTTTTAATTTAATTTCAAGGCACCTATAGCTAGATTTAGATGCCTAGAGTATGTTTTTATAATTATTTTGAGCTAAAATGATGTTTATCTTGGTGAATTTGGAGATGAAAGTTTCAGCCATTGAAGGTGATTTGAAGGAAAAATGATTTTCATGGGTTCAAGGATAGGAAAATAAAGTTTGTGTAAGGATAATGGCAAGTATGAGGTTAGTGACTACTAAATCTTAGTATTTTTCATTTAATTTAATGATTTTCCTTAGGGTTTATTAAGGAAAAATTTGTATAATTGATTAATTTTGAAATTTATTGCATAATAGTGAAATTGACCCTTAATTAAGCATGATAGAATGTTTAATTTGAATTAAAAAAAATTGTAAGGAATTTTGTTTATGGTGGCCGAAATTCTTGTTGAAGAAAAAAATTTTGTATGATAAGTATTTTAATGAATTTAAGCTTTAATTTGATAGTAAATATGAAATAATACATCTATAATTTTTTATGGAATTTAAAGAAATTATATGAATATTTTTGAAATATTTATTGAATATGTAATTAAGAAAAAAATTTGAGCTTAATTAAGTCGAAATAAATTTTTAAGAAAAAAATTCTTTAATGGCCAAATCACATTCTTAAAGAAAAAGAACGTGTACATCAAGTATTTTGATGAAATTAAGCAATAGAATAAGGTAATACATGAAATATAATATCCATGAATTTTTAGAAAATTTATGAAATTTATTCAAGAATTTGTAAGTTAAGTATAAGGTTATTTATATAAAGCATAGGATGAATTATGGGGAAATAATTCATAAGATGAGTAAAAATGATAATAATTGAAAAATAATATTCACATAAATTTTCATAGAATTTATGTGATTTATGAGTATATTTTAAAAATAAATATTAAACATGCTTAAGTGGAAATATTGAATTATTGAAAAATAATTCAATAAATAAGTAAAAGTGAGTAAATTAACGTAAATTGATTTACATTCGTATAAAGAAAATGAAAAAGGTCAAAGGATGAATTTTTGGAAAATAAAAAGTACAGTGAGTAAATAACCTTATTGAATTATTACCAAATAATGTATAACTCAAATAAATTGGTGAATTATTATAAATAATTCACAATCCGTATTAAAAATAATTCAAATTCCGAACCACCGCAAATTCAGGCCGAAAAAGTAAGAAATTGATTAGAAGTCAAAAAGGGAATAAATGAATGTAAAAGAATAAATTATTGAATTATACTGTATAATTTAATAATTGCCAAGAAAAAGGTGAATTATCTTGATATAATTCACAAAGTACGTAAAAAAGTACTAAAAGAATATTTGAGTAGGAATTGAATTGAAAAGACTATGAAAAGAGAGTGTATGATAATCGTAATGACTTATAAAGATATAATTTACTCACTGTATAAAAGTAATAAAAAAGAATTGATTGACAAAATGTACTGATCTGAAAAAGAAATTAAGAAAGTTAAAAATCTCTGCAAAGTTTAAGTGAAAAATGCTTATGGTGAATTATTATAAAATAATTCATAAAAAGTGATTGAAAAGAAACAAAGATAAAGTAACTGAAGTCAATGATTTGAATAGTCAACGTTTTGAAAAAAATGATTGATAAATTATACAGATTCAAAGAAAAGAATTTGCAACTGTCTATACTTGAAAAGTATTTTAAAAGTTATGTCAAAAGATTAAAAAAGTAACTGAATAGTCAAAAGCACTAAAACGAGTGCGATTGACAAAAATATACTGTTTAAGAAAAAAGAAAGAAAGTAAAATATTATGACAGTCTGAAAAGTATTTTGAAAATAATTGATTGATTTTTCCCTTAACAATAGTCAGGTAGTAATAGTCTTGCACAGGATATAAATGGTTAGCCATATACCATGGTGCAAGTCATGGCGACTTGCTATACTATGGACTGGATCTTTGATCATCATGGCATTCTCTATCTCTGTTCTCTGCTTTGTAAGAAATGGTCCCTTGGGGATCATTTCTCTCTCTGTTGTGGCCCTGTGGGGTCCACGTCCTGTGTATCCTATCTAAGAGTCCTGTTATATTGCATTAAGGGCATATTGGAAAGAATAAATCAAAATTTGTAAAAGTAAACTGAATGTAAAAGTCTTAAATAAAAGAACTTGAATGAATTAAAAAGTTTTAGGGTAAAAATGTAAGTTTTTCCCAAAAATTGAAATAAATAAACAAAGGTGAAAAGAGATTATTTTACAAGGTAAAATAGTAATTTAATGATTAAATAGCCCAAAAATATGCTTCTGTGAAAGAAAAGTGGTTAGTTCAAAGTTAGAAATTATGGATTAAAATAATAATATGTTATATGAAAAATTCAAACAAAATCTAATATGAACTTTTGTAAGCCAAAAGTTAACTGAAGGTAAAAATAAGTAAATAGACGACAATTCTTTAATTAGAAATGAAGAGTGTCAAGTCTGTTATAAGTAGGTAAAAGAACCTTTGTATAGAAAAAGGAAGGAATTAAAGACTTATTTGCAAAGTGTTTCTAATCAAGTACATCACTTTGCATTAAATGTTAAAAACTTTGATAATTGGAATCTGACAAGTAGTTCAAAAAGTCCGAATAAAAATAAAAGAATAAATAGCGAAATTGAAATTTTTGCTATTAAAAGAATAATATTGCAATTAATGAAGACATAAAGCACTGCATTAAAAATCTACTGTTACCGTGGCAATTAATTATGTAAATCATTTCTTTAAAATAAGATTGTATTGAATTAATTAAATAGAGAATTTTACTTGAAAAGTCAAGTCATACGTAAAAGTTAAGTAAAGGTAAAAAAATAAGAAAACAAAAATATAAATTTTATCATTGAACGAAAAAAAAGAATATTCTGAATTAAGTAAAAAATTTAAATCAAAGTAAAAAGTTTACCAAAGTGTTGGTAATGATTTGAAAAGTCTGCATAAATAATTAAAAGTAACTTTCGATAAGACAACATGATAATGGCATAAATATGATATTTATGCTTAATTGGAGATTCTTGGATTAGTAGTCATCGCTGAGCATATTAGTGCTCAGCATGTAGCTTTTACTGCGTGTAGATTCTGAAAGGAGTTGAAGCATAGTACACAGCGGACTTAAGTCTGAAGAAAAGGATTGCCTATACTTTTAGGTATTTTGGCATGTATATACTCAGCTAATAGTAGTGAGAATTGATTGTATTCGTTTAACTGTTATTTTATGATAGTAATTACTGATATAACAGTAAATGAATATGATTGGTATGCGAATGATTAAATGATCGGTATCTGTTGTTTGTGTTCTTCTTCTGTGCCTCTTGAAGGCTGTGTTATTGTTTGATTTTTTTTCAGGAGGTCAGTAGTAGGTAGTTGTTGTGCTGCTGAAGTTTTGATACATTGATGATTTGAATTTGAATAAGTTTGGTAATTGCAAAAAAAAAAATTTCCAGGCAAATCATGTAAATTCTTATTGGAGTAAACTGTTCCATTAAGGGCGTTACATTTTGTGGTATCAGAGCAATGGTTTAGGTGATTCTAAGATTGGAGTAGGATAAGACCAAGTGATAGATTTATCTGTATATACATGCCAAAAGTCAGTGGATAAGTGATAAGGAGTCTGATGTGTACTTGCTCCCCATTATGTTTGAAAGTGAAAAGTTGACATCTGACCGACATTGTCAAGTGTAAAGTGATTGATTCTGCATAGTAAGACAGTAGAGTATCAGAATGAAAGTGTTGCTGCTTAAAGTCCTTTGGAGGCTAAAGCAAAGTGACAAATTGTTAACTGAATTTGAGTGTAATCCAAGTATATAATTGTTATTGTGAATGAGAATCAGTTTGTTAACAAATTTGAGTGTAATCCAAGTATATAATTGTTATTGTGAATGAGAATCAGCCTGTTAACGAATGCAATAAAAAGGATATGTTAGAAATTTGGAAAGCAATTGAATATTAAGTTAAGACAGACTGTAAAGGACATAGAGAAACCCTGGCTTTCCTGTCATGGTTTAAATGGTTATTGAATTAGAAGTGATACAGTCAGAGAAGGTTTCTGATAGTTAAAATGGTTATAATGATAAGTTGAGATCATTTAAGATGCTTTATATATATATATATATATATATATATATATATATATATATATATATATATATATATATATATATATCTGTCAGTGCTTCCTTGTAGGTGGGGGTACTTGATTAGATGTTTCATAGTTATGGGATAGGCTATGATATCTGCATTATATGAGAATACTTGGCAGTATTCTATTGCATACATAAAATCATTCATTCATTGCATAGCATTTCACATTATGTGACAACATCTGATTTGCATCATATCATTTGTATAGACCCCACCTGATATGGAAAAACTGATAGGAGATATGATGAGCATAAAGATTACCTAACAAAAAAAGATTACCTTTGTATTATGATGGAGTAAAACAGAAATAGTGTATCCAAGATTGTTTTTCGATTTTGATGTGACCATTATGAGTTATTGGTCATGTTATTCAGATTTGCAAATATGCTAACTACCTATATAGACTTGATAAATAGGGTTTTCTATCCCTATTTGGACTTGTTTATAATTATTTTTATTGGTATTATTCTGATGAGATTTAAGACATTGAAAGAATGTGATAAGTATTTGAGTTTTGTTATACCGATATTGATGAAAAAGTAATTATTTGTTGAGATTAGTTAATGTAATCTCTGGCTAAATAAGAAATTTCTGGTTTTTAGCTAGAGAGGTAATGCATTGGCTAAAGTACTCAACTCTCAGAAGTATATTCAGTAATAAAATATTTTCAAGCGATTGTATTTATGTGATGAATAAGTGTAAACAGTTAGTGATAGTAATTGCAGCTATTTGAGCTGTAAGTGTTAATAAAGTCTGACTTCGAAATGAGTATGGTCAGTTGAAACGTAAATAAAAAGGAGAGATCTGGTTCTTTCGGGATTGCTTTGATGTATGTGATATCAAAGTGGAATTAAGACAGAGTGACCATGGATTCTACCATTGGTCTGTTCGCGTTTTAAAAAGAAGGTGTTGCTAGAAGTGAGATTTTTTATAATCTCTACTCTAGAATAATGTTTCACTTCTGATTGATGGTCAGTCAGAGTGGATAATTCAAATATAAGAAAAAATTTTTCAATAAGGTGTATGTGAATTCGGTAATAATTGTGAAAAGTACTCATTTTTAATAGAGTTTGCTTATAATGATAGCGATCAATCTAGTCGAAAATAGCTTTATTTGGGATATTTATCTGAATGAAAATGTCAAAATTCTTTATGTTGGACTTAATTGAGTGTAAAGAAATCAGTTAAAAGAGATATGTGCACAGGTTGATACAACCTGTGACGTAAGATTGGCAAAAATTTTCGATTTAGAAAATGCTCAGCTTGAGAGTGCGCAGGTTCCATAAATAAGTATGCTATGGAACCATCAAATGTGAAAGAATTTTGATAAGATAATAATACCGTATCCTCTACTCTTTGTTATAAGTAAATTTCGAGTACGAAATTTCTTTTAGTATGGGAGAAATGTAATGGTCTCAATACCGGGTTAGCCGTGAACAGTATTTTCCGACAATGAATAATATTTTTTGGGCTGAAAAGTACACCCGAAAGTAAAAAATATTTTATTGGACCATAAAAAAATATTGGTCATGGTGAGTCCGTGGTTGAAATTTGAAGTGAAATTGAAATTAAATGAGCCTCCAAAAGTCAAAAATACAAAAAAAAAGGTATCGAGTCAATTTCTTTTATAGGAAAACTGACTCAATTTTGTATAAATATTTAAAAATAGCAAATAAACTCCAAAAATTACCAAAATTTGCAGTTAAGCCTAAAATAATATGTAGATTATTTTGGCTGCAAAAAGTAAATTTTTCTGTAATGTCGGTATTTTTGGATCGGACCGATTTAATTGAACCAAACAAAAAATGGACTCCGATTGAGCCAAAAATTTACATACTACCTATTTTTGATGTGATAAAAATTATGGAATCATTTTTGAAGTGATTTTAAATTGGAAAGTGAAACAAATGAATTAAAATTATTTATCGGGTAGTTAATTGGCCTTGGTTTAATTAAATCAAGCCCAATCTTTGAACCAAGCCCAAGCCCAATAGGAGGAGTATATAAAGGCAGAAAAATCTCATATTTTTCCAGCCATTTTCATGCCATCTCTCCTTCTTCTTCAACTGAGCCACCTTATGCTCTTTTTCCACCATTTTTCTTCATTTGTTCTTCACTTTTTCCCTTTGATCCAAACACCAAGAATGATCTCCAGCTTCTCTAGTTGTTGGATCCAAGTTCAAACTAGAGATTGAAGGGAGAAAAGTTAAGAAAAATAAGATTTAAATTCATGGAGGTAAAAATGAGGTAAATGAATATTTGGTTTTTAATTTGATTTCAAGGCACCTATAGCTAGATTCAGGTGCCTAGAGTATGTTTTTGTGATTATTTTGAGCTAAAATGATGTTTATCTTGGTGAATTTGGAGGTGAAAGTTTCAGCCATGGAAGGTGATTTAAAGGAAAAATGATTTTCATGGGTTCAATGATAGAAAAATAAAGTTTGTGTAAGGATAATGGCAAGTATGAGGTTAGTGACTACTAAGTCTTATTATTTTTCATTTAATTTAATGATTTTCCTTAGGGTTTATTAAGGAAAAATTTGTATAATTAATTAATTTTGAAATGTATTGCATAAGAGCGAAATTGACCTTAATTAAGCATGATAAAATGCTTAATTTGAATTAAAAAAAATTTGTAAGGAATTTTATTTATGGTGGTCGAAATTCTTGTTGAAGAAAAAAATTGGTATGATAAGTATTTTAATGAATTTAAGCTTTAATTTGCTAGTAAATATGAAATAATGCATCTATAAATTTTTGTGAAATTTATAGAAATTATGTGAATATTTTCAAAATATTTATTGAATATGTAATTAAGAAAAAAAAATTAAAAATGTATGTATAGTGAAATTATCCTTAAAATAATTCAATTGAACCTTAATTAAGCTTAAATGTAAGCTTAATTAAGTCGAAATAAATTTTTAAGAAAAAAATTCTTTAATGGCCGAATCACATTCTTAAAGAAAAAGAATGTGTACATCAAGTATTTTGATGGAATTAAGGAATAGAATAAGGTAATACATAAAATATAATATTCATGAATTTTTAGAAAATTTATGGAATTTATTCAAGAATTTGTAAGTTAAGTATAAGGGTATATATATGAAGTATATGATGAATTATGGGGAAATAATTCATAAAATAAGTAAAAATGATAATAATTGAAAAATAATGTTCACATAAATTTTTATAGAATTTATGTGATTTATAAGTATATTTTAAAAATAATTATTGAACATGCTTAAGTGAAAATATTGAATTATTGAAAAATAATTTAATAAACAAGTAAAAGTTAGTAAATTAACATAAATTAATTTACATTCGTATAAAGAAAATGAAAAAGGTCAAAGGATGAATTTTTGGAAAATAAAAAGTACAGTGAGTAAATAACCTTATTGAATTATTACCAAATAATGTATAACTCGAATAAATTGGTGAATTATTTATTATAATTCACAATCCGTATTAAAAATAATTCGAATTTCGAACCACCGCAAATTCAGGCTAAAAATGTTAGAAATTTATTAGAATTCATTAAGGGAATAAATGAATGTAAAAGAATAAATTATTGAATTATACTGTATAATTCAATAATTGCCAAGAAAAAGGTGAATTATCCTGATATAATTCACAAAGTACGTAAAAAAAAGTACTAAAAGAATATTTGACTAGAAATTGAATTAAAAAGACTATGAAAAAAGAGTGTATGATAATCGTAATGACTTATAAAGATATAATTTACCCACTATATAAAAGTACTGAAAAAGAATTGATTGACAAAATGTACTGATCTAAAAAAGAAATTAAGAAAGTTAAAAATCTCTACAAAGTTTCAGTGAAAAATGGTTATGGTGAATTATTATAAAATAATTTAGAAAAAATAATTGAAAAGAAACAAAGATAAAGTGACTAGAAGTCAATGATTTGAATAGTCAAAGTTTTGAAAAGAATGACCGATGGGAAAAAATGAGGAGCAAAGTCCAGAGAGATCCTTATTTGGATCACAAGCTCAACCACTAGAGAGTAACATAAGTCGAGCTAGGACACCTTATACCATTGTGCAAGTCATGGCGACTTGCTATGCTATGGACTGGATCTCTAATCACCATGGCATTCTCTGTCTATGTTTTCTGCTCTATGAGAAATGGTCCCTTGGGGATTATTTCTCTCTCTGTTGTGGTCCTGTGGGGTACACATCTCGTGTATCCTATCTGAGAGTCTTGTCATATTGCATTAGGGGCATATTGGAAAGAATAAATCAGAATTTGTAAAAGTCTTGAATAAAAGAACTTACTTGAATGAATTAAAAAGTTTTAGGGTAAAAATGTAAGTTTTTCTAAAAAATTGAAATTAATAAGCAAAGTTGAGAAGAGATTATTTTACAAGGTAAAATAGTAATTTAATGATTAAATAGCCCAAAAATATATTTCTGTAAAAGAAAAGATATGCTTCTGTAAAAGAAAAGTGGTCAGTTAAAAATTAGAAATTATGAATTAAAATAATAATATGTTATATGAAAAATTCAAACAAAATCTGGTATGAACTTTTGTAAGCCAAAAGTTAACTAAAGGTAAAAATAAGTAAATAGACGACAATTCTATAATTAGAAATGAAAAGTTCCAATTCTGCTATAAGTAGGTAAAAGAACCTTTATATAGAAAAAGAAAGGAATTAAAGACTTATTTGCAAAGTGTTTATAATCAAGTACATCACTTTGCATTAAATGTTAAAAACTTTGATAATTGAAATCTGACAAGTAGTTCAAAATGTCCGAGTAGAAATAAAAGAATAAATAGCGAAATTGAAATTTTTGCTATTAAAAGAATAATGTTGCAATTAATGAAGACATAAAGCACTGCATTGAAAATCTACCGTTACCGTGACAATTAATTATGTAAATCATTTCTTTAAAATAAGATTGTACTAATTTAAATAAATAAAGAATTTTACTTGAAAAGTCAAGTCATACGTAAAAGTTAAGTAAAGGTAAAAAAACAAAATCAGAAAACAAAAATATAAATTTTATCATTGAATGACAAAAAGAGAATATTCTGAATTAAGTGAAAAATTTAAATCAAAGCAAAAAAGTTTACCAAAGTGTTGGTAATGATCTGAAAAGTCTGCATAAATAATTAAAAGTAACTTTTGATAAGACAACATGATAATGGCATATATATGATATTTATGCTTAATTAGAAATTCTGGGATTGGTAGTCACAGCTAAGCATATTTAGTGCTCAGAACGTAGCTTTTACTGCGTGCAAGTTCTGAAAAGGAGCTGGAGCATAGTACACAGCGGACTGAAGTCTGAAGAAAAGGATTGCCTATACTTTTAGGTATTTTGGCATATATATACTCAGCTAATAGTAGTGAGAATTGATTGTATTCGTTTAACTATTATTTTATGATAGTAATTACTGATATAACAGTAAATGAATATGATTGGTATGCGAATGATTAAATGATCGGTATCTGTTGTTTGTGTTCTTCTTTTGTGCCTCTTTGAGGCTGTGTTATTGTTTGATTTTTTTCAGGAGGTCAGTAGTAGGTAGTCATTATGCTGCCGAATTTTTGATACATTGATGATTTGAATTTGAATAAGTTTGGTAATTGCAAAAAAAAAAAAATCCAGGCAATTATGTAAGTTCTTATCGAAGTGAACTGTTCTGTTAAGGGCGTTACAGTTTTACCTATAGAAGTTACTTAATTTATGTTAGTCTAATTTTAATTTTTTATTTTGCTTTATTGTTAATTTAGTTTAGTTCTTACCTTTAATTCAAAAATTTGGAAAATAATTTTAGATTAATTTAATTCATGCATAGATATTTTATTTAGCAACCTATGTACCCTTGGGTATGATATTCATGATTTTAATCTTATTTTTATATATTACTAACCAATCTAGTACACTTGCTAGACACCAGTCAAGTTTTTGGCACCATAACTGAGGAACAACAGTGTTGTTTATTTAATATCTTTGATTAAGTAGTTTGAAATTTTTTATTTGTGTTTTTTATCTGGTGATTTTCTTTACAGTAAAATTTAGAGATATTTTTCAAAATAATGTCCAAGATTATGAATAATTCCTTTAGAGATAACAAATGAATGATCTAATGAGAGACTTACAAAAAATAAAGCTTTTACGTGCACATTCACTAATTCCTTATTCACCACCTTTTAGTGATTCTTACTCTCCATGGATGCCATAATAGTCCATTCCTTCAAAAAATCTCGTTCTTCAAGAAATGCTTGAAAGTTGAGATAAATAGTTTAGGGCTGACATTAATTTTGAGGTGTATGAGAAAGAAAAGGAATAAATCATCTTTGAAAGCAAGTTATGTGTTTATTTAGAAGGTGTATTTTAACCTTTTACTGAGAATTTATCACCCAAGGAGTAAGAAGTGTTTAACTTTCAGGTGAAGGCACTGGATTTGATCTGCTTGAAGGTTTTATTAAGGATAGATAAGTCAGTTGAGTTCATTTTTGAAGAATTAAAGGAGAAGTCATACTTTATTAAAGATATGGATTTTCTAGCTTTGGTGCATGATGATAAGTTTCTCCTACTGATGGGAGAAAATGAAGAGCAAAGTCTAGAGAGATCCTTATTTGGATCACAAGCTCAACCACTAGAGAGTAACATGAGTTGAGCTAGGACTCAATAAACCAAAACTCTTCTAACCCTTTTCTTTAATTTTTTGTCAATTTTTTAATAAGTTGTGTCTTGTGTATTTATGTTTTTGTGCTTGTGTTTTTCTTAACTCTATTGTGTGTTTTTCCTTCAATTCATAAAGTTAAGAATTAAAAAGCTACTTCTTATGAATTTATGCTTAATTATCATATTTGAATTAGTAAGCACTTCTAGGATCATTAAAAAGCTCATTGATTTGGGGATGTCAATAAAAGGGAATTACAATTTACTTAAACCTAAGGTTGATTTATACTTTGTAAGTGTTTCATACAGAAAAGTAGGAAAGATTTAGACTTCAAATTAGTAGACAAGGTTAATTGTGCTCTATCAGTAGTAATTTTTATGTAGTTTAGGAAACTTTAGTGTTATAAAAAATTTAAGTTGATTGTGCGTAAGTGAATGAAATATTGTTGTTAGTTTTGAATTATTTGGTTAGTTGGTGGATTTTGTTCATGTTGACAACAAGTTTAATTTCTTATAATTGTGTTACAAACTAAGTGAAAATCATGTTACAGGGCTTCTTGTGCATAAACATTTTTCTATGCCGTGTGTTTTTTTGGAACGAGAGCATTCAATCGATAGAGTGAATTTTCACTCCATCGAGTGATGTATCCACTCGGTAGAGTGAATTTTCATTCCAATGAGTGATGTATCCACTTGGTAGAGTGAATTTTTACTCCATTAACTGATGCATGCACCCGATAGAGTGAAAAGTCACTCTATCGAGTGATGCATCCACTCAGTAGAGTGAAAAGTCACTCTACCGAGTCCTTCACAAGTGCACAACCTTTTAAAATTTTCATTATTTACTCCTTTTGTTCCAGTGGCTTCCCACTTGATAGAGTGAAAAGTCACTCCACCAAATGGCTCTCCTCACTCTACCGAGCATTCATTATAAAACCCCCATTTGACTTATCTTTACATAAGGAACTTATGGCCCGAACTGTTTTTATTATAACTTATGCTTCAATTGTTCAATTGCTTATTATAATATATTTTCAGAAATCTAATTTCAAGATGATATTCTTTACTTGGGTTATACCCTATGTAACCGCCCATTTTAGGTTCTAAAAAAGACATTTGGCCTTCAATTTTTCAATTTGATGTTTTAAGGGCATTTTAGTTTAGATTTTGTTTTTTGTATACTCACTCAATTCATACACTTCCTCCACACCAAGACACTCACATCAATCTATAGTCTTTCATCAATTTCCATCCTCATTCTCATCAAGTCAGTACATTTTGCACCGCTCAATTCTTCAATTAACACGCTTAGATTACTTGGTTTGAATTGGATTTTGGGTGTGATGTTTTTATATATAGTATTGCTTAGAACTTGTTTTGAGTTTAATTTTGTTACACTTGCATGTACAATGCACTTCGCTTACTTATTTTGTGAGAATGTTGATAGATTTCAATTGTTGGTTTAATATTTGTTGAGATTGTATTGCAATGGGCTTAATTATTTTGTGCTTCACATATGTTTGATTAATGACCAGTTTGACATCTTTTTCTTCTTCTAATTAAGCCAAACCATCACCAAGTACCCTTAGGCTTGAGATGCTTTCACTCACTTCATACACACTTGATGACATGTTGATTTTATGCATACCATGAATATTAAGCCTTGTTGTTTACACTATTTGTATTTTAGAGGCATGTTTGTATTGTTCACTCAATTCCATTAATCTCATGTCTCTTTTTGGCTGATTGTGATCCTTTACTTATGCTAAGTATTGCTTTAAGTAAAGTGTGGTATTGCAATAGTCTTCATTTCTTTTGGCACTTACTTGAACTTAACTTGTGTAGGGAGCTAAAATGTTTTGCTAGTTTGATGAGGACAACAAAATTTTAAAGAGGAGGATAGAGCTCAGCTGAGCTAGATTTTAAAGATCAATCAGGAAATTCTTTCATCTTGCTCTTAAATTATTTTAGTTATTTTGTGTTAGTTGTTCTATTTTTCTTTTAGTTGTTTAGTTGGTTTGTAGTTTGCATGCTAGTGTTATAGTTAGTTCAAATTGTCAATTAACTTATATTTAGTTTAGTTCACCCTTGTTTTAATTTCAAAAATTGAACTAGTTGAACTTGAACTTAAAATATGCAGTGTTTAAAATTTTTGTTTAACACTAAGATAATCATGTTGTTTAATGGAATTTTAACTAGTTTAGCATTCAATTTGACCTATATTTGTTAGTTTTCACTTTCTAAACATAAAAGACCAGTTTTAAATAGAAGAAAAACCAGTGCATTGAAATAATTGAGTGAGGAATTTTAGAATACTAGAACCTTTTTTTATCACCTTTTGAAGCATTAAAACAACTCGAACAACTAAAAAAGTGATCTAGGCAAAAAATTTTCTTATTGAGCTATATTAAGACTATTTTCCTACCTTTGTGATATATTTGACCCTTAGTAGCCATTTTGAGCCTAATGAGACATGGTTAATGCTTGCCATTTTTATTTTTCTTGTTACACTCATTTATTAACCATATAACCTAAAAAGTCTTTATCTTTCCTTCTAAGAATTGGCCTAAGATTGGATAGATTGACTTTTGTTAGGTATCTTAAAAGGTGTAGTTAGAAAAGGATTTTAGTGTTATTGTCAAGGCTTATTGATGAAGTCAAGTATATAGTGAATGTTTACCTTGTAATCACCTATGTTATCATTGATTATCAATAACAAAGCTAGTAAAAGAAAAAAAAAAGAAAAAGAAAAAAAGGAAAGAAAGAAAAGAAAAGAAAGAAAGAAAGAAATTTTTTAAAAGAAAGCTAGAAAAGTATTGTAAAATCTTAAATGTGAGGTATTTACAAGGGAAAGAAATTTTTGAATTCTAAAAAATTTATGGAATTGAGTAATTTTAGCGGAATTTCATTATTATTTTCTTTTGGATGTGCTTAAGATTTAAAGGATTAAACAAATAAGTATTGTAAAGGGTTCATGTTTAGTAGTTTGGATTTTTAAGATGTTAGTCTATCTTGTAATAAAGTGGTTATTCTTTTTAATTATCTATTGTTCATTCTTTGATAACCAACACCTTAACCCTATTACAACCTTTAAAGACCTAAGTGATTCTAAGTTTTACTTTTGAGTTGTTTAGCGGAGATGACCTTTGGATTCTGATGCTAGAAGAGAGACCTATGGTGTTTATAAGGTTTTAAGTGCGAAACTATTTGTACACTTAGGTGTACATTCATTCTAAACTTGAATATGAATTTGCATTGGTGATTTGATTTTGAAAAGAGCTTAAAAATATTTTGATCTTACACACACATATAAGGAAACTTGCTTATATCATCTTGCTGGAATTTATTCTAGTTAAAGTTTTGTTAAATGCTTTTGTTAATAGCTAAACTTAGTTTTGAAATGCATAATTCTTGGTTGAAGTTTGATTATTTTGAGAAGCTAGTTTATTCAGATTTGCTTCAGGGTGAGCAAAGACTAAGTGTGGGGTATTTGATAAGTGTGAATTATACAAAATTATTAGCGTATATTTAGTAAGTTTATTGTGTTAATTTAGTGGTAATTTAACATTTAATTTTTAAATTACTCCCTCCATTCTTTTTTATCTGTCGCTTTTGAGTAAAATTCAAATTCTATTTATTTATCACTTTTAGATTTTCAATGTAATTTAATTTTCTTTTTCAATTTATTTTTCTTACCCAATAAATTTATAACCAATTAGATTTGATAATTTAATCTTAATCACGTAATTCAATACAAAATTTAAGTCGATTCAATAACAAAAGTGTCAAATAAAAAAGAATGAAGAGATTAGTTTTTTTTTAGCTTAATTGGTTAATTTGGTGCTTTTAGATGTTTAATTAAAGAAAAAGAGGAAGAACAAGAGCAAAAGTGTAAATTCAACATTTAAGGGATTTTAATTGGAGCAAGTTTGACACAAAGATCCAAAGGCTAGTCACTCGGTGGAGTGTAATTTCACTCTACCAAGTAAGGCATGGAAGGAAGCAAGGCATGAGAGATCCACTCGGTGGAGTGAAAAGTCACTTTATCGAGTAACTTAAGGAGATGAGAAGAATAGAGCCACTCGATGGAGCAATTTCCTCACTCTACCGAGTATGAGTTGTTGAGTTACGATCAAACTCTATTGCTTTGCTGAAATAGGAAGTTTCAAGGCTGGAAACTTTCTCTTTACAAGCTATAAATACAAACCTAAGCACCAGAACTAAGAGAGACAATTTTATTATGAATTTTAGCTTTACTTTTTGTATAATAGTTTCACGGTAGTTTAATTTAGTTTTTCTTGTTTTTTTCTTAGTTTCAATTCTCTTAAAGATTCCAGCTATCTACTACATATGCTGAAATGTCATCAAAAGCAAGTTTGAAGCTTCATGAGTATTGTATCTCTTTATTTTTATTTTTTTTGTTTCAATCATATTTGGTGTGTAATTTCTTATCCCTCATACTTTTACTGTAAAGACTTGAATTTGAGCTTAATTTCAATTCGAGTTGTTATTTCTTAATTTTTATGTTAATTCTTATCTTGAGTTATGATTGTGTTAATGATTGATGTGTTGAATAAATGGTTAATTATCAATTTCACTTATAACTTATGATATGCATGTTCTTAGCTTATTTTTCTCATGTCGGTCTTATTGCATTTTGAGAATTAAGGTAGTGATTTATTGTTCATGGGTTGATTTAAATTTAAGAATTTTGAATTAAGAATGGGCTAGATTTAGATCTCTTTCAAGAAGGTCTAATGAAGATTTAGGAGTTTAAAATTGGATTTTTGTGCTAGGTGTTGAATTGTTCCTAAACAATGGATTTAATTCTTAAAATGATAATTTGAATAAGATATATGTTTTTATTACACTAGTTTTTCCATAATTACTTGTGTTATTTTTAATTGAGTCATTGTAATAGAAGTTAAGGTGGATAGTTCCTTTAGCAGAACTGTTTTAGCTATACAAGTTATTTAATTTATGTTAGTCTATTTTTTTGTTTTTTTTTTCTTTATTGTTAATTTAGTTTAGTTCTTGCCTTTAATTTAAAAACCCAAAAAATAATCTCAAATTAATTTAATTCGTCCATAGATATTTTACTTGGCAATTCATATTTTCTTAGGTATGGTATTTAGGGTTTTAATTTTATTTCCTTATATTACTAGCCGATCTAGTACATTTGCTAGACACTGGTCAGAAATCTTCATTCGATCCCAATTGAATATGGAGAATACTTATAATGCATTCTCTGGCATTTTGGTAAGTATTAGAAATATAAATGATAGTTTATTTATGAAAATTAATACACTACCCTGAAGCATCCTCATACATCTTAAAATCCTTATGCATAAAGGAGACTTCCTTCTAATTTCTTACATTACTCCCTCCGTTCTTTTTTATCTATCACTTTTGAGTAAAATTTAAATTCTATTTATCTGTCACTTTTAGACTTTCAATGTAATTTAATTTACTTTTTCAATTTATTTTTCTTTTCCAATAAACTTATAACCAATTAGATTTGATAATTTAATCTTAATCACACTATTCAATACTAAATTTAAGTCTATTTATTATTACTTAATTCTAGTGAAAATAACAAAAGTAACAGATACAAAAGAATGGAGGGAGTAGTTTCTTTTAGCTTAATTGGTTAATTTGGTTCTTTTAGCTGTTTAATTAAAGAAAAAGAGGAAGAACAAGGGCAAAAGTGTAAATTTAGCATTTAAGAGATTTTAATTGAAGAAATTTTGATGTAAGAATCTAGAGGTTAGTCACTCGGTGAAGTGCAATTTCACTCTACCAAGTAAGTCATGGAAGGAAGCAGGGTAGGAGAGACCCACTCGGTGGAGTGAAAAGTCACTCTATCGAGTCACTTAAAGAGATGAAAAAGAATAGGGCCACTCGATGGAGCATTTTCCTCACTCTACCAAGTATGTGTTGTTGAGTTACAATCAAACTCTATTACTTTGCTGAAATAGGAAGTCTGAAGGCAGGAAACTTCCTCTTTACAAGCTATAAATACAGACCTAAGCACCAGAACTAGGAGAGATAATTTTATTATGAATTTTAGCTTTACTTTTTGTATAATGTTTCACAGTAGTTTAGTTTAGTTTTTCTTGTTTTTTTTCTTAGTTTCAATTCTCTTAAAGATTCAAGCTTTCTACTACATGTGCTTAAAAGTCATCAAGAGCAAGTTTGAAGCTTCATGAGTATTGTATCTCTTTATTTTTATTCTTCTTTTTTTTCAATCATGTTTTGTGTGTAATTTCTTATCCCTCATACTTTTACTATAAAGACTTGAATTTGAGCTTAATTTCAATGCGAGTTGTTATTTCTTAATTTCTATGTTAATTCTTATCTTGAGTTATGGTTGTGTTAATAATTGATGTATTGAATAATTGGTTAATTGTCAATTTCACTTATGACTTATGATATGCATGTTCTTAGCTTATTTTTCTCATGTCGATGTCTTGTTACATTCTGAGAATTAAGGCAGTGATTTATGTTAATGAATTTATTTAAATTTAAGAATTTTGAATTAAGAATGGGCAAGATTTAGATCTCTCTCGAAAGGGTCTAATGAAGGTTTAGGATTTTAAAATTGGATCTTTATGCTAGATGTTAAATTGTTCCTAAATAGAGGATTTAATGCTTAGAATGATATTCTCAATAAGATAAGGACCTATCGTGAGCGCAACACTTATTATGATCGCGACAAAAGAAGCTAACAAACATGAGGTAAAAAAGAAAAAATAAGTGAAGGAAGAATGAGTCGTGCTCTGTTGCGAGCGCGATAGGAGTCGGTAGAACAATAATGTCAAGAATTTTGCCCCTCTACTCATGAAATTCAACAACACAATCCATCAATTATCTTGCTTGCAACCTACAGCTCAGCTATACTCATTTCCCAGCAATGTACTATTAAAATCTATATTATTTCCTTACTTCTAAACACTTTTAAGTTTCAATTCCAACTTAATAATAGAATTAAATAAAATACTTGCTGCAAAATAAAGCAATATGCTCAACATGGAAATCTATCAATTTCTACAATTAATTTCCTTTTCTTTCCCAAACCTATGAATTTCTTATCTGTAACTATCTTTAACCTCAAGTCATTTTGATAATTCAAATAAATCTTAAAAATAAAACATGCAAAGATTTTAATAAACCAATCTTTTAATATCTCAATACTTTCATCTCAATCCTCATAAAATCAAGCACATGTAAAAAGGGATAATCTCAGATCTCATACTTATAATCCACATCTTTATCTTATTAACACATCCAATACACCTTATTACTAAACTATTACACAAATTAAGCACAAAAAATGAGGTAGGAGTTCCAAACCTATCATGCAAGTCTAATGCTATCTTTAATTCCCCTTTCTCTTAATTTCTTCCTCATCCTCTTAATCCTTGCTTACTTTTCTTCTTGAAAACATGCTTTATCAAGTTTATCTCACATGCATTAAAGTAGAAATCTAAAGGCATTATTTGGGGTGAGGAGGCTGAATTTCTTATAGAGAATGAAAGGAAAGAAATCGATAGATTTTAGAGGGAAAGAAAGGGATAAATTGGAATTGCAAATTTTTCTTAGTGAGAGAAAAGAGAAAGTGTGTCTTTATTTATCCTTTTGAATGTCGGCTTTACATCTCCATTTCCCTCTTAAATATCAAAATTTTATAGGATTTAAGTGGAAGATGACATCATATATGGCCCACCAATAATTTCCCTTTAAACCCCTTTTTCTTTCTTATTTCACAATTCATCCCAAATTTTCTTTCTCTCATTGTAATTGACCCACCAAATCACACTTTTGTTATAATTAACCACTTAACTATATTTTTGTTTCAATTTTACACTTATATGTCTTAATATTAAATGACTCTTTTACCCTCTTTCATATAAGACTATTAATCCTTAAAGTATTAGCTTGCAATACATCATCTAATTAAGATTAATTAAATCCTATTACCATAATAACATTCATGAATTCTCCTAAGGCCTATGTTGGATCTTGATAATGTACATGTATAATTAGAAGGAAGTGTAACGTAGGGGACTTAAATTGAAATAAAAGAAATAAAATAGGAAATAAACATATGGGAGAACTCAAGGAAAAGGAAATCTAGCGAGGCTTGGGCTTATTTAAGGCCCATGGGATAACGCCTAACTTTTATCTTTTTTTTTAGATATTTCATGAGAAACGAAGAGAAATCATAAAATAAAACTCATGATGGAAAGCCACCCTACCCAGCCCCCAGTCATTTTCCTACTAAGTAAACTCATTCCACCATGAATTAACCCCCTAATTTCAGCCATAGGCTTTGTAAAGAGAGAGAAAGAGAGTAGTTAATAATATTAAGGTAATAAACTCCTTTTTTTCTTATTTTGTCCCATAAATAAGGAATAGGAATTTTTGGAGTAAATGGATGTTTATATTTGTGATTTATTGCATGTGAATAAGAAGGAAATAAAAATAAAGCAAACAAGGTTGAAAGAGATTGAAGGAAGCACTTTTAGGTTACATAAAAGGTATAAGAACTTTACATATTGTGTATGTGTTTGTTCTTGGATATTGTATCACGAGGTTGTGTTTGATGTGTTGTATAAAAAGAAACATGGATATAGGGCTATCTAGTGCATAAGAGTCAGATTTATGAGAGTTTCCTTAAGATAGCATAAAATTGTAACCTAGGGTTCACTGGACCTAGTCACATTGTTTTGCCTATAATTTGAGTTATAGAGATACAAATTAAGTGATTTTAGTTGTCTTAAAAACTATACTAATAGACCTATATTTAATATTGAGAGGTTGAAATCTGGTTTCCCCTATAAAATGATCAAAAGTTAGCTTGAACCTTAGCTAGCTATGTTTGCTACCTTGTCACCAAGAGCAATTTGCATTGTTTAATTAAGATATGAATATTTATAAGCTCAAATGGGATGATTATTGATGTTATATAAACTAGAAATATAGATAAACAACTTTGTAGAAGATCACTTTGCCTGAAAATATCGTTTAGTAGGTCCAAAATAACATATAAGTTGAACCTATAAATCTATCTTTGGGATTTTTGAGGCAGAATGGTATTTCACAGTCACAACTAATTGGTTACTACCATGAGTCCCTTCCAGAAATGATTTTGCACCTATCTTACAATCATAACCCATTAGTCACCACCTTAAGCCTCCGTTATTTCCTTTTATACTTGATTTTTAGGCCCCGAATTATCCCAAAAACTTGTCTGAGCCTCCCCCAAATATTTTTAGAGCATTCTAAACATAAAAATAAAGGTAATATGTGATATTAAATATGTGTGGAGCATAATGAAATATGGAAATAAAGTTATAGCATGAGCATTATTTGTAATGGCTTGAACACCGGGTTAGCCGTGAACAGTATTTCCGATAGTGAATAGTATCTTCCAGACTGAAAAGTACACCCGGAGGTGAAAAATATTTTATTGGATCATCAAAAAAATGGATCACGGGTAGTTTGGAGTTAAATTTTGAAGTGAATTTGAAGTCAAATAGGCCTCCAAAAGTCAAAAATAAGGAAAAAAGTCACGGTTTTAATTAAAAGGATGCTTAGGTTAACTGAAAGTTTGTCTGAGATTTAAAAAAATAGCTAATAATCTCTAAAAATTACCATATTTTTCAAATATACATTAAATGAGATGTAGAATCATATGGTAAAGAAAATTTAATTTTTCAGTGATGCAAAAAATCAGGCTATTGAACTGGTAAAAGTGGCCTAGACCGAAAAGTAGTCTCTGATTCATCCAAAAATATTCAAGAAGCCTAATGAATATATTTTGAGAATTTTAAAAGTATTTTTGGAAAGATTTGAACTCAAGAAGTATGAGAAAAATAATGATTTCGATTTAAATAGTAACCGATCAACTGTTGATTTGATCGGGGCTTTAAAAATATCAAATAAATATTAAAAATTGCCAAAAATTGCAGATATACCTAAAATAATGTGTAGATTATTTTGGTTGTAAAAAGTAAATTTTTTGGTAAAATCGATATTTTTAAATCGGACCGATTTAATTGAACAGGATCAAAAATGGATTCCGATTGGGCTGAAATTTTGTGTACAGACTATTTTTGATGTGATAAAGATGATGGAAGCAATTTTGGAGTGATTGAAATTGAAAAGTAGGAGAAATTAATTACGATTTCTTATTGGGTAGTTAATGGGCTTTGGTTAATTAATTCAAGCCCATTAACCCAAGCCCAAGCCCTTTGAGAGTGCTATAAAAGGGAGAATTGCACAGTGATTTTCGTGGCTTATCTTCTGTTCCAGCAGCTTACTCTTCCATTGTTAGCCAAAAGCTTCATTTCACTTCTCTCTCAAAATTTCTTCTTGATTTCTTCATTTTTTTCCTTTGATCTAAGCACAATAAATGTTCTCTACCCTCTCTAGTTGCTGGATATGATCTCAAACCAAGGATTATAGGGATATAAGCAAGAGAAAATAAGTGAAAAAAGCTTGGAGGTCAAAATGAGGTAAGAGAAATTGTTAATTTTAATTTTGTTCTTAGGTATGTACTACTATTTTTGGGTACCTAGAGTCCATTTTTTAGGTTTGTTTGAGCTAAAAATGTTGTTATCTTGGTGATTTTGGGGATGTAAATTTCGGCCAAGGGTGGGATGCTTTGAAGAAAAATGATTTTCTATGGTTTTAGGTAAGAAAATGAAGCTTAAGGAAGGTTAAGCATGAAAAAATGGTTAGTGACTATCAAATATTATTATTTTCCTATAAATTTTATGATTTTCCTTTAGGGTTTATAAGAAAGAATTTAATAAAGATATGTATAATTGAAATTGGTGTTAGAAAAGTGTAATTGGACTTTGATTAAGCATAGTAGGAAGCTTAAATAAATTTAAAAGAATTTTTAAAGTATAATTATTGTGATGGCCGAATTTCATGCTTAAAGAAATAATGTGTTTATTAAGTATTTTAAAAAAATTAAGTCATAGAATGATGGTAAATATGAAATATATTATCCATGAATTTTTAGAGAATTTATAGAATTTATTAGAATATTCTTGGATTAATTAATTGGTTATGTATTAGTGAAAATAGTGAATTTTTCTAAAATAATGCATGAAATGAGTAAATAATATTTTTATGCATTTATATAGAATTTATGGAATTTATTTAAATATTTTTGAAGAAATATTTAAACGTGTACAAAATAAAGTACTGAATTATTGAGTTATGAATTGTAATTAAAGTGAAAAATAATGAATTATATTGATATAATTCATAAGTCGTACAAAATTAAGGAAATAAGCGACTGGCTAATTTATTAAAATAAAAAGACCATAAAAAGTATAAAGTATAAAATGACCGAAATAAATTATTAAGAAATAATTTGTAAATCAATAATATAATGGTAAATTATTATAAAATAATTCACATATCGTATAAAAATATCGCATATTTCAAATGATTGTAATTCCGTACAGAAAAGGTAAGAAAATTGTTAAAAGTTAAAAATAAAATGAAACATAAAGTCAAAATATTGAATTATTAAGAAATAATTCATAAATTTGCCAAGAAACTGAAGATTATAATGATATAATTCACACAGCGTATAAAAAGTACTGAAATAATAGTTGGCTAAAGTAGTGAAGTGAAAAGACACTGAAAGGTGTAAAATATAAAGTGAGCATGGTGAATTATGATGTCATAATTTACAATCTATGTGTAAGATTCCAAAAAAGTACTGAAAGGATTAATTGAAAAAAATGCATTGACTGAAAAAGTATTTGTAATTGTTTAAAGTTGAAAAATATTTTGAAAGAAAGTGATTTTTGCCCTTAGCAATAGTCAGGCAATAAAAGTCTTGCTCAGGATATAATTGGCTAGCCATAGGGACACCTTATACCATGGTGCAAGTCATGGCGACTTGCTTTGCTATAGTAGGATCTCTGATCTCCATAGTATCTGTCATATGTACTATTATATATTCTACGAGAAATGATTCTTTGGGGTTATTTCTCATTCTGTTGTGGTCTTGTGGGATCCACGTCTTGTATATCCTAATCGAGAGTTCCTATCAAATTGTACTAGGGGCATATTGATAAGAATAAATCAGAATTTCAAAAAGGAAGCTAAAAATAAAAATCAAAAGAGAAAAAGGATCTAATTGAAAGAAATAAAAAGTTTTGGGGCAAAAATGTAATTTTCTCAAAAATTGTATTTATTGAGTAAAAATGAAAAGAAAATATTTTAAAAAGGTAAAATGATAATTTAATGACCGAACAATTTAAAAATATGCTTTTATAAAGAAAATGGATTAAAACGTAATTTTACATGAAAAAGTCAAAATAAAGATCAATTGGTATATTGTATACCAATTATTACTTTGAAAATAAAAATTTATAAAATAAAGCTAAAATTTCAATTAAAAATCCAAAAGTGACAATACTGTAATTATTTAATAAATTATAGATTAAATGTGAAATATTGTACAAAGAGTTCAGTTAAAAACCGAACAAAACTTTTGTAAGCTAAAAGTCATCTGAAAAGTAAAAATATGCAAGTTATGACAAATTTGCAATAAAGAATGTAAAAAGGACATTTTTTCTAATAAAATGAAGAAATAAAGACTTAATTGAAAAGTTACCAATATAATAATATTATTTGGTATTAAATGTGAAAAGTATTAATAATTATATTGTGAAACATAATTAAAAAGTCAAGGTGAAAATAAATGAACTAAGGTCAAAACCATAATTTAAAAATAAAAAGAATAATTCTGTAATTAAGTCAAAAATTGAGAATTAAACTGAAGTTACCATAATAGTGGCAATAAACAGAGTAAAATACCAAACAGAATAATAATTGTACCGGACTGACTAAATAAGAAATTATGCTTAAAAAGTCAAAGTCAAGCACAGTTAACAAGCTATGCGCCAAAAGTTAAGTAAAAGTAAAAATAAGAATAGTAATGCCAAAATTTATAATTAAAATTACAAAAAAGGTATTTTTGGTAATAAATTGAAAAGTTTAAGACCAAAGTAATACATTGCTAAAATTCTTGAAATGTTTTGAAAATATTGTTAACAATGTTAAAAGAGCTTTTAATAAGTCCAAAATGATTTTTAGCGTAATGAATGTAATTATGCTATTTTGGGGAAATTCTTCGATTACTAGTCACCACTGAGCATAATTAGTGCTCAGCACATAGTGTTTACTACGTGCGGATTTTGAAGTATTGCGGGAGCATGGTACATAATGAAGCAGAGATTGAAGAGGAATAATCAGTGATGATTATTTTAGTATTTTTGGCATGTATATACTTAGATAGCAGAATTAAAGAATTGGACTGTATTTGAAATACTATTTGATGGAATAATTAATGTTGTTATTTTGCAATTGTGTGTTTACCAGTAAATGATTTAGAATGGATATGTTCGATCTATGAGTAAATGTTTGGATGTGATTATGTTTACTGTTATAGACTGTTGTGCCTCTGAGAGGCTGTGGTTTGTTTGGTTTTTCAGGAGGCTAGTAAGGTCCTAGTCGTTGTGCTGCCGAATTTTTGATAAAATGAATAGTATTTCAAATAGTTATAAGTTGTTAAGTTAAATATATAATTTGAATAGTCTATAAGTATTGGCAGTCAATGGATTAATTTGGTTAAAAAAAATTCTGGCTTACAGCTTAGTTCTATATCTGAAAAGATTGTTCAGATAAGAGTGTTACTCTATTACTAGAGGATATAGATATATATGTGATTCAAAGTGCTATAATTCAGTAATGCACACTTATGTGAATATTTCTATTCTTAAGAATATGCATTGATTTTCATGGTTATACTATTGTGATTGTTATAGTTAACAAATTAAACTTGTTGACTAAAAGATGTTGAAAATGGATTAATGCATGCATTTAGAGCTTGGTTATGGATAGATATGCATACCTATAGAGTATAGATACAGCTGTTATAGTCCTAACCCCATTTGAATCTACAGTCTATCCCTACTTGGGAACACAATCTTGATCCCATTTGGGTCTACAGGTTTGATACCTTCGGATATCACAGGAATAATACCTTTAGGTATTCACATGAGTATACCTATAGGTATCCACAACACCCATTATCCACACCCATAAAACTTAAATAGGCATTCATAGGAATTAATGAATGGCTAAATGAATGTTAAATACTTAATATTACATAATGATATGTTATATATGATTAACCTTGCAATGCAAATCTTATATACAATAATGTTTATCCAAATTAATTGTGATATGGTTTCTAATTACATAAACATATCTTATTATTATTGCATACTGTGTGCTTTAGAATGATCGTTGTGAGTGATTGTTTACATGTTTATTGTTCCCTATTAAGCTATATAGCTTAGCACAGGTGTTTATCCATGTAGGTACTTAAGCTAGGACTCTTCAGTAGGGATAAAGCCAACAGCAACAAAGCTGAAACCAACATTAGGAAAAGTCAAAGTATGAAAGATGTTGTCTTTTTGTTTTTTTTGTTATTGTAAATATCATATTATACTAAGTAAAGTTTAATATAAAAAATAGTATTATTATAATTATGATGTATTAAAGAGTTTTCTCTTATATAGCCTCTTCCAATGTGATGATATGATTATAAGTTACTTAGAATGACATGATATTTGTGCAAATGAAATCTAGTATTGCTTACTTGTAGAAAAGATAGTACATATGGTAATAGGAAACAGGAACCATTAGAGTAGTTTTTACATATCAATCCTTTGAAGTAACTTCTCTAATGCCTCGAAGTCACCTTCTCTGGTAACTTACTTGATCATCATACCGTTCATATAAACTTCTACTTCTTTGTGAATCAAGTCATCCAACTCCTAGTTGCCATCCTCTAATAAGTGATGCCTACATTTTTAAGCCCGAAAGGCATGACCTCGTATGCGTAGGTGCCCTATTCAATGATGAAGATTGTTTTATTCTAGTCTATTATCTTGTTCAGAATCTGATTGTACCTGGCATACTTGTCTATAAAACTATACATGGCATAGGTATCTACACTATCAACCAATACATCTACATAAGGTAATGGAAAATCATCATTCGAGCAAACTTTGTTCAGATCCCTATAATCCATATAAACCCTAACTCATCCATCTTTCTTTGCTATAAGGACTACATTTGCCAACCATGTAGGGCATTAAACTTTTACTAGGAACTTGGCCTCTATTTACTTTCTAACCTTATCTTTAAACTTTTCAGCCTAAGTCTCCCAAGCTTTTGCTTAACCGATTTATACCCTAGATAGGTTGGGATGACATTTTCAGCAATCTCTCGATTTTTTTTAGATAGGTTTTCTTTTGTTTTTAGATTTAATGGACATTTGGTTTTTGAGTTGATGACAAATATGAATGATTCATGATCATAATTATGCATATTGAAATCAGAAGAAACATCACACAAGTAAACAAAATTGTTCATCTTAATAATATAATCAAAAGAGCAATCATTGTTCTCATAAAAAAAGTTTTGGAACATAAACAATATCAATAAAACTATCTTTTTTAGTCTTCGCAATATCAGATGTCTCTTCAACCTCTAGTCAACCTTGGGTGGATCTTCAGCTTCTATTTTCTCTCTACCCTTCACCTGAACAACAAACAGCTTCTCTATTATAATCTCTTTGGGCACCTTCTTGTCCCAAGCCAAATGATGCAGAAGGATCTGTTCATCCCAAAAACCCTCAACTAGCTTGATAATCCCTCATTCCCAATTGAAGACATCATTGAACAGCTCAAATTCTAGCACTATCCCACCCCTTATTAACTAAGACTCATTCTCTCCATAGTAAAGATAGACCCTTGGTACAAACATAAAACTTTGTGAAATATGGAGAATTTTCTTCGTTGCTTCTTAACATTTATTCTTCTCAGCAAGACCAATGAAACCTAATCCCTTCTTATACTTTTGTCTTTTAGTAGTGATGGCAATTTGAACCCCTTGAGAATTCTTACCTAAACCAACCCCAGGTAAGAAATGTATCTTCTTCAGCATATTGATCACTTGTGAACTATCAACAAAGCTACCCTTACCCTCTTCATTACTGATTACAGATGCATGGAACCCATTGACGGGCTACTTAGCTATCTCTAACATAGATATCTAGTTCTTTCTTGTAGCTTTAATGGTTACCATTTGACCATTGTGAGGTATTTTAATCATCTGATGCAGCATGGAGGGCACCTCACCTAACTTAAGGAACTATGATCTTCCTGGCAGCATAGAAAAATTAGCATGAATTGGCAATACCATAAACTCGACCCCGATTTCAATAGGTCTTATCTTAACCATGGCCTTAAAGGTCCTAGTAGCCTACCTTTTTGAGTTGTCATAAGTAGAAATAGTCAAGTCAAACTTGCTAAGCATATTCTCATTTAGCCCAAAAGTAGAAATTGCCACCATAGGACAAACATTTATAAAAGACCTGTCATCCACCATCACATATACCACATGCTTACCATTCACCTTAGCTTTGATATAGAGAGGATGATTGTGATTTCTACCTTCAGCAGGCAGGTCAACATTAGAATACACAACATTCTCTTTGGTTCATCCTTTAACCAAATCCAATAGCTCAAAAGGTGAAATGGTAGTGGTGACAGTAGACTCGCTCAGAGCTTTCACCAACTTCTCTCTATGCGATGGAGATTGCCTCAATAAATCCTAAATAAAAATTTGAGCTTATATTTTTTTCAATTGCTTGATTATCTGATCTTCCTTAACTTCTTTCTCCATAAGCCCTGAAGTAGGAACTAGTTGTTTGTTAATTTTTGAGGCCACTATTTTGCTTCTAATGACTGCCTTCACTTTCTTCTCTCCCACTTCCTCCTCGCTCTGACTAGATGAACTTCTGATATCAATAGGCACTATAACCCTTCATCTTTGCTTTTAGTAGGGGAATCCCAATAATCAATCATTAAAATCAGTCGATTTTCTTCAGTTGGCTTTGTTACTTTAGGGGTGGAACGAGTAATGACCATGTACTCATTCCCATATAGGTTTTTCATTACATACCACTCAAGTAAATAAGACCCAATCATAAACACTAGAGGTGAAACATCATTGTATCCTCATTTTTTTCTTCTTATCCCTTTTTTCAGGATTTGAAATCTATTTGCTATCTATCAAATCCTGAATCCTATTCCTTAGGGTGAGATAATAATAAGTAAGATACCCAGTATGCTAGTGATAGGCGTAGTATTAATCTTCTTTATGATAGGGCAACCCTTGACTTTTAGTATACCTCATTGGTAATGGTTAAAGTTTCACTTCTTTGCTCAGCCTATCTAACACCCAAGATAGTGACTTACCTAAATTGAAATAATGCCTCTGATTAGCCTCTATAGTAGACACTTCAACTTTTTTTCCCATTCTATATGCTCCACTACTATTCCTAACCACCTTGCTATTACCAAGTTCCTCCTTACACACTCATTATTGGCCCTTTTGGCTATATCCTTCAGAGACTTCCAATCCTTCAAACCCTTTGTTTTCAAGCCATCCCTCAGGTAGGGACTTGCATTACGAATAATAAATCCTAATATGGTCAACTATATCAGGTGTTCTCTTAATTTTCATTACCCCAATCCTCAACCTTGTGAGGTACTCGTGGAAAGACTCATCATGCTTTTGTTGGAGTAGCTCAAGATCTTTCAAAGTAACCTTTATCTTGGTACTACAATCATACTTCTCAAGGAACTCCTCAATTAGCAAGTCCCAATCTTTCTTGGCATGCCTATCCAATCCATGACACCTGTCAATTATAGGCCTGATTAAGTTCAGATAAAAATATTCCACCTTTCACTTCTTGGTCAAGGTGGTCCCTTTCATAATCAATATGTACTGCTTAAAATATGTTGAAGGATCTAAAGTACCATTAAATCTTGGTAGGTTAGGCATATTAAACCTCTAAGGTAATGTCTCATCTCCATCTAAATCCCTATTCTTGTGGTTCATTCCCTTACAAGCAAATAACAACCTAGACATTGCTTCAACCTTTTTTTCCATTTTCGTAAAAGTTGTATCCTCAGCACTAGGACCTTTACTCTTTATATTCATCATCGAGCGAATATAATCTTCATCCTCCTCCTTCTTAATATAATTATTCTCTGGCTCATACATCCTTTCCCTCCTTGGTGAGTCTCGAGGCACAATAGCATCTACTATGGTAATGTCCCTAACATACATCTGCTTCACTATCTCATGAGTAGGTGCTATAGGTTGAGCTCTAGTGTTTAGTGTTAAAGAAGTGACCATCCCACCAATCATAGTTAACAACCTCTTCTTAAACTCCTGATGGCATCTATCCATCCTTTGATCTAATTTGTCCCTCATCATCGAAGGCCCTGCAATAGAAGTGGCTAAACTTTCCCTTATATATGGAAACCTTACTACTTTATTAGTAACTTTTCCAGTCTCATTCAATTGCTCATCATCCACTTCTGATCTTATTTCTTGATTGCTTATACTCAACTTTAAAATGACCTTTGAATCCAACCCTGAACTTGAGCTTGATCCTGGCAACTCAAATGTCAATCTTCAAGTAAGGCAACCATCTAACCTTCTGGATCACCTAGATGAATCTATGATGGCTGCAAGAATCAAACATTAGGGGTGACGCATGAGGGATGACGTATAAGCATGGTATATACATAATGCATGAATGAAATGAATGCCTTCGTTAAGCATTAATCACAATCACATATAAGTATAGCAATAACAAGTGTATAGGCTTTGACTATTATGTATTTCAACTGACTTATACAAATCGGGCAGGGCCCATTGGGGCATGGTAGCCTTTGACCTATATCTTCCTAACTTATTTGAGTTTGGTCAATACATAAATGTCCACATAGTAAACAAACATTATTATAGTTACACAACCTATGGAAAGTAGCTATTATCATTACATGAGTTTGAGTTAAGGGTGATAAAACTTTAGGGCTACCTAAGCATGGTTCATGCCAATAGGTCTAGCTCATTATGAGCATAATGATCAATGGATTACCATTTTATATACCATTTTGTACTAAACTTGGGCTGGTGGGTCTCCTTAACATCTCAACACATTGAGTGAATGTAGGGCACACTTTAGGATAACATCGAGGCTAAAATAAGGATGCCTAACTTAATTCTAAGACTCTAAGATGTATGCAATTTCGAAAGGAGATAGGATTAATAAAGAAAACCCAATTATAAAGTAACTTAACCAAGGCATTTTTAGGGGTAAGGTCTCTTTAGTCCCCAGTGGAGTCACCATTATGACGTACATCGGAGCCATGATCGATTCGAGTTCGCTCTCAAAGGCCCACTTTTAGGGTTCAATACCGAACGAGACTCACTATAACTCAAAAATTGGCCACTTTACAATCGAAAGGGATTTAGGCCCAATTTATTATTGGTAGTTAATTCTTGAAAGTGTCTGTTTTAGGCTCGAAGAGGTAGGTGTCATGGAGTCATTACCTAAAAAATGTTGGAAAATGAATATCAATCTTTTTTATGCCTAACAAGAGATTAGTGTTCGAAACATCACTCTTAATTGGTACATTAGTTATGTATTGTTTTACAATTAGGTTTTAATTATAAATCCACTACCTCCTTTTTCATATGATGTATTACGATTAAAATAAATAGACACATCAATCATCTCAAAAAACGATAAATAAAGCAGTAAAACAAACCAAAAAATAATCCTACTTAAATTATTATAAAAAAATCATCCAAAGAAAGAATAAAGTACATACATAAATCATGGCATTTATTAGGATCAGAAATATTAGTCACCTCATACATTTTTACAAAAAAAAAATCTTTTTTATTGTGTGGTTTTTGGGTTGAAAATTGAACATTGATCCATATTTTAGGAAAAATCCCAAATTAATTAATAGAAACAATTTTAAGTGAATATTTTGTTTAACCGTGCAATAAAATAATTTTATTACTACCTATTATATCCCCAAAATGAGTACATCTAAAATAGATAAAATCAACTCAAATAAAACAAAATAATAAAGTAGGACAATAAATAAAAAATATGCAAGATAAAATAAAATAAATAATGATGAAAATGAACCGATTGGGGGGGCATAGCTCCCAAAGCATGATTGTCCCATGAGATACTGCAAATGCATATCGGATCAATCACTCACCCAAAATCGCAAGAAAAACCAGTCAATTAACATTGTAAAAGAATATGCAATAAAAAGAAAATTAGAATAATATACAAGATAATATTACAAAAATTATTAAGCATGCATACAGAAGAGAAATATTTTCAAAAAGACATAAAAATGAATTAAGCATCAAATATCAATAAAATAACATAAAGAACAATAAAAAAAGATAGAAAACACATTAAAATAGGCATAAATTTGGCTATAGATGCCCCTAGATAGGTCACGGATGCCTATGACTAAAGATGGATGGGATGATAAGAAAACACCCAGACGTCCCATTTGTCACATTTCGTCTATGGTGCTTTCTTCCCGTCTGTCACCCAAAGGTTAGATACAAGAAGCTAAATTTAAACACAAAATTTACCAAAATCTCAAATAAACCCTAGGTATTTGATTATATATATCTAGTGCATGCCAAACCTAAGATTCTAGCCTTAAATCATATTTTAACTAAAAATTTTGGAAATAAAAGCTAAAACAACATCTAAAAATAAAGTACAAAATGATAATTGTGATTTATATGATGTTTTTAGTGTGGTTTTAGGTGTTTAATTGAGTTTGATTAGCTTTAGTTTGGTTGAATTTTGATTTAAATGTTTACATTTGTGTTTTAAGAGCTAATTATAAATTTTGGTGTTTTTCAAGACTAAATTAAAAGAAAAATGGCTTAATTGTAAAAGTCAAGACGTTATGGGCCAAATTTGTGAAATTAAAAAATTAATAGCATAATATTGTATGTGAAGTCCAGTGGAGTATTGAGTGGCCGTGCATGGAAGATACATGAGTTATTGAGTGGCCGTGCATAAAATCGAGTCAAGCCAATTGTCTTTTAAGTGGTCATGCAGTTGAAGTGTTGTTTGGATGAGTGGTCATGCACATGGATTTGTCCATGCACTGTAGTGCATGGGAAGAGGAAAAGATTCAAGTGGTCGTGCACCCCCCATGAAGAAGGATGCATGGCAGTGCAGTAATTTAGGCAAGATTTTGAGTGGCAGAGCGAGGAAGTCCGATGCTTCGAAGGATTTTCCAATTTAAGGAGGAGTCTTTTCCTATTCTAATCAAGAAAGTTTAGAAGACCACTATATATTATTTTTCCTATAAATAGATGACTCAAACACCAGAAAAAATCATCAATCAAGTAGAATAAATTAGTCAGCAACAATTTCTTTACTTAGTTTTAGTTTTACGTTCTTTTATTTTTTTCATTAGTTGTGAAGAACAAAACTCGGGAGCTGGAGGCTTTCTTTGATTTTTCTGCACAAGTTGATTAAGGGAGCTTCTATAACTCTTTATTTTGATTCTTCTCATTTGTTTTAGCTTTAATTTTTATTATGAAGTAGTTTTTTATTTCTTTTGCTAATAGATACTTGAAATCTTAAATTTTCATGTTATGACTTTATTTTGAGCTTTAATTTCAATCTCAGTTGATTATTTCTTAGTTTTAAACATATTCTTATGTTTGATTGTGTTAAAATTAATTGTTGGTTTATTGATTCAATAACCAAAAATAGGTTTAGGCACGGTCATTGATTTGCATGTTATTGGGTTAACTCTTTAGTATCAATGCATGATTATTTTCTGATTTGAAATTATTAATTAATACTAAGAGAGGAGCAACTAAAAATAAATTGGAGTTGAATTTACTTGCAAAAGATTTTAATGAATGTTTAGGATTTTAATGGATCTTTATGCTAAGTATTAAGTTATTTTTAACAAGGAAATTTAATGTTTAAGAAAGATAGTCTTGTTTCAAGGTATCAGGCTTTATTTCATCTAGTTTCTCCATAATCATTGGTGTTTCTATTGAATTTGGGTCATTATAATGAAAGTTAAGGTGGATAGTTCCTTTAGCAAGAGAATTTCAGTTATTGTTTTGTTTTTAATTCATGTTAGTTTAATTTTAGTTTTTCTTAATTGTTATTTTAGTTTATTTTTTGCCTTTAAATCGAAAATATTTTGAAAATAATCTCAAATTAATTTAATTCATACATATTCTTCTTAGCAATCCATGTTCCTTTGAGTACGATATTTGGGGTTTTAATCTATATTTCCCTATATTACTAGCCGATCTAGTACACTTGCTAGACACCAGTCACAAAACATGCATTCATAGAGAGAATCATGCCAAAATATGTTGTCCTAACACATATACAAGTTCAGATCAACATGGCATTCAACTAAACACGTAAATCTAAATAAATAACATATAAAACATGTTTATAACACCATTAAACAACATATATGATTATGAGAATGAACTAGAGAGAGAAAGGGAAAGAGAACTTAAAATATTAACCGTAGAAGATATTTTGATTTTGTATGTTTCGAAGCATGGATCTCTGTTCTGATTCTTGGTTTTTGTGTTCAAGAAAACAAAATGATTTTTATGTGCTATTTTTTTTGGATCGAAAGAATGTATTAAACCATTAGTCTTAGAGAGAGAAGAATTGAATTCTTCTTTTCCAAGAACACTGTTTTTCTTTTTCTAAATAGGATTTTGCCCTTTTCAAAACCTTAATTTTTGTGTTTTATACATAGGGAGGAGTTGGAATCTTTTTCCAACTCTACCACTCCAAGTATATCCAAATCTATCTCTTAAAAATCAAGTAAAAATCCCTCTAAAAATCCTTATCTTTCCATTTTTAAAAACCATAAAATGTGGGAATTCTAGAAATGCATTCACAGATGGTCATCCCTTATAACAGATGGTCGTCCCTTACTTGAAACTTTTGAAATTATAAAAAATATCCCTGATTTGACCTGGACAAAAGGAAAGTGATCGTAAATGATTTTCCCTCAAATGACAGACGACTGTCTGTCATGCCTAAGGGCCAAATTCAAGGTTTTTAATGCTCTACTAGTGATTTTGTTTTTACAATAGGCGGTGGAGTAGTAGCTTGGAAATCTAATAAATAAACCATAATTTCTAGGTCTATTATGTAAGTAGAAAATTAATAGCATTAGATGCTACTAATAGTGAAGCAAATGGCTTAAAATTTTCTTATTTGTTGTACCATTTTTAAATAATTTCATACTTCTGATTTCTATGCATTAAGATAGCTAAACAATAATTGCTAAGGCTGAGTGTAAAAATTTTAATGAATAAATAAGGCACTTGATAGTTAAAAATAAATCAATACATCATTTATTATCTCATGGTGCAATTTCTTTGAATTTTGCTATGTCTAAAAATAATATTGCAAATCCACTCACAAAAGTTTTCGCGCACTAACATATACTTCTTACATCGAGAGGAATGGAACTAAAATGCACTAATTAGTTACTATAGTTTATACCTATCTTTATATGCATGGTGATCCCATAAATAAAGTTCAATAGGTAATAATAATATTATTCGGTAACTTGGGAAAGTACGTTTAATATTATTATACGGGAAAATTCTAAGTTCCATCCCTATGGTGTTATACTCTCTAATGTGATATTTAGGAAGAATGTACTTCTGAATGAATCCAAAGGTATATATTTTTTGCAAGGTGATGATCACATATCACTCTTGGTGGATTCACTAAGTGAGTGTGGTGGTGAGTTCACCTATAACATCCCCTTGTACCCTAGGAAGGAACCAGGATTCTACTAAACACTTATTACATATCATATACATGTTCGATAGTGTCTCATAACATATGTTAACCAATTTTAACTCTAGAAACTAAAATTCTTATATCACGTCACTTTATGTATATTTCAATATAAGATAAGTTTGACATTCCTGCATACTTGAATACATATTCATATCTTAATATACATTTTACATCTTAACTATTACAGTTTAACAAAATATATCCACTGCCAACACTTCTAAACAATTTTTATCTACTGAGTCTAATCTTTATTTTGTGTTAGTATTCCATTACATACCTACATTGTAAATAGGCAACTCATATGCTAAGTCAAACTTATTAATATTTTATTTAATACAAATAAATATCTGATTTATTAGAAATTCATGTGAATTAATTTCCTTATATTACTTTATGAGTTACTTTTATACTACTATACAAGATTATAGTTTAATTACTGATACCCATAATCCTGTTTAGTACTATTTAGCTTACATTTACTAAATTGATGAGATTTGGTTTGGAGTTGAAATATATATTTCAAGCTTCCTATATATCCTATAAAGGACTCAAAACAACGTAGTTCTAAACATTCCATTTGTTCTTTCCATTAGTTAAAGAGATACATACATCAATTTCACATACACACTAGCTAAACATAATTATTATGATTAACAACGACATGCACTAGTATCGGTGATATAGTAATTTACAATCATTTCAACTAACATGCTCACCTCTCTTTAATTATACTATAATTTATGTAGCTTAAAATCAACATAGGCATGGATAATGGGAACAGTGAATACCATATTACTATCATATCAACAAACACCATTATAGTATTAATACTAGATACCATACGTGTATCAAATCACTAGAAACCATTACAATACCAATACTAGATACCAAACAGTATCAAATCATTAGACACCATTACAATGCCAACACTAGGTACCAAACGGTATCAAATCACTATCCCATATACATATACATATACATATACATATACATATACATATACATATACATATACATATACATATACATATACATATACATATACATATACATATACATATACATATACATATACATATACATATACATATACATATACATATACATATACATGGCTATGTCTAATTCAAGCACAAGATTAAGGCTTCACTTATTATTTCACTTTACATTTTAATCACCCATGTATTCAATATACATTTCACTATTAAGTTTGTATACATATATGCCATATGCTCATAACCAATATCGTTACATGTATACATATTAATCCTACACATTCATTTACATATATACATACTCTTGAGTATTCTTGATCCCTAACAACACTTTACCTAAACATAAGCACATAAATCATATACCTTACTTGAGAAAGATTACATACCTTTAAGTAACCACAAGCCCACATATATTAGTGCAAGGCACAACTACACACCTTTTTCTCTATCACCATATTTCAATATTAACATATAAATATATGTTAATTGAAATCATAAAATATATATTCATGTTCATACATTCGTTCCATGCACTTATACTCAATAAAAAAAATAGATAAGTTCACTTCATTATGTATTTAGTTTGTTCAATCAATCAATTTATAATCACCTATTTGAAATATGGTAGGTCATATTTCATCTCTATACATGCATTTGCAAAGTTACATAAACATCCGAGAAAGTTTAGATACAATTTGGGGATATTTGAAAATGAAAAACTTATATGTGGGCTGAAATAGGGTATATGTGGCCGTCACATATTACCTAACAACCATGTGAGTCAATTTTTAATGGAATTTGAGTTATAGAATGGGTGTTACATGGCTATCAAGGTATTCTTGATAGCCGTGTGGCCTAACATTTCCAGATTTTTGACGATAGATTCCATAGGTCTCCTTATGATGCATTTTTGGATAGGTAAACGAAATTTATGGGAAAAACGGTCTTCTTAACATTTGTTTTTCTAGGTCTCTAGTTTCTAATGAATTACAAACCTGTAAATTAAAATTGATACACACAAAAAAGTAAATTGCTCCAAAATAGGGGCAACATCAAGTCATCAACTTCAATAAATTTTTTCAAGTCTCTTAAAGATAGAGTTAGTCTTTGAGTCCAAATTTTTAGGTCTATGTATTAAGTTAATTTCCAATTTGAATAATCTAATTTGGAGCTATTTAGGCCAAGATATAACCAAAATACTGCTATTTCTACCAAATCATTTTACAAGCAAACTGCATGCTTCTTTATGTAAAATAACTCCAATTTAGCATTCCATCACCCATTTCACATTCAAATTTTTACATACATCATTTAATTAAAATCAAACACAAGTAAATAAATCAAGTGATTGATCATACCTTAAAATTTGCCTAACTAGTTATTTCTCTTCATCATTCTTTCTTCTTTTTCCTTACTTTCTCTATGGTCTCTTGGGAGCAATTTTGGGGATTGAAATTTTGGTGTATAAATGGAGGAGAAAATCTACCATTTCTTACTTCTTATGGGCGACTATCATGCCCCTTTAAAAATCCATGCTTATTTTGTTAATTCTAGAAGGCTAGGTGTGTTAACTTCCTATCGGTCAACACTTTTTGACTTGAAAAATTACAATTTCCTCCCTATAAATTCTTTAGTTACACATTACATGAAATTAAAACTTTATTCCCACATTAGTCCATGCTCTATGTTTAATCTATGTATTTACCTCTCCATTAAAAATATATTACCGAATTTCCTTTCATATTTTGATCTAAAACCCTCTATCTTTTCGGACTAGTCATTAATCCACTTAACCTTTAATATTCATTTCACATTTACCTTAGACATGTCACGTTACTGCTAGGGTGTAGTTTAGGATGTCACATTGCCACTAAAAAAATTGGATCATTTTCTAAAAATACTCATGAAATAAATAGGTACGTATGATTGAAAAGTGCAAAAATGATAAAATCTTGTTGATTTCTCATACGTGTGTGTAGTGGCTATTATTTTGGTAAAAAAAAACATTTATTTTACTATGGTTTCTTCAGAATAAATTTATTAACACTTTGTGTTGGTTCAAACCCCAAAGATTCCTAATACCTTATATGATAAATTAAAAATTTTTTAACCATATGGGGAAATGTTGGAAAATTTTGAGTGATTAAAAGAGTGGTTTCTAAAGTTTGGTTTAGTGGCAGATTTTTCTATAAATTCTTACATTATCTCCTTTATTTTTTCCTAATTCTTAAACTGACTAATGTAAGCTTCTCTTTATATTACATAACAAAGTCCCAAAACACTATTATTTATAAGTTTTAATTACCTTTCTTAATTATAAGAAACTCTAAATTATTTTTCCATTTTTCAATTTATTCCTTACATTGATTATTATTTGAGCATTGCCAATAATTGGTTTGAGAAATACTTAACTGCACACAAAAATGTCATTGAGTTAGAGTATTTTGCAAGAGGGATGTGGTTGATTAATACTTGGTGCAGATGGGCTTTTTCATCTCTCTTATTGTGTTTTTTTTTGTTAATTTTAATTTATAATGTATTTTTACATTATTGCATTAATTAACTATAATTTTCTAACACCTTTTCAATCAAATAAGATAGTGAAGAAGAGAGACAATTAAAAAGTTCAAGAAGGCCTAGAATGATATGAAAAAAGGTTAATATTAAATTGACTTTGAAATCAATGGTGTGGGTATTTGTTTATATATATTTCACACTTTAATTTTTTCATTATCAAGCAGTAGGAAAGAATGGGGTTGGCAATAAAAGGCATCAGGGTGTCCAAAGAGATTGAATTGGTCAAGATGTAATAATTTTTTGCTTTCAATGATTTATGAGTTTTATTTTCATTTGCTTGTATAAAATTGAATCACAAATATGGAGCAAATGAAGAAAAACTTTGTAAAATTGATTTGAGGATATGTTTAGAAGAGGAAAATGTGTTTCTTCTTTTTTGGCATTATCTCGTGCCATTATTAATCTACTTGGTAAGTGAAGATTTTTTAGTATAACAATTTTATTAATTCTCTCATTTTAAAAATTATAAAAAATGTACAATTTATTTATAGAAAATAAAAATAGTTATAGTTTTATTTTAATAAGAAAAAATAAAAACTAACTAGGAAATACAAAGATAAACTCTAATTACAAATATAGAAGAAACTCTAATTAGGAATATAAAATAAAATCTTAATCTAACTAGGAAATAAAAAGTTTAACAAAGAAAATCAAAGGATTCCAATCCTAACTAAGAAATCCTACACTCTCATTCAAGTTGGTGCATAGATATCTCGTATGTCAACTATGATGTGATAAGTCATGTGGTTAAGTGTTTTAATAAACACATCATTGTAGTATAAAACAAAATAGTGGCAACTCTTGAAATTTTCTAATGCTCCTATCATTATATGCTCAACATTGAAAAATTTTTGTATCAAAGCATCGATATTAAGCATGAACATTAGCATGTAATGGAGAAGGCTTAACATTGAAGAAGTCCAATGATGACAAGAAAATAGCTAGCCAGCGTCAAAAATTATAGGTGAAGTGGTAGGAAGAACTAGCATCAACGGTGGTCAAAGTAAGTTATATGCACTTCACTCTCCAGTGTATGAATAATACCCAGCAATCTTCAACCGACATATGTGTGTCACTTGTGGCTCCTTCGCTGACTGGACTTGGTGGGTAGGCCAATCTGCAGGTGGCGTACCCTTTGGGAGTGGTGATGTAAATCACCTCTTACTCAAAATAGTAAAGCCCAAATTTTGGCATTTTAGGGTTCTCAAACCACACCAAAAAAATTATAGATTTTTAACCAAATTTTGTATTTTAGGATTTTCAAACCACACCAAAAACTTTAGGATTTTTAACCAATTTGGTGTTATAGGATTCTCAAACCACACAAAAAAATAGAAATTTTTAAACCAAAAAATAGATTTTATGTGACTAATGTAATAAGAAGGAAAACTCAACTTCTTAGTATGTACTTTTCAAGATTCTGATACTATGAAAATTTTTTAGGATAAAAATTTTATTAATTTTTTCATCTTAAAAACTTTAAGAATTTATAAACTATTTATGGAGAACAAAAATAGTTTTAGTCCTATTTTAATAAGGAAAAATAAAAATTAACTTGAAAATATAAAAATAAATTCTAATTAGAAATATAAAATAAACTCTAATTAGGAATGTAGAATAGGATCCTAATCTAAAACGAAATATAGATTTTAAAAAGAAAATCAAACAATCCCAATCCTAAATAGCCAAAACATCTCAAAATAAGAAAGGGGAACGGGCATTTGATTCTCCTTTAATTTTTTTTACCTTAGATTATTTATTTTTTATTAATTAAAAAAATATAAATTCCTTATGTTCAATTTTTAATTCCCTCTTAGAACTCAAAATAAAAAAATATTTCCTCCTAAAAACTTTGAAGTTTAATTTTTAATTCCATCCAAAAATTTTAATGTTTTCTCTTTTATCCTTTTTAAATGTACAACTAAAATTTGATTATATATAATAACAATATATAATTATATTATTAATTTACATACTCATATACGTATTGTGTCAAAAATAAATGAGTACTATTTGTGTTATACTAAAAGTAAATTAAATTAATTGATAAGGTGATTATATACTTATATAGGTACATTAATTAGTAAAATTCATCATATATAATAATTAAATATAATTACACTATTAGTTTACAACTCAATTACTCGTATAGATATTGTGACAAAATAGATAAGTATTATTTGAGTGATACTTAAATTTAATGAAATTAATTAATAAGATGATTATATACTTATATAATTATATTAATTGTTAAATTTTCATTATATATAATAACTATATATAATTATATTATAAATTTACATACTCATACATGTATTATGCTAAAAATAAATGAGTACCAATTGAGTGATACTAAGAGTAAATGAAATTACATTTTATGAGAGGACTATATACTTGCATAATTAAGGGGGAGCATAAACTGGTTAATCGGTCCATTAACAATTTTATTAAACTAGTCCATTAATTTCAATTAACCACTATATTGATTTTGATTTTTAACTTGATTTTTTTTATTGGTTTATTGGTTAACTACTAAAAATTTTAATATGTAAATTTAATAAATTATACAATTTATAATACTATTTTTAATAGTTAAAAATGCTTTAGAAATAAAAAAATACAAATTAAATACAATATTCATTAAAATAATCAAAATAATAATAAAATTTTTATAATTAATTATAAGAATTAAATATATTCAATATGAAACTAACAACAGAGTGCTAATAATGCACATTATATAATAATAATAATAATAATAATAATAATAATAATAATAATAATAATAATAATAATAATAAGATAATTTTAATGTTTATTTACTAAAAATATGTATTATAATAATATTTTAAAAAGTTATATATCATAATATTTATAAATTAAACAATATTAAAAAATATAAGTGTAAAATTTAAAATATAATTTATAAAATGTATATATATCGGTTAATCGCCGATTTTTAAAAAGTAAAAATCATAAATCTAATTTTTTTGATTTGATTAATTTAAAAATCGATTCAATATTGGATCGATTTTCACTACTGAAAAAAGATTTCATCGACTAACTCAGATTTCGTAGATAAAATTAAGATATTACCGATGGATTGCCGATCAAATTAAAAATGCATAGGTAAAAAAAATGAATTTGATAAACAATGATATTTTTGCTAACGAAATTAATAATTTGTTGATATATTTTGCGGAAAATATTGGCGCTAATTGTTAACGATCACTTTACCGACGATTACGTCCGTCAGTAAATAATTTTATCATTTTATTCATGTAGCGATGGATTTTCTATCAATAATGCAAGCATCTTTAGTGATTTACCGACAGATATTGCGACAAAATTATATTGCATCGGTAATTAAATGTATAAAATTTTTAGGGCTAAGGAGTTATAGTTTTTGCTATGGTTTCATTTCGTCGATAAGCCATCGGTACTGTTTTAATAAAATATTTTATATTTAATATTAAGAAAGATCACGTTTGGTTTACTGGATTATACATGAGATAGTATAAAATAGTATAAACTAATACAAGTATGATGTTTAGAAGGATTTCTAAAAAATTAATGTGGGGATAATATAATGCAATACATATCTCATTATTTTATATACACTGTATAAAATAATACACCACAAATCTTTGGATTTATATAATACGGTAAACATCGTATTAATGCTAAATACCATCCACCACCATTGCTACTGCTACCACCACCACCACACCCTACAAACGTTGACACCACCACTGTTGTTGCCGCCGCCGCCGCCCTTTCCACTTTGTCGCTATCGACACCACCATCACTATCGTCATCACCATTGTCGCCACCACCACTACCACGTTGTCACTATTACCACTGCCATCACCATTGCCACCACCACCACTGCTGTCACCACAGCCACTGCCACTATGGATAACACCACCACTGCCGCTGCCTCTATCACCATACCACCAACACCACTGCCATGCAGTCACCAACACCACCACCACCACCACTACCGCCATCACCATTATTGCCACTCCCGCCGTTGCCACCACCACCACTATCATCGTTGTCGCCACCATTGTTTTCTACCACCACACCATCACCACCCCGCCGTTATCACCACCACACCCTCGCCCCACCACCACACCTTCACCGTTAATACCACCACAGCACCGTCACCACCATTGGCCACACCATCACACTGCAGATGCTACCACCACCACGACCACTTCTATCATCACCACCATCACTGCCACCACCATACCTCTGCCACCACCACCACAACATTATCACCACTACCACACCACTGCCACCACCACCTAGTCGCTGCCATAACCGCCACTATCATCACCACCCAGTCGCTGCCATAACCGCCACTGTCATCACCATTACTGCAGCCATAACCACACTACCATTACCAGTCACGATCAAATCTTCAAACTTATAATATTAAATGTATAAATTAATAGCTATTATATAAAAATTATATTATAATTGATAAATTATTTTATTTTTTTCTCAAATGTATCGTCAAGTTCATCATTTAGATTTCTTCTTTTTTATCTAATTTTAATTTTAAAAATGCCAATCTTTCTAATAATATATAGTCATTTCTCATTAATTTTTTCATTTTTAATAAAAAAAATGATGCATTAAAATTTGTATTTTATAATTATAATTTTTTATCTAAATTAGTTACAATAAAAATAATTTAATTGTATCTATTTTTAATTTTTAAAAAATAATATATTATAATGTACCAAATACAGTGTATAATAGTACAATTTTGTACCAAATGTTGTATAATATAATAGAGACTAACAATGCATAGGCTAATGCTATATAAGCTAATATTATACATTTTAATACTATATATGCTAATACAATATAGTGAACCAAACATGGCCAAAATATTTTAGGGCTAAAAATCCCCAATATTTGTGATCCCTTATTTAAATGAGCTCTAATTTTGATATTTTTCTCTCAGCTGCTCTAACATCCCTCCTTGCCATCTGGACAATAGGTTACCCCCACTGGTGTTTCACCACCATTGTATCTCATCGAAGTTATTTTGCAATCTCTCTCCCTCACTCTTTTTCTATTTCTATCCCCCTCAATCTCCTTTGAATCTCTCACAATCTCCCTCCTTCGCTCTTTTTCTATTTCTATCCCCCTCTTTCTCCCTTGAATCTCTCACAATCTCCCTTCTTCACTATTTTTCTGTGTCTATCCCTCTCTCTCCCTTAAATCTCTTTCTCCTTCTCCCTTATTTGATTTGTCTATTTAGCACTTAAAGCTCGCCTATAGTGATTTTATGATGTTCGGATTGTTAAAAGGATAGAAAGAAGCATAAATGGCTTCAATTTTCTAGGGATTAGGAGCACCATGGCTTTAACACCCTCCAATTCCTTTGATTCCAAGAGATTGCAGCTCACTTCTCATAAATCCCTTTTAGGTTTTTATACAGTTCATGAAATCAAATTATGTGAAATTTGCTAAATGAGTAAGAATAAAGTTTATGCCTTTGCTGGATTTGTTTTTCCATTTTATTTGTTTAGAAAGGAAAGCAAGCCTCCTTATGGTGAAATCTGATTTTGGTTCTAGTTGAAGAGGTTGAAGGGTTAAGCAGTTGATCACCGATGCTTTTGTTGTTAGTAATCTATTCCTATTTCCAAGTTTATACTATTTATTGATGGTGGGAATTTGTATTATGCATTACTGTTTACATGCTTGGAACTTATTTTTGGATGTTATTTTTTTTAGACAAAGACAGATAATTCTGTAGCTTCTACTGCATTTAAACCAAGGTAAACTTCTTTTTCTCTTAGTTAATTTTTTTTTCTTTTTTGGTTTCTGTAATTTGTCTTTTTGTCTTTTGCTCGCTCTATCAGGTGCATGTGTACCATGCTAATGCTTATAGTGAAGGTCTAGACTCAACTTAGCATAGATGTCAAAGCAGGTGCTCTGCTTATTTGGCAAACATTGATAAAGATAGGGCAGCTACTATAAGATTTCGTGGTCAATCATATACTTTACCTCTATGGTCAGCAACTATTTTATCAGACTGTAGGAATTTTTCCTTTCTTCCTTTAGTATAATTGTTCCTTTCTTTTACTGATTTTAATTTCTTTTCCACTATGTGCTTATATATTGATTTTAGTAGTTTACTTTGATAGAATCGTGAACTAGTGCTAGTAGGCTTTTTTAATATTGGCTTTTTTTATTGATAAGCTGATAAGATTTATTAAATGTGGCTTTTACTTTTTGAAAAAATCTTTTAATGATAGATTTTTAGACATGCTACAAATTTTATCATGAGATGTTCATAGAAAAATTTGGGGAATTTGTTGCTATTAGCATTAGGATTAATTTAATTATAAGGTGGCTTACAGAAGTAAAGTTACATAAGAATTTTGGATCGGGCTTCTTATAGCATTTAAAAAATTGACAAAATGACTGAAGTTTTATTGCTTAGAACTAAAATTCAAGCTTTTGTTAACTTCAATTTGCAGCAATGCTCCAAGAAGTAATAAAATATTTAATGAATTTAAATTGATATATATCTTCTTCACCAAATCATGAACTATAAAGCCAAATATATTTATGGATCTCCAATTATTATAAGGCATTATTTCTTAAACAGCAGAATTTAAATTGTAGTTGTTATCCAAACTGTTACAGACTGTAAATTTAAATAGCATAATTTTAGGAGATAATTTAGGAGTTACTTTGGTTGACTTTATTAATATAATTCTTGTATAAATACTTGTTAGTTGTAATGCAAATATAATAAATACATTACTTTGAATTTCTTCATGGTATTAGAGCCTTAGGCACTTTTGGAAATTTTTTGGGTATTTTGGATTCCCTAAATTCTCTGTTCTTAGGTTGAGAATCTGCTCTTCTTGAGTTATTGGCTTCCGTGACCAGTTTATCTCATTGTCGACATAAGAAGAAGTGTAAGTGCATTTCTGGCCTCTCTCCAAAATTTGACATCCATTTGACCTGAGATTGATCCACATGCACCGATAAAAGCTTCAGCTGCCTTCCTCATACGCTGGTAAGTGAAGGCATGTGTGACATAGTCTTTGCTGGTGGTCATCTTCTCAGGCTTTGACTCATGATTTTTAGTCATATGTTGGTAATTTGGTTGTGATTTGGTGTCTGCTTTAGGTGTCTTTTCTCTTGATCATTTCGATCTTATAGAAGGTTCTATCTCTTGCCTTTTTTCAGTTGCTATTGATTCGTTGCTGGAACTTGCATTTGAGGCGTGTTGGAACTTGTTTTTCAGGCATGTTGTTGGCTTGGTTGTTTTAAATTTTTAGGTGATATTTGATTAATATTTGGGACATTTATTTGCTACTGGTGGTATTTGTTAGTTCCTCCTCTCGATAGCCTCTGGCGAAGTTTGAACTTGTGTGGTGGAAAGGCCTTTATGATTCAACCTTTGTATTTTTTTCTCTCGCCAACATGCCTATTACCAATTGTAATTGCATTGGCTTTCAGATTCTAGAGGGTTGTGTTTCCCTCTTTTTGTGGTTTTTAGTTTTGTGCCTTCGAGTTTTAAGTTTGTTGGCTTATTTGAGGAGCTGTTGCCATTTTATTGGCTCTATTTCCAATTTAAGTTTCTGGTTTATTAGCCTATTTGCAAAGCTGTTAGCACTAGTTTTTAGGTATTGGTTTGCTGCTTCCATTCCCTACAACCACGTACAGTGTATCGCACTAGCTGCAGAGATCCCAGGTTCCTTTTTTTCACTTTTCTTTATTACCTGTGGATTTGAATTACATTCTATTAAGAGATTTGGTATCTTATTTGTCACTAAGGTTTGGATATTTTTGAGGTGTTATTGTTTGCAATTTGGTATTATTCAGTATGAGGTGGAACAAGAATACGGTGTGTTATTATTGCCATAAACCTGGTCATATAAAATGCTTCTATAAAAAAAAATTGCATAAACAATTTGGTATTATTTAGTATGAGGTGGAACAAGAATATGGTGTCTTATTTCTACAGATGAGTATGCAAAATTTACCCGGTATTAAAATTTTTTTAAAACTTCACCCACCATAACTATTGCTGGGGTAGGAAATCTAAATACATATCTTTTATCTTCATCTTAGTGGGTTATTAATTCTGGTGCTACAGATCATATGATAAGTAACTGATATGTATTTTTAACTTGTCAGTCTCATGCATCTTCTTCTCCAATTATAATGGCAGATGGATCACTTTCTCATATAAACAAGTTTGGCACAGTTAACCTAACTTCGTCAATTTTTATGGGTTCAGTTCTACATATATCGAAGCTTGCTTTTAACTTGGTTTCTGTACATAAATTCACGCGTGATCTTAATTGTTGTATTTCCTTCTTCCTTGATCATTGTATCTTTTAAGATCTTGTAATGAAATATATCATTTGTAAAGGTTACATCTCACGAGGTCTTTATATTCTTGATAAAAAGATACCAAGGCCAAGTGCTTATTCTAGTGTTTTATCTCCTTTTAAAGTACACTATCGATTGGGATATCCTTCTTTACTGACTCTGAAAAAACTTTATCCTCAATTTTGTGATGTTTTTTCTTTTAATTATGAGTTATGTCAGTTTTCCAACACCACCGTAGCTCTTTAATTCCTCAAATTAATAAACAAGCTGATTCTGCATTTAAATTTATTCATTAAGATGTTTGAGGACTGTGTTCTGTGGTAGCCAAATATAGGTTCAAGTATTTTGTAATATTTATGGATGATTACTCCCGTATGACTCGAATATTTTTTATAAAAAGTTGGTCTAAACTATCGGCTCATTTTTATGCTTTTCGTACTGAGGTCAAAACTCAATTTAATATTTCTATCCGTATATTGAGGAGTGATAATGCAAAAGAGCACTTTTTAAATTCTTTTCAGATATACATAACTCAAAATGGTATACTTTATCAATTCTTATGTTCTGACACACCATCCCAAAATAGAGTTGCTGAGAGAAAAAAATAGATATTTGCTTGAGATAACACGGGCTCTTTTATTTCAACAGAAAGTTCCTAAACAATTTTGGGCCAATGTGGTGTCTACTACTCATTTCTTGATTAATCGTATGCCCTCTTTAGTGCTCACTGGTGAGACTCCCTACTTTGTTCTTTTTCCATCTAAACCATTATTTCTTATAAAACAAAGAATATTTGGGAGCATTTTATTTTGTTCGTGATGTTGGACCTTAGATCACTAAATTGGATCCAAAGTCACTGAAGTGTATCTTTTTGGGGTATTCTCATTTGTAAAAGGGGTACAAATGCTATTGTTCAGAACTTAATAAGTATTTTATGTTTATTGATGTTACTTTCTATGAGCATAAACCATTCTTCCTAGATTCTGATTCTACAATTTGGGGGCAGAAGGATAACTGGTTATAATATAATGTTATTACAAGGTTAATAGTGGTTCCCACTCCTATTATTCCAAGTAATTTAGGTCTTCCTACTCCAAGTGATCCTATTCCTACTACTGTAGGTGGTTTAGCTCCACCTGTTCCAATAAATCCACCTATAGTATAGGTTTATTCTAAGAGATATGAAGCTTGCAATATAATGCCTGAATCAGATTCATCATTTGATCCGATCCTAGATGATCTTGATCTTTCGATTACGATACGGAAATGAAAACACCAATGTGCCTATCCTATTGGTAATTTTATTTCTTATGATCATTTATCTCCATCTATGTATTCTCTTATTGCTTTTCTCGACTTAATTTTTATTCCTCAAACTGTTAAAGAAGCTTTATCTCATTTCAATTAATGTGATGCAATGATAGAGGAGATAAATGCCTTAGAGACAAATAATACATGGGAGTTCATGAATTTACCAAAAAGGAATAAGGTTATAGGTTACAAATGGGTTTTTACAATCAAAGTTAATCTGAATGGTTCTTTTGCTCGGCTTAAAACTTGCCTTGTTGCTAAAGGATATGTCCAAACTTATGGAGTAGATTATTCTGATACTTTCTCTCCAGATGCCAAATTAAGTTCTATTCATTTGTTCATATCTTTAGCAAGCTCCTGGCACTAGCTTTTACATTAGTCAAACATCAAAAATGCTTTCCTTTATGGCGATCTTCAGAAACTAGTCTATATGGAGCAACCACCTGGCTTTGTTGCTCAATGAGAGCATAGGAAAGTTTGTCATCTAAAGAAATCCTTGTATAGATTAAAGCATGACAATCAAAAGCTGGCATTATTCTTCTTGTAATTTATGTTGATGATATTATGATTACAGGGAGTGATTTTTCAGGTATTTATTCCTTTAAGTATTTCATACATAATAAATTTCACACTAAAATCTTAGACCAGTTGAAATATTTCTTAGGAGAAGAAGTGTCAAAATGTAAGAAGGGAATTCTTTTGTCCCAAAGAAAATATATTCTTGACTTACTTACAGAAATTGGAAAATTAGAAGCTAAACCATGCAGTACTCCTATGGTTCCTAATGTACAACTTACAAAGGATGATCGATGGTGATCTTTTTGATGATCCTGAGAGATATCGAAGGTTAGTTGGAAAATTGAATTATCTCACAATAACTCGTCCAAATATCTCATTTATAGTAAGTATTGTTAGTTAATTTATGGTTGCTCCTATGTTCAAGCATTGGGAAGCTCTACAGCAAATCTTATGTTATTTGAAAGGTGCTCCTAGACTAGGTATACTGTACAGTGACCATAGGCACACCCATATTGAGTGCTTTACTGATGCTGATTGGGTAGGTTCAAAGATTGATAGGAGGTTAACTACAGGCTATTGTATTTTTGTTAGAGAAAATCTAGTGTCCTGGAGGAGTAAAAAGCAAACTTTGGTATTCGAATCTAGTATAGAATCTGAATACAGAGCTATGTAACAATCCACATGTGAAATTTTATGGATCTATCATTTGCTTGCTGAAATTGGTATAGATCCCTTGTCTCCAGCAAATTTTTGGTGTGATAATCAAGTTGCTCTTTATATTGCCTCTAATCCAGTGTATCATGAATGGACTAAACATATTAAGGTTGATTGTCACTTTATTTGTGAAAAGATTCAAAATAATATTATCACAATGGGACATGTGAAGACAAAAGAGCAGTTGGATGATTTATTCACAAAGGCTTTAAATGGAACTCGGGTTGAATATTTGTGTAACAAGTTGAGCATCATTAATATCTATGCTCCAGCTTGAGGATGAGTGTTATAGACTGTAAATATAAATAACATAATTTTAGGAGATAATTTAGGAGTTGTTTTTGTTGACTTTATTAATCTAATTCTTGTATAAATACTTGTTAGCTGTAATGCAAATATAAAAAGCACATTACTCTGAATTTCTTCACAAACATAATATTAATTGCTACTTTATTCTGAGTAGAAGTCACTAGTAGGTCATAAATTGAGATATAAATAAGAAATTCAGTTGATTTGCATCAAAATTTTAATTAAATAAAAATAGTTGTTCCATTTTCCTTTTATATTTGCATCAAAATTATTTTTGCGTAAATCTAATTGCTCTCTAGTTTAAATCTATTTTCAAGCAGTTAGTGCTCCAGTGTCAGAGAGTTCAAAGGATGAGTAGTTCCTCTTTTCTGATTTTGCTGCACTAAGAAATAATCTGATTATCATTTTTGTTGCAACCTATTTGGTACTTTTTTAAAGGGATTATTTGTGGTCTGCTTGAAGAAAATGGAAGTATCACTAAATTGCTGGATTATATCTTTTGATTGTGAAGAAACAAGCATGGAGCAATGGTTTTATTATTTAATTGTTACAGGGATTCAGATGCTCCATATGCCTATTAGATAGTCACATGTATTCTGCTGTGTACAGAGATATCTATTTGCAGACACTTGTTATGTGACGCTGGGAAGGAAGAAGATCATTTATCACTACCCTTTTTTTATACTTACAAGTTAACTTTTCCCCTTCTAAATGATATTTTCTTGTTTCATGTCCTTATATTTTTTGAGTATTTCTCTTTTACTTATAATAATGCCCTATGGTCACAGATATTTCAATTGTGACTCAAGTTGCCAAAGGGACTATCAAGAATGTCTACAAGGATCTTTTTCCTCACTTATCATAAATAGTACCGAGCTGGTTTGCCAAGGAATAAGATGTCAAAAATCTGAATCCCAAGATATCCTGAAGAGGAGACTAATGGTTATGCTTTTGCTGTATAATTTAGTTTGTTGTAGTTTCTCATAGGACATGAATTGGAGTTGTTTAACATAATTTTTATAATCCTGTAAATAAAATAGGGTCTTTTTCTTTCAAATCATACATAAATCAACACCAACCCAGCAATTAAGAAACTGATGGAAGGACTCGGTAAATTGTAAGTGAACTTTTATCTCCTGCTGCTGGTTTATTATTATTAAATATTAAAATCATTAATAAAATGCAACTATATATGATCTTTCATGTTTACGAGCATCTTTTTGACTCGAACAGCATTGCTTATTGTTCATAGAGATAACTAAGATGCAATAAAATGTTCATGTGACCTGTATAAAGTATATACTTAAAGAAAAAACTCATAAAGTAATCTGATAATTAGACCGATAGGTATTAGAGTACAAATTGAGGGAATTAAAAGCAGCTTACATGATCACTTATCATTGTAAAGCCTCTATCTTCTTTTTTTTGGATTAACTATTCGGTATCTAAACCCCACTGGGTTGAATAAATCCAAATTCAAAATTTCGTTGAGGGTTAAAGTTCCTTGCCCCTTTCCATGGGAGGTGTCAGGAGTCAATTCTGAGACTTCTCATTCCTAGCATCTGTCTTCTTTTAACTGATGAAAGTGACCAACTACTTACATCAATACTGTTCTATATTTGACCACATGTTTCTTGATGTTGACTCTTCACTTTACCTCTTCCACTAATCTTTCCACCTCATTTCTTTAGTTTACATAATTCTATTCATATCTTATTCAATAATGATGAAAACTAGTGAATCCAATAATTTAAACAGAGAATATATATTTATTTTTTTCTACTTCAACGGTTAAACTAAATGTTTATGTAAAGATATTTGCACTTTCATGGTAGAGTTCAATGTCTTATATGATCATGTTATATTATATGAATTGAACTATTATTGCTAAATCACAGTAATAGTGAATAATAATTAATGGAGTTATAACTATCAGTTATAATTGGCTATTCTTATAAATGATGTTAAACAAATTTAGGCCATGTTTGAATTTAAAGTCTAAATTACATAGTTAGGTTATCATATAGTGTACTCTTAACAAATTTTTGTTAAATTTGTCACTTTCTTTTTTAAGAATTATTATCTCGAAATTATAAGAATGTGATTTGTTTTTGAGAATGGCTATGTTTATCATAACAATAATGTAAAGCATGGATCTATTTACAGGTGTGATGTATATAGTTTTGGGGTTATACTATGGGAGCTCTGTACGTTGAAGCAACCCTGGGGTGGAATAAACCCAATGCAAGTTGTAGGTGTTGTTGGTTTTCAACAATGATTTCTTGATATTCCAGATGACATGGATCCTACCATTTCAAATATTATTAGGAGGTATTGGTAGAAGTAAGTATTTCTTTTATCTTTTTTTTTTGTTGATAGTAGACTTTAGACTTAAAGATGCATTAAAAAATAAGTTAAGTTTTTTATTCATCTTTAATGATGACTGATTGACCGATTCACAAACTTGAAATTACTATGAGTAGCATTAGATATCCAAATCTAGCATGCTGATATTATTTGACAGTATATATGTATTGTCCTTTATGATGAATGGTACAATATGTTGCAAAAGGAGAAAATGAGTAAAATATATAGTTTCTATATTATAATGGATATTTCAAACTGACAAGGCTTGTAATGAAGCCTCTTCTTAATTCTTCTCAATAATTAAATCATTTCTACCTTGTAAATGAACCCTTATTAATTGAATTCATCAATTGCTAATTCTTCCAATTGATTTTATTTGTCATCATATTTTGAGACAAATAAAAAGAAAGGACATAAGTACAATAATCTAATCACCAAATATTACATATTTTCTATAATTGTATGCATTAGCCATGTCAACATATCTATCTGCATATTTTGTTTTAGTTGTCCGAAACTAGACATAGTCGCAAACACACCTCACTTAATCCCAATGATTCGGTTAATTCTCTTTTATGTTCGAATCTTAATGTAGCCTTAATTTTCTGAAGAAAATATTGAAATTGCAGGCTTATTGGGATGGGTCATGAGATGAATTGGCTGCTTATGATCTTCCTGCTACAGTTCATTATGTTCATGAATAGACAGGGCAGGAAATTTACTATGTCGCCCATTCCCTGGTGAGTTATTTTATCTTTATAGCTTTCACTTTATAATATCAAAGTACATGATTTGACTGACATAAAAGTGATTGGAATTCAAATATTTTTAGTTGAGGTCAACTATAAACATGATAGTAGATTTCTCAGAAAATATATAATTTCAATTACATTTATATTCACTTAGCTTTCCATTTCTCTAATTTAATGGAAGCATTCACTGGTAAATTTAGGTGTACAGTCATGCAGGTATCCACAAAAAACAGACAAAAGTCCAATATGATGATCTCTGGGATAAAGATGAGTATGGCAATCTTGAGGTATGCTTATTTATTACGAAACACTACTTTATTATGTTTTATTCACAACTTTATCAGCATCAAAAATATAAAATGATGAAAGTCTTTCAGAAGTTTTGATTGATGACCTATTACACCATTTTCAAAGAAGTAAATCAAAGTCGATGCTGAATTTTGGATTTATCATTATTACAGCTTCATATGCTCAAATGTTTAGTCATTTTAAATACATTATTCATTGTCCTTTTCTCCTGGAATTGAAGTTTGACTTGTCATTTATTTTGTAGGAATGGATTCCAGCTTTCAAACTGGCTACGCCTGATAAACTTGGTATGAGGTATCTAGGCCATCTGACTATTCGACCAAAACCCTCTCAAGATGATCAAACAGAACTTATCCTCGAGATTGGCTCTACAAGTGATGCTTGGTGGAGTGATGGCTGGTGGGAGGGGTTGGTAATTGGTTTTAATGGTAGCAATAATGATATTATACAAATTTATTTTCCTGGTATGTTATTTTAAGAAAGCAACAATGTTGAATATGGTCAGGAGCCGAATGTAATGTATTTGGTAACAATGCTGAATATGGAAAGCCGAATGTATTCAGTAAAATCAAACTGAAATCCTTGTCCTCCTTTTACCTTGTTCACTATACAATATATATAGGATATGTACAACATATTAAATGCCCTGATTCTCTCAATTACATCCCTAAAATACAGCTAAAATATTAATCTAAAAAAGGTAAGAATCTCAATATTAGTTACAGCAATGAATTACAAAATCATATCAGCTGCCGTTGATATCCCCCCTCAAATTGATGCTGATGAATCAAACAGCATCAATTTGTGAACAAAGAACTTATGCCAAGCAAAAGAAAGAGCCTTAGTGAAAATATCTACAATTTTTTGGTATGTAGAAATATAAGGAAGAGAGATAGTTGCGTTGTCAAAAGATTGACGGATGTAATGGCAATCTACTTCGATATATTTTGTTCCCTCATGGTAGACAGGATTGGCAAAAATCTTAATAGCATTTGTATTGTTAGCATGCAAAGGAGTAAGAACAAATTGGGAGTATCCCAACTCAGAGAACAAACCACCCAACCGAGAAATTTCTAAACAAATGGAAGACATGGTTCAATATTTAGCCTCTGTGAAAGACTTCGAGACTCTATCTTGCTTCTTACACTTCCAGGAAATCAAAGCATCAACCAAGTGCACACACCAACCAGTTGTAGAACTTCTTGTATCAGAATAGCCAGCCCAATCAGAATCACTATAGGTAACAAGATTAAGTGGTTAAGCTATATGAAAAAAATTCCATGCATAGAAGTGCCAATAAGGTAACGAATAATTTGTTTGACAGCTACCATATGTAAATGGTGTTGTGAAGTCATAAATTGACTCACCAAATTGACTATAAAAGAGATATCTGGCCGAGTAATGGTCAAGTAAACTAAACTGCCAATAAGATGCTTGTATAGAGTTGGAAATATGCCTGTATAGAGTTGGATTTTGAAAGAGAACACCTTCATCTTTTCTCAATTTGACATTAAGTTCCATAGGAGTATGAACATGATCAGAATTTTGTAGAACAACTAACTGAATAATATCATTAATATACTGGTGTTGATTTACAAATATGCCTTTGTTGCTTCGATGAATTTCAAGACCCAAAAAATAAGCAAGAGAGCCAAGTTCTTTCATGTGAAATGTAGCATGAAGTGAGTCTTTTAGAGTTTGAATTTCATCAATATTTGTACCGGTAATTAAGATATCATCTACGTAGAAAAGGAAAGTGACAATACTCAAAAGGGTCTTCCATAAGAACAATGAGGGATCATATTGAGTTTGCACAAAAGACAAGCGAAGAAGAGTGTGGTGAAATTTATCAAACTAAGAACGAGGTGTTTGTTTCAGCCCGTATAAAGAATGATTCAAATGGCATACATTAGTGGCAGTAGAAGGCAAGCTTAGAGGAGGTCTTATATAAATAGCTTCTTTAAGGTCCCCATGAAAAAAGGCATTTTTGACATCCAATTGATGGATCACCAAATCTTGGGAAGCTGCAATAGCCAAAATGGTACAAACGATTGTCATCTTTGCCACGGGAGCAAAATTTTCATCATAATCAATCCCATATTGCTGACGAGTTCCAAGACCCACCAAGCGAGCCTTGCATCGATCAAATGACCCATCAGATTTATATTTTACAAAAAAATCCATTTGCAACAAATGGAGTTATTAAAGCTGGACATGGTACAATATCCTAAGTATCATTAATCTGTAAAGCATCAAGTTCTTCTTGAATAGTTTGTTGCCAACAATCATATTTCAGTGCTTCAAAATAAGATTTAGGAATAACAACAGGGTAAATGGTTACAGATTAAGATTGATGGATTCCAAACTGTTCTAGGGAGTAGGCATACCTATCAGGTGGTTTGGAAGAGCGAGTTGATCTCCTCAAAGGTGGTCATTTGATGGTAGAAATAGGTGGAGGAGATGGCGTTGGAGCAGGTGATAGAGTTTATGTTTGTGGAGGATCCTTAGGGCAAATCTCATCCCCATTCCACCTTGTGTAAACGATACCAAGCCAAAATTGAGTTGGAGGTGCTAAAGAACTAGAAGAAGAAGAGGTGGACTTATTTGAAAAAGTAGGCAAAAAAGAATGTGTAGGAAGATCAAGATCGATGGCACAAGAAAGGAAAAAATACTGGTGATTAAAAAAATGACATTACGAGAGACTCGAATTCTACCAGTGGAGGGATCAAAACACATGAAACCTTTTTGTTGAGGAGTATAGCCTAAATAGGTGCATTTCACAGATTATGGAGAGAGTTTATGTCATTCATGAGAAGGGAGAAAAACAAAGCAGACATAACCAAATATGTGTAAATGAGTATATTCAGGTTGTTGACCATGTAACAAAAAATATAGTGTTTGGTGATCAATAGTGGGTGAAGGAAGGTGATTGATGAGATGAACAGCAGTAGTCAAAGCTTCAACCCAAAATTTTGAAGGAACAAAAGAATGAATAAGGAATGGACCATATAAAGAAGATGGCAATTTTTTCTCTTAGCCATTCTATTTTGTTGAGGGATATAAGGGCAAGTATGTTGAGAAATAATCCTTTTGTCTTGCAAAAATTCTTGGAATAGTTTTAACATGTATTTCCCACCAGAATCAAAACGAAGAATTTTGATGCTTTTGGAAAATTGATTTGCAACCAAAGCTAAAAATTTTAGAAAAGCATCAAAAACTTCAGATTTATGACGTAAAAAATATATTCAAGTATAGCGACTATGATCATCGATAAAGATTACAAAATATTTGTACTGGGCATGAGATATAACAAGAGAGATCCCTTAAACATCACTGTGAATTAAATCAAAACATTGAGAAGAATGAGTTTCACAAGAAAGGAAAGGAAGAGTTTTGTTTTTACCCATTTTACAACTATAGCAATCTGAGATACATCTTAATAAGAAATTTGAGTTTTATTTCCTAAGACCCTCGACTTTAACATGTAAGAGATAATTCGATCATTAGGATGGCCTAACTTAATATGCCATTGTTTGAAATCAGGCATAACAAAATTAGAAAGAAAATAACAATTAAAGATAGGCTTGATTGGTCTCGTGATTTGAAGAAGAAAGAGTCTGCCCATTTTAGATCCCTCCGTGATTGTTTTACCCAACACCAACTCCTGTATAATACAACCAGAAGGAGAAAAAACAACTTTGCAACTATTTTCAACAATTTGTCCAACAAACAGTAAATTAGTAGATAATCCAGGAGCAACAAATACATTTTTCAAAGATGGGAAAGAAGAGATACCACCATCCATAGTGATAGGAATAAGATTACCATTGGCAGTCTCAATTTTTGAGTCTCCATCATATTTTTTTACATTAATAAGATGATCAACGGAGGGAGTCATGTGATTTAAAGCCACTGAATCAAAAAGTCAAAATCGAGAAAGAGATGAAACGTTACCATTAAGACCCAACGCAGAAAGAGTTGATATAATCATTTGTTGAACATTCTCTTAAGTAATGGAAGAAGTAGGTGGTAGAGGCGGAGCACTTTCAGTTGAAGATCCAGCTACAGAATTACTAGTTGAAGTATGTTAGGCACTTGGATTACAATTTTGTGGATGCTTCCTGCATTCTGAAATGACATGTCCCTTAGTTTTGCAATAGTTACAAAATTTTTTAGAACATTGATTTGCAATATGACCAAATCCTTTGCAACCGTAACATTGAATGTTACTCAAATTTTTAACTCTTTTCCCTTGAGCAGCATATGCTACATCAAGGACATTGGATTTCCCTTGTTGTTCCAAAATGGCATGTGTCAAGTGGCATTTCTCTTCCCCAAGAAGTTCACTCAAGCAGATATCCAAGTATGAAGAAGGTGTTCGTAACATCAAATTAGATTGGACATATTCAAATTCTGATAGAAGTTCCATCAAAAATTGATCCCATTGATTTGTTTGATGAAGGAGCTGAATAGTTTCTAAAGAAGCAGCTGGAAGAGAAGCATAAACAATATTAGTATATACAGTCCATAAAGCAATGAAACCTGTATAATAATCCTAGATTGATAGATTCCCTTGACTGTAATTGGAAATCTCATATTCCAATTGAAACCATTGAGTCGAGCTATTCTGATCATATACTTTCTTGAGATAGTCCCACATAGCTTTGGCTATCTTATAAGGTCGCAAATTAACAACAATGGAGGGATCCATAGTCTACAACAACCAGCTCTTGACATGAGCATCCTTGGCTGCCCATTCAGCAGCTTTAGTGCGATCTTCTAGCATAGTTTCTATACTATCAATGAAAACCCACAATTCTTTGCCTTGAACATAAATCTGAAATTGAAATTCCCAAGCAAAATAGTTCTTCCTAGTGAACTTAATACAAGCAATATTTGATTTTTCCATGAGGGCAAAGCAAGAAAATCCAAGAATCTTTGAACTAAGAAAAGCAAGAAAGAAAACTAAAAAAAAAATTAGCAAGAATCCCAAAAAGGCTCTGATACCATAACAATGCTGAATATGGTCAGGAGCTGAATGTAATGTATTCACTAACAATGTTGAATATGGAAAGCCAAATGTATTCAGTAAAATCAAATTGAAATCCTTGTCCCCGTTCGCCTTGTTCACTATACAATATATATAGGATACGTACAACATATTAAATGCCCTAATTCTCTTAATTACACACCTAAAATACAGCTAAAATATTAATCTAAAAAAGGTAAGAATCTCAATATTAGTTACAGCATTGAATTACAAAATCATGCCAGCTGCAGTTGACAGAAAGTACTATAATGTTCTAATTTTATTTCCTTTAAATTAATCCCCTTTCCATACTTTATTTCCCTTATTTGTACCACAAATGGCCTTGATATTAGGTGAAAGCTTCTTTTTGAGCATAGAAAAAAAAGATCTAAGAAATTCCAAAGATTTGGAGCATCCAAGAAAGTAGTTAAACTGGTACCTATACAATTATTTTTTTATCTGAAGGTTTTTGTTTTCTTTGTGAGTTTATGGTAGGTCTAATCGTTGAGGGTTCCTATATTGCTATAGAAAACTATGAATGGTGCCAAGTCGATGAAGGGTACTCCATACTAAATGGTTCCTGAAGTCATTCTCCAAACTAGGCATAACTTGTAAGAGCATTTTCTAATTTCTTCTCATGAACAACCATAATTGTTTAGAACTTTTCTTGGATCTTACATTTTATAGAGTTTTTTGTTTCTGTCATAAAGAAACTTCAAAGAACATAGATGCATAATTGTTTTTTTTTAACTTTTAGTTGCTAACAACAATGGTAAAATTTTTAAGTTTTCATGCCCTTAGATATCATTTCAAGTCCAAAGTTAGAGATTTATCCAGGTCTTGCTTTAACATAAGGCATGCTTTTTATTTCTATATACTACTCTAGCCAATCATCTGGAACTTTCCATTCAAAAAACATTGTGACATGATCTTTGGACCACTTGGACAAAGCATTTTCAACATTGCCATTGGTTTTGCAGTTTCCTTTACTCAAGAGTCATTAATTAGCCGATGATCTTACAAACCTAAAGAAGGAAGTATCTGGCAGTTCAAAGATATACATTAGGCTAACATGGAGCATATGAGGAGATTAAGACCTCTTATTAATGGCTAATTTGTCATTTTCTTCATCTTTAAATCTATTGTTCATCTTTGAATTAGAATTAAAATTAGATAATTTTGTAAGGCATTTAGGGGTGAGCAAACTTCAATTCAAACTGAAAAATCGAACCAAACCAATTGGTTTTTTAATTTGATTTGATTTTCAGTTTGATTTCAGTTTTACATTTTAGAAAAGTTTGGTTTTTCGGTTCGGTTCAATTTTTGAAGGAGAAAACCGCATAAAAACTAGTGAACCGACCGAAATTCTATATAATTAGATAATTTTTTGGATTTTTTAATTGAATAATTATTTTGTACATGTAAATTATTTTATTTTGAGTTGCAAATTATATGAATACATTTATTAATTAATATTTTTTTTCAGGTGATAATTTGAAATTTTGACGATAGGATTGAAAATCGATTGAATAAAAAATTTTATTTAAGGATTTTTGTTGTATTATTTATTATATATTTTGAAATTGTATCTTTAATTTGAACTTTTATTTTGTATAATTTAGATATTTTTACTTTATTATATTATGATTTGTAATTTTTTATGATTTTTAGACATAATTTTTTATTTTTTTAAAAATAGTTTTAATTTTCGATTTTTTTGGTTAACAAAATCGATCAAAAATTTTGGTTCGGTTAATATTTGGTTATTTAAATAGTTCAATTCGATTTTCGATTATTTCAGTTTGATTATTGAACTGAATCAACCATGGCACACCCCTAAAGGTATTGTAAAATATTCACTACAAAAAATATATATTTTACCGACGGATTTGTGATTTTACCGACGAAAAATGACCTTAGCAACGGTTTTTTATTATTTTACCAACGGAACAAATCCATTGGTAAAACGCTCTTGGTACCAAATTACAAGCGGAAAATTCCATCAATAAATATTACCGACGGATTTATAAAAAATATTTCGTCGGTAGTTTTATTTAAAATTCGTCATATGTTTTGTCGCATTGACTGTTTAGCGACAGAAAATTTTATCGGTGAACCATCGGTAAAATTCAATGAATAAATTATAAATTTATTTTAGTATAAACAACGATGGCTTTGTCGTCGATAATTTTGTCGGCAAATATATTAATTAATAATTTTAATATATAACAAAAATAATTTATACAAAAAGTTATCTAAAATTTGTACAAATATTGTGTAAATTACAATGCCAAAAACATAAAAGTCAACACCAAATATTCTTGGAACATTCTTAAAAACAATAAAAACTTTAAATTATTAAACCTGTCCTAAGCACGCAACACCGCGTTTATCAACCTTCAGTCTAAAATTTGAAACTAGAACGACAATCAACTGTAGAATATCTTGCATAAATTCCAGGTTAATCTGCTTCAAGTTTTGGTATCTAGGCTACAAAACACAAGAAACATATAGACAAAATACTATTTAGCTATAGAAAAATATACCATACAAATATAACCGGTAACAGGTAAAATTTATAGACATCTAACGGATTGGATCAAATCATAAATGGATTATGTTATGAACGATCAATTTGATTAATAATCTAATTAACAATTTGAAGACTTTTATTAGGCAAAAACAACAGCATTTTAATTTTTTTTGTTTAAATCTAAATTTTTAGTTATTAATGGAACCAAAATTCACATATTTTACTAATAAAATCAAATGAATTATTCTAATAATTGAAACGAACCAACCGAATCAGTTCGATTTTATGTTAAAATCGAAATGTACTCAGCCTTAAATGAGCCTAATCAAGTAAAAGTTGATATGTTAGTCAGTAGTTGAGGTGTAAAATGATTTCATAGATTAAAATGAAAATGTTACATTTTTGCAGCCCAAAAATATACAGATAGAGAGTTCAGTAATACATCTGGTGGAAACAAATAATCAAATTGCTTTGCATCCTAACAAATCACAACATGAAAGACAATACATGCATTTACAATAATGAAATGATGACTATTAACTTACCTCTCTTCTCTATTGGCTTTTAACAATTTGAATGTGAGATTGTGATTTGTGTGTGCTTGCAAAAAGATTCTTCTTTTCAAGTACCCAGAAAATGCATCACATGCACATGAATTGCATCTATGATGCTAGTGCGCACACGAACGCATATGAGAAAGAGAGAGACATGTGGGCAATGTCCAACATTAGGTAGAACCACAAAATCTTGAACAGGATCAAAATCACCATAGAATCTATCGAGCTCAATTGGTTCCCATGGATCCTTGTCACCCCATGCTATCAGAACATGGCACTATGAAATATAGAAGCAAACATATACCGAGTAGAAGCTAACACAGTCAGAAGTAGAATTTCATGCTAACATTAGAAGAATGGATATTCCATAATAGACATATGAAATCATATAAGAACATACCCATTACTTCATGATGCTCCATAACATGGTAGGATAGCTGCTCTGATACTCTATCCAATTATGCCAGCCTAAGTGCAGCCTAGAACATGCAGAAATTGGGTTAATTGCAAGCAATTGGTCACAAGAAAATTTTGTAGCAAAAAAGTGTCTCTTATGACAAGAATTGAACTTGTTTCACGAGAAGCATTGGAGAAGGAAGTATATATTTCTCAAAATACTCTAACTCATTTTCTTCGGATGGTACATGCTCTAACACAACATTCAATGCAGAGATAACTGCTACTATTCTAAGCAAAGAGTCAAGCATAAAAATGACAAGTTTCTCACTAGTCCAGCAGTTATGAGGGCATGTTGTATACAGATACTGGAATCAAAAGGTCACACTGTAAATGAGATTAATAATTCTTTTTAGAAAAATGTGAAAAGCTAAATTAATCATAATAATCTCTAGGCATTAACAGACTTACATTTACAATATAAAAGGATGATATTAGCAATTTAGTCTAAACAACTCCATGAAAAACCATTGACATGATTGACTTTTAAAAAATAGTGATTGTTGAGCTACACATTACTATAAAAATAACTACCACTATATACTTATTCTGAGGAAAAAAAAACAAAAAATAATACTCTTTGTCAGCAATCTACATACTAGCAAAACTAACTTCTACTGTAACTTGACTTTTAATTTACCTAATTATTTGACCTTGCATGGAGAAAAACATACACGTGTTTTTAAAATCAAGTTAATAATTATATTTGCTATCCAAACATATATGGGCACTATTATTATAAGATGGTGACAAAATATAATATATAAGGTTAAATTAAAAACTACACCCACCAGCCCTGCCTGCCTAATTAGAGAATGAAACGTGGCATCTTTGTGTATTAGCATAAGCTTAGATAGTTAGATTCATCTCTACATAAACAAAGGAACTGTAGGAACAACATCTACAAACAACCTCCACAGACTCGGCAAAACAAAGAAAAATAACTAAAACCCAAATAAATGAATCGTAACACATCCAAAGCTCTCCTAACACTAGGTCTGGAAATGAAGCTACCAAAGCAAAGAAAGCTAGCAGTAACTAAGGACCAGGATTTATACTCATCAACTAGAACTGAAACATAACCACCAAAAAAACTGCCTAATATAATAATAATTTGTGAAATACAAAGAAATGGCTTAAGAGCTAAGACTAAACTGACCTGGCACTTGAATAGCTCACATCATCTCCATCTGCATTATTAGTATCGTCATCTAGCAACAACGGCCATATGAATAAAATGCTCAAAATTTCATGTCCAGACAAATGGAGATATGTACATATAGCAACATGATTTTCAACTAAATTAACATATGTTTTATTTGTCGAAGAATCACAAAAGCAAAAAGAAATGGTTGCTTAGATCAAACCTAAGATATTTCAAAAACACATAATAGCTAAACAAAATAATAGACCAGTAACATGCAATAAAATGTAAATTAAGCACAAAAGGCCCAAAAAAAAGATGAAATGTTAGCTCACTTTCAATTGCTTTCATGGACAAAAAATCCAAAATGGTCTAAGAATTATCCTTCATTTCATTCGAGTCTGAATCACTAACATTATATCCTAACAATTAAACAACTAAACACCAAACTACAACACTATCAAACAAATCAAAAGAAAACTAAACCACAAACAAAAACAAAATTACACATCCATAAACATAATAAATGCTATATAAAAGTCTTCTCAGAACAAAATTATTTCATAACATATTCTAGTTTTTCAAAAATATTAATGAATACTCACCAAAATAAAAGAAAAGAACTTTACCTGATCTTGAAAAACAGTGAGACCTTCATTTAACCTGAGATGGAACCAATCATTAAAAAGAAAAGATTAGAGTACAGCAGCAGTACAAGCAACCGTAAATAACAACCACACATTAGGGCCTCATTAAACCTCTGCCAACACTCAGTTACAAGACTAACAATTAAACCGAAGGAATAGTGCAATATGACAACAATCCCAACCTAGAGAGGAATTCTGAAACCACCAAGATAACCCCAAAAAGATAGAACTGAGTATAGTTCCCTCTATATAAAGAGCAAAACTACTATCAAAATAGGAATGACTCATAAAACCCAAAACTAGAAACAAAGCTTCTGCTAGAGAAGACCCCACATCAACAAAATCAATAGCAAAAACCATTGGTTGGACAATCTACCTTAGCTAAAATGATGAGAAAAGGAAATGCAACACCAAGAAAATAGAGTCCTTTTACAAACCAGTCTTCGAAGTTGGATGGCCGCGCAAGTGAGAGAAAAAAGTTCAAACAAGCATTTCTATTGGAGAAAAAACAAACGAAATCTAAAGAATCAAACAAAGAGGAAGAGTACCTCACGGTGCGGACTAGAGACAACTTAGAGAGGTAAGAGCAGTCATGGAATCAATAGAGGACGGATCGAGGAGGATACAGAATTTCATCGCAGAGCAGAGGACATGGAATTGCGTTTTCCGCTAGTAGAGAGAAAGAGTTAGGGTTTCTTTTAACTAAATTACATTTAAGCAAATTCTTTTAAGTGTTTTTATAGGAGAGGTTGTAAAGGGCAAAAAAAAAATAAAGCGGGATATGTTCCCACGTAGCCTTATTATAAGAGACCCAATTTTTTAGGGTATGGTTAAATTGACAAGAGAGATAGTTTTATTAGAATTTAAGTTAAAAATAAAATAAAATTTGATTTTATATTATATTATAAATTGTTATTAATTAATATTCAATTTGATTTAAAATTTGTAGGGTAACACGAATTGTTTTATAAACTGAAAGAGTCAAATTTATTAAATATTAAAAAATATAAATCATATAGATCATATTTATATATTGTATTAAAATATAAATTTTTTTATTTAAATATTCATAAAACAAAAAATTTTGTATATATAATTAAAACATATGCATCAACTAAAATATATTAATTATTTTCATAAAAAATATATATAATCAAAATAAAAAATATCTAGTCTAAAATTTATTTGAACAAAAATAACATTTTATTAAAAAAATTAAAAAAAGAAAATTTTACACATTTATTTTTTGATAATAAAACTAATAGCGACGGATTATCGACGAAAATACCGTCACAATAATTTATAGATCCCTATCTGCCGATATTTACCGACGGAAGAGAATTCCGTCACTAATTAACCTTTAAAATAAATCTGCATTTATATTACCGACAGATATTCTATTCGTAGATAAACTAAAATTTTTGACATCCTTACCGACGTATATTCCCTCGCTAAAAAAGGCACCATTATTTCCCGCCAATTTTACCGACTGTTTTATTTTCCGTCGCTACAATTGTCTGCATTTTTCAATTTTTTAATTTTTACCGACACATATGTGTTTCTGTTGCTAATCCGTCGGTAATATCTCATTTTACCGACGACAGATTTTGATCCGTCGGTAAAATCAATTTTTTAAGTAGTGATTGTGCACAATAAGTTATGATATATACTGACTTTTTGGATATTAAAATCGTTAATTAATATATATTTTCAATTTAAATTTTATACTTTTTGTATTGAATGTATTGTTTTTATTTGTGTTTTTACAAAGAGGGAATATATAATTTTTGCAAAAAAATTAAAAAATAATAATAAATATTTTGTTTTTAACGAACAAATACCGACGATATTTCCGTCGCTTGTTTTTTAAAATAAATTAATATTTTTTATTAATCAAATTTACCGACGGCAACGACCAGGCATCCGACGGATTTTTAATAAAACTACCGACGAAATCATTTTTATATTTCCGTCGGTAATATTTACTGATGGAATTTTTCACCGCTAAATTTCTATCTATTACATTTTACCGACGGATGTACTTCGTTGGTAAAATAATAAAAAACCGTCTATTATGTTATTTCAGTCGGTAAAAATCAATTTTTTTTGTAGTGTTTTCATTTAACCTAAATTTTGATTTTTTTTTGCTCACCCCTACATATATAATTACATAAATCGGTGAACTTCATTACATATAATTAAATTATTAATTTACATACTTGATTACTCATTTATGTGTTCTGTAAAAATAAATGAATATTAGTTGAGTCATACTAAGATTAAATAAAATTAATTGATAGGGTAATTATATGCATTATACACACATAAATATATTAATTGGTAAAATTTCATCAATATAATAATTGTGTATAATTATATTATTAATTTACACTCAATTTTTCATATAGATATTGTGCCAAAAATAAATTAGTACTAATTGAGTGACGCTAAAAGTTTATAAAATTAATTAGTAAGCCAATTAAAATTTATTAAATGAATAACTATATATAATTATATTTTTAATTTAATACTCATATAGGCACCCTGTCAAAAATATATGAATACTAGTTGAGTAAGCTAAAAGTAAATAAAAGTAATTGGTAAGGTTATCGTATGATAAATTGTTTAGTTTGCATACTTGTATAGATATTTGTATATAAAGAACAATTTAGTAATTGAGTAATATTAACGATAAATTAAATTAAATACAAATTATTTCAATTACATATTCATATGAATATAGATATAATAATTAAATTTATCTAGATTAAGTTAACTAGATGGACCATATAAGAACACTTTTCTTTTTAGTTTATTCCGAAATATAGATACTTACTATTGTTTAATCTATTATTAATTTATAAATTACTTAAAATAATCTTATTTAATTTTTCAATAATCCACAAGTTTACTTTTAATTCTTAATACCATTTCTAAGTGAAAGTGAAATTCTTGGCCCATTGCATAACCCTGTAATAAGTCAGAAATAATAATAATAATTAACAAATTATTATAATTTAAAATGTTGTAAATCATTTTATAAAAATGTCATTCAAATTCGAAATTCCATATAAACTAACTCTATCAAATTTAATATGTTATGCGATTTGTATGACCCGATTTATTTTCATCCGTTTATATTATTTATAATTAATTTTGATGAAATCATATACCTTCCATTAAGGGGTACAGATGCATTGCCTGCAAAAATAACAAACTTGGTTTACTTATATATTGCTGCCATTTGAGAATCCATTAGTAATTAATTTATAGAATCAAATTTCATCTTGGTGAATAAATTATGTATTAAAAATTAGAATTAAATATATAACTCACCAGATAGAATTTTCTGTATTACAATTGGAATAGGATTTCCGGAATAAGCTTCTCCAGCTAGGTAGAGATGATTTTGCAGAAATGTTGGGTGTTCATTAAACCACTGCATTTATATATATTTAGCTTAATTATGCGACAGAGTTGTACATGTGATTCTTTTGCGCAGCTAAATTATCATGAATCTGAGATCCCGAAAATGGGATATACAGAGCAGAAGAAACCTGAAATATGCCCTCATTGGATTCTCATTAAGAAATAAATTTATATCATATATAAAGTAATACCTCCAGCGGAATGTCAAGATTTCTTATGGAGTATATTTTGATTCTTGGTTATGCTGCAGTCCACATTCAAGTCTAATTGCTTCTATGAGATCAGGTGAAACAGCATTCTGGTGCTTGCCTTCTCTACCCACGGGTGTCTTTCCTGCATCTTGGGCATCCCTCTTAACCTTGTAACTAGGTTCATCAAATGCTCCCCAGCCCCGGTATAGTATGACTTTGCTAGGCTCCTGGCAGACCAAAATCCCACCTGTTGCTTGCTGTAAATTGAAGGCAAATAAAAAAAGAAAAAAAGGGAGGGTGATGATTTTCATCAAATTTCAAGTATGGCAAAAACACAGATAGGAATAATACGGACCTCCAGCTGGAAAACCACTTCCTGGACTGAAGTCCCTTTGGCTCTACCTTTGACATTCACTATAGCAAGAGGATACTTTTGAAAGTGAGCTTTTATTGCTTTTGCAACACCGGTGACAATGTTGCTCCTTCCTGATAAGTAATAGCCGTGGCAATATCACAAAATTAATGAGTTTATGGCAACATTTAACTGCAAGAGAAAAAGAAAATTTGGAGTGGGAGGGAACATGAGTTCAGGATTGGGAGCAGAAGCATCTTTTTCTTCCTTCTTTTGATTCGCAAAGACAAAAAAGTTAATCGCCAAAGATTAGAAAATATATATTAGTAGGAGGTACACACCTTAATACGAAAGGTGAATCATTTAAAAGACAACATTTATGTTTACAACATGCTGCCAGCCAATCCAAAGGTATTCCTGAGCCATCTATCTTTCAGCAAAAGAGTATGTTTCCCTAAGTAAGTTCCACACTTCCATCAATATTGGGAGCAAAAGAGTACGTGCTCTAAATATAGAGACTGGTTTTCACAGCGGCTATCTTCAGTACACTTCAAAATAAGAAATTGCTACATTTCAATTTAGTGTATGCATCGGATTGTCACGTTTCAAAATAAAAATATCTAGAGAATAAAGAACCTCAATGTGACCTTCCACAACAACAGCTGCGGCAAAACGAAGCAAAGCCAAAAGAGACAGGATCACAGGAGACAGAGACTGCTGAGATAAGCTAAGGAAGAAACCTACTCAAACAAGCGCCGCTCGACCAACGGCACAGCAAAGGGTGGCCAGAAACAAGGAGTCAACACTAGATAAGAAGACTGGAAACAGATACACCATCACACAAGCCTCCATGCACCGGCACCTGAGGAACTACTCAGCTTCAATTGGAATGTGAAGTCATGAGCTGCATATCGGGTCACTGGGAAACAGGGACTGACTGGAATAGGTCTTGAGCACCATCCCAAGCGTGGTGAGACAGAATGGTCACCGAAATACGTACCAGAAAAGGAAAAGTAACCCAGATGTAAACTCGAACACCCAGAAAAAGCAAATGAGCCTAAGGCTCTAATACCACATAATAAACCAGTCAATGAAGAGAATACTTTCTGATATTATGTTTCTCTATCAATCATAAGTATTTATACAAATACAAGAGCCATAATTAAGGAAACTAGCTACAATTAGGTCCTATGATTATGTTTTATACATGTGGTAAGTCAACTAGAAAACTAATGTAGACTTGCAACAACTTTCAGTGAACCCTGTCTTAGAAAATCAATGGATTTGTCATGTTACGATTTGTAAATTTACACTAGTTCAATCAATTATCTTGGTTGTACCGAATCACAATTCCCAACCCCTACCACAAGCATCCCGCTTATATTATGGTTTAGGTTTAAGCAATATTTTACTTATTGTAGGATTCCAATATTATAGGGAAATTCTTACGTTTCCCTAAAATTTTTCTATTTAGTATTTTGTAATTAGCAGTAATTTATAGTTTCCTAATTTCAAAAGAATTTCTGTTTTTAGTAGACATTCCTTCAGCTGTAAGCGCTATTTAAGGAGGAAAAAATTAATCAATAAAAAAAGCTAGAAATTTTCCAATACAAGATTACAAGAGATAAGCTATATACTCTCGTTAACGAGTTCCAAGGTCCTTGCTCCCTTAAGCAATTTATTTGTAGATTTGTACCCATATCAAGCTTGTCTTGTTTTATTTATTTATAACACATTATTAATATGATTAAATATTGTACAAGGATAATGGACAACTGGAGATTTAATAAAATACAGATTTAAGGAATAAAAACAAATAATTAGATTTGAAAAAATCTGTAACACAACACAAAATGGAGAATAGTTTTTTTGATTTTATATTCAAGGAAAGCAATCATATATGTGTGTGTGTGTGTGCGCGCGCGTGTGTGTATATATATAGGAAAGCTAGCTAAGGAAACCAAATATATGTGATCCTATAATTCTGATAAACTATACAAGGAAGGTCAACCACAGCTGTACAATATCTAAAACACTCCTCAAGGTGGAATATAAATGTTAATCATGCCAAGCTTGTTACAAAAATAGTTAGCGTGAGTCCCATTTAAAGCTATCATAAAAATACCAGCAAGTTGTTCTCCTGTCTTTACATAGCCATTGGAAATCAAATTTTCTTAATTCTTCTCACGAATAAGATGACAATTAACCTTGATGTGTATGATTCTTTCATGATACACAGGGTTCAAGGCAATGTAAAAGGCAACTTACTTATTATACCAAAATTTAGCAGGAGATGAAAGCTTTAAACTAACTTCAGTTATAAGACGATGTATCAACAAATTTCATACGTGGACGGTGCTATAGCTGTTTATTCAGATTCTGTACTGTATCGAGATACAACACTCCGCTTCTTACTTCTTAACAATACTAGATTTCCACCAGCAAAGACACAGTAACCTACAGTGGACTTTCTATCAATCTTTGGATCCAGTCAAATCAACATCCACAAAACACTCAATGTAAGTATGCCTATGATTGATATACAACATGCCAAGTCAGCTCCTTTCAATTTGGGATCCAGTCCAATTAGCATCCACAAGACAATTTAAGTATGCCTATGATTGATATAAAACATGCCAAGTCAGCTCCTTTCAAGTAGCACAATATCTTTTCTAGAGCTGCCTAATGTTTGACACTAGACAAAGACATAAGTTGACTCACAATTCTAGTTGCAAAGGCAACGTCTGGACGAGTCACTATGAGATATTTTAATCTCCCAACTAACCTCTTATATATCTCTGGATCATCATAAAGATCATCCATCATCTTTTGCAAGACGTGCATTAAGATCCACAAGATCTTTGATATTTGCCTTTATCAACTGATTCTTCAATTGCTGCTTGCAACCTATGGTTACTTTCAATGAGTATATCTGCTGGTTTGCATCACAACATACCAGTTTCATCCAAAAGATCCAAGATAAATTTTCTCTAAGAAATGAAGATTTCTTTGGTTGATCTGGCAAGTTCAATTCCTGAGAAATATTATAACTTTCCAAAATCTTTAATCTCAAACTCCTGAGCTAAGAGTTTCTTTAGCCGAACCATTTCTTTTTTATCATCCTCTGCCATCAACATAAATAATGAGAAGAGTGATCTTACCCTTGGAGTGTCATAAAAAGAGTAAGATCAACATTGCTCTGTTGACAACCAAAAGAGATAATGACTTTACTGATATGTTAAACCAAGCTCTAGGAGATTGTTTCAACCCATACAAGGCTTTCTTCAGTCTACACACCTTTCCTTTAGTTCTTTCATCATCAAAATTAGGAGAAATCTCCATATAAACCTCTTTTTCTAGGTCCCCATGGATAAATGCATTCTTCACATCAAATTGCTGCAAATGCCAATCCAAGTTAGCTGCACAGGATAACAAGATTCTAATTGTATTCATTTTGACAACAGGTACATATGTCTCCTAATAGTCAACTCTATAAGTCTAAGTGAATCACTTTGCCACTAATCTAGCTTTGAATCTCTCAATCGAACCATCAGTTTTGTGTTACAAGATTAACTGCTGTAAATTAGCTGTAATTTATTCTATTTCCTTTTATTTTCTTTCCTTGTACAGAATAGGAAGTTTAGGAAGTTTTCTAATTAGGATTTCTACACTTGTATAAATTCTGTATTCCTCCTTCATTTCAATATACAGAAAATCATTTTTCAATCTATTCTTTTACATGGTATCAAAGCCTTCTAGGCTTAATTTGGGGTATTTTTTGGTTTCTTTTGGGTTGGGTAACTTGTTCCAACCGTTGGGTTACTGTTAGGGTTACTGTTTGGGTTGGGTGTCTATTTTCTAGTGACCATCTTATCTCACCGCCGGCATCAAAAGAAGTGCAAGGAGATTTCTGGCCAGTGCCCAAAATCCGGAAACCTTCCGACCGGCGAGTGGCCCTCACGCACCGCCACAAGTTCACGCCCTTCCCTCACGCGCCGGTGCGTGGAGGCGCGTGACCTGACCTCCGGCCTTTCGATTTCGTCTCCGGCGCGCTTGAAGATTTCCAGTCAGATTCTGGTACTGTCTTGGCTTGATTCTCTCTTCTGCTAGTACTTTTGTTTCCCATAAAGTGTTGTCCTTCTCTGTGTGTTATTCAATCTGTTGCTGGTTGTTTAGACTGTCTTTTTGGCTGGGTGTTCTGGGTTTATATTGGCTGCTTTGATTATTTTTTTATTCTGTGCGAATATTATGGCTGATAATAAAGGACTAAGAAAAACTGTTAGTAAAATTATCCCTTTATCTAAGATTACAGAAGAAAAGTTGGATCCAATTATCTTGATTGGAGTAGAACAATTAGAATCTATCTTCGTAGTATGGATAAAGATGATCATTTAACTGATGACCCTCCTACTGATAAAATTGAAAAGCTGATTTGGATGAGAGATGATTCTCGGTTACTTTTATACATTCGAAATTCAATTGAAAGAAATGTGCTTGAATTAATTTCTCATTGTGAGCGTGTAAAAGAGTTAATGGATTATTTGACTTTTTTATATTCTAGAAAAAGAAATGAGTCTCGTATTTATGATGTTTGCAAAGCTTTTTATCGTGCTGAGAATGAAGCAAAATCGCTCACTACTTACTTTATGGAATTTAAGAAAATTTATGAGGAATTGAACATGCTTCTACCTTTTAGTATGGATATTAGAGAGCAACAGTCTCAAAGAGAAAAAAATGACATTAATGAGTTTTCTAGCTGGTTTGCCATCTGAATTTAAGACAGCCAAATCTCAAATTCTTTCTGGCTCTAAAATTCCTACTCTTGAAAATGTGTTTAGTAGGTTATTGCGTGCTGATAATGCTTCATCTAGTCAGCTCAATAGTGCTTTTGTTGTCAGAAAAAGTGGAGGAGATAATGGTAAAAGAAATTTGTCGAAGGAGGAAAATAAATATAATGATAATCGGAATACTGATGTTTGCCATTATTGTAAAAAACCAAGTCATACAAAGCGCTACTGCAAGTAATTGCAGAATCGTAATCAGAGGTCACCAAGTTGCTGATGTTGCGACTTCTGGTTCATCATCTGAGCATAATGTCACTATATCTGTTGAAGAGTATGCCAAGTACCAGGAAATGTTAAAGGGATCTTCAACTTCTGTTACTACTGAAGGAGAAAACACATGTCTTATCTCCTCTAGCAACAATTGGGTCATTGATTCTGGTGCCACAAATCATATGACAGGTAATCATAATACTTTCTCTGATTTTCGATCCCATAAAACCCCTTTGCCTGTTACTATTGCTGATGGGACATTATACAACATTATGGGGTCTGGCACTGTCAAACCTACTCCTATAACTTTACCATCTATTCTAAATCTGCCTAATCTAGCTTTTAATTTGATATCTGTGAATAAACTTACCAAAAAACTCAATTATTGTGTCTCATTTTTCCCCGATCATTGTCTTTTTCAGGATCTTATGACGAAGCAGATTTTTGGTAAGAGATATGTATCTGATGGTCTATACATTCTGGATTCTTGGATACCACGACCTGTTGCTTGTTCCAGTGTAGTGTCTCCTTTTGAAGCACATTGTCGATTGGGACACCCTTCTCTACCTATGTTAAAGAAGTTATGTCCACAGTTTTATAATGTATCTTCTTTGAATTGTGAGTCTTGTCATTTTGCTAAATATCATCGTAGCTCGTCTGGTCCTAGAATTAATAAACGAGCTGAGTTTTCTTTTCAACTTGTTACATTCGGATGTTTGGGGTCCTTGTCCTGTTATGTCCAAAACCGGATACAGATATTTTGTTACTTTTGTGGATGATTTTTTCCATATGACTTGGATTTATTTTATGAAGAATCGTTCTGAAGTTTTTTCTCGTTGTTCTTCCTTTTGTGCTGAAGTTAAAACTCAATTTAATGCTTCTGTGAATATATTGTGAAGTGATAATGCTAAGCAATATATGTCAGATTTTTTTCAGCGGTATATGTCTCAACAGGGTATCCTTCACCAGTCCTCTTTTGTTGATACTCCTCAAAATAGAGTTGCTGAAAGAAAGAACAGACATTTACTTGAGACGGCTAGAGCTTTATTGTTTCAAATTAATGTTCCTAAGTGTTTTTGGGTCGATGCTATTTCTACAGCTTGTTTTCTGATCAATCGGATGCCCTCTATGGTGTTAAATGGTGATGTCCCTTATAATGTGTTATTTCCAAATAAAATACTGTTTCCAGTGGAACCCCGGATTTTTGGCAGTATTTGTTATGTTAGAGATGTTCGTCCTCATGTTACCAAACTTAATCCTAAGGCATTGAAGTGTGTATTCTTGAGATACTCGCGTCTCCAAAAGGGATATAGATGTTACTCTCCTGATCTGAAGCAACATTTGGTTTCCGCTGATATGGTATTCTCAGAAGATAAACCTTTCTTTTCATCTCCATCCAATCTTCCAAGTCAAGGGGAGAAAGATGAGTGGCTCATTTATAAGGTGACATCTCTCCGAGAATCAGCTGATGTGTCTACTGCATCTTCTTGTACTGAGCAGCTAGCAAGTTATGATCCTTCAACATCAACAAGACCACAGATTGTTCAGGTCTACTCTAGACGAAGAGACACTAATGATACATGTCCCGCACCAGCACTTCGTCATCTGATCCTGCTCCTACTGATCCCGATCTTCCCATTGCTCTTCGTAAAGGTACACGTAATTGTAAATTCACTTATTCCATTGTTAATTTTGTTTCCTATGATCACCTGTCTCCCGAGACATGTTCTTTAATTGCATCTTTAGATTCTATATCTATCCCCAAAACAGTTAAAGACGCTTTGAGTCATCCTGGATGGTATGATGCTATGATTGAGGAGATGAATGCCTTGGATTCAAATCATACTTGGGAGTTGGTGCACTTACCAGAAGGAAAGAATGTTGTGAGTTGCAAATAGGTCTTTACAGTCAAAGTTAATCCAAATGGTTCTGTGGCTCGACTGAAAGCTCAACTTGTTGCTAAAGGATATGCACAGACTTATGGGGTAGATTATTCTGATACTTTCTCTTCAGTTGCCAAATTGAGTTATGTTCGTCTTTTCATTTCTTTGGCAGCTTCTCATCATTGGCCCTTACATCAACTTGACATCAAAAATGACTTCCTTCATGGCGATCTTCAGGAAGAAGTCTATATAGAGCAACCACCTGGTTTTGTTGCTCAGGAGGAGTATGGAAAAGTTTGTCGTCTGAAGAAGTCTTTGTATGGATTGAAGCAAAGTCCTCGTGCCTAGTTTGGTAAATTCAGTGAAGTTGTCCAAGAATTTGGGCTAAAGAAGAGTCAGTGCGACCACTCTATATTTTATAGACAATCCCAAACTGGCATTATTTTTTTTGTGATTTATGTTAATGATATTGTGATTACAGAGAGTGATTCTGCAGGTATCTTTTCACTTAAGTCTTTTTTGCATGATCGATTTCATACTAAAAACTTGGGTCAATTAAAATATTTCTTAGGAGTGAAAGTGACGAGAAGTAAGAAATGAATTCTTCTATCCCAAAGAAAATATGTTCTTGACTTGCGAAAACTGAAAAGTTATGAGCTAAGCCATGCAATACTCCTATAGTTCCCAATATACAACTTACAAAAAATGATGGTGATCCTTTTGCTGATCCAGAGACATACCGAAAGTTAGTTGAAAAATTGAATTATCTCACTGTAACTCGTCCAGATATTACATTCGCAGTAAGCATTGTTCCTCAATTTATGGCTGCTCCTACGATTAAACATTGGGAAGCTCTAGAGCATATTTTATGTTATTTAAAAGGTGTTCCTGGACTTGGTATATTGTACAGTGATCATGGGCATGCTCACATTGAGTGCTTTACAGATGTTGATTGGGCAGGTTCTAAGATTGATAGGAGATCAACAACAGACTATTGTATCTTTGTTGGAGGAAATTTAATGGCCTAGCGAAGTAAGAAGCAAATTGTAGTATCCAGATCTAGTACAGAACCCGAATATAGAGCTATGTCACAGTCTACATGTAAAATTTTGTGGATCCATCATTTGCTTGATGAAATTGGTATGAATTCCTCGTCTCTAGCAAAACTTTGGTGTGATAATCAAGCTGCTCTTCATATTGCTTCTAATTCAGTGTATCATGAACGGACCAAACATATTGAAGTTGATTGTCACTTTATTCATGAGAAGATTCAAGATTACGTTATCTCCATAGGATATGTGAAGACAGGTGAACAGTTGGGCGATTTATTTACAAAGGCCTTAAATGGCTCTCGGATTGATTATTTGTGTAACAAGCTGGACATGATTAACATCTATGCTCCAGCTTGAGGGGGAGTTTTACAAGATTAGCTGCTGTAAATTAGCTGTAATTTATTATGTTTCCTTTTATTTTCTTTTCTTGTACAGAATAAGAAGTTTAGGAAGTTTTCTAATTAGAATTTCTATACTTGTATAAATTTTGTATTCCTCCTTCATTTCAATACACAGAAAATCATTCTTCAATCTATTCTTTTACATGTTTTATTGTGAATATCCACTTACAACCAACTAACTTCTTGTCTGGAGTCAACTAGTTCCCAGGTTTCATTTTTAGAGAAAGCTTTCATTTCTTCAACATAGTTTCTCTCCACTTCGGATCCGTAATAGCTTCCCTCCAATCATGTGGAATAGAAATAAAAAAAAGAGACAAGGCAAAGGTTCTATAGAAGGGAGACAGAGACTCATAAGAGACAAAGTTAGAAATTGAATGTTTTGCACACAACGAGACTCATTTTCTTTGAGCAATGGGCAAATTTAAATCAGGGTCAGAAGATAACTCACCAGAGGATTCTGATAGTGTAAAAGGCATGATGGCTTCTTCAAACCTATTTTTCATCGAGTATCTCAACAAATCAAGTCTATCTAAACGATCAACAACATTTTGCACCCCCACAACATCAACATTCTGCTCCCCTTGAACATCAACAATATTCTCCTGAACTACAATCTCTTTATTCTCCCCTTCAACAAGAGCATGAGGTACCACAAGTACATTTATCACTTCTTCACTACTATCCCCCTGAAGAGGTGACTATATAATGCCAAAATAAGATTCAGACTCCCGAAATATAACATCCATACTAACATAGAATTTTCTAAATGGAGGATGATAGTACTTATATTCCTTTTGAGTTAAAAAATACCCGATGAACACATATTTCAATATTTTCGGATCTAATTTTCCAACATTTCTAATATGAAAAAAGCAAACACATCCAAAAATTTTTGGTGAAACAGTATAACAATTTTTTCCGGATAAAACTTCTAAAGGATTGCTAAAGTTGAGAGATTTGAAAGGCATTCTATTAATAAGATAGGCAACCACTAGTATAGCATCCCCCAATATGGTTTCGGAACATTCATAATAAACATAAGGGATCTAACAACTTCAAATAAATGTCTATTTTTCATTTCAGCTACACCATTTAGAGCACTGGTATAAAGACAACTAGTTTGATGGATAAATAAGTACCAAATTTACTATCTATATATTCTATCCCATTGTCAGTTCGCAAAACCTTTATTATCAGTTCCCATAAATTCTGTCCCATTGTCATAAGAGAATATAATAGTAATTCTTGCCTATTACACCTGCTAGGTTCATTAAACAAAACCATGCAGCTTTATTAGCAAATAATAAATATGAGAAAGATGACAGAAAGAGAAAATAGGAATACCTACTGCAAGGACTGGGTGATTCTTCATCTTCAGCGCTTGCTTTCGTAGCATAAGTCTATCTCTGTTAGAAAGATGAACAGCCGTGGAAGGCATCTCATTTTTCTTTTCCACTGAAATTGAAAATGATTCTTCCAACTTACTAGCAGATGATTCCACTGTTGAACTCATTATATCATTGGCGGGGACACAATGATGAGAACTTTCAAGGGGTGACAAGCTCCTTTGCTCTAACTGAAATTCCCATTGAACAACTAAGTCAGGTAGCATATAGACAGTATAAAACAAACGTAAAGGTCTTTAGGAATCACCATAAAGGTATTAGGATGGGTTCCTCACTCACTGGTTCCGATGAAACCTGAGGTTCACTTTTATCAATCCCATTCCCATCAAATAGCAAAGAAGGATCGGTTTGATTAGTCTGCTCATCAGGTTGAATGTTGTTAACTGAAGCATACAGGTTATCATTTGGGTCAGAGTTCAGCTCAGCTTCAGTTCTGTCTTTCGTCTGTAAGATCATACCGCACACTACATTAGATGTTTTGTGTCAAAAGAAGTAAATGTTTTATGCTCATCACAATTTCTTCAACCTAGAACATGACAACACATTGGGTGAAGCAGGAATTAAGTCTGTGTACATTCTGGCATTTGCATCACCAAGAGTGTTAGCACTTAGAACTTGGGATTTTAATTTTTATGAATGCAGTGTTAGCCACTTGGATGGATTTGGGGATCAACAGGAAGGTGGCTGACATCCATTGTCTAGCCAACCCAACCAGTGGATAAAACTAGACATATATAAACACATTATAAACACGAAAGTGACTGTATGCGCATGTCTAAGTGGTAGAGAAAGCAAGTCTCCAAAATCTTACTTCAGCAATCAGCTGCGTGTTGTGTGCATCTTCATCTTGAGCCTGGTTTAAGAAAAACAATTTCGTTTAGCAAAGTTATGATGCAATTGGAGGGGAAAAAATAGATGTTACCAACAATGAATATTGAGATAGCTCACCAACTTAAGTTTCAAGTCGTTTATGTTTCTGGTAAGCCTCAATACATTAAGTTTTAAAGACTGCATCAAAAATAAATAAATAAATAAAATAGCAGAAATCTATCAAATTCCGAAGAGAAAAAATTGGATGACCACATTGGTCACATGCTGAACAGACACTAATATATCATCACTTGATTACAGGACATAGTTACCAGCTCCTTAGTACTGGTGAAAAGAAGTAAAAGTCCAACCATTGATCAATGGTAAAATTCAAAACTAAAGCACCAACTCTAGAGTATCCCACCCTTATATAATACTAGATAAAATACAGATAAAATCGAACATTTTTGTATTAAAATTATGTTAAAAGGTTGAAATATAGACAATGGTTGGAATCCAACATTTTTGTATTGAAATTATTTTGAAGGTTGACATCTGAACCTTTCTCATAAGCGACACCAGCTGGTCTACAGACATGAAAGTTTTCAACTACAAACCTAACAAGCAAACTATAAACCCCCAGTTGGAAAAACCTACTTATCCCTGACGAAAACCTGCAACACTCGCACATGTAAATTGATAATGCACAACAATTTTACCTCACGACGCTGTGTCTCTAAAGAGCGCTTCATTGCTTCCCTCTTTCCAAGGAGTGTTGGAGGCCTCAAACGAGAAGGCCGCTGATAATTCTTCCCACGATATACGATAATAGCATAACCCTTGCTGACTCTTTCAACCGCAACTAATATTCCACCACTTTCAGCTTCTAAAATCCGTGCCACTTCAATCACAGCTCCCAAGCTTTTTTCTTTACATATTATCTTCACAAGTTCCCTATACTTCCAATGGAGATGCATGTTCTCAATTGTACCATCAAAAACTCCCCTTCTACCTAACATGGAAGGAGAAAATGTTCATCAAGTTCATATTGGTGAAAGCATACATTTTGATGGATTTTAAAATAACTCATGAAAACGAACATAAACTTGTAGAGCTGTTTCTTTGACTATAGCATCAACATTAACTCACCCAATAAAAGGAAAGGCTTCATTTTCAAGCCAATCTTTCTCAGCATATATCTTTCTTCTTTCGTAATATCCTCCTTATCTTGTTCTGGTTGTCGATGCATCTCTGAGTCTTCCAACTCCGCAAGAAGTTTCTCTGCTTTCGCTTTCTTTTCAAGTGCCTGCCATAAAGTTCCAAATATATTATCAATAATTAGTTAGGCAAGAGTCACAGTAGCACATTTACAAAATCATACCATAGATAATCTGATGCGAGTGCTTTTAATAGCTGTCTCATTTTGCCTCAGTTTCCTCTGTTGAGAAAGATCAGAACTATGGTCCCTTATAAAATCAAATTCTCCCCTAGAACCAGAATTTATAATAACATCTTTAGCATCCTCAGCCTCTGCAATTTCACTTGATAAGCTATGGCCTCCCCTATGTTTATCCACACATATTACATGCTTTCTTCTCTCTCTTATTGCACAAGAAACAGCAGATGGTAGGAAATCCTTTCCCCTATAAAGCACAATAAATTCCCTATCCCGTGAAAGGAGAGTTCCTCCAGTCAGCCACTGCAAAAAAAAAAAAAGTTTACAGCTCGTTAAATGCTGAGAATTCATGCAGCTGATAGTTAACTTCACAACTTGATGTCTAATAAGATTTTCTATAACAATAAAAATGTACTTGTAAACTGTCAATGTGCTGTGGCTACTAATCATATAAGTTCATGGGCTCATTTTACAAGTACACCAACTATAGTAAAGGGTACATATTACTGGAAACAAATCAGCAACCTTTTACCTAAAACTGCCATTATGACCAGTAAGAAGAGCTTATAAAGAGAAATGGAGTCCAATTACCAGTAACATTTTCTATTTCAATGAAAAGGAATTGAAAAACTTGAAAGAGAATTTAAAAGCAGAATAAATATTTAAAAAAAAATGTTGACATTGATAACCTCACTTGAGATCATTACTTAAGCTAACAAAAACCAGAATGGACACCAGAATTAAACTTTGGAAATATCGAAATGCATGGTAATTTGCAATATATCACAAGAGCCAGATATGTTTTAGAAAAGGAGTGAACCTAGATTGGTGTTTTATTATAGTAATAGTTTAATGCCTGCTGGAACCATCAAATCAACACACAGCCATTACCATCTCATCCTAAATTTCTTTCTATTGTTCTTTTTATCACTAGCTAAAGTTGCAAGTGAATAAAAAGATGGAAGCATGAAGGCTATCAAAATACTGAAGAATCCACAAATTAATATGAACGAATCAATATTATCAAAAAGAATATATCCAAGACAAACTGTTGACTAGCTTGATCTATTTCCTTGTTAGGATAATTTTATTTGCTGTAAATCTGCTGTAATATACTAGGCATGATTGTAGGCTAGCTGTGTTCTTTCCTAATTAGCCATAGAATCTCTGTACAAATTCTCTTGTATATGGATGTTAAGAACACACTGAGATATCAATGAAAATCTCTCTCTAAAATTCGTCATGGTATCAAAGCAAGTGCTTCTTAGTGGAGATTGAGTTTTCTCTCCCAAGCACTGCAATTTTTTTTTCCTTCCATTTTCTGGTCTATCCTTTTTTTAACAACACCAGATTTTATACAAGTGACCAGGAGCTTCTCTGTCCTCCTTGTCACCTCCCCTCCACAGCTGAAGCCCATCTTGAAATTGGCCATTTCCCGGAGATTCAATGCAGACAGCCACCATTCATGACCATACGCACTGCCAGAATCACTTGTGCTACTGTTACACATGCCGGACAGTGAAGCTCATACAGTCCACTTCGACCACCTTTTGTCGCCCTTTTCAGCTCTGACCTGTTTGCTCTTCTGTCCAACTCCAGCCAGCACCATTTCTGGACTTGTCGCACACTTTCATTTTTCTGTTCAAGTTCATCAGGTTCTGTTTCTCCAGTTTTTTAAATTCTGCCTTCTTAAAGGGTTTTTTTTTTTTTTGCCTTAGTTTAATTGTCCAAGTTTTTGCACAATGAGGGACACTAAGGCAGTAGAAAAAAAAATAATCCTATTATGACAATTCTCTTTCACAAATCAGTGTTCTTAAATTAGATGGGGTAGTACTTATCTTTCTTGGTCAACAGCCTGTTTGCCGTCTATAAAATCTAGAAAATTGCTAGTTTATATTACTGGAGATAAGAAACAACCAAGTGTGTCTGTACCTTCCTATAGCAAATAGGATCTCAATAATTCACTTGTTATGACACGGCTTATAAATACAATGCAGCCCAGAATTTCCAAACAGTATTTATTGCTTGACACTACTGAAAAAATCCAGAATTCAACTAAACGCACTTACTCTGGCAAGGGAAATGATGCCCCAATCTTTGAAATTCGGAATAAAATCCATGGCAAAAAACAAAGTGAGATGACAATCACTGATTATTATTCTGAATTGAATGGATTATGGCAGGAAATAGACTATTATCAAGACCTCCAAGCACATTGTACTGAAGATGCAGTTTTGTTTCAAAAAGTGGTTGAAAAGGAGCGGATCTATGATTTTATGGCCAATTTGAACCAAGAGTATAATTAGAAAAAGGTTCGAATTCTCAGTAAAATTCCTTTTCCTTCTCTTGAGGATGCATGCTCCTATTTCCAACAGGAAGAGAGCCGTAGAGGTTTCATGCTTTTACCCAGCACCAATTGAGAAGTCGGGCTGGCTCTCTCATGAGCAACCAAAGGCTACCAATTCTAATAAATATCACTTGCATTGTGATTATTGTGGAAAGCCAATAAATACAAAAGAGACTCGTTGGAAACTACATGACAAACCAATTAGAGGCCATGGGGGAAAATGAATCAAATCATCAAGGGCTCCAGCATATATTTCTTAAACTGCAGACACATCCTGGGAGACAAATCTTTGGTGAAGCCTTATCTTTTGATGAGATTCAACATCTCATAAGACTTATGACCAAACTTGACTCCTAAACTAGTGCCACATCCAACTATGTGAAATCGAGTACTACCTTTATTGCTCACCTTGATGCTTAGATTATTGATTTTGAAGCGAATAGACAAATGCAGACTCTACTAAAGGCTTTTAGAACAACTCTCCATGTCTAAAAGGGGATAAAGTGAGAATAGCTAATGGTTCTTTAACCCCTATCTTTGGAACAGGTTTGATTGTTCGTGCTCCCACATATTAAACTATCATCTATTCTCCATGTACCTGAGTTTCATGTTAATCTTTTATTTGTTAGTTCCATCACCAAAGCTCTAAATAGTAAAACTGAGTTCTTCCCTGATCATTATGTTTTTCAGGATCTTCAAATAAGGAAGATGATTGGTATTGCTACCCATCTTATCAACATAATGCCTCTCAAAACCCTAGATTTTTAGAGTCCTCTAGAAGCTTTAAAAGGAAAGAATGAATATATTGTTCCTCCAAAGTGTTTGGATATGTTTGTTTCATTCCTGCTAGGAAACTAGATCATGAGACCCTTAAATGTGTTATTGGGTATTGTCCTGCACAAAAAGGTTACAAATATTATCATCCTCCATCAGGAGATATTTTGTCAACATGTATGTTACCTTTCAAGGATCTAAGCCTTATTTCAATGTTACCCCATCACCTCTTCAGAGGAAGAGAAATAAAGAGGAAGAGGTAATATTTCCTAGTTCTAGTTTTATACCCCTAGATGAAATTACGCTAGGGTAAAGTGATATTGGAGAAAGAGTTCATGAGAAGACTATTGGGCATTTAGATAGACCTGATTTAATGAGGTATTCAAGGAGAAACAAGACAAAATATGCCATCATGCAACTTGCACTATGCCAAGAATCCTCCTCTCTCGGTGAGTTGTCTTTAATTCTTGATGAGTTAGATATGCCCATTATTCACAAACAAGGGGATCAGATCTTGCACCAAACATCCTTTATGTAACTTCGTCTCCTATGATTCCTTGTCTTCCTTCCATGGAGCCTTTGCCTAATCTATTTCTATTGTGTCAATTCCACATGATTAGAAAGGAAAGTTTTTACAAATCCTAAGTGGATGCAAGCTATGATTGAAGAAATGAAGGCTTTGTCCAAAGATGAAACTTTGGAACTTGTTACTTCTATACCGCAAAAGAAATTGATTGCTTGCAAGTGAGTCTCCAATATGAAATAAAAAGCTAATGGTTTGACTGAGAGATTCAAAACTAAATTGATGGATAAAGGATTTGCTCAAACTTACAGAGTAATCCAGAGTCATTTTCCCTGTCGCTAAAATTAACAATATCATAATTATGTTATACCGTACAGCTAATTTTGATTGGAACTTATAACCGTTTGAAGAGAAGAATGCATTTCTTCAAGGGACTTGGAAGAGGAAATGTATATGGAGATCCCTTTTGGATTTAATGATGAACAAAATTAAGAGAAGGTATGTAGATTGGAAAAAACCTAGTATGGACTAAAACAATCTCCAAGAACTATGATTTCTTTTGGTTACCAACAAAACAATGTTGAGCTTACCTTGTTAAGACATCAAAAAACTCATTATTCTCATAGTTCATGTTAACAAAATTGTAATGAGAAGAGATGATAGAGAGGAGATGGATTGATACAAGAAGCTATTGGCTCAAGAATTTCTTGGGAACTAAGGTTGGTAGATCATAAAGGGAATTTTTTTTTTATTTCTCAAATAAAATATATTCTAGATCTCTTGAAAGAAACTAGTATGAAGGACTGCAAACCAACAGAATCGCCCACTGAAAGCAATCACAAGCTACGAAGACGCAATTGTGAAAGAAGGAAAGTCTACTAACCATGCCTTTTAAAAGTTGGAAAGTCAGTTGACCATAAAAGATATCAAGGTTTGTTGGAAAACTCATTTACCTCTCTCACAATAGACCAGACCTAGCTTATTCAATCAACTTGGTGAGTCAATTCATATATGATTCTCGAGATTCTCACATGCAAGCTATCTTCTGCATTTTGCAGTATCTAAAGTCTACTCCAAGGAAAGGTCTTCTTTAATCCAAACATTATCACCTCCAAATAGCAACCTTTACAAATGCAAATTGGATTGGATCTCTAAATGACAAAAGGTCTACATTCATTTATTGTATGCTTGTAAGAGGAAACTTATTACTTGGAGAAGTAAGAAGCAAAATGTAATAGCCAGATCGAGTGCAAAAGCAAAATACAAAGCCATAGGTCTGTGAACTTTTTTGGTTGTAAAAGTTTCTAGATGAATTAAGACTGTCTGAAAAAGGAAGACTATCCTTGTACCATGACAACAAAGCCGTCATTGGTATAGCTCATAATCCAATTCAACATGATTGGATAAAACACATTGAAATTGATTGACATTTCAGCAAAGAAAAGTTACAAGTAGTGTCTTTTGTTTCATGTCTCATCAGAAATGCAACTACCTGATGTGTTCACAAAAAGTCAACAATTGGATCTTTCATACTCTGATTTGCAAGTTGAGCATGTGTGATATCTTTACACGGAGTGTTGACCAGCTTGATCTATTTCCTTGCTAGGATGATTTGATTCGTTGTAAATCTGCTGCAATTTATTAGGCATGATTGTAGGCTAGTTATGTTCTTCCCTAATTAGCTATAAAATTTATGTATAAATTCTCTTGTATATGGATGTAAAAAACACAAAGATATCAATGAAAATCTCTCTCCAAAATTCTTCATAAACAAATATTAATACCACAAAGTTGAAGAATTTGGCATTTATGGGTGATGCAAACGGGTGTGCAATTACATGATTGAGGCTATAAAGTGTAGAGTTGACCTCCCTAATCTCTATACATAACTCTAGGGCACTAATTAGGAGCTAACTTGGAAAGATTTGATTGGTTAGATTTTATCTATTTACTTCTATAACCTATATAATCTGCATATAAATACTTGTATTTTGAAGTGAATAAAATAAGACAAATTCATCTTTTTTGTCTTCATTACATGGTAATAAAGCCTTTGGGTTCTTTTAGTTTTTCACTGGTTCTCTTGTAGGGACACAATGTGGTCCATAAGTCGCCCCTATTAGGTGCCGTTTTGTCTCACTACCGGTTCAGGTAAGATCTGCATCCTACAACTAGTCATCACCCGGTCTCTAATGACAAGATTCCTTGGGCATGGGTATTATGTGTGCCTTCTGTTTTCTACACTTTCTCACATGCTAGCAAGTGTGGAATAGCAATTTGAGCTCTAGATTCTTCCCCAACGTCGTGTCAACATTTCAGACCAAATTCTGTTGTTCCATTGTTCATCTAGCTTTGTTTTGTTGATGCTTTCTTTGCTTGTGCTCTTCGGTTCAACATTGCTGCTACCACAGCAAATTTCCCTCCAATTTTCTTTATTACTTTTTCTTTGTCTATAGCACATTCCCAATACAATTGATGGCTAGTCAATTTGAGGTCTTTCTTCAATTTTTGTGAATTTTTGTTGCCATACTTGCTTGGTTTGCTTGACTCTATATATGTGGTACTTGGCCTTTTATTCTCTAAATTTTAATGGGCTTCTACTTCTCTAATGGGATTTTCCATTGGATATTTGCTTCTGCCCTTTTCAACAGTTTGGTTTCTGTGGTGGTTGTTTTCTATTAGTTGGTGTTATCTTGGTTGGGTCTATCTTCTGGCACTTCATTCCTCTACTAGTTGCAATGTATTTGCTGGGAATGGTCGGGTCTCTCTTCTAACTTCATTGTTGACATTGAAGAATCAGTCGGAATAAGAACATTGTGTGCTATTTTTTTATTGACCCAAGCATACAAAGCGCACATGTAAGCAACTGCATAATCAATTCCGAAAGACTCAATTAGCAAATATTGAAGCCACTAATATTACCGCCCTTCTTCCAGTATAAGAATATATACAACCATTATAGGTTATATATTAAAAATAATACTATTATTATTATATCTAACCATAATAATTATAATAAGTATTTATTTTGATTGGTCCAAAGAAAAGAGAGCATTATTCAATTGTCTCTATTATATATGTGTAGTAGTTTGTGTAAGAACACAACTCTGAAGATTCTCTGCAATGTTAGAAATACTAAGAGTAAGGCAAAACCATGGTTACGCGAAAGATTATTTTTACACTCCTTTAGAAATAAATAGCTCAAAATGACATCCTTCATCAATCTTAATATCCTGATACAATAGAATAGCTAGGAGTCAACGCCAAACAATATTTTTTGCACTCCTTAGAAATATCTGGCTCAGAATGACATCATCAATCTTCGTATCCTAATACACCATTACAAAATGGAATAGCTAGTACAAAAACAGATATCTACATGAGACAGCTCGAGCTTTTTTATTTCAAATGAAAGTTCCTCAACAAAACCACCAGGTGATTTAGTTCCTTCTGAACCTGCTCCAGCAAAACCACCTATGGCTCATATTTATTCCAAGGGACTTGAGACTCAACACATTTCTTGCATTAGCTTCTTTAACATTGAATACAAATACAAGAGAGCTTGACCTTCCTATTGCTCTTCGAAAAGGAAAATACCAATGTACTTATCCTATTGCTTATTTTATATCTTACAATTACTTGTCTCCTACTTGTTCTTTTGTTGTGTGTCTAAACTTTGCCCTTGCTCCCAAGATCGTTACAGAGGCATTAAGTCATCCCGTTTAGCATAAAGCAATAATGGAGAAGATAGAAGCTGTAGATGACAATGACAATCAGGATTTTGTGGCTTTATGCCTTTACCCACAAAAAAAGAAAGTTGTTGGATGCAAATGGGTAGTTACGGTTAAAGTTAATCTATATGGTTCTATGGCTCGTCTTAAGGCACATCTTACTGGAGGTGCTTAGAATTATGCAACGAACAACTCAAATACATTCTAATCAGTGGTTAAAATGACTTTTGTTCTTCTATTCATTTTCACGAAAGCTAATCATGAGCCCTTACACCAGTTGGACATCAAGAATGCCTTCCTACATAGTGCTCTCCAGGGGCAATATATGGAACAACCTAAGTTTGTTGCTTAAGAGGAAGTATGGAAAAGTCTATAGTCTAAAGAAGTCCTTATATGATTTAAAGCAGAGCTCTCCTGCCTAATATCAAAAGTTTAATGAGGTAGTTCAACAATTTGTAATAAAGAAAGTGGTGATCATTCAGTGTTCTACAAGTAATTTCACCCTTCTTGTTGTGTATGTTGACAATATCGTTATTACAAGAGATGACAATACAAGAATTTCATCTCTCAAGTCATTCTTGCATATCAAGTTCCAAAGAAGGACCTAGAATTGTTAACATACTTCTTGGGAGAGAAGGTAACAAGAAGCAAGAAAGGATCTACTTTTCCCAAAGAAAATATGTACATGATTTGTTGACAAAGATGGGGAAAATAGGAGCTCATCTATGCAGCACACCTGCGATTCCTAATTTATATCTTACAAAAGATAATGTAGATTTCTTTGAAGACCATGAGAAGTATAGACAATTAGTTGGGATATTGCACTATCTCACTGTAACTCACCCAAATATTGCATCCATAGTTTAGTTCCGTAAATCAATTTATGTCTGCACCAACAATTAATAATTAGGCAGCTCGGAAACAGAATTTGTGTTACTTGAAAAGGGCTCATACATGTGGCGTATTGTATAGAATAAACGCTAGCATTGCAAAACTGTTTCGTAGATTTTGATTGGAATGGGTCCAAACTTGATAGGAGATCCACTATAGGCTACCATGTCTTGTTGATGAAAACTTGGTTTCACATGAGAGTAAGAAGAAAATGTTTTATCCCAATCCAGTGCAGAATCATAATGTAAAACCATGGCATAATTCGTTTATAAGATTGTGCTGATACGTCATTGTTTAACAGAAATTGGCCTGAACTAATACCAGCAAAACTGTAGTGAGATAATTAGGCTACTATTCATATTGCTTCAAATCCAATATTTCATAAAAATACCAAACATATTGAGGTTGATTGACACTTTTGTCATGAGAAGATTCCAGAAAATTTGGTATCTATTAGATATGTAAATATGGGAGATCAACTTGGTGATATCTTCACAAAAGCTCTAAATGGGAATCAAATTGAATATTTTTGTAACAAACTGGATATGATTAACATCTATACTCCAACTTAAGGGAGAGTGGTTCAAAATATACAGTTGACTTTCCTAATCTATGTACACAATGCTATGGAGCTAATTTGGAGCTAACTTGTAGTGATTTGATTGATTTGATCTACTTCCTTCTATGACCTACATAACCTGTGTATAAATACCTCTATTTTAAAGTGACTAAGATAAGACAACATAGTTGCTTTTATATATTCCAAATATGAACAAAACATCCTCCTAATAACAAACCTAAAAGAACCCGAAAATGTAAGCACTCATGAAGTGAAAATAATCATCTGAAGCAGAACATGGCAAAGACCCACATTTTTTGAGATTAAGAATTTCCAGCAACTCAAAAGGACAAAGAACCAACAACAACAGAAATTGAATATCTGTGAACCTGTACCGACCTTTAGCTCTTCAGCCATCATCTCACTATTTGTGTTCTGCACTCCTCTTTTAACAGCAATTTTAGCAATCTCACATTTTTCCCAAAGCTTGACAATTGAAGCAGCCAGGCCTTGAAGTTTCCTATTTCTACCTGGCATGAAGAAGTAATCAAGTTTTTAGACATTAACTAAGAGGATTATAAGATAAGGAATCACAGGAAGCATCACCTACTGCAAAATGGCAAGGCAAGGGACGTCCTAGCCTCCTTAATGTGCTCATTTCATCATCAGTCAGTTTGGACTTGATGCCATATGGAAGAAGCCGGAAGGGTTTATGGTACCCAGGAACAACCGCAGGGAGAAGGTCAGCATCAACTGGGAGCGGTTCATACCCCCACCAGTCAGTAAAACGTGGGCCCAGTCCATCTAGCCAACGGTCAACTTCTTCTGTAAGTTGCGCTTCACCAGGAAGTTGAAATCTTACCCTGTTTGGAGAACCAACACCTGGTATTAGTGTCCGTCCAACCATTTTATGGGTTGGACTTGGTCCAGAAGACTCTGTTCTATCTGGCCCTGATGAGCAGGTATCCATTTTATCACCCTTGTAATCTTCATTTATATCTTGTACAGTATCAATAGAAGTGTCGGTCTTTGCAGTTGCATCAGATAAGAAGTAGGGATACTTATAATTGGCACCCCTATAAAGCACTATTTTACTCCCAGACCTCCAAACAACCATTCCCCCTGTTTTTCTCTGCAAAGATCAGAAGATGCACTAATATCACAACTCCTGGATATTCACAGCAACCTATGTGAAAAATTGATGCTCCAATGAATAAGTTATTAATGATGAGTTCTAGGTAATTCCACCAGAAAAAAAAAATTAATGAGAAAAAAGGTGGAAAAATGGTGCAAGGTTGAAAATTTTAGTAATTTATTTGAATTAGTAAGTGTAGACTATATATAATTAAGCTTGACCATCTGAAAAGCCTAAATGTTAGTGCAAGAAGAAAGGTTTTACAGAGATATGTTGTCTGGTAACCAAAGAATTGCAATTCCAAATTTCAGAAAGGAGAAACAGTATAATTCCAACCTCCAACAAATCATGAGTCCTCTTCATGTTCATCCGGCACAAATCCTCACAAACAATCTTAACAACTTCAGCTCTCCTCCACCTCTCGTGAATCCCATTAACAATTCCTTCAGTAATCCCAGCTTTTCCCACCTTCAATTTCCTTTTTTCCTCGATTCCAGTTCTCCTTAGCCTCCGCAGCTCCTCCCGAGATAAGCTCAATTCCGCCAAAGTTGGTACTCCTGGCTCTCTTTTCCTCGCTTCTCTCTCTTCCTTCACCCCCTTTCTCAGCTCATGATACCTAACTATCGAGTTCCCCGATCCAGGTCTCGGCACCGGGTTCTCTGGTGTACTCCAGCTCGGGTCCAACGAATGCCCGACCCGGTACTTAGACAATTGATGCGGAAGAGGGATAAAAATTTCTCCAGCTGATTTTGCTTGAGTTTCGAATTCTGAATTTAGGATTTGTGGTTTACTGCTTTGTTCAGTGAAGCCGAGAGAGCGAAGCTTATCAGCTATGCGTTGGATGGCGGACTGAGGGAGAGTTTCGGTGTCGGGTGCGGATCCAGAGCACCGGATGAAAGATTTTGGAGGATTTCGAGGGTATCGAAAAATGAGGTTTTTGGGGATTGGGAAGAGCGGAGAAGAAGGGTTTTGTAGGGTTTTAGGTGGAGCAGCAAAGTTAAGGTAGTTAAGAGAAACCAGCATTTCGTTTCGTGGGAGGTGGAGAAGAAAGCTCAAGTGAAAGTGAAGAGTTAGAATATTTAAACGTTAGCTTAATTAGCAACAGAACATCAAGTTTATCTCTAGTCACGTGCGTAGTGCATGATGGAGCTTTATTTGTATGAACTTGTGAAAAACCCATGGTTATTAAAACCGGACCGGACCGGGAGGTCGAACCGGTTTAACCGCGAACCGTTGGCTGGTCCGGTTGGCTCAATGGATAAAAACCGGAAAATACTGTTTCAAACCGCCAAAAAACGGTTGAACCGGGATAAAACCGGTTTGATTTTAGAAAAACCAACTTTTTGTCCAAAATATTTATACAATATTATTTTTTCTGAAAAAAATAAAATAAAATTATTAATACAAAATAATTAAAATTCAAACAATTTAATGAATTTTTTATAAATAAAATAAAATTTTATAATTTATATTTGAAGAATTTCTTTAAAAATTTACAATTTTTTTACTATATTTATCTTAAATTTTTATTATAAATGTTGAATGACTTGAAAATATAGTTCTATTGTTAATGTTTGATGATTAATATATTTTTCTAAACTATTTTTAATTTTTTTATATAGTGATGTTTTCATAATATTTATATAAAACTTAAAAAATAATATATTTTTTAAAAATTTAAAAAAATCCGGTTAAATCCCAAAGAACCGGTCGAACCACGAACCCTTAAGCTCTCCGATTCGTTATCTGGTCTGGTTTTAATAACATTGGAAAAACCAATACAATTCCTGAACTATTGGGGGATTTTTTTAGAAATAGGGTTATTTAAAAACTTATTTGTGTGAATGATGTGTATGGGAAACAAATTAGCAAAATAGTGTGAATTTTTTCCATTCCAGCAATGACAGACTGCGAAAATAGGTGAACAGTAGCTTAGAACGTGAGAAAGCTGGATTGTGGGGCCAATTTCCATTTCCGTAGCCTGTTGTTGTGGGAATGGGAGAATCTCTAACACCCATTACCGCAGCTACAGGCTACGGTAATGAGCATGGTCATCATTCCCACGTTGAACATAAATTTTGCCTCGTTTTGCCCCTCTATATATACTTTGCCTCGTTTTGCCTCTCTATATATATGAGTGGCCGAAGATTAAAACGTGAATGGCCGAAGCATGAATAAATTTTTTAGCTATAGCCGAAAAATGATATATTATCAAAAACATTTAATGAGATAAGAATTCAAGAGAGAGTCTGTGAAGAAATATTTGGTAAGAAAATATTGTTTAGTATTTACAATATTATTGAAGTCAATAAATATTTTTGTTAATATTTATTATATTTATTTAATTTTTGCAGATATTAATTCAAATATCAGACTATGGAAGGAGTATAATGCACATGAATAGAAGATTTTTGAAAAGGTATTTTTTAAATTTAAATGTAATTAAATAATTTTTGTATTAATAGACACTTATTATAAATTTTTTAAAAATAAATTAATTTGTCATAATATAAGTAAAAAATAAGTAAAAATAATAAATAAAAAAGGACGCATGAAGCTCTATTTTTTGTGCTTGCAAACCCTATCAGCTTGTCATTATTTATTTCTTGTTAATATTTATTATATTTATTTAATTTTTGCAGATATTAATTCAAATATCAGACTATGAAAGGAATATAATGCACATGAATAGAAGATTTTTGAAAAGGTATTTTTTAAATTTAAATGTAATTAAATAATTTTTTTATTAATAGACACTTATTATAAATTTTTTAAAAATAAATTAATTTGTCATGATATAAGTAAAAAATAAGTAAAAATAATAAAAAAAGACGCATGAAGCTCTATTTTTTGTTGAACAAACCCTTATCAGCTTGTTATTATTATATATAAATGAAAAATTAAAAAAAAGTAGTAGTTGAATAATCTAAAATTAATAATATTGTAATTTTAAATAAATACGTTAGTTTTAAAACGAGATTATTTTAATTTTAATTTATTTATGTATTTGTTATATTTTACTAGATATTTATTATAATTTGTAAAAAAATAAATTAATTTATCGTAATAAAGCATGTTAGATAAATGTTTGTATTTATTTCAATTACAGATAATTTAAAAATGTCAGCATATGCGGAATTTTATTTGCACATGGGTGGACAAATAAGTTATGGAGTTGCAGGCTTTCAATATGACATATCGGATCCAAATGCAGTTACAAAGAGATTGAGGCTTAGAAATAAGCCAACTCTTCCTGAATTGAAACATAAAATTCATGTTAAGTTGGGTTTAGGTGTAAACGTAGTCATTTCAAGAATTATATACAAGAGTCCGCTGTACAACCGAGGATCATTATGTTGGACGTCGGTGGATATATCTGATGACGATGACGTAGACATGATTTATGAAAAATTAAGGGAATACGATGATTATAATATAATGGAATTATGTATTGAAGTGACTGAGATGGATACAGGAGGTTATATATCAACGTATGGAATGACTGATCCGGTTAGAAATGAGAACTTGTACAATGCAACAATCGAGGCTACGCAACAATGCTTTGAAAATGATGCTGGCCCTAGTCAACCAACACAACCGGTCAGTGGCCATGATATTGATATTTTTTCTCAATCTAATTATTGTGAGTTTTTTGGTGATGAAGTTCGTAATATGGATGAAAGTGAACAACGACGATCAGTTAGCCAGCAAGGAGTAGCCTGCCCTAGTCGGCTAAGGCAATCAGTTAGTCGTCGCGATGGTGACTTGCTTGTAAGAGATGCAGATGACAGCTCACATCAAGGTCATTTATGCCGATCATGTAGCCATGTTCCTGATGCTAGGATGAGTCAGCCGAAGAGGTCAGTTACACAGCAGCTTGATGTTTGTATGAATCAGCCAAGGAGATCAATGAACGAGTTCCCAGATTCAGTGATTAGTCAACCTAGAAGGTCATTCAGTCGAAGGGTTGGTGATTTTTTTAGCAAATCCATATTTGTTAGGAAATCACGAGGTCAAATTGCAGAACAGAACTATCGGCGACAATCAGTTGGTCCTAGTCAGAGCAGATAGTCAGTAAGAGGACAAGATGGTGAAGATATCAGAAATGAAACATCAATTGATTTGGCAGACGACGATTATTATCACGACAGTCCAGTTAATAATGATTATGTCTCACCTAATGATGATGATGAGGTTGTTACAGCAAACCTAAGTGCCGAAAGTGATGACTCTGATTTCGAAGCTGGCAATGAATCTTCGGGTACGCAATATGTCAGTCCGCTAGCATCAGTTCAAGTTAGCGGATTGGAAAATAATGCTAGCTTTAACTTTCCATCAAAACACTATACAGCTATTAATTTTGATGCATCACAAGTTGAATTGGAGCATGGTGGACAGTTTGGTACATGGGATGGTACATCAGAGTTATCAAAAGGTTTGGTATTCAACAGCAAAGATGAGGTGAAGTCTTGCGTCAAAAAATACTCAATCTCGTGAAATGTCAATTTTAGAGTCGTTGAAGCTAAAACAAAATTCTGGGTTGTTAAGTGTGCAAATGCTGATAGTGGATGCAAATGGAGGTTACGAGCATCAACAACAGACAGATGTCCATTTTGGACAATAACAAAGTATGAGGGCCCACATTCTTGCCTTTCGGCTTGTAACCTGTCAAAAGATCACAGGCAATTGGGTTCACAGATAATTCGCAATAGCATCATGGGGATGGTAAGTAAAAATCCAAGCCTTCCAATTGATGTGGTTATTGCTGCTATTAAGGAACAATTTCATTATGAGGTTTCGTACTACAAGGCATGGTATGCGAAGACGTGTGCACTTGAGGCTATATTTGGAAATTATGTTGAATCGTTTGAGAAATTACCAGGTTTTTTATACGCCTTACAATTTTACAATCCTGGTTCAATTTATGAGTTTGTGCTTGAAGATACTCATATTCCTCATGTGAAGCAATTTAAAAGGATTTTTTGGAGCTTTAAACCTGCAATTGACGGTTTCATCCACTGCAAGCCTATTCTGTTAATCAATGGTACATTTTTGACGGGAAAGTTTCACCAGACACTGTTAGTAGCAAGCTCTGTTGATGGGAACAACATGTTATTTCTGATTGCATTTGCAGTCGTTGAGTCTGAGAATAAGTCCAGTTGGGCTTGGTTCATGAATTTAATTCGAAAATATGTCACCCAACGTGTGGGTATAACTGTTATATCAGATCGACATGCTGGAATCATGGCAGTGTTCCGTGATGAACGGAGTGGTTGGAAGGAACCTCTTGCATTTCACAGGATATGTCTTCGTCACTTTGTCAACAATTACAACACACATCATAGAAAGGCCACAATTAAAAATTTGCTCTACAATGCTGGTACGTATTATTTATTATAGTTCGATACATTGATTTGTTTATAATTGTGAATTTCATTATTGTTAGGTAATAACTATGAGAAGCATAAATTCAACAAGCAAATGTAGGAGATAAAACAGTTGGATGAGGAGTCATACAACTGGGCAATGAGGATACCTTTGGAGCGATGGACTTTAGCAGAAGATGGGGGCTATCGATATGGACACACCATAACAAATATAGCCGAGAGTGTCAATAGTGCCTTGAAAGGTATTCGAATGATGCCCATCACTGCTATAGTCGAACACATTTTTGGTCGACTAGTAAGATTTCATGACCAAAGAAGGGGTTTGTACATGACGAAAATGGGTTAAGGCATGCGGTTCACTCCGAAATGTGTTGAAGTTATGAACAAACGCGCTTTCAAGGCGCGAGAACATACGGTGGTTGATTATGACAGTCGGTACAAATTATTTCGAGTCATATCTGGGCGAACACATGCTGATAATACTGAAATTAACACTTACATATTGAGTCTTGACGAGCGCGAATGTGAGTGTGGTAAGTTTCAAGGTACAAAAATGTCATGTTCTCACGTAATTGCAGCATGCATGCATAAACATATCGATATGTACACGTTTGTTGATTCATGTTATAGCATTACCGAGGCCTTAAAATGCTATGAAGGAAGATTTCATCCTATGGGTCACAGGGCAACTTGGCCTGAATATTATGGTCCAAAAATTATACCTAACATGGCTTTATAGAGAAAGAAGGGCCGACCTAAAACAACAAGAATTAGGAATGAGATGGATCGAAGCGAATCTCGACACATTGCAGCATTTGTGGTAATGCGGGCCACAATAAAAAGACATGTCCTAATCGAGCTGGATCATCAAATGAAGGCACTAGAAGTTACAATTATTAAATGAGTTATTTAGTTATTATATGTACCTTGTATTGACTAAAAGTAATGTAATTGATTTAAATAATGTAATTGATTTAAATATTTAATTAGTACTTATCAAATGAAATGGTTTATTTATTTATAATAAAAGTTCATAATTCATACAGTACTATACTAGAAAACTATCAAAAATGACTAAAAGGATTTTGTGCAGTAGGATCAGGCTGTGAATTAGGATCGAAATCGCTGCCAAATACCGCTTGATCAGAAAAAACCTGACTTTCCATGACGTTAGGATCGGCCAACAGTTGGTCCAAAAATTCATCACGCCCAACATTAGTTTCCACTTCTCCAGGTATATTGTACGGCTGAAGTACATCTGCATATCCTGTAGGATCTTGTTCGGATACACTAACATTTAAGTCAACATTAAATCTTGAAGGTCCTGCTTCTGTATCATAAAATGAATGTTGACTAAAGTCATGCATGCCAAATGAAGTTGAACTCCCCTGATAATCATATGGCCATGACATGGGCTGAGGGACCTGGCTGACCCCTAATGGAGGCTCAATTGAGGGTATCGGCCTCCGTTTTTCTACCATACCTCTTCTGCTCCTTCTTGATTGGCGAAAATCTACAAAGGGTACAGACATAGGACGTATTTGTACTGGAGCTGGTACAGGCTGACGTGGACAATTATGAGCTGTTCTCTCAAAGGCTCCAACTACTCCCAAAATCGCTCCCGATGTTAATCGAAAATCACCACTTTGCATTGACGACGATGCAATGTCACTATGATAAAGATGTTCAGTTCCATCAGCCTACATATAAAAAAATTTATTATCCATATATAATCATCTAGTCTAATATATACATAAAATTACTTTAAAAAACAATTGGTGTCACTTACCGTTGCTCCATACGACGCTCCTTCAGGGGTTATCCACCGTCTTGTTCTAAGTATGTACCACTGCATGTATTGTGATCTTATATGCAATGGATCCTTAAGGATAGGACCACTTATAACCCTTTGCAGTCGATTATTCCATTCGAATATGAAATTAGAAAATTTTATCTCCCAATTATGGTCATAATTTCCTCTTAATTCAATTGAATGTAAGCTATCATCAATTAATGGTGGACCGGGTATGTGTTGATCCATGCCAAATTGACGAAGACATCGATCTGGATGGTGCCACTCGATGATATTAAAACATATCAAAGGGACGATTGATCTCCAAATTTGTTGTCCATTTGTGCAATATGACGGCAACAGATGTATAGCATGCTTGTATGGTTCCCAATCAAACTAAAGAAATGTAAATAATAAGTACATATAGTTTAATCAATATAAATACACATTATTTATTATAATTACATTTTAAAAATATCTTATTATTACCTGATCTGCACGTTGAGTGTCTAACTCGACTCGAAATCTATGCACATCTTTTCTATTATTAATGGTTAGATCAATAGGATATCGCCACCTAAAATTGAATAATTCATTGCTCCAGCATAATATTAAATAGAATTTAAAAATATATATGTATATATTCATTTTAAAATTAATTACTTTATTTAAATTAAACAATATATTAATTTTACCTATACCCATATGGCATCCTCTGATCCAGCATAACTTCATCTCTAAAAGGCGGACGAAACTGGGGCAATCTTTCCCATGCCTAAATCTGTAATAATTGTTGATATCCACCAATTCCATGACAATCTGGCCGTGTACCGCGACACAACTCCCTATACAGCCATGCTAAACAAGCTGAACCCCAGCTATAATTGCCCACCTCATCTAAATCCTCTAACAGGGGAAGCCACATCAAATGTATAAAATTGTTAGATTGACCTGGAAACAACAACCCACCAATGCAACGTAATAGCCATGCACGTACATGGCATTGAATTTGATAATCAGTTGCATCGGGTGGAAGAAAATCAAAAGTTATCGACAACCAAGTCATTTTAACAGATCTTCCTCTTATAGCATCATCGGGTGGGATTTGTCCTAAAAGCTGGCTACAGACAACTCGCCAATCAAATACTAGACTGCCCGTCACCGGACGCCCTTCAATTGGTAAACCAGTTAGTATTTCAATATCTTGCAAAGTGATGGTAGTCTCACCAACTGCGAGATGAAACGTGTGAGTCTCCGATCTCCACCTTTCTATAAGAGCAGTCATTAAATTCACATTTACCTGCATTACCCCAATCTGAGACACTCCATAAAACCCAGTCATCCTCAAATACGGTATAATTCTTGGGTCAATGTTCATGTAATGGGACTCTACACTACCTCTTCGAGCAAATAATACATTACGTGCCACCTAATACATATAAATTAAATGTCATAAATATATGTAAGCTAATTTGTAGTTAAATAAATAGTAGAACAAGAATATTACATTATTATTCCAAACTGCGTTACCGCGATGTTTATCTTTCAATTTTAATAAATCATCTATGCGGGGTCCTGGATTTATAAAATATTGATTTTGCAACTGATCCATATTTTTTTATCCTGCATTTAAATATAACAACAAAAAAAATTAATAAATATGTAACTAAGTAAATATCACATAAATTTAAATATTAATTACAAAATATCAATAAAATGACATTTAATACAAATTCATTTATTATTTCAATAATTATATTACATACACAATATTTTTAACGGCATAATATATCAAATTAAAATATAACTAACATAAAATTATAAATTATAAATACGTTAACATAATTTTAACTATATAAAATTTCTTCTAAATTTCATTGTACATTAAAAACGATAATATATTATATTATTAACATTTATTTTAACTAAGATAATATTAATAATACTTATAATAAATAATCAATATATTTTCTATTATTTTAACTAAGATAATATTAACCATACTTATGATAAATATTCTGAATATTAATATTTTCTATTATTATTATTTTATAATTACAATCAACATTCAATAAATTATAACAAATTAAATCTACATTTCAAAATCTAACATAATAAATCAATATATCAACATACTATTATTGATAATTTTGCAATAAATTTTACATTAATACTTTCTAAATAATTAAATAAATACAAATATATATATATATATAATTTTTATTTACATATAAATATAAATAATTATAATTAATATAAATTTACCTTGATATAATATAGAAGAGGAGAAGCAAAATCACGGAAGAAGCAAAACCAGAGGAGAAGCAAGGTAAAGAAGGAGAACAGACAAAAAAAATTAACGCAAATGAAGGCATTTTGCCACTCAAATATCGGGCTCCCATGCAAAATTTCCTGTTCAGCGTGCATTGAAGAGGCAAAAGACCGCCTATTCCCGCAATGGACTGCTGTGGGAATGAGTGGTCGTCTGACGCTCCTCTGCTGCCTCGTCGTCCACGCCATCCACGTCATCGTTGACCGCGCCCTCCATTCCCGTAGGCTGACATTGCGGGAATGGAGTGCCCACACCATTTTGCCAATTTGTTTCCCATGCATACCATTCACACAAATAAGTTTTAAAATAATTCTATTTCTAAAAAAGTCCCAACTATTGGACATTAATTTAGTTGATTTTTTAAATTTTGAAAATTATATATTAGGTCATTATAATATAATTTTACTCTTTATGTGTTCTCTGAATTTTTGAATTTATGATATTATCTCAAAACAATTTATTTTTCTCTCAAAACTTATTTTTCTCCTTAAACACGTCAAATATATATATAAAATTGCTTGAAAATATTCAATTGAAAATTCAGATATCATCTAAAGTGAGCTTGCCTTAAAATTAATTTGCTTTACACTACGAAATTTCAACTCATCTAGACAAAATTATAGAGTTACTTTGAAATCTTTAAAATTATTTTGAATACTAAATTCTGAAATTTTGAACTAATTTTTCATATTCATTAAAGTACGTAAAACTTACAATAAAATTCAAAGGCTCGTTATTTTTTATAAAACAATTTTCGGGCAATATCATAAATTTAAAAAATTAAGAGAACATGGGACGACCTAATAAAGAGTAAAATGACAACACAATAATCCAATGTGTAGTTTTCAAAATTCAAAATTTAATAAGAAAAAATTGAATAGTTCAAAAATTAAAGTATGAATTTTTCTGGAGAATTATTTCATATTTCTAAAAATTGTCCTCCGAACTTTTCCATAATTTTTTTATTAAGCCCCTCAATTAAATTTGTTTTGTTCTCTAGGCCCTCTCACTTTGAATTTTATTTGGTTTTTATTAAAGTTTTGGGCTTTTATTTGGTTGGTGAGAAAATGAGTCTCAATTTGCTTTATTGCGGTTAATACTTTTATTAATTTGAGAGTAAGTATCAAATGAGAATGTTAGTTAACTTAAAACTAAAAATAAATATGCAAGGAGCCCATCAAATTGAGTAGAGATTGGCATGGATCAGTTAACCGGTTCATTAACAATTTTTTTAAATCAGTCTATTACTATCGGTTAACTGCTATATCGATTTCGATTTTTAATTCGATTTTTCAGTTAACCACTATAAAATTTTAATATATAAATTTAATAAATTATACCATTTATAATATTATTTTTAATAGTTAAAAATGCTTTAAAAATGCAAAAATACTAATTAAATACAATATTCATTAAAATAATCAAAATAAAAATAAAATTTTCATAATTAATTAAAAAAATTAAAAATATTCAATATAAAACTAACAACATAACATTATTTATGCACATAATTTTAATGTTTATTTACTAAATATATATATTTAACAAAATTATATATCATAATATTTATAAATTACACAAAATTTGAAAAATATAAGTGAAAATTTTAAAATATAATTCATAATATATATATATATATACACACACACACACACACACACACACTTACCCTCTTAAGCATAGCATAAAAAAATCCATCTACAAAATTAAAACATGAATTATAAAAATTTTAAATATAAAAGTACAAATTATAAATATAAAATAAGGCATAAAAACTTCACGTCAATAAAAAAAGAAATTACATGAACTATCTAATTTATCACTTATAGTTATCAATATTGATAAATAGATGATTTTTCAATAAAATAAAATGACTTTGCACGATAAAAAAAATGAAGTTAACATCAATAATATAGACATGAATAATATAACTACCCCTATTAAAATTATATATAATGTCTTGTTAAACAAACAATAAATTGAATTTTAAATTTAAAGGCAGCAGTTGAGATCGGAATTTGAAATAAATTCCACCAAGACTCAAGTTTTGGACATAGAAGCTCATAATAGGACTTCATAAACAGTTCGAGTGAATTAGACTAATTTATATAGCTTGCCATTTCATATGAACAGTTTGGCCAACATAACATAGCTCATATCCGACCTTAATAGACAAAATTTGGTAATAACATTTCCAGTTACTTCCGTTGTCTTTGGCTAGCAATATAGACTTTCAATGACTCTAATTCCGACGAAATATGAAGAGAATTTTATCATTTTCTAGTTATCCAATCCTAGTTCAGATTGATATGGAACTCTATCCACATAGAGAACTCTAAGTTCACTCAAATTCTACTACTTTCATACTATAGGGGTCCCTCTACAGATTTTTTTTGCTCTTTTCCATCACAGCTTTCTTATTAGAACCTGCTGGTTTCTTTTAGTTTTCATTTCATCTTCTGTCTCTGATTGGCCAAGTCGAGGACGTGTTCTACTCAAGTTGTACCTAGATAATAGTCCAATATTTCCGAACTGTCATCATTTGAGGACATGTTTTTCTCAAGTCCTACTTAGACAACAACTTGATATTTTCAAACTGCCATCATTTGAGGATATGTTCTTCTCAAATCGTACCTCAACAACAACTTGGTATTTTCGAACTGTCGTCACAAGTTATCACATTAGAAATCCAAGAATAAATATTAAGGATAACATATTCAGAATTATTTACAAACTCAAAATTCCTTATTATTGATCCTCCATGATAAAAGATGATGTTATCAACATATTTGTTAAAAGACCTTGACATGTGATCATTCTTATTTAACATTGGAAATGGAAATATGAATGACATGTCAAAAGCATCATGTCCAAAGATATTCCCATCTTTGTAACAAAATGGAGGTAGCGGCTACTTCTTTTTGGTAGAGATATGAAAGTATTTGAACTATAATTTCATCTAGCAACTTGCTTATTCTGTCTACACATTCTCCAAAATTTCTCTGATTCTTCAATATTGCAAGTTTATATCTAGAAATTCAGCCATTCCCCAAGCAAAACAAAGATACATTTTCAGAAATTCGGCCATTCTTCAAAATCTCCCTCTCATTTTCTCACCCTAAAATCTCATTGCCTCTAGCACTCTCACCATCGGGTCATCGTTGGCCATTTGAAGCTACTTTTATCACCGTAGTTCTTTCAACGATAACGCATCATCCTCGTACTAAACCCAAAAATTAAAAATAAATTTTTAAGTATTTTTAGTAGTATTGTATCAAATGCCAAATAATTAAATATTTACTTTCTAATAAGTCAAATATTTTTGTTGATTATAAGAGAATTACAAAAATTAAATACATTTAGTTATCACAATAATATTTCTAAAGAAATTTGCAAATTTTAAATTTGTTACATAATATTTATTAATCATGTGACAATAACAACATGAAAAGCAAAGCCAACAAAAGAGAACAAGTAAGAAAATTGATACCTTATAAAGGAGTTAGTTTCACCCATGGTCATTGAACTTGTAGTCAATTTCATAAAAGTAATAAAAACATTTCATAAAAATTACTGAAGTTAGTGAATATATACAATAAAATCACTTTAATCGATTTTCGGCAAGAGAAACGCCGGAAAGTCCAGTGAGCATGTTCGGTCACCACAACAAGCACACATGACATTCAGCATGGTACCACATCAGAATGACACATGGCGATTCCAAACACTATTTTTCTATCCACATGTGCGCTGAAGTAACAAACATGACACATGTCATGCTGATGCGATGCCACATTGGATACCATGTGCATATGTTGTGATGATCGAACATGCTAGTTGGATTTTTTGGCATTTTTCTTGCCGAAAACCGATCAAAGTGATTTTGTTGTATATATTCATAAATTTCAGTAATTTTTAGAAATAATTTCTTACTATTGTGAAATTGGCTACAAGTTCAGTGACTATGGGTGAAACCTACCTCCTTATAAAGATATGATGGAATTGCATAGTTAATGATTTGATTGTATTCTTCTTCATTCAAATTGAAACAATCACTAAGTTGTAAGTCACTGAGCTTTTGTTGCTTATGTAATAATTGGGATAAAGCAAACATCAACTTCAAAGTTGTATAACCATTTGCATATAGATTATTCAGTAGTGGAAGTTCCGGTAGGTATTCGAGTCTCTTGATGCCATCAAGATCAAGTATTTTCAAATTAGAGAGTTGTTTGATGGTTTCAAGTTTGCTCTGAAAGTCAAATTAGAATCACCCTTAAAATTATAATTATGTATTATAATTAAATCAATTAATTTCATGGTTTAAGAATTTATACATAATTTTAAATTTTAAGGTATTATTAATTTTTTGTTATTTTTGAATTTTTTTAAAAATAAAACATGCATGCAATAATTAAAAAAATATTTATGAAAATAAATTAATGCTTTATATTTAAAAATATATAAATATGAATAATTTATAATTTATATGTTTATAATATAATATAAATAATTAACATAATCCATATAACCCAATATAAAACCAACCAACCCAATATAAAAAATTTAATTCATAAATCAACTGGTTTGGATTGGGTTTAATCCATTTAAGAGTTAGATGGGTTGGATGTAAAATCAATTGTAACCCATCCAACCCATATTTGAACAATCCTACATTTTCTTAAAGATGAAAACCAAACAATGCACAAACTAAAATTGGGGGAACACAGGAAAGTTATTTGGTGAAGGTTTATATGTAGATGCAGGGTGGACTGAAGTCAGAAACGGTTATAGAGCAAGAATCGCATGTCCTTTTCATTTTACCAAATATTCACAAAAATTGGATTAAAGGTGAAATTTATTGAAAATGGTATATATTTATATCTAAGTATATTTGAGCCTAATTTACCTTTGAATATTAAAATGAGGAAATTACGTGATTTATCATCTTTTTAACTCTTTTTTAAAAAAATGCTCAATTATTTTCACACGCTATCATTTTTATATTTTTACATTTTTAACTTTCAAAAATGCTTCTTTTTAGATATATATTTTCTATTTTGCAGCTTCTCTTAAGCAGCTTTTTTTCTTTCTCCTCCAATTCTGATTATTTTTAAAAGACTTATTTGTGCCTTAGCCAATATAAAAATAAAAATACAATCTATGAAGCTATATAGATAAAGCATTGAGGCGAATATGCTAATTGACTCTTATTGATTCTTCCAAAAACTAGAGAAACCTAAAACCCTATAGTTTGCCTAGAAAATCTCGCTACCCTTTTCTTTGTTTCAACAAATTCTTGAGTTGCCTATAATCATTTTATTAGTTCTTGAGGTAATCAATTACCTCCTTGTTTCATTTTGCTCTTTCTTTTAGAAATAAAAGTTGGTTGTGTTGGTTGTTAATTCTTTTAAGAGAAATGAAGTTTGTGTTTATTACTTGTTATTTGTTTATGGTGTTTTGATCTTTTAAAAAATTGGTATTCTGGTTGCTAATTCTTGCAAGAGATTTTTTTTAATTATTTTTCCTTTTGTAATTTCTACTTCTGAATTTTACTGATTTTTATGAATTCATGATAAAGTTGTCTGCTTTGTTGTTCTTATTTATAGAAAGTGTGCATAAGGCGAGAAAGTTAGGATGTTGATTTGTTAGGAGGTTGAGATCAAAGTAATATAGCTCATTTTTGTGTTTAATTTGGTGCCAAAGTTTACCCTCGTATATCATTCTTATTAAACTTTTTAGTATACCTATAAATGAAAAAGTGTCACTTTTTATTGAGCAAAGTTAGTTTAAGAGTTCACTCTTTCTGCTAATGAAGTAGGATAAGATTATTTATCTATATGTTCTTGGAGATATAAGCTTTTTATTTCAATGGTTACAAATAACAAACTTGCTTTGTTCTGGTTTTGGTGGCATAAAAAAAATACTCTTTTTGATGAGAATGGTTCGTATTTATGGAACGAAAATACTTAAACTTGAAAGGTAATTTTTTTAGAATTTTAACTTATAAAAATATTCTCCATCCATACAGTTCCTGAATTCTACTTCGCAATACCATAATAACTGGAGAGGATACCAACAGGCTTTAACTTATTCTATGGTTAAATTGGTTTTGATAGAAAGATATATTACATTCTTGATTCATAGGTGCAAGTTGTTTTTTGAGAAATTAGTTGGCATAAGCTTGCAATAAAGTGCAACATATAAGGTTTAGTATTTGAGCTTCAACAAACTTTATCACTTAACTCAAGTGTAACTTCTTTTTTTGATTGTTAAAGTTTCGTAACAAGTTTAAAATAAACTTCATTTCATTTTTCAATTTAGTTAGCAAAAATTAAATATAGTGAATTAGGTTTTTATTAAACTTAATATAGTATATTAAGTTTTGGCAAAACTCAATACACTGTATTTAGTTTGAGCAAAAACTGAATACAGTGTATTAGACTTCTCAAAAGTGAATTCAAAGTAATTAAATTACTTATATATTCATATTTATATAGCTTTAATAAAAAAAATTGAATACAATATATTAGTTTTTATTAAACTCAGTACAATATATTAAGTTTTACTAAAACTCAATTCACTATATTTAATTTGAGCAAAAATTGAATATAGTGTGTTAAGTTTGTCAAAAGTAAATTCAATACAATTAAATTGCTTATATGTTTATTTTTTAGCTTTAATAAAAAATTCAATATAATATATTAAATTTTATTAAACTCAATACAGTGTATTTAGTTTTGTCAAAACTCAAAACACTGTATTTAGTTTGATTAAAAACTGAATATAGTGTATTAGTTTTGTCAAAAGTGAATAAAATGCAATTAAATTGCTTATATGTTCATATTTTTTAGCTTCAATAAAAAAATTGAATATAGTGTATTAGATTTTATTAAATTCAATACAGTACATTGAGTTTTGGTAAAAATCAATATACTGTATTTAGTTTTAGCAAAAATTGAATATAGTATATTTGGTTTGTCAAAAGTGAATACAAGGCAATTAAATTGCTTACATGTTCACCAAAGTAAGTTGAATTGAGTAAAAGGGACTCTGGTCACTTAAGCAAGTGGTATCGGGTTTGAATTTTTGTGGATGCAGCAAACTTCGTTAGGAGAGATTTTCGCAATTGCGCCTAACAGTACATTGAGTAGGGATTAGTCTGAATATGGTATGGTTTAAAGATGTCTTCCGTCAGTACGGGTCTGCTTAGGATACCATACTAAAAAAATAAAAAAAATTGCTTATATATTCATATTTTTTAGCTTTAATAAAAAAAATTGAATATAGTGTATTATGTCTTATTAAACTAAATACAATGTATTAAGTTTTGCAAAACTCAATACACTGTGTTTAGTTTGAGTAAAAACTAAATATAGTGTATCAAGTTTGTTAAAAGTAAATACAATGAGATTAAAATGCTTATATGTTCATATTTTTTAACTTTATGCAAAAATTGAATATAGTATTTTAGATTTTATTAAACTCAATACAGTGTATTAAGTTTTACCAAAACTCAATACACCATTTAGTTTGAGCAAAAACTAAATATAGTGTATTAAATTTGTCAAAAGTGAATACAATGAAATTAAATTGCTTATATATTCATATTTTTTAACTTTAAGCAAAAATTGAATATAGTGTATTAGATTTTATTAAACTCAATATAATGTATTATTTTGGTAAAATTCAATACACTATTTTTAGTTTGAACAAAAGTTGAATATAGTGTATCAAGTTTGTAAAAAGTAAATACAATGCAATTAAATTGCTTATATATTCATACTTTTTTGGCTTTAATCAAAAATTGAATATAGTGTATTATATTTTATTAAACTAAATACAATGTATTGAGTTTTGCCAAAACTCAATACACAGTATCTAATATAGTGCATTTGTTAATTGCATTAATTTCAACAATACATTGCATTTTTACTTAACAGTCATTATTCCATTTGTGTAGTTTAAACATATAAGAAAAAAAATCCATTTTGTTGCCAAAATCAAACATATATCTGAATGCTCAACTGGCAGGTGTAATTTCTTCAATTTACCTCAATGGAGCAAGCAAGAGATCTGGGTTTATTTTTGTTTATTTAATTTCTTATCATTTGTTAGTTGCTTGAATTATCGGGATTTTTTTGAAATTGGGGTAATTTTAAAAAAAAATTCAAAAATTGGTGTAACGGTAAATATAATTCAAAATTTGGGATACTGAAAATCGGTAATATAGGATGCCGGTATCTGGCTTCATGGGCCTCACTGTTTGACTGCTTAGGGTGATGGAAATCGGCAGTATTACATGTCGGCATTTTAAATATTAAGCCCTATAGAGTGATGGAAATCGACGAAATACATTACCGTTATTTGTCTTCATGGGCCCCTGGCATGATGGAAATCTGCAACTTAATTTACCGATTTTTGATGCTTTGTTTCACACCTTTTTCACAGCTATTACTCTGGAATTATTTGTTCAACTTTTCGTAAGAGATGCAATGCACACATCATAAACATTATCAAATTAGGGGCTCAAATTCTCTTACAAAAATACTTTGTAGAATTCCAACAATGGAATATATAGCAATTAATTTTTTTTTGTTATTATTTCTCCTAAATTTCAATTAGAGATTTTCTTCAACATATCTCATTTGATTTGAATCTTTCTTAAACAAATTGTATATTTTATATACCATGTTTCCAAATATAGAGTTCATAATTATTTTTATTTTTTTATATCAATTACATTTAATTATCTCATAAGGTAAAATCAATTAAACCATGGATCAATTTGTTCACTAATTAATCAGATCTGATTAGAGTTCACATGAGCTTTGTCTTATCAACTTTTTATATATAAACCAATTAAGTAGTTCTTGGTGATGATCAATTTCTTACACTTAGTCCACTTCATAATTTAATTATATCTAAATCAAACATTATTACAAAACCTAATGAGCCCAAAAAGGTTCATTATTTATTGATGTTATCGGTTTTCACAAGTACACGAAATCTATTCTAGTAATTAAGATTGAATAAGTTATCGTTCCCACAAGAACTGATGATCAAGTACCAAAATTGTGATAATATACTATTATTTAGACAAGCAAAACTAAAATGATTAATTAAATGAAAATTATATAATTAAATCACACAAGCAATTGAAAAATTAAATAAAATCAATAGATGGGAAGCTAGGGTATCTTTGAATTCACTTGAATCTTTCTTTTTATTTATGCCTATTAGCAATCAAAGTTAATTACCTAAGCAAGGAAAGAATAATCCTAAGTCATTTAACATGCTCTCCCAAGCAATTCCCAACTTATTCATCAATTTCCATTAACCTTTTGTAACAAATATTAATGAATGAAAATAGAAATATGATTATTCCCAATAATTTTCACAAGTCAAGTTATATTATTTCTATTCAAACTATGTTTTTTTGTTGTTCATGATGGAATATGACATGGCATTTATATGATGATCATGCAGCGAAAAATTAATAAATTCGATCATACATGCCACTCAATCCATAAACAAGAATCGAAAACATGCAATTTTAGGGTTTTAAAACTTACAACTTTAGATGCACTTCAAGATTTGATTTTGATGATGAATAGCAACCAAGAAGGATTTGTTTGCCTTAGATCTTCACCACCAATGCCAAAGGAACAGCCTTTATGCCACTCCTCTCTATGTTCACACACACAATTGTAATGATGGCTTAAAATCGAGATTACTAGCTCTTAATTTAAATATTGTGTAATGGAAAAGGATTGAAGCTGCAAGATTTGATCTTGCACTTCTTTTAGTTGCTATTGCTGCCCAAGAACACAAGAGAACAAGGAACAATCCTTTTCTCCTTGTGAATTCGGCCAAGAAAATTTTGTGAGAGAGAGAACTAGTTCACGCCATTTAAGGTTTATTTCTTTTATATTCAAAATATATCACTTGTTATTCAAAGTGATAATTTCGAGATCCACTTCCTATTTGGTAGCCAAATCATTCTTAATCACTTCCTTAAAATAAGTAACATAAATTGATTCAAACTCTTTTGAATTAATTTGAAATAAATCTAAGACATTTAATCAAATAAATCACTTAATTTAAAAATTATACATGTGCCGAAATTCCCTTGATATTTATCTTAGAATTTCGGTCACTTCAATTTTTATTTAACTGATTTAATTTGATTTAAATTGTTTTAGGCTTTAATACTCAATTAACTTAATTAATACAAGATAATTAATTAATTGAAATTAAACCTTGTGGGCTGAATTTCTCTCTCTCATGGACCAAAGTCCAATAGCAATTTTAATACCCATTAAATGCATTAATTTAACTTTAAATAAAAGCCTAAATTAATGCCTAATACTTTATTTAAATATTTTAAGCCCAATGCTTTGTGTGCGGTCCTATAGGTTCATTTAATATTGGCAATGAATTAATGAATTAATTCAAAGGCTATATATATTCTCTAGCAAGATATTATAGCATTTCAAATTAAATAAAAATGCAAATGACATTTAGTGACCTAATGCAATTTTGCATAGTCCCTTACCCATAAATATCAAAATTAATACAAGGCATGGAACCAGTCATCCTTATATATACTAATTCTTTTCTTGATATTCCAGTGACACTGAACTCTCAGATAAATAATAATCACTCATTATTTCATCTATGTATGGCCATACAGTTCTTAGTTCGCTGATCAAGTGACCGATGATATTTTCTCTTTTATCGAGAGGGGTAATCCCTTCACTTCTCTCATGCTCTCTAACATGGATCAGTGCATACCCAAGCATAAGCATACTTGTCACTCTGTTACGAGCACGTTAGGTGTATGTCAAAGTACACAGTAATTAATGAAGAGTTTCATAGAGATTTTAGGTCTAAGAACTCCGATGCAAAACTTGCATATGAGAAACACTTATGACGTGTACCATGTAGTGTTCTCATGAATGGATCGAATCCAGATACCATGTTCTAAACATATATCTACGATCTCTGATTGACACTCTAGTATTTATGATCCGTAAGACAGAACTCAACTTATTAGAGAGAGCATACTAGTCTTAATTCATTTGTTATTCCCATAACAATGACTGACTAGGGATATTTAGAATGGAGTCTCGATTGTTTCAAGGTCTTACAACCATGTGCCTCACACATGATAACTTAAACTGAAATAACATTCTTGGATAGTTCTATCAATTGATATGCACATGAATACAATAGATAAAACAAATGCCTCATTTATTAACTAGAATGTTTTATAACAATGCATTAGGGCTAGGGCTTACACTAACACTTATCTATCCACAACTAAGTTCTATGTGCTTGTAAGTAATTATATTTCATATGTCATTAGCTCATATTATAACATTTCACTATAAAGTAGAATAATTCCAAATAATATAATATACTATACAACAATCACTACCGTATAATGGTACTGTATTTATAATTCACATTCGAATAAACACATATAAGCATCACATATTATATCATAAACATTGCCTTTACATTTCATTTCAATATATATATATATATTGATTATTGTATATTATCGTGTTTATATGTTCAATATAATTTATAAGACGTAGAAAGAGTTAAAATAGCTTTAAGCTTCATATGGAATCTTATAGTTTTAAGTTTTGAACTATGAAGGAGGGTCACAGTTACTACCAAATTCATAGTAACCATGGACCAATACATGACATATGGGTCACGATTACTACCAAATTCATGGTAACCGTGACCTAGTTGCACTCTCGGGTCCGAACTACGCCAGACTATCTCATGGTCATTACCGGATGAGTAATAACCGTGTTCTATACATTTTAAAGGGGTCACAAAAACTATGAAAAGCTTAGTAACCGTGAGATAGGTCATCTTTAGGGTCTGGACTAAAAACTAGGGTACCTCACGGTTACTATGAAAAACCTAGTAACCGTGAGGCCTAAATCTCCCAAAGACAAATTTTATGTCTCAAATTCTATGTCATTTTTGACCTATAAAACATCATTTTTAGGGAAAACTTCCTTCTACAAAGTTATAGATATGTGTTTCTAGTTTCTAAAATATCAAAAATAAACCCAATCAGAGCTTTAAATCTCAAGATATCCTATAAAAACCACCAACTGCTTTCAGTGATAGGGCAGCAGTCTTAACCCAGGTTCAAGCCAAATTTTCTCTATCCTACAAATTGTTTTAGGTTTCATGTTATTCATATGAAATGAAGATCTATAAATCTAGTTTCTTATAAAACTATAATTTCTCAATTTGAATCATAGGAACTCAAGATAGCAATAAATTTGTGCTAACTAGTCAAGTGAACTCTAACACAGTTTTCACCATACTAAACAAAACTTCCTATTTTTGATTTTCAATCAAATCTACCCTTAATTTTTCATGATATTAACTTTCCATATCATTATATATTACTATTTTCACATTATATACATAACAAACACACACAAGAAAAGAGAAGTTCCCATATCTCTTTAAAGACTCCATCAATCTTTCTCTTTTCCTTATCTTCTCCTACCTTTCTCTTGCTCTTCATCTCTACTATCTATAGCCTTATCTCTACTTGGAGCAGCATGCATATCGTCTTGAGGAGAAAAATGAGAAGAGAAAAGCCAAGGAAAGAAATAAAAAAAACTTTGTGTTTTGCTTGTGGCCAAATATAGCCGACCAACTTAAAGAAAGAGAGCCAATTTCTCTTCTCTCTTTCCAGCCTCACAAATTCTTAATTTCCATTGGTTGATAAATAAAAATCTTGTCAAAGTTTCATTTTAATCTCTCTCTAAATTATGTCTGTTAATTTGGTCTCTCATTTTTCACAATTCACATTTCTTTCTCAAAACTTTTACTTTAACTTCTCAATTAAATCCCTAATTTGTAATTTTCCTTAATTAGTCACACAATCAACCTCTATCTCATGTGAAATGATCATCTATCCCTTTTAGGATACCATTAGGGGTATTATAGCGATGACCTTGGTTATACAAATTAAAAATAAAATTAAAAGTTGGTAAATTAAGCTTGTAACTCTTATTTCTAAACCTAAATGTGAATGTATCTATATCATTCATATAGTGTGGGCTCACATCGCATTTTAAAGAATTCAAAATTTCTAAGGTCAAGTCATGGTAACTATGATTTTAAAAATTCAAGAAAGACTCCTGTCTAATTCTTTCATCAAAGTGTAAACATCATTAAACAAGCATAAAGTTTAAAGCATATTCTTATCAAAGTATTTCATAGCACCATGATGTCCATTATGAATGAGTTTGTACCTTGTTTGTCGGAATGGTGTACCAAACTAAAAATTAGGCTCACCTAGTTTTTGAGGTTCGACTGCTTCTTACTTTTTGACGATGACTTATGATGGTCTTAATTTCTTTTTGGACATTTTTCCTTATTTTTGTTGCCTCTCAACTACCTTCTTGCTCCTTGTAGTGAAAATTGCAGTGCTTTTCCTTTTCTTACCTTCTCTACCTATTAATGAATCTAGTTTTTAAAATCCCCAATTAGAAAAACTAGGGATTTAAGAACAGAAAAAAAAGAAAAAATATATAATATTTGTTTAGATGAAGAAGAAGAAGAAGAAGAAGAAGAAGACGACGAAGAAGAAGAGAGAAATTATTAAGGAATGAGGCCTATTTCTAATTTCAATCCACAACAAAAAATAGGACTGTCAAAGCATACTCTTTTTTTAGAGAAAACTTCAGTTCAATTTGGGAAAATGTTATGCGTAATTTAAAGTGGGAAAATCAATTTTATGGGTTAGCCATGTGAAAGGGTATGTTAATTCAAATAAAAATCGAAGTTAGTTTCCATTGGCCCTTTCCCATTTCTCATTTCACGATTTGGCTTGTGAAAGCCACTGTTGTCTTCTTTATTGTTTTGTCTTCTTTTGCTTTAGTTTTTCACTTTTCCACATTTTGAATTTTTCATTTTTTGGAATCTACAAAAAAAAATTAAAATCAATAATGTAAATCATAAAATCACTAATTAATAATAAAAAATATAAATAACTATTAATCCTAAATAAAATCACTAATTATACAAAAAAATCTACTAAAATTCAAAAATAAATTAATTAATTAAATTAAACCAAACTAAAATAAAAAAATATTTTAATTGAATGATTGGATTGCCTTCCAATTAGCGCTTTATTTAAAGTCTATAGTTAGACTGAATTACACTTTTTGTAATGCCTTTAATTATACCCTAGAAGAAATTCTAATCAATTAATGGTGTATTTATAATCCTAATGTGTATGTTCATCGATGCCATGGTAAGTCAGGACATAGATGAAATTATTTCTAAGAGAGGGGTAAAATTGTCTTTTCACATCAAGAAATGTGTAGTTGGGGTTTAATTGAAAGATGAAAGTGTAAGTAGTGGGGTAAAAATAGAAAATAAAGGAGCATTAAGGGGCTATATGCAATTAAAATTTTTGCTTAATAAGTGACCAATGGGATAAAGACACTTTGCCATGTCTAGAATCTTCATGGAAGTGGAAATAAATTCATGGAACTAAAAGAAGAAGGGGGCCGACCATTTTAGGGGTTCCATACAAGCGAGATTTATGCTCATCTTCTTTTATTCCCTCTTAAAAAACAACCCCTAATCTCTCTCTCAAGCTTTCTCATTTGGTTTTTTGGAAGAGAAAGGAAAGAGCTGGCTAGTGGAGGGAGAAGGAAGCAAGATGGAAGAAAAAGAAGTTCAACAAGGTTGAGGAAGGTGAGAGCTTGCTAGCAAGGTATGGGAACCTTTCATAAGTGTGATTGTGTTGTTGATATGAGAAACATATTTATTGATATATGCATATGTGTTCCTATGTGGAAATTAAGCTTGAGGTGGCTTGGAAACCGAATTATGCATATGCAAGTAGCTTTTAAAATCATAGAAATCTTCCTAGAGTTTATTTGACCAGTTTGGACCATTTTGGTGATATCTTGAGTTACAGTGATTCAAATTAAGAAATTCTCATTGAGATAGAAACTAGACACATATATCTTGATTTTGTATAAAGAACTCTGAACAGAATCTTACTACATGATAGTGAAAATTCAGGTTGAATTCTATATGTGGCTACTGCCCTATCATTGGGAGCAGTCTATGGTTTTTGTTGAATATCTTGCGATGTACAAGTTTGATTTGGGTGATTTTTGATGATTTAAAAATTAGAGACATATTACTATAACTTTATGGAAGACCACTTGACCCAAAAACATCATCTGCTATGTAACGCCCCAAAATTTATATCTATTATGCATAGCATGTTATAGAACATGCTTGATTACCTTAGGACAAGTTTCGGAGTGATTGGATTTGGCTAGGACTGGAAAAAATTGAAATGAATGCATCGTTAAATGTGTCGAGCCAGGAACTCGAGGATGGGTGACCTGACGAACAGTATGAGTTAACTATTAAATATGAAAGCACATATTAAGTAGAATTTTATGTCATTATAAAATCTAGGGTAAAGGAATGAAGTAAATTGATATAATTTAATATAATGATGATTTATGCTAGTATGAACTTAATTTAGTAGTGAAATTAAAATGAAAGTGGGAACTTTGGTTGAAACTCTTTAAGTTTCCTATTATGTAACCATGTCAATTGACTTTAATTGATAAAATAATTTACTATAACTTAATATAATGATAAATTAAGTCACTAGAAACATAAATTAGTGATGAACTTAAAATAAAAACAAGAAAACCTATGATGGCCGAATGATGATCCTTAAGTAATTTTAAAGTACTTTGATGTTTAATGGAGAAATAAATGATATTTAAGCATAATAAGACACTAGTAAGCTAATGGTGATGATGGGATGAAAATTTGGAAGGTATACATAATTATGTTAATGTTACATAATATATTAAGTTATGAAAATTTGAATTTCTTACCTAAATTTAACGTAAATCATTATGTCATGACATAAAATGACTAAAGAATTAAATATACTATGAAAAAGTAAGAAGAAATCAATTGCAAGGAAAAATATACTAAGTGGCCGAAGATGTTACTGTTAGTGTAAGTCCTAGCCCCAATACATTGTAATAAAACACTTTGGTTAATGAATGAGGTATTTGTTTTATCTATTGTATTCCTGTGCATATCAATAGATAGAACTATCCAAGAATGTTTTTTCAGTTTAAGTTATCATGTGTGAGGCACATGGTTGTAAGACCTTGAAACAAATGAGACTTCATTCTAAATAATCACTTGAAACTATGACTAGTTTGTGTTTGTTACATGTTTAATCAACATTGTTTGTTTTGTTTTGATTAAAATGGTAAAAACACATTTAGATCAGATTGCTACAGAATATTAAATCAATATTTATGACCTTATTTTAATTATTAAATGACTCATAAAATTGATTTAAGTATTTGTGCATTTTGTGGCATCACATAAGCATTAAACAACTAGTTTTGTTGCTTGTTTGTTTTTATATGCATGCCGTGTATCATATATATGTTCTTCATGATTTTGTGTTTTAATTCATGTTGGTACATATTATATGTATTTTTAATTTATATGGGTTGTATGACATAAAATTAAAAATGGCAAAATTGGGAATTATACTAGAGTTGATTTATAGCACAAATCTAACTAGTTTGTGTTTTGGGCTTTTAAGAGAACTTATTCAATAAGAGGATTTAGTCCATTGGGCTTCGGCCCAGGCCCATCATGGGGTCATCTCTTAAAGGTTCAAGTACACAATTTCCATTAATGGGCTTGGCTAAATTAATTAAAATTGGACTTTGTTTGATCCATAAATGTTATGTATATTTATTTACTTGTTTGGTGTGATGAATGGATATGCATGGTGCATTCATGGGCCCTGGGTTTTTGTAATTAAATATGGCCTGCGAGCCATTATGTATTATTGTAAAAGTTTCATTTATTTCTTAGAATAGAATTTACTTGAAGACTTTGTAAATCAAGATGAAGCCCACCGGAGTGGAGAAGCCCAACTCGAAGATTCTTATGTAATAGTATAGAATCTTAGTTGTAGGTTTTTGGGCCCATGTTTGTCACGCTTTACTTTATGCAATTATATATATATGTATGCTATGTATGGATGACAAAGCGTATGCTATGTATGGATGACAAAGCATATGCCATGTAAGCCGTAATAAAATGAATCCCTAAAAAATATTAAGTCACAAAGTTGCCTTCCTAATTTAAAACATGTCAAGGCATCGATCATCGGTCATGTAGACTAGGAGTCCTAGATGCACCCGATTATCTTTGTGAGGCATGGGTTGTGAATGTAGGTTGGACTTAACATGGAAAGGGATGCCCAGACCTAGGCACCTAATAAATGGGTTTGTGCTATAACATCTTAAGATGTTAGCCCGTTTGATCCAAGAGTCATGTATGAGACATGATTGGAGTTTTTCCTACCTAAATAACTTAACTTGTTAGGTGTACAAGCTCAGCTTGACTAATAAGTTGTTGTGAAAAATGGATCTTCGCCCATATTAAATCACTAACGCGAATTTTTAAAGGGAAATTAATTCGGTTTATGGGATTATAAATAATACCTCATTTAATCTTGCTAAATTTTATTTTAGATTGAAAATGGCATCTTCAAACAACAATTTCTCATTGCGATCGGTCCTTGAAAAGGACAAATTGAATGGCAACAATTTCATAGACTGTTCTCGAAACTTAAGAATAGTTCTTAAGCAAGAGAAAAAGTCGTATGTTTTGGATGCACCCTTGCCTGAAGAACCTGCTAAGAAAGCCTCTGCGGTTCAAAAGGAAACTTTTGAGACCAAAAAGAGCGACTCCAATGATGTGACCTATCTGATGCTGGCCACTATGGTGCCTGACTTGCAAAAGTAATTTATGGACCAAGAGGCTTATACGATCATGGTACACCTCAAGGAGATATTCCAAGAGCAAGCTCGTCACGAGAGGTTCGTGACAACAAAGGCCTTGATTTCTTATAAAATGGCTGCAGGTACTCCTGTTAGTACCCATGTACTCAAGATGAAAGGGTATCTTAATACTCTTGAGAAGCTTGAGGTACAAGTGCCAAAGGAGTTGGCCACTGACTTGATCTTAGGATCATTGACTGATGATTATGATCCATTTGTGATGAATTATAACATGCATGCAATGAACAAGTCAGTCACTGAGCTTCATGGGATGCTTAAGAATGCTGAAGAGAACATTCGAAAGACCAATCCCATATTGATGGTTCAAGGGGGCATTAAAAAGGGACCCGCTAAGGGAAAGGGAAAGGCGAAACCCAAGAATGACCTGACTCGGTTCAAGTCAAATGGGAGTGCACCTCAGGCCCAATCCAAGCCCAAGGCACAGAAGCTCAAAGAGAGTGAGAGCACTTGCTTCCATCGCAACAAGATAGGGCATTGGAGGAAGAATTACGCTCTCTTCAAGGAAGAACAAAAGAAGAATGGAGCCAAAGTGCCCAGTTCTGGTATTTTTGTTGTTGAGATTAACCTTTCTATTTCTACCACTTAGGTATTGGATACCGGTTGTGGTTTTCACATTTGTTCAAATGTGCAGGGGCTAAGAAATAGACGGTTACTTGGGAAGAATGAAGTGGACCTCCGTGTGGGGAATAGAGCATGAATTGCTGCCATAGAGATAGGCGACTATCAACTCGCTTTACCTTCCGGACTTTGTTTAGTTTTGAAAAATTGTTATTATATGCCTGTTATGAGCAGAAACATTATTTCAGTTTCATGTTTGGATTTGGATGAATTTGATTTTGTTATTAAAAATGGCAATGCTCATATTTGTCACCAAGGCATTTCTTATGGCAATGCCATGTTGCAAAATGGCCTTTATATCCTTGATTTACAAAACAAATTGTCCATATACAACATTAATACAAAGAGGGTTAAATCAAATGAATTGAACCCTACTTACTTCTGGCATTGTCGTTTAGGACATGCAAACGAAAAACATATTTCAAGACTCCACAAAACTGGAGTGCTTGGGTCATTTGACTTAGAGTCTTATGATACATGCGAGCCATGTTTTCATGGAAAAATGACAAAGAGTCCTTTTAACAAGAAAGGTGAAAGGACTAATGGCTTATTGGAACTAATACATACCGATGTATGTGGACCATTAAGTACACAAGCTAGAGGTGGTTTTAGCTACTTCGTGACGTTAACAGATGACTTCAGTAGATATGGCTATGTCTATCTAATGAAGTACAAATCTGAAACTTTTGAGAAATTCAAAGAGTTTAAGAACGAAGTAGAAAAACAACTTGGCAAAAGTATAAAAGCCATTCGATCAGATCGAGGTGGCGAATACTTAAGCCAAGAATTTGATAGTCATCTAAAGGAGTGTGGTATTATTTCAATACCCACTCCTCCCAGAACGCCACAATGGAATGGAGTGTCCGAAAGGAGAAATCGAACTCTGTTGAACATGGTTCGATCTATGATGAGTCGAGCTAATCTTCCTATCTCTTTTTAGGGTTATGCATTAGAAACTACTACGTTTCTACTAAACCGTACTCCAACTAAAGCAGTTGAGAAGACACCATTCGAGGTATGGATTGGGAAAGAACCCAATATGTCATTTCTCAAGATTTGGGGCTATGGAGCACATGTTAAGAAATTAACATCTGAAAAACTAGAGTCCAAATCCACCATCTGCTTGTTTGTGGGTTATCCTAAAGAAACAAAGGGATACTACTTTTACTCACAAGCCGAGAACAAAGTATTTGTTGCTCGCAAGGCTGTTTTCTTGTAAAATGAGTTCCTTCTCAAGAAAGACAGTGGGAGTAAAGTAGAACTTGGAGAAATTCAAGTGCCACAAGCTCCTGTAGAGGCTGAGTTGGAAGTGGGATCAAGTTCACAACCAGTTGTGGAACAAGAACCCATTACACAAGTACCTAGAAGGTCCGGTAGGGTACGTCAGAAGATTGAGAGATATGGATTTCTAATCCTACTACCTACCGATAAGCTATTGAAAGCCCAGACTCAAAAAATTGGCCTGAAGCCATGAAATTCGAGATGCAATCAATGTACGATAACCAGGTTTGGACCTTGGTTGATCCACCGAAAGGTGCTAAGGTAATTGAATGCAAGTGGCTCTTTAAACTCAAAGCTGATAAGACCTACAAAGGTAGACTAGTAGCAAAAGGTTTTCGACAAACTCATGGTGTAGACTATGACGAGACCTTTTCGCCTGTAGTCATGCTCAAGTTTATTAGGATCTTGCTTGCCATAGCTGCATACCATGATTATGAGATATGACAAATGGATGTCAAAACTGCTTTCCTCAATGGAAATTTACTTGAGGATGTGTATATGACATGGCCTAAGGGTTTTGTCAATCCCAAGCATCCTAAGAAGGTTTGCAAGCTTCAAAAATCCATTTATGGATTAAAGCAAGCATCTCGAAGTTGGAATCTTCGTTTTGATGAGGCAGTCAAAGAATTTGGCTTCATCAAGAATGAAGACGAGCCTTGTGTGTACAAGAAGGTTAGTGGGAGCATAGTAGTATTTTTGGTCCTATATGTGGATGACATCCTTCTTATAGGGAATGACATCCAACATTGCGAAAGGTTAAGCAATGGTTGGGAAAATGTTTCTCAATGAAAGACTTTGGTGAAGGCGAGACAATACTTGGTATTCGAATCTATAGAGATAAATCGAATCCGCTTTTGGAACTAAGTCAAGAAAAGTACATAGACAAAGTACTAAAGCATTTTAGTATGGGAGAATCAAAGAAAGGGTACATACCTTTGGCTTTGGGAGTTCCTTTGATTAAAGAACAGTGCCCTAAAACCAAAGAGGAAAGGGACAATATGAGTAGAATCCCATATGCATCTGCTATTGGATCTATCATGTATGCTATGTTATGTACTAGGTTGGATGTTGCTCATGCACTGAGTATAGCCAGTAGGTTTCAGCAAGACCCTGGTGAAAAGCACTGGTCTGCTGTAAAAGGGATTCTAAAGTACCTGCGAAGGACTAAGGATCACTTCTTAGTGTATGGTGGTCAAGAAGAGCTCATCATACAAGGTTATGCCTATGTTGCTTTTTAGACCAGCACTCAGGATTCTAGATTGTAATCTGGGTTTGTTTTTGTTTTAAACGGTGGTGCTATCAGCTGGAGAAGCTCGAAGCAAAAAACCGTTGCCGACTCAACTATAGAATCTGAGTATATTGCAGCGAGTGAGGCTGCAAAAGAGGCTGTTTGGATTAAAAATTTTATTTCTAGATTAGGAGTGGTCCCAAACATCCTAGATCCATTAGAAATTTTTTGTGACAACAACGGGGCCATCGCACACGCTAAGGAGCCCCGGTCACACCAGAAATCCAAACACATACTCAGGTGGTGCCACCTGATCAAAGAAATCATTAATCATGGGGACGTCAAGGTTAGCAAGATAGCAAGTGAAGACAATGTAGCAGATCTTTTGATGAAACAGTTGCGTTCAAATTTGCACGAAGATCATTTAAGAGCATTCGATTTTAGGGCTATGCCCAATTGGGACTAGTGCTAGTGGGAGATGATAATGGTCATTTATATAGTATTTTTAGTGTGTTTTTAAGTATTTAATTAAATTAATTTTGTGTTAATTAGGTTTAATTTGAGTTTAATTTGTTAGTTTTGTGTTTTTAGAGTTAATTGTAAATTTTGGTGTTTTTCAGGGTTATTTTGCAAGAAAAATGACTTAATTGTAAAAAGGGCAAAGATTTGGGCCAAAACTGCAAATATGGAAAATTTATGCAAGAAAGTGATAGTGAAGTCCAGAAGAACTAGGCGTGGCCACGTGAAGTTATAAGAGAATGAAGACATGGCCACGTGTGAGAAAGAAGAAAGTGAACAAGTGACCACATGAAGAAAAGAATGCAAGAACCCATGGCCACGTGATTTTATTCACAAACCAACACATGGCCACGTGTGAAAATATACTAGGGAACATATGGCCACGTGATGAAGACTCCCATGAAGCGAAGGATTCCGATTTTTCCAATTCAAGAAGGATTCTTCTCCTACTCCAATTTGGGAAGTTTGGAAGGCTTCTATAACATCTTTTGCCTATAAATAGACAACTCTAACACCGGAGAATTAAGATCAATTAGTAGAATCAATTAGAGAAATCTTAGAATTAGGTTTAGTTATTTTACATTGTTTTTATGTTTTCATTATTTTTCTTCAACTTTGTCTTTAGTTTTTAAATATGTTTAGGAAGTAGTTCTTCTTCTTTTGCTAATAGATTCTTGAAATCTCATATTTTCATTGTTATGACTTTATTTTGAGCTTAATTTCAATATTGGTTGATTATTTCTTAGTTTTAAGCATATTCTTATCTTTGATTGTGTTGAGATTGATTGTTGGTTTATTGAATAAATAACTAAAGATTGGTTTTGACATAGTTAATGATTTGCATGTTCTTAGATTAACTCTTTAATGTTTATACATGATTATTATCCGAAATATGAGATAATTATGTGTGAATTTTATTGATTAATACTAAGAGGGGAGGAACTAAGAATGAATTGGAATTGAATCACTTGAGAAAGGCTTCAATGAATATTTAGGAAGTTAAAACTAGATTTGCATGCTAAGTATTAGATTTTTCTATGAGTTTAATATTAAGAATGATATACTTGAATAAAGATATCTTGCTTTATTACTAGTTTTTCCATAATCACTGGTGTTTCTATTGAACTTAAGTCATTACAATGAAAGTTAAGGTGAATAGTTTCTTTAGCAAGAGAATTTCAGTTATTGCTTTGTTTTTAATTCATGTTTTAGCTTTTGTTTTGTTTAATTGTTTATTTTGTTTAATTTTTACCTTCAAACCAAAAACATTTGGGAAACAATCTCGGATTAATTTAATTCATATATAGGTATTATCCTTAGCAATCCATGTTCCCTTGGGTACGATATTTGGGATCTTAATCTATATTTTCCTGTATTACTAGCCGATCTAGTACACTTGCTAGACATCGGTAAGGAGATTGTTAGTGTAAGCCCTAGCCCTAATGCATTGTTATAAAACATTTTAGTTAATAAATGAGGCATTTATTTTATCTATTGTATTCCTGTGCATATCAATTGATAGAACTATCCAAGAATGTTGTTTCAGTTTAAGTTATCATGTGTGAGGCACATGGTTGTAAGACCTTGAAACAATCGAGACTCCATTCTAAATATCCCTAGTCAGTCATTGTTATGGGAATAACAATGAATTAAGACTGGTATGCTCTTTTTGATAAGTTGAATTTTGTCTTACGGATCAAAAGGACAAAAGTGTCAATCAGAGATCATAGATACATGTTTAGAACATGGTATCTGGATTTGATTCACTTATGAGAACACTACATGGTACAAGTCATAACTGTTTCTCATATGCAAGTTTTGTATCGAAGTTCTTAGACCTAAAATCTATATGAAACTCTTTATGAATTACTGTGTGCTTTGACATACACCTAACGTGCTCGTAACAGAGTGACAAGTACGAGTATGATTGGGTATGCATTGATTCATGTTAGAGAGCATGAGAGACGTGAAGGGATTACCCCTCTCTATAAGAGAGAAAATATCATCGGCCACTTGATCAGTGAACTGAGAAGTGTATGGCCATACCGAGATGAAATAATGAGTAATCATTATTTATCTAAGAGTTTAGTATCACTGAAATATCAAGAAAGGAATTAATATATATAAGGATGACTAATTCCATGCCTTATATTAATTCTGATATTTATAGGTAAGGGACTATGCAAAATTGCATTAGGTCACTAAATGCCATATTCATTTTCATTTAATTTGGAATGCTATAATATCTTGCTAGAGAATATATATAGCCTTTGAATTAATTTATTAATTCATTGCCAACATTAAATGGACCTATAGGATCGCACACAGAGCATTAGGCTTAAAATATTTAAATAAAGTATTCGGCATTAATTTGGGCTTTTAATTAAAGTCAAATTAATGTATGTAATGGACATAATAAATGCTATTGGACCTTGGCCTATGAGAGAGAGAAATTCAGCCCATATGGTTTAATTTCAATTAATTAATTATCTTGTATTAATTAAGTTAATTGAGTATTAAAGCCTAAAAGAATTTAAATTAAATTAAATCATTTAAATATAAAGTGGAGTGGCCGAAATTCCAAGATAAAAACCAAGGAATTTCGGCACATGCACATTACTTATATTTAGTGGTTTTATTTAATTAAATGTCTTGTGTTTTATTTCAAATTTGAATTTTAAATTCAAAAGAGTTTAAATCAATATATATTACTTATTTTTATGAAATGATTGAAGTTGAATTAATTATCTTGAGATAGTAAAATTTAGATCAAACACTTGCCAAAAGATAATGATATATATTAGAAAAGAAATAAATCCCTAGTGAGATAAGCATTTTGGCGTGAAAACCCTAGTTTCTCTAGGTTTGGCGTGAACTCTCTCTCTCTCACAAAATTCTTTTGGCCAATTTTCACAAGGAGAAAGGATTGTTCCTCATTCTCTTGTGTTCTTGGGTAGTAATAGCAACCTAAGAGAAGTACAAAATCAAATTTTGTAGCTTCAAACCATAGCCATTACACAATACCTTGAAAGAGAGCTAGCAATCTCGATTTTAAGCCGTCGGTGGAATTGTGTGTGTGAGAATAGAGGGAGTGGCGTAAAAGGCTGTTCCTTGGCATTGGTGATCAAGGTCTAAGGCGGATAAAGTCATCTTAGTTGCTGGTCATCATCAAATTCAAGTTTTAAAGGCATCTAAAGTTGTAAGTTTTAAAACCCTAAAATTGCATGTTTTCGATTCTTGTCATGGAATTGTATGGCATGTATGATCAAATTTTATTGTTTTCCGCTGCTTGATCTTTATGTGCATACCATAACATTTTCCATCAGTTACTTTCGGGTGCCTTAATGTAAAGTGACATAAAATTTGACATTTTATGATAAATAACTAATTTAAGATGTAGAGAATGAAATTATGATGACAAAATTTAAATATGAAAATTTATACTAAATGTGTAATAGATACATAATGATGGAAAGTGTGGTAACTAAAGGATATCCATATGAATTTGATGTAATTCTTTATATTATGTTATGATTTGAGTATTAAAACATGTGTGGCTTGAAATTGGAGGAAGGAAGAATTTAGAAGTTGAATTTTTACTTGTGGCCGAATGGGATTTATATGTGGAATGGTATGTTTAATTGGATTTCATGGTATGAAATACATTTATGTGAAGATATACTAAGTGACAAATTTATAGGAGAACAATTTATTCTAAAAAGTGATTATAATATTGTGATGACAATAATTGAGATATAAAAATATCATGATTGTAATGCCCTTAGTGTTCAGTCGGGTAACCAGGACTTTAGGATAGTATGGCTAGCCATAGGGGTACTTACCCCGCGAATTTTTGATTATGTTATTGTTTCTGATATGGGTATTGTAACTGTATGGAACTGATATTAGCCGGCACATTCTGATATGATACTGGAGTAGAATATCATACCTTAGTGGTATGGTCTCTCCAGCGTATGAGATATTCTGTTCCGTTTATCCAGTCTAGTGGTGGCCCATTGTTGTTTACTAGGGGCAAAACAATAATTTTAAATGTATATCGGGTAAAATGAACAATTATTGCGATAAAATTGTTAGTAATGTGAAAAGAATTGAAAAATAATGAAAAATAATGTGAAATAAGTAAGGGAAAAATTATAATTATGTGGGTATCCTGGGGTAAAACTTTCAATTAAGATAAAAAAAAATATATAGTAAAAAGGGAAAAAGGGTCATTGTGACAAGAGGAAGTAAAATTGTAATTAAATTAAAGTTCGGGAAATAAATTATAAGCTACCATCCAAAAAGGAAAATTATAAGGACTAAAATGCAATTTGAGTAATTAAAGTGAGATAATAGTTGGGAAAAGTCAATTGGGTTTAAATTGAAATTAAATGGGTCAACTAAACGAAAAAGTTAAATTATAAAGTCAAAATTGGCCAACATTGAGAAAAAAAAAGTCAACTATAGGGACATAATAGTAAATTTTTGTCCCAACAAAGAAATTAGTGAAGTTAAGTGAGAAAGAAAATTTGTGCAACGACTAAAGGAAAAAAATGGATTTAAAAGAATAAAGTTGGAATTTATTTAGTTAAGAGAATTTAGTTGAAATAATAGTGAATTAATTATGTTAAGTGAAACAAATAAACATTAATGGTTAAAAATTTGTCAAACTAAGGAAAATAGTAGAAATTCAGTGAGAAGAACAAATGAACGAAAAACTAAAAGAAAATTTGAGCGATCATTAAGTGTCAGGAGCCAAATTAAAAATTTTATACTTAGTTAACAAATTATATAGCATTTTTATAATGTGGAATCAAATATATGTAAGAAATCAAAGACATGAAATGAACTCAGAATTTAGAAAGACTAAATATCAAGAAATAACGAGGTCGAGGACTCAATTGGAAAAAAAATTATTAGTAAAAGAGATAATAAAATTAAATTAAGTGAAAATAAAAAGGAAATTCGGGTAAATTTAAGTAATTAATGAGTAAAAATTTTAATACAGTTAAGGTTGAAAAATTTGAGAATGAAATTGTAAAATCAGTCAAAGAAATTAAGTCAAGAACCCGATTGAAAAGAAAATGAGAGTTGTGTAACAAAAATGGGTAGAAAAGCAATAAAAGATAACTAGCTAGTTCGAGGAAAGAAGTTTACAAATAATTAATAAGGAAATTATGTAAAAAGCATATTAAGAAGTCAGTTAAATGGGTTTAATATAATGAACTTAGCAAAACGAAAGGGTAGTTGAAATAATAACAATAACCTTACGAAAGTAAGAGTTAATTGAGGACTAAAGTAAGGGTATAAAATGCAGGCGCATAGAGATAGTCATATTATATTGAACAATAAATAAAGGAAAATTAGAATAATAACCCAATCACATTGGTAATTGTTCATCCAAAATGGAGATTATCGAAATTAGATAAGAAAGATAATTTTTGAATGAATTAAAAGAGAAATTTGATATACGGAAATTAAATTTGGAATTTAACTATTAATAAAAATTTAATTAGAAGAACGATAAATTAATTAACTTAAATGAGTAAAACCATTAAATGAAATTTTATATAAATGTATCTATCACTAAGCAATAATGTTACTTAGCGTGTAGTTTTATGACTGCGTGCATGGATAGATACTACAGGACCGACGCTTGAAGAAATGGGAGTGGCATATACACCGAAGGACGTTATTCAAAAATTGTGTTGTGCAACTATTGGTATTTTTGGCATGTAAATTGAATATTATAAGAACTTATTTTATAATAGAAATTTTAGGAAGTTTTTAGAGGGTGTTACATACTAGGTGAAAATAGTTAATGAAAAATTAGACAAAATTGCTACCCAATGGTCAACTTGGTGGAGTGACTTCTCCACTCCACAGAGTAGCAACCCACTCGGTAGAGTGGCTTCTCCACTCCACCAAGTAGCTACCCACTGTATAGGGTAGCAAGCCACTCAGTAGAGTGACCTTCTCCCCCACCAAGTTAATATCTTCTGTATAAACTATTTAAGCCGAGGCACTTAGTATAAGATACAAACATGCAATTTAGGTCTTCAATTGTCTATTTAGACTTCTTTAAACTTACTTAAAACATATTAAGCATGGAATTAAAGGATTGTGAAGACATGAAAAATGTATAGGCTATAAGAAAGCAAGAAAATATAAATCGATGCATGAAGATTTGTAGATGCATATTGAATCTATATCAATGTATAAAAAGGTTATACATGATTTATATCACTTTAATTAAATAATTTACATGATTAAGTATATTTAAACCATTAAAAATGTAATGGGATATTTTCATTACATTGTTATAATTATTAATGAATCTCTGTATGGCCAACCATGTGTTATGATGAATTAGACACATTGAATAAGATGACATGAGAAATGAATAATTGCCTGCACATAGAACTTGGTGATGGATAGATAGGCATGCCTATAGGGTTACAATCGCAGCTGCTATAGTTTGACCCCATTTGGGTCCATATTATATCCCCATTGGGATCACAGTTTTGACCCTATTTGGGTCCACAGATTTAATACCTTTAGGTATTTCTATGATTGATACCTAAGGATATCCATAACACCCGTTATCCACACCCATAGAACTTTAGTAGGCATTTCATAGAATAAAATGAAAAACATATGTTGATGGCAATGAATTTATTTAAATATGATATATGGATTGATGTTGTAACTGTTTATTAGTATTATAATCATTACATGATGTTTAATATGATAATTGTATCTTGATTTTGGCATTGCTTATTATGTGCTTGGGATTGACCACTGTGACTGGTTGTCCACATATTTGTTGTTCCCCACTAAGCTTTATAGCTTAGCACGAGTGTTTATCATTGTAGGTATAAGGTAGGTTTCACTTCAGGGATAAAGCCAACACTAGATAGGAAAAGAAAAGTTTGATGTATGAATTGTACTGCTTTTACCTTTTTGATTATGTAATTCTTATGAAAGTAATGTAATGAACATATTCTGTAAATAATAAGTCAAAATATAGCAAATTACATGATAAGAGAACATATTATTATCATTATATGTATCTTTTATTAAAAAGATTAAAATAAGTAACAAAAATTTGGATAGACTAGTGTGGTCGTTACACCTTTTTACTCGAGTTGGAGGACTTCGATGGATGAGATGTTATCACCCTCGAAATAAGGTTTCAGTCAGTTCTTATTTACTTTAAAAGTTTGATCCTTCACTTTGAACTTTAATAGCTCCATGTGAAAAAATTCTTGAAATTGTGAATGGACCAGACCAACGAGATCAAAGCTTTACCTGGAAAAAATTTAAGGCGAGAGTTAAATAATAAAACCTTTTATCCAACATAAAACTCGCATCTTACAATATGTTTATCATGCCACTTATTGGTCCATTCTTTATAAATTTTGGCATCTTCATAAGCTAGAAGATGAAACTCATCCATTTAATTGAGTTGTAACAATCTCTTTCAACTTGCAGCTATCTCATAAAAAATTTAATAGTCCCATTGCCCAATATACTTTATGTTCCAATTCCACTAGCAAATGACAAGCTTTTCTATATACCAATTGATATAGGGACATCCTAATTAGAGTCTTGAATGCCATTCTATATGCCCATAATGCATCATCGAGCTTCCATGCCCAATCTTTCCTGAAGGAACTTACCATTTTCTCAAGAATCCTTTTAATTTCCCTGTTAGATATTTTAACTTGTCCGCCAGTTTGAGGATGATACGACGTACCTACATGACGAGCACACTATATTTCATTAGTAAGGAATCTAAGTAATGATTGCAAAATGTTTACCTCTATCATTGATAATAGCTTATGGGGTTCCAAAACATGTAAAAATATTTTTTCTCAAGAACTTCATAATGCTTTTGGAATCATTGTTTGGCGAATCCACTGCTTTCATTCATTTAGACATAGAGTTCACTACCATCAAGATGTATTGGTTTGAGCAAAATTTTGGAAATGGGCCCATAAAATTGATTCCCCATACACTAAATAACTCAACTTCTAAGATGTTTTGTTGTGGTATCTCATTTCTCTTGGAAATGTTACTTGTTCTTTAACATTTATCACAAGTAGAAAAAAATGAAAAGCATCTTTAAACTAGTTAGGCCATTAAAAAATGCATTGTAATACCTTAGCCACTGTCTTAGAATGTCCAAAATGACCACCACACTCGAGAGTATGGCAATGTCTAAAAATATCATTCATTTCATGCTTAGGAACACATCACCTAATAATCTAATTAACATATAATCTAAAAAAGTGTGGGTCTTCCCAATAATAGTGTTTAACATTATAAAATAATTTCTTCTTTTGCTAGTATGTTTTGAGGGAATTATTTTACAAGCTAAATAATTAGCTATATCAGCATACCATGGTATTTGAGTTGTAAAGACAATATACAATTATTCATTGGGAAATGATAAATTGATTGAGCACTCATTATCATAAGTTCTCTCTAATTCCAATCTAGAGAGATGGTAAGCTACCACATTCTCAGCTCATTTCTTATCTCGAATTTAAAAATCAAATTCCTGTAAAAGTAACACCCATCTAATTAGTCTAGGTTTGGCTTCTTTTTTTTGAAGGAAATACTTCATAGCAGAGTGATCAGTGAAGACTATTATTTTATTCCCTATCAAATAAGAATGAAATTTATCAAAAGTAAAAATAATAGCTAAAAGCTCATTTTCAGTAGTTGCATAATTAAGTTATGCATCATTTAAAGTTCGACTAGCATAATAGATAACATGCAACTTTTTATCCTTTTTTTGTCCAAAAACTGCTCCTACTACGCATCACTTACGGCACACATCAGCTCAAATGGTAACTCTAAATCCAATGATGCTATAATAGGTGCCGATGTGAGCTCTTTTTTCAATCTGTTAAAGGCAATCAAACACTCTTCATTAAAATCAAAAGGCATATCTTTAACTAAAAAATTACAAAGAGGTTTGGTGATTTTAGAGAAGTCTTTAATGAATAGGTGGTGAAATCCCGCATGTCCAAGAAAGCTTCGCACTCTTTTAATCGAGGTTGGGGATGGTAATTTGTTACTCACTTTAATTTTTTCTTTGTCCACCTCAATGCCATGTGTTAAAATCTTATGACCTAGAATAATTCCTTCCTATACCATAAAATGACACTTTTTCCAATTTATGTCTAAGTTAGTCTCTTCACATCTTTGTAAGACTGAGGAAAGGTTAATTAGACAATGATCAAATGAGGAACCAAAAATAGAAAAATCATCCATAAAGACTTCAATAAAATCCTCAATCATATAAAAAAAACATAACCATTATACACATTTGAAAAGTCATTGGTGCATTACACAAGCCGAATGGCATTCTTTTATAAGGAAACATATAGATAAGTGAATGAGTCTTTTCTTGGTCCTCTGGTGTGATGGAAATTTATAAATAACCTGAATGTCCATCTAGAAAGCAATAATATTTATATCCTGAAAGTCTTTCAATCATTTAATCCATAAAAGGTAAGGGAAAATAATCTTTATGTGTTGCATTGTTAAGTTTTATAAAATCAATACATACATGCCAACCTGTTACTATTCTAGTTGGTATTAGTTCATTATTTTCATTGGCTACAATAGTAATTCCCTCCTTCTTAGGCATAACTTGTGTAAGACTAACCCAATTGTTATCCGATATAGGATATATAATTCATGCATCTAAAAGTTTGATGACTTCCTTCATATTAGGATTTAATCTTCATTGAGCTTCATTTAAAGGTTTGTGATTTTATTCCATTAAAATTTTATGCATGCACAAAGTAAGGCTAATCTCCTTAATGTCAGCTATTATCCAACCTATAGCTCAAATATGTGATCGTAAAAAATGCAATAACTTTTGCTCTTGTTCCTTAGTCAAATCAGCAGCTATGATTACATGAAGAGTAGAAGATTCTCTTAATAAACCATACTTGAAATGAGTTGGAAGTTGCTTAAGCTCTAATATAGGAGCTCTAACAAGTAAAGGTACTACAGGGGTTGATTCCTTCTCAAGCTTCTCAAACACTTGCTTCATATCAATATAAGTTCGATCAAAACCTTTTTTTGATCCTATTTTTCTAGATCCTACAACCTGTACCTTATCAATCTCTACTAACTCATTAAAACACAAAAATTTAGGTTGATTTAAAGTTTTTCCACACATTCATCAATAATATCAACTCAATTACAGTTAGAAAAATAAAAAGGGTATTTAGAAGCATTAAAAACATTAAAAATTACCTCTTCTTATCCCACTTTGAATGTCAACTTACCTTGTTCTACATCAATTAGTATACGTCCGATGTGGAGAAAAGGTCTTCCTAAAATCAGTGGTATTTCTTCTTCTTCTTCCATGTCAAAAACTACAAAATTAGAAAGAAAGATAAATTTTTCGATTTTGACAATGATGTCTTCAATTACACCTAAAGGATATTTGATCAATCTATCTATTAGTTGCAATGACACGATGGTGGGTTTGACTTTCCCCAATCCTAATTTTTTAAGTAAAGGAAAGGGCATTAGATTTATGCTAGCACCAAGATCATATAAAGCTTTACTACTCTCATTATTTCCTATTTTGCAATCAATAACTAAACTCTCTAGATCTTTCAGTTTTTAACTAATTTTCTTTGAATTATGGCACTGTATTCAGTTGTCAACTTCACCATTTCATATTCTTATAACCTTCTCTTTTTGGTAAGAATCTCTTTCAAAAATTTAGCATATTATGCCATTTTTGCTAATGTTTCCACAAAAGGAAAGTTAATGTGCATCTTTTTAAAGATATCTAAAAATTTAAGAAAATTCTTATCTTCTTTGTGCTTTTAAAGTCATTAAAGAAAAAGGAACTGATGGAACATATGGCTTGATTTGCTTATTTTATTTAACACATTTTCCCTCATCATTAATTCTGTTTATTCCTTTCTTGATACGTCAACTTCTTTATTCTTTTGCTCCTCTAACTCTCTACCATTCCTCAATGTAATTATGTTCAATTGTTCCTTTGGATTTATCTCTGTATTGCTAGGTAAATTACCTTTAGTTTGATTTGCCATATTGACCAATTTAAAGCTCTATATTTAAAGCTCTAGATTCTTGATAGAGGCTTGTTGATTTTGAAAAGTTATCTTTGTATCGACCATAAAATCTGTGGTTGCTTTGGTGAGGTTATCAATTAAATCTTCCAATAAAGTTTTCTTCTCTTACTGCTGAAATCCAGTAATTTTACCATCCAGGATTATACGTGTTGGAATACAGGTTTTGCTATTAGCGATATTGATTAGCCATATAATGAGCTTGCTCTGAACTTTGCTGAGTGAAAGTTACTCCCTCTTAGCATTCATTGGTTCAATGTTGTCTATCATATGTGTCACAAACCTGCACATAAGATTGAATAGAATTCAGTTCTAATTTACAAACTTCAGTAACTATAGCATCTATTTTAAGATTAAGTGTAGAAATAACATCAATTTCTAAAAGTCCATTAGTTTTCTTGAGGGGGCTTCTATCAGATTAGTTGTACATATAGTAGTTTATTGCAGTTTCCTCAATAAGCATTATTGCATAATCCATTTCTAGTCCCATAAAGCTACTTCTACTGCTGCATCTACCATAATTCAAGTGTTGGGATTGAGACCAGTGTAAAAATTTTGCACTAACATCTAATCTGCTATTCGATGATGCGGACACTTCCTCAAAAGATCTTGAAACCTCTCTCAAGTATTATATAAAGCTTTAAACTCTCGTTATGTAAAGTTATTAATTTCAAACCTTAACCTTTTTGTCTTTACTGATAGAAAGAATTTTTTAAGGATTTCTTAGCCAAATCATTCCAAGTAGTAATTGTCCCTGCTAGCAAAGATTATAACCAACTCCGAGCCTTATCTTTAAGTGTAAAAAGAAAAAATCTTAATCTAATCGCTTCATCAGAAGCTCCGTTAGTCTTAAATGTGCCACAAATGGCCAAAAATCTTGAAATATGTAAATTTGGATTTTCAGTGGTCAACTCTCCAAATTGACATGAATTTTGAAGCATAGACAACACAAATTACTTAATCTCAAAGTCGTTAGCTTCAATGGTAGTTTGCACAATGCTTGGTGTTGCTCCTTTAATAGTTAGGGTGGAATAGTCATGTAATATGCATCTAGCTGGCTCCCCCATAACTATATCCTTTTTCGTTTCCTTCTTTTCTTTTTGTTCCCTTAACCTAGCCTTGAAGGTGCACTCAATTTCAGGATCAAATGGTAATAGTTCAAAACTTTTTGATCTTCTTATACACCTATAAAAAAAATTTGAAGATAAATTAAAAATAAAAAATAGAATAGAATCTAAAGTAATAGCAAATTATTTTGTATTGATATTAATCTACTCAATCCTTGGAAATAGTGCCAAAAATTTGTTATCAATTTTTGCAAGTATAAGAAATCGATTATAGTAATAAAGAGTGAATGGATTATCATTCCCACAAGGATTGATGATCAAGTACCAAAATTGTAATAATCTACCATTATTTAAAAAAGCAAAACTAAAATGATTAACTAAATAAAAAATATATAATTAAATCACACAAGCAATTGAAAAATTGAATAAAATTAATAGATGGGAAGCTAGGGTATCTTAGAATTCACTTGAATCTATCCTTTTGTTTGTATTTATTAGCAATCAAATTTAATTACTTAAGCAAGAAAAGAATATTCCTAAGTCATTCAACATGCTCTCCCAAGCAATGTCAAACTTATTTATCAATTTCAATTAACCTTTTATAACCAAAAGTCAGGTTATATTATTTCCATTCAAACTATGTTCTTGTGTTGTTTATAATTCAATTCAATCTCAATACTTTCCTTCCATACTAATCTTAAGAAAATAAATCAATCAATCAATGGCAAGCTAATTGAAAGCATTAAGCATAATCATAAACAATTTCATAAGCAAAGAAAACTAATCAGATAAATCCAAAAAAAATAATAATTCAAGCTACATCAAAGATAACCCTAAAAGAAATTTAGCTCATGCTAATCATGCTCAAGAATCCAAAATAACAAGTCAAATTCAATAACATAGTTAAAGCAAACTTGAAATTGAGTAGAGATGAAAACCTTGGTGCTTAAGGCTTCAACTCCACAGAAATATTCAGCTCTCAAATCACTACAAGAAAAATAAAATTTAGCAACTGAAAATTGACATTTTTCGTTACTAATCAAAAATAGCAACGGAAATCAGCAATGAAAATTTTGGTTGCTATTCCGGCAGTTGCTATTTTTTAGCAACGGGAATAAAATTTCGTTGTTAAATTTAGCAACAGACAATGATTCCGTTGCTAAATTTAGCAATGGAAATCACATTTTCATTGCTAATTTTAGCAGTGAAAATCAAAATTTCGTTGCTAATTTTAGCAACGGAAAACATCAAATTAGCAACGGAAACATAAAAAAAATTAACAATGGTACATAAATTCCCATCAATAATTGTCGTTGCTATGGTAGCATAAGATTTTAATTTCAATCTAGGTTTATTAGTCATAAAATAGTACTGTAGAAAATTATAGAAACACAATATTGATACCTAAATAGTATCGTAGAATCCATAGAAACCAATAGAAACACAACAGAAAATTAGTATCATATCTAAATATTATAAATATAAAATATGTAGTTGTTGAAGGAGGATGATCCAGTTGTTGAGAGGTGTTGCCCTTGCTTCCCATCTCTTTCATCTCATTCTTTAGTTGGATTATAGTATTGAGCAACATGCTAACGGTATTCTCTAACTGAATGACTCTCTTAGAAGGTTCAAAATGCCTATTAGAAGCATTTGTAGATGATACAGAGGAATGCGAATGGGATGTATTTGCAATAGATCATAAGCCAAAAATCCTTTCTTGGTTATTCTTATCGCCAACTTCTTCAAGGAATATTCGACTCTCATCCACATTTTCAGAGTTTTGCCACTGTTGAGTGATAGTCTCTTGTAATTGCTCCTATAATTACAATAGTTACAATGAATTAACTATACTTTTATAAAATAATTAATATTCAAATATAAAATTTACGTACATTAAGTTGTCTACAATGGATATTAATAAATATCTGACTATCATGTTTTTTTGTATGGGTGTACATAAATACTTCAGAATATGTAGGCCTCTTACCCTTGGACTTTTCTTGCATAACCAATTAAACTCAAGTTTATAAAAAATTCAGCATAATTTCTTTTAATTTTATGACATTTACCTCCTGTGAAATAAAAAATTTATCTAAAAAATGCAGCTATCCATAGAAACAGACATATATTAAACAATCGTTATCTAACATTATCATACATTTTTATTCTAAATTCATATATTGAATTAAATTAAAGTGTGATTGGCTAAAGGTAATACATAAATAAAAAATAGTTTCCTAAAATTCAAATACTTACCAGTTTATCTGCATGCTCATGATGGCTCAAAGTTCCTCCAGTGTGCATGACTAAACTCTCTCCATCTGAGCCTCCCTATCTGTTTGAAGAATTTCTCTTTGAAATGGCAATTGATTTGGGTGATGCCCAATATTCTTACCAATGACCCCATATTTCTTCAAAAATAAAAGAAGGCCATTCACCACTCTTGTTTAATTTAGCAACAAATTTTTTATATCGTTGATGAGCATGCTTTTCCCAAACTTGATAAATGACACCATTGAATTTTGAATCCCAAAAAAATTCTTTTTGAAAAAAAAAACATAATTTAAGTACTATAAAATACAATAGATATCTCATTAATGTATGAAATCAACTATTTCATCACAAATAATATAATTTATTTTTTGTAACTTAAACTTTTGATAGTGAAAATCCCTTGTCTGCAGAGAGAAAGTTTTCCATACATAACTCTCAATTTCTATCCTCTTTTTGAACTTGGATCTGATCTTTCTTGAGTAAATACCTGATGGAATAAACCTGTTAATATGAACAAAATTAGATAAGTTTCAAATTAGATATCTATAGCAACATATATAAATTTATGTTATATTCTAATACAAAATTAGATCAATACTCATATATCATTGATAATCTTAATGTAAATTCTTCCATCAACTCTCTTTGCACTATTCTTCTTCATCGTCAGCATCTACTACCGATTCATTTATTAGTATAGATCCAAAGTTTGATGCGAAAATATATGCATCTACAGATTATGCTGATATATTTGGATTGTTGGATGTTGAATCACTTGGTAGATTAGGAGAGCCATTGGGGTTTATAGTAGGTAAAGGTGATTCCTGATATAGTTGTTGAGGATATGAACATGACACACCTAAACCTATAGACCCTATAGGTTGAGATGGGGGCACTTGTCCATTGTCGTCTCCATCTGATGTTAATTTGAGCCTGGGTGACAACAGTGTGTTATTTCTTTTGGGTGGCATATTTTATACCTAAAAATAAAATAAATGGATCATTCTTCTTGTAATAGAACAAAAGAGTATACAACATATATAACAATATTACATTGATGTAATAATAGCATATTTGGATTATGATATAATAAAATAAAACATACTCAAATTAATCGCTTTCATCACTTAATTACACATCAAAATCATCCTTTGTTTTAGAATATTTGGAATTAAAGACAGGCTCATCTTTAGAATTCGGCCTATCTATGGATTCCTCATCATCTCCAGATAAAATTTCCATAAATTCATTATTTGGAGCATTTAAATGTTCATTCTCAAAACATGCATTTATTTCATATACATCCAGTTTTTCTTCCTGAAATTCTTCACTATCATTTATCTTGCTTTCTTCTTTTGCTTGTCCTTCAAAAGCACATATTGGTTTTACTTTGCAAACTGCCAACCAATCTGACTTATCCCATCTTAAATTGGGATAAGGGACATAATACACCTGCGTCGCTTGCATTGCCAACATGAACGGTTCAAATTGTTTAAATCTTCTCCGTTGATTGATTTCAATGAGATTATATTGGTTATGTACTTTTGTTCCAACATTAGGTGTAGGATCAAACCATTCACACTTAAAAAGTACACATCATTTTATTGGCAATCCGGGGTATTCAATTTCAAGTATCTCAATAATTTTGCCAAAATAATCCATCAGTTTCCCTTGTATCCAAACCCCGCTATTTACTGTTGTCATGTTATGCCCATAATTTTCTGTATGAAATTTGTATCAATTAACAAAATAGACTGGATATGATTTAACAGTTCGTAAAGGTCCTTGCGTAAGATCACATATGAGCCCATTTTCTATTCTATTTTCAGAAGCCTACATAATTGAAAAAAGGGAATTTAATCAATAAATAAAATAATTTATATGTATAATAGTAATTTATTAAAACATTCCTCATATATAAGTTAAAAACTTACATATTTTGCAAACCAAATCGAGAAGTTTCTTTTCACTTCTTTATTGATGTCATCCTGTGATTTTTTCGGCATTGACTCACTTAACAATTCCTCGTATTTACTAAAAATATTGTAAAATATTTTAGCTATAAACTCTAATCCCTGAGAATAAAAACTTAACCACTTTCAAATATAACTTAAACTTACTGCATGAAAGGTTGAATTTCTTAGCAATTCAATAAAATATAACCATGAGCAGCCTCCATTTCTTTATTTGTTAACATTCTTCTTGTTAAGCATCCATGTTTTCAGCCAGGATATGTGAAAATAGATAAGTTATCATCATCAATCCATTCACCTCCATCATCATTACAAGGAACTTTTCTTTCTCGAGTGATCACATGCGGCTCAAAATAATGTGAACAAAATAATTCACAAAAACATCGGCACCTTGTATCTTTTAGTACTGCCGCTTAAGACATAAATCATTGAACAACACAATTCACAAAAACACAACTTATCAAATTCAAAAGTGAAATAATTTAACCTGATGCTAAACTATGCTTCATCAACTGATTTTAGAATAACAACTTATACACACATTATGCTTAGTCTGCACTAAGAAATACTGCTAGATCCATCCCGTTATCATAGCCAATATTAGTCGAATAAAACATGAGAATAAAAATGTAAAAGCTCAAAAATGTCGTTTTCACACAGGGAATGATAGGCCAACAGCTTGAAAAGCTACAGAGACATTACAATAATAGTTACCAAGATGATTCCCTGCATCACTAATGCTACATAGCAATTGAAAGCAGCAAAGACATATCACTAGCACTAAATAATAACACACCTGGAATGCATCGTCAATCTAAGCATTTGCAAGTTTTTACAGCATCTATTACAAAGAAAAAAATTACAAATTAATGAAAAAAATTATCATTCATAATCATATATATAGCTTTAGAAACTTTACATTGCTCATCTATATCAAAACTCACATTAATTAACTTCAATTAATCAAAATCATAAACCAACAAATAACATAATTCAACCCACTAATCAATGTAATTTAGCATTGTGAAGAGTTAATTTATAACTTATTGGAAATTCTTTCATTGTCAACTTCACCTTTTGTTATAGCTGATGACATGTAATTGAACACCGTTAAAGCTTGAGCTTTATCCAACTCAGCTTGTACTTGTTGCCTAATTCTTTTATCATTAGCAAATTCTTTTTCAGCCAATTCAAGTAATAACTCAAGTAAATAATGCATTCAACATTACAGACATGGCCTGATACACACATATAAATATGTATAAGCATCCAAAACTTTCATGTGCTAATAATCCTTAGCTTCCTCAAGTTTAAATAATATATATAGGTGAGTTTGATTCCATTTTTCAATTAGAAAATCTCCATCATTATATTAACACAAAAAACATGGAAACCCCTTTATCTTTAAATAGCACTTTCAGTTCTGGAATGGTAACCTGCCAAAACATTTCAAGTTTCTAGATGAATCAAATAAAATAGGTATGCAGCACTACCGATAATCAAAACTATTAATAACAAATTCAGGGCATGATAGGTTTGAGTTCCCATTTTGTTTTCAATATCTTGAAAGTTAAAGAATCAATATATTGGAATCTCTGTGTACGGGGCAGAACTATTATAATTACTAATATTTCTTGTGTAAAAAAGTAGTAAAACTAATGCATGTCTAATTATAATATATCAAATTCAACTAAGCTCTAATACCAAATTAGTGGAACCCAATTGTATGATTGCTTTTACTAATCCAACTAGTTTCTAAAATAGCTTCTTTAGAAAGATCTGAATTATATTTCTGAAATCCCTTTTTGCTAATTAACCTCTGCTTCTTCTTTCATATCATTCTAGGTACATCTCTTTCTTAGACAATATTCATCTGTACTATATCTATACTTTTGTTTAAGGGGCAAAACAATAATTCGTTTTTGATTTCCTTACATGATAGTTTATCATTAACTCAAGATATAGAAAAGAGAATAAACTCAATTCCGCTTTCATATTTTTACAAAATCTTAATTTCCCTTTCTTAATCAGCCTATTTTCAATGAGCACCATTTCTCTTTATGCACGATCCATTAAATTTTTCAGTAAAATCTAAGAACATTTACAGCAAAGAGGAAGTAAGACTCTTAATTGATCAAATGGGTTCTCTACTAAAAAGTTCCATTATCTCCACTCTATCTTACTCTCACTTGGTGCCCAACGAATGGGGAAGAGCAGCCTAAAGGTTACTCATCACTTAACCAATAAGTAAAAAAACTTATAATAGGATTGCAACATTTCTATAATAGTAAAGCTAATTCTGTTGGCATACGTAAATAATCCTAGAGCAGCCATTTCTCAACTTCCCCCTAACCATTTTGAAATTATAGCAGCCAAACAAAAACCAAGAGCACAAAAACACCATAAAACCATAATTTGCCTAGAAAAATAGAACATCAAAGCAAAGTAAGAGATGAGGCGAGAACAACCTTCAAAAATAGAATTAAACCAAAGAATAAGAATGGAAAAACATCAAAGTCCTCCCTTAAGACATCTGCTATAAAACCAGTTACCATCGATATGCTAAGAAACCAACAAAAATCAGTGAACGAAAACATTTTTGTAATGCATCATCAATCTAAGCATTTGCAAGTTTTTCACAGCATCTATTACCGAGAAAAAAATTAGAAATTAATGAAAAAAGGTGCATTGCATTAGACAAATACCGGTTAATAACAGAACTTCAGAAGAATCACAGCAGAGATAGACTTAACCATTTCAAGTCATCATTTATATCAGATTAATCAAAAACCAAAGATAGATCTGCATACAGGAAGGAACTAAAAGACAACAACATTTTAAAACAATTTCAAAAGATTGCAAAAGTAAACACCAGATCCATACATCAGAGGAGTGGGAGAAAGAACTCACTAGATGTAACATCGCTCGATCCAAAATAGAGAAAACGAAGAAGAAGATGAGAAGCGACTGTGTATGAAAGAGAAAAGCACTCAGGGAAAGATCGAAGGAGTTAATGAGAGAGAGAGTGAAAGAGAAGAGCGACTATGTGACGAGGGAAAAGAGACAGGTGGAAGAAAAAGAATAATTTATAGCTAGGGCAAATTATAAAGTAGCAACGAAATTTAAATTCCGTTGCTAAATTTTGTTCCAAACATTTTTCACCATCTTTTGAAACGAAATTTAGCAACAAAAATTAAATTATGTTGTTAAAATAGTAACAGAGTATAGTTTCATTGCTAAATTAGCAACAAAATTTAAATTTCTTGCTAAAATAACAACGAAAATTAAATTAGCAACGGAACTATACTCCATTGCTATTTTAGCAATGAAATTTAATTTTCATTGTTAAATTTCGTTCCAAAAATTTTTCGCCATCTGCTGGCACCATATTTAGCAACGATATTTGAATTCCGTTGCTATTTTTTGGTGCTAAAATTTTCTACACTAAATTAGCAACGAAAATTATTTCGTTGCTATTTTCATATTTTCTTGTAGTGAATCTTGCATTTCTTTAATTTTTCGTCTTGCTTCCATTTTTTTAAATAGAGATGAAAAGGCCTTTTTATATGGAAGAAACATCCTAATTGGAATAGGAGAGCTCTAGATCTTTTTTTGAAAGAAATAAAACAGAGTTGGAGTAGGAAAATAGGCTAAAAATTAAATTCCCGTTTTTAATCTCTTTACCACACCCTTAGGTGGTGATTTCTGCCCAGTGTCACCACCTAAGCTGGTGAAATCCTCTGCTTATCTAAACATCACAATCTTAGGTGGTGAAACCCCTTGGTTGTCATCTTTCACCATTTTTCACTTCTTTTAAACTTCTAAAGCTTCTAATACAAATTTTATGCCTTCAAATGTCCTTCTAATCCTTTAATTATTAAAGATTAATACGATTAAACCTAAAATCACCAAAATTAATACAATTAAGACAACTTATTAACAATCAAAAGATAAAAATTAAGAATATAACTAAAAAATACTGAAAATTAACTATTGAACTGCTATTCTAACCTAAAATTCACTTAAAAAATGATCCATAAAACTCTATGTAAAACCTATTAACAATTGGACCTTAAACATTTAATTATATCATGTCTCACATGAAATGCTATATATATACATAAATGCACTATTTGATTTCTAATGTTCATGTTCACTCCTCACGTGTCTCTTTCCAAAAGTTGAACAAATAATTCCGAAGCAGGACCTGTGAAACAAAGTGTCAAAAACTGGCAAATTAAACTGCTGGTTTTCATCTTGCTAGGGGTCCACAAAGACAAATAATGACATTGTATTTCGTTGGTTTCCATCACTCTATAGGGACCACTATATCAAATGCCGGCATGTAATACTGCAGGTTCTATCACCCCAAGCAATCAAACAATGGAGCCCACGAAATCAGATATTGGCACCTTAATGACATTGTATTAAGTTGCTAGAAGTTGGACCTTTGATGGTTTATTATGTTTTTGCAGTTGGAAGGCACTGATGACTACGAAATAGTTTTCAAAGAAATGGAAGAGAACAATATATGCAGCTATCATTCTTTGCTTAGTGAACTGTATGCCAGTTTCCCTGAAGCGAAAGAGAATTGGCAGCAAGCACACATTGTCTACGGGACTGGCATTTTAAATAGCCAAGAGTTAGCAGTTCAAAGTTCATCTTAGATCCCAACTCCAATTGTAATTTTTTTATTTCTTAATATTGGTAATAAAATCTATTAAATTTTTTTTTTTCAATTCAACATAAAAAATAATTAATGAAAGATATTTATATTGCTACTTTTAAATTCTAACATCAATTGCTCCATATCAATTATCAGCTACCAATAATAGCTAAACTGTATCAGGCGAAGCACTCAAATAGGTAAATTGTATCAGGCGATAATTGTAATTTCACAATTGATGTATGAGTTACTGCAAGACATAATAAATCACAAAACAAGGCATGATAATAGTTAATATCCGATTAAACAAATCTAAATTTATTAATTGGAAATAATATAAAATTTTATTAGCCATATATTTTAATTAGGCTTAACACATAGATTTTCCCTCTACTTCTAAAAACAAATATTCTCGAACTTTGATATTTTCTTTTTCAAATTCTAATTTACCACTTAAACTTATATTTTCATACTTCATGACTACATTTTTGTAACTCTAAAAAATAGCCACCTTTCTGTAGTCTAATTCTAATTCTAATCAACTTTTTTTGATAGCCAATTACAAAATTAAATTGTAGGCTTTGGGATAAGATTGAGTTAATTGGTTAATTTTGCTAATAATATTAGGTTAACATCTACTGTATATGTGTGTATATAAAAAGAATAGAATCTTCCCATATCTTACAAGATCTTCATCACATGTCTAGATTTCCATATCTAAGCTAGCCTTGCTTTTAATTATTTTTACAATCACATAGCTCTGAAGATAAGCTTTTTCCAACAATATAACATTAGTGCTTTTAATTTTTAATTTTTTGACAAGACTATATAGCATCAGTTGAGCCTGCTGCTTATTTAAGCCCATCACATAAAAAAAAATGTTTGGATCTCTAAATGTTTCCTTTCTTTGGCTTACTATTCTTGTAGTTCTACCATTTGCTTCTTCAAAACCTAATGGTTTTAGCCTTGAGCTAATCCGCAGAGACTCTTTGTATCCAGGCTACCTTACTGATACTGAAAAAATAAATAGACTTGTTGGATTTTCTCAAATCAGAGCTAATTACTTAGGCTCAGTTTTCAATTCATCAAATTCAAGATTTCATGTAGCCCAGGATTACTCCCTGTATTTGGTGAAAACCCAACTCGGAGTTCCTGGCATACCCCTCTACCTAGCGCTAGATACTGGTAGCGCGCTAACATGGACCCAATGTGAACCTTGTATTCATAGATATCGTCAAAACCCTCCCATCTATAATTCAAGTGCTTCGCATAAATATAGAAAAATTCAATGTGCGGATCCTTTTTGTCGGAACAATTCTCCCTTCTTCAAATGCGTAAACAATAAATGCGTTTACGAGCAATATTATATAGAAGGTGCTGTCACTCGAGGTGTTGTTGCTAAAGAAGTATTTGGTGATGGGGTTTCGATAAATTTTGGTTGCTCTAGAGATAGTCAAAACTTCAATTTTTTCGAACATACAAGGAAGAGCGGCGGAGTTATGGGATTGAATAGGTCTCCAATATCTTTGTTGCAACAACTGAGTAATATCACTCACCAACGTTTTTCTTATTGTTTGCTTCCGTATGATGCTGGACTGAATGGATCGTATAGCGTTTTAAGATTCGGCAATGACATTCCTACTCGTGGAAGAAGATTCCATTTGTACATGCACCTAACAGAGCAAACTATTATCTCAATTTACTAGACGTAAGTGTTGCAGGGCATCGACTTAGATTTCCTGCGAACGCATTTAGATTGAGACCTGATGGAACTGGCGGTTGCGTTATAGACTCAGGAACTACAGTAACTCATTTTATTCAGCCTGCTTATCAGCGTGTGTTAAATGCATTCCAAAATTATTTGGATCAACGAGGATTTCGACGAGCTCATTTACCTGGATTTTTTTTACAACTCTGCTACTATAATTCGCCATCGGCTTCTAGGGATCTTCCTTCCATGACTTTTCATTTTGATGGGGGTTATTTTGTTGTTGAATCGGGATTCCTTATCATGCTTGTCAATGATGGTGCTGCTTTTTGTGTAGCATTGCGACCAGCAGAACATATAACTATAATAGGAGCAATGAATCAAGGAAACACTCGCTTTATATACGATGTAGCAGCAGGCCGACTTCAATTCGCTTCTGAGAATTGTTTGCGTGATAGGTGATGGAATTTATAGTAACTTATAAAAATGCTATGCTATATGTAAAATAAAAATGATTAATTTCTTATTGGGGTTAATTAATTAGTAAAATCCTCGCGATCTATGATTAATTTTCATTTTGGCCTCCAACTTTTAGAACATACCAAATCGATTTCCAGCATTTTAAATATATTCAAATTGAATCATTTTGTTACATTTATTGTCCATAACTAACAAAATATCCAACTAAATATAAGAATAATCACAAATATTCCTCAACCTATATAAGATAAATCCCAATTACGCCTCAAATATATAAAACCGAACAAATCCACTCCCACACACAATGCTGCCTACTTAGCATTATGTTAGTTATGGATGGATAAATTAATAGGTTTGAATTAAAATTGTTAAGAAAATGGTGGAAATTGATTTGGTATGTTTTACGAGTAGGGGACCAAAATAAAAATGAAATCGTAGATTGGATGGATTTTAATGCTCAACCTTTTTTTTATTATTGTTAATGGAGTTATCATAAAATATCTTATGAAAATGCGTTCAAGTTACAATGCACATTTTTTAAAATATTCAAGAAAATATTGCACACAGATAAATTTTAAAGATAATATTGTTTTTTTTTTTTAAATTTCGGAGATAAAATTATACATTAAATCCCCTCTCTCTCTATATATAGCACCGGATCCCATGCAATTAGAAACCGACAGTCCATCACCAACTTTGATGCTCAATTTTTCAAAAATCTTTTACATTGACACTAAAAATCTATCAATATCTTTTTTTATAAATTGTATTATTTTTAAGAAACCTAACCTACCAAAGGCTAAACATAAGGAAGGATGAAACGGTGCGTTTAGGAGCAGTAAAATAGGATTGCCCTGAGCTCTTGGTTATCGTCATAAATCCATCAGTCATATATGCCTACTTAATTTTTCCCTTCTTCCTTTTCGTTTCATAAAAGGTATATACACATATCGTAGACCGTTTGCTCCGTTAATCGAATATCTCTTGGAATAAACCTAACATTGAATTCTCCAATTAAAATCAATGGCGGATCAAGACAGAGGAGACTGGGATTTTCATCTCAGAACTTTATCTATCAGTGCCCGAGACTCTAATCTGGCCAGCGACCCCGCCTCTGATCCTTCACTTCTCCAATCCGTAAGCTTCTTTCTCTGCTTATCATTATCTTCCTCCGCTACTTGTGCTTTTTGCCTTTGAGATTAAGTTTATTTTTAATTGTTGTAATAGGTGAAAAGACTTCATGAACTGTGTAAAAAGGAAAATTCAGAGGATCTAATAGCCAGGGTTTACCCTCAGCTCAACAGGCTCTTTCAACGCTCTGTCACTTCCCTCTCTCAATCTAGTTCTTCTTATGGATTTCTCTTGCTGGTATGTTTCTTTATTGTTATTATTATTATTGTTGGCTCAACAAGAGAGGAAAATGGTGTAATACGAGTTTGGGAGTAGCTCAAATGCTTTAATTGATTTGCTTTAGATTTATCAGTTATCATTTTCCAGTTTAGCAGTTTTGCAAGTCTAATATACTACTTTCCAACTTTGTTGTCATTACTGTTTGGAGAGGTAGTCTTGGTATGAGATAAATGTGCAACTGTCTGTCTAGTAATTAAGTTTATTGACTATCCTTTTAGAAGGTTCACTGCATTGCAAACGAAAGCTTAATATTGCAACACTGGTTTGGCTTTCTAGTAATTGCAAGACGTTGGAGTATATTGAACAATTGTGAAATGGAGAAAGGCCAACTGTAGGGAGTAACATAGTGAATCTTGTTCTGCAAGACAATTAATATTACATGTGTTTTTTCTTACTAATATTAAAGTTGGATTTCATGGGATTGGATCAATTTTTCCTTACAAAAAGTTGGGACAAAAGCGTCCACTCATTTGTTTATTTGTTTCATATGAAAATAACCTACTGTACTAAGTCCTTGTGTAGGACACGTCTAGCTGTTGATCAAGCTTATCCAGCAATAAATCATGGTTAAATAATGAATTTTGAGGCATCGAATTAGTGTTTATCAATTAGTTGTGGTTAATTTAACTGTCCTTTTGACCACAAAATTGGGCCTGTCTTTGAGAGAATTAATTTTCTGGAAACAGCAAAAACTCATGAATGGTGAGATTGTTCTGGTTAGCTAATTGATGAGATAATGCAGGTGAAGTGTGCATTGTTTAGGGTTTATGTACTCATACACTTTATCTGCTGCCATTTGTTCTATAAATTTTTGCTTCTCGTTTTCTTGAAGTAAAACCTCACTTCTTTTCTCATATTTCTATCTTGGACGGCAGTTGGAAAAGAGATAGCTTGTGGCTTTTAACCTTTCCTATGATAATGTCATATCCAGTATTCCATTTGTATACTTTTTTGTAGTAATATCACTTATATTCTTTCCTGTTATTAATCAGGCCATTCTCCAATTTTTCCTTGATTTTGGTGAGGTGGTTCTGCATGATGCTGATCCCAGTCTAAGGACATTTTTCCGCTCATGTTTGAGCCGGTAGGGATGGAAACTTAATTTAAATAAATCCTATTGTCATTTTTTAGATACGAAGGCTTAAATTTGTGCTTTTGTTCGTAACTTTGGCCAAGATTGCAGTTATGAATCCTGCTGTGTGAAAATCATTGGCTTTTAAAGCTAAATCAAAATAAATTAAGAGATGCTAGTGTGGTGCAATTGAAGCATTCTTGATGGAGGGATGATTTCTCAGTATAACAGTTTTCTCCTTTTCATTGTTTCTGGATGTCTATAGCCTAGGATTAAAATGAGCTTTGCATATAATTACATCCTGTAATAATTTGATTGTCTGCACAGATATATCTTATTCTAATGTTAATTGCAGTGAATTTGCAGATCCAATTGTTGCAGAAGCAACTCTTGATTTTCTGAATATGAACAAGAAAAAGCTCTTGATGTCCTTTCCCTCCTTACTGCCTCAGGTATGTTTTATCTATAAAACCTCTTTTCAATAAAAATATCTTGTGATATCAGATAAGAATTTTTGTTTTAAGAAACAAAGTTGCAAAAACATGTTGAGTGCAGTTTTTTTAGTTTTAAAATATCGTAAGAGAGAGGATGAAGACAAGCAATACCTTTCAGAAAAGTAAATAAAATAGTAAATGAAAGCATGATGAATATGAAATTTCCATTTAAGATATCTCTACATGAATTTGATAAATTTCTTTGCAGTTTTTTCCCTTGTTGCTGAAGCTGATTGCATGGAATGGAGAAAAGTAAGTTTTTTCCCAGTATGCTTAAGCAGTTTAATAGTATGATTATTTCTATGCAGGCATAATCATTAATATATTCATGATTGGATGTGTTTTTATGATATAACTTTTCTTAAGTTAAGTAGATACTATATAGAATATAATGTCCATTTATTGTGTTCAGATGCCCTAATATAATCTATTGAGATGTGATGAAATCTTGATTAATTTTTAATAAAATCCATGGGTGAGGGTGGCCATATACTCACTGCAAACTATACTTTCTCATTCATTAAGTTTTATCTTGTAAGTCGGGTTGCTGCTAAAGGAGATTTGTTTGGTAATAATTGGACATTTTGTACCTGCAACTGAGCACATCAATGAGTGTTCCTGTTCTGAAGTTTTTGAAGCTTGTGGGATGACCATACTTTGCAATAGCATTAGTATAATTGTAAGATGCAGCGAAAATCTTTTACTCTTCAAATTTCTTTCTTGAACCAATCAGATGTTATTCTTCTTGTGACAGATCATTTTATCTTAAAACAGGATCAATAAGTCAATTTCTAAAGTCTTCTGATTATAAATTTTTGTCCTTAAAACAGGATAATATGTGACTATGCTGTCACATATGTTCTTTATGGAGATTTTTAGAGGCTTTACGTTTTCTTAGTTTATATCAGCTATACAAGAGAACTGTAAGGGATGAATTAAATGCACAAATGAGCTGTTAGGTATACAGAGCTAACTGTCATTTATCTGTTGTATCTGCAGATTGGAGAAATCATTTCTGAAGGTTTTTCAAGGATTGATATCACCTGGCTCATTTCTTCCTCTGTTTCCATCTTTGGTAGATTTGCCAAGTGAGTTTTGAGGCCTACTACAGTGTTTTTCTGTGGGTTCTGTACACATAAATTCTTTGGCCCATTTATGTGATGGCTGAAGTGTCTTGTTTCGGATCTAGGAATATCTAGCAAATGCTGTTTTTTTTCTATAGTAATATTTTATTTTACTTTTAGTGTTGGTGTAATGAAATTGTTTTAAGAGGCCATAATAGGGAGTAGGTTTTGGTAGTTTGTGTGCCTGTATAAACCTTCTCTCTCAGCATATCTATGTTGCGTGCGTGTTTGGGTGGGGGGCGGGTGCAAGGAACAATTCTCAAGTATCATTCTGGATCAATGGCCTCATCTTTTTGCTTGGCACTTCAGTAAAAATTGTTTGATGTATTTAAGTGAATGTGTTTAACTATATTCTGCAGGATTATTAATTTTGTTTCTACCATGACAAAATATAGACAGATAACCAAAATAGTTTGCCAAAAAATCCGATCCTTTCTCCTTAGATCATATCAGAATATATACAAAATATCTAATCTACATAAGGAACTAAATCTCTATCCATTAGCCTAAGATAAATCTAATTATACAAGGAAAGTCAACTGTACAAAATATGAAACCTATTAAACCTATATATACTGATAGTTTTCTTGAGTTAAATTCGTGATGAAAGGCTTGATTTCTAATCTTTTAATCTGTTCTAGTTTTGGTCACGGCATTAGAAAAGGTAGAAAGGAGTTCAGGATCACTTATTGGGAACAGCATAGCCTCAATCCAGAAGAGTGCGGCCCCAGAGGTAATTTTTGGGACTATATAAATTTACTTGTCTAGCCAAAAGCATTGGTTGCAATTATGGATACTCATTCTATCTAGATGCAGATGCTACTTGCGCTCATGGATGAAGCTTATACTGGTTCAACCATCGGTGATGGTGGGGCAGACTCTGAATCTGAGGATAGTAGCACAATAGACGTGGCTGATCCTGTGTTTCTTGAACTTTTGAAGGATGAAAATGATGGGCTAGCTGTATGGTCCCTTCTTGTTCATTTTTATCTTTCCAGCGGATAAATGCAAACAATAAAAGTGCAAATATTTTTGGCTAAGATACAGGAGTGGATTTATTTGAGGAAACATTGATAGCAGAATTCTCAAGTAACACTTGATCAAATAAATAAAATAAATAAATAAATAAATAATATATATATATATAAGAAGAAAAAGAAAGAAAGAGTTCCCTGTGGTTAATCTTTCTCCTGGGTTCTTTGTGGTGCCTTAATGTTCTTTTCACTATTGGGATTTTGTTCTAACTAGAAATAAAATTGAGAATCTTTTTACTTGATGAAGTTGTTATTTCTATTTTTCTTTTCTCTTTTTATTCTTGCATTTTTCTTTTTAACTATTAATTTAGATATCTTTCCTTTACCCCCTACTAGAAAGAAGGAATATCCTGATCTTTCCCTTCTAAGAAATTTAGGCTGTTGTTTGTTTTACCGTGTTCTTTTTATTAATACTTTGTTGGCCCCTCGATCTCTTCTTTCTTCTTTTTAATTTTTACTTTTTATAACATGCCCCATTTTCTTTTGCTTTTTGAAATCTTTTTATCACATGCTCCTAATTATTTATTGATAATGCTAGCATTCTTCTTGTAACCTTTTGTTGTATATTTTCCTTGTATGATATGACTTGATCTTTCATCTTGGAAAATTAAGCTAAAAGTTCATCTTTGAAGTTGAGCTGACACACACTAGCCTTTTCAAAACTATACCAATTAATATCTCCATTTCTGAAATCTGTTTGAGGCATTTTCTGCCTAGCAGTTGAAATTTCATGTTTAATAAATGTTGTATTTCAGGAACGGCACTGGACTTCTCCAGGGATGGCTGCAACTATCCAGGCTGCAATTAATAACCCTCAGTCTGATAGGCTAAAGCAAATGCTTAAAATGACTCCTCGGCTTCTCGATGTGTATTTTGCTATAGCATCACGTGATGTCAATGATTGTATGTTGACATCCTTCTTTGGTTTTCCTTTCATTTTATCATCATTTAGTGGCAAATATTATCATCACGTGATTCAACGGAAAGCTTTTATTTTTATTTTATTTTTGTTGCTTGCATTTTTCTTCTAACTGATTGCTATTCTTAAAATATTCCTTTTCTTTGCAGCTTTAATCTGCGCATTGATTCCGTTAGTTATGTCCAGAAATGACACACTATTTCCAGAAAAAAAATTTACTTATGAGGTGCATTTGTATTTGATTGTGATTGATGTTTTCTTTCAGTTTCATATGGATTTGTGATATTTTTTTTTTTCTTTTTTGCTTGATGTTTCAATTGAATGATAATTGTGAAAATGCTAAGACAATGGCCATTTATGTTTCTAATGATGATTCATTTACAGGTTCGTAAGAGGCTTTTAGAGTTCATGCTTGCTGCATTTCAACGATCTCCAGATTTTATTGCTCTTTTAAAGGTTTCTGCTTGACAAGTGACATCTTATTTTTGTCCATATGTTATCTTTAGATAATTTTGAGATGGTTATATTTGTAATCCATCCATTAATAGCGATAAGCAAGTGCAAGATGTGTTAGAAAGACATTACATTATTCCAATTGGAAGGTTATTTTGGTAATGGCAAGAGTGTGCAACTTGGTCTTTTGTATGGCCAAGCTCATAGGGTTTCCTAATGAGATGTTTGCAATTCTCATTATGCCTTTGCTGGAAATGATAGAACAAGAAAGGCAATATTTTTCTTTCTAAATTCCCTAGGATATTTGTTTAGTATATTGTGGTTTTGCTTGCTTCAATGTTTATTTCCAAAGCATCTCAAATGTCTTCTTGGAGAAGCAAATGGACAATGTTGCTCAATGTTTTTTTCATTTTTTCCATTATGAGAAACTTTTTAAAAGATGGTAAATCTATATCATTGTGTGTTTATAACTATTCATCATGTCATGCTTTAATATTTTAGGTGTAATTATTTTTGTTAAATAGTTATACTCTTTTGCAGAAACCTATAATGGATAGGCTTGGGGAAGCTTATGACAGCCCTGCAAAGGTTAGGTGGTTACAATTGTTACAATTGTTTGTTATCACTGTCGAATTTCCGTTGCAAGTGCTAGGTGCCCACATTTTGGTTTCTGATGAATCATCAATTTGTACGTAATTCTTCTGCAGACAGAATTAGCATTACAGTTATGTTGGGCCATTGGGGAGCATGGAGGGGGTGGTGAGTCTCACAAAGATGCTGCTCGTGAGCTTTTTGAAAACTTAGAGTTACTTCTATATGAAAATCTGTCATCTAGGTATAAATTTCTGTCTTCTTTTCTGTTTGTGCTCTTAAAATTAACTCTGTACTTGGTCTATTGTTGACTTTTTTCTTCTGTTCATTTGGAAAGTCGTCTTGGCCTTAGGGAATCAACTATGAACTCCAATGGTTCAAATTCCGTCAAGTCATCACAATCAAGGCTTCTGTGTTTCGTTGTAACAGCTATCGCCAAGCTTGCCACATATCACCGTGAACTATTACCAAGAGCCCGTGTATCCTTAGGCAAGGTCTGCTAATGAAAATTCTGATTGGAACTTTGGAACAGTTACCATAGATGGAATTGCATGTTTGTGATACTGAATTCAACTAAGTTGTGCCTTTGGTAATTATCTGTGTGGCTTGCCAGTTCTTTCATCAAATATCATAACTAGATTTGTATTCCCAGGTAGCTCGATCTCGAATTTCAGATGCAAGGGTCTGGAGGCGTGCTCGTGATTATTTGGGATTAATGAGTGAACCTGCTATTTGTCTGTCTGTCTTTGGGCCTTCAAGTCCTTCTGCATATGGACTTGCACAGGAACCAGGCACTGTTAACTGGAGTGAAGGCGGCACAAAGATGATTGCACACATTCCATTTTACATTCTTGGTGCACAAGATGGTTAGAAATGTTCATTGAATATTTTATTTTTTTAACAGAAAAAAAAAGTGTTTATTAGTTTTTTTTTTTTTTCCTTTGGAAAATAAAAGGAATAGATTCATGGGATGAGCTTAAGCAACGTTGATTGCATGTGGTTGGATATATTAGATGTTTCTAATTACTTTGCCATTTAACTCGGAATTCATTATTATTGCAGGTCCACCTTTCCATGATTTTTCCTTGGCAGATGTCATCCCGAGAAAATGACCTCCTCTTTCAGGTTAATCTCCAGTTTTGTTTTTGTTTATTTTTTTAATTAATTTCCTTTATTTCTGGACGAAAGGTATTTCTTTATCCCTTTGACCACCTTCTCAGTATGAATTTCATTGGAAGTTTCATACCATATACTTACTGAAAGCAGATGGATATTACAATTTGTACGGTGCTGTATTTTTATCATTTTACTTTGTAGAAGCCTGAGAAAGTCGGATGGACTATATTAACATGTGACCATGGTAGAATTACGATTTTTCTCTCTCACCATGGTAGAATAACCGTGGAGAAACTCATGTTCATTAGTTAAAGCCTTGTTTCTGTGCTGTTGTAAAGTGTTATTAATATAATATAATTATTGATATTCATAGGTGAGACTTGAATTTTTAGAGTGGAATGGGAGTGGTAAGTATTGATTCCATGGCAATACAAGAATTTCAGTATCTAATGGAGGTAGATGATCTGATCAGCACAGGAAATAAACGGGAAAGGAGGAGGAGATGATGTGGCAGCCTAATTGGCATGTGAGATTCACTTATTTAGCTGAATTAGCAAGTTCCGTTAACTTTTAACGAATTATTTGACGGAATTTTTCAATCGAAAGGGAATCTAAGTTTGGGATTGATATTGTAAGGTTTCAATCGATTGGACTGACATTGAAAAATATTCTATAGTTGAGGTCTAAATTAGTAATTAACTCTAGTATATAAATAGATTTTTTAAAGTAGAAGGAATTCGCATATGTGAATTGAAATTGAGAGACTTAAACGATACATTACGTGAAGATGATGGACAATTTATGGAATTACTTTTATTCCATTTTACTGAAAATTTGAGAGGGCAGCCCATCATAGAAACTTTACGGTTATATTTTTTGATATTGGGGAAGTTTGTAGATGAGAAATGAAGTTGGGGGATATTGGGAATAAGACAAGACAAAAGGAATATTAACTGATTCTATTTTGGACAATGTGGAACAGCGAAGTAAGAGAAGAATCTAAATAAAATGGTTTACTTTTATCATTTCTTTAGGCTGATAAATAATGGTAACTTTACTAGCTTTATTAGAAGCCGTAATAAATAAATAAAATGACCAAATTATAAATGGAGGAACTTAATTGAAATGCACCCACATATAGTACAAGTCCAATTGTAATATTTCAAACTATAAAGTTATAATCACAAATTGACCCAAAGGATAGGATTTCTCTTTTTGTAATTACTTAATCATTATTTTTCTTTCATGTTTAAGATGGGATGGGTAGAGATTTAAACCCTAATGGTCTGAGTAAAAGCTTATTAATCATCCCAATAAATTGCTTAATTTCAATCAAGGACATGTGAAAAATTTTAACAAGATTATATTATGCAGCCCGACACCTTTGATGGACAAGTCAAGTAATCTCGTCGATAAATCTATAAATAAAGGTTTTTAAATGGTTTAATAATATACAAGAACGCTTAAACTCAACAGGCACCAGTGGTCTAGTGGTAGCATGCCACTGTACAGACCCGGGTTCGATTCCCGGCTGGTGCAATCTGAGCGGTGAGGATTATTACGCCCAAAATGATGGAAGGGTCCATCAGTGTATCTGATCTCCAGATGGAAACGGCGATTTCTGAGCTCTTTTTTTCTTTTTTTTTTTCCTTTTTTTAAATTATCATTATTATTTATGGAAAATGAACAGTATATTAACTTCAATTTATCAAATTTAATAAATAATAGTATTATTATAATATATATCAAGTCCTTTAATTATCTTTTTTTTGTTCTATTAGATTCCCCTTTGAACCTATGATGTCTATTAATAAAATTTAAGTATTTAATGCAACATATACAAATTTTTTCACATACATTAACAAATAAAAAATAAAAGAAAAAAGTATGGCTTTACAATGAAAAATATAAATAAATTGGTAATTTTAAAATATGATGAATTAAAATAACAATTATAGAGTGAAATAAAATTCAATTGCCCAAGTACACCACAGGTCTCATATTTTTTTTTCTTATTTTTTATTTTTCAAACCCAAAATGAGGAAAAAAATTAACTTAAAAAGATGCTGGAAATAATACACGGGACATTTGCTTCTCTATTGTATAATACAATATTTACTGCATTTCACAAATTTAAGGGTAAATTGTGTATTATTTATACGGGTTTTCTAAATTAATAACGACACAAATAATTTGATTTTATTTATTTTTAATTTTTTTATAAAATTAATATAGTATGATATTATATATTAAAAAATTATAAATTATTATATGCTAATATAGTTTTTCACTGGACGCTATATAATCATACAGCTAAATAGTATAAATTAACACTATACAAGCAAACGAGATACAAGTTAATATTATACATATTAATATAATACCGTGATAATATAATACCATGATTTAAACGTGTCCTAGTTAATCAAACATGATCTAAAAATTAAAAAATTACCAAGTTCAGGATTGGAGAATGTATTTTTCCTAGTAAAAATTGAGTGAAGCTGTTGTGTGGCGGCTGGCACAGTTGGAGAAAGCAAGACGTTTCACTTGTTATTAAAAAAAAAAAAAAGTAATACAAAAAACTCTCTGTTTTATATCAATTTCCATATTCCACTCGTTAGTATATTTATGTGTCTTCAAATTGACATGTTCTTTATGACATATTATATATACAAAAAATATTACTCACATTATATTTTTGAATACTTCTTCCATCTTATAAACTTTACGTGGAACACAAGTTGTTCTCAGGCCGTATGAACCAAAGCTTTAACCAGCTATGACTATCCTAATAAAGGCTTCTTAGCCACTGGTGGCCTGTCCTCTTACGTCAAAACTTAATTCTTAAATCCTATATTATTGTTATCAGGATCCTAGATTGATCGTTTAAGGACTTAATGATAAGAGAAAGAAAGTGTTTGGAAACCCATAATTTTTATTGCCAGAGAAAGAGTTCAGAAGGTTCTAAATTCTAAATTCAGACTCTCCTTGTTCTGATACAAGGAATATATACATTTCTTCAGAGTTGGAGAATTAAATCATTGATTATATAAGCAAGCGCTAACTAAAGCTTCTTTTACAAAGTGGGATAAGGATCATCACAAGATAAATCTTCATTATAATCAGAGTCTGAATATTGAATAGCAAAAATGATCTGGGGGTCTGCATCATCATCAATAGAGAATAAAGATTCAACATTTGCATCTTAAAAGATCAGCCTGAGATGCTTGTTGAATATATTGTATAAGCTTGAGAGATCTTTTTGGTTTGTTAGGACAATTTTTTGCAAAATGTCCTTTCTTTCCACAAACATAACACTTATTATCTCCCTTCTAGCAGAATTGTTTTTTCCTGAAAAATTTGATCTTCCTAGAGCTTCTTTTGTATGAAGGACAATGTTTGACTTTTCTGTGGAAGCTAGATCGCTTTCGTGGCTTCCCACTACAAAAAAATTTACCGATAGAATTTACTGACGGATTCAATATCCGTTGCCAAAAAGAAAATATTACTGATGGATTAGTTACGGAACCACAAAGGCATCGGTAAAAATTAAAAAAAGTTGCAGAACGATGACATTTTTAGCTACGAAACAAGAAAATGGTCTATAAATTTGGCGGAAATTAGTGGCACCATTTTGTTACGACGAATTTAGTAACGAAAAATGATGTCGGTAAAGATATCAATTTTGGTATCTATTTTGTTACATGCTGTATAGCGATAGAAGATGGGAGATAGAACTATAATTTTTTGTGACGGTCCATGCCGTTGGTAATCCAACCCTATTAGTTTTATTATTACAAAATAAATGTTTAAAATTCAATTTTTTATTTTTTAATAAAATATCATTTTTGTCCAAATAAATTATAGACTAGATATTTTTCTATTTTAATTATATATAACTTTTTTATTTAAAATAATTAATATATTTTAGTCATACACCTATTTTTTAATTATATATACAAAATTTTTTATGAATATTTAAATAAAAATTTGTTATATTTTTATATGATGTACAAATTCGATCCATATGACTTGTATTTTTATTATTTAAATTCAACTCGATCGGTATATAAATTAACTAATGTTACCCTAAAGATTTTTTATTAAATTTAAGATTAATCTATAATAAATGTTATTATAAATTTAAATTAATTTAATTTTTAACTTAAAATTTTTTATATTTATCGTGGATAATGATATTTTCTATTTAAAATAATAATAAATTTATTATTATTATTATTATTATTATTATTATTATTATTATTATTATTATTATTATTATTATTATTATTATTATTATATGACTAAAATTTAGTAGATGCATACATTTTTATATAGAATAATAGAAATACACTTAGATATCTATTTGTATGGTCAATATTTGTTCGATTCGAAAGTTGATTTTGCTAAGAAAATATATTGGGCACTTTATGTCTTTTTATTAATTAATCTCATTGCTAAATAAATTTTATTAAAAAAATTTTTTAACTTTTAATAAATATTTTATTATTATTAGTTGTATTATTATTATGATTGTTATTGTCATTATTATTTTTATATTTTTTTATTTATTAAAACTCTTGCAAAATTTCAAATAGTTAGAAGCTTATTAATTTGTATTGATTAAAATACTGCTACTTTTAAAGAAAGAAAAGAAAAAGAAGTATGGGCATTTAAATATTTTCATTATTTTTTCCCTAGCTATAAAAACATAATTTCCTATTTCTCTCTCATCTTCTCCCTTTGTACCCTACATCTTCTGATCTCTCATTCATCTTCTCCTACTAGAGTAGTTGGCTCTCCATCATCGTCGCTATCGCCACCTATCCCACTACCACACAGCCTGCCACCTGTATCTCTTTCTCTCTGCTATCGTTTGTTCTCACACTGCTTTTTTCTTTCCTACCCTCTCTCTCATGTTCTGCCTCTTTGCTCACTTAATTCTTCTAAAATCGAGCTCTAGTGCTCCGTTAATCACTCGATGTTTCATATGAACCACAAAATTTTGATATTTTTATCCTCATTTCATATTTAATTTCATTTCTTCTCTCTCAATTTGTTGAAAACTTAAGGATTTTTTAGTTGGGTATTACTGATTTAAAGGGGAAGCATGAGATGGGGTAAAATAAGCATTCGTCAAGAGGATGATGAAGCTCAAACTAACGCCTCTCATCAAACACTATCACTTGGTATATTCTTTTCTTTATCTAATGCTATTTGGATTTCGTGATTATTGCTTCTCAACTAATTAAATAAAATAAGAAGAAGAAGAAGAAGAAGAAGAAGAAGAAGAAGAAGAAAGAAATAGAGATTTTTGTGGTTTGCTATTTATATTTTAAGTTGTTGAAATTAATTTTGGCATTGGATTAATATTATATTTTCCCCAATTTAGGATCTCTAAAATCTACAGTCCTCCTTATGCTTCGATATTTGGTTATTTCTTTGGGCTGCCATGATGCTTTATTAATTGGTCGAAATTGTCTTTTGTTAGGTATAAATCTAGCTAATAAATTCCATTTATGTTAGTTATTACATACATATATATTTAAATATTTTTAGAAAATTGTATAACCAAATTTAATTTGAATTGAGGTTTTCGTCCATGGTGTAATAACTAACAAAGTTAATTTTATGTTTGATGTTTTAGTTGTAGCTGATATTTATTCAGTGATACTTTGGTGGCTCTACATATGATGCGAGCTCAGTTTTCTCATATTAACAAGGTTTGTTTCTCTCAGTTCTTCTAATTTGTTTCTATCACATACTTGATTGATGCTTAATAGGTTGAACTTTAATCCATCAATAAGTGAAACATATTCTATTTTTGGATTTGAACCGATTATCCCGATTCCAATTATTTTTCCTTTTTTGTTATCGCCAAAACTAAAATTTTCACCATCTTTCATGGCTAATTTTGAGAACATGGATTTGTTCGCTGTCATATACCTAGAGCATCCACTGTCCAAGTACCATTTATCTGATCTAGAGCTTCTAAGGCAGATCTACAAGTGAATTGTACAAATTATGGTACATTCTTGGGTCCTTTGGGGTCAGTTACAACATGCACACTACTTTTCACAACCCATTTTTATTTTTCATAACTAACATTTTTCTTATAATAATAGAATTTAGACACATATCTTTTTTTGTTGCAGTAAAAGCAAGTTACAGAATTTCTATAGTAAGAATTAGCATAATAAGCATTTTTATAGTCCTTTGTTCGGTTGTAATTATTTTTGAATTTATCATACATTTTTGATGTGCTTGCATGCAATATTTGATTTTATTTTCCATTACTTTCATAAATTTTCTTACCTTTATCATTACATTTTTCTTGCAATGCAACAAATTTCTTTTTTAGATCTGAATATTTATTTTTTGCATCAATTTCTCTTTGTTTTATCACTTCAAATTTTTCTTTTAAAATATCATGCTCTTTCCTTAATGCAATATGATTTATTTTTAACATATGATATTTATGATGTACTTCTTTAAAATAAATAAGCATATTTTCAATTTCATTTCCATTTGCATTAGAATCAGATTCAGAACATGTTAGCTCATCTAGTTCTTCTTCGTTGTCTATTTGATCTCTGGTCTTTTTAGCAGAGCAGTGATTTTTCTGATTTGTTTCAATAGGAGCATTTTATTCTTTATAATCAGAAATTTTCATCAAACTAGCTTCTTTTGAATCTCCTTCTGATTCTCAACACTGATGCTGGAGTTTTCACTATTGCTCCACATTGCTTTCATGGCTTTCTTTTTGTATCTTTTCTCATTTTTCTTTAGATTTGGACATTTTGATTTGATATGTCCAAATGTTTTGCATTCATAACACACTATTTCTCCAAAAATTTTGGAGGAATTTTTCAATTTTTGCTGCGTGTATTTTTGCTGTTGCCATTTGTTTAATTTCTTACCTCTTTTGTATAGCTTCTTGAATTTCTTTGTGATAAGTGATATCTCATCATCTCCAATTGAATAATCACTTCCATATTCAACTTTGAGAGCAATTGCCTTTAATTTTCTCTTATTTTCTCTCTCAGCATCTTGTGACTTAATATATAATTCATGAGAAATAAAAGAGCCACAAACAGTATCGAAATTAAGAGATTCAAGATCTTTATCTAGTAAAATTGAAGCTTTAGCCTTCCACCTTAGAGTGAGACCTAGAACTAATTTTGCAATTTTATCTTCTTCATCTAATTTCTTATCCAAAGCTTTAATTTCATTAGTTAACTTGACGTACCTATTGATTCCTTCAGAGATTGTTTCATCTTGTTTCACTTTGAAGGCTTCATAATCCACCATAAGAACATGCAATTTGGATCCTTTGACTTGATGAGTTCCTTTATATGTTACAGCTAGCTTACCCCATATTTCTTTTGTCATGTTGCAACTAGTAACTTTATTAAATTCATTAGTGTGCAGTGAGCAGAACAGAATACTCATAGCATTTAAATTTAATTGTACGCTTTTCTTTTCTTCTTCTGTGAGCTCTTTTCTGGTCTTCAAAACTATAACATCTAGATTTTCAGTTTGTACAATCATCTTTGTTGGTGGTTGATATCCATCTTCTATGATATCCCAACAATCCATATCTTGTGATTGTATGAAGTGTCTCATAATGACTTTCCAGAATGGATAGTTGTCACCGCTGAACATAGGTGATCTATGAACATAGTGGCTTTCTTTGAATGGAGTAGCAAAGGGATGATTTTCAGAACCAAATGCCATCATGCAAATCACTCAAGGTGATTAAACCTTAAGAGAATAAGAACCTCTCTAATACCAATTATTGGTCCCAAAGACACACAAGAGGGGAGTAAATTGGATGCCACTCATTTTTTAAAAATAAGTTTTGGTGAAGCAGAATGAAGGATATTTTGGTGAAGTAGATCTGGTTAGTATGCACAATGTAATAAACAAAAAATATTAATTTTTCAAAGTAAATTCAGTTTGCAGAGAACAGAATATGTGCAAAATAGATTTTTAATAGAAATATTTTTGTAAAACAATTTTCTCAACAAATCAGTTCTGTTAAAATAATTTTAGAAGCAGAATAGAGAAGAGAGGAGAAGTAGAGATAGAGCAACACAAAGATTTATCGTGATTTGGTCTCTATGCCTACATCCACTCCCTAAGACACCATCTTGAGATTTTCTCTCTACTAACAACTCTTTTAATGGGTAAGAGTCAAAGCCAATATACAATCCTAGTATATTCTATCCATAACTTTTTTTCTAAGAAAAAGATGTAAAATCTTACTAGAATTCCTAAGGTTCTAGCCTTTCTCACAACCTATCACAAATATTCCTCACAAAAGAATTACAACAGAAATGCTATAATCTAGTTGAGTATGGTGATAATGTATGAAGTGCAAGATGTAAAAAATTGATTAGAAAAAGTATAAGCTTTGTATCTCAAGAGATAAAATGATTTTTCCTACTTCTCTACACTTTAAGGACTCAAAATAACTTGTATTTAGCCAAAAATCAATTATAGCTATTAGGAAACAAAATCTAGCCGTTAGAGTGAAGACATATTGCTGAAAATCTGAAATTAGCTGTTATTTTGTCTTTTAGTGAAAAGTAGATCTGGTAGGTCTGATGAACTTTTCTGGTGCGCGAGAATAGGAAAACATTTTCTGAAACCATTTCTGGTAAACACTTCTAGTGAATTTTAAAAACAGTTTTTGACTAAATTAATTTTAAAACCAATTTTAATGATTTAAAAAACTTTTATAATGCATGATTATGAGTATGAAGCTTGTAACGTCCCAAATTTGCATTTGTCATGCATTGCATGTTGTATAGCATGATTAATTATCCTAGGACAGATTTTGGAGTGATCGGGGTTGAATAAGACAAAAAAATTGAAAAGTGTGTATGGTTAAACGTGATTGAGCCAGGAAAACCTGATGAGGGGTGACCGACGAGCAGTGTGAGCTAAAGATGGATTATGAAAGTACATGTTAAACGGAGTCTAGCGGTACAATTTAAGAATAAATTGAGATCATATAGGCCTCCACAAGTAGGGGAGAGCAACGGTCGGTTAGGTTCAATAATCGAACCAAAATTTCCTTATTTTTATCAATCGAACTGAACCAAAATTTTAGAATAATCAAATTTAAACCGAATCAAATTTTTGATCGGTTTGGTTCGGTTAACTGAAAAATCGAAATTTAAAATTATTTTTTAAAAAAATAAAAATATTGTGTCTAAAAATTATAAATTATAATATACTAAAGTAAAAACATCTAAATTATAAAAATAAAAGTTCAAATTAAAGAAATAATCCCAAAATATATAATAAATAATACAACAAAACCATTAAATAAATTTTTTTATTTAATCGATTTTTAATTTAATCGTCAAAATTCTAAATTATCATCTAAAAAATAGATATTAATAATTGATAAATATATTCATTTAATTTACAACTAAAAATAAAATAATTTACATGTATAAACTAATTATTCAATAAAAAATAAAAAAAATAATATAATTATATAAGTTTTGGTTCGGTTTCTATGCGGTTTTCTCCTTCAAAAATCGATTCAAAAAATCGAAGTTTCTTAAAATTGAAAACCAAAAACCAAACCAAAAAACCAAACCAAATTAAAAAAATTGATCGGTTTGGTTCGATTTTTGCTCACCCCTATCCACAAGGGCAAACGAAGAAAAATTTCATGGGACAATGTAGGGTTGATCAAGACTTTGACCACACATTTGGGAATCCTAAAGACCTCCAATGGACTTCATATTTCATACACATGTTATAAATAGTATTAATACACATAGGAAACTGAAAATAGCAATTTCGGCAGTTTTAAAATTTTAAATTTCAGACTGGCTACACACGCCATCGAAATTGGAAGTATATCTAAACGATGTTAGAATGAGCCAAAATTTTTACCATATATTCTTGAGTATATAGTGACACTCAAGGAAAAATTTCAGGGTAATTCGATATCAAAAATGAAAATTCATATTTCTGGGAGTAAAACTAAGACCAGGTCATTTGGAGGGCCAAATCCAAGAATTTGACCATAAAATTTCTCCTAGGTCACTAATATCGAGCTATGATCAAGTTTAAGTGAGCTTAGATTAGTAGGATAAGCCCATATGTGTGAATTAGTAACAAGTGGCTAAATTTAAAAACTTTAGATTCAATAGTAAAAGAGTGAATATTGGCCCTTATTTTTGCATATATATAGGCCATCAAATAAGAGTTAGATAATTCTAGAAGTATCTAAAAAACTATAGCATTTTCCCCTCTCTTTCTTCAAAAATTCGAACCATCTTTAAAGCACACCTCTCCACCATTGTTTCTCACTAAAGCTTTTTCTCTCCTAATCTTATACCCTAATTGCACCCACATACTTAGAAATTAATTTCTTTCACTTAGAAAAGGGGTTGTATCAAGAAGAGGCCAAAAGACTAAGGATTGAAGGTAAAAACCCTAACATGAACTTTTAGGATTTTAAGAGTTTTAGGTAGAATTTGAAGAAAAAATTGCATGAGCATGTAGAATAGGACTAGAGAATTATAGTAGTAACTTTAAATTGCTTGAAATGATGAATTAAAGTTATGTTTCATTTCCTTTCAAATTCGTCCATGAGCAGAAAAGTAAGAGGAAAAGAAACGAAAGGAAGGAAAGGAAAAAGAGAAAGAAGAATAGGTGTCTTACAAGCTTAATTGAGGTTAGGAGATGTGTTTTACATTTAATTTCACCATTTTTAGTTGAAATTCCTTAAGTTTCCTATTATGTAACTATGCGATATGGCTTTAAATGATGAAATAATTTAATATGACTTGATATAATAGTAAATTAAGTTATTAGAAGCATAAATTAGTGAAGAAATTAAAATGGAATCTTAAGTAGCTTTAGTGTGTTAGATGTATAATTGAGTAATTAATGATAATTAAGCATAATAAGGTATAAGGAAGATAATGGTAGTGATTAAAATGAAAATTTAGAATATATACTTATTTATGTAATAGTTACATAATGCACAAAGTTAATGAAACTTAAGAATTCTCACCTAAATTTAGTATGTATTACTATATTATGGCATAAAATGATTATAAAACTAATTATGATATGAATTTGGAAGAGGAAATAAATTATAGATGTAATTAGGTCGAGTGGCCGAATGATAACATGTGATAAAGGTGATGTTTTTGTTGAATATTTATTTTAAATGTATGTGTGAAGGTTTGATGCTTAACAAGCCTATACTAATGTATATGAGAGCATAAGGTGACTATTACAATGCCATTAATATGAATAACAATGAAAAAATACAAAATATAATAAATTTTGATGTTACCCTTAGTATTCAGCTGGTAACCATGACTTTAAGATAGTATGAATAGTCATAGGGGCACTTAGCCCGCAATATACCGTTACCGTTACGGTCTCTATCACTGTTACTGCTATTGCATTAGATTTACTATTTAGTCGGCTCATTATGATACTGTATTGGAGCATGGTATTGTACCCCAGCGGTATGGTCCCTCCAGCGCATTGGGATAGTGTTCCATTTATCTAGTTTATGGTGTCCTACTGTTGACTACTAGGGGAAAAATTATAATTTCACAATTAAACCGTGTACAAATGGTAATTACAATAATAAAAATGTCATAAGTGTGAATAAATTTGAGAAAGAATGAAAAATGAGGTTAAGAGAGTGAATAAGGGTAAAAAATGTAATTATGCGATTAATCAGGAGTAAAACGATCAAATAATGTGAAAAAATGGGTAAAATAGTCATTTTGATCAAAAGGGTAAAATTGAAAATAAAATAAAGTTAAGGGACTAAACTGTAAATTGCGACCCCAAGAAAAAATTTTAGAGACTAAAATGTAATTTAAGCAATTAAAGTAAAATAAAAGTAAAAAAAAAGTCGATTGGTCAAAATTGAGATTTAATTAGATTAAATTGAAGAAATCAACCTAAAGTCAAAATTAGTAAAGTTTATGGAAAAGTCAAACTTTAGGGGTAAAATCGTAATTGTACACTTAAACTGGGAAACTACCGAAATTAAATCAGAAAAATACATTTTGAAATAATTAGACAAAAATTTTAATGCAAGGAGAATAATTTTGAAATTTATTAAGTATATAGATTTAATGGATTTAATAATAAATTAATTAATTTTAGGTGGACAATTAATTTGAGTGAAATTTTGTGTAATTGCATCCACCACTAAGTGACTATGTTGCTTAGCATGTAGTTTATTGTGATTGTGCGCAGGGACAGCAGTAGCAGGCCCAGCTAAGAAGACTGAACTATGGCATGTACTTAGGAGAAATCTTTTTTATTTTTGGGATGTATAAATATGTATAGATTTTAAGAATTTACCTGTAATGGCCTTTAATATTAATGTTATGTGAAATTGTAGCATTGTGTGAATGGATTATGCATGATTTGTATGCAATTGGTTATGAATTTATTTTGTGATAAATGGAATTATAGAAGTGCTGCGTTATTGATTGGAGTTTTGGAGTTGGAGGAATTATATTTGAGAGTGTAAATTGAATTTTTACAGGTTTGGATAGCATGAATATTAAGCTATCATGCTACCAGATTTTTGTTTAATTAAGAAATAAATTAATCATGATGGAAGGATAAATAAATTAATACGGAATTAGAAATTATATAGAGGGTTTTACATTAAATGGTATCAGAGCCAGGTTTAGGCGATCCTAAGATCGGAGTCAATAGGTTTGAAACTGACTGGGGAAGAAAGAATGGGTATATAATATGTGTACATGCCACGTTCTTATGATTTAAATGCTGGAATTTAAATCTCACCTGTCCCTTGTGTTAGTGTAAGCCCTAGACCCAATACATTATTATAAAACACTTAAGTTAATAAATGAGGCAATTTTTTTATCTGTTGTATTCTTGTGCATATCAATTGATAGAACTATCCAAAAATGTTGTTTCAGTTTAAGTTATCATGTATGAGGCACACGGTTGTAAGATCTTGAAACAAATGAGACTTCATTCTAAATATCCCTAGTCAGTTATTGTTATGGGAATAACAAATGAATTAAGACTAGTATGCTCTCTCTGAAAAGTTGAGTTCTGTCTTACGGATCATAAGGACAAGAGTGTCAATCAAAGATCATAGATACATGTTTAGAACATGGTATCTGGATTCGATCCGTTCATGAGAACACTACATGGTACTAGTCATAAGTGTTTCTCATGTGTAAGTTTTGCATTAGAGTTCTTAGACCTGAAATCTCTATGAAACTCTTTATGAATTACTGTGTACTTTGACATACACCTAACGTGCTCGTAACAGGGTGACAATTATGGGTATGCTTGGGTATGAACTAATTCATGTTAGAGAGCATGAGCAAAGTAAAGGGATTACCCCTCTCAATAAGAGAGAAAATATCATCGACCACTTGATCAGTGAACTAAGAAGTGTATGGCCATACCGAGATGAAATCATGAGTAATTATTATTTATCTAAAAGATCAGTGTCATTGGAATATCAAGAAAATAATTAGTATATATAAGGATGACTAGTTTCATGCCTTATATTAATTTTGATATTTAAGGGTAAGGGACTATGCAAAATTGCATTAGGTCACTAAATGCCATTTGCATTTTCATTTAATTTGGAATGCTATAATATCTTGCTAGAGAATATATATAGCCTTTGAATTAATTCATTAATTCATTGCCAATATAAAATGGACTTATAGGATCGCACACAAAGCATTGAGCTTAAAATATTTAAATAGAATATTGGGCATTAATTTGGGCTTTTATTTAAAATCAAATTAATGGGTATTAAAATTGCTAAATGGACCTTGGTCCATGAGAAAGGGAATTTCGGCCCATGTAGATTTAATTTTAATTAATTAATTATCTTGGATTAATTAATGTAATTGAGTATTAAATCCTAAATTTTATTTGAATCAAAATAAATTAATTAAATGGGAGATAATGTGACCGAAAATTCAAGGTAGAATCCTAAGGAATTTCGGCAACAATAAATCTCTAATAAAGTGATTTGTTTTGATTAAATGTCTTGTGTTTATTTTAAATTAATTTGAATTTAAAATTTAAAGGAATTTGAATTAATATATGTCACTTAATTAGTAAGTGATGGAGGCTGAATTTTCTACCTAAAGATAGTAAATTTCGGCATTCACACTTGACCTAAACAAGTAATATATATTAATGAATTAAAAGGAAGAAAAAACCTAGCCGTTTTTTGCTCTCTCTCTCTCTCGACCGAAATACACAAGGGGAAAGAATTCTTTCTTGTTCTCTGGTATTCTTGGGTAGCAATAGCAACCTAAAAGAAGAACAAGATTAGATCTTGTGGCTTCAATCCATTCCCATTGCCAAATATTCAAACATAGAGCTAGCACTCTCGATTTTAAGCCATCTTTGCAAGTGTGTGTATGAGAATAGAGAGGAGTGGCGTAAAGGCAGCTTCTTGGCATTGGTGTTCCAGATCTGAAGTATATAAGTTCATCTTATATATTTGCCATTGCAAAATTTAAGTTTTGAAGAGCATCCAAACTTGTAAGTTTTAAAAACCCTAAAATTGCATGTTTCGATTCTATGTTGTATATTGCGTGGCATGAATGATCTATATTTTTTATTTTTTCGCTGCATGATCTTGTGTATTTTCCATGTGATATACCATCACCTTGTGCATTTCAGTACTTGCTATGGCTTTTGGCTCTCGACAAATTGTTGAGTTAGCGAGCGATGCTGAGAGTGGGGCTTCTGCGAATCCAGAGACACAAGAGTCAATACCAAGCACCAGATCACAATAGCCCTCCCAGCACCCTCCTACACCTATGCCTCAAGCACCTTTGCCTCCCGCGCTAGCTAATTTTATACAGATGATGGCAAAATTCTTTTAGAGATTTCAACCTCAGCAGTAGGAACCACCCCATCCATCCAGGAGATCTATACTGGATCAGTTAAAGAGATTGGGTGCAGAGGATATTTATGGTCGAGAGTCGATTACAGCCACACAGGCAGAAGAATGGCTTAACAAGATAGATAGATTGTTTGAAATCACCTCTAGCTCGCCAGAAGAAAAGCTTGAGGGAGCAATTACACTATTTTAGGGACCGGCTTACATTTGGTGGGATACAGTCAGACGTCATACCCCACTAGAGCAGGTTACCTGGGACTACTTCTATCAACAATTTCTAGATAAATATGTGGGCAGAGAGTATTTGAGATCTATGGAGGAGGGTTTTTGGTGATTGAGCTAGGGTACTCGGATGAACCAGGAATATGATCAGGAATTTGAGAGACTCAACTTCTATATGAGGGATTACAGGTTTGCTCCAGAAAAGATGTGCCATTTGTTTGAGAGAGGCCTCCATAATAAATTGAGAAAGATTTTGGCAGTCCGAGAGTACACAAATAGAAAGGAGTTGGTTGATGCAACTATTAAAATGGAAATTGTTCAGCATGAAAAATTGAGCAAGCGGGCTAGATTTTAGCAGAGAAGAAGGCTGGCATCAGGCAGTGGATCTAGTTAAAGAGCCAGGGGCCCTCACAGGATTCTTCAGTTACACCAATGACTAGTCAGTGTACCGCTATACAGGCACCCTCTTCTGCAGCATCAATGGGTAATGCTTATCAGGGTCAGGGTTCTGCCAGGTATGAGGTACTGATCTGTAAGCATTGTGGGCGACAACATTTAGGGGAGTGTTGGAGGTTGACAGGGGTATGCTTGAGATGCGGGTCCTGAGATCATATAGTGTACTACATCAGCTGCACATACTCCTACTGGCAGGCAGGGTGCTCCTTCAGCTCGAGGTAGAGGTAGAGATGGACCCAGTGAGATTGCATCCGCCCGAGGCAATGCTCTAGCTCCACCAGCTCCAGACAGGCCAGCATTTGCCAAGACTTATGTAGTTAGAGTCCGAAAGGACCAGGATGCACTGAATGTGATTGTAGGTAAATTTTACTTGTCTGATGATAATGTTTGTGCATTGATAGATCCAGGATCCACACATTCTTATCTGAGCACCAGAATTGTATAGGGGAAGGGATTAGAAAAATCACAATTAGATCAGGATATTTTGGTGAGTAACCCTTGGGTCACAGTGTGATTGTGAACAAGGTATATAGGGATTGTCCCATCCAGATTTAGCAGGTTACCCTTCCTACAAATCTGATTAAACTTTCATTCCATGAGTTTAATGTTATCTTGGGGATGGATTGGCTTAATGAACACCGGGTGATTGTTGATTGTCGCTTGAAAATGATCACCTTAAGAACACCAGAAGATCAAGAGATTATGGTTGTAGGGGAATGATATGATTTTCTATCTAATGTTATGTCAGCCACTGCAGCATGCATATGTATTAGAAAATGGTGTGCAACTTATTTGGTTTTTGTCACTGAAACAGAAGAGAGAAGCTGAGAGTTAGCGATGTGCCTACAGTTAAAGAGATATCTTTCTTGATGATTTACCAGGATTACCTCCAACAAGGGAAGTTGAATCCAGCATTAATGTGTTACCAGGTACAATACCTATTGCTATGGCTCCTTACCATATGGCACTAGCAGAATTAAAAGAACTGAAGATTCGGCTGCAGGAACTGTTAAGAAAGGGCTTTATCCGTCCGAGTGTTTCACCTTGGGGAGCCCCAGTGCTATTTATGAAGAAGAAAGATGGATCTCTCAAACTGTGTATCGACTACAGGCATCAAGAATAAATATCCATTACCCAGAATCGATGATCTATTTGATCAACTGAAGTGTGCCAGCATGTTTTCAAAGTTTGATTTGAGATCGGGTTACTACCAGCTTGGAGTGAAAGAAGTAGACATTCAAAAGACTGCTTTTTATACAAGAGTAGACATTCCAAAGACTGCTTTTCGTACAAGATATAGGCATTATGAGTTCATGGTTATGCCTTTTGGCCTTACTAATGTACCTGCTGCTTTCATGGACTTGATGAATCGTATCTTTCATCCTTATCTGGATCAATTCGTGGTGTTTATTGATGATATTTTGATATATTTCAAGACTCCAGAGGAGCATGATCAGCATCTAAGAATTGTACTGCAGACTCTGAGGGACAAACAGTTATATGCTAAATTCAGTAAATGTGAGTTTTGGCTGAATGAAGTTGCTTTCCTTGGTCATGTGATTTCAGCAGAAGGCATCAAAGTAGATCCTTAGAAGATTGAAGTCGTTCTTGATTGGATTTCACCTAAAAATATTCTAGAAGTTTGAAGCTTCCTTGGATTAGCTGGGTATTACAGGTGATTTGTGAAGGGATTTTCAATGGTAGCCTCTCCATTTACCAAGTTACTGTAGAAGAATACCAAATTTGAGTGGACTAAAAAATGTCAACAAAGCTTTAAGAAGTTGAAGAGTATGTTGACTGAGGCTCCTGTCCTTACTCAATTCGTTTCAAGTAAACCTTATGTTATTTACAGTGATGCCTCCAGGAACGGGTTAAGGTGTGTGCTTATGCAGGAAGGAAAAGTGGTGGCATATATTTCTAGACAGTTAAAACCACATGAAAGAAACTACCCCACCCACGATTTGGAGTTGGCAACCATTGTATTTGTTTTGAAGATATGGAGACATTACTTGTATGGGGAGAAATGTTATATCTATACTGATCATAAAAGTTTGAAATACCTGCCTACGCAAAAAGAACTCAATCTACGACAGAGGCGATTGCTGGAACTCATCAAAGACTATGACTGCTTGATTGCCTACCATCCTAGTAAAGCAAATATGGTAGCTGATGCACTTAGCAGGAAACATTTAATGGCCCTAAGAGCTATAAAGGTGAAATTAAATGTGGCACAAAATGGAGCACTTGTAGCTGAAATGCAATTAAAACCAGATTGGCTTCAACAAGTGAAGGCTGTTCAGAGGCAATATGATAGGTTAGCCTCTATTATCTCCCATCCTCAAGTACAAGCAAGTAAAAGCATTGAATTTTCTCTGGGTTGTGATGATTGTTTGTATTACAAAGGCAGAATAACATCCTGACAGAAGCTCACAATAGCCCTTATGCTATGCATCCCGATAGTAATAAAATGTATCAAGAACTAAAGAAATCCTATTGGTGGCTGGGAATGAAAAAGGAAATAGTAGATTTTGTGGCAAAATGTTTAATCCGTCAACAAGTTAAAGCCGAGCATCAAGTGCCTTCAGGGTTATTGCATCCTATCACAATACCAAAATGGAAATGGAAGCAAATTACAATGGATTTTGTGTCTGGTTTATCACTTACTAGAAGACAGCATGACTCCATCTGAGTAATTGTGGATAGAATGACTAAGTCAGCTCACTTTCTTCCAGTGAGATCGAATTTCTCTTTATCTAGATTTGCTGAAATCTATGTGAATGAGATCGTGAGGCTTCATGGTGTTTTGATATCCATAATTTCTAATAGGGACCCACATTTTACTTCTAGATTTTGGAAGAAACTTTAAGAAGCCCTAAGAACCCGTTTAGACTATAGCACGACCTTCCATCCACAAACAGATGGCCAATCCGAGCAAGTAATACAAATATTGGAGGATATGCTATGATGTTGTGTGTTTGAATTTGGAGGCAGTTGGGAGAGTTACATTTCATTAGCTGAGTTTGCTTACAACAACGGTTACCGGTTTAGCATTAAAATGGCACCATATGAAGCACTGTACGAAAGGAAATGCATGACACTTTTATGCTGGACAAAATTGGGTGAAAGAAGGATAATGGGACCCGACTTAATCAAAGAAACAAAAGAAAAGGTAAAGATGATTAGAGACAATTTAAAGGCAGCCACAGACCGAAAAAATTCATATGCAGACTTGAAAAGAAAAGATATAGAATTCAATGTGGGAGATAAAGTATTTTTGAAGGTTTCGCCATGGCGAAAGGTTCTCCAGTTTGTCAAAAAGGGTAAGTTTAGTTCCAGATTCATCGGGCTTTATGAAATAACATAGCGTGTGGGACCAATGGCATATAGGTTAAAGCTACCTTCTGAATTGGAAAGGATCCATGACGTATTTCATGTTTCTATGCTAAGAAGATATCATTTGGATCCTTCTCATGTCATTACATCGGAGGAAATACAATTGAGACCTAACTTGTCTATGATGAAGAACCAGTGAAGATTTTAGCACGAAAAATCAGGCAATTGCGAAACAAACAAATTCCTTTAGTTAAAGTGCTTTGGACATGCCACAATGTAGAGGAAGCCATTTGGGAGCTCGAAGAGATAATGAGACAACAGTATCCCCACCTATTCGATTCATGTAAATTTTTAGAACAATTTTTTTATTTAGAGGGGGAGTACTGTAACGCCCTAAATTTGCATTTGTCATGTATTGCATGTTGTATAGTATGATTAATTACCCTAGGATAAATTTTGGAGTAATTGGGGTTGAATAGGACAAAAAAAATTAAAAAGTATGTATGGTTAAACGTGTTCGAGTCAGGGAAACTCGAGGAGGGGTGACCTATTGGGCAGTGTGAGCTAAAGATGGATTATGAAAATACATGTTAAACGGAGTCTAGTGATACAATTTGAGAAGAAATTGAGGTCAAATAGACCTCCATAAGGGCAAACAAAGAAAATTTTCACGGGATGATGTAGGGTTGACCAAAACTTTGACCACATATTTGGAAATCTTAAAGACCTCCAATGGACTTCATATTTCACACACATATTATAAATAGTATCAACGCACACGGGGAACTAAAAAATAGCAATTTCGATAGTTCTAGAATTTTGGGTTTCGGACAAGCTGTACAGGCCGCCGAAGCTAGAAGTATACCTAAACGATGTCGAAATGAGCCAAAATTTTTATCATATGTTTTTGAGTATATAGTGATACTGAAGAAAAATTTTCAGGGAAATCCGACATCGAGAATAAAAATTCATATTTCGGGGTGTAAAATTGAGACTATGTCATTTGGAGGGCCAAATCCATGAATTTGATCATACAATTTCACATGAGTCACTAATATAGAGCCATGATCAGTTTCGAGTGAGCTTAGATCAGTAGGGTAAGCCCAAGTGCATGAATAAGTGACAAGTGGTTAAATTTGAAGCTTTTAGATTCAATAGTAAATGAGTGAATCTTGGCTCTTATTTTTGTACATATATAGGCCCTTAGATAAGGGTTAGAGACATCTAGAATTCTCTCAAAAACTACAACATTTTCCCCTCTTTTTCTTTAAAAATTCGAACCATCCCTTAAAGCACACCTCTCCACCATTTTTTCTCACTAAAGCTTTCTCTCTCCTAATCTTACACCCTAATTCCAGCCACATACTCAAAAATTTATTCTCTTTCACTTAGAGAAGGGTTTGCATCAAGAAGAGGCCAAGAAACTAATAATTTAAGGTAAAAATCCTAAGATGAACTTTTGGGATTTTATGAGTTTTAGGTAGAATTGGAAGAGAAAATTGCATTAGCATGTAGAATAGGACTAGAGGATTATAATAGTGACTTTAAATTGTGTGAAATGATGAATTAAAGTTGTGTTTTGTTTCCTTTCAAATTCGGCCATAAGAAGAAAATCAAGAGGAAAAGGAAAGAAAGGAAGGAAAGGAAAAAAGAGAAAGAAGAATGGATGTCTTGCAAGCTTAATTGAGGTTAGTGGATGTGTTTTACATTTAATTTCAACATTTTTAGTTGAAATTCCTTAAGTTTCCTATTATGTAACTATGCTATATGGCTTTAAATGATGAAATAATTTAATATGACTTGATATAATAGTAAATTAAGTTATTAGAAGCATAAATTAGTGACGAAATTAAAATGGAAGCAATTGATTCTTTGGTGGCCGAATGGAACATCTTAAGTAACTTTAGTGTGTTTGATGTTTAATTGAGTAATTAATGATAATTAAGCATAATAAGACATAATGAAGCTAATGGTAGTGATTAAAATGAAAATTTAGAATACATACTTATTTATGTAATAGTTACATAATGTACAAAGTTGATGAAACTTAAGAATTCTCACCTAAATTTAGTATATATGTATTACTATATTATGGCATAAAATGATTATAAAACTAATTATGATATGAATTTGGAAGAGAAAATAAATTGTAGATGTAATTATGTTAAGTGGCCGAATGGTAACATGTGATAAAGGTGATGTTTTTGTTGAATTATTTTTTAAAAAATGTATGTGTGAAGGTTTGATGCTTAACAAGCCTATATTAATGTATATGAAAGCATAAGGTGATTATTACAATGCTATTAATATGAATAACAATGGAAAAATACAAAATATAATAAAATTTGATGTTGCCCATAGTATTCAGTGGGTAACCAGGACTTTAGGATAGTATGGCTAACCATAGAGTAAGTTTTGTTACGATCTCTATCACTGTTACTGCTATTGCATTATAGTTACTGTTTAACCGGTTCATTATGATACTATATTGGAGCACGATATCGTACCCCGATGGTATGGTCCCTCCAGCTCATTAGGATACTATTCCGCTTATCCAATTTATGGTGTCCCGCTATTGATTACTAGGGGTAAAATTGTAATTTTACAATTAAACCGGGTAAAAATGGTAATTATAGTAATAAAAATGTCATCAGTATGAATAAATTTGAGAAAGAATGAAAAATGAAATTAAAAGATTGAATAAGGGCAAAAAATGTAATTATGCAATTAATCAGGAGTAAAACGATCAAATAATATGGAAAAAGGGTAAAATAATCATTTTGATCAAAAAGGGTAAAACCATAAATAAAAAAAAGTTCGGGGACTAAACTGTAAATTATGACCCCAAGAAAAACTTTTAGAGACTAAAATGTAATTTAAGCAATTAAAGTAAAATAAAAGTCAAGAAAAGTTGATTGGGTCAAAATTGAGATTTAATTAGGTTAAATTGAAGAAAAGTCAACCTAAAGTCAAAATTAGTCAAATTTTTGGAAAAGTCAAACTTTAGGGGTAAAATCGTAATTGTATACTTAAACTGGGGATTTACCGAAATTAAATCAGAAAAATGTATTTTGAAATAATTAGACAAAACTTTTAATGCAAGGAGAATAAATTTGAAATTTATTAGTATATAGATTTAATGGATTTAATAATAAATAAATTAATTTTAGGTGGACAATTAATTTGAGTGCAATTTTATGTAATTGCATCCATCACTAAGCGACTATATTGCCTAACGTATAGTTTATTGTGACTGCGCGTAGGGACAAAAGTTGCAGGCCTAGCTAAGAAGACTGAATTGTGGCATGTACTTAGGAGAAATCTCTTTGATTTTTGGGTTGTATAAATATGTAGAAATTATGAGAATTTACCTGTAATGGCCTGTAATATTAATGTTATGTGAAATTGTAGCATCGTGTGAATGGATTATGCATGATTTGTATGCGAATTGATTATGAATTTATTTTGTGATGAAATGGAATTATAGAAGTGTTGCATTGTTGATTGGAGTTTTGGAGTTGGAAAAATTATATTTGGGAGTGTAAATTGAATTTTTACAGATTTAGGTAGCATGAATATTAAACTGTCATACTGCCAGATTTTGTTTAATTAAGAAATAAATTAATTGTGATGGAAGGATAAATAAATTAATACGGACTTAGAAATTATATAGAGGGTGTTACAAAGCTACTCAAAAGATTTTACATAAATAATACCGTAATTTTTTGAATTTTTCATAGAGTATAACAGTTTGAAATTCCTTCATAGGGGTGAGCATTCGGTCGGTTCGATTTTGGGCCGAATCGATTGAACCGAAAATCGAACTTCAGAAAATATAGAAATCGAACCAAAATCGAACTCTGTAGAACGGAGAACCGAATTAATTTCAGTCGGTTCGATTTGGTTCAAACGGTTCTGGGTCATATTTGGGCTTTTTTTAATTGGGCTTTTAACCTAAATAGGCTCATATATCCAATAAAATAAAACCAATTAAAAATACATACAACATAACTTAAAAATTACACTAAAAAATAAAAATTAAAAAATTTTACAACACATAATTAAAAAGGCATTCAATGTCCTCTAATTAAAAAAAAGGCATTCCAACAAATTAATACAACAAGTCAACAACATAACTGTCGATTGATTTTTCTTGCGAATTTAACTTTTTAGACCTGCATTCATATAAACGAACAATAATTAAATAAATTCAATTAAATTAAAAAAAAATAATAGAAAATAATTAAAGTATAGAAATATTTTACTGTATCAATATTAGCCTCCAAATGCATTTTTTGAAAATCTGCAAATAAAATGTAAACATTAATTTTTTATAAGAAATAAGTTAAATAAATAAAACAAAGAATATATATATATATATACACACACACACACATATCTCTCTCCATTTGAATCACATCATCTTCTCCCATTGCTATTTGAAGTTCGTCTGAGTTAGAAAGCCAATTTTGAGTACAAATAAGGGCTTGCACAATTTTAGGAGTCAATGAACTCCTAAATGCATCAAGTAGTCTTCCACTTGAGCTAAATGTAGCCTCTAAAGGCACAGTAAAGATGGGAACAACCAACACATTACGAGCTATCTTACCGAGAACAGAAAATTTAGGACTGTTTACTTTTCACCATTCTAAAACATCAAACTTTCCCTTGTCAGCATACTCAATTTGCTCACTCAAATACCTCTCAATATCAGTCATCTTACTTGAATTTCCACCTAGAACTTCACTCTTGTATTTCGATTCAACAATTCTTTTTAACTTTTTTATTTCATCCAATTGTAACAGATTGATAGGATCATCTTGTTCCATAGGCTCTGTTTGACTTGAACTTGAAATTGAATTTTCATCTTTATATTCTTTATACAATCTATCCAACAAATCTTTAATTTTAACTACCATCACCTCTCCATCTTCCATTCCAAACATCCTCTTAAAAGCAAAATTAAGACATTGAAGCTTATATCGAGGATCCAAAATAACACCAAGATAAATAACATGGTTAACTTTCTTTGGATCTCCCCAATACTTATCATATTTCACTTTTATTTTTGTTGCCATCAATGAAAACTAAAAGTCTGCACTTTTCTTCCACTCTTCCAACAAATGATACATCATAAAAAATAGCACTTCATGTCACTTAATCAGAACCAGAAACTTTTAAAGTAAGCTCATAAAAATGGTTCAAAAAGGGGAGCATTCTTCCCACATTATCCCAATCAGTTTTTTCAGGCACACGCGACCACTCTTCAATTCCTTCCAAATCAATTCTAAAGTATGGGTCAACATCACAAAAATGCTTGAAAGCCTTTTCAAATTTTTGGGCTGTGTCTAGCATGAGGTAAGTGGAGTTCCACCTAGTTGGGACATCAAGAGAAAATAACTACTTACATTGAATTTTTTCATACTCGCAAGTTTCTTTGAACTGATTAATTCTTTTACAAGATGACCTCACATAATGCACAGCCACCCTAACCCTTTTAACTGAATCCCCTATTTCTTTTAATCCATCTTGCACAATCAAATTAAGTATATAAGCAACACATCTCATATGCAAACACGATCCTTCCAAAATACTATGACCCCAATCATTAAATTTCTCGCGAAAATAATTTATGGCTAGTTCATTTGAAACATAATTATCCACAGTAATAGTGAAAACACACTCAATTCCCCAATCATTCACAAATTTTTCAATTTCAATGCCTAAATCTCTGCCTTTATGACTAGTGATAGGACAAAAGTTCAAAATCCTTTTATGTAATTTTCAGTCATCGCTAATTCAGTGACATGTTAGACACATATAATTAATTTGTTGAATTGATGTCCAAGTGTCTATAGTAAGGCAAAGTCTTTGTTTTCTAGTTTAAATGTATTGCTTAAGTTTAGCTTTCTCATCAACATAAAATTGAAAATAATCTCTAGACATTGTGAATCTAGATGGTATCCTAAATTTGGGTTGCACAAGAGCCATAAATTTTCTAAATTTTCTATTGTCAACATAGCTTAAAGGTAATTCGGTTGTAATTATCAATTTAGCTAAACCCTTTCTTACAGATTCTTGATCAAATTTCCAAGTACCAATACCCCCAACTTCATTATCAACCTTAAAACTCAATTGCGATTACGTTTCTTGAGTTTCAGGACTTTTCTTACAAACACTAATGTGCTTTTTAAGTGATGTTGTACCATTTTTCTTAGGATCACAAAAAAATTCTTTAGAGTAATAATTTCACTTGCATTTTATGTCGCCTTTTGCACTTGTAAACTTGACAAAGTGATCCTAGACCTCCGATCTTGGCTTTATAGCTTTCCTCTTCAAATTTTTTGATGTTGCCTCAGCACTTCTAGGTTGATTGGTATCGGATTGGGTTTGAAAAGGATCTTCACCTTGAGTAGTGGGAGTTTGAGTCTCATCTTGAACAAAGGCCTAAAGAAAAAATAAAATAGATTATAGATATAGAGACTTATTCATCAAAAAGATAAAAATAACTACATATATAAAACAAGAATGGATGAAATTAAAATAGACATGAGATATATCAATTCATTTATAAAAATCAAAATAATTACATGACTGTTGAATATTTCAGATTGTACAATATGTGAATTACAATTAATTTTGACAGGTCCATGTGTAATCAACCATGGTCTGCAGGTGAAAATTTTAAATCCCTATGAAACTGCATAACAATTGAAAAAAAAACAAAAAGAAGCAACCTGAAAAAACTAGAGAGCGAAGAAGAATCAACCATGTCTGACATTACTGAACAATTTTTAATCCCATTCATATACCTTCTTTTATTATTGTAACAAAATATAAAAAATATAAAAAGATCATACTCCCACTCATTGCAAAAGAAGAGAGACTTGAGATTTTTGATAGTCTTGTTGAAGAAAAACTTAGTCTTTTTAATGGACTCACTTAGCTGCATTTCTTAGCTTGTGACTTATTGTTTCTCTACCTACAAAAACAGACACAACTCTCTCTAGTTTTGGCTTGGCCTCTTCTCTAAATGTATACAGACAAGAAAGATAGAGAGAGTTAATGTTCCTTAAGGTTGTTGCTTTAGAAGATAATTGGGAGGGAGGTCTACGTATGTGTGAATGGAAATCCAAATTTTGCCTTTAGAATAAATAGAAAAAGTGATCCTATTTGAGTAAAAGTTGTTTAATGGACATAAGAATTCAAATAATCATGAATGTTATATTTTGACTCTTTGCTGTTTAAGGTGCTGCTGTATTGATTAAGATGCAAAGCTAAAGGATGTGGGTCGGTGAAAAAAGGATTATTCTCATAAACCTTGAATTCAGCTAATCCTTAATTATTTCTTTTAATTCATGGACCTATCAAATCAGCTTTATTATGTATTGCATAAAATTTCAAATTTTACTGTCGAAATGTTTCTAAAATGACACTTTTATTCATTTATTATTTAGAGTTTGAAGGCTTTTCTTGCTTAAGATTATATTAGCTATTTGTTTACTTTAGGGTAATGATTTTGATATACCCATAGGAATTGATGTATAGCATTTATTTGTAAGAGATGGATGGACCCTTATGTGTTATGAGGGTAGTAAGGAAAGACCAACAAGTAGTTAATATCATGATAAGGTGCATTTAGATTTTTGCAGTGTTATGAGGGTAGATGAGGTGTCAAAAATAAATAACACATGTATTAAGCATTTTATTTTCTTACTACTACCAACGCGCATATGTTAAAATAAAAGGCATACAAATAAACAAAGAGATGTCATAATAATTTTAGCAAGAAAAACAAATGCAATTAACCAATACAATCGTTAATTCATCAATGGAATAAACGTAAATAATAAAGTCAGTTGTTGAAAAGGTAAAGTTTTGTTCTGTCACTTTATGCATGAATTTCTCTGAATTGTTTGTCTTTTTCTTTCGTGGATAATAATAAGAGGCATTGTATAACTTTAGCAAACAATTGAAAACTGAAGCTTATTCTTATGCACAGAATGACATGTAGCATTTCAAACAACGAGCAACTGATCTCTCAAGTAACACAGACATTGCACACGTCCATTCCACACCAAAATAAAAAAGTTTACAGAGAACAAATACACTGTTGATTTCCCTTTTTTAAGCAAAGGAAAAGCAAGTAAAACCAAAAAAAAAACATTAAGCCTAACTGGATTCATTATAGTAGACAAATTAAATCAGTTAAAGTACTATATATAAACCAAGAAATTACAAAATTAAAGACATGAAAAATAAATATTAACCATAAATATAATTCAATCAAATATTCTCACCTTAGTTAAAAATTGATTCAGTGCTAAAAAAAAAAGAAAAGAAACAAAAAGAAACCCTAAAATAGAATCGAAGTACCCAACTTTATTTAGAAATTGGACAAAATTGCAGCTTCATGTTCAGTTAAAATGCAAAAATCAAATATTCCCATGTAACAAAAATCCAAAAACAAAATACAGATATATAATGACAAACTCAATATGAAATCGTGGTTGTCGTCTATGAGAAATCGAAAGAATTGAGAATAAAGAACAGGAACAGAAAGATGAAAATAAAGATTAAAGAATAGATAGATGGAGGAAACACTAACCATTTTTCAGTAAACTGCAGGAAGAATCGAAGGATAGGAAATCGCAACACCCCTATGAACAATCCAAGAAGAGGAGACACAAGAAGATGAGGCAGCTGAGTTAGTGATTTCTCTGTAAGGAAGATTGATGGAGTTAGGGATTTACAAACTAAGTGTGTGTATATATATACTAAGGTAAAACGGTGAGTTTTACAAACTTCGGTCGGTTTGATTCCTTTGGTTTTCCAATTTTAAAAATCAAGTCGAATCGATAAAACTAATTTATTTTTTCGATTCCGAACCGAACGAACCAAAAATCGAAAAACCGAATCAAACAAACCAAAATTCATTCGGTTCGGTTCTGCACACCCCTACTCCTTCATGTATTAGGCTAGAATTGTCTTCCATACTTAATGGAAATAATTTGAAATAAAATATATTTAAATAGAATTGTGATAAATTTTATTCAAAGGTTGATTCTAATCAAAATTGTGATGTAGACTTGAGCCAATATGAATTATTAGACAAAGTGCAAAGTGATGCTGGAGAGGGGCAGTCAATAGGTTAACAAATAGTTTGGTTAAGTATGCAATGAGTTATCCACTAAAAAAGTTAATTTAGCCAAATCTGATAAATAATGTTAATATCTTTACTAGCTTTATTAGATGCAGTAAAACATAAATCAATTTATTATCAGCTTAGGGTGAGAAAAAAAATAAAAAATATGATTAATCGTAAAATCGATCAGAAATCAAATTTATTTTTACGGTTAACCGATCCGATAAATTCAGTTACGATTTTTTATTTTTATATATTTTTGTTAATGATTATGATTTAGATTTTTAAGTATCGATTAACCATTAGTCAACGGTTAGAGAGCATACTATACGACTTATAAAAAATACTCTTAAATTTTTTCATTTAGGACATCTTTTTTGATATATTAAATATATATTTGGATAAAACTAGTAAAATAAAATGACCAAACTTAACATTAATTTTTAATTATATCAAATATTAACTAAAAACCTTGTAAATTTATTTTTGAATAGAAAATTGATATTTTCGGGAATTATAAATGGAGGAACTTAATTGACATGCACCACATATTAATCATCCTAAACATTGCTTAATTTCAATAAAGGACATGTGAAAAATTTTAACATGATTATATTATACAGCCCGACACCTTGGATTGACAATCAAGTAATCTCGTGGACAAATCTGTAAATAAAGTTTTCTCGCAAATGTCTAAAATAGTTAAATAATACACAAGAACGCCTTACCTCAGCAAGTACCAGTGGTCTAGTGGTAGAATAGTACCCTGCCACAGTACAGACCCGGGTTCGATTCCCGGCTGGTGCAATCTGAGCTGTGAAGATTACTCCGCCCAAAGTGATGGAAGGGTCCATCAATGTATCTGATCTCCAGATGAAAACGGCGATTTCTGAGCTCTTTTTTTTTTTCCTTTTTATAAATTATCATTATTATTTATGGAAAATGAACAGTACATTAAATTCAATTTAATAAATAATAATATTATTATAATATATATCAAGTCCTTTAATTATCTTTTTTTTTGTTCTAAGATTCCCCTTTGAACCTATGATGTCTATTAATAAAATTTAAGTATTTAATGCAACATATACAATTTTTTTCACATACATTAATAAATAAAAATTAAAAGAAAAAAGTATGGCTTTACGATGAAAAATAAAAATAATTTGGTAATTTTAAAATATGATGAATTAAAATAACAATTATAGAGTGAAATACAATACAATTGCCCAGTACAGTACACCACGGGTCTCAATTTTTTTCTTATTTTTTATTTTTCAAACCCAAAATGAGAAAAAAAATTAACTTAAAAAGATGTTGGAGAAGAAAGTAACACTAGAAATAAGAATACACCGGAGATTTGCTTCTCTATTGTATAATACGATATTTACTGTATTTCACAAATTTAAGAGTAAATTGTGTATTATTTATACTGTATTTATGAGATAATGGAGCTTATAGTATATATTATATTACACCCACATTAATTTTTAAAAATCTTCCAAACACTGTTTTTATATTATTTTGTATTACATTACACTATATGGCCATATTTGGTTCACTACATTTGACATAAGATAAGATAATATAGTACATATTAATACAAATATGATATTTAGAAGATTTTTTATTTTGTAAAAAAATTAATGTGAAGATAATATAATACACAATTTCCATCATCCCACATACATAGTTTAAAATAATACACAATTTATTTTTGAGTTTGTGTAATACAGTAAATACATTAACATAAAGTAGAGAGACAAATTAATCTTCTGTGTCTTCCTATCTCTGACATTTCTTTGGTCAATTTTTTTCTTGATGTGTTTTTCCATTTTTAGTTTAAAAAATATATATCTTACTAAATAATCGCATTATATATATATATATATATATATATATATATATATATATATATATATATATATATATATATATATATATATATATATATATATATTTCATTGTAATGCCGTATATTCATCTCTCTTTTTATTTATTGCTTTTACAGCAAAGTTTATTTGGATTTTATTTTTAAAGAAAATATTAATATATGTATCAAAACTTATATTTTATAATCATAATTTTTTTTCTAAATTAATAACAACACAATTAATTTGATTTTATTTATTTTAAATTTTTTATAAAATTAATATAGTATGATATTATATATTAATAAATTATAAAATATTATATGCTAATTTAGTTTTTCACTTGACACTATATATTCAACACTTCTTCTATCTTATAAACTTTACGTGGAGCACAAGTTGTTCTCAGGCCGTATGAACCAAAGCTTTAACCAGCTATGACTATCCTAATAAAGGCTTCTTACCACTGGTGGATTGTTCTCTTACGTCAAAACTTAATTCATAAATCCTGTATGATTGTTATCAGGATCCTAGATTGATCGTTTAAGGAAGTAATGATAAGAGAAAGAAAGTGTTCGGAAACCCATAAGTTTTATTGTCAGAGAAAGAGTTCAGAACGTTCTAAATTCTAAATTCAGACTCTCCTTGTTATGATACAAGGCATATATACAGTTCTTCAGAGTTGGAGAATTACATCATTGATTATATAAGCAAGCACTAACTAAAGCTTCTTTTACAAAGTGGGATAAGGATTCCTGACCAATTAATAAAAAAAAAAAGATAAGATATCTTACACTACTTTTTTTTTACAAAAGATAAAGTTACGACTTTAATAAAGGAAAAATTCTAAGGATAAGATGCTAATATGATGGATCCCACCATCATATGTTTCTAATAGGTTCATAGGAAGGAAACATATTGATGTTTTCAGGGTCCGCATCATCAGGTGATGGATACCGTTCAAGTTCTTTATCTTTATTGTCTTTCACTACAAAAAAAAATGTAAATTAGAGACGAATATTAACGACGGAATTATTTCCGTCGCAAATGTGCGACGGTTTCGTGACTATTTTACAATCCGTCATGGGAAGGTTATTTTTATTTTTTTGCGACGGAATTAACAAACAATCGCTAATTATTGACCCGAAATATACGCGCCGTTGTTACGACGGAATTAGCGACAAAATACCGTCGCTAAGTTTTTAATTTTTAATTCATAAAATTAGTACTAGAAAATGTAGCGACAAAAGTTTTCATCGCTAATGTTAGAGGAAAAATACCGCACCACTTTTTGCGACGATTTAGCGACGAAAATTTGTTCATAGCTAATATTATTAGTTTTCGGTAAAAAAATATTAGCGCCGAAATTATGTAGTCGCTACGCCGTCGCAAATAAAACAAAAAATACTTTTTTCTATTTTATGTATTTTTTATATAGATCATATGAAATGAATATTTTATTTTGAAACAGAAATTTGTAAATTATTTTATAATTTGATAATAATTTTTTTATCAATTATCTCAAAATTTAAAGTTATTTATTTAGAAAATTTACATTTTTGATAATAATAATAATAAACTACTTGTTATAATTATTATATAATCACATTATAAAAATTAATAAAAGTAAATATTTATAAAATAGTAATGTAAAATTTATTATCTCATTTAAAATAATTATAAAAAATTTTATAATTTATTTTTATTTTGTAAAATTTGGATTAAATATTAAATTATTAGAAATTTTAATTATATATAGTTATCAAAACGTTTTTAAAAATAAAGACTAAATAATGAAAATTTGCAGGAATATTATAATTTTTTTACTTTTATTTTTTTTGCTTGCAATCGTATTATATTATAATTGTATAATTATACCATATATTTAACTAAATATAATTTACTTCTAAAACTAGTGAAATTGACCTTTTTTTAATATGTGAGCAGTACTTCTGATACCGGTTCACGAGAATCAATTTATTGATGATCCTATATGTGTGAGTATAATTTGAAGGTTGGTGTGTATATATATATACACACACACAATAAAATACCTACTTAAATCATTTCAAGATAATAACATCCAATTCATAATAAATTTAAACATTAAATATACTTCATAGTAATGTACGTATATTTTAGATTCGAATCCTGCTTCGATATCATTTTTATTATATATTTAGATAAAATTAGCAAAATTAAAAAAATGTAGACAGATGGATTTAATTAATTGAAAAACTTCCCAAACATTAGGAGTACAATTATTATATTTTAAATGATATAGTTTTGATGGTAGATTGGCCTAAACAATTTAGTTTTTTTAATTAACTCTATTATTTTATTCAATTTATGAAAATTAAATTAAATTAAATATAGAAATAAAAATTAAAATTCATAAACTTAAAAGTAGATTTTACCAAATAGAAAACAAAATTACTATTAAAAATAGAATGATTATTATTTTCTTAAAAAGAATTCATTTTCTCCTCCCAAATTTCCAATCCCAACGTTAAAATTCAAATTTTGTTCAATTCCAAATCATTCAATCATTTTACTCTTGATTCCATTTTCCCTCAACCAATTTCTTAAAAATTTGAATATATTACATGGATATTTTCAAAAGTTTCTTCATTTTACCATCAATTTCAAATTTGTCCATATTCAACACAACAAATTCGAAGAAACTCTTTAAAAGTAAAGCGTATTGGTGGTGGTGTTGTACTTGAACGAGTGTTTATGTTTTGTGATATAATAAATTCAAATATTATGTACAAATATATAATTTTATAATTATAATAATGCATACATATTATATTTATTGATGCAAATAAAAATTTTATATAATTTATCTATGAAATTATCTTTCATTTAATAAAATATTGTACATATAAAATTAGAGATATTTTTGACTTTTAAAAAAATAAATATAATTATCAATAAATTAGCTAATTTAATTGAGTTTAACCAATTAATATAATATTATAATTTTCATGAATCAGCTGCATATAAAAATTTTAATTTTTTTTATATATACTTTGTTGTATGAAAAAAATAAATGTAATAACAAATAAGAGAAAGAATATATATATATATATATATATATATATATATATATATATATATATATATATATATATATATATATATATATAGGCAGGGGGCACCGGCTTCTAGAAAAAAAAGTTAGGACCACAAGAAAAAAAAAAAAAGAAAGGAGAAGAGGAAGGAGATTGGGAACAAGGGGGGCAACGATCGACGGCAGCATCGGTTGTCACGACCGGCACCGATGACTCCGTGAGGTAGAGGCGGCCTCTCCGGCGCTTACCTCTCCTCCCCACTTGCCGGCAGCAAAGAGATCGGCCATGGTGGAGCGAGATTTATTGGAGCTTGTGAACGTCGCCTGGAAGCTACCGATGGCTCTAGCTACCAGCAAGCAGCTTCGGTGCATCTCCGGCAAAGCTCCGATGACCGATCAGTCAATAACTTATAGCAAATGATCTTCAGCCTTCTGTTGTCTTTGAATAATTTATAATTGTTTCTAATGTTCAGCATAAATAATTGAACATTAATTATGACTCACCGCCTTTGAGAGCATTTTTATAATTCAATTTTAAAATTTATTATTTTAACAAGATGATTCAAATGCAATAGTGGTTGTGTATTTCAATTGAATGATTGACTAATCACCCAAAATTTTCTATTTGCATTAATTTTTTTTAGAAACTTGGTGTATTATGTGAAGCTCAGTATTTTCAGAATGTCATGCGTGTTGGTTACCGTCTGAGATCAACTATTGTAAGTTTATTGTTTCGTTAACTTATTATTTATCTCATTTGTGTTTTGTTCAGATAGTATTTTGAGTTAATGCTATAGTACCACAATAAATAATGGGTATTAATTTTAGTAAAATAAAATTTGCTTAAGATTACATGTTGCAACATGAATCAATTTTACCATAGGGCAATGTAAAAAATGAACACTCATTGATGACATGCTGACACTGCTATTATAAACATAAACTCAGACACTCAATGAATATATTATGTGGCCTCAGGAAGCATTCTTGCCTTATTGAATTGTGTTGATTATTTAAACAGCTTCTTATTTTAAGTCTAGTGGCACTGCAAATACTGAACTTAGATTTCTTTTGAGGTCCCTGCACACGTTGAAGTTTTGTATTTGAATCTTTTACATATATTCTCACATTTATTCATTTTAGATTGCTGCTGTATTTTGGAAATCTCTAAGGTTAACCCATGAGAGTCGCAAGTTTCAATCCGGAAAAATAACCAACTTGATGACTACTGATGCTGAAGCACTACTGGCATGTTCATTCTTTACAAATATTTTAATGGGTATATGATATTCTTGCTTGCTGATGTCAGTTAATGTGTATTCAACTTTGATGTAGAAATGACGAGTTGGTAGGCTTGGCTTATGTAGTGATTAATTGGATCGCTAAAGTATGTGTTGAATTCAGTGCAATCATGTTCAGTAAAAAACCTGTTTCAATTCATATTTGAGTGATTTCCTTATTGATTTGTGGATTTTAGTGTTAGTGAATGAGCTTTGTTTATTTATTAATGTCCTCACTTCCCAGTATTCTCGTTTTAAGTGCTTTGCATTCTCAGAACTTCCACTGTTGAGAAGTGTGACATTAATGGAGCTTATTTGTGATGCACGAGGTTATTCATGTGCTGGAGAGGATGCCACATCATGGAATTATGTTTTTTTTACTTGAAGTAAGTACCCATATGCCCATTATCTTTTGTGGGTTAACCCATGCTTTATAGTAATTAAGAATTACAGTTTCATCTGGCAGATTTTATTAGATAAGTTTGTTTCTAATATTTTAATTGTTTAATTATCTTAATTAACTTTAAATCATATTTCTACATCTCCATTTTTCCTCCTTTTACTGAAGTATGTTTCTATATGCACCTGCAGCTATACCTATTGGGTCGACTAACAATAATTTATATATAAAATGTTAATGTAAGGGAACATGCTATCGCTATGCTATTTCTGATTCTAGTATTAGTAACACAACATTGAATCATCTGATTCTAGTATTTTGCATTGAAATTTAATTAACAAAATGACTAACATTGAATCATCTGATTTTAGTATTACTAACATAACTTTTCAACTTTCATCCACACAATTTCAGCTCATTCATCTACTTACATTTTTTTTGCCCACGATAAAGTCTTATATATAACAGCCCTTATATTTGTTCCCTTTTGGCCAATTAATGTTTGCTACTTTATTAATGTAATTGATTAATGCTGATTTTATTTTGCATCCAGCATATCTAATTAGATTTCTATCTAACCTATGGTTTTATGCATGACCATTCACCCTTTTATATGTTTTGCAAGTGTGTGGTAGAACATATTTGTGTAGTTATAGAATATGCCATAGAGTCAATACTAATTTTATGCTAAGTGCTTAATGAAAAATTATATGCTAGCTATCATAATTTGGTATATTTTGAGCTAGGTTTTATTTTTTTTCAGCTATTTACTATATATGAACTTATGATTGAAATAATAGTTGGCTATGGAGCTAGTTTCATTGAGTTCTTTACTGAGGGAGCCAAACTGGTATATGGTGATAACAAGAAGCCAAACTGGTATATAGTGATGATGATGATGCAAGAACAAAGGCCGATGGATTGACAGTGGAGGAATTTTTGAGAGAATTTTTAATTATGACTAACTACCTTTGAGAGAATTTTTATAATTTAGTTTTGAAATTTATTATTTTAACAAGATGATTCAAGGCTAATAGAACCTATAGGGAAGAGTATTACTACCCAATATGACAATCCCATTTGCTTGCTTGCTTGACTCCCTATTTATTCCTCTTCCTAACAGATTTATGATGATGGCGACATATACAAAGATTAAAACTTTCTTGACTTTCTTTTTTATTTTAGCTTAGGTTGGAGAAGTTGAAGTGCATAGCTTTTGACCCAGGAAATAGTTATGCGATTTTTATCTCATCTTTTTTCGGGTGTATTATGTGATGCTCAGTAATTTTTTTTTTTCCAGGTACTTGGTGTATTATGCATCAAACTACACTTAATTTTTTGTTAGTTTATCTTTCCACTAGTCATACTTCCACATTAGCTGTATGATGTTACTGCCTTGCTAATGCAGTTCGCATAAGGATCTGCCTGTTGACATATTTCAGGGATACTTGTTTCATTGAAATTATGCCACAGTACCAGCCACCTAGCTAAATGTGGTAAGCATATTGCTCTCTGCCATTTATGTGATCTAGATTATTTACAATCAGACAGTAGTCAAGAGCAAAGATTATCATTTTATCAACTATTTTGCTTCCTTGCTTCGATCTTCTGCTGTATTACTCTTCCTCTGAAAATCATTGTCCAGTATCTCAATTAAGTTTCTTATCCAAGCACATCCTGAAGTATTCATCTCATTACTCTCTTTTCACAAAGTTTCAAACAATAAAAAAAAGAGCTTATGAAATCTGAAAATGAATACTTTCTTAAAGCTAACTTTGTTGGGTAATTGATGTTAAGTTCCTTGGTTTATATTCTACCAGTTAAACATCACTTTGGTCTCAAAAACCAAATAGAATTTTGCAACTTGAGAATGCTAATATTAGGTTAGTATCGGTATTATGACTTTGGAATGGCATATTATTATAGTTTAAAAGTTGCATTGTCTTTCTTGTTCATGGATTTGTTTTATTAACTAGAGTGCCAGTGTATTTTGTGGATACTCACTCTTATTGTTATCGTTGTTGGGTAAGCATTTTTAGATTGGTTTTTCATTCTTATAGGATATTATTGTCAAACGTTTAGCAATTTTTTTTTTTTATTTTTCTAGGCTGAGTATCTTTTGAAAATATAAAAAGAATGTTCTGATATTCATCACAATTTTATCAGTGAAATTAAGTAACCTGTTAAACAAAAAAGATCAATGATTTATTATATGACTTATTACATTTGTTTCGTTGCAGTGCATCTGTAAGCATTTCTCATATTAAAATTAATATTGTGCAATGAACTTAAGAAGCGAAGCTGATTAGCTAACATTTGACAGGTTTACAATTGGGCTGATTTTACTTCTCTGAGGAGTTAATGTAAATGATCTCTGTTTGTGGTGTCATTTCTTATCTTGTGTACCGATTGGGAAATGGAACTGCAACATCGAGCCTGCTTCCTGCCTGGTATGTATGTTGGAGGGCTTCTAAATCTATTTATATACTGTACATCATTGCATCTACTTCTCATTGAATTTAGTTATTCTATAAAGCCATATCATTTGCTCATTCCAGTAGTGGAATGAACTATTTTATTTCTTATGATCTTATTAGTGCTTGAATTCAGTCTAGTAATTTAAGAACAAACTGCCTAGGTGAAGGAGTTAATTTATGATACTTTTGCTGCATTATTGTTGCTATTGAATGGTTATAACTTCATAATGATGAGTAGTTTCTGATGGCTATAATTGTTATAACTAAGATACAGCGATTGTGCACTCAGCTTTGCCATTGATTTGTGTGAATAAAGGATAACTCATGTATAAATTTTGTTGGTTCAGAAAAGAAAAATGCTATTCTTTTTATCTCGTGTAATTATTGCATTATTTTCATCTCTTGTCACCGACAAGCGTGGTGACAGGCGGATTGTATCAAATTCGATTAATAGGTATGAGAATTATGTTAAAACTGGATTGCATGTGTTAAATTGAATCAAAATTTGGTTAATCTGTATGGTATATTCTGGAAATGCAAACTGGGAATTGTGAACTCAATCTAATGTGAACGAAGTCCTAATTGCTAAATATAATATCTATACTGAAGGTTGTTATTAATGTATGCACATGGTTAAAATGTTATTTTATAAGTATATTTCATATGATTGCTTAATTAACTAAAATACATATTACATTCTATGAAGTATTGAACAGTTATGGAATTTAATTTTTGTTATCCTCGTATATATATATGAGCAAAAATCTAGTGTATTATCAATCATTATAATATGCTATAAAATTTTCAAACCATATTTTTATGGGTCTTTCTAATTCATTACTGAAAATAAACTACGCTTCTTGTAGATCACAGATGGGACATAACCGATAGCTGACAATTAATATGGTAATGGCTTTTGGACTTACCACCTCCATGTGGTAAATCTAAAAATCTTTCCAGTTATGAGTTTCAGCTTGCTAGTTTTCTAGATTTTGATCTACATTGAGGTGGAAATTCCTGAGGAACGTTATGCTCACTTATAATCACGTGTTTTGATGTGTATGCTTTTATTCAACACTCTTGTTATTGTAACTTGGATAATATGATTTCCGTATTAACTAAGCTTAGGTTTTTCCGTGCTCTATTTTGCAGTGATTACTTGTTCAAGCTTCTTCTGATTGGAGATTTCGGTGTTGGAAAATCTTATCTTCTACTGAGATTTGCTGGAGGGTCACATTCTGTCAATATATGTTGCACTAACTTAGAGTAGCAAATTCAATGATGATGATGATGATGATGATGATGATGATGATAATAATAATAATAATGAGGTAGTTTTGTGAATTATGAGTTCAAATTGCAGATAAAATTGTACTCGTTTAACTATTTTTAATGGTTAATTTATGAAGTTTGGTTTTGTGGAGTAACCTTCCCTTTATGTCAATGTGAACTTTTCTTATAATTTATTATATGTTTGTATGTGTGAGATCATTGTTATATACAGATGAAAATAAATAAATAAATAGCGATCATTGTGTACAGAATGAAAATTTAAAAATATAATAAAAGAAAAAATTAAATTATGTAATATTTTAGCTACAAATTCGTGACAGAAAACTATTGCTACTGTGTAAACATTAGAATTTAACAAATAATTAGCAATTAATATTTTATCGCTAAATTTTACAGTAAATTAATAATTAGCGATGGAATTCGCGACGAAAAATGTAGTCGCTAAAAATTATTTTTATAAAACCAACGACTAATTATGAAAATAATTTAGCGAGGGCACAAGTTAAATAACAACAAAATTTTTTGTCGCTAAATTAGCGACTGATTTGGGATCTGTCACTAATATATTAGTGACTGTTCATCGTGCTGTCACTAACTTATATTAGCGATGGATTTTGGCAATTAGCGACGGAAAATTTCATCGCTAATTGCTAGTTTTTTGTAGTGTTTATTCAATTCTTTCTCAAAAGCATATAGATAATCTTGCGTACTAGGGTCTTCAGGTTCAAAAAAGTTGTCAAAGAGAGATAAAAGTGACCATGGGTCCTGAGAGTCCCGGAACCAATAATTTTGAGATAGTTAGGATTCTGGATGGCTTGATGATTCAGTAGTGTCAAGGATAGGTGCATGTAATTTTTCTGGATCAATGTTGTTCATCTCACATAAGGCATAATGAAGCTACTGTTGAATCCTTGGATTGGTTGTTGGATCTTACACCAGTAAAAAGCCTAGTTTTATGTCCAAAGGATTTAATGAAAGAATTCCAAACATAAAGCCTATGGAAGAAATAGATTGTAAAGTGTTTTCTCACTTTTGCTTTTTGATTTTTTTCATATATGGAGGTCTTGGATGTACTTAAGGAATTCTCGTCTCTACTAAGAAAGTGGAACATACCACTTAAGGAATTGCCAATGCAAAGAAGATTGATTTTCTGCAGCATTGAGGATTTCATATATAGGTCTCAATCAAAGGAAAAAGGATAGCATGAGTGTACAAAAATGAGAGACACCATAGGAACCAAATTTTTTCTTCATAATATGGGGATAATTATGAGAACTTAAAGATTATAGACCATGGTTGATTTGTGTGAAAAAAGTTAGCATCATTTGGAACATTTCTTCGTTTAGAGAAAATATGCATGTAGTAAAACATGTTTTATTTTTTTTGCAAAGAGTTTGATGGCAGTAGGGTTGGTGAGTGAACAGGTAGGAGAAACAGGTTCCTTTTGGTAGCATCAAGATACCGGATAGGACTGACATTGTGTCTAGGATTAGGATCAAATTTTAGGTTATCCATCATGAAAACTAAGGGAAGGGCATTAACAGAGGCTTTAGGGATCAATGTGAGAGGATTAGGTGATCTGGATAAGAAATTTGAGATATGATTTTTGTGTCCTTTTATATGCTCCATTGAGAAGTTGTACTTGCTAAACCATTATGCACATCTGAAAAGTTATGGATGTGGGAGGCTCATTCCTTTGAAAGAAAGCATATTGGAAAAGGAAGAGCAGTTCATGACAACTATAAAATGATGGTCAATCAAGTGAAATTCAAATCTCTTAATGCCATACTTCACCATTAATATTTCTTTAAATGTGAAATGATAATGGCATTCTGATTCTTTAAATTGTTCATTTCTATATATCCATAACCATGCTTTTGATTGTCTTTTTCTTCAATGAGGATAGCACCCTAGCATTCATCACTTTCATCTATTTGAAGGTTTCTCTTACCATTGGATGGAATTTGAAGAGGTGGCATTTTTTGAGTAACAACTTTGATGTTTTTGACTGATTGGGTATGGACTGTAGACCGAGTTGAAGGGTATTTTTTCTTCAACCGGTTTAAGGGTTTGGCCAAAGAACTAAAGTGAATGATGAATCGTCGAATATAATTGGCAATGCCAAAAAATTGTTGAACCTATTTGAGGAACAAGTATTCATCTAGAAATTTGAGGAGTTCAGTGGCTAAATGGATTTGAGGTTGGTATTTTCCATCTTTAAAATGCATGCCATGGAAATCAATCTCATCTTGAGCAAGGACCATTTTGGTGGGGGATAACATGATTTCATGATTTCTAGTGATAGTGATGAATTGTTGAATAATATTATGATGGGAGGAGATATCAAGAGGAAAAAGAAGGATGTCATTAATATAAATGAGTGCATTTGGAAGGATAGGCTCATCAACTCTGATAATAGATTGTTGATAAATGGATGGTGTAACCTTTAAACTAAAGGGTTGTCCATTGGTAGTGGTGACTGGGAATTCAAAACGCTATTTTAAGTCTGTTTGATGGGTGGATTCCTAGTTGCCAAAACCTTGCTTTGAGATCAAACTTGAAAAATATGCAGGCATTATGAAAGAAAGGGAAAAGGAAGGAAATTTTTGGAAGTGGGTATTTGTTATCTTTAAGGTAGTGGTTCAAAAGGGTATAATGGATGACAATCCTTTTTCTTCCTCGAATTTGTTCAGAATGTTTTATTGACATAAAAAGCCTAACGGGCCTAATCTAACTTTGTGGGCTCGATTAAACCCTGGGCTAATAGTTGAGCACATTCTTTTTTGGCAAGTTTGTAATCTTCAAGTGACATGACAGGATGGGTAGCTTTGGTTGGTTGAGTAATAAAGAATTCCAGATAGGTTCATAAAGGAAAGGGTGTTTGGTTACAAAATCGAAATGAAAAGAGGAACAACAATGGTTTTCAAGTTGGGCTTTGAGATCATCAAATGGGTTTGGGTCCTGGATAGTGAAAAGAGTTGGCTGGGTGATATAAGGTTGGAAAAAGTTTTTGAATCACAATCCATTGGGTAAAATAGAGAGCTTAGAAAGCTAGCAATAGGTGTCAAAACCAAGTATTAAATCTTTACCAGAAAGATTGGAACCTAAAACATTAATCTATGCATAATAATCAGGGAAAACCTATATCTTGATATGCTGTTTTCTTTTTTCAATTTAACTATTAGTATCCTTTGAATAGCAGCTTGGAAATGTTATGTGTTTGGTTTCCAATATTTAGCAGGTAAAATGGTTGGGTTTATGATACCATTGGTAGTGGTGATCAAGAATGCAAAACGCTATTTTAGGTCTATTTGATGGGTAGATTCCTAGTTGCCAAAACCCTGCTTTTAGATCAAACTTGGAAAATATGCAGGCATTATGAAAGAAAAAGAAAAGGAAGGAAATTTTTGAAAGTGGGTATTTGTTATCTTTAAGGAAGTGGTTCAAAAGGGTATAATTGATGACAAGCCTTTTTCTTCCTTGAATTTGTTCAGAACGTTTATTGACATAAAATGCTTGACAGGTCAAATCTAACTTTGTGGGTTCGATTAAACCTGGGGCTAACAATTGAGCACATTCTTCTTTGGCAAGTTTGTAATCTTCAAGTGACATGTTAGGCTGGGTAGCTTTGGTTAGGTTGATGTCTTCATATTTTTTAAAAGGAAGAGTAAAAACTAATTCTAGATAGCTTTATAAAGGAAAGGATGTTTGGTTACAAAATCAAAATGAGATGAGGAACAACAATGGATTTCAAGTTGGGCTTTAAGATCATCAAATGGGTTTGGGTCCTAGACAGTGAAAAGAGTTGGCTGAGTGGTACAAGGTTGGAAAAAGTTTTTGAATCGCAATCCATTGGGTAAAATGGAGAGTTTAGAAAGCTGGCAATAAGTGTCAAAACCAAGTACTAAATCTTTACTGGAAAGATTGGAACCTAAAACATCAATCTATGCATAACAATTGGGGAAAACCTATATCTTGATAGGCTATTTGGTTTTCAATTTAACTATTAGTATCCCTTGATTAGCAGTTTGGAAATGTCGTGTGTATGGTTTCCAATATTTAGTAGGTTAAATGGCTGGATTTAAGATAGTCTTATGAGCATTAGTATCAATAAAAGCAATAACTTTGATAGGGTCAGCATATTTGTGAGGGTAAATATTGACATAGACTAAGGGTATAGGGTGAGAGGAGAATGCAGGTAATGGGTGTACTTTAGTGGAAGGAATCAACAAAAAAGGAAAGCAAAGGGTGGAGTTTTGTGAGCGAGAACCTGAAAGAGAGACTGAAGCAATCTTATAGGATATTGATGGGAAAGGTTAGGTAAAAGGGTTTATAGTAGCTATTTCAGAGGAAAGATCATCACAAGACAAATCTTCATCTGAATTAAAGTTTGAATATTGAATAGAAAAAAGGATCTGGGGGTTTACATCATCAGCAATAGAGAATAAAGATTCAACAACTGCATCTTGAAGATCAGGCTGAGATGCTTGTTGAATTTGTTGTATAAGCTTGAGAGATCTTTTTGGTTTGTTAGGACAATTTTTTGCAAAATGTCCTTTCTTTCCACAAACATAATACTTATCTCCCTTTTGGCAAATTGTTTTTTCTTGAAAAATTTGATCATCTTAGAGCTTATTCTGTATGAAGGAAAAAATTTGACTTTTCTGTGGAAGCTAGAACGCTTTCATGGCTTGCCACTATAAAAAAAATAATTTTACCGATGAAATTTATTAATGAATTCAAAATCCATTGCTAAAAAGAAGATATTACCTACAAGCCACAAAGACGTTGGTAAAAATAAAAAAGTTGCAAAATGGTGACAATTTTTAGTGATGGATCAAAAAAATGGTCGATAAATTTTGCTAAAAATAGTGGCACCATTTTGTTACAACGGATTTTGCAACCAAACATTATGTTGGTAAAGATATCAATCATTTTTGTTATGCACCGATGAAATTTCTATCGGTAAATAATGACAGCATATTTTAACATATTTTTTTACCGATGGAATAACGACAAAATATGGGGACATGAACTATAAATTTTTGTGATGGTCCTTGCCGTCGGTAATCCAACCCTATTAGTTTTATTATTACAAAATAAATGTTTAAAATTTAATTTTTTTTATTTTTTTAATAAAATATCAGTTTTGTCCAAATAAATCCTAGGCTGGATATTTTCCATTTTTAATTATATATAATTTTTTTTTATGTAAAATAATTAATATATTTTAGTTATATGCCTATTTTTAATTATATATACAAATTTTTTATGAATATTTAAATAAAAATTTTTTATATTTTGATATGATGTACAAATTTGATCTATATGATTTATATTTTCTATTATTTAAATTTAACTTGATCGGTATATAAATTAACTCACTCATGTTACCCTAAAGGTTTTAGATTAGATTTAAGATTAATCTATGATAATTTTATCATAAATTTAAATTTAATTTTATTTTTAACTTAAAATTTTTTATTGTTATCATGGATAACAATATTTTCTTTTTAAAATAATAATAGATTTATTATTATTATTATTATTTTTATATCCCTAAAATTTAGTAAATGCATACATTTTTATAATAGATACATATATTTTTATATAAAATAATAGAATTACAGTTAGATATCAGTTTGTATGGTCAATATTTATAAGATTCGAAAGTTGATTTTACTAAGAAAATATATTAGGCACTTTATATCTTTTTATTAGTTAATTTTATCATTAAATAAATTTTATTCTAAAATTTTTAGCTTTTAATAAATATTTTATTATTATTAGTTGTATTATTATTATGATTATTATTGTCATTATTATTTTTATATTTTTAATTTATTAAAACTCTTGCAAAATTTTAAATATTTAAAAGCTTATTAATTTGTACTGACTAAAATAGTCTTACTTTTATAGAAAGAAAAGGAAAAGAAGCATGGGCATTTAAGTATTTTCATTATTTTTTCCCTAGCTATAAAACCATATTTTCTTATTTCTCTCCTCTTTTCCCTTTGTACCCTACATCTTCTGATCTCTCGTTCATCTTCTCCCACTGGAGCTGCTGGCCTTGCATCACCGTCTCTACCGCCACCTATCCCACTACCACCCACCCCGCCACCTCTGTCTTTTTCTCTCTACTTTCTCATGTTCTCACATTGCTTCTTTCTTTCCTGCTCTCTCTTTCGTTTTCTGCCTCTTTCCTCACTTAATTCTTTTGAAACCGAGCTTTAGTCCTCCATTAATCACTCGATGTTTCATATGAACCACCAAATTTTAATATTTTTATCCTCATTTTATCTTTAATTTCATTTCTCCTATCTCAATTTGATAGAAGCTTGATGATTTTTTAGTTGGGTATTACTGATTTAAAGGGGAAGCACGGGATGGGGTAAAATAAGCATTTGTTAAGAGGACGATGAAGCTCAAACTAACGCCTCTCATCAAACTCTATCACTTGGTATATTATCTTCTTCATCTGATGTTATTTGGATTTCATGATTATTGCTTCTCAACTAATAATAATAATAATAATAATAATAATAATAATAATAATAATAATAATAATAATAAAGAAGAAGAAGAAGAAGAAGAAGAAGAAGAAGAAGAAGAATGAAATAGAGATTTTTGTGGTTTGCTATTTATTTTTTTAAGCTATTGAAATTAATTTTGGTTTTGGATTAATATTATATTTTCCCCAATTTAGGATCTCTAAAATCTGCAGTTCACCTTATGCTTTGATAATTTGTTATTTCTTTGGGTTGCCACGATGCTTTATTAATTGGACAAAATTGTCTTCTGTTAGGTATAAATCTAGCTAATAAATTCCATTTATGTTAGTTATTGCATACATATATATTTAAATATGTTTAGAAAATTGTATAACCAAATTTAATTTGAATTGAGGTTTTCGTCCATGGTGTAATAACTAACAAGGTTAATTTTATGTTTGATGTTTCAGTTGTAGCTGATATTTATTCAGTGATACTTTGGTGGCTCTACATATGATGCAAGCTCAGTTTTATCATATTAACAAGGTTTGTTTCTCCCAGTTCTTCAAATTTGTTATATGCCATTCCTTTTTTTTCAGTATTTTTCAACTATTGCAGAGCTCAGAGTTATAAATTTAATTGAATTAGACTTGGTCAATTAGCTTAATTGAGTTATTTATCAATACAAATACACAAATATTATTGTAAATGAGATTTGGTTAAATTTTTGCAATTTGAGGTCTTCTGCCTTGTTACCATATGATGATTTTTTATGTTTTAGTGTTTTTCTACTGTTTGGAATATCATTAATGCTCGAGTTGTTTTCTTTTAATGAATTTGTTATAGATATATCTGAATGTCATTTTGTTGGATGCTGAGATTAATTTCTCTTTACTTTGAATCTACTAAGCTATGAACAAACTAAACAAGACTCATTCATGCTACAAGAGCTTATTTTGGAAATTATAGAACAACTATGACAACAGAGCTACTGGACATTTACAGATAATAGTACTGCATAGATGATCAAGTAAGAACACCTCGCATGATGATTTGAGTAGTGGCAAAAGCAAGATCAAGTCAGATTGGTGAGTAAATAGATTCCTAATTAAATGGAATCATCATTACCATAACATAAACTTGTCTTTCTCTGCTTCTATTAAATCTTTGTAGATTTAAATATTATATTTATTTTTATAGAACCAAACTGAATAATAATTCAATTAATTTAATTTGATTTAAATTTCATCATACTAAGTCCATCTTAAATGATTAAATAGGTCTTTTCTACTAAATTCCAATAACATGGCCATCAATATAGTTAGACCAGGATTAAATCAATCAATGTGATGGATTTATTTACAATCTAAAGTAACAAAAAAAATTGGAATTCTTATATAAAAAATTAATAATATGGAGGCTTTTCACGTAATTCCTTACTAATGAGTTTCAGAAATATACAATAATGAATTTCAAGGTTTAATGAATTAAAATTGTTATTAGGTTTAAGGAATTAATAAAAAGCAAATTAGTTGATTGTTAATATTATTTTTTATAAAATCAAAATATTTTTTTGCAATTTTGTTAGAGCTACCATTCATATACTTCTGATTGTATTGTTATTTATTTATTTATTTTTGGTTTTAACATTATTTTTATTTTTACCGGTGAACTTGTGAATATACATAACGGCCAAAACGTGGTTCAAGTAATCTTATCTTTTATTCTAGGTTGGTATGAAGTGATTAGAAGTCTTCAAACAGTTATAGTGAGAACACTACAAAAAAGGGAATTAGCGACTAAAATTAGTGACAACATATTTTTAGTTGCTAATTAGTGATGGATTAGCTACTATTTTCAGTTTCAGTCGTGAAAATGTATTGTTTATAAGTTTAGCGACGAAATAGTGACAAAAACTAAAAACAATCGCAAAATTTAACGGCAAGGAATGACGCCTTTTTTGCGATGGAGTTAGCGACGAAATATTTATTGCTAACAATATTTCTATATTTTTAATTTTGTAAATTAATTTTCATAAAAATAGGTAGTTAAATTCTATCGATGGAAGATGCATCGCAAATTCATCTCTAAAATATTTTATCTTATATAATTTATCTAGTTTCAATTAAATTTTTAAATAAATTTATAATTTATAGTGAGTTTTAAAATGCTTCTGGAAAAATAAAAGCATTTATTTTTGTTGCTTGTTTAATTTTGAGTATGATTTTGGTTCAATATGTTGAACTTGTCTGTACTATGCTTATATATCCATTTCTAAATAGTTACCACGAGTTTGCTTAGTAAGGTGGTGTGGAAAAAGTATTCACATTTATACCAAAATATTTTCATATTATTCCTAATTATCCATTCACAGTGTTAACCGGTTTAAGTTAGATGAAATTATGCCACTTCAAACTTGAAAATTTATCATATTTATCTATGAATATTACGTCTGTTTAATATGTTTAGATAGAGAAATTGAAAAAGAATTTTTCAAACAGATGTTTTTTATAGTATGCTAAAACCTTTAGTAGGAAGCCAGCATAATAAGTATGCTATTGACACAATATGAGAGAAAAATACTATTTTTACTTCTAAAGGAACTTATGCAGTACTTATATAGTTCTTGAAAGAAATTATATATATCATGATATATTGCGAGAAGTAGACATAAATACCTCTGGAAGAACAGATCGTTGAAGCGAAAGGAAAAATCGATTGTTTCACGTTATCGGCAAAGTCTATCACCAACGTATCACGAACTATAAGATGAAAGTATAGATTCACAAACGAAAAGCCCCTTAAATAAAAAGAATATGCGAGGAGATAAACCGACAGAGTTTCGGTATTTCTAACTTTTTCCTATTTTTAAAATGAAGAAACTAAGCCCTTATATAGGGTTCTAATTAAGGAATACTTAATTTTCTTAATAATGATGAATTAAATTGGCAGTTACAATATTAATAAGGAAATAATAAATATGAAAGTTACGAAATTAATATGTAATTGCCCATACTAATGCACACATAAATGGTAGATTCCCTAATTAAGGAAAAAACCAATATGGAACTAATTTCATATAAATTATTTTCTGTTTCGATATTATCTCTATTATATCGGGGCCAATTTATTATCTCGTGAGTCATGGGCATATTCCAAACTCCTTCATCTCCCATTTGCACATGACAAAATAATTTTCAGTCATTCTCTCTTATCATACAGACAGATAGTTCATGTGACCGGCATACATCGAGAACACTAATGTTATACACCTGTTAGGGATATACAACGTCTCGAGAAACAAGATCTTCTCACAATTGTATTCCAAACCCTAGATAGTTTTTTCACATTCATTGTTTTATCTTATGATCTCATAAAAATAATTTTCGTGTTCACTATTGTGTCTCTACTTATAAAGACTACAATAGGAATACCGGTGAATCACGAAACTACCGAATGTGATCGAAAAATATCTTTCCCTTTTTCTATATACCTTCCATCATAGTCCAACTCGCTTTTCTAGTTTGATCTGTTGGGTCGAAATTTTTTCATAACCTTTTGGAGACTAACTAAGCTAGCCACACTGAACTATACTTCAGGTATATGTTAAGAGTCTTGAGGGTCGAAAAAATTTGGGTTTCACACTAGGAAAATTTTGTGATCATTCACATAAAATTAATTCCCTTTCCTTGGTCAACTCAGGCACACATGGTATGATGCATGTGTTATGGTGTTCTTTTCTTTCCCTTAAAGGAGTGCATATCTTATCATTATTTAACACCATATAGAAGCATAAGGTTTCAATGCACCGAAGCATTCAACTTTAGTTCTCCCACTTTAGAACTACTTCTAGCTTTTAAGACAGAACATGATAGTTACGTTTAACTTATCATAAGATTATACTTAATCCAATTTAGATCTCAATCCAAAGCATACAACCTCATGTATATCTTTATTTTGCACCTTAACAAGACTCAAAGGCACTTTTATTTTGAACAGATTCTCGAAATTCACTTTGTGTTCAAAAATCACCTCATCTTAGTCTTTGTCAACTCATTATCAAAACTAAGGTAAATACCCGTGTAAATGGACTACTTTTCTGTTCGATATGCTCAATCATATAACAAATAACAGTAAATGTTCATATATAAATATTCACACTCATGTATTGCCAAATAATGAACTTTATTATTATTAATAAATAATAATATTAAGGGATCTCATAAATAGTACAAATCAAATCCTACGCAAATCTTGAGATCTAATGTGTCTCTCAAAACACATCTCTCAATACAGGTTTTGTTAATAGATCTGCAATCACATCCAGCGAGAAAATATACTGTAAGTTCAGTTCTCCTAGTACAACAATATCTTCGATTTATTGATACTCAATGTTGATACATCCATCAACAACTAACTGTCACCATAGACTGTCACTGGTCCCTTTAAGGGAGTTAATCCCAAATGGTTCACAAGCCATTTCAACCAAAAAATTAAAAATTTGCGACACCAAAGCTGTAGCTAATTTGTAATAAATTAGAAATTTAAAAATAATTGACAACAAAATTAGCGACTAACAATTCGTCGCTACCATTTAGAGACGGAAATTATTAGCGACAACTGTCTCTGTTGATTCAATATTTATTAGCGATGAAACTTTTGTTGCTAACAATTATTATTATATTTGTCATGACTAATTTTAAAATGTATTTAACTTCAGTTATATCCTTTTTTGCGATGAAAAATTTCATCGCGAAATTAGCGACTGGGTTATTCGCGACTATTTGTTGCCCAGTCGCCAAACTAGATTAGCGATGGAAAAAGGCCAATTAGTGATAGAAACTGCCGTCACGAATTGACAATTTTTTTTGTAGTGGAATATTCAATTTACTAGCTGCTAATTTTATTATTAATAATGGCTGCCTACTCTATAGTCCATTTTTTATGGTTTTTTTTGTCTACTTCCACTTAATTTATCATCTTTCTTTTTAGCCCATTTTATAATTCCAGACCTGTGAGTTCATCTAGCCGGACATATTTCAACAGAAGTTAGGTTCATTTCTTTCCACATGTTTGATTTGTTATCTCACAAATTTATTATGTTGAATATGTTTGTATATAGATGAATGCTGGGGTAGTGATGCTAACTGATTGTATATATTGGGCCATTATTGTTCCATTTCTGACAATCAAAGATTACAATTTGAATTTTGTGAGTAATACATATTGTAAGCCAACATTATTTACATTTGCTTTGCTGGTTAGGTCTTAGGCATTTGATTGCTTATATACTATTCCTTGGATTTTATCACACCATTTTTTATGGGTAAAATCAGTTGGTGCTTTCTTATACCAAACTATACATGAACACTTTCAGTATTCTTCTTAAATTAGGAGCAAGAAGGATTGTACATCTTTGGAAGAACTAATAGAGACATTAAAAAGTCTTCTTGATATGGTGGCACGATCTTATTGCCATACAAGCTTTCTTTTTGCAACTTGTAGACCAAGTAATTGCTTGAATTCTACACTTGGGCTCATCTTGTGGCAAATATAAACTTTAGGTCTAATAGTATTTGATTTGCATCTTATCTTCTTACAAGTGAAAACTTGAAACAACCTCATGGGCTAAATCAAATTTTCATTTCTATCATATGTTAACTCCTATTAATTATTAATATTTATATGTTTGTGATTTGTAAATTGGACATACTTCTAGAATGTAATTAATTTCAACTTTGATGCTTCTATTTCTGCTTGTTTTCTTGATTCCTTTCGTTTTTCTTTCCTTCCCAATTTTGTATTTGCTATGATACTAAATTAATATATATCTATGTAAATTTTAGTTTTTTTGTATTGAATTTATAATATTTTGCAAAAGGAATATATAATTTTTGCAAAAAATTTGAAAAAAATATAATAATAGGAATATTTTACCGATAAAATACCGACAGATATATCCGTCACTATTTTTTCTAAAATAAATTAATATATTTTATGCATTAAATTTACCGAAGGATTACCGGTAAAATATTTATCGGTAAGAAGTCAAACCAATGAAATATCCAATAAATTTTTTAATAAAACTACTGATGACATTTTTTTATAGTTCCATCGGTAAAATCCTTAAGTACTTCTCACCAATAAAATTTTCAGTCGGTAAATTGCTATCTACAAGTATTGTATTGATGGATGCATCTGTCGATAAAAATCTTAAAAAACCATCGGTAAGGGTCTTTTTTGTCGGTAAAAAGTTAAATTTCATCGGTAAAAATCCATCAGTAAAATCAATTTTTTTGTAGTGTGTAATGACAAATTGTTTCGTAAAGACATTTGATCTACAAGTCTAGCCTTCTACTTGCAGCATTTAGAGTAGGATTCCTTTCTCTGCTCATTGGTTCTTCAACTAACTTTTGTTGATTACATAACCAATCAAAGGCCGTAGGAACCTTTTGATAGATTTCTCCTAAAGAAAGAGAATTGAGTTGAATTCCTTATTCTCTCATCAAGAACATAGTGTGATCTGCCAGTTTATTAGGAATAGATTACAAAAATCCTTATTTTAAAATTGGATCATTAGCACCATTGAGAACATAAAAAGCGTTTAGAGATACGCTGATAATGCCTTTCAAGATCTCATGTTTTCAATAAACAACATTTCATCTTGAAATACTTATCTCTATATGTTTCATCAGAGTAGGAAGGTTGACGAACAAACTTAGTATGTATACTTTGCATGATATAAGAGATTGAATCATAGTTAATGAATTGGAGCATAAAATATTCATCAAGATGAACGAATTAATCTCTAAGTCATCCTGTAAATCGAGAAGTTAAATTTAAAAGAACTTGAAGTTGTGCTTTTGGTCTTCTCATCTGAACTTCAATCCAAGCATAAATCTCTTGGATTCTATCTCTTTATTTTCGAGGAGGTATATCATCAAAAGTAAACCAAAGACCATAGAGATTATGTTGAGCTTGTGAAGATGGTTGAGAATGGACTTCATCTTTTGCATCTGCATCTTTATCAAATAGTTCTTTCGTATGCAACAGGTCAGTTTATAAAGGATCTTGATAAGTAGTAGTACTTTTTATAGGATCTGCCATATAAATTGAGAAGTGCTTGTGATTTGGATCCTCTTATCCACATCACTTCCCCAATCAACATCCAAGTATCCTCTCAATTATAGATCCCTTCTTTAATAACAGAGAGAATAGTCTGCTGTACCTTTAAGGTATCTAAGTATCATCTTTATAGCTTTTCAATGTGCTTTTCCTAGGTTAGACTAATATCTACTTACTATGCCCACCGCATAGCATGTATCGAGTCTTATACACAACATTGCATACATTAGATTACTCACAGCAGTGGCTTATGGAACATTCCTCATGCTTTCCAGTTCATCTGGCATCTTAGTCCATATATTTTTTCTAAGAAACTAATTCTTGAAAATGGGATTATCTATAGGTTTAAATTTTCATATTAAATCATTCAAGAACCTTATTATTGTATGTCTCTTAAGATAGTAATAATAACCTTGTTGAGCGATCCTTTGAAATCTCAACTCTAAGAATATAAACTGTTTGATCCCATATCTTTCATCTCAAAGTTGGATGACAACATATCTTTGATTTGATTTATGTATTCTTTGTCATTTTCAGCTATAAGTATGTCATCTACATACAATGTTAAAATGACAAATTTATTTTTAGAGCTCTTTGAGTAAACATAATGATTTTTATCAATTATGTTAAACTCATTCTATATGATTATTTTATGAAATCTCAAATACTATTATCTTAAAGATTGCTTTAAGCTATAGATTGATCTCATCAATCGGCAAATATATGTTCGATGCATTCTTTAATAAAATCTATAGGCTGATCCATATAGATTTTTTATTTTAATCCTCCATTGAGGAAAGTAGTCTTTACATCCATTTGATATAGCTCTAGGTCTAACCTAGCCACCAAAGCTAGAATCAACCTTATCATTGTAAATCTAATAATAGGTGAAAAAGCATCCTTATAGTCAATTTCTTTCTGTTGTGTAAACCCTTTAGCGACTAGCCGAACTTTATATCTTTCGATGCTTTCATTAGCTTTTCACTTTACCTTAAGAATCCACTTATTCTCAATTGATTTTCATCCTTCAGTAGATTAACCAATTCCCAAACATGTTTTGATCTCATGGAAGCCATTTGTTTTTCCATTACATTAATTCATTTGTCTTTAGCTGGGCATTCTTGATAAACATATCTCATATATTCATCATAGTTTAAAATGCTGCCACTGGGATTAAGCTCTATGCTCCCACTCAAATAAGGATCCTAAATATCTATAGTCCCACTAGAGTTAGGCATGCTTATCCTTCCACTGAAGGATGGATCCTAAACATCCGAAATATTGAGAAAAGAGTCTTGACCTTCTTATTCTATTTCCCTCCCACTTGGATATGCTGATCCTTCTACTGGAGGATGGATCCTAAACATCCAAACTATTGAGAAAAAATTCTTAACCTTCTTCCTTAATTTTTCTTTCACTCGGATGAAGAGATCCGGGTAGTTCATCTTCTTGAGTTTCATAAAAAGTAAAATCTTGACTTACTTTGTTCAACTTTAAAAACTCATTTCCCAAAAATATGACATCTCGAGATTCAAATTCTGTTACTAAACTATTTACTTGCTTACCCAATAATACATACCCTTTTGATACATCAGAATATCACACAAAGATACTTTTTTTACCACTTGGTCCTTATTTATCAAATTTACTTGAAGTATCATTGACATAAACATCAAAATTCCAAGGTTGTAAAATGACTTAGGTCGGATTTTGACAAGTCAACAACTCATAAAAAGTAGAAGCAGCAGACTTGGAGCGCACTTAGTTTAGAACATATGTGGCCATTAACAAAGCATCTCCCCAATAGGAGATGGAAAAATTTGCTCGGGTCATCATACAACTGATGTTCAATCCATTTTTCATCACATAAAACTTTAAATTCTTTAGAAAGATTTTCCTAACCATAGTTAGTTCTTAAAGCTTTAATCATTTTGTCCAATTAATTCCCAACAAGATCTATAAAAGTTTTAAAGCAACTTAATGCTTTATACTTGTGAGAAATCAAATAGATATGACCATACCTAGTATAGTCATCTACATAAGTGATGAAAAATAATAGGCCCCATGCCTTGTCCTAATTTTCATTAGTTACAAACATCGAAATGGATTAATTTCAATGGAGTTTTCTATCCTAATTCCCTTTTTTGAATGATTTTCTTACTAGTTTTATTTTTGGGCAATGCTCATAGGTAGATAATTCAAGCTTATTCAAATCACCTATCAATCCTACTTTGGCTAACTGGTTCATTCAGTTTGGGCTAATGTGGTATAATTTAGGATGTCATAATTTCACATTATTCTTATAATAATATGAAATAGAAGAAAAAATCAATGAAAAAGGTTTAGTATTCCAATAATCATGATCAATATCCATAATAATGAAATCGTTCAAAATAAAACTAGAACTATATTAAGCATCATCTAAATATAGTGTGTGTTGTTATTCTTAAAATGTAAATGAAATCAAGTTTCATTAAAGCAAAAATAGAAACTAACTAGATAAAAGTATCTCGATCCTTTGTTGCATGGCCTATTACACCTGAATCTATCACCCATAAAGAATGAAATTCAGTAGAAAGACATGACTAGATATATAGATTTTACTCACTTATGAATCAAGATGGTGTATCTATTGGGATACATTGTAGTCTCTTGCATAGTATTCTTTCTATTGGTAGTTGAAGAAATATTTCACTCTTGAAATGTCCTTATATTTCCTTTGGATTTTATGTAATTTTATTTGATCTTTTATCTTTTAGGCTCTCGAGCCTTTTTCTTACTTTACCCATTGAGGCTTATTTTCTTATTCTAGTTAGAACTCATTTTACTAGAATGGAACTATGCTATATGCACTTCAACATTGATTTTAATCATCACTATATGGTCCTCTTCAAGTTCTAAATGACAAGCGACATTCCTAAAAGTCTTTATATTATCTATATAACTTAGTTGCATCTTCACATGCTTCTAACTCTTGGGTAAAAAATGGATAACAACTTGGACCTGCTACTCATTGATCATCTTATGACTAGGTTCATTAAGCTCACATATCATTTTATCCATCTCTCTTAGATGTTCCTATATTATATGATCAGACTTTTATGATTAGTACTAAAAAATTTAATCACTAATGATCAAAACTAAGTCAGAGACAAACCTCTAAACTTTTCTCCTGCAATGTGATCCATATGTTGATTGCATTTTCATACTTATGAAATCGCTTAGTGATGTCATAATTTATTTGCACTTAGCAATATGATACGAGCAGTGGAATATCTTTTTTCCATACCACATAAGCATCTCGGTCCCGCTAATACTAAACTATGATGCCATGCTTATATACAATTATAATCAAACTTAAAAGTTTCTAAAGCCTTTTACTCTTCAATAACATATTGGATTTACATATTCCATTTAGATCCTCTGATCACTAATGGAAAATATGTTGCACAATTTTAAAAGAGATCAGGCAATACATGCTATTTACTATGCATATGAAAATTTAACCTAATAAAGTTGTCTATTAGGTCCAAATTCAAAAAGGTTACTTAAAGTTACCAATTACCCTCTAAGTCCTAATGTCTAACCTTACAGGTTAAAAATTGATACATAGTAAATGTCGATTGTTGGGCATTAAGTTCTTAAACTTAATAGATGATATTTTATATAGGATAATCTAAGTCTTAACACAATTATCATGCAATCATTTTACTTATAAAATATTGCTAAGCAATTAACAATAAAATAAATACATTCATAATAAATGCTAAAAGCCAATATAATATCCAAAAGATAAATAAACTCATTTATTTAATCAATAATTAAATATCCAACAATCTCAAAAAAAAAAACTTATAAAATAAGATAAGACACACTTATCTTTAATCTAGTAATAAGAAACATAAATCCTAATAAAAAAATTGCCAATCAATAATAACTTGACACTCATATCAATAACTTAGGAACTCAACAGATCCAAATCTAATCTAATAATTGAAATTGAATTAATGACCATATACATCAACTGCGAAGTAACAACATATATGTGATAATGAGACTATGGACGATACACATTACGCCCACTCCTAAGCACCAACTTAGATTGAGTGTTACTTCTAAACACTCCCCGTTTAGCTACCATATATAAAAATTGAATTATGGATTCTCTATAATGTTCAGCACTCAACTAATAAGTTCTAAAGTTCCATATGGTAACTAAATGATTCACACATGATATCGAAAAGCAACTTATGATTCCATCCCTTTTCTAAACCACCAACCCAAATGCACTCTTGCATCTTTTCATGTATACACAAAATATGATGCACTATTGCATCAATGTCATCAACTCAGACCTTCTTATGCATCCTTATTTTACAAACTGTTTGCACTTTTGTTTCGATTTCTACAATACCTTGATGAATCCATAAAAATTTAAGAGTCCTTATATCACCATTTCTGTCACACATAATAAAAAATTAAATAGTAAGTACACTCATGCACAAATATGTATGATTGAAACTCATTTCAACCCAAAAAATAAGGATAAACTGTTACTCATAACAATATATAAATAGTCAGTACACTCATATACAAACACACATAAGATTGAAACTGATTTCAATCACCAAATAAAGAAATATCCACAGAATATAATTTTTAAACAAATTTAAAAATTTAAGAAGTCAGAAAAAATAATTTTCTCAATTTTTATCAATTTTAAAATAATTTTTAATGGAATAAAATCCAAAAAATATTTTTTATCATAAAAAAATTTCAAAAAATTAGAAAAATTGATAAAATCAGATTAGAAAAAACTTTGAGCTAATTTGGAGGTCAAAGGATAGTTCACACGTCCTCACGAGTCGAAGAGGGTGGGCCTCACTCGCCACATGCACCATGCACAGTTGAGTCACGCTACCACGTGGCATGATCCCACTAGGCCAAATGTCACCACATCAAACCCACATCTGACACATGACAACCACACATTGGTCCATGTAGATGACATATGTCATCTAGGTGGTCTAATAGGTGCCACGTGGCACGATCATAATCTACCATATGGTAGTCAACCATTGGTCCTCATGGCATCCAAGGTGGACCCATATGTGCCATGTGGCAGACTATAATTTGAGACGTGGCGGACCCTGACTGGACCATATGTGGCATGACTCATTAAGCCACATGTTTGGAAGCAACTGCCACGTGTCAACATCACATGCTGCCATGTAGATGCCACGCGACATGACATGTCAAGCCATATGGTAGGACCCTCACCATGTGTCAGCTCCATAGGCTGCCATATGGCAACATTTGGTTGATCCATATGGTGACGTATGGCACGATCTGGACCCATTCTGCCATGTCAGCTAATACGTGGCTCTTCACCATTGGGCCACATGTCACACTGCGATTAGGCCACGTCGCTAAGTGACGCATCACTCAGGCATGTAGACCTGGTGTGTGCTTGGGACGCGCCCTCTAGCACGTGCCCAACATCGGTGGTGCATGCATGCCATGTGCCACTTTCCCGGTGGTTTCAGGCTACAAGATTTTTTCTAGGTTGGAATTTTCGAGGTTCCTGAATCTAATAGTGTGGTCAAAATTAAAAAAATTTCACTTGAAATTTTAATTAAAGATTTTTAAATTATTTTTTCATGTACAAATGCATAAAAAAATAGACAGGCCAAAAAATATACATACATGCATCTACAATATCAATATGCATATTATTCAATCTAAAATCATATATGAATTTTTACAAAAATACAAATCTAAAAAATAAATAAGTCGGAACACAAAAATATGGGTTTTGATACCAATGAAGGAAAAATACATCATAATATGTTACTAGAAGTAAACATAAATACCACTCGAAGCGCAGATCATTAAAATGAAAATCGATTGTTTCACATTATCGACAAAACCTTTCACTCACGTGTTACGAAATACAGGATGAAAGTATAGATCCACGAGCTAAAATTCCTTTGGTATCTCTCATTTTTCTCTTCACCCTCCAAATGAAGAAATTTAACCCTTATATAGGGTTCCAATTATGGTAATATAAATTACCTTAATTATGATGAGAATTAAATTGGCAGTTACAAAATATTAATAATAGAAATAAATCCATTATTAAGTAGGAAATAATATCTCATTAATATGTCAGTTACCAAAATCAATTTTAGTAACTTTCCTCATTACTACATATTAGATAGCAGATTTCCTAATTATAGGAAATCCCAATATGCAACTAATCCATATATATATATATATATATATATATATATATATTATTTTCTATCCCCATATTATCCCATTTATATCGGAGCCAATTTCTTATTTCATGAGTTATGGGCGTACCTCAAACTCTTTCATTTACATATGGCACTTGCCTTATCAAGAAGTGCCAAATATTTTTTCTTTATTATTTTTTTTTCACCTATGCACGCAATAGAAAAGGTTAAAGAGAATGTAATAAACAAAATATATTCAATCCAAATAAACAAAAGAAATTTATTTTGAAATAAGAAACTCTTTTAAATAATAGTTTTCAAACGCCATATTAAAATTTTAACATTTATTGCGTAAAAATTAAAATAAAAGTTTTATTAAATGGGTCTAACTTCGACTTTTTGTATTTTTTTATTTTTTTTCATCGAAAAGAAGTAAAGTCTCACTGAATGTCAAAACTAATTAATTATCCATAAGCAAGTTTAAATTAAGTTGCAAACACACAACAAAGCTATGGCACAAAACAACAGAGGTTTTACAGGAGTTTAAGCATCTTCATTTTAGATTTTACATTGTTACACTGCATCCATAAAACTTCTTGCTCCTTCCACTTCTTCCTTTATTTATCTTACTACAAAAAAAAAAAAATAATAATAATAAAAAGAGATAAAAACCTTAATCAGAACTTGATAAAGCAATACGAAGATTATTTATGTAAGTTCTAAACTTCCCCAATGATTATATACTTTGTTGTCTTTATTAAAACATATAATATACAAGTGGGGTCATATTGTATATAAATATTCTCCAATTTAATGAAAGATTTTAACTATCAATGCTAAATTATTCATAAAATAGAAAAATAATTGTGTTAAATTATCTTATCTCATAATCAATAGGATGGGAATTAAGCTACTGAACTAATGATTTAAAATTTGATTAAAAAATTAGTTTTAAACCCTAATACTCTATAAACCCATATCATATTAAGGAGAATTCTAAGAAAACTATATATATTAAACCCACATCATACTAAATAACAAAAGAGAAAACTTTATATAGCAAAATATTCACTACAGTACCCCAAATATACATATAAATCCTAGGGCAAAATTTTAGTTAATTAGAGAATAATTTTAAATGAGTGAACAAGAAAACTAATTATTATGACTAAAATTAAATGTATAAATTTAAGGTCGTAAATCCATGCGCTATGCGCTCATGTATGCATCAGCCGATCAAATAATGCACAACGCTTGGTATATCGGTGCATGATCCATGAAATTGCCAATTCATTTAAGAAGAGAAGAAAGGATTAAGGATAATTACCAGACAAAATGAAGTGGTTGCAGGTTGAAGTTGATCTAAGGATTTTGTGATAAAACAAGATTCGTAATGAGAGCAGCAGTTCGGGTGAGAATTCTGTAAGCAACATGAATGGATTCAGGAGGAATGGAGTCTTCTGAGGAAGAACCATCAATTATATGAAATGAAAGGGTAAGGATCGTTCCATTATTTGCTCCAGGATGAATCACAAATCCTGATGGTAATATATTCACACTTTCTGGATTTCCTCCATTTAGTACTGAAGCTATTGATTCAATGTCTATTGGTGCATATACAACATATGATGCTGTTGGCTCTTTCAAGCTCTCTTGCAGGTACAATATTTCTATCTTCCCTGGATTAGACTGCATAAATTAATTAAGAACGTGAGAGATCCTGATAAAGATTTTAGTAAGTTATAGCTTCTTAATTACTGACATTTTAACTTACATTTGCTTGGATGATAGAGATGCAATTTGCTGGATTCTGTCCTATGATAACGTGTGTACGTTCTTGAACAACAAACGGACGAGAAAGCAAATCCCACTGCATCAAACATAAAAATAAAATAAAAACTTTGTGACTGAAATAGTTAATAGAAACTGTAATGAGGAAGATCTCAATCATGTTGAAATCTATGCCCTTTCGTGACCTACTAATAGTTTTTTTTTTTTTTAATTAACAATATGATATCTAAAACTTAGTAAGCTTCAGGTGTTTAAAGATAATGCATTATCAAAACTTGAACTTGAAACCTTTATGTTTGGTTTCTTAATATGACATTAGAGTGTTAACTAGATTAAAATGGGATTTAAATTTAAGTTACCTTGTTTCTGAATCCAGGTTGACAGAGAATATAAAACACTTGATCAGGGGAAACTGGAAGCGAGAGGGAATTGGTGAAGGCTATTGATGTAGTGGGACAACCACAAGTAGTAGGAAAGTTCTTGCTCATCAATCTAAAATCTTCAGCTCCATTTACAGGAAATGGGATCCACAAATTATTAGTTGAAGCACTCAGATCAACACAAAAATTTCTCATCATCCTCTTAGCTAGCCTTAACAAACTTTCTTTCCCATTTAATGGTATTAATCCTGCACCATAGGATAATTAAACAATTTTTTTTTTCCAATAAAGAGGAAACATTTACATATCTTAATAATAAAACTAAGGACTTACTTCCACCAATGACAACAGCATGGTCAGACATTATGGTTGTAACCCATTCGCAATGTTGGATTAAAGTAGAAACCCAACACCTTGCACTAAAGACAACGCCAGAATGAATTAGTGGCTGAAAAATCCTATGCCCTCGAGTATTGTCCACTTCAACATGTTCAACCCATGTAACCTATACCAACATTTAACACACACTTAAACAACATCTATATCACCAAAAATAGTGCAATTGGAAGTCTTTTCATTAGGAGTTTTAAAAAATACACTGTTGATTATGACGAGATAATCTAAAAATCATGGAATTATTGAGAAAAGAGATATCATATGAAACACCCATTTCCAACATAACTTTGAAAGAAACAAAATTAGGTTATTTGATTTAAGGCTTAATGTATACCTAGTACCTTAAATTTGACAATTTTGATCATTTTACTCAATTTTTCATGAAACTATTTAGTTTCCTAATCTATCAATTTTTTTGTTATGCAATATGTCTCTAAATGCTAATGTGAAAATTTTCTTTTAGTGAGCAAAAGACGTGTAAGTTTGTGTGTAAAAATCAAAATTTCTTTTTTATTGACAGGAAATTTTTCAATAACATTGAAAAGACTATTGTATATGATAATTAAAAGATTAAGAGGCTAAATAGTTTTTCAAAAAGTTTAGAATGCAAAAAGATCAATATATTTACAAGTTTGAAAAGCGTGCCGATGTATTAAGTTACTTAATAACCTAATGCATGCATTCGTATGGAAATATTTACGTAAAGCGGATCAATCATGGACCAATCCTACAATAAAATGCCATATAGATTTATTTGATTGGTCATTAAAGATTCACTTTAGGCAAAAAAAAAAATAGTACAACATATGCATGCATGAATAAATAAATGCATGACAATAATAAATATAATCATGAAACAGTTGTAAGTATGCGTGGCTGAAATAGCATCCCTATGGTTAGCTATTATATAATTTTATACCTTGGAGTACCCACTAGGCAATTCTTGGATCACGCAGCCTGATGGCCTTCTTCGAAATCTTCCTAGTGGATATGGAAATAGATTTTCCAAGGAAACATCAACAATTCCCCATGTGTTGGAGCCTAGCTGTTTACAATACCTTGCAAATTGACACTCTCGAACAGGAACCAATGGTGTTGGCATATGAAATTCTGCCCTCACCTGAAAAATTAAGCCATTCAATTCATTATGTCTCAAACCAAATCCGTTATTTCCCATTAAATTAAAGTCTACGCTTCCTTTTCAAATGAAGAAAATAATAATAATAATAATAATAATAATAATAATAATAATAATAATAATAATAATAATAATAATAATAATAATAATAATAATAATAATAATAATAATAATAATAATAATAAAAGCCAAGCATGCATAAGCATAAATTTACATTTCATAAATACAGGAAGAGTATGAAAGCAATGTCTATGAAGCAGACAGTTCCCATCTTGCTGATATGTATTCAATCTTGATTTAACACTTTTTTTTTTTCTTGGTCTATATATTTTTCTGTTAAAAGTGAGAAAAGCAAAAATTTTCATTATCTATTTAAATATTTAATTCGGACATGAAAACTTGTGAAATATTGAATAGAGTGATGCCAATAATGTTATGCTTCCAACTTTACACATTAACTTCCATAACCAGAAGAAATTCAATAACTATTGAAATAAAACAAGTAATTACTTAGAACAAGAAATTTTGGCTAACAATGTAGTGAGAAGCAAGCAGCTTTATCTACATTAAATTTATGGCATATTAGTTGGATGAGTAGTACTATGTATATTGTCATTCTTATATCTTCTATTATATCGCTTAACACGAAACAATATATTCTATAAGTAGATCTATTCATGGGTCAGACTTTAGCATGTTATTTGGTGGCTTACAAGTTTTTTTTGGACTTTTTTCTGTCCAGAAACGATTCATGAACATATCTAATTATAAGTACAATATATTTCCAAATTTTGTACATTTTGATTAAGCAAAAAGACATGTATATCATAAATTTATAGTTTAAATTACCACTTGGAGAGTTTCATTGTAATTCCCAGCCGTGCCAAGTGATAAAGCTCCAAGTACAGTTGCTCTTGAAACAATCATGGAGAATGCTGAAGACCATTGCTTCTATTAATCATAAGATTCAAAACAATTATAAATTAAAAGTTAATTAAGTATATAAAATTGCTAACAAAAAATTCATAAATCAAAGAAAATAACCCACCAAATCCATAAGCCACTCAACAATGGTAGTAGCATTCATGCTAACAAACCCTATTTCTCTTGAAGCTTCAGTTTGAAGACCATCTGGTTGATGAGGTTGTTGAGGAAATGCAATTTTGTGTTGATTTCCATTGGCGAAATCAAAGTTACAATCCAAGTTAGTGGAGCTTGAAGGATCTCCAATTTCAATCATTCTGATGAACTCTTTAAGAGTTGCATCAAATGCTCGGAACTCCCTTATATATTCAGCTTCATTTAGGGTTTCCATTGTGCTATTCCCTTGGAGATGCCATAGAGGTTCTCCTCCAAAGGCTTTTCTTTCTAACTCTGTCATTGCTGAGTTCACAAGCTCAACTAGTCTATTCTTGTTCTCATCAGCACCCAGTGAGACCGCCATTAATAGATCACTTGCCCGGTTTAACTCTAGAGGAATGTTTGAAGAACACACTGAATCAACCACACTTTTAGGTGAATCCTGAGGAGATTGAGAATGAGTGTTGTGGACCACATAATCTCCCTAAAATTAAACAAGGTCAGTACAGTAATTTATTCATTTAATCAACATATAGATGTGCACACACAAAAAAAGAAAAAAACCCTCTTTATCTCAATCAAGATAAATTCAAATTAATAAGATAAGTGGTAGAACTGTAGATAAAATCCAGGTTTTAGGGTTTGTTATTAGAACTAATTAATATTTTGCACCAGATATAGTACTAATCAAAAGCTTATTAATTGGACATAAGATCTTACCCATTAATTTTTTTGTTTAAGTTAATTAATTACCTGTGGATTCATTTCTGGTTCTAACCCTAATTCTCCGCAATTTCTCATTTCTTCACCTTGGCCTGTCATGTCTTCCACAAAACTGATCGGAAAATTGAAAGGATAAAGGGTTCAAGTATATAACTAAGCACAAAAACTTGTTTATGATCATCAAATCGACAGGAAAAAAACAATAAATTAAGCAATGCGTGTTAAATCTCTTAATATATAGAGTGTGTGTGTGTGCGAGTAAAAGAGAACTCAATTTATTACTTATTCTCTCTATCTCTGAGTGCACCACCACCACTTATTTCTTCAGGATCTTCATTTCTTGTCCTCTGGAATTCACTCCCATTTGATTCAGACATTTTTCATCTGTAATACATATGTTTTTCATTAAATCATGTTGATTAATTTAAAATATATATATAAGTAAAAATAAAGATAATCGAAAGGAACAGTTAGCATCTAGAAATGAAACTCAGATAATTCTTTCTACCTCAAAAATTCTCGTAACTAATGACAAATTAAAAGGTATAAAAACAGCGTAGTTTTCAATCTTTTCAGTCTCAAACATACATGCATATAAAATGAGGCAGAAATAAAATGAAAATAAAATTATATGCATATGGGAAATCTGTGGATATACATAAACAGAGAGAGAAATGATGATGAGAGGAGCAGATCTGTGTTTGTGTGTAGATAGTGATGGTGCACATCAGTTGATGCCCAAATGGGATTTTGTTTGGCATTTGGTGTGCACGTAGAGAGTGTTTAAGTGCAAGCACACTGCCAGCAGGGTTTTGTCCTTCTTCATTTGGTGGGGCCCATTTGTCCTATGACGCGGCAAATTGGTGCAATCTGATTGGAGGTTTTGAGCTGTTGGCCGACCATCAGTTTCATAAGAGTGCGTGCTTCAGGTATCATCTGTTTTATTCTATTTTATTTATTTTTCTTAATAATTAGGTAAGTTACGGGGAGGGGTAAGTAACATTAATTGGCAACGATACCTTCAATTCAGATTTAGTCGGTCCAGTAAGGTTTGGAAACCTAATGATTAATCTAAAAATATATTTTTTTAGGTAAATCAAATTATCCATTGAAAAAATTATCACCGTTTGAACTTGATGATAATATTTGAAGGTTAATTAGTTTGATAAACTTGCCAACTCAATCTCATATCTATTTTAATGTCAATAAACTTTTATAAATATCAATAACTAAAATTAAAATGAAACGAAATAAACATGAAAAATAAAAATTAGCGATAACTTCTGTCAAAAAAGAGATAACTACAAAAAAAAAATTCTAACATTTGACTCAATTTATAATTAAAATTCTATCGTTTAAAATCCAATAATTGCACTTCTAGTATTTTAGAGTATTTCAATTATGACTTCTCATCAATAGTTCTATTAAAACTAATGAAAATACAAATTTTATATTCAAAAAATATTTTTTAATCTTTTCTTTAATATTTAATATAGATAAAAGTTAATACTCATTCGGTTCTATTAAATGGTCATTTAAAAAAATTTGAATTCACCAAATTGTCAATTTGGTAAAATCATATAACGTTGAACGCATACTTTCCAACATTGTCTTTGATGAAATATGAATAAAACATTTAATAACTTAATTAATATTTTTATTTTTCTACACATTTTATTATGATAGTCTAAATTAAAAGGGAACATTTTAGTCTATTCAATATAATTCTTCATTAAAAATTAACAAAACTAATTATTACTTTATTATTGGCATTTGTATAATTAAAAAAAATGATAATTTGGTGGGACAGAGGGAGCAATAAATTTTTCTTATTATTAACTTTTTTTTTTTTTTTAGAATGGCTACTTTAGAAGATGTAATGGATATATAAAAATTTAAGTGTGCTTAATTATTTATAGAATGGCGCTCTCACACCTTAGAGATATTATCTCTGTCATATTTTTGCAGGTCAAGACAATAAAACAAACTAAAGAATATATACCTTGAATTTCTCTAATACAAAATGGTCACAAAGGTGTTCCATTTTTTTAGCATCAACATATTTCTCAAACTTATTGATCATAGCCTCCTTTATAGAATTAAACTTCTTAACATGCTTATGCAACCTATAATGCTCTTGTCGAGTACTATTTTTGAACCTTTCTATTAAGCAATCTTTGACACTTGGATCATCTATATTCACATCTATATACATCTGTATTATCAAGTTATATATTATAATGCAAGAAAAATAAGATAAAAAATAATAAAATCTCATAGACATTAATATTTTAATTTACATTCAAGTGGCGAAAGCCTAGTTCTAAATCATCTTCCTTCAATTTTGACCATTTAACAAGTACTGCAATTACATCTCGAGTTATAACTCCAATCTAACTTGCAAGTTTTGTAGATGCATTTGCTGGAATTGGCCTACCTATATCTATATCTAAATCTTCTTTTTGCTTCCCCTAGCAGCAATGGCTTTAACAAGATATTTTTTTCCTATAATTTGTCCTTGACCTCTCTTTTTAGAGGCAATTCCTATAAAATAAAATAATCAAAGTCAAACATATTGGCTACTTTAAAACAATGCAAATGACATAACACATATAACTAACTTAAAATTTAGAATTCAAAACCTATGTCAAGTGAGCAATCAAGTGGTGATTCTTTTGCTGGAACTTGGGTGTTTGAATTTCCTTGGTTATTTGAGGAATCTAGTGGTGATCTCTTTTGTTGAGACTTGATTGGGTGTTTTTATTGTGCTTTTTGAGGCTTTTTTATTTGCTGGATCAGATATTTTCCTAGTAATTGCATGATTCTTCCTCTCTAAGAGTCCTCTAATGCTTGAATAATTGGATGATTCAAAAGGTGAATGTGTGGCATATTTATTTGCTGAAATTATTTAAATTTTATTTTTTGCATGTGGTGTTTTGATGGTAGGATGAGCCATTGTTTAACCTGTATGGATTTCATCAATAAAAATAAATTAATCTAATGATTTTCCAAGTGAGGTTTTGAACATTGAATAAAAATATGCAAGCAATATTGCAATGGCAGATTAAATCTAAAACATTTATGATTATCATATGGCTAATACTACAATAAGTAAATAAAATTAACAGTAAATAAATGAACAAGTTGTGTTATAAAACCTAACATAATGAACAATTTGTGTTATAAAACCTAATGTAAAGTATGACAATCACCTCCTGAATCATGGAACTGTTCTTATAAAACATATGGCCATAAAACGCCTAATTATTTTCAGCATAGTCATCATATTCATCATCATCATTATCATTCAAGTACTCAATATCTTCATCGCTATGACAGTAATCAACCAAAGTATCATCTAATACAACCTCATCATCATTTCATTGTCATTGATGATATTTTTATTCCCATTCACTTTAGGAAGACTTGGGATCATCAATGAATCAAGGTCCTTAGGGTCTATGTCCAATCTATTTAACACAGATATTTCAGTGATATTAACTTCAATTTTCTTTGTATACTTTATCTTCAATAACTTCCATTTCGTCTACATCTAAAGCTTTATCTTGAATCTCGTCAACACTATATATATGTCTATGCTCAAATTGTTGTTGTACTTACCATTCACTCCCTAACTTAGGATCATTAATATATACAATATATTTTGCTTGGTCTTCTAAAAATATAACAATCATTTTCATACTACATCCCAGTTATTTTGACACTTTTTATATTCCCTTCCTTCCAAATCCTTATTTTTTCCTACTAAGGTCAAATCATTCACACTTGAAAAGTGTACAGTTTATTTATTAGTTAGTTTTTAGTCACGTGTTTTGTTCTTTTAGTCAGTGTAAATAGCTTGGTTGTGTAGTTGTGTAGTTTGCTGTTTTATGTTTTTACAAATAAACAACTAGCTATTTAAGCTTTCTTACCCTACTATTTTAGTATAAAAGGCAGATTGGGTTTTTTTGTTCAATATATGAAAACAGAATAAGAAAAGCGTTTCCCGCTCTTTCTCTTTCTAATATTTTCTCTCTCAAGTTCTTGAGATTGTTCATGGTATCAGAGCAGGTTTTCTATAGATCTAGCTCGATTTTCGTTTGTTTTCCTTAGATCTATATTAGATCTATATTTCTTATTACTTTCCCAAGCACTGTGTTGTTTTTTTTCTTGTGTTTCTTCACGAAGATCTTACGCAATGGCAGATCGCGATGGTGAAGATGCTATAGTTTTGCAGAGCTCGGATCATCCTGGAATGGCACTTGTTACTACGCCATTAACAGGTAGAAATTACTTGAGTTGGAGTACTGCAATCTGTACTTCTTTGGAGGCTAAAGATAAGATTTTTTTCATCGATGGCAGTATAAAACCACCTACTGAAATGCATTAATATAGAAAATGGAAAAAGGTTGATTCAATGATAAAGTCGTGGATAATGAACTCGATTTCTAAAGAATTATCTGATGCTTTCATCTACTCACCCAGTGCTAAGAGTTTGTGGAATGTTCTGAAGAAACGATTTGGTGTGAGTCATACTCCACAGCTTTATCAGATCCAAAGAGAGATGAGTTCAACAGAACAGGGAACCGATTCTGTTACTGTGTATTATAATAAACTACATAAATGCTGGGATGAAATGGATAGAATGATACCTATGCTAGTTTGTAGTTGTACTGGTTGTTCGTGTGGGTAGAGTAAGAAACTTGTTGAAAGAGAAGCAGCTTTGAAGTTACTGCAGTTTCTCATGGGACTTAATCACACTTATGAAAGTACTAGAACACATATCCTTAATCTGGAACCACCACCAGATGTGGATAAAGCCTATAATATGGTTTTGAGAATAGAGCGACAGAAGGAAGTGAGTCTTAATTTTGCTGGAGATAACGCTGATGCTGCTGCTATGTTAGTAAGAACTTTTAATCACAAAAATAAGAAGAAAGAAAGCAAGAAAGTAGACAAGTTTTGTGATCACTGTCATTGTAATGGTCATACGAAGGATACATGTTTTAAGCTTCATGGCTATCCTGAGTGGTATAAAGAATTGAAGGAGAAGAAATTAAATGAAAAAAGAGTAATGACCAATATAGCCATTAATCTAGATGCACCAGAGACTCCTTTTGAAGTGAATCTAGAGAGTGGAGGAAACAATGAAGACATCAGTGCTTTGGTTTCTCTTTTGGTGAAATAAGAGATCACTAAATTGGTGAAAAGAAAAATACATACCGAGGAGCACGTGAATTTTGTTGACAAAGATTTGACAAAATTCATTAATGATTCTAGTGAATATGCAGGTATCACTGCTTTACATACCTTGCATAGTTTTGACAAAGATACATGGATACTTGATACTGGAGCCTCTGCTCACATGTGCTTTAATACACGTTCACTTAGTAATCTTCAAAAACTTCATTCCTTGATTCCTGTTCACTTACCTGATGCTACTATTAACACTGTCAAATTTTCTGGTGAAATTTCTCTACATCCTAAATTGATTCTTAGGGATGTTCTATTACTTCCTTCTTTCAAATTCAATTTGTTGTCTGTTAATCAACTCTCTAAAAGTGCTAATGTTTTCTTTATTTTTTATCCTTCTCATTGCCTGATACAGGACCTGAAGACTGACGAGGTTCTGGCTGTTGGTCATCTTATAGGCACTTTATGCATACTTAATTTCGCATCGTTTGATCCCTTTGTACCAGTTGTAGTTCGTCAGATGTTAATCAAATAAGTCAGTCTTCTAGTCTTGTTATCAATTATGCTTCTGGCAAGGATTGTTCAGTTTCAGCCAGTGTATGGCATAATAGACTTGGACATGCTCCTTCATCTGTTTTGAGTCATATTACTTGTATTGATGATATTTCTTTTAATAAACCATGTGACATTTGTCATTTTACAAAACAGCAAAGACTTCCTTTTCCTATTAGTCATTCACGATCAGCACATGTTTTAGATCTTTTGCATATAGATCTATGGGGTCCTTATAAATAATCCAGTCTTCACAATGCTCACTATGTGTTAACTATTTTGGATGATCATAGTAGAGCCACTTGGACCTATTTGTTACAACATAAAACACAAGTTTGTGATTCTTTTATGAAGTTTTTATGTATGGTAGAAAATTAATTTGCTGGTAGTGTGAAGGTGGTTAGATCAGATAATGGGACTGAGTTTGTGAATCAGTCTATGCAGTCTTTGTTTTCAAAGAAGGGTATAGTTCATCACAGATCGTGTAGTTATTCTCCACAACAGAATGGAGTAGTTGAGAGGAAGCATAAGCATTTATTGCAAGTGGCCAGGGCTCTTATGTTCCAGGCTAATTTACCTGCAAAGTTTTGGGGAGATGCTATTTTAACTGCTACTCATATTATCAATAGACTTCCTACTTCTTTATTACAATTGAAGTCTCCTTATGAAGTTCTCCATGGCCGACTACCAGATTATTCAAGAAGGAAGTCTTTTGGTTGCTTGTGTTTTGTTGCTAATACTTTTCCTCATAAGGATAAATTTGATCCTCGAGCTTTTATGTAAGGCCCCGCATTATACCCTAAGAGTAATCGGGTATGTTTGATGTATATATTAAAGGTAAAATGAGGAGATATGCATTGAAAATATAGAAAAGGACATGAAAGGAATTAAATGAAAAGGGAATAAGTGTACAAATTAGAGAGAATGTGACATTAGGGATATAATTGAAAAGTTAAAATAAAAGAATTGTGGCAAAAATAGAAATAGAGGAAGTAGAAGGAGCAAATTGTAAGATTATGAATGAACCAATAGAAGCAAGGCATGTGTCCTATTCTAGAAAACTCATGAAATCTCATGAGAAATGGTGAGATAGATATGGTATAAAAGGGGACTATGGTGGCCGGCCAAAGAGGGAGTCCTAATCTCAGAAATTCTACTCCTTTTACTTATCTTATCTCTCTCAAAAATACAAGTCTTTGGTGTCTCAAAGAAGGTAGAGAAAGAATTTAGGGTTTGTCTCTTTAAAGGTAATAACTTTCTCTATTTTTATTGTTATGTTTTGAGGGTAGATGTTGAAGTAAATGATCTAAATAGATGTTTATGTATGTGATTTATCTCATGGAAATAAAAGAAGAAAAGAAGAGAAAGAGAGATAGAGCAAGGAAAGAGGAAGAGAAAAGAGTGAAGCTTGTAAAGAGGTATGGGAGTTATATTATTGTTTTATGGATTTGTGAATGCAATAAATTGATATATGTGCTTTAGATGATTTATAGTTGATGTTGAGTGAATAATGGAATGTATAGTGCATGAGAAAGATGATTTGTGCCTTAGAAAGTGTTAAGATGAAAATCTGTTTTTGGTTCACATGAACCAGTTTTAGTAAAACTGGAATAACTCCCTCTATATAAGTCTGATTGATGTGATTCAAGTTGGAGATGAAATTTAAGACCTATATCTACAACTTTGTAGAAGGAACCGGAACCTAAATCTGTCTCTAGAGTGCCTGAAAATGAGCTTGAAGTGGACAGACCCCTGCTGTCCGTCCCATGAGAGCAGTCTTCGGTTTTTAATGAATATCTTGAGTTTTAGAAGTCTTATTTGAGTGATTTTTGATGTTTTAGAAACTAGAGACATAGTGGAACAACATTTTAGAAGACCACTTTCCCTGAAAATGACGTTTTCTGGATCAAAAATGGTATAGAAGTCGAGACAGAAAATCTGTCTTTGAGCGATTTGAGGCATCACGGTTACTATGAGTTTCATAGTAACCGTGAGGCAGTCCAGAACCCAAATCCACCCTATCTCACGGTTACTAAGCATTTCATAGTAACCGTGACCCTTTTAAAAAGTGTAGAACACGGTTATTACTCATCCGGTAATGACCGTGAGGTAGTTTGGCATAGTCCAGACCCGAGAGTGCAATTAGGTCACGGTTACCATGAATTTGGTAGTAACCGTGACCCTACCCTGTTTTTCTTAATCTTGATTTTAAAGTCTCAAACTGTTATTAAAGTATGATTAAGCCTTCCTATACGCTTTTAGAGTGTTTTAAGTGTAAAACAAGAGTAAATAATGATATGAAATGAGTGAAAGTATAGTGACTTAATGAAGTAGAATTAAATGTACAATTAATGATCGTGAGTGAATATGATAAATGGTAAGTATGATGAGACTAATTGCATGACCAATAATAATTAAACTATTGTTAAGGTTAAGTGTAATTGAAGTTATTGTTTAGTGATTTGTTACATGCTCTATTTAATGTATTATCTCCTTGAATCTTAATGTATCAAGTGTGATAATGTAGAGTGATTAAAGACTATTTGTAAGCCTGAATTTTCCATAGTAGTGGATAGATAGGCATGCCTATAAAAGGGATAGTGATTGCAGCTGCTAGTGATGTCACCAAAAGGTGACTAGTGTAGTGTTTGATACCTTTTGGTATCTAGTGAACTAAGACTTTTATGCCTCTAGTGCAATATCTAATGCTTGTACCCGTATCCACCATTTATGAGAATTCAGGCAATGAAAGTGATCTGAATAATGAATATTGAAGTGCAAGTGAAATATTGTATTGTGATTGTTATTGAGTATCTAATTGTTATTGAATGTGATTATTACATGTATTAAGAGTGACATGTTATTATGTTATATGTATTGGCATGTTATATTAATTGTAGTTGCGACTTCGATAAGAAGTCAAGTGTACTGTTTTTCCCCACTGAGCCATTGCTCAGCACGGGTGTTTTCCCGTGTAGGTATGCAAGATGAGGAAGTGCTTTTGCTAGAGTCAACATCTGCAGGCCACTAGAATGATGTCGAGTGAGAGTTAACTTTGATAATGTATTATTTGTTTGTACATGTACAATGTATATAAAGATTTGAAACATGTATGTAATGAACTAAATTGTAATTGTACTTTAAATGTAATGTATGCCAGATGTATAAATGTATTTTTGTACCAGTAATTTAATAAATTAAATGGTAATAAGAACGGGCATTACATTGTGGTATCAGAGCAAAGGTTTAGGCGATTCTGGGCAATAAGGTGTTAGTGAATAGATTAAATATGTGTGTCTGTATAGTGTTGTGGCCATAAAGCAGATGTTGTCTTGTTTAGTGTACAGATAGAATTGGATCCTAGTGAAAGTATAGACAGTCTAGTGTTAGTGTAAGGATTAATGTAAATGTCTAGTCCCTATATAAAGTTGATGTGGAAGTGGATTTAGATTGGATTTGGTGTTCTGTGTACCTGTCAGTAACTCCTTACCAGTTTGGGCAATTGATTACACATGTTATAGCATGGGATGGGGCAAACATACATGATACATGAAAGCATACATTTGCATCCTATCATTCTTCCACCACATTACACCAGCATTATTTGCAAAGTCATTAAAAGCATCAAATTACATGCAAAAGCCCCAACTGGAAGGGAAACTGACAGGATATACATTGAGTGCAGTGATGATAGGATAGTGAGAGATGAGTCCAGTTATATAGAGATGAAGTTAGATTGAATATAAACATAATAAAGTATAGAATACGAGAAACAGGAAGAGATAGTATTGAATAGAGTTTGATTAAGTTAGAGCTATTGGGATGCAAGTGATGAGATTTGACAAGTGGTACAGGGAGAATTTCGAGGACGAAATTCTTTAAGGGGGAGAGAAATGTAAGGCCCCGCATTATACCCTAAGAGTAATCGGGTATGTTTGATGTATATATTAAAGGTAAAATGAGGAGATATGCATTGAAAATATAGAAAAGGACATGAAAGGAATTAAATGAAAAGGGAATAAGTGTACAAATTAGAGAGAATGTGACATTAGGGATATAATTGAAAAGTTAAAATAAAAGAATTGTGGCAAAAATAGAAATAGAGGAAGTAGAAGGAGCAAATTGTAAGATTATGAATGAACCAATAGAAGCAAGGCATGTGTCCTATTCTAGAAAACTCATGAAATCTCATGAGAAATGGTGAGATAGATATGGTATAAAAGGGGACTATGGTGGCCGGCCAAAGAGGGAGTCCTAATCTCAGAAATTCTACTCCTTTTACTTATCTTATCTCTCTCAAAAATACAAGTCTTTGGTGTCTCAAAGAAGGTAGAGAAAGAATTTAGGGTTTGTCTCTTTAAAGGTAATAACTTTCTCTATTTTTATTGTTATGTTTTGAGGGTAGATGTTGAAGTAAATGATCTAAATAGATGTTTATGTATGTGATTTATCTCATGGAAATAAAAGAAGAAAAGAAGAGAAAGAGAGATAGAGCAAGGAAAGAGGAAGAGAAAAGAGTGAAGCTTGTAAAGAGGTATGGGAGTTATATTATTGTTTTATGGATTTGTGAATGCAATAAATTGATATATGTGCTTTAGATGATTTATAGTTGATGTTGAGTGAATAATGGAATGTATAGTGCATGAGAAAGATGATTTGTGCCTTAGAAAGTGTTAAGATGAAAATCTGTTTTTGGTTCACATGAACCAGTTTTAGTAAAACTGGAATAACTCCCTCTATATAAGTCTGATTGATGTGATTCAAGTTGGAGATGAAATTTAAGACCTATATCTACAACTTTGTAGAAGGAACCGGAACCTAAATCTGTCTCTAGAGTGCCTGAAAATGAGCTTGAAGTGGACAGACCCCTGCTGTCCGTCCCATGAGAGCAGTCTTCGGTTTTTAATGAATATCTTGAGTTTTAGAAGTCTTATTTGAGTGATTTTTGATGTTTTAGAAACTAGAGACATAGTGGAACAACATTTTAGAAGACCACTTTCCCTGAAAATGATGTTTTCTGGATCAAAAATGGTATAGAAGTCGAGACAGAAAATCTGTCTTTGAGCGATTTGAGGCATCACGGTTACTATGAGTTTCATAGTAACCGTGAGGCAGTCCAGAACCCAAATCCACCCTATCTCACGGTTACTAAGCATTTCATAGTAACCGTGACCCTTTTAAAAAGTGTAGAACACGGTTATTACTCATCCGGTAATGACCGTGAGGTAGTTTGGCATAGTCCAGACCCGAGAGTGCAATTAGGTCACGGTTACCATGAATTTGGTAGTAACCGTGACCCTACCCTGTTTTTCTTAATCTTGATTTTAAAGTCTCAAACTGTTATTAAAGTATGATTAAGCCTTCCTATACGCTTTTAGAGTGTTTTAAGTGTAAAACAAGAGTAAATAATGATATGAAATGAGTGAAAGTATAGTGACTTAATGAAGTAGAATTAAATGTACAATTAATGATCGTGAGTGAATATGATAAATGGTAAGTATGATGAGACTAATTGCATGACCAATAATAATTAAACTATTGTTAAGGTTAAGTGTAATTGAAGTTATTGTTTAGTGATTTGTTACATGCTCTATTTAATGTATTATCTCCTTGAATCTTAATGTATCAAGTGTGATAATGTAGAGTGATTAAAGACTATTTGTAAGCCTGAATTTTCCATAGTAGTGGATAGATAGGCATGCCTATAAAAGGGATAGTGATTGCAGCTGCTAGTGATGTCACCAAAAGGTGACTAGTGTAGTGTTTGATACCTTTTGGTATCTAGTGAACTAAGACTTTTATGCCTCTAGTGCAATATCTAATGCTTGTACCCGTATCCACCATTTATGAGAATTCAGGCAATGAAAGTGATCTGAATAATGAATATTGAAGTGCAAGTGAAATATTGTATTGTGATTGTTATTGAGTATCTAATTGTTATTGAATGTGATTATTACATGTATTAAGAGTGACATGTTATTATGTTATATGTATTGGCATGTTATATTAATTGTAGTTGCGACTTCGATAAGAAGTCAAGTGTACTGTTTTTCCCCACTGAGCCATTGCTCAGCACGGGTGTTTTCCCGTGTAGGTATGCAAGATGAGGAAGTGCTTTTGCTAGAGTCAACATCTGCAGGCCACTAGAATGATGTCGAGTGAGAGTTAACTTTGATAATGTATTATTTGTTTGTACATGTACAATGTATATAAAGATTTGAAACATGTATGTAATGAACTAAATTGTAATTGTACTTTAAATGTAATGTATGCCAGATGTATAAATGTATTTTTGTACCAGTAATTTAATAAATTAAATGGTAATAAGAACGGGCATTACATTTTAAGTGTATTTTTATTGGCTATGCATCTGGTCAGAAAGCTTTTAAGGTGTATAATGTGGTCACTCATGCTGTCTCTTATTCAAGAGATGTGTAGTTTTATGAAGATATTTTTCCGTTTTAGAAGAAGCAAACTGCTGATATTTTAGATTGTCCGCTAATGCCTTGTGTTCATATCAATGCAAATTTGTCTGATGCTGTATCTTCTTCCAGTGATTCTCCCATGGATGGCTTGGGTCTTAACCAAACTGCTGCTGATTCTCATGTGGATAGCTCGGCACTTGATCATTCTATTGATGTTTCTCCTATCACATCACCTTCGGTAGTTGATTCTTCTCCTATAAATGTGAGAGTTAGTAATTGAAAAAGGAGGATACCCGTTTGGATGCAGGATTTTGTATGTTCAAGTGTTACCTCTGGTTTTTCTCCTCCCACAACTTATTCATCAACATATATGGCTTTTATGCTTAATGTTGGTAATGTACCTGAACCGACTTCTTACAAGCAGGCTGTTGGATATGTTGAATGGGTTGATGCCATGAATAAGGAGTTACAAGCTTTAGAGGAGAATGGAACATGGGAAATTACTTCTTTGCCACCAAATAAAAAAGCCATTGGGTTTAAATGGGTGTTTAAGGTGAAATTTAATCCAGATGGCACTGTCAAAAGGTATAAAGCTCGATTAGTCGCCAAGGTTTACAATCAAGTAGTAGGGGTTGATTATTTTGATAGTTTTTCACCTGTAGTAAAATTGGTGACTGTAAGACTTTTCTTTGCTCTTGCTACTATTCGTGGGTGGTGTATTCATCAACTAGATATTAATAATGCTTTTTTGCATGGGTATTTGAAAGAAGAGGTGTATTTGTTACCACCAGAGGGATATACTAAAGTTAAAAAAGGACAAGTTTGTAGATTGAAGAAGTCTTTATATGGGTTGAAGCAAGCTTCAAGGGAGTGGAATTCTGAATTTACTGTTCAACTTATACAGTATGGGTTTCATCAATCTCCTCATGATCATTGTCTTTTTATTAAAGCTTTTTCATCATCTTTTCTAGCCTTGATCATTTATGTTGATGATGTTTTGATTGCTGGGGATTCTGAATCTGATGTAATTGCTGTTAAGCAGTACTTGCATTCGATTTTCACTATCAAGGATCTAGGATATGCAAAGTATTTTTTAGGCATTGAAATTGCCAGGTCTGCTGAAGGTACTTTTCTTTCTCAACGAAAATATCTTTGTGATATTTTAAAGGATGCTGGTCTCTCTGGTGCAATCCCTACTCGTACTCCTTTGCCTAAGAATCACAAGTTCCGGGAAGAGTCTCCTTTGCTTCCTGATCTGGATGTGTTTCGACGACTGATTGGGTGCCTTCTTTATTTGAATATGACTAGACCTGACATTACATTTAGTGTACACCAGCTTAGTCAATTTGTTGCTGCTCCAAAGCAATGTCATTGGGATGCAGCTATGCATGTGCTTCGGTATCTTAATGGTACTTTGGGTCATGGTATTTTTTATAGTAGCAACAGCACGTTAGATTTAACTGCTTATTGTGATAGTGATTAGGCTTCATGTTCCATTACCCGACGATTGATTACTGGATATTGCATATTTCTTGGTTCTTCTTTGATTTCTTGGAAGAGTAAAAATCAAACTACTGTGTCTCGTTCTAGTTGTGAAGCTGAATATCGGAGTATGGGCACTACGGTTTGTGAGCTTCAATGGGTGGTCTATCTACTTCAAGATTTTCAGGTACAAGTTGTCACACCCATTCCTTTTTGGTGTGATAATCAATAAGCTCTTCACATCTCTGCTAATCCTATTTTCCATGAAAGGACTAAGCATTTTGAAATTGATTGTCACATAGTTCGCAACAAGTTTAAGGAGGGTTTTATTCATCCGCAGTATATTTCGACTCACCTTCAACTTGCTAATGTTTTCACCAAGTCTTTAGCTTTTCCACAGTTTTTTACTATTCTTTGCAAGTTGGGATTGTTGCTAGCACCATCTCCAACTTGAGGAGGGGATGTACAGTTTATTTATTAGTTAGTTTTTAGTCACGTGTTTTGTTCTTTTAGTCAGTGTAAATAGCTTGGTTGTGTAGTTTACACATAAACAACTAGCTGTTTATGTGTAAATAGCTGTTTTATGTTTTTACAAATAAACAGCTAGCTGTTTAAGCTTTCTTACCCTGCTATTTTAGTATAAAAGGCAGGTTGGGTTTTTTTGTTCAATATATGAAAACTGAATAAGAAAAGCATTTCCCGCTCTTTCTCTTTCTAATAATTTTTCTCTCAAGTTCTTGAGATTGTTCAAAAAGTATGACATGTTTTTCATTTGCATAGTCTAGTTGAATAATCTTATTTTAATACCCAATAAAAATCTATAATATCATCACCATGATTCCCCTCAACACCAATCCTACTATTTTGACTTCTATGATTGTTATCTCGTTCCTTAGTGATAAACCTCACTTTATTGACTATACAGCCACTGTACTTTTTAGCACACCTATGCGTACATATGCAAGTGCATACAAAGCTTTAAATATTTTTTTTTATCATTCCCCATTATCCAATTGTGATATCTAAACAAAGTAAATAAAATAATTTAAAGAGTATGTTTGATTATTAATAAATTATAAACCATATCAAGCTAAATAAAAAGCTTACATGTTGACGAAACCAAATTGGAAATCATTTTTTGTGCGTTTGTTCAATGTTTTCACAACCTTCTAATCATAACTTATTTTTTTTTATCTTTGTGCTTTCTGATAAAGAAAAAGAAACTATAAGTTTTGCATTCACCTTAATATCATACAAAAAGATCATTTATGTTCTTACTCAAAATGTGGCACACAATTTGGAAAACAAACCACTATGCCATATTGAATGTTTCACTTAATAATTCGGCATGTTTTGTTGCACCACAAGGTCGATACCTTTGTAGGAAAATTTATAAACTACCAATGTCATAATTTTATTCATCACAATTAAAATGAGTTTAATACCCTCCAAATATATTGAACAAAAGTTTATACACTTTTTGGGTAATATATGCCTCTGCAATTGCACCTTCTAGATGAGTTTTATTACACACATACTTTTCTTTAATTCACATAATGATTTAGAAAGGAAAACAATCTCATTATCAAACTAATAACCCCTCTAAGAGTCGTATTCTATGGCTATTCTTTGAAACACTATTTTCACTTTATTATATACTTATAGTAGCTTTTTATTTTTCTCTTTTTTTTTTCTTTAGCTAGTATAATTACTACAAAAAAATATATTATTTTTGCATGGCCTTCTTGGACTACCTATGGGCCTACTACAAAACTCAATACTAAAATTTTATTACTTTAAAATCTTAGGGTGTTTTTGTTTATTCTATGATCTATTTTCTTAAAAAATTGAAATATTTAATTTTTAAAAAAAGTTTTTGGGCACACTTATTCTGCTTCAGAAACTAATCCAAATAAAGGTAATGAGAATAAAATAAGTAAATTACATCAATCAAGGACTACTTAAGATTGAAAATTTATTTTCTAATTTCTCCAATACCAACATAAAGGTAATCTATCTTTAAATTTATTAACAACAATTCACATTCAATTTAAACCAACAAATTAAATCAATTCTTACACTATTAGCACAAGCCCACATTATGTGTCAACAATGCCCAAATTCATCAAAGTAATACTAAAATGCAACAATCAATTCACATGTAAGAAATATGAGATTTGAAAAAAAAATTGATGCAGTGTTTCCAAAAGGTGAATAAATAAGAGTAAGAGAAACAAAAGACACTTTTTTTTTGTTTTATATCAAAAGAAATTCAGAGCAAGATTTAGAACTAAAAATCAAGTGGTTAACAACCTAATTGAAATAATTAATGGTAAAGAATTTATAACAACTAAAAAACTACCTTAACTAAAGAATGGGTAATCTGAGAAAAGGGGATATGATAAAGGATTGAGAGATGGGTGAGAGATGAAAACAAAAACTTTCTGCCAAACAACAAACCATTTTCACCATTTTTTTCATGATTTTGAGATTTTTTTCTCTTGAAAAATCTTTCTTTTGCTTTCTTACGACACTTAAAGGAAAAGTATGGAACAAAGACAATAAAACAATGAAGCACCATACTTTATTATTTATAAAAAACCATTAATATATTATAAATTATATTATACTATTTATTGTATATTAGAACTAGTGGTAGCTAGAATGTTATTAATAGTATTATAAAATTAGTGGTAGCAAGTGTCAACCTTAATATGTTCTTTCTTAATTGTCTAGTTTTAAAATTGATGTTTATATCTCAAGTGAATCAATGCATAAACTTATAAGAAATGAACAAAATTGACAAAAATACCTAATAATTGGTAGGTGAAATACAAAATTAAGAACTTAAAATTTATAAAAATAAATAAAAATAAAAATAAAAGAACATAATTTTTATTAAAAATAAATGATGAGTTGATTGGTTTTTACACTCTGTTGTATAAACTTCCATTCTCAGTTATAAAAATACATCTTAAAATTTCTGCATTCTTAAACGACCTAATCGCTAAAGAAAATCAATTTTCAATTCAAAAATTGAAAATAAAAATGCAAGTCCACATCAAACTTGTGCGCATAAAAAATTGTACATATTAATTGATTGTTAGCATATCATGTGCAGAAGGAAGACTTACAATAGCTAATAATATAATTTTTGCCCAAATTAGTGGTAGTTAGTATGTTAGGTGTTTATGGTGATTGCAATATGTATTTTAAAAATATTTATTTTATTATTGAATAATTAATTATTAAAATATTTTAATTTAGATTAAGATAATTTATTTTAATAAATACTTATTTTAGAATAATTTAATTTATTTTAAATTATTATTAGATTATTAATTAATTAACTTTCGTATATAATTTAGTTATTGATAATGCTCAATATTACTTTTTGGCAAGGCCCAGCCTAATAGAATGCTCTTGGGAGATGCATCCTCGTATAGGCCCAAGAAGGCATTTGAGCCTTCTTGAATAAGCAGCTGGGACATGCAGACTGAGGTCATCTTATCAGATAAGACACATCCATACCACACAAAAGTTGTCTGACACACATTTCCATCAAATTGCTACATGCTGACCATCACTTCACCTTTAGCCTACATTGACACTAGGTTAGGCCTCCTACATAGGCCCTCATGCTTTCTATAAATAACAGGTTCACTCACGATCCCATACACACCTCTCATTCCACTTCTTTTGCATTTGGTAACTTTCTTTCTATATACTAACTTAGGCATCAGAGTGCTAATATTCGATCCCACTGGACTAGCCTATTTCTTATAGGTTCATAAATAAATCATTTGATCAGACACCACTTATCATTAAAACAAAAAGCCTCTCTCTTTGTGAAATTCTCAGAATTATTAGTTATCTTAATCAAAAAGTAGACGACAAAACATTTTTTGTCATAAAAATTCATTGGTGATGAAATTAAATATCACATAAAATATTTTCCATTATGGATCTTTCATTACGATATCATTGGTCATCATGGAATTGATCTTCCATTGTGGATCTCTTCCCTGACTTGAACATCCAATCTAGTTCACCGGTAGATCAACCTAATGATCAAAATATTTCCTTGCCACCACTTGTTCAGCGATTTTCCCCTTGGGTATAACACCAATCCCAGTTGTGCTTTCCATGCCTTTTGTATCTATACCTATTTTAATCTTTAAACATTTCAGGTAACTCTAGTGGCCATCATAGCTCAAGCTCATCCACCAATGCTTTCCTTGCCATATCCCAATTAGATTGACAACGGTCTTGCAATTGTGAACCAAACTCCTCAGCCATGTATCTTTACAAATTATTTGACAACAACCACCACAAAATCCTTTATTACATCACTTGCAGCTAGTTCAACAATAGCCCTAACTATTGAAGAGTTTAGCAACTATTTGATGAGTGAATGTTGAAATACTAGAATCAGAACACTCTATAATACCAAGGTAGTTTTCAATTTCCTTTGTCTAAATAAATCTTAATTGCCCTTTTTCCCAAGATTAGACTTTCGAATTTATCAAAGTATGGTGGTAATACCAATCCTCATGCCTATTTAGATCAATTTCACCATACTATGCTTGTTTATACTATATAGGATGCCGTACTTTGCAAAATTTTTGCCCAAACACTTATCGATGCTGCTTAAATTTGGTTTCAAAATTTGCCCAAACATTATGTAGAGAGATTTGAGCAATTTAGTGACATTTTTATAGCCAAGTTTTTTGTTACAATTCACCATGCCAAGGCCTTTGCCAATCTACATCAAGTGCAATAAGAAGAAACTGAGCCTTTTCGTGCCTATATAGAGAGTTTTAATGTGGTAGTCATAGGCATTCATAATCTCAATTCGAAGGTAGCTGTCAATGCTTTATGTAACATCCATATATACTACCTTAGAATGGAATAAAAGATGGTGCCAAACACTTATAACAGATCATGTAATACGTACAACTGTATAACATAACATATGCTATCAAACTTAACTTTAGAGATCAAAATTCGTATATCACTCTGCTATATATACATTTTTGTACACGATAAGTCTTACATTTTTTTGTACTTGCTTACACATTCATAGCTTAATATAAATTTTACATCTTAACTATCATAGTTTAGCAAAATATATCTTCTACTTAGAATTTAAAATGATCTTTACCTATTGAGCCTGATCTTTACTTCAAGTTAGTCTTCAATCACATACCTACGTTACAAAAGGCAACTCATATGTTAAATCACACTTAATAATGTATCACCCAAATATTGATAAATAACAAATGATTAATCTATTGAAAGTACATATCTATTAATTTATTTATGTTAGTTTACATACTACTCTCGTATTACTTTACAATATCATAATTCAAATACTAACACCAAATCTTATTTAGTATTATCTCACTTATGTTTACTCAGTATATCTTTTTCTTAATTAATGTTATGAACAATTATACATTATATCAAGTATGTATTCTTACTTGAATACCTTTGTAAGCTAATTATATCTCGATATACCTATTATATAGACAGATAAAATTCTATGTCGAATTCCAATCCTTAAGTTACCATTAACATTTGAGTACTTTTTGGTTCACTATGATTTGGTTTGGACTTGGAATAAGCATTCCAAGCTTCTTACAGAACCCCAAGGATGAGAATTAAAACCACATAGTTGTACTAGTTCAAGTCTTTATCATGTCAACTTTTAGAAATAATCTCTTCGCATATATCTTATTATCAGTTTATCTTGCTTATGCATTGAGGCTTTTTAATGCATTTATCTTTATATGATCAATGCATTTTCTTCATTCTTAGTTAAGTTAATACCTTTACTTACTTTATTGTGTTCGATTTGAGTTCATATAATGTAGAATATTATGGGTAAGCACATCTCTAGTCCCATCTTTAACTTGATTCCTTATTTATTATATTCTATTATTATTGACTTCCTTACCTTAAGCGTATACTATACATATAAGTTATTTTACTTAATAGAGTTGCATATTAGTTTCATTATCGATCCACATAACTTAATAATTCATTGTACTAATATACTATGCATTTATTGTAATATAGCTCTATATCATAATATAAAGCCATGATTTTATCCTTTCACATCATACATTTGCTTATATTCTCTATAGCTAAAGATAAACTTCTGTTTTAGATACTAATAAAATATAAAAAGTCTCATAACATATCACATGTTTAGTTCACTTTTATGTATACCTCTTATTTGTGAAAATAGAATTATAAATTTCAAGTTAAAATATATTAGAATAAAATAGAACAAACAGTATAGAATAGAATGAAATGTTATTTCATTTATGATTCCTTTTAAATGTGGCAATCATTCACCAGTCCAAAAATATGATTAATATAATAGAACATAATAAAAAATAGACCATTTGTTGATTTGCCTGCTATTTTCTATAGGTGTGGATACTAGAAAGAAGATAGTCCTAGTGACTATCAACAAGAGATGACGAAGATGTATCAATACAAAAGGCACAAGCCTCAAGTAATCATTATGTTTAAAAGTGCGAGAGCACTAATAAAAAAATAGGATATACATAGGTCTCATTATTAGAAGGCACTATAATATCATAAGAACAACTATATAATGCTTTTAGGCATGCCTATTTATCCACATTCAGGACTATAATAGACCATGCAAAGATAACAAAAATGGAAGATACCATAAAATGACATTTATAAGTGATATCGAAAGGTATCACAATAGAGACATTAAGTCTCAAGATTATATATCATAATAGAAAATACCGAAGCATTAGATAGAAGACACTAATTAGTGTTGTAAGAGCATCTGTAAAAATTTCTATAGGTATGTCTAGTTATCTACAACTCAAACTAGAGCAGGCCTTATGAAATCATCATAACATGTGTGGCACTAACATTATCAACAAAACTAATACAATAGTAGGTTATACATGTACATATTCGTAATCATATAACTAGAGTACATGCTCATATATGCATATTAAATGCTTAAAATCAAAATGGATACCTATATCTCAAATATATACAAATGTATATATATAATTTATCATTTTTAGGTAATATTATAGATACATGCATTCTTATGTGTAAGAATCATAGAACCTAATTCACAAGTGTTTCCACCTTTCGAATGTTTGATACATGCATTCTTATGTGTAAGAATCATAGAACCTCATGGTGGATAGCCACTGCTCAAACCTCTCCTCCAATCTTTTGTAAAGTAAAGGATCATGTTACTTCCACAATTTTAGAACTCCTCTAGGAGCAGCAGTAAAGATTAACCTATATATCAAATCTAGAATGATTAACTGTTAATAACTTTTCTATTAAAAGTAATGCAACACTGATATCTTTCTACCAAATATGTTAGGGATGCTGCTACAATTGTTAAACAGGCATAAAACATTGCAAAATGCAACACTAAAGAAATCAATTGATTACAGCCATTAAAAAAAATCAATTAAAGGATCATATTAAACATCGTATATAGTTTTCAAGAAATTAGCTAAAACATAAGGCGAAAAGTGTCTTCTACTGACAGTTAACAGTTGCAATAGAGAAATGATAGTACAAATTATATTTCAAAATAATGTGCAACATTCATAGCATGTTTTCTAAATATATATATGATAAAATTATCTTTAAGCTCACTTGAGAATATTGAAGTTTCTTGTGATACTAACAAAATTTTTACTTTAAATTTATAATAACATTCAAATTGAGTCAAACATATTATCGAATCTAGTTCGAGGTTGAGAAAACAAAGCTTGATCAGGTCATATCAAATTTTAAGCCTAACGTTTATGAGACAAGTTGCAATTTTGGCACTGTGTTGACTCAACTAAAACTGCATATATACCCTAACCACCCCACTACATTTATTAAGGGGCTTGACCCTTTTGTAGAAATACTACAAATCAAATTTTGGCATCAATAAAAGTTGCATAGCTGAAATATTTGCATAAGGTACAAAAGTGATCCAAAAAGGAAAAAATAAATAAAAACTGCTAGTGCAATATCAAAGGGAAAATTGGCATGGCATTCACACATACACATTTTTGGTTCACTGGACCATATATCATCATTCAACAAAAGCTTGGCCTGGCCCCTCTTTAAGTCTTACAAAAAAATGTCATACATATGTCTCACTGGACAGTGTATAACAACCAAACAAGATAGCATATGAATAATAATGAAACAACACAATGAGCCACGATAGCTAAGCTTACAACCAAAACCAAAGTGCATCTTAGATCATAATATGCAAATAAAATCCTTAAAAGTAAAACAAAAATATATGAGGCTGCATGCAAAGATTTGATAGCTCAACAATTCTTCCCTTGGGAAGGCCACCATTTAAAGAAAAATCTAGAGTCAAATAGCCACTGGGGAAAGTCTCACTACTGCAAGAAATTTGATTGAATTAAAGGTTAACTTACAAGACTATGCAGTAGGAATTCATGTGATGAATTATTTATGTCATTCATTGCTGATTTTAATCATCGAATTTATATACTAAAATAAATTCAATGCGTAAAAGCTTTTCCAAAGATAATCTATCCTTTACTCGTTTAAGCATGTCCATTTGATCCACCCTTTCTTTCTCTCTCTCTCTCTCTCTCTTTATATATATATATATATATATATATATATATATATATTCAATCCAATCACACAACTTTGTCCCTGCTTACTTAAAATTTCACATTCTAAAATAGTAGGCAAACCTCTATTCTAATGGTTCATGACTTAAGCAGCTAATTTCTCTGGCAACCACCATGAGATGCAGTACACTTTGATCAACATCCATAGCAAAATTGGAAGTTACACCTATAATTTCATTTACAATTCAACATCAATATTCTTCCATATTATATAAAATTAAAGCTAAATGGTATCTTAAATTTTTTTTCATTTTCTTGTCTAATAAACAATATTCAAATCCTACCAATCTAATGATCCAATTAATCTTAATTCATATCAGTAAAATTTATAAAAGATAAAGTAGTTATTTGCATATCCAAATCCATATCAGTAAGACATAGCACTTCTTTGTATGCATGTAGAGTTCAAACACGAGACCTAAACGATTTTAGGCATTGGGATAAATTTTTCTAATTTAAGACTAAAAAAAAACATTATAATAAAATTGGAATACCAACATTAATAATTAATACATAAAAAGATACTGACCTGCAAGTCATGTGAGGGCAACCTTCAGTTCTTTCAACAAAGAATTTACACTAAGGACATCTACACCATTTATTATCCCTAGCAATCTCCATAACCATCAGATCTTCTTTTCCTCTTTCATCCTCATTTAGTTTCTAAAATTCCTCGTAACCAACCCCGGAATACCATGCCACATTAGACATGGCACATAATAATCTATAGCAATATAGGCATTCTGCTTCCCTAATCACTTCTCCTCCATTCTCATCCACCACCAACACACCTGAGCAATCCTTGAACGAGTAATAAAATCTCAGCTCTCTACTTATCATCTCTTCATAAACAACTTCATCCCACAAATCAATCACTCCTTTATATAGCTTTGTTCTACAAGAATCAAATTTTAGAACTTCCCTGCAATTCTATTTAAGGCAAGTGACGATGCTTGCGTTACTTTGAATTTTGATTGCAACGTGTTTGGTTATGCAATCGGAGCAGAAACTATGGACGTAGTTATATATAAATTTCGAACATTTCCCCTTTTTTTTTGGTTCATGTAAATTTCATAGAATGTTTTTGAGGATTCACCTGATTTTAATTTTATGGTGGTTGGGGTTGGTAGTGGCACCCTGATCAAAATGGAAGGAAGGCTTCTGGTTTTTTGAAATTGAGAAATGGTTACTGAACCCATTTTCTATTTTAATAATTATGCAATATTTGGTCGCAAAACAAGTTCAACCCTATCCTGCTAAAGTTTTTTCTTAAAAACCACTGGATTTTTAATTTTCAAATCCCACTTATTTCAAATCCCGCTAAAAGTTTTGCTTCATAGATATATATTATTTTTTAAATGATAATTTATATTTATACTTATGTTCTCATTTTACCTCAAAGCGATAATTTTTAATTGTTAATATAAACTGAAAAATCATTGATTAATACTACAAAGTAAATGCAATTAATATTTATTTTTAATTACTAAAATATCATTTTATTAATTTTTTATAACAATTTATCTTATTTTATTAATTATTTATTTTTATGGATCGAAGTAAAATAAAAAATGTATCGTTGATGTTTATTAAAATTTAAAAATTATCATATTTGATGAAAAATACAAAAAATCATAGTTTAATTTATAATTACATATAAATATGGTATGATGTGTAATGTACTTCTATTCTCATTTTAAAAAATATTAATCATCGTTTCATTGTTTGTTCATTGTTTAAATATGCGTTGTTAAGCATTTTTTGAGTTGTGATTTAAAATAATGCTTTTAATTGCTGTTGATTATGGAGAACTACATAAGATAAAGAAAGATCTCATGATCCTAATTGCAGTTTTATTTCATTGTTTAAGAAATTATATATATTAATTAAAAGAACAAAAAAAGTAAAATTTAGATCTAAACAAGATAAAGAATTAACCTTAAGTAAAAATTACATATGAGTAAATTAATTGTATAATTAATATTCACTTTTGAGTAATTTTTAGGATTTTGAATAAAACATATTCTTGGTGTTTCTATCTATATTTTTAATAGAATTAAGATAATCTAATGATTTTTTTAATATGTGTACCGGAGTAATAATGTATTTTAAATCATGTTAGACTATATTAGCGGGTAACTTGTCATCAGAAAATTGATACCATGAATCACCAAAAGCAAAATTCTCAAGTTCCCATACGCTTTTGGTTTGATTAATTAAGTCATACACACACACACACACACACAACTAAAAATGATAAAAAAATTATTTTCACCATACACTTTTGGTTTGATTAATTTTCACCACTATTTTGTCACAGGTTTACAATATAAGTGAATAATATTTGAGCATGTTCTGCTCCAGTGAATAGATAAAAGTGAAAAAACTATTTTTTTAATATAAAATAGAGCAAAATAACTATAAAATATGAATCATTGTATAATAATTAAACTCAATGTTATCATGATATTGACTTAATAAATTTTGCTGTAACTAACGATAATGGAATTTGAGTTGGATTTAGGATGTATTTACCACAGTATTTGCAACTCTGCTCTGGTATTGTAAGTTAATCGCTTGTTATGAGCCTATGATGTATCCCAATTTAGTCTTTTTTATCTGTTGCATGCTTTGTATTTGTTTGATCAATAAGCTTAAAATTTGTAAATTTCAAGCCAAATACAAGTGTAAGAAATTATATAAATTTTGCTGTTTATATATACGTCAACATATTTTGCTACATTAGCGATAACATTGTTGTCGCCAATTAGCTACAACAATGTTGTCACCAATAGAGCCATATGAAAGTGCATAGTATATTTTGCTAAATTAGTGACAATAATGTTGTCGCTAATAGAGCCATATGAAGGGAATAGTGTATTTTACCAAATTGGTGACAACATTTAGCAACAACGGTGTTGTCGCTAATTAGCTACAACAATGTTGTCGTCAATAGAGCCATATGAAGGAAATAGTGTATTTTGCCTAACTAGCGATAACATTTTTGTCACCAATTAGTTACAATGATGTTGTCACTAATTAGATACAATAATATTATCACCAATAGAACCATATGAAGGGAAAAGTGTTTTTTTTCAAATTGACAACAACAATTAGCTACAACGACATTGTCGCTAATTAGCTATAACAATGTTATTGCCAATATAGCCATATAAAGGGAATAATGTATTTTGCCAAATTTGCGACAACATTAGCTATATTGATGTTGTCGCTAATTAGCTACAACAATGTTGTCACAAATAGAGCCATATGAAGGGGATAGTGTATTTTGCTAGTCACCAATTAGCTACAACGATGTTGTTGCTAATTAGCTACAACAATATTGTCGTCAATAGAGCCATATAAAAGAAATAGTGTATTTTTCCTAATTTGCAACAATATTGTTGTCGGCAATTAGCTACATGTTGTCGCTAATTACTGCAACAATATTATCGCCAATTGAGCCATATGAAAGGAATAGTGTATTTTGCCTAATTTGTGACAACATTGTTGTCACTATTTAGCTACAATAATGTTGTCTCTAATAGATCCATATGAAGGAAATAGTATATTTTTCCTCATTGGCGACAACCTTTTTATTGCTAATTAGTTACAATGATGTTGTTGCCAAATCTTCTTTTTATCATCGCAATTGTTTGTACCAAAATTTTGGCGCCTGATGCTAGCAACAATAAGAATTTGTTGTCGCTAATTTATCGCAATATTTGTTTTCTTACGAAATCTTTCAATATTTGGGATGAAAGTCATTTTTTATTGTAATGTTGTCGCTGTATTATAGCAATGAATTTTATTATTGTCATAAATTTTCATTGTTATTCTGCATTTTTTTAGTGAGTCTCAACCAATAAGGGGTTCAAGTAACTTTAATTGCATTTTTGCTATTACACCTATGCCATTCAATTCTCTATAGAAGATGGCATTCATGTTTGAAAACCTTACACTGATGCTGGTATGTTACTCATAATCTCGAGCAGAATAATTATCTAAGGCATGGCTTGAATATCATTTTCTATATCTAACAATATAGCTGAGTTTGAAGCTTTATGCTTTGATTTATGAATTGCTCTAGAAATTAGAATAAACTATTTATAGATTTTTCTTGATTCCTGAATTGTTACCAATCAAATGATTGGCATATATAAAGCAAAAGAATAAAAAATAGTTCGATATAAATCTCTCATTTTTACTTTGTTGTCACAATTGGAAAATATAGGAGGAACATAGACAATTGAGCAGATAGCCGAGTCAAAAATCATAAGGTAGTTTCTTTACCTAAATAAGCTTCCCTAAATGGTATAGTTTAATCATCAGAAATCATTTGGACATTATCTACCAACCTAGTTATTAGACTTATAATGTCTAAGTTTAGGAGCCTATGGATAAATAGTGCCTTTCTTTTTATCTATTCTCGAGTGCAGGTACCCTTCCTGATGACTAAATAGAAGCTTAAAAAATAATTCATTAGTCTAATTTATATGCCATTATAACGATCAAGTTATATCGGCAGACTTTTTCATGTCCATAGTCTCATGATCTCAGCATAGAAGAGGATAATTATGTTCTCAAAGAGATTCATTAGAGATTCTATAACACACATAACGGCACATAATCAATAGCCTAAAAAGCCTTGATCCAAGGTTATCATTGACCTATGATGGAAAAAGATGCAAAGGATTTCATTAATAAATGTGACAAGTGTCAGAGATTTGGTAACATTTTACATCAAAAAATAGTTCGGCAAATAGCAATATCCAACCCTTGGCCTTTTGCACAATAAGGTATATATGAGGCCCCGATTCATATCCTAGTTGTGATCAGATATGTCTAGGATGTAGAATGGAAGTAATATAATATTGGAAGTGTAGGAAAGGACCCAGAAGGAATTAATTTAAAGGTCAGGGGCAAAATGATCATTTTATATTAAGTCATGTGGGTGTGAAATTAGGGGCTTAATTGAATAGAAAGAGTGTCAGTATTATGGTAAAAATAGAAAATAAAGGAATACTAAGTGGCTAAGTGTAATTAAAAGTTAGTTAAATTAGGAACTAATGGAATGAAGGCATGTGGCCTTTCTAAAAATCTCATGAAATTGGAAGAGATTTCAAGAGAATTAAGGAGAAAGGTGACTATGTTAGAGAGTATGCCCTAGAACCCATGTAATAGGGATGTTTTTCATATGTATAAAATTTATATTCTTAATAAAAGGCATCATTCACATTTATTAATGTTATTTTTAAATACATGAGTTTGTAAATTTTAAATTAATGAATGAAGTCCTAGATATTATAAACACAGTGCAAAGGTAATCATAAAGGTGTTTATGATGTGAGATGTTTATTGCATGCAAATGTGTTAATATCCAAATATCCCTAGTCATAGAATTAACAAGATAGGACATTGTTAATTCGGACAGACTAGCACATGTTATGCTTCTTGAATGGTTCAAGCAGTGGTTCTCATAACTGTGATTATGGAAGATAATCAAAGCTAACATGTGGATGCTTGTTAGAAGAAAAAGTTCATTGGAGACCTGCAAAGAGAATTCTCACATGGATATTAAATCTATGTCAATGAGGAATCTCTTCATAGCGGTTGTGCAAATATCCTTAGACTTGAGATCACCAAAGTTATCTTAAGTAGCAAGTGGCATACTTTGACTCCATAACTAATTACTTCCAACTGGGAGTGAACATAGTTAGGAGATTGGGTATATCATGACCTACTTGAAGATAATTGAGTGATTGACAAAGGATTCACCATTCCAGATTTAATAAGGGAAGTTATCTCGCATGATTCTATAATTACCTTGTTCAGAGAATCTCTGGCCAGAGTAAAATGAAAAGATGGATAGAGATCCATGGAGGGCATTTTGGGAACAATGGTTAAATTAATAGAACATACATAATTATATTTATATGAGTTGATAGAAATCCATACTCAGAATCTAATTGAGATAAGAGTGGTGAAAGGAGTAATTGCACGATAACTGTTTCTATGAAAGGGTATAGTCAAACCACATGACTTTTCTGACATTTGGGTAGTCATGATGCCTAGCTAGAGGCCAATCATAACTTGTATAATGATGTATCAAAAATATCAATGGGGATTGATAAAATAATTTGAAGGAGTTTAAATCATGTGAGTTTTGGATAGAACTCACAATTACATATTATGCTGCCAACATGGATAGGAACCCAATAGGTCACAAACATATAGAGAAAAGGATAAAATGGTAAAATGACAAGGATAATAATATTTGATATTATTATGAGGGTAGATAAGTGAATAAGATAATAATTAATTAAAGAGTTTAATTAATTATGATCAAGTAAAATTGTCTGCGGAACTTTTGAGAAATGTTCTGTAAATTAGACCTAATTGAAATAATGTATTTCATGATTAATTATTATTATCTTATAAGTGTTATAGGACTACTAAATGTGTTATTGGACTGATATAATAATTAATAAGTCCATTGGAGGAGTTATAAAGGGGCCAAAGGATGGAGCTGGTGTGGAAGCCCTTCTGTAGAGGGCCACTCGCCAACTCCATACAGAAAGCCTTAATGGCCTATTTATTAGACCAAATTAATTTATATATGTTATATAAGTGTTATGGAACCTACATATTTAATTTGGTTGGATTTGGAATCCATTTGTGTATTTAAATCCAATCAGTTGCACAAAGGGCCTAGTTTGTGGGTTTTTGTGCATAGTCTTTTATGAAAAAGGTTTAATTTTGATTTAATTAAGCCCAAATAATTATAATTAATTCTAGAGGCCCAATTAATAATTGTCCATCAATTTTAAAGAGCCCAATCTTATTAGAAGTTGGAATTTTAATCTGACTATAAAAGTCCAACTAATGAGGAATTAGGGTTAAGTGATTAAACACATAAGAAAGTCTTATTCTTCTATTTTCTCTCTTTCCCTTTTGCGGCACTCCCTTGCTAGCACTAGGGTTTTTTGGCCACTCCTTGTTCTACACCAATTGTTGGTTCAATTTATCCTTCTCTAGTGTGGATTACTCATTGGAGGTGTTTGATTTTGGACATTGTGATTTGCGAAAACCCGGTGCAAAGTAAAATCAACTGTTCAACAAAAATCAAAGGTGATTTTTCTTATCCTCATATAGTTATATTGTATATTCATGGAAAGATCAGTAATATTGGTTAAAAAATTTTAAAATTCCGCTCATGTATGCGATGCATGTAACCAATAAATTCCAACATGGTATCAGAGCCTCGGTTTTGCCATGTATATACAATTTTATATTTTTCTGTGGAATAAGTTTTGTTTTATTTTGAGTTATTTATTTCATGAACTTTAAAATATCAGATTTAATTGTTCATGAATGAGAAATATTGATTTCTGGTTGTATGTGTGATCAAATAAATTTGACGGAAACAAAAACGGAACTTTTGAAGAAAAGTAACAAGGGTTTTGCGTGAAACCCATGAAATTTTAAGGGGCTGTTCTAATTTAATTTCTTATGGATCCATTAAAATTTTATTTAGATAATATTATATGTGTTTAATTGTGATATTAAGCCGTAGGATCGAACGGAGTTAAAATCGAACAAGTTTTGCATGAGACCTAGTTTAGTCGAAAAGTTCGATAAATTGATGTTCTTCATGTGTTTTTCTTTTGAACAACTTTTAATCTTCTAAATCTGATGTATATGATATATTAAAGTGTTTTTAATTAATTGGATTAATTAAAATGGACCTTAAATTAATTTGATTAATTTTAATTCATTAAAACCACTTAATAGCTTAATTATGTTTACGGACTTGGTTTAAATTAGTAAATAACTTGGTGGGCCCAAGGAGCTGATTTAAATTAAATATTATAAACATTAATTAAGTTTATTAATGGGTTTTAAGGACTGGAGTGGGCTTGGCTCATTCCAAAAGGCCCAAATGGTCCAAAAGACACAAAACTAGTTTGTGTGTGAACACATTTAGGGTTTTCTTTTGTGGGTTTTGGTCTACACTTGATTATGAGCCCAAAATTGATTATTTTAATTATTTAATATGATTAATTAATTAAATAATCAATTTATGATTAATTAATAATCAATTGGATTGATTATTAAGGCAAGAACACATGCATGCAAAAAGATTTCTTAAAATAAAAGTTTCCAAAATGGAAAAAGTTTCCTAATTTGATCACATCATTAAAATAACTCAAAATATCATTTCAAAGTTTGAAACAAAGTTAGTAATCCATTTCTTTATGCATTAGAAAGGCATATAAGGGTGAATGATTGGCATGATGGATAGTTATGGACAAAGCCCAATGTGATTGAGCATTATGCATGTTTTGGCCCAATGAGGACTTTTATATCCCGGCCACTTATTTTTGGTTTGTATTTCATTTCAAATTATAATATGTAATTAGATTGCTTAGATTAGAATTAGAAATAGAGACGGAGACCATTTTCAAGGAGCAAGATGGGACGGATGGAGATCCAACAAGCTTGAAGATAATGTAATTATTTTTCTTGTTTGAATCATGCATACTACCTAGGTGTGACCTTTTGATTTCCCTCTTGGCTCGGGAAAATCAATGTAGTAAAGTCCATAACTGTACCATATTTGTATGCTTATATTTATGGGATAGATATAGGATGCATACCAATGTATACCAACCATGTATGATGAGACTTAATTAACTAAAACCCTCAAAACAAATACTAAGGTATATAAGCCTTCCATTAATTTGAGGAGAACCAAAGTTCTTTATAGTGTGGGTTGTTGACCACAGTCAAGCTTACATTATATCAAATATGTTCAAATCTAATTAAATGGGTCATCTTAGCTAGCCTATTAGCTTGTTGACCATAGTCAAGGCTAATGGTTCTAGAGGCAAGATTAGGGAATGCATATATGATATGCATGCATCAAGAGTTGATAACCTAATGATCCAATAGTTGTGTAGAGACACAATTGGTATAGAGATACCTACCTTTCAAGGGTATGGAGTTTGTCTTGTTGACCATAGTCAAGGTCAAATTACATATCAAGGATTGGATATTGGCCCACTAAGAAAACCATCGGGTTTTCTCGGATTATATAGTGAAGGCTATTAATTCACAATAAAATAGTAGGAGTAAATGGATTAATTAAAGACCTTATTAATGCATACATATATATATGAACATACTCTCATATCTTTTCTTTTTCACATCTAGGTCATCATCATGAGCACATCAAATATTAATATACGATCAATCTTGGATAACAAGCTGGTTGGCAACAACTATTCTAACTGGATCAAGCAAGTGAGAATTGTTCTCAGAGCTGAAAAGATCCACTATGTCTTGGATAAAGATCCACCACCACTTCCATCAGATGATGCCGTTGATGAGATCAAAGGCATTTATCGAAAATACATTGAGGATAGTGAAGCAACAACATGTTTGATGCTGGGTGCTATGTCCTCAGAGCTTCAGAAGCAACATGAGATGATGGATGCTAGAACCATCATTTTGCATCTAGAGGAGCTATATTCTTCTCAGGCTAGAACTGAGCAATATGAGATTGCTCGAGCTCTATTTAGCTGCAAAATGGTGGAAGCCACTTCAGTTGCTACTCATGCATTAAAGATGTATGGGTATATTGAGCATTTGAGTAGACTTGGCTATGTTATGGATAATGATCTATACATACATTTAATCTTGTACTCATTGGCTCCAAGTTATGCACCTTTCATGCTTAACTTCAACATGAACAAGATCCAAGTATCCATTCCTAAGTTAATCAATATGCTCAAGACAGCTGATGGATAATTTAAGAAAGATCCAAATAGTGTCATGGTTGTCACTTCTGTTAAAGGAAAGAAGCAGAAGAAGAAGATAACCAAGGTGCAGCCAAAGAATGGTGAGATCTCCAAGAAGAAGGTTGCCAAGAAAGAGAATCCCAAAGGAACTTGCTTCTATTATGGAAAAGATGGTCATTGGAAGCATAACTGCAAGGCCTATTTAGATTCTCTCAAGGAGAAGAAGCAAGCTGGTGCTTCTACTTCAGGTATTCATATGATTGAAATTAATACTTATTCTATTGCTTTAAAACAAGCTTGGGTATTAGATACCGGATATGGATCTCACTTATGTAATGATCTACATGGGCTTAGAAGCTTTAGAAGAGTTGGAAAGGCGCAGATATGTTTACAGTCAGCTATTGGACAGAACATCTCTACAACAATTGTGGGGACTTACTATTTGCCTCTTCCTAGTGGATTAGTACTGGAATTAAATAATTGTTATTATGTTCCAACTTTGTCCAAAAGTATTATTTCTTTAAAGGACAAATGTTGTTACATTTTTAAGAACAATATGTTTTATGCAAAAGCTATCATTGAGAATGGTATATTTGTTCTTGATTTAATTAAAGAAGTATATAATGTGGATACCAAGAGAATGAAACATGATAATCTAAATACCTTATACTTATGGCATTGTCGTTTAGGCCATATAAATGAAAAATGCATGACCAAATTGCACAAGTCAAGTGATTTAGGATCATTTGATTATGAATCATTTGATACATGCGAATCTTGTTTATTGGAAAAAATGACAAAAGCTCCCTTTATTGGTAAAGGAGAACGAGCTAAAATTGTTTTGGACTTAATACATTCAGATGTATGTGGTCCAATGACTACACATGCTAGAGGGGTTACTCCTACTTTATTACTTTCATAGATGATTATTCCAGGTTTGGATATATCTATCTAATGAAATATAAATCAGAAGCATTTGAAAAGTTTAAAGAATTCAGAAATGAAGTAGAGAAACAACTTGGCAAAAGTATTAAAACACTTAGATCAGATCGAGATGGAGAATACTTAAGCAAAGAGTTTCGGGATTATCTTAGAGATAATGGGATTTTATCTCAATGGACTCCACCATATACACCACAACACAATGGTGTATCTGAAAGGAGAAATCGAACACTATTAAATATGATTCGATCAATGATAAGCCGAGCGGACTTGCCTAAGTCCTTTTGGGGATATGCACTAGAAACTATTGTTTATGTGTTAAACAGAGTTTCTAGTAAATCGGTTGATGTTACTCCATATGAGATGTGGAATAACAAGAAACCCATGCTTTTTCATATGAAAGTATGGGGTTGTCCTGCATATGTGAAGAGGACAATGTCAGACAAATTGGATGTTAAGTTTGATAAATGTTTATTTGTAGGATATCCAAAAGAAACGTTTTGATATTATTTCTATCATCCCTTAGAACAAAAGGTATTTGTTTCAAGGCATGCTGTCTTCTTGGAAAGAGAATTTCTCCTACGAGAGGACAGTGGGAGTAAAATTGAACTTGGTGAAGTTCAAGACCCACAAATAGAAGATGATCAATCGATTGAACCCGAAATTGGATTTCATAATGATGAGATTGCAGTTGAACCTAGTTACACACAAAATCCTAGAAGATCTACTAGGATGCGTTCTATCTCTGTGAGATATGGATTTCACATTGATTCGGATAGAGGCATAACTGTAGTAGAGGACAATGAGCCTACAAGTTATCAAGAAGTTTTGAACAGTTCAGAACGTGATTTATGGCTTAAGGCTATGCAGTTTGAAATGGACTCTATGTATGAGAATAAAGTATGGACTTTAACTCAACCACCTGAAGGGATAAAACCATAGGATACAAATGGGTCTTCAAAAAGAAGACCAACATGGAAGGTAATATAGTTACCTATAAAGCTCGCTTAGTAGCAAAAGGTTATCATCAAAAAGAAGGTATTGACTATGACGAAACTTTTTCTCCTGTAGCGATGCTTAAGTCTATACGAATACTTTTAGCCATTACTGCTCATTATGATTATGAGATTTGGCAAATGGATGTGAAGAAAACTTTCCTTAATGGAAATCTTACTGAGGATGTGTATATGATACAACTAGAAGGGTTCACATCAGGAAATGGCAAAAAGGTATGCAAGCTTCAAAGATCCATTTATGGATTGAAGCAAGCTTCTAGGAGCTGGAACATACGTTTCAATGAGACAATCAAAGAGTTTGGTTTCTCACAGAATGAAGATATACCTTGTGTGTATAAAAGGGTCAGTGGGAGTGCAATTGTCTTCATAGTTCTATATGTGGATGACATATTGATCATGGGAAATGACATTTCTCTTCTCCAATCTGTTAAAATATGGTTTTCCAAGCAATTCTCCATGAAAGAACTTGGAGAAGCATCCTATATTCTGGGAATAAGGATCTATAGAGATAGATCCAATAGGTTGCTAGGTCTTTCTCAGATTACATATATAGACAAAGTATTGAAGAGGTTCAATATGGATCTCTCTAAGAAAGGGTTTATACCCATGGTGCATGGGAAACACCTTTCTAAGTCTATGTGTCCGTAGACACTACAGGATAGAGAGAGCATGAATAGAATACCATATGCGTCTGCTATTGGTTCTATCATGTATGCTATGTTATGTACACGTCCAGATGTAGCATTTGCTTTGAGTGTCACAAGCAGATTCCAATCCAATTTTGGAGAGGAACATTGGGCAGCTGTTAAGAATATCCTTAAGTACTTGAGAAGGACTAAGGATATATTCTTGGTATATGGAGAGGGCAGTTTGGAAGTAAATGGATATACAAATGCCAGCTTCTAATCTGACAAAGATGATTGTAAATCACAGTCTGGTTATGTGTTCATAATGGGAGGAGGAGCAGTTAGTTGGAAAAGTTCCAAACAAGAAATAGCTGCTAATTCCACGACAGAAGCTGAGTACATTGCTGCTTTAGAAGTAGCCAAAGAAGCAGTCTGGATCAAAAAGTTCAAAACTGAACTAGGAGTAGTGCCTAGCATTGTTGATCCGATTCCTTTATATTGTGACAACAATGGAGCCATTGCGCAAGCAAAGGAACCATGGTCTCATCAGCGATCTAAGCATGTTCTCAGATGCTACCATCTCATAAGGAAAATAATAGCTAGAAATGATGTAAAAATAGAAAGGGTTCCCACAGATGACAATGTGGCGGATCCCCTCACTAAAGCACTTTCCCAGATTAAGCATGATCACCATATAAATAGCATGGGTTTGAGACATATGAGTGATTGGCTCTAGTGCAAGTGGGATATTATTAGAGAGTATGCCCTAGAGTCCATGTAATAGGGATGTTATTCATATGTATAAAATTTATATTCTTAATAAAAGGCATCATTCATTTATTAATGCTATGTTTAAATACATGAGTTGGTAAATTTTAAATTAATGAATGAAGTCCTAGATATTATAAACACAGTGCAAAGGTAATCATGAAGGTGTTCATGATGTGAAATGTCTATTGCATACAAATGTGTTAATATCCAAATATCCCTAGTCATAGAATTAACAAGATAGGACATTGTTAATTCTGACAGACTAGCACATGTTATGCTTCTTGAATGGTTCAAGCAGTGGTTCTCATAACTGTGATTATGGAAGATAATCAAAGCTAACATGTGGATGCTTGTTAGAAGAACAAGTTCATTGGAGACCTACAAAGAGAATCCTCACATGGATATTAAATCTATGTCAGTGAGGAATCTTTTCATAGCGGTTGTGCAAGTATCCTTAGACTTGAGATCACCAAAGTTATCTTAAGTAGCAAGTGGTATACTTTGACTCCACAACTGATTACTTCCAACTGGGAGTGAACATAGTTAGGAGATTGGGTATATCATGACCTACTTGAAGAAAGTTGAGTGATTGACAAAGGATTCACCATCCCAGATTTAATAAGGAAAGTTATCTAGCATGATTCTATAATTACCTTATTCAGAAAATCTGTGGCCAGAGTAAAATGCCAAGATGGATATAGATCCATGGAGGGCATTTTGGGAACAATGGTTAAATTAATAGAACATACATAATTAGATTTATATGAGTTGACAGAAATCCATACTCAGAATCTAATTGAGATAAGAGTGGTGAAAGGAGTAATTGCACGGTAACTATTTTTATGGAAGGGTATAGTCAAACCACATGACTTTCCTGACATTTAGCTAGTCATGATACCTAGCTAGAGGCCAATCATGACTTGTATAATGATGTATCAAAAATATCAATGGAGATTGATAAAATGATTTGAAGGAGTTTAAATCATATGAGTTTTGAATAGAACTCACAATTTCATATTATACTGCCAACATGGACAGGAACCCAATAGGTCACACATATATAGAGAAAAGGATAAAATGGTAAAATGACAAGGATAATAATATTTGATATTATTATGAGGGTAGAGAAGTGAATAAGATAATAATTAATTAAAGAGTTTAATTAATTATGATCAAGTAAAATTGTCCCTGAAACTTTTGAGAAATGTTCTGTAAATTGGATTTAATTGAAATAATGTATTTCATAATTAATTATTATTGTCTTATAAGTGTTATAGGACTACTATAAATGTTATTGGACTGATATAATAATTAATAAGTCCATTGGAGGAGTTATAAAGGGGCCAGAGGAATGGAGCTGGTGTGGAAGCCCTTCTGTAGAGGGCCACACGCCAACTCCATACAGAAGGCCTTAATGGCCTATTTCTTAGACCAAATTAATTTATATATGTTACATAAGTGTTATGAAACCTACATATTTAATTTGGTTGGATTTAGAATCCATTTGGGTATTTAAATCCAATTAGTTGAACAAAGGGCCTAGTTTGTGGGTTTTTGTGCATAGTCTTTTATGAAAAGGTTTAATTTGGATTTAATTAAGTCCAAATAATTATAATTAATTCTAGAGGCCCAATTGATAATTCTCCAGCAATTTTAAAGAGCCTAATCTCATTAGAAGTTGGAATTTTAACTTGACTATAAAAGTCCAACTAATGAGGAATTAGGGTTAAGTGATTAAACACATAAGAAAGTTTATTCTTCTAATTTCTCTCTTTCCCTTTTATGCCATTCTCTTGCTAGCTCTAGGGTTTTTTGGCCACTCCTTATTCTACACCAATTGTTGGTTCAATTTATCCTTCTCTAGTGTGGATTACTCATTAGACGTGTTCAATTTTGGACATTGTGATTTGTAAAAATCAACTGTTCAACAAAAATTAAAGGTGATTTTTCTTATTCTCATATAGTTATATTGTATATTCATGGCAAGATCAGTAATATTGGTTAAAAAATTTTAAAATTTCGTTCATGTATGCGATGCATGTAACCAATAAATTCCAACAGACTAGCCATAATAAGGTTCAAAACACATAAAAAATATTTCTAGTTCCTAGCAATGTCCTCCTTAAAAAAATTGTATTCTCAAGGTTGCTCAAATGGTGTAGAAAGAGAATTTAGGGCTAAACACTAAAAAGGTAAAATATTTTCATTTTTCTACTCCTTCTTTTGATTTAATTGTGGAAGTATGAATTGATATAGGAAAAAAAGATTTGTTTATGGACTCTAATATGTGTAGGAGAAGAACAAGCCAATAAGAGAAGGAAAAAAGAAGTAGAAAGGAAAGAGAGAGAAAAACTAGCCACACAAGGTATGGGAACTTTTCTTATTTTGATTGTATATGTTTGAGTTTGTGATATGATAAGTTGATTATAAGATGATATGATGGGTAAGTATTATGGAAATTTAGCTCAATAATGCTTTAAAATCGAAATAGGAATGCTAATCTTGAATTTATTAAAAATTGTTCTTGGGTTCAAATGACCACTTTGTACTATTTTAATGATATCTTGAGCTACAGTAACTCAAATTAAGAAATTCTAATTGGAGTAGAAACTAGACTCATATATCTTGATATTTTATGATAACTTAAAGGATGAATTCATTGGCATGATAAAACAATTTTAGCATGAATTCTGCTTATAGCTGCTGCCTTGTTATTAGGAGTAGTATGTCGTATTTGTTAAATATATGGAGATTTACAGGACTTATTATGGTGATTTTTGATTTTTTTGGAAATTGGAGATATAGGAAAACAACTTTGTAGAAGGACACTTTATCTAAAAGTACCATTTTTCAGATCTAAAATTGCATACAATCTGAGATTGGAAATCTATCTCTAGGTAGAATAGACCTCAAGGTCAGCAAGTCTTACCTACTAACTGTGACATAGTTCAAATTCAGTCCAGAACCAAAATAAAACCTACATTAGAGACAATAGGTATTACCTACTAATCATGACCCCCCTTTCGTAACCTAGGTCACGGTCAGCACTCTTTTGATACTGATCGTGAGGAAGTCCAGAATCATTACAGAATCGATGTCATCTATGTCACTATCAGCAGGTATAAGTTATTGACCGTGACTCTCCCTTGTTCCTACCTAATGTTGAATTTAGATCCCAAATGGTTACCAAAGCTTGTCCTAACCTCCCTAAACATCTTTAAGACATGTTAGACATAAAAAATGAGCATAAAGTATGGCACTAAATTTGTAAGGACTAAGTTATCATATAGGAACTAAGTCAAAGTGTAATACTTATATAAGTGTACTAAGGTAAAGTTAGACCATACTATTGTTTTTAAGAGATTATAAACATAAAATAAAATAATAATCAAAGCATATTATTATATTCATTTTGATTATTTATCTGTGAAATTATGCAATATGATAAAGTTTACACGCAATGAATGAAATAACATGAAAATGAATGTAATTCACTAATGTCCAAAGTTATGTACCTATGATTATATAAGGATCCTTGCACTTGTATGCATGCACATTAAACAATTAGATTATATGTAACACAAATAAATTCATACATATTCAAACAAATAAAAACATATGCAAGTTTGTAAAAAGACTAGCTATATTTATTAGATTTTCATATTAACTCCATGAATATATATGTTAATGTACTAAATACAAGAGTTGAATGATGACATATGAATGTAAGTATGTAGTTAATGTGTAGATGCCCCAATGATATGTTACAATAATGTACTTACAATTGCATAATTGAATCTGGTACATGAGAATAAGATACATTAGACTATAAGAGCATATAAACAAGAATGAATATGCATATGATTCCTTATTCTTAGTTATGATAATGCATATGAGTTATAGATAAATAATACATAAAAGGAAATATTAAAGAGATTAACGTAAAGAATTATAGTTACCTATGTCTATGTATAGGTTATAGATAGATAGGCATGTCTATATGGGTATATTGCAGCTGCTACATGGTTGACCCATTTAGGTCTATAATACAGTTTGATCCCATTTAGGTCACTTGCTGATCCCATTTGGATTTGATTGACCGGTCTATAGTATAGTTTGGCCCCATTTGGGTTTATAGTTTGATACCTTCGGGTATCGTTTCGTACCTTCGGATACCCTAGTATCTCCTATATCCACACCCTCAGAAAAGGTTCAGGCTTAATACAAAATATAAATAAAAGGATATGAACAACAATATAGTAGGGATGATACGATATTTCATAACTTGACTTAGATATCACTTTCCATGAAATCTTATGTATGGTTAGGGTTAAAATTATCTAATGCTTCTTTCACTTATGTTTATAAATTTATAAATAAATATGTATGATTACTTGGTGGTTTGTCAGTAGTCATGCTATAAATGCATATATTCTTTATAGTTACATGTTGCCTACCCAATAACTAATAACCGATATGCGAATCACACTTAATTTAAGATTTTAATAATTATTGTGAAGATAAAATTTTCGAACATGAAATAATAATTTAAACACACACACACACACACACACACACACACACACACATATATATGGTTAATTCAAGAGTTAACCATAAGTTACTATACTAATGCATTAATGAACTAAAAAGTAGGTAAGAAATATGAGATTGACTTGATAGCGCTAAACAAATTAAGACTATCAATCAATGCACAAGATATATAGGATAATGATAGCCAAGTAACATGAATGTTTGTATGTTATGGAATCACATTAGTTGAATAGATTCTTAGAAAACTAATTATCCAAGCTTAACCACTTAAGAATGACCCGTAGAATTCAACTATAAATTTAGCTTATATGACCTTGTATACTAAATAAGTACTTCGATAAGTAATTGAATGAAGTAAGCATATGATAAACCAAGGTGATTAAAGTTTTAGTGAAGATATAATAATTGTGCATGATGGGGTAAGATGCATAATGTTTGCAATATTATGAACATATTATTTGCTCTTGATATTTTCTTATTATATGTTTAATTGTATGCTCACACGTGTGTATGTTATCGATGACTCCTGTGGGAGGTTGTCTTTATGATTTATATTCCCTATTAATCTTTTAGCTTAGAACAGGTGTTTATCCATGTAGGTACGAGAAGTTAGGATCTAATTTGAAGGGACAAGATCTGCTATCGCTAGGCCAACATAAGAGATGGGAGTAGTCAAAGTATGAAGTTACATTTTGTTTTTCTCCTTGTAATCTTTTTATTATGCTAAGTAAAACATAATATAAAGAATAGTGTAGAGTTTATGTATTGTAACCAAAAGAATTGTTTATATAGTTTTCACTTTATATTGATGTACATATATGTATAATAACATGAACTAACACGACAATTTCATAAAAAGTTTGATCATGTGTAGAATAGTATATAAAATGACAGGTAATAGGAGGATTTAGAGTAATCCTTACAATATAGATATCTTTAGGTCATTTCCCTAAGCAATTAGCCAATATAAGTTTCTTATCATTTGTTATGTATCATTTCACAAAATGAAAGTTGAACCTTTGGCAATAATCACTCTGACCAATATCACTGAATTCTTATGGAAGTCCATCATTATCATATTTGATATTCCACATACCATTATCATTGATGATACCATATAAAATGGTCTATTATTTTTTTGTATATTTTCTTTAATTTAGGTAGCTAAGTATGTTAAATCATTTATATTTTATGTGTTTTGTCTAGTTTATGTGTTTATTTGCATTGTAAGGTAATTTGGGTGAAAAAAAAAGAATGAGCAAATGAGTTATGAAGGAGTGCATGACTCGTAAAGAGATGCAAGACTCGAACAGAAGAGCACAACTCGGATAGAGAATAATGAGTCAATCACCAGAAGAACTAAGCCAGAAGAACAAGAGAGATGCACGAGTCGTGATGGTCTTCATGAAGGTAACACAGAGGCTGGTGGATCACAGCTCGTGTTGGCTTTCACGACTCAATACAGGCACCTGCTCCCAAATGACATAGCTTTTCAACCTATTTTTTTCTCAACCAACAAGTGTTTTCATCGGATCTTTTCATGACAACATTTCATCTTCACACCTAATCTGAAGAGCCATGATTAAGGAGTAATTTTCTCTATAAATAGGGATCCAAGATATTAGTCTTTTAGTTTTTTGCAGAGATATATAGTTTTCATTTTTGGATAAATGTTTATACTTAGTTTTAGATGATGACAAAGGAACAAAGCCAAAGGAACAAGAGATATATCAGAAGGTTTAATTAGAAATTAAAATTTTGAGGAGTGTTTAAGTTTATTTCTCTTATTTATCTTTAATTCAAGTGTGTATACATATTGGCTAGTTTTCTTTGTACATTACAAATATGTAGTGGTATTTGTCTAAGAACATGATGATGAAGATGATGATGATTATTATTATTATTATTATTATTATGAATGAAGTATGATTTAAATCCATTTGTGTGCATTTGTTTGTTATGTATGCTTGATCACCATATTTGCCATGTTAGTCAATTTATTCGCAATGAGAGTTGGAATTTATTGATGGAAAAAAATTTAATTTACTTAAAGTGTTGAATTCACTTAGAGATAAGGAATTCTCTTTGAGGGATTAAAGAATTAGCATTAAGCTTCATAATTTTTGTTTATCTTTATAATGACACGAGAGTGCTTATAGACTTTAAATGAAAACATCTTTAATGACAATGATAATTGATTTAAAGAATTGTGGCTAAATTCTCCTGTCACTTTATTTATAAAATTTTTGTACTTGTTCTTAAATGAATTGCTCTTTTTATTTCTAATGTTTATTCATACTATCATTTAAGTAATTTTTAATCCAACTTGATTTAATCTATGAAACGTAGTTTAGATATTTAACTAAATACATAGTCTTCATTTTATTCGTTACCTATCCATCTATTCTTTGTGGTTTCAATATAAAATTTACTCCGTTCTATTTGGAACAATACCCTACTCATTCTATACACAGTCTAGTGAGATTAAGGGTACAAATAATCCCCCATCAGATTTTGGTGCCATTGCCGAAGAACGGTTTATATGAATTTTTATTGATTAAAACAAAGTAGTAGTTGTTTTAGGACTATATGTTCTTAGTTATTTGTTAATTTCTGCGTATGAATTTTTATTTTTGATTTTATTCTTTGAAAAAATATCAAAATTTATGGTAAGATAATTTGGATATTATGATCTTAGACTAACAATTTTTTTTTTGGTTTTGTGCAGGGAACTTAGGAGAAAACAAGAAGAAGAACTTAGATTGATATTAAAAGAATTATAAAGGGCTAAATTTGAGGAAGATCAAAATATTAAAAATATGACAGACCAAGAAAGGAGAACCCTTGGAGATTTTGACATGCCTAACATTTTTTTAAAGTTTTGAAGGTAAAGTGGCGCCAACCATTGCCAACAACAATTTTGAGATCAAACATGCTGTCATAAAAATGGTTTAAAATAATCAATTTATGCTCATATTATTGCATTTCTTAATGTTTGTGCTACATGTAAAATTAATGGAGTAAGTAATGATGCTATAAGGCTTAGGTTATTCCCATTTTCTTTGAAAGATAAAGCACAGATTTGGCTTGCTAGCATACCTAGTGAGACAATAACAACTTGGAATCAACTTAAACAAGCTTTTCTTCATAAATATTTTCCACCCCATAAAATAGAAAAATTTAGAAATCAAATAACTATATTTAAGCAATTGCCAAATGGAATAATTTATTCATCATGGGAAAGGTTTAAGGAGCTCTAAAGGCAATGTCCTCACCATAGCTTGCTGGATTGGATGATTCATCAAATCTTTTACAATGATTTAATGGAAGCAAATATAATATTATAAATGCTGCTTTAGGTGGAAAGTTGAAGGATAAAACAAACAAGGAAGCAAAAACTTCGTTGGAGGAATTGACTTCATAAGGTTACATGGGAGAGGAACCAACAATGGCTAAAGCTAAAGGATTTTTGGAGTTAGATTCCATCAATTTATTGATAGCCAAAGTTGAAGTCTTAACCAAGTTGGTAAGTAATTCTGAATCTAATCTTGAAAATGTGAGTCAACTATGTGAGAAATGTGGTGGATCTTATGTATATGCTAATTGTAATGAAAGTTCTAATGAGGATGTGAATTTTGTCCAGGGTAATTATAATCAATGGATAGGTCAAAATTCAATTTACTATAACCCTCAATGAAGCAACCATTCTGCTTTTTCTTGGTCCTACCTAAATGCCCAATTGAACCCTTCAAATAACCCTATCACAAAAATACCTAACCCTTCCATTTTTCTAATTAAACCTCCTTTTAACCCCCAACAACCCAAATCCCACCTTGAGAATTTGATGGAGTAGTTTATTAATCATCAAATGACTACCAATAAACAAAATAAGGATCAATTCAAGCAGATAAATACAAAGATTGACCAACTTGTTACCTGACCGATGTCTAGCAAGTGTATTAGATTGGCTAGTAATATAGGACAATATAGATTAAGATCCCAAATATCGTACCCAAGGGAATATGGATTGCTAAGGATAATATCTATGTATCAATTAAATTAATCTAAGATTATTTCTCAATGTTTCAAATATACAATTAAACAAAAAGAAAACTAAAATTAAACTAACATGAATTAAAAATAAAATAATGACTGGAATTCTCTTGCTAAAGAAACTGTCCACCTTAACTCCCATTGGAATGACTTAAATTCTATAGAAATATTAGTGATTATGGACAAACTAGAAATAATACCTGATATCTTTATACAAGAATATCATTCTTAGTATTAAACTCATAGACAAATCTAATACCCAGCATCAAAATCTAGCTTAACTTCCTAAATATTCATTGAACTCTCTTACAAGTAAATTCAAATTCAATTTATTCTTAGTTCCTCCTCTCTTAGTATTAATCAATAAAATTTACACATTATTACCTCATATTTCATAAAATAATCATGCATTAATATTAAAGAGTTAATTTAAGAACATGCAAATCAATAACAGTGCCTAAATCGATTTTTAGTTATTTATTCAATAAACCAACAATTAATCTCAATACAATCAAAGATAAGAATATGCTTAAAATCAAGAAATAATCAACTAATATTGAATTTAAAGCTCAATTAAGTCATAACAATGAAAATATAAGATTTCAAGAATCCATTAGCAAAAAAAAAAAAACTACTTCATAATAAAAATAAAAGAACAACTAAAATAAATACCCAATGAAAATTTCCAACTTAAGAAAAGAGAGAAAACTACTGTACAAAACTAAAGAAATTTAGATAAGAAAAACTAAGAAAAATCCTAAGTGTAGCTTCTCTGATTTTTTTCTTTCTAGTGTTTTTCTTCAGCTTTTATAAGTGAATTCTCCAAGTGTTAGCTCTTCGATACTTTCTGAATCATAATAGGAAAAGAATTCTTTTAATTTAGAAAGTTTCGTCAAAATAGGAAAACTGGAGATGAAGCCAATTGAAGAAAAACTAAAGAGCATGCGCGACCTTGCATGGTTCCTTTTTGTGATATGTGGCTATGCATGACTTTCTTCCTTCCAGTACACTACCGTGCACTAGCAATCTTCTCCTCATGTGGCCGTGCATGAATTTCTTCTTGGTGATGCGCGGCCGTGCATGCTTATTATGTTACTTGAATTTTCTCCTTTTTTTTTTACTTCGTTAAAGTAGAACACTAATGCACAGCTGCTCTAAATTCTTCATGCAAAAGTGCAAAAACTTTTTGGACTCATTATCCAATTCTCGGGCATAAAATTCTAAAATTTACAATCTTTCCCCAAAAATTTACATTTTTCTCAATTAAGTCCTTTTTTCTTCATTATAATCTTAAAAAATACCAAAACTTACAATTAACTCCAAAAATATAAAAATAACAAATTAAACTAAAATTTAACCAAATTAACACTAAATTAACTCAATTAAATACCTAAAAACATATTAAAATATCATTAAATTCACAATTATAATTACCCATAACAAAATTCTTAAGACCTAGTTGGCTCAACAAGCCACTTCTAATTCTAAAACATTAGGCAAACTGCCAAGGAAACAAGAATTTTTTCCATAAGAATTTGTCCAATTTATCACGTTAAGAAGTGGAAAAAAGCTTGAGAGTGCAATTAAGGGTAAAGATATTACTGTTGTAAATGATGAACATGTTATTGAAATTAAAAAAATTAATGTTGTTGTCAAAAAGAAATATAATGAATCTAAGGAAAAGATGGCCTTATCTAAGGAAGATGACCCTAAGATTAATTTAAATGTTTTGCCTTTTCCTTAAAGATTTATTAGGAGGAATCTTGACAAACAATTTGGGAAATTTTTGAATTATTAAGGGAACTTACTATAACTATTCCTTTTGTGGATGTAATTAAGGATATGCCTTCATGGGCAAAATTTTTAAAAGAAATTGTAAGTCATTAAGGTAAGCTTAAAGATTATGGTTATATTTCATTAGTAGAAGAATCTAAAGCAATTTTTTCTAAGTACCCACCTAAGCTAAAGGATCTAGGTTGTTTTATGGTTCCTTATGTGATAGGTGAAGGTCATTTTGATAAAGCATTATGCAATATGGGTGCTAGTGTAAGTCCTATGCCATATTCCATTTATAAGAGGCTTGATTTATGTGAATTAAAGCCTACTAGTATGTGTTTATCTATGGTACATAAATCTATTTCACACCTTATAGGTATACTTGAAAATATCCCTACCAAAGTGGGTAAATTTGTTATACTTACTAACTTTGTTGTACTTGATATGGAAGAAGATCTAGAGATTCCTATTTTATTTGGTAAGCCTTTCTTAATTACTGCTAAGTCTATTATTGATATGAAAAAGGGGAAAATATCTCTTGAAGTTAATGGTGAAACAATTCAATTTAATGTGTTTGGAATGGTTAAGTCATCACCTATAGAAGTTGTGAATAGGATTGATGCATATGATTTTATTGATGAATGCATTGATGATGTAGTTCATAATTATGTTAGTCAAAATCCTGTTGCACCTTATAGCTTGCATGAAACTAGTGATGAAGTTTTGCAAGTTGCTTCTTATCCTTTTCACCAAAGATTCTCAAAGTTTGAATCTTTGAGAAAGAATGATGATATCCCATTAAATCAAACTAAGGAAGAAATCAAGCTTGAACTCAAGCATCTACCTTTAAGTTTAAGGTATGATTATCTTGACTCAAAACTTCAATTTTCTTTCATTGTTAATTCTTCAATTGATGAGAAAAATGTAAGTGCTTTGCATGATATTTTGTTTGATCATAGAAATGTTATTAGGTATTCTATAAGTGATTTAAAGGGAATTGTACCAAACATTTTCATACATAGAATTTTGTTATAAGAGGATTCTAAGCCTTCAATTAAAGGTCAAAGAAGGCTTAATTCGACTCTAAAGGAAGTAGTGAGGAAGGAGGTCATTAAATTGCTTGATAATGGCATAATATATTCCATTAGTGATAGTAAGTGGGTGAGTCCTATTTAAGTTGTCCCTAAAAAGGGTACCTTAACTATAATTCGTAATGAAAACAATGATTTAGTCCCCACTAAAACTATCACAGGTTGGCGTATGTGTGTGGATTATAGGAAGTTGAATAAGGCTACAAGGAATGACCATTTTCCTTTTCCTTTCAATGACCAAGTTATTGAAAGATTAGCCAATTTTTCCTATTTTGTTATTTAGATGGTCTAAGTGGCTTCTATCAAATACCTATGCATTCAAATGATCAATCTAAGATAACTTTTGCATATCTATATGGAACATTTGCATTTAGGCGTATGCCTTTTGTTTTATGCAATGCACCTGCCACCTTTCAAATATGCATGTTCTTTATTTTTAGTGATCTCATTGATTAATGTGTTGAAGTGTTTATGGATGATTTTAGTGTCTATGGCATTACCTATGAAAATTATTTGTCTAATCTTTCTAAGGTGCTTGATAGATGCATAAAACATGAATTGGTCTTGAATTGGGAAAAGTATCATTTCATGGCATAAGAGGGTATTGTCGTAGGTCATTCACTCTCTAATATGAGAATTAAAGTTAATAGAGCCACAATTGAAATAATTGCTAATTTGCGTCCCTCTAAAATTGTTAGAGATGTTAGGAGCTTTCTCGATCACATTGGATTTTATAAAAGGTTTATAAAGGATTTTTCTAAGATGGCCAAACCTTTATGCACATTGCTGGGAAAAAATGTTGAGTTTAATTTTGATGAGGCATGTCTTAAAGCTTTTGAAACTCTTAAGCATGCTTTTGTCACTTCAACTGTGTTACAACCACCAAATTAGAAGCAACCATTTGAGTTAGTTAATGTGTGATGCTAGTAGTTATGCAGTTAGGGCTATTTTAGGATAAAGAATTGATGGGAAGCCTTTTGATATTTATTATGCCAGTAAGTTATTAGATGATGCTCAAATCAATTACTCTATAACTAAAACAAAACTCTTGGCAATAGTTTATGCATTTAATAAAATTAGGGCTTATCTTGTAGGGTAAAAAGTAATTATTTATTCCGATCATACTGCCATCAAGTATCTCTTAACTAAAATGGATGCTAAGCCTAGGTTGCTAAGATGGATTTTGATGTTACAAGAGTTTGATTGGGAAATAAGAGATAAGAAAGGGAAAGAGAACCTAGTTGTTGATTATTTATCTAGGTTGAACCAAGGTGATTTGAAATATAGTGATGCTGGAGTGCCCATTGATGAAGCTTTCCATGGTGAACATCTATTTTGTGTAGTTTTGAGAGACATTCCATAGTTTGCTGACATTGCAAACTATTTGGTGAGTGGTGTGCTTCCCTATGGTCTAGATTATAGTTAAAGGAAAAAAATTCTTCATGATGTGAAATTTTATTATTGAAAAGAATGCTTGCTATATAGGAGGTATGCTAATGGGTTGATTAGGAGGTGTGTTCCTTAAGAGGAAGTGAATGATGTGGTGGCTCATTGTCATTCTTATAATGTAGGAGGTCATTTTGGAGTTTCCAATATAGCCTCCAAAGCGTTGCAAGCTAGGTTTTGGTGGCCCGCTTTATTTAAGGATGTGAGGGAGTTTGTGCTTAGATGTGATAAGTTCCAAAGAATGGATAATTTATCTAAGAGGAATGAGATGTCCGTAAATGGAATTTTAGAAGTTGAATTATTTGATGTTTGGGGTATGGATTTTATGGGACTATTTCCAAGTTCTTTGGGTAATAAATATATTTTGGTTATGGTTGACTATGTTTCAAAATGGGTTGAAGCAATCCCAACTATTACTAGTGATGCCAAGGTGGTAAAGAAATGCCTATGAAAATTATATTTCCTAGATTCGGAACACCTAGGACAATCATTAGTTATGGTGGTTCTCACTTTTGTAACAAGATTATAAAGCAGTTATTGAAAAAATATAGTGTCACTCATAACATTTTTGCACATTATCACCACCAAACTAGTGGGCAAGTAGAAATTAGCAATGGAGAGCTTAAATGGATATTGGAGAAAACATGTAAGGCCCCTAACAAGACCCTAATTTAATTTTCATATTTTTTTGTGTATAAGTAAGGGGGTAAATTAACATGTTGTTATGTTAATTGCATGAAAATAAAATAAAGAGTATGGTTTAATATCAATTGAGTGTGCAATTGAAGTAAAAGGTATTAATTTGGGGTAAATTTGTATTTTTGGCATTTTAGTGGCCAATTGTGAATAGAAGCATTTAATTCAAGGTTAATTTGAAAGGATGAATAAATTGTTAGGTTGATGTTTGTAAAAGAGTTAGTGGAGGGGTTAAAGTCTAACATGCATAAAGGTTTGTGGCATTTTTGTGACATGCAAGATGTTGAGGGATTAAAAGGGAAGTTTTGCCACTTATATAAATAGAAAGAAGTTAGTAGAATGTGGAGGTGGCTGTGTGAGACTTTGAAATCAGTAATTGTGAGAGACAAACCAGAAAAATTATCTTCTTCTTCCTTTTGATTTTCATTGAATGATCTCAAGCAATTTGATGATAATGTTGTGGGTTAATCAAGAGTATAGTGCAATAAACTAAGGTAATGAAACTCTTAATGTAACCCTTCATCATCTTCATCTTCTTCTTCTTTTCATGTTGACTGAGGAGAATGTATTTGTACTGGAAATTTATGATGATGATGATGGTAATTGTGAAGGAGAAGAGGAAGGAAGAAGGAGCAAAGGAAAGGATATTGCTAGAGGTTGAAGATATAGGATTTGTCAGCCAAGGTATGGGAATTTAGGCTGTTCATAATGCATGTGAAATTGATTGCTGGAATTGGGTATGATTTACAGAATTCAAAGTTACGTTTTGCTAGTTTTCAATGATGTGAGGTTGAAGAAGATTGTCCTTGCCGAGTCGTGAATGTCTTCATGAGTCGTGAACTTTTGTCCGACTCGTAAAGCTCTTCACGAGTCGTGCATCTTCTTCCATTATTGGGGACACTCATGATGCTCTTCACGAGTCGTGAACATTAGTATGACTCGTGAAGCTCTTCACGAGTCGTGAAGTATATATGCCTTTCTTCTCCATTCGTGAACTCCTTCACGAGTCATGAGGTTTGCCCTTTTTGCTTCACTCGTGAAGCTCTTCACGAGTCGAATGCCCCTTCACGATTGAATGAACCACCTGGATTGTTTTGCTCATAAACTGAGCTATAGAACAGAAAATTGAGTGATTATTTTTGCATTGAAAAATAGACTTCCATACCTATATTTCATATGAAGAAACCTAAACTTAAATCTGTCTCTAAGTATATGGAATCTAGGGTCGAATTCGGACTAGTTTCCTAAACGGCTCATAGAAACAGAATTTACTATTACGTGCAGATTGTAGCTACACTTGATAATATGATTTTTAATAAATTGAGATAGATATCTGTTTATGTGATAGTAAAGTTAATTGGATAGAGCATGTAATATGGCTATCAATGAAGGATTTATATGAATACATATGCATTCAATTATGTATATGGATAGAGACTAGTGATGAAATATCTAAACTACACATGTAAATAGTTTTGTGCATGATTGTCACATGCCAAATTGATATATATATATACACATGTAATCTTATGACATGATAGTACACATTTTGACATGTACTTATGCTATGAAATAGGGACTATAATAGTACGACCTTGGCATGTGTATATGCCCATGTGGAAACATGTTGATATTTTGTGTAGCACATGATGTGAATGATGATAAGAGTATATATATATATATTGGTAACATGCTCATAAGACTAAGTCAACTATATGTGAATGTACCCACAGGTATGTACATTTATGATTATGTATATGAGTATATGAGCATGTAATTGCCCTATGAGATAGAAGATGTTTTGGCATGACTACGAACATGTGAAATGCTTAATGAGAGCATGATCAAGTATATGATTTGAAAGATATAGGTCATGCTTATATGTTATGATGCAAATTGTAAAGTCATACAGATTTGAATAGCCAGATGTATAACTTGGCATATGAAATGTGCATATGTCTGATTATGCACCAGAGAAGTCATGGTATTACAAGACTCTGTATATGTGTAACAGTATACTATGAATACAATATTAATATATGAATTGAACACGAATATAGTTCTGCTTGCGATAGACTTTTAGATGTGGATAGATAGGCGCCTATAGGGAAATTGCAGCTGCCATAGTTTGGCCCAATTGGGTCCATAGAAGATATGATCCCCTTTGGATCATGATTAGCCCCGTTTGGGTTGATAGGCGACCCCGTTTGGGTCTGGTTGACTGGTCCACAGTACAGTTTGACCCAGTTTGGGTCTATAGATCCAACATCTTCGGATATCCTTCTTTTGATATCGATGTGTATCCATAGTTCCCCTTATCCACTGATAAAACTAAGGCAGGCTAAACGTTATTCATAGTAATGATCAAAATTAAACAGTTAAAGTTATTTGACTAAAGATTGATAGTGTGGATTACATTATTGGTTTACCCACAGGGATTATGTTTCATTTGAATATGTTCACATGAAAAATGGTCATCTATATGAATTATGAAAATGAAATATGTGTTTCTCTCTTGGGTATAAGGTTTATGTACATGAGAATATGCTTTATGCCAAAAAGTATATGTTATTATTGCCATGATATGTGGTACATGTTGTTTATAGTATTTATATATTGTATATGTATGTTTTGATGACCTTTGTGAGTGGTCATCCATCTTTAGTTATTTCCCCACTAAGCTTTATAGCTTAGCACGGGTTATTTATCCGTGTAGGTATGGTTAGCAAGACTTTTGCTCAGGGACAATCTCTGCATCAGAAAGGGCCAACTACCGACTGTTAATCTTGATGTAGGATGTATTTGTAATAGTATTATCATATGTTTTGCTTTATGGCCAGTTATGTTATAAGATGTATGTAACTTATGAGAGATGTTGTAACTCATAAGTAGTAAAACTAAAAAGAGTATGCATGCATGTTATATACATAAGTAATATTCGTATAGTATAGTATGCATGATACTAAGTATCAAATGCAATACAGGAATAGACTAGTAGCACATATATAAGTATATGAACCGTATGGCATGATTAAGGGCAAATTGATAGTTAAACAAATATATTGCATATGCATGATTAATAGTAATCAAATTATCAGCCATCCTTGCAGAAGCATTGTTAAAAATATCACAGGATATGGCTCAAATTCTTCAAAAAATGACAGCACCTAAAGCTCCAATATCTAAAATTAGAAAGCATGGTGCCGAAGAGTTTTTAGGCACTAATCTGGAACAGTCTGAAGAAGCTGAATTTTGGCTGGAAAGGCTAGAGAGAATTTTTGATGAAATCCGTTGTCCAGTGGGTTTTAAGGCATCTTGTGCTGTGTCTTTATTACAGGGAGCAACTTATGATTGATGGAAGTTGGTGTTGAAGCAACCCCAACTACCAAATCCCCTTACATGGGAATTTTTCATAGCTAAATTCAAGAAAAAGTATGTTACAGAGGCGTATAAGCAAGAGAAGTTAAAGCAATTTCTCAATTTGAAGCAGAGAGTTATGTCTGTGGCTGAGTATGAGAAAGAATTCAGTCACCTGTGCAAATATGCTCTTGATGAGATGTTAACTGATGCTTTTAAATGTAGACAGTTTAAAGATGGGTTAAATGATCGTAGCAGAGAAAATTTAATTGGATTTACATCTTTACAAGTGGTTAACTTCACTCAACTGGTTACTGCAGCCTTGCGAATTGAAAAGAATGAGATTGCAAAAAGGGAGAAAGAATAGAGAAAGAGTGGGTCCAAGGGTGGATCTTTCACAGAAAAGAGAACTAGAGTAGCTCAAGAAAATCTGCCAGTTGAGTCTGGCTATAGTTCTGCAAAAAGGGACAGGAGACAAGAATCTTCTGTAGTGTCTAAGCTGGAAAAAGGGAGCTTCAGGGAAACAGAGTGGGTGGCAATCTCTAGTGTGTCCCTATTGTTTTAAGCAACATTGGGATAGTTGCAGGAAATTGACTGGGGATATGGGTAGAAATGAGTCTATTGTACATGAACTGGAATATGATATATGTGTAACCAACCCTTTGGGTCACAGTGTTGTTGTTAATAGAGTGCATAAACAATGTCCTATTGTAATTCAAGGGAAAGAATTTCGTGCTAACCTTATTGAGTTACCATTCCGGGAGTTTGATATTATACTGGGTATGGATTGGCTGTCTAGACATCATGCAGTGATTAATTGTGAAGCTAAAACTGTAACTCTTATTGGTGCTGATGGTAAAGAAACCTTAGTTCAGGGCATTCGATCTTAAACCCATAGCTAATGTTATAACAGCTATGCAAGCTAAGCGATTTCTGAGAAAAGGGTATGAAGCTTTCTTAGCACTTGTGCTTGATTCAAGAAAAGAGAATGTCAATCTTCAAGAGATTCCAGTGGTGAAAGAATTTCCTGATGTGTTCCCTAAAGACTTGCCTAGTCTTCCACCTGAGAGGGAAGTTGAATTGTCTATAGACATTCTACCTGGTACAGCTCCTATTTCGAAGGCACCATACAGGATGGCTCCTTTGGAATTGAAGGAACTAAAGGTACGGCTACAGGAGTTGCTTGACAAAGGCTTCATTAGGCCTAGTACATCACCTTGGGGTGCACCGATTTTATTTGTGAAGAAAAAGGATGGGTCTATAAGGATGTGCATAGATTATAGACAGTTAAATAGGGTAACAGTGAAAAATAAGTACCCTTTACCTAGAATTGAAGATTTATTTGATTAGTTGAAAGGTGCGGGAGTGTTTTCCAAGATTGATTCGTGATCGGGTTATTATCAACTTCGGGTTAAGGATGTAGATGTTTCCAAAACAGCCTTTAGAACCCGATATGGACATTATGAGTTTTTGGTGATGCCATTTGGGTTAACAAATGCACCGGCTGCATTTATGGATCTTATGAATAGGGTGTTTAGACCCTACTTGGATCAATTTGTTGTTGTGTTCATAGATGACATTTTGGTGTATTCGAGAAATGAAGCAGAACATGCTGAGCATTTGAGAATTGTTTTACAGACTCTGAGGGAGAATCAGTTGTTTGCTAAGCTAAGCAAATGTGATTTTTGGCTTAAGGAAATTTCTTTCCTGGGTCATGTATTATCTTTTGAAGGCATTAGAGTGGATCCAGCTAAAATAGAGGCTATAGTGAATAGGAAGCCGCCTCGAAATGTGACAAAAGTGAGAAGTTTTCTGGGCTTAGCAGGTTATTACCGTTGTTTTGTGAAAGGCTTTTCAGTTATAGCTGCACCACTCACTAAACTATTGAGAAATGGTATAAAGTTTGACGGGACTGATTGGTGTCAAGCAAGTTTTGATCAGTTGATGAAATTTTTGACAGAGGCTCCAATTTTGACACAACCAATTACAGGAAAGGAGTTTGCTATGTATAGTGATGCTTCTAAAGTTGGCTTGGGTTGTGTGTCAATGCAAGATGGTAAAGTAATTGCCTATGCATCTAGACAGTTGAAGCCACATGAACAGAACTATCCAACCCATGACCTAGAGTTAGCAGCAGTAGTGTTTGCCTTAAAAATTTGGTGACATTATTTGTATGGGGAAAAGTGCAGAATCTATACAGATCACAAGAGTCTCAAATATTTGCTCACTCAAAAGGAACTTAACTTGAGACAGAGAATATGGTTAGAACTGTTTAAAGATTATGATTGTATAGTGGATTACCATCCAGGCAAAGCTAATGTGGTAGCTGATGCCTTGAGCTGTAAGATGATGGCTACTATGATTGCACATTGCTGTAGATGGAAACTTGCATATGATGGTGCTTTAATAGCACAGTTGAAGGCTAGACCTTGTATGAAGCAAATAGTGATTGATGCACAGAAACATGATGAAAAGTTACAGCAGATTTTGAAGTCTTCACATGAAGGAACCCAGTCTGAGTATTCAGTGAAAGAGGATGGGGGTGTATATTATCAGAATAGATTATATGTTCCTGATGACAAAGAATTAAGAAGAACAGTATTGAATGAGGCTCACAATATAGTATTTACTATGCACCCTGGTGGGAATAAGATGTACCAGGATTTGAAACAAAGTTATTGGTGGCCTGGCATGAAGAAAGATGTGGTAGCATATGTCTCCAAATGTTTGACTTGTCAATAGGTAAAAGCAGAGCACCAGTTACCCTCTGGTTTGTTGAACCTCATTCCAATTCCTCAATGGAAATGGGAGGATATTACCATGGATTTTGTAATAGGATTGCCCCTTACACGGAAAAATCATGATGCAGTTTGGATTATAGTTGACAAGCTGACTAAATCAGCTCATTTCATACCAGTTCGAATAGATTACCCTATGGATAAATTGGCAGAACTTTATGTAAATGAGATTGTTAGATTGCATGGCATTCCAGTGTCAATAATCTCTGATCGAGACCCGAGATTCACATTGATATTTTGGCAAAGTTTGCAACAAGCATTGGGAACTCAGCTTCGTTACAGTACAGCATTCCACCCTCAGACGGATGGGCAATCTGAATGAGTTATCCAAATTCTACAGGATATGATGAGAGGATGTGTTTTGGATTTTGTAGGAAGTTGGGATAGATATCTACCCTTAATGGAGTTTGCCTACAATAACAGTTATCAAAGGAGCATCGAGATGGCACCTTATAAGGCCTTGTATGGTCAAAAATGTAGAACTCCTGTTTACTGAACTGAATTGTCTGAGCGCAAAGTTATTGGTCCTGATATTGTCAAAGATACAATAGAAAAGGTACAAGTTATCAAGCAGAGATTGAAGGAAGCTAGTGATAGACAGAAGTCATATGCTGATTTGAAAAGAAAGGATATTGAATATCAAGTAGGTGACAAAGTGTTTTTGAAAGTGTCCCCTTGGAGAAAAGTATTGAGATTTGGGAAAAAAGGGTAAACTGAGCCCGAGGTTTATAGGCCCATATGAGATTCTTCAAAGAGTTGGGCCAGTGGCATATAGATTGGCTCTCCCTATGGAACTAGCCAAACTTCATGATGTGTTTCATGTTTCTATGCTTCGGAGGTATCGTTCAGATGAATCTCATGTGATACCAGTTCAAGATGTGCAAGTACAGCCGGATTTCACTTATGATGAAGAGCCTATAGCAATTATGGCTAGAGAAGTTAGACAGCTAAGGAATAAGCAAATTCCACTTGTTAAAGTACTCTGGCAACATCATGATATACAAGAAGTTACTTAGGAGCCAGAAAAAGCTATGAAGGAATAATATTCTCATTTATTCAAAACAGGTATGAATTTCGGGGACAAAATTCTTAAGGGGGAGAGAATTGTAAGGCCCCTAACATGACCCTAATTTAATTTTCATATTTTTGTGTATAAGTAAGGGGGTAAATTAATATGTTGTTATGTTAATTGCATGAAAATAAAATAAAGAGTATGGTTTAATATCAATTGAGTGTGCAACTGAAGTAAAAGGTATTAATTTGGGGTAAATTTGTATTTTTGGCATTTTAGTGGCCAATTGTGAATAGAAGCATTTAATTAAAGGTTAATTTGAAAGGATGAATAAATTGTTAGGTTGATGTTTGAAAAACAGTTAGTGGAGGGGTTAAAGTCTAACATGCATAAAGGTTTGTGGCATTTTTGTGACATGCAAGATGTTGAGGGATTAAAAGGGAAATTTTGCCACTTACATAAATAGAAAGAAGTTAGTGGAATGTGGAGGTGGCTGTGTGAGACTTTGAGATCGGCAATTATGAGAGAAAAACCAGAAAAATTATCTTCTTCTTCCTTTTGATTTTCATTGAATGATCCCAAGCAATTTGATGATAATGTTATGGGTTAATCAAGAGTATAGTGCAGTAAACTAAGGTAATTAAACTCTTAATGTAACCCTTCATCATCTTCATCTTCTTCTTCTTTTCATGTTGACTGAGGAGAATGTATTTGTACTGGAAATTTATGATGATGATGATGGTAATTATAAAGGAGAAGAGGAAGGAAGAAGGAGCAAAGGAAAGGATATTGCTAGAGGTTGAAGATATAGGATTTGTCAGCCAAGGTATGGGAATTTAGGCTGTTCATAATGCATGTGAAATTGATTGCTGGAACTGGGTATGATTTACAGAATTCAAAGTTACGTTTTGCTAGTTTTTAACGATGTGAGGTTGAAGAAGATTGTCCTTGCCGAGTCGTGAATGTCTTCACCAGTCGTGAACTTTTGTTCGACTCGTGAAGCTCTTCACGAGTCGTGCATCTTCTTCCATTGTTGGGTTCACACGTGAAGCTCTTCATGAGTTGTGAACATTAGTCCGACTCGTGAAGCTCTTCACGAGTCGTGAAGTATATATGCCTTTCTTCTTCACGAGTCGAATGCCCCTTCACGATTGAATGAACCGCCTGGATTTTTTTGCTCATAAACTGAGCTATAGAACAGCAAATTGAGTGATTCTTTTTGTATTGAAAAATAGACTTCCATACCTATATTTCATATGAAGAAACCTAAACTTAAATCTATCTCTAAGTACATGGAATCTAGGGTCGAATTTGTACTAGTTTCCTAAATGGCTCATAGAAACATAATTTACTATTATGTGCAGATTGTAGCTACACTTGATAATATGATTTTTAGTAAATTGAGACAGATATCTTTTTATGTGATAGTAAAGTTAATTGGATAGAGCATGTAATATGGCTATCAATGAAGGATTTATATGAATACATATGCATTCAATTGCGTATATGGATAAAGACTAGTGATGAAATATCTAAACTACACATGTAAATAGTTTTGTGCATGATTGTCACATGAAAAATTGATATATATACACATGTAATCTTATGACATGATAGTATACATTTTGACATGTACCTATGCTATGAAATAGTTACTATAATAGTACGACCTTGGCATGTGTATATGCCCATGTGGAAACATGTTGATATTTTGTATAGCACATGATGTGAATGATGATAAAAGTATATATATATATATATTGGTAACATGCTCATAAGACTAAGTCAACTATATGCGAATGTACCCACAGGTATGTACATTTGTGATTATGTATATGAGTATATGAGCATGTAATTGCCCTATGAGATAGAAGATGTTTTGGCATGACTACGAACATGTGAAATGCTTAATGAGAGCATGATCAAGTATATGATTTGAAAGATATAGGTCATGCTTATATGTTATGAAGCAAATTGTAAAGTCATACAGATTTGAATAGCTAGATGTATAACTTGGCATATGAAATGTGCATATGTCTGATTATGCACCAGAGAACTCATGGTATTACAAGACTCTATATATGTGCAACAGTATACTATGAATACAGTATTAATATGTGAATTGAACACGAATATAGTTCTGCCTGCGATAGAGTTTTAGATGTGGATATATAGGCGACTATAGGGAAATTGCAGCTGCCATAGTTTGGCCTAATTGGGTCCATAGTATATATGATCCCGTTTGGATCATGATCAGCCCCATTTGGGTTTATAGGTGATCCCGTTTGGGTCTGCTTGACCGGTCCACAGTACAGTTTTGCCCCGTTTGGGTCTATAGATCCGATATCTTTGGATATCCTTCTTTTGATATCGATGTGTATCCATAGTTCCCGTTATCCACTGATAAAGCTAAGGCAGGCTAAACGTTATTCATAGTAATGATCAAAATTAAACAGTTAAAGTTATTTGACTAAAGATTGATAGTGTGGATTACATTATTGGTTTACCCACAGGGATTATGTTTCATTTGAATATGTTCACATAAAAAATGGTCATCTATATGAATTATGAAAATGAAATATGTGTTTCTCTCCTGGGTACAAGGTTTATGTACATGAGAATATGCTTTATGCCTAAAAGTATATGTTATTATTGCCATGATATGTGGTACATGTTGTTTATAGTATTTATATATTGTATATGTATGTTTTGATGACCTTTGTGAGTGGTCATCCATCTTTAGTTATTTCCCCACTAAGCTTTATAGCTTAGCACGGGTTATTTATCCGTGTAGGTACGGTTAGTAAGTCTTTTGCTCAGGGACGATCTCTGCATCAGAAAGGGCCAACTACCGACTGTTAATCTTGATGTAGGATGTATTTGTAATAGTATTATCATATGTTTTGCTTTATGGCCAGTTATGTTATAAGATGTATATAACTTATGAGAGATGCTGTAACTCACAAGCAGTAAAACTAAGAAGAGTATGCATGCATGTGATATATATAAGTAATATTCGTATAGTATAGTATGCATGATACTCAGTATGAAATGCAATACAGGAATAGACTAGTAGCACATATATAAGTATATGAACCATATGGCATGATTAAGGGCAAATTGATAGTTAAACAAATATATTGCATATGCATGATTAATAGTAATCAAATTATCAGTTAAATAGGGTTTTGCTTAGAGGGTGCTACAAAACAGTTTTTAGATTAAGAAAAGATTGGACACTTAAGCTAGATGATGCTCTTTAGGCATATAGGATTGCTTTTAAAACCCCTATAGGACTTATCCCTTATTAGTTAGTTTATGGCAAATCTTACCATTTACCTATTGAAATTGAGCATAAGGCTTATTGGGCAACTGGGGTATTGAACTTTGATATGGAACAAGCTGGTAGAAAGAGATTACTTCAATTACAAGAACTTGAAAAGCTTTATATGAATGCTTATGAAAATTCTAAGTTATATAAAGAAATAATTAAATTATGACATGATAAGCATTTGTTAAAGAAGGAATTTCAGGTTGGATACTTGGTTATACAAGTCAAGATTGAGGTTATTTCCTGGTAAGTTAAAATCAAGGTGGTCAAGCCCATTTAAAGTGGTTCACATTTATTCTTTTAGGGATGTAGATATTGCTAATGAGACAGGAGAAGTTTTTAAGGTTAATGGTCATAGATTAAAACCTTATTTTCTTGGTGATACACTAACTCTTGCCCAATCTATTTCTCTCTTAAATTCTTTTCCTACATGAAAATGATTTTTTTAGAGTTATATTTATTAGTATAATTTTTACTTGTCTTTTAGGTATTTACTTTTGATTATATTCTTACATATTTTTTGGTTTTAGTTTTTATTATATATTATCTCTTTTTGAGTATGCTTAGTGGAGGAAGAAAATTCTTGCAAGGGGGTTCAGCATAAGTCATGTCCGACTCGTGTTGATCTTTAAGAGTGAAACAGAAAGGTCTTGATCACGAGTCGTGTAGTCCATCCGACTCGTGTTAGTGTTCACGAGTGATCCAAAAAGGGCTGCTTCATGAGTTTTTTCTGACTCATGCAGGTGTTTATGAGTGATCCAAAAGAGGCTTCATTACGAGTCATACGGTTCTATTCGGCTCGTGGTTGTATGATGAAGGGCGGATTGAGTCATGAAGCCTATCCGAATTAAATCCACTGTACGTATTTTTTTTAATTTGTTTAATTTTCTTTTAATTTTTCTACTAATTTGATTATTTTTCTTTCTAGTCATTCAAGTGCGTGTCACAATTTAATTTAATTTAAAAAAACAAAACAAGGGAGTTAATTTTCCAAACCCTAATTTTGTGAAACGACGTAACCCTTGTTCCAATGTTGTTTCAACTTTTCCCTCTTAAATTCTCTTATTCCTTGTTTAGTTCCCTCTTTATTTATTTCCAACTTCTTTTATTATTCTCTCTTTACTATTGTCTTCTCTTCCCTTATCTTTGTTGCACTTCTCCTTCATCTCTTCTCTTTCATTCTTTTTCTTCTTCCTCTTCAGTTTTAATTTTTTGGTTTCTCTGTAATTTTTTTAATGCACAATGGTGCGCACTAAGAATTCATCCTCTTCACGAGCCCATCAAGTGGAGGAAGAACCACATCCATGAGACCTTTCATTAACATTTGGTGCTAGGTTCCCTATCTCCTCTATAGATGAAGGTAATCGATTTCTTGCTCTTAAGGATAGAGCCATCCTGCAATGTATGTATTTTTCGGATTCTCTCCTTGAGCAAGTTGGTATGTTAGACACTATTAATGAGATGTTATTAAAATGTGGTTTGTTATGATTTGTTAATTTGCATGAGAATTTTTATTCTGATTTGGTATTAGAGTCTTAGACAAATTTGAAGGCTAATGAGAAAAACTTTAGCCTTTTGGACTATCATTTAGATGGTATGGATAATACTTTTAGTTATTTCATAATGCATAGATTTTTTGGTTTTAAACAATTTGGATTGTGTGATCCTCCTAACGCTTTTCGTCCCAATGACTTTTGGACCTTTCTTATTGGCTTGATAACACCATTTAGGTCTAAACAGGCTAAGTCCATATTTATCAAAGATTTGAAGTATTGGATTTTGCATAAGATTCTTGTTTCATTGGTTTTTAACAAACCTGAGTTTAATAGAGTATCTTCTCAGGAGCTTTTCTTGATGTGGTGTGTCCATAATAGGAAATCAATTTGTTGGTCGTATTGGATCATTAAGCAATTATTGCAGTGTGTTGGTCTTCAAGATGCTCCTCTCACACATGATTGTGTTATATCTGTTATTGCTAGGAGCTTTGATATTGATCTTTGTACTTATGCTCGAGTCCTTCCTTATGTGTATTTTACTAAACATCTTTTTGTTTCATGATAAGGTTGTTAATAATACGTTTTAAGCCATTTCGTATTTTTCACAATCTTGTTGGAGGGATCTTCCAGGTTTTTCTACTCCACAAGAGGTTGCTGATGAGAGCAACATGGACGAGGATATGCAGGAGGAGCAGGAGGCTAGTGATGATGACATGGTTGATGTTCCTGTTGATATGGTTGTCTTGCCTCTTATTTTGAGATCTTCTTCTAATAACATTCCATCCATGTTAGAACAAATGTTGAAGAATCATTCCACCATTCAAAACCAACTCACTTTTTTGGAGCAAGTTACTCATCATTTGGCTAGCCATCAACGCATAATTGAGCACAAGATTGACACCTTCATTGCACAGGTTAGTTATATGGTGTCCTATCCTCCACCTACACCATAATTATCAGGGAAAATTTCTTTCTTTGTTCTTTATTTTACCTTTTTTTTATTTCATTATTCACATTGAGGACAATGTTTGTTCTAAGTGTGGGGGAGTATGTTTGTGTGTTTGCATGTTTGTATTTTATGCATTTCGTATGTTTTTCATATGTTAGTTGCACGTATATTTGCTTTTCAACTAGACTTTTTAGTATTTTTATTATAAAGCATTATTCACTTTGTATATAATATAGGTTATTATGTTAAGTCATTTACCTTTTATGCTCATTCTATTAGTCTTTCAAAGCTTTTAGTATGTGTTTTACGTTTTTCAAGTTATCTCTTTTTACTTCTTTAAACATTTTAGGTTATTTAGTCTCTTTACTAACTATGCTTTAAGGTTAGGAATTGCTCATTTATTTTAAAATTTTAAGGTTCTAGTTACCTCAAGGAAACTATAGCCATAATACTTACCCTTAGGCCCTTTCAATAATGGATGAGGACTAGTGGAAATAAGAAAAAAAAAGAAAAAAAAAGAGAAAAAGAGAAAGGAAACAAAGCCAGATGTATATCCAAAATTTCAATAAAGTATGGGATGAAGCATAAAATTCACCAATACTACATTCTCTTGCTATTTTAAATTCATGGGATAAATTTTAAAAGTATAACCATGTTCAGAGAAAAAAAAGAAAATAAAAAGAAAAGTCTACAGATGCCATGAGACTTGATTAAGGGTATGTGTGCTTATAAATTATCCTTAAAAAGCAATTGGCAACCTTATAATCTCAAAGTTTATGATCAATATTCTTCTTTCAAGCATGTTTAGTTTTGGGACTTTATACTCTTGATGTTGGAATTAGTAAACTTATGTGAATTGTTAAATTTAGAATACATGCTTTAAGAATTGATTCACTGGTATTTTGAGTATTTAAGGTCTTTGGTTTCTTTTCAATCCTATTAAATATGCATAGTGAACAATGCTCTATAGTACAACTTACTTAGTTTAATTTGGCATTAAATTTTCTAATTCTTTTCTCTTGCTTGAGGGCAAGCAAGGTTTAAGTGTGGGGGAATTTGATACCATATAAAATGGTTTATTATTTAGTGTATATTTTCTTTAATTTAGGTAGTTAAGCATGTTAAATCATTTATATTTTATGTGTTTTTGTCTAGTTTATGTGTTTATTTGCATTGTAGGGTAATTTGGGTGAAAAAAAAGGAAGAAGGAGCAAATGATTCATGAAGGAGTGCATGACTCGAATAGAAGAGCACTCTCGAATAGAGAATCATGAGTCGGTCACCAGAAATGCAAGCCAAAAGAACAAGAGAGATGCACGAGTCATGATGGTCTTCACGAGTAACACAAAAGTTGGTGGATCATGACTCGTGTTGGCTTTCACAACTCGATACAGGCACTTACTCCAAAACAACATAGCTTTTCAACCTATTTTTTTTTCTCAACCAACAAGTGTTTTCATCAGACCTTTTCATGAAAACCTTTCATCTTCACACCTAATATGAAGAGGCATGATTAAAGAGTAATTCTCTCTATAAATAGGGATCCAAGATGCTGAAAATGGGGGAAGAAATCAGTTGTTTAGCTAATTTTCTCTTTCATTTTGATAAGTTTGAAGTTTAGTGAGAGTTCACCTAAATCTAATCCACTGTTTACAAGCAACATATGGCTTTTTATCATGATCATTACCTCAAACTGAGGTCTTTTTGGACAACTAGTTTTAAGGAAAGTAATCTTAACATAGACTACTACTAGAGTGAGCAAACTTTGACCAAATTAGGAAGGACCCTAACAGGTATGTGAAATAATAAATTATAGTGCTTACCATTTGAAAGATTTACAAAGATAGTTATTACACTTTTGGAATATATCTAATCTTAAGTTATAATACTAGTAAGTTTAATTTTTAATATTATTCTTCTTTTTAGCTCACTTCGGCGTGATAATTATACTAGCCTTATGTATTCTTACTCTATTAATGAGCCACAATAAAGATTGTTTATCAAACACTTGTTTTATTTGTGTTCACTTGATTAAATCATAAAAAAACAAATATAGGCTCTGTAAAGTTAAATTGTTCATAGAAGAACATCCATTATATTAACTTTGTAAGATACTGTTGCAGTATATTTTCTTAATACCTTAGTCTTAAGAACTTAGATAGGATAAGAAGGGTGTCAAACTATGGGAATCAATTTTATGTATAAGTGTTGTATTATATTAACCGATTGGATACTAAGATGGTTAGGCAATGATAAATAAAATAGGGTTGGTCAAATTAAATTTTTACTTACTAAATTAATTATCTAATTTAAATTATAACTTCAAACAATCAATATAAGCATTAGAATTACAAGACATCAATTGATCTTATAAAGATGCAAACAAACACATAAGCATGCAATGAATAGAGAATAAAGCCTACTATCCCTAGATGCAACTCTCATTATCAAAGAAGAGCATATCCATCTAGAGTCCATAAGCACTCTCATGTCATTATGGAGATAAATGAGAACCATGAAGTTCTATTGTAATATCCCAAAGTATACACTAGTAAATATTTATAAATGTGATTAGAATGCAATCAGAATTAATATAAATGTGAAGGGCAATTTTATAAATTTGCTAATTTAAGGATAAAAGTGTATGTCTAGTGAAGAAAGAAGGACTGGATTGAAAGTTTATATTATAAATTTCATGCCAATTATAAGAATTCATGAAAGAAGGAGGAGCAAAGTGTAATTTGTTTTAGTCAAACAAGTGGCCCAATGAGAAGGAAGCAAGTGCTTATTCTAGAAATAGGGAGAAGAATCAAGAAAAAAGGGAAAAATATTTTCTCTTTTCTTTGAGATGGCTGGCCACTCTTTGGCCAAAAAGTTTAGCCATTTTCTCCCTTTCTTTTATGTCTTCTATTCCTTGAAGTTTATGTTGATAAAGTGTTTGAATATTGGTTGATTTCAGAGAATTGCAAGGTGAGTAAGCATGGATTGTGTAAAGAGAAATATTCTTCTTATTTTCTTTAGTATATGTATATGTTATCTTGATTAGTAATTGACTGAATTTTGTTATAGCTATTGGAAAGAGTAGCAAGAGTAAAGGGAAGGAGAAATAAGAGCTTTAGGAGGTGAAAGTGGCCAACTTTTGAGGTTTGGGAGTTTTTCTTCCTTATACTATATGTTTATTTGATTCAAGTGGGTTTTTATGCTATAATTACTTTGAGATTGATGATATAAATAATTATTTCTGTTGTTTTTGTAAAAGAAAAATGATTTGTGGCTTGAAAAGTGAAGTAGTGGAAATCTGCTTAGGTTTCATATGAACCAATTTTAGTGTAAAGTGTATAAATCCTCCCGTAGATGTCTGATTGATATGATTATAGTTGGAAATGAAAGATAAGATATAGATATACAATTTTGTAAAAGAAACTAAGACCTGAATCTACCTCTAAAGCCCTCAAAATTTAACTTAAATTTGAATGATATCTGCTACCCTGCTAATGGGTGCAGTGTGTAATGTTTTGTTGATATCTTGTGATTTAGAGGTCATAATTGAGTGATTTTTGATGTTTTGAAAACTAGAGACATACAGAAAGAATGTTTTAGAGACCACTTTTCCTAAATATATCATTTTTTGGTAAAAAATAATAAACAATTTGAGACTAAAATCTATCTTTAGGAAGAATAGATCTCACGATCAGCGAAAAATTTGTGTTGACAGTGACATAGCCTAAATTTCAGTCCAGAACCAAAAGGGAACCTACATCATAGTTAGCAGGTATTACCTAATGACTATGATCCCCTCCCATAACCTAGGTCACGGTCAGCACTCTTTTAGTACTGACCACGGGATAGGCCAAATTCAGTGCAAAACTGAAATGACACTTATGTTATGATCAGCAGGTATAAGCTAACGACTGCAACCCTTCCCTGACTCTTTCTAAACTTGATTTTAAGATCCCAAATTGTTACCAAAGCACACTTAGACCTCCCTAAACACTTTTAGAGTGTTTTAAGTGTAAAAACAAGAGTAATAAGTGACATAAATGATTGTAAAACATAATAAATTAATGAAGTAAAGTTAAATACCAAGTCTTAATACATAAGAACTTGTATAGTTAATGAACATAAATAGTTATATTAGCAATATTATGTGCAACTAAATGAACACTATGAGAAAAATGCTCTTTAACGAAGGGAAATTCGATAGTTAAAAGTTAAAATCTAGTCGTTAAAACACTATAATGATCGAAAAAATTCGATCATCATCGATCATTAAAAGCCCTGTCGTTAATAGTATAGACGACCGAATTGATATCCGATCGTTAAATGTATTAATGACCGAAACAAATCCAGACATTAAATATACATTTTTAGCGACTGGATTTCCCTTCGCTAATTGTGTTCTCCTTTCAACGAAGGGAATTTTGATAGTTAAAAAATCCCTTTTAACGGCTGTTTTTTCCCTTCTTTAATTGTTTACCACTTTCAGCGAAGGGAAATCTGGTAGTAAAAATTAACTTATAATGACCAAAATTTCCCTTCGTGGATTGTTTATATCTTTCAATGAAAGGAAATTCGATCGTTAATGATTACAAATGGCGACAGGATTTTCCATCGCTAAATGTAAATTCAATCATTAATATAAATAATTTTATTTAAATATTTTACGTACACCCCATTCACACTCCTACACATACATACATATCCAAAAATATAATAAATACTCTTCATAAATTGCAAAAAACCAATTACAAAGTATACCAATATTTCAAAATTGTTTAACAATTTATTTATCACATATAAATTTATTTAGAAAAATAGCCCATTGCTATACCAACATCTATCTAGCTAGAATTTAAAAAAAAAAAGAATAATGAGCATCAAATCTTCGTTGTCCATTGATCAAAAAACCTGTAAACATCAATTTATAATTAATATTCATTTATAAAGGCAGTAGATCAAATGGCTAAGAAAGTAAAAAAATAATAATAAGTTTAATAATATATTAACAACAAATTATCATATTGCAAATCAAACAGGATGAAAATTTATGTAGAAAGACTACAGAAAATACATGTAAAATGCAATCACAATCATAAAATAAGAAATTATTAATATTTCAAAAAACAATATATATGTTGCCACATACTTAAAAAATATTATAGAATTTTTTATACTCTGGAACATATTTACTTACCTATTGAATGCTTCGCTCTGTGCGGGATTCACTTGAAGATGGTGATGCAGGATGCATATTAGATTGTTTACCAAAAATTACAGCTTCAAGTCGTGTGAATTTACGATCATAAGCTTCGATTTTTCTTTTCAATTCTAGATTTTCTTCTTTAAATATCTTTAGCTTAGATGACAATGCCTCTTTTGATGAACTAGGCACTTTCAATTGTGTTGCAGTTACACCACCCCCAAATTTAGGAACATGACCTTTTCGTTGACGTCCAAAGACTTTTTCTGCTACTTCTATTTTGGAAAGAGAAGGTTTTATTTCCACTAATTCTTGAATTTGAGTCTATAATATGAAAATAATACACTACACTGCCTTACTTGCAGAAACCTACTAAGATTTATTGTCAATTTGTAAAATGATAGACTTGGTGCTTAAAGAACTATCTCTACTCAAATCAATGCTTATGGGTGCTTGAGTTGCACCATTTTCATCAGTTGGCTACAATAAGCGAATAAAAGCAAAACACTAAAAAGGTAAGGCTACTTATTAATGTACATATACTAGCAGCTTTTTTATCCTTTGCTTTAATTTAAAAGTGTGCATATTTAGAACAAATTAAATTAATCCACTTCAAAATCATTTCAAAAAGTAAATGCTGGAAGGAAGATTTGGTACATTGCACAAAATTAATTAAACCCAAAAATAAAAACTGTCATTCTCAGCTAAAATAAAAGCAATATAAAATATACAACACAGTAGTCATCCAATTAGCATTCAAAAATGTGAGAAAGATTAGATATATTAGGCCATTATGAGCCTTCCATATATCGAGCCATGAAAGATGTAAGACTCTAGCAAGTAAAGACTAAGAGAAGAACATGGACAAAATAAATTACCAATAGAGTAAAGAGATTAAGTGGTCCCACTGGCAGCAGATATAAAAGAGGAAGAAAGGGGGATAGTAATAGTGAGAAACTAAATATTTATAAGAGAAACCATGATTGACAATAGGCATGAGATATTTCACCATATGTTACAGGGACATGTAACACATGACCAAGTAAAATTTCAATAACTCATGCAAATTATCACATTGTTTTATTAAGAGCAACACTGCTCAACTTATTGCTACTGGTGAATTCATTAAGGCATTCAAAAAGATACAAAATTCATTAGCACTTTAGTAAGACATCCAAAAAGTAAATAACGATAAACAAAATGTACCTTGCAAAGCTTGAGCAGAAAGATTTTGAGATGTCATTGACAGCAATGCTGCCTTCTTCAACTTTTTCATTCTATATATTCCAAAGTATATACAAACTACAAATAACAACACCACAACTACTGCTGATATGGATATCCCGGCAATAACGTCACCTGATATTCCTGCTTATATGAAAGGGCAATGTATGTTCATGAAGCATGAAGCATGCATTGTAAAATCTGTGACCATATATAAAATGAAGGTATCATCATAAACATAGCATGCAAGAAGGCAAAACCACCTGTGCTGTAAAAGGAAAAGAAAAGAACAACATAAGCATTTAACAATATATAAGTCATTGAAATGTAGAGAAATGGAATGAATACAAGAATTAGTATGAGTTCACAACCAAATTTACCTTACTGTTAGTGGCCGATAGCTATCATTTTCATCTGCAAATGTTAGAACGAGCTTCAGTTAGGCACATGATATATATAATTTCACAGCAATTCACAACTAATATGATCATTTTTTTGGTGTTTAATATTTCTTATGTGGTACCACTCCATCCAAAAGCAATATATATTAGGTACTGTCACTAATACCAAGTTAAAAAAAAAGATAAAAAGCTATCTTGAAATAATAGACATGGACCTACCCAATATAGCCATTTTTGAAGAACGAATGGCATAATAAATAGCCATGATATTAGAAAATGATCTCACATGGAAAAACTTCTTATGACAAATGAAAAAATGGAATAACTAAGAATTGTAGTGCTCATTCCTATTTAAATAATAAGGATCCAATTTTTTGAAGGTCTACCCATTTCCTCAGCTATGTGAATGCATCAACCCAGTATGTTTAAAAACCCAAATGGCTTCATCGTAAAAGTGATTTCATACAACTCTAAACACTTTATGAAATAACAATATTAGTAACTTGTACTTCAGCATACAGATACATGAGATAAAAACTAACAGAAGACCCTCATTTTAATTTTTAGTAACATAGCATTCAATCCTATCAAGCAACGCTCCCAGTATACTTTTACCAAATCATACTTTCAAAGCTCAGTAAGTTTTCGTTTGTTATCAACAAACTATCACAAAAGGCACTGGAAAAATGCAACTTAAGTACAAAAGTAATGAACTCCTATGTAAGGGAGAGAATTTAATCAGAATTAAAATGAAGAACATAATTAAGAACTTCACAGACCGACCAAGCAATTTAAACAAAAATAATACCACAACAAAGTCATGTAGCTAATTAGTTCCATTCCTACCTCCTTTACGATACTCAATAACCAAAAATACTACTCCAAAATAATGTAGGCATAATTAAAACTCTTTAAAGAAACACGATAAACCATCTTTGCCGGGGAATATAAACCAAGCTAATCCCTGCACTAAAATTGACACCGACAATATATGTCCTAAGTAATTCACTACTAATATTGAATTGATTCAAAATAGAAGATAAATTATCCTCAACTTGAAGAGGGTATGTAATAAACAAACCATAAACAGAGAATCAAAAGGGCATTATCAGTTTTGTAACCCAGATTCCATGATCACTAACTCTGACACAATTGCAACCCCACAAACTTTAGCAAAAGAAGCATAATGAATTGTTTGATATTTAAAACACAAACATAAAAGTTAACCTAAATCTTTAGCTTCTACCCAGTCAAACCCAAATTTAAGCATAAATAACCAAACTTTCTCTAAAATTAAACTCATAACCGCATATAAATGATCAGAACGAACTTAATAAACAATATCATTCAAAATCACCCCCAATCTACTAATTCAGCTCACAAAATCGAAAAAATATCATAAAATCAAGCATGCAAATAAGATAATTGGTAAAAAATAAAAAAATGAAATAAAGAATACCTGCAGTATGAGAAACCCTAACTCATGAGAAGAAGAACAAATGGATAAAGAGAAACGATAAACGATGCCTTTAATTAGTATATCATAGATTTAGGTTAATGGTGCAAATTGAGTTGCCGGTCATCCAATGAATTTTTTACATAATAGGTTCACGTTTTAGAGAAAAAGAGTTGGAAAAAAAGGGATAGAATTTGTCTTGTGTTTTACAGAGAATAGATTTTCGTTTTTTCCTATTTTTCAACTTTTGGTATTTTGCATTTTATTTTTTATAAAATAATTATGAATTATTTTTTGGAGGCAATAGAATTTATCTCCGACCATTTTCTTAAAGACAGTAATGATTGAAATTTTAATCTTTCAACGACCGAATTTTAGTCCCTCGATAAATATTAATAAAATTTAAGATCTAACGATCGGATTAAATTTTCTTCACTATTTGTAAAGTATTATGATTGAATTTTTATCCCTTCATTAAATTTTGGCCATTAAAAATCCATTTTCCTGTAGTGGAACGATGAGCATAATATATTGTATCCTTTGGGTATTTGAATAAGAATTATATAATATAGTGAAATGATTGCATGCTATATTGAATGTTTTGATGCCATAATCTTAAATGTGTCAAAAGCAATATTCTTGAGTGATTAGTGACTTGTTGAGCCTAAATTTTGCAAAGTATTTGATAGATAGATATACCTATAAAGGGGATAGTGATTGCAGCTACCAGTGTTGTCACCTGAGGGTGACTAGTGTTTTGATACCTATTGGTATCAAGTGATCCGAGACTTTTATGTCTCTAGTGTTTGATACTGCTCGTCGGTATCTAGTGTTTATACTCGTATCAACCATTTATGAAAATTTAGGTGATGGTAGTGATTGATTAATGAATAATGATAAATGACCAATAGTTTGAGTGTTACAATGCCTCATGACAATGTTAGTGCTTTTCATTGAATAATAAAGTGTAATTGAAAGACTGTTATAACATCCTAAATTTTGCATCTGACATGCATACATGATCTAGAGCATGAATAGTTACCCTACGATAATTTTTGAAATGATTGGAGTTGAATAGGAAAGAAAAATTTAAAAGCATGCATATATTAAACGTGCTCAGATTGGGAAAATTTGAGGATGGGTGATCTGGTTGGCAATTTGATCTAACACTAGATTCCAAAAATAGGTGTTAAACGGAGTCTAATGGTATAATTTGAGAAAAAATTGAGCTTAAATAGACCCTTAAAATAAACAGAGAAATTTTTACTTGGTATAATAGAAAGGGTTGACCCTAAGTTTGATCATACTCAAAAATATTTCATAGACTTCCAAAAATTATTTCAATCAGATAAACTTGTTAGAAATAACATAAATGAGCTATTGAAAGTAAAAAATAATTTTTTGATAGTTTTAAAATTTTAGATTTTGAACTAGCTAATTTTTTCGTCGAAGCTAGAAGTATATTGAAACAATGTTATAATGGTCTAAAATTTTAACCATGTGCTACTACATATGTTAGTTCACAAAGGAAAAAATTTTGGAGCATTCTAACAACATGAACATTATTTAAAAAAATGATAAAAAATCGAGGCTAGATTAATTAATGGGCCTAAATAGCCTATTTTAATAATTTAAGGACATGAATTTCATTAAAATTAATCCATGATCATCTATAAGCAAGACCACAATTAACTAGAGTGTACAGATAAGGAAAGTGGCTTAAAAATAAGCTATTAGATCACATAGTAAATGATCAAATCTTAGCCCTCTATTTTACACAATAAAAGACAAAATAGAATAGTGGAGAAACATTTCTAAATCTCCCCAAAAATATGAATTTCTCCTCCCTTTCCCTTGCAAAATCTGAACCTAGGTATTTTTGGGCAATTCTAGATCTTTTCTTCATTTCTTCTTTCTCCCACTAAATATTAAACTTAAATTTTACCTAAATACACTAAAAGAATCCTATTTAACCTAGAGAGAAAGTCACAATAAGAAGGAGCTTGGAAACCAAAAATTTCACATGAGAGAAAGGTAACCTAATCTAGGGAATTCATGAGTTTTTTGTAGAATTGGTTAGTGATTTTTATATAGACATGTAGAGCATGAATATGAGAGTTATTTAGTAGCTTTTATTTGATTAAATTCATGGCATAAACTTATCATTTTTGTCTCTCTAAATTTGGCCTAAAGAAGAATAACAAAAAAAAGAGAAATCCAAGGAAGCCAAGGGCAAGGAGAAAGAATAATAGAGGATGTCTAAGCTATTTGGAGGTTATTGGATACAAATTACATACTATTTCATCTATTTTATTGGATTTAACCTATAATTTAGTTATGTAACTAAACATAATTGAATAAAATTGTAAAATAAATTAATTTAAGTTAATAATATGATGAATAATCATGATATGAACACATATAAGTGAAAACATTACCTTGAAAGTGATGGAACTTCGGTTGAACGAATTATGTACCTTATGTTAATGTGATGGTATTTGATGTTTAATGGTGTATTTAGTAGGAATTAGGCAATATAAAGCATAAGAAATGTACTAAAAGTGATAAGGAGTAAAAATAACTAATGTACCTAATTATGTACAAGTGTACATAATGATGAGTTTGAGTAACTTAAGAATGCTAAGGTAAATTTGGTATATTTCACCATATTAGTGACTAAAATGGATATAAAACTATGTATGACATTTAAATGGAAGATAAAACATTATGTATGTATGAGTTCGCTAAGTGTTCGAATAAGGTATGTGGTGCTAATGGCATGTTTTAATTATTTTCTTATGGTATTAGACATATACATGAGAAATGTATAACTAGCAAGCTTGAATGAATGCAAGTTAAGTTATAATGTTGATAACATAAGGTAATTAATATGAATAACAATGTAAAAATATAAAGTAATATGGAAATTATCATTGCCTTTAGTATTTAGTGGTTAATCCAGGATTTTAGAATATAATAGCTAGCCATAGGGACACACATACCGGGTACCACCATGAGTTTATTATAATTTCACCATGAGATACAATTATTATGTGAATTGTAATTTAGCCGGCTTATTACTTTATACATTAGAGTAACCGATATCGTGTCATCATGTGTGGTCCCTCCAGTTCATTAGAATGATCAGAGTTCTCATCCTGCTTATCCGGCTCGAGAATTTCCACCGGTTACTATGGGGGCAAAATTGTAATTTTACAAAGAAAGGTAAATATAACATAAACGATGTTATATATGTGAATAAGTATGAAATAATATGAAAGATAGAGTTAATATATCAAAAAGGGTAAAATAGTAATTACGTAATAAACTAGGGTTAAAATGGTAATTTGTTACTCAAAGTATGATTAAGAAGGAAGGTTTGTCAAATAAACCAAAAAGGGCAAAATTGTAGATATAAAAAATAGGGACTAAAATATAATTTGCCACTTCAATAGTAAATATAGGGACTAAAATATAATTTATGAATTAAAGAAAAACAAAAAAATTGAAGTCAAAGGGAGTTAAAATAATCAAAATTGGAGTTAATTAGGATAAAATATAGTAAAAAGAAAATTTGTGGGACTTAAAAGAAATTTTCCACTTAATAAGGAAATAAGTGAAATTAGACAAGAATAATATAATAATATGCATTAGAAAAATTAAAAATTAATTGTGAAATTAAAAGAATAAATTACAAATTTATTTAGTTAAAAATATTGTTTAGGGGTAAATTGGAAAATTTATTTAAATTAAGTTAGCAGATGAAATTTTGTACAGTTGTATACCCCACTAGGCGACAATGTTGCTTAGCACATGGTTTATTTTGATTGCGCGCTGGGAAAGGTAAATTAAAGATGTGTAAAGGAAGGTAGGGTGGCATGTATATGTGAAATTTTTGAAATGTGGTTTATGTAATTATATGCTAGAAATATCAAAAGACTTGTTATGTAAACATAATGTGGCATGTAATGGTACTAATTATAATGAATTTGATAACTTATGTATGTAATATAATGCGTGTTGTATGACTGTGTTGCGGATTGACATTTAGAATTGATGTGATTGTATCTGGAGTATTGGAGGTGGAGAAGATCATTTGGGAGTGTTATTTTGGCCAATTGCAGGTTTGGGTAGTATGATTTATAAGCCATCATGTGCTGCCAAAATTTACACTAAGTGAAAAGTAATTCAATGGTGGTGAATTGAACTTGAAAAATGGAATGGTAACTATGGGTAAATTAACAATTGATCCAACAATTTAGTTAGGGTAAGTAATTATGTAAGGCTACTGATATTATATTACCACATACGAAAATATGTATAAACATAAGGTGTCACAACTGTATTGAATTGTTATTGAGTGCATAATTGAAAATTATAATAAAGTGTTTGTTTGATGCTTGGATTATTATTATAAGTGTACGAACATTTTATAATGAGAAGACATGATATTATGTTATGTGTATTGGTATATTATGTTACTTGTATTTGTGACTTCAAAGAGAAGTCAATTGCATTGTTTCACTTCCCACCGAGTCATTGCTCAGCACGGTTGTTCTTCCAATGTAGGTGCACATGTGTAAAGTATAAGTGACGAGTTCAAGTCAACATCTGCAAAGCACTAGGGAGGGTAGTAAGTGAAGACTAATTTTAGTGTAGAGTTATTTCCTGTAAATGTTCAATGTAAAGGATTTAGAATATATGTAATTAATTATTCTGTAAATATACTTGAATAGTGTTAAATCTATATGTATAAATGTGTTTTTGTACAAGCAATTCAATGGAAAAATAAGTAAATAAAATGGTAACAAGAGCGACCGTTACATCTATGCTTATTCTTAAGCCCCTCAAAGTGAAATCCTTGTCTTCTAAGTGATTTCAACTTTAAGTAAGTTTATTACCTTTCTGCCAAAATGTCCCAAATCTCATTATGAACAAATTGATTAACATATTACATATGGTGATCAATCATACATAATAAATTAAGATCCCAATCAAACTGAAATCATTCATACTTAAAATAAGATAATTATATTAATGAAGATCAATTTATACTTACAATCCTAACAAAATAAAGTTAGCCTAAATATATATTGGCAAAACAAATACACAATGAAATAAACTAATGTCAATTAAATTCTAAAGAGAAAAGAAAAGAAAGAATGGTAGGAGACTTCTTAATACTTTTCATAAAAATACTTGAGTGATGATTGACCTCTTTTGATCTCTCTTTTTCCTTGGAGTATTTTTTTCCTCATAATCTTTTCTAATTGATTTCGAAGTTAAAAGATAGTTTTTCTTTATCTAAAATATGGTTATCTTTATGTATTTATAGGCCCAAGGGTGTCCCAAATGGTGCCTTTTTGGAAAGGATTGCAAATTCGAAGAGGTACATAAAAGGTTTTAATTATTGATCTTTATGAGGAGTTGGCACAATTGTGTCGAGTTAGACTAGTCGATACAACCAGGCTTTGTAATGAGTCATCACCACTGGAACAAGTCGACACACCTTCAACTACTTCACAACTCAGTTCAACATGGCATGGATAGGCATGCTGAGTCCATGTGACGAATCGTCACAGGCTTTTGAACTTTTTAAAGACTTTTTTTTCTATACTTTAACAAAATTTCCTTCATTTATGCTTCATTTTATCCAATTAGGCCCATTTAACCTACAAAACAAAGAAGACATAAAAATGAACTTAAAACATAACAAAATAAATACATTAACTAAATAAGTAATGTAATAACACATAAAATAACTATACTAAATTGCATGAGGGGAACAAAGATGATTTTTAAGCAATATACTCCTCATCCAAATGGATATCATTTATCTAAACCCAATCTTTTGAGGGAAATTTTTCTTGAATAGCATTGCTGAGCTTTTTTGCAAAGGCGAGACACCTCTCTGCTGTAAGCTCGTCACTTTTTTCTTCAAGCTTAACAAGTCCTTGCTCTAGCTCTTCATTTTTTTTGTTTTCTTTTGCCAACTTTTACTTCACCTCTACAAGCTCAGACTGAGATATTTCCAAATTTACCTTCATCAAGTCAGCATTTCTCTTAATCAACTCGAGCTTATATTTTAACTAGTTTACGCTCTTCTCTTATTGAGACACTTTAAATAGAATCTTGTTCATTTTACCAGTCACAACGGCATTAAGCAGTGAACCATACAAGTGAAATCATCAATTGATTTCCCTACATAAAGAAAAATAATTACATATCGAGCTCTTACAACAATTTTACCTCTATGTGATGCTTTTTACATAAGTTTGTCAGTTGCTCAACTCTTACTCCTAGTAAAGGGGTCACTTCTCCAGTACAGATGGATGTTCAAACTAAAAAAAAACTCTAAGACAGACACACTATGTCCATTCCCTTGGTTCTTTAACAAGCATGCATTTCATTTTTCAGTTCTCTTTGTGTTTTCATGGGCATGACTGCTTTAGTTGAAGAAGCATCAACCATGGCAACTTGAGTATTAGAGCCAGGGACTGATACAATCATTTTAGTTGCTCGAAGAAGCATAGGAGTTTTTATTTTTTACTAGACTAGAATCTTTGCCCCTTCTCTCTTGCAACCTTTTTAGCTTTTATTTTCTCCATGAAGCTTAATTACCCAATCTCTTCATCACTGCAAAACAACAACATAATGAGAACAAGATTAACACATATTGACCCAGCAAATACTACACCTTGAGAATCCCAAACACCTCAGAAACACAAACGACAGATGACATACACTACAAGAAAATTACAATTTAGCAACAAAAATTAGCAATGAAAATTCAATTTTTCATTGCTAATTAAAAATAGCAACGGAACATTTATTTCGTTACTAAATTTAGCAACGAAAATTGAAATCCGTTGCTAACTTCAACAATGCAAGATTCAGTCAATTGGTCAATTTTAGCAAGGGCATATAAATTTTCGTTGCTAAAATCTTAATTTCCGTTGCTAAATTCACCCATAAGTAAAAAAATTAAAGTCACTCACCTGAGTTATGCAGTTGCTAAATTCACCCATAAGTAAAAAAATTAAAGGCACTCACCTGAGTTATGCAGGCACTCTTCTGAGTGCATTACCTCACTCACCCGAGCTACACTTCACTACTATTCTATATCATGAGCTATTACTCACTCGAGTTTTCTCACCACTCACCCAAGCCTTTTAGTCCTCAATTGAGTTGTTAAAACACTCATATGAGCTGTAATCCTCACCACTCACATAGCTTCATGGAAAGTATTGGATTCATTTTGTGAAATTAGCTAAGAATTCGACTAATATACTTGCCAAAAAGACATTTAATTAGATACCTTTGTGATTTTAATAGACTATAAAAGAAAAATTAAAAGGTTTGATGATTAAGTTAGCAATAAAGAATTAGCTTATATGTGATATAAAGACATAAAGGGTAAAGAAGTATCCTATTATGAAATTAAATATAAGTGTAAAGATTGAATAATCTGAATTGTATTTCCTCATATATGATAACGTATAGAGTTAAGTATATATATACACACGTGACAGGCAGAGAAAATGGTAGAGATCAATAATTGTCAAACACAATTCATTAAACTCATTAAACAATAACTGTCAAACACAAAAGAATCATTCCTTTGAAACTGGTCACTGACCTTGCACATTTCACTAACCTTGGATATTGGGCGGTGAGAATCTCCATGCAAATACTCCATGCCAAAAGCCACATCCATGGAAATCAGGGGACACTGGCGCTTGTCAAGACTCTTGGTAACAAATTATTTATGAATTCATATTTAAATAATTCAGAAATGAAGCACATTTGAAAACAAAACAAGAATATACATCTTGGGGCATAAAAAATATGTTGGTAGCTATGAGATGACATATGAATAACTGTTTCTATTCCCATTCCTATGGTATGACTGAAATCCTATTAATTTACACATTGTTAACTTCCTGAAAATGTGTGACATAAGAAGGGGAGAAGACATAAAATTCCTGACAAAAGAAAAAGAAAATTGAATGCAAAATCTTTAACGAATACCACCAATAAAAACATAAGGGTGCATGTACAAAAATTACAAATCATTCACATAGAAATCCTATATCAAAAACAAGCTTTTCATTGTATGTCCCAATTTATTAAATTTCAGTGGATATGAAATTGAAATCATGCAATCAAAAGCTTCTCAATAGTTGAAAAGGAAATTATACTATAACTTAATTCTCATGCCACTATTATTATATTCCCACCATTCCATCCCTAGATTATCAAGTAACGAAGCCATGCAATTCCTATATCTGTTTTGTTTGTGAAACATGAATGACATTTCTAAATCACCTGAATTATATATATATATATATATGTATGTATGTATGGCAAAATGTCATTTAAAAAGGAGAAAATAGGAAAGAGATACAGCTCAACCTAGAACATAAGCATCAGGGTAAGCAAAGCAAAGAGACATTCGAACAAAAAGAGAGAAACACAACTACCAAAAAAACAAGAAACAAAATCGACAACCCCTATGAAACCCACATAAATAAACCTATAAATAACAATTGAATAGTGCATGAACTACACCACTACAACATCATAATCAAAATAGCAGCATAGGAGGAATCAGTCTCCCAGGAAAGAATAATAGCAGCATGAGAATAAATTGACCTCGCTAGCAAGATACCAACAACATAAGAAAGCAAAACAAATCCAGGTGAATAACCTTTATCAGTAGCAAGATCAACAACCATAGTAGAAGGGGTTGAACATCAGACCTTTCTAATGCTTACAGAGGAGCACCAGCATCTGATATACAAAACATCAATAATTTCACAAAAATATTTTATGCTCCAGCACTATACTGCAACCATAGTCACAGAGGGAAAATAAAACACTATCATGGCGGGCATAAAAGGAGAACAGAGCATAAGAGTATCAAAACCAAAGAGTATCCCAAGAGATAAAAAAAGTAGGAGAAAGCGACAACTGATGCTGAAAAAACACCACCCTATTACCTAAACTTGATTCTTAGTCCAAGCTGGTTCCTTCCTTTTTTTTTCCTTCAACAGCTCAATAAAGAGCAGAAAAAAATAGAAATGAACTAAAATAACTAATTTTTTAATACACATACACACACACCTATCTTAGTCAACTCTAATAGAATTAAACAAACTAAGAACAAAACATTTCAGGTTAGTACCAGATAATCACTTTGGTAAGTTGCTTTTTTGTTTATTGCTTAACTGAGTGAAAAATCATTGAATTAGTCACATAATTCAAGATACAATTCTTAGATATTTAAGTCATTCAAGAGTAGGTAAATAGATGACAAAAATTCAATTTAACTCCCATGAAATTAAATAGATCATAATCGAGTCCAGTAATTTAGATTTCATGCTCCTGTAAATCATAAGGTCATAAAAAGTAACTAAGGCAATTACCTCAATACATAGACTAAGATAAGTCACCACAAGCATGGCTATTATGTGAATTTTAGCAAGAATTTCAGGAAGTAATAATAGTGAAAAGAGAGCGTAGAGAAAACATTTATCAATAAACAATCAAAACACATTTCTATATCACAAGAAATAAACATTCTAAATCACAAGAAGATAAGTTTTTGGTATTGTGATAGAAATAAACAACCTAAATCAAAAAGATTATAATATTCAAAACACATTTCTGTAACAATGAAAATAAACAACCTATATCACAAGAAGACAAGTTTTTTTTTTATAAAATCCATGAATTATATTTAGCAAAATATCTTAATCTGAATATTAAACCAAATCCAACAAGTGCAAATAAAGAAATGCAAGAAAAAGAAAAAAAGAAAATCAATAAGTTCACCTTAATATTCCATATTAGTACATAAAAACAAAAAGGCATATTTCAGAGAAAACAATAAAGTTAAATCATGAACAAGAAATCACAAATCAGCTGATAAATAAAAGATCCATGAACAGAAAGTAAAGAAATTATTGACTTACAAGAAAATCTCGAGTGAAGAAGTGGAATATACCTTATTATTGCTTTACTGCAATTTAAATAGCATGAGAAAGCAAAAGCAAGAATATCTAAAATTAATAAATTTTTGAGTTAAGAATATCAAGATGAAGTTCATAAATTGAGGCAATAGTATAAAAATCTAAAATCAAGCAATTAGTTATGAAATTAAGCAATTAGGACATAGCAAGCAATCGTAATTGAGTATTTCATTTTTTTTATGATAAACTAAGGTTATAATCCATTCAACAGGACCAGAACCAAATAGAGCATAGGTGGAACGTCCTACCTAAGGAACAAAATCTAAAGAACCTAGTTAGAGACAATAGCCCTCTAATGGAACAAACTAAGCAGCAGAAATAAGGAACAAAATAAAAAGGAAAATATATAAGACTATGGAGAAACAAAGAAGAAACAGGGGACAACAAAACAAATATTTGTGGAGAGCACCAAAAGCTCCTAGACCAATACGAAATAACGCCTAATAGTACTGAAGCAAAAAAAAATATAGAGTGAGAAAAAAAATCAGCAGTAAGCAATTTAAGCAAAGAATGTGTTTCTCTTACAAATAAAAACACAAATAACATCATACATAATTTAAAGTTTTGTTAAACAGAGGACAATAATTCTTGGCATCTTACTGAGAACATATTATAAGATAATAAACCAATGATCTCATCTAGTTCTCTTATTGTAAAAAATTTCTCAAGAAGAAGAATTATAGAAAATTAAGAAAAAAAACCTAAGGGAACCAAAACCCAAATATTACACTCCGCCAGTCAACAAAAATCTCATGAAAACCAAAAACTTAAAAAAAAGTCATAGAAATGAAAAATGACTTTTCACGCAGAGACATACTTGAAGCATACTCATGGCATATGAGGTATAACTGCGCATCCTTCCCTGACTAGTAATGAGATTCTCATTCTCATCAATTGGTGTATCTGCTTTCGGCTTCTGCACTCTCTAGTACCAATCTATCTACAGTAATAATTTAAACAATAGGAAAATAAAAGGTCAAAGCATTTCAAAAAATAAAAAATCATAGTTGAAGTAAAAAAATTATGACAACGAATATGTTTAATAGCAAAGAATCGAGGAGAACTAGGGTTTGAGCAGATCTTAAAGAAGCTTGAAGGAGATCAGTGGCGGAGTTCAAAGCTAATGGCAAAGATGAAGAGAAGAGAAGAGATAGGGAGCTTATTTATACCTAGGGCAACAAATAAGAAAATTACATAAATACCTTTAATTTTAGCGACGAAATTTCAATTCGGTTGCTAAATTAGCAATGGAATTTCAATTCGGTTGCTAATTTAGCAATGAAATTTTTTTTCAGTTGCTATTTTAGCAACGAAAATCCAATTCCATTGCTATTTTTCATTGACAATGTAAATTAGCAATGAAATTTCATTCGGTTGCTATTTTAGCAATGAAAATCCAATTTCATTGCTATTTTCCATTGAGAATGTAAATTTGCAATGGAAATCAATTTCCATTGCTATTTTAGCAACAGAATTTAAATTCCCTTGCTAAAATAGCAACGAAAATTATATTTCGTTGCTATTTTTTGTTCCAAAATTTTTTTGCCGTCTATTGGCGCCTTATTTAGCAACGGTATAGTATTTTCTTTGCAAATTTTCGTTGCTAAATTTTGGTGCTAAAAATTCCCTCCACTAATAGCGATGGAAGATAACCAAATATATTTTCGTTGCTAAATCTAGAATATTTAACCAATTTTAGCAACATAAAGATTTTTCCATTGCTATTTAAATGTAACACTCTCATAAAAAAAGTATTTTTCGATGCAAAATTTAGGGGTAAATGGTAAAATTTTTTTTTCAAACTTCAATCACTATCAAATAACTTTGATACAATTTAATATTACTATTCAATTTATGAAATTTCGACAGTACAACTGCTAGAACTTACTAGCCTTTTGAAAAATTCAAACAATCCACAAGCCTCTCAGAGGCACAACAAATCATTACAGATAGACTTTGTACTTTTATGTTCTCTACTTTTATTTTTACTTAATTTTTATCCTATACTTTAAATCACTTGATGCAATTGTCATTTCATTTAACGAGTTAAATTTGTACCCGTATCTTTTTATGGTACTTTATCCATTTGCTGTTTCATTACTTGATTAATTACACAGTTATTCATTAAATAATATAATTACAGTTTTCGCTATTTATTCGTTTATTTCACTTTGGAATTTAATTAATCATCACTTTGCAATAAAAGTTAAGGATTTCCGTTGCTATTTTTAAATTTTCTTGTAGTGATAAATGTCCCAACTCTAATGTTAATTCTAATTAACAAGTTGGTAAGCCAAACTACTAAACTATTATCACTATCTCAATTACGGTTTTCGTCTCATTTTAATAGATTCTTTTTTATTTTTCATGAAAATTAAGAAAATAATTAAAATATCTCAATTTTATAAAAAACTTATACTAATTGACAAAAATATACTTTTATATTTTCAAAAATTTCATTTAATTTTAGTTAAAAATATATAGTAATAAGAAAAAAAAGTAATATTTAATAAATTGTATAATAATAAGGGTATATATGTAAATATATCTCTTAAATTTCGAAAAAAATATTTGGAGTGGGACAAAATAAAATAGGAAAAATTACCTTTTAAAATGGGACGGAAGGGGTATATTTTTATAAAAATTCTATTGATATTAAAATTTATAAATAACTACAAAGTAAAAAAAAGTTCTTAAAATCAATATTAAAAGGATTATTCATTATTTTAATTTATGTATATCTGTTTTATTGTGATAGAAATAAAATATAAATAGATTTATAATTAAGATGAAATACAAATATATAGATGATATTGTTGAAAAAATATATAAGTTAAACATTTTTGCACAATAATGGTAAACACAATTATAAAAATTTAAAACAAAAATAATAATATATTTCCATATAACATCAAAAGAGGGATTCCATGACTACTTATATAGATGAATATAAGAGAAAATAAAATTATGAAAAAATGGGAAAAAAATTTAACCAATTGATTTTGTATTGAGGTGAGATCACTTATTCATTGTTATGTTCAGCAAAATGTCAAATTAGACTACCAAAGAAAAATAATTCCAAATTAACAAACAAATTTGAAGAAAAGAAATTCAGAATTGCTATACTTTGTAGAAAAAGTTAAGTTTCATTGGACAATATTTTAGAAAGGAATCTTCCTCAAATGCCAATCTATTTATAATATTGAAACCTAAAACTTGTAGTAAATTCCACTCATTAAAACATACCCACGGCACACAAAAAGGCATCAAAACTGAAAGTTTGAGAACTTAAAATTACATAACAACTTTTTTTCAAAAAAAAAAAAGAAAAGAAGCAGAAGACAAGAAGGAAGAATTATAAATGAACAAAAATTTAATATATATATATATAGAGAGAGAGATTTAAAAACAAAAATACAAATAAAATTACAAGTAATTAATATTTAATTTTAATACAATAAAAAGAATTACATAAATGTATTATTGTACAAAACAGTAAAAAAATAAATTAACACTAATTTATCACTAATTAATAATAACAAGTGGATGATTTTCAGTAATTAAAGTATAAAATATACTAAAATTTAAAGTGTATATATATATATATATAATGCAAATTTTTGGGCTGCCCCAAAAAACATGGCCACATCATAACTTCCGTGGACTGGTGTGATATGGGTGCGCACTCTAATTAGCTTCTCGCTCAACCTTAGTACATATATGCTAAGCCTGCAAATGAATTAGCATTTGTATTTAATTTTTTTCATAGAAAGTGCATGGACTTATTAATCAATTTGCATTTTACTTTTTTAAATTCAATCCATAATTATTGGCAAAAGAAAATCAGTCTATAATTCTCTATTTTGCAAAAGTTAACACTTTAACGGTCCATATATAAATTGGTAATCAGTTAATTATAAATTCAAAATAAACTAATTTTCTAATAAGAACACCAAATTTATTTAGGTAGGGTTTGTTAACCTCGAAAATATTGAAATAAAAAGAAAATAAAATTATTTCAACATTTTTGACATTTTCAAGGATTTATTAAAAAAAAGGATTCCATAAAAAAATTAACTACTTATATCTTGAAAGATCAAAATATGTATATTTTGACATAGGATCAATATATACATTCCTGTATTTTGGCAGATAAGAAATAATTAAAAAATTAAAAAATATTTATTTTTAATTTATCTCAAAAAATTTAATAAACAATTGGAAAAAAATTCCATAATACTTTATGTGAATTCCAAATATACTCTAAAAGGGGTGAATATAGTATTAAAACTATTTAAGTGCTGGTGGAACAAATTAAGATATTTCAAGTACATATATTGAGATCATACAAAACTTTATAAAAAGGACATAACTCGATATATTTATATCAACCTTATTAACATAATCAAGAACTCATGTATGAATTTTTGTGAGTAGCTAAGACAAAATTGATATTATTTTATCTCATATTTTTATTATAGATAGCCAAATTTTATTATGCAATAAACATAACTCAAAAGCATGCATATTAACAATAAAGAATAAATATAAAGAGAGAGAGAGAGAGAGAGAGAGAGAGTGTGTGTGTGTGTGTGTGTGACACATCGATTTATAGAGGTTCAGCATATGTCTACGTCCTCTCTTTAAGATAACCCGTCTTAAAAATTTTCTCTTTTAGGTGACTTTATTTGTGGGCAAGAATCAAAATCCTATTATAATGATAGATATCCAAGTTTTTCTCCCAAGTGAAAAAACTCAAAAATTCTTAATTCTTTTTTCCAAATAAAAGGATCCAAATACTTAGTTCTTTTTTCCAAGTAAAATATGCTAAACAATTGCTAGCTTTTTTTCCTAGGCCTTAGCAACCTAAGCCAAATTATCTCACATGATCGATAAACCTCACTATAGAATGATTACAAGTACAAACTATAATCATCTTAAGAATATGTGAATGATGTCCATGATGAAGTGAAACTTGTTGCAAACTGATGTTCAAAAACTAAAGTGTTTCACTCATATTTTACACTTTGAAAAACAACTTTATATATAGGAAAAAGATAATTTAGCTATTAGGTGTAAAAGTTATTTGAAAACTATTTCCTTGTTAAAAGACTAATTTTAAGCTTTCCTTAATTCAAATAAGCGGCTAGGAATATTTTTCCAGAAATGATATTTCCTTAAAAAGATCTTTTGATAGTTGAATACATTTTTCTTTCCTTATTTTAAAAAGATAAACTTAAATCGATTTTGTGTTTTTAGGGAAAAAATCACTTTTGAATGAGGTGAATATTTTTTAGTAAATAATGAGTGTGAGTGTGTGAATCCTTAAAAAAAGATTATACAAGAATTTCCTGAATAAACCACGATCTTCAGATATAATTTGATCAGTCAGGTTCGATTCCGTTCCGATACGAGTAGAGCACAATACAGTCTTGATCTATTTTTGATAGGATAAGAACCAACATATTTCTTTATGGACCTGCACATTTTACTTTAAAAAGCCAAAAAAGCATTAGGTTTGTTTTGCTTATCATCAAAATACCTATATAACTCACTATAAGAAAATGCTTAGTTACCAATGAAAAATTAGCAATAGAATTAATTTCTGTTGCTAAAATCATTGGAAATTTTATCTTTAATGACAGAAATGAAAAATCATTATTTTCTATTGTTAAAAATGAAGGAAACTATTAGCGCCAAAATTTTACGATGGAATTTGGCAATGAAATTGCATTTTCATTGGTAAATTACCAACGAAATTTTATTTTCCTTTGTGGTTACTTTCTTTAGGGTCTCCTGTCAGGTTGTTTGGGACTGCCCAATGACTTGGTGATAGATAATTGTCTGTCAATGAGTCACAACCTAGCAAGTCCATATCAGATTCAAGTGTATTTTTATAAATTTTAGGAAATCATGTGAGGGATGGTCATCTATCATGTACAAATTCTTGTCTATGGTGATTTTCTCTAGATTTTTTACATTTTCTAGTTAAAAATTTTAGTTAAAGATTAGATTTCATTTTGTGCAAATTTGAGGGGATCTAAACTTCCAATTTTTGAGAGATTAAAGTTAGAATGGGTCTCTAACTTCTACCTATGTATTTAAAGAACATTTTAGGGTTTTCAAAGGGGATTCTCATTTTGGAAAAAAAAGACATATTTTTGAGAAGGAGAAACTCAAAACTCTATTCTTGGAAATTTACTGCCTTGACTAACATTCTTTGATAAAAATTCATACACATATTTTTCACAAAAATATGAGAGTTAAGGATTGAGGCTTGGATCGTTACTTTCTAGAGTTAGAAAACTTCGATTCTTGAGGATAATATTTTAGGCTCTAGCCCTTTTCTTTCTCTATTTTTTCTTCATGATCGTATGATTAGTTTAGGTTTATTTACCATGATTTAGATGCCATAATCCTGATGTATATAATCTTTGATATGTTCTTTGCCCTTGTAATGCCATAGTGATAGGGAGTTGTTCAATATATTAATTAGAATAGCATGCTAAGGTTCTATTTTTCTCCATTGATGCATGAAATAACTTAGTTTAATTTTTATGATTACATTTTTTTTATTAAGATTTAGGCAATATTTTGGTATTATTCCTTAATTTTGGCATGTTTCAAGGTTATAAAAAAGCTTGATTAGGGTTAGATAATTTAGTTTCTCTCTTCTATTTGTTTGCTTTGTTCTCTATCTAATTTTTGAGTGATAAACGGATAGAAAGCTCAACAGACAGCCATCTATCAAAGCGACTGATGGGACATCTTGGTGTTTTCTCCTCTTTCTATCTCTTTCCCTTCTTTAAACTGTTTGTCTTATTTCAAGGGCATTTGTGGCTTATTGTTTAGGTTTTTTAGGTTATTTGATGGGTTATTTTTTATGATTAATCGATCACTTTCTAATATCATTTCTTACCTCTGTTCTACACAATTTGCATTTCATTCAATTAATATTTACTCTAGTATGAATGTTTGTATATTATTTTAATTAATTATTTGATTTATTTTGGTTTTATATGCTAATTGTTGTCTTCTTTTTTTGTACAACACTTAGACAGTTCTTCCTCCTTTCCTTTTTTTTTAAAAAAGACCCTTTTGCATTTATTTTTTATGCCTTATTTAGCTATGCTTTGTGGTTGGCTTATTTTATTTATTTATTTATTTTTTGTACTTTCTTTATTATTTATTTCTAGTGTATTCATTTTTAGGGATGTAATAATTTAGTAAAAAATAAATTTTTAACATGTTAATTAAAAGGCATTTAAAGTGTTTTCTATCTAATTAATTGTGTTTTCTAATAAAATGGACTAATGTCCGATTTTTATCCCAAAAAGCATGCAAAAAAGAATTTTGTAAGTATGTATGAGGGAACCAATGTTTTCAAATTCAATAAATGCTTCAATTTATGTATGTCTCTTTATTTTCACTTTTGGACAATTTGCTTTTGCAATAGCTTAGGTAGGATTATTTTATTTACTACTTTATTTAGTTGATTGATATATTTATTTAAATTTAATTATAATGTATTGTGTGAGAGGTGAGATAGTGGATTAATAATAAAAATTTAATTATAAAAAATACCTAACTGAGGTGCTGGGTAAAAGTGATATCCCCGAACACTGATCTCTATTTAGGCATCGAAAGGTTGAGATTTATTTTCCAACATTTTGTTGGATGGTGACTCCATGAAATCTTCCTTTTGAGCCCACATTGAATGCCTTCATGGATTGACCATCAACAATAAATTAGGCCTAAATCCCTCTCTAATATGAAGTGGTCAATTTGTGAGTTTTAGTAAGCCTCATCCTCTCTTAGACAATTAAAGCAAGTCTATGAGAATCAATTCGAACATGAGCGGGGCTTCGGCATATGTCATAGTGGCAACTCTACTAAGGATTAGGAGACCTTGCTCCTAAAACATCTTGGTTAAGTTACTTATAATTCATTTTTTTAATATGAAATCTATCTCTTTTCAAAATTACATTTTTTTCACACATTGTATAACCTTAGAACTAAGTTAAATGTCCCTATTTTAGGCCCGGTGCTATCCTGAAGCACTCCCTACACTCACTTATTGTAGAAAAGTGTCAAGGAGAACCACTGACCTAAGTCTTATGTAAATTGGTATATAAAATGGTGACCCATTGGTCGTTATGCTTATGATGAGCTGAACCTATTGGTAGGGATCATGCTTGGATAGCTTTAAAGTTTCATTACCCGACTAGAGTCCATATAATGACAATAGCTACTTCTTCTAAGTTGTATAACCATAACAATTCTTGATTGCTATATAGGCTCTTATGTATTAAATAAATTTGAATAAATTAGAAGGGTATTAGTGAAAGGTTGCCATGCCCAATGGGCCATAACCCAATTTATTTGAATTATTTAAATACATAATAGCCAAAACCTATATGCTTGTACTTTCAATAAGAGATATTATGCTGATGATTTTTTGTCATGCACCATATGTATCCATTGGGTTCACATTGAGCCATGGGTTAAGGACACCTAAGAAAGAGATCGTACGACCTCATGTATAGGAGTAATAAGATTAGAAGGCTATATCTTACTTGTATGTGGTTGTGATTGACATCTAACAACACATACATACATTTATTCATCATGTATATACCATATTCATGTATTATCATCATGCATCACACTTGACGTTTGACTTTTAAAGCCATTAAATATTCTTTTAGGTGGTCCAGAGGGTCAAATGGTTACCTTATTCAAAAATTTATATTTAAGCCACCAGAACTGAGGTTAGAGTCAGGTTCAGAATTAAGGTCTAAAATCAGTTTAGAGTTTGGTTTAACTTAATTTTTAAAAAGCAATCAAAAGAATACCTCAAAAATGAATGATGAGATATGACAAACTAAGATTGAGAATGTAACTGAAGAGATATGAATTAAAATATCTATAAGAATAGGTTAGTTTTAGCTATAACACCTTTAATATCACAAGATGAATTAGAAAGAAGGTTGAAAAGGTGATTTTAGGAGTTCAAAAAGCAGATGTTGGCCATAATTGGTTGTCTGATGGCTTTTTTAGCACCAAATCTCAAAACTCGACTTGGAAAATCTACTCATGAGACAATAAAGCCAACCCACATTAGGGATGCTACCATGATAGATACTCCTATGCCTCATGCACCATCTGCTGATTAGAGGAGAAAAAGGAGGTATGACCTTGAGAATTAATATATTGAGGAAGAGCAGGATAAGGATGAGCCTCCTATGGCTGTTGTAAGGAATAGAGGACCTAGTACTGAAGATACTACCTTTAAAAAGATAGAGAAAACAATGAGAAATAGCCAGCCCTTGCTGTTATGCCTACAGAAAAAGAAGTTGAGGAGAATCAAATAATTAAGTAGCTAAAAAAGACATAAGCCTAGATTTTGATATGGGATTTACTAAAGTAGTCTCCATCACATAGGAAAAAGTTGGTTGAGGCCTTGTATGAGTCTACTATAGCCACCACGATTTCACCATCAGAGCTATTAGATTTGGTAAAATGAGGAATATGGGAGAATGTTGTGTACTGGAATGAAGACTTGCATGCTGAAGGCAAGAATCATAATTGCCCTCTCTGTATTAAGGCTCGGGTGAATGGCAAGCACATAGCATGCTTGATGGTAGATGATAAGTCCTCAATTAATCTATGTCCTTTGGTAGTTATCCCTACCTTTGATTTGAATAAGGGCATATTGAACAAATTTGACCTGATAATGTCTGCTTATGATAATTCAAAGAGATAGGCTATAGGTACTTTCAAAGCTATGGTGAAGATAGGGTCGATTGAGATTAAGGTTGAGTTTGTGGTATTGCCTATGCTTGCAAATTTCTCAATGCTGCTTGGTAGACCATGGTTTCATAAGTTAGGAGGTATGCCTTCTACGCTACATCAGATGATCAAAACACCACATGATGGTCAAGTAGTTACCATTAAGGCTACAAGAGAGAACCATGTATTTGTATTTGAAATTACAAAGTAGCCATTCAATGGATTTCATGTGTCTATAATTAAAGATGGTGAGAATAGTGATGGTCTAGCTGATAGCCCTCAGGTGATCAACATGCTAAAGAAAATGCACTTCTTACCTGGAGCTGGATTAGGTAAAAACTCATAAGGGTCTCAAGATGCAATCACCATTAGGTTTAGAAGGAAAAAAGGGGTTAGGCTATGCTGGTTCAAAGAAGGGCTAGGGGAATGAGGTAGCAGGTGAGATTTCGCATATTTTTGAGAGTTTTGTCTAGCCTTGGGACTTTGCCTTTATTATGGAGAGAATAAGCCTCAGTTGGTGGAAGATAAGATTGTGCCAAGTTTTAAGTTGTTCGGTCATGCTTTTAATTAGGAATAAGTTATTATCAAGCTGTTTGAGGGTTTTTGGGATGAAAAGATCCTACATCACTTAGCTTGGGACTGGAAAGTGTTGAAAGAAATTATGATAGAGAAATTGCTTGCTATTTAGTGTAAGGGTAAGGAAAAAGTGGGAGATAAAGCATTATAAGAGCCAAAAGAGGAAGCTAGAGAGACATCTATGGCTGTGCCAAAGAATGAAGATAATGTTTTTATTGATTTTATTTATGCTCCTAAACTTTTTTGTTAGAACAATTCTATTTCTTATGATTATATTAATAATATAAACGATTTTTATTACTTATGTGATGTTTCTCTTGATTTCAATATACATAATTATGGTCATGAATTATTCATATTTGACATCAATGCAACTAATACATGTTTATTTAATTTCTGTATAAAAGAAAACCCTAAAGAAATCTTATTAGCATTAGAGATAACTCTTGAGAAAAGAGAAAAATTTGTGAGAATATTAAAAAAGTATGAAAGAGTCTTTACTAGGGATTGATTGAGAGATAACTGAACATGTCATTTCTACCTACCTAGGTTATAAACCAGCCAAGTAGAAGCTTAAAAGGCTGAGGCTAAAGTGGGCTAAAAATTTTAAAGAGGAGGTAAAGAAGCAGATAGAAGCCATGTTCTTAATAGAGGTCTAATACCCAACATGGCTAGCAAATGTAGTCCCTATAGCTAAAAAAGATGGAAAAGTGAAAGTTTGTATGGACTATTGGGATTTGAATAAAGCTTTTCCCTAAGGATAACTTCCCATTACCCCATATATATATTTTAGTGGATGGTGCAACTGTCAGTGCTATGTACAATTTTGTGGATAGGTATGCTTGATATAATTAGATTTTGATCAAAATTATGGATAGGATCAAGATAGCCTTCATCATCTATAGGGTACCTATACCTATCAGGTTATGCCATTTGGACCTAAGAATGTAGGTGCCACCTATCAGAGGATGGTAATTAGGATTCCAGATGACTTAATCCATAAGGAGGTGGAATTTTATATGGATGATATGATGATCAAGTTAGCTAGTCAAGAAGGCCACTTTGAGGTATTGGAGAAGTCTTTTCAAAGGATTAATAAGTATGACCTTTACCTTAATCTGAAGAACTATGTATTAAGGGTAACCTTAAGTAAGTTACTGGGACATATAGTGAGTCAAAAAGAGAATAGAGATAGATCATGATAAAGTTAAGGCCATTAGGGAAATGCCTGTGCCATGGAAGGAGAAGGAGGTCAGAGGATTCCTAGGCAGGCTATAGTATATTAGTAGATTTATAGCCAAGTTGACTTCAATCTGTGAGCCAATCTTCAAATTGCCTAGAAAGGACTAGCCACTTATTTGGAATAAGGATTATTAGAAGACATTTGACATGATTAAGGAATACCTTTTGCATCTATTAGTGCTGAGACCACCATAGGTAGGTAAGCCTTTGATTTTGTACTTGGGCATAGAAAATAACTTAGTAGGAGCTATGATAACTCAAAAGGATGACTTCAGGATTGAATATATGGTGTAGTACCTCAGCAATAAGCTTCTACCATATGAGGCTAAGTATGTAGAAGTAGAGAAGATTTGTCTGAGAATAGGAAATGCATGATTCATTTCACTCGTTAGCTTGTTAATACTGCCTTAAATTGACATGAACTTAACATTAATGACAGTTTTGTACTTTTCTAATTTTTTTATTTTAATATTTTATCTTGCTATTTTCCAAAATCACATTGACATTATCTTTTCATACTATTTGAGAAAAAAATAAAAGAAATATAATGTTTATATAGAGTTTTGTTCTTACGGTGATTCAATTATGGTAATTTGATTGCATATTTTGTTTCAAAGTCAATGCTCAATATTTCTATTTGTTACTCCAGTTTTTTTTATTTGTTAGAAATAATAAATTGAATAAATACTTATACTAGATAGGAATAATCTTTTTTTTTTGTTAAATTGCTATGTTTAGTCATTCTGCATCAATGAAGAGATAAAATAAGTGTTCCATGCAAAGTTTCTATTAGTTCTTTTGAGTCCTCTCTATTGAAAAATATCTTACTATTTCTATAACTACCATTGGTTTTGTAGTTTGCTTTACTTGAGAGTTCATTAGTTGACGATGAACTTGCAAACTTAAAGAAGGAACTTTTTGGTAGCTCAAAGGTATACATTAGCCTTTTTAAAAAAAAATAAAAGAAAATTGGGAATAGTATATATTATTCTTTTCTTGGGAGTAATATGGATATTAAGTCACCCATCCAACAATTCTTGTAACATCCTTACTATAAAAAAAGTCTTATCAATTTAAGCGAATACCCGAATTTTTTTTGTCTTTTTTTCCTAAAATCTTATACTGAACCATAATTAATAACCATTGGCTACAAGTCTTTTCCAATCATTATTGGTTACAAATTTAAATTTTTCGATTGACCTATAACTGTCCAATTTACTATTTATTAGTAAAAATTACGGCAATATAATGGCTATCCATCCTAAAAAGCAAATAATTCCACAGCCCCTCAAAGGCATAACAATTTATAAACAATCTAATTATTCATCCATCATCATCATCATCATTATCATTTAATTTCTACTTCATATCACAATTCACATACTCATATAAATAATTACACTTTTTATATACAATCCTAACTTTAACCTCCAGAATAAGGCTATATATACATGCCATACAAAAATAATTTTCAACTATTCTTTCTTCAAAATTCAGCTTTAGTGTATACTTTGCTCCACTTAAGCACCTGAACCTACACATAATTAAAACTACATGCCTATCATTAAATATGCTCAGTGGTAACTATAAATCTAGGAATTTTCAACACATGCACAAATGTATTACATATGCAATATTCTTTAATTATTCAACAAAGCACATTGATCACTTCATTAATTTACACTCTATGATATGAAATACCATCATTATGGTCAAATTCCATTTTAGTCCCAAAATTTGCAATTAATTACCAGTTTGCATTTTTTACACTTTAATTATAATTTTGCTACTAGTTCAGTTATTTTCACACTAAGTTTATAAATTGACATACAAATTACCAATTAATCCCTATTTTCTCATTTTCATGCTAATTATATTTTGGTCCTTTAAAATTACAAAAGTTCAATTTTAAGTTATCCATTCATTATTTTATTATTTTTATCCATTCATTCATTACCTCATCATTTTTACCCGCTAAATTTATTAGTTGGATAAATTACCATTGTGATCCTAAACTTTTTATTTCCGTTCATTTAAGTTCTTTTTCACTCTAATCTTCATTTTCACTTCACTTTTTGATCTTTTAACTTTTTTACCATTATACCCCTAGTATAATCCCGGTAAAAATCTTTACACCAGATATACGGGATATGGACCCTACGGATCCATAGCACTGTACTAAGAAATGATCTTAAAGGATCACTATATCACTTTCACTAAACATTGAACACTGAACTATGGGAGATCATTACAAACCTGCCATAGTAAAGCAAGTAGCCATAACTTGCACCACAGTATGGATGCCCCAATGGCTAGCTAATCATATCCGTAACTAGATTTTAACTGTCTGACCACTACTAAGGGCAAAATTACATACTTATCTTACATTTATTCTTCATATTTTAACAATTTCACGTGCACTGGCAATTCAATACATTAATCACTTAACTTTCCCATCACTTAGCACATTTTATGAATTATTTCATTATAATTCATCATTTTCACACATTTTATGAATTATTTCACCATAATTCAACAATTTCACTTTAAACATAATACAATTTCATTCTTAAAAATATTTATATAAATTCCATAAATTCTAAATAAATTCATGGACACTCTTTTACATATCAAAATTCATTTTAAGGCATTAACCAACACAAATACATAAAATATACCTTAGTATGCCTTAAGTACCCATTCAGCCATGTGAGGTTTCACACCCTAACAATACTTTCCATTCCATTTAAGCTTTCCAAAGGCCATTATTAAGGCTCTTAATCACTATTTTAAACTTAGTTTCAATTAAACATGAATTTTACACAAATTCACCTAAGATACCTAGTGTAATTACATGCAAAATTAAAGGAAATTGATGGATTTTTTAGTCACAAACCTTTTTCACTTGCTTTAGCTCCCTTAGACTTTTTTCCTTACTTTTTCCCTTGGAAGATTACACACCACCTTGAAAATCTACATAGGCCAAATTTCACATCAAATAAAACACTAAGATTTTGATATCTTTTGCTTAAAATGACTTCATAATGAACTCTAGGTACCCAAAAGCTACTCTAGGCACCCTTAAACAAAATTTTAAATATTGAATTTCACTTACCCAATTTTTAAGCTCTTCACTTTAACCTTTGATTATTCTCACTTCTTCCCCTTCAAATGGATTCTAAAAGTGATAATCAATGAGAAGAGGGACTAAAATATGCTTATGAAGTTAAAATGATAAAATATCCAATGGATTTTCTAACAAAACTACCGATATAATTTTTTTATAATTTCATTGGTAATTCTTATTGATGGATTTTTTAGTTAGTAAATTTCTACCTATTTGTGTTTTATCGACAAAAACATTTCATTGGTAATCTGTTAAAAAACCATAAGTAAGGGATTTTTCCTTTGGTAAAATCTATCGGTAAAATTAATTTTTTTATAGTGACTTAAAAGAGAAAAAGAAGAGAAAGGAAAGCCCTACGAGTTAAAAATAAAAACTGGTAGCCTTGCTAAAATTGGATGCACTGTCATGGTGAAAACCAAAAAAGGACATCCTGAGCAAAAATTAGAGGATGATAGAAAATAATCGATCAAGAAAACCCTGAGAGGGCTGATTGATGATAAAAGTCTGGTGCTTTAGGATTTAATTTTCGGACTGGATAGCTTGTATTTTTGAATTTATGTAAAATAATGATCATGTATAGTGAAATTAGATAAAAATGTAACATTTGCATCCAAATGATTATTAACATATTCAAAAGCTGGTCTTTTGCATGTTCAAATTTCAAAGTTCAAATAAAAGTAAAAATAAAGTCTTTATTGCATGAAATCTAATGTTTATGCTCAACTACTCTCTCCCTATAGAAATATAAGCTGATATGTAATATTGTCAACTACTAGATTGATAACGCATTGCTTTTATTCAGTGAAAGTAGTGAAGTCACAAGCATTGATCTTAGGTATGATGGTCTTTATGGGTACTCCAGCCCAGAGCAGATGCTAGCTTGATATGAAGCCAGTAGAGAAAATGTCACCACAGAAAGCCAAAAGGCACCTGATGATGTCTTACCACTCCCCATACTAGAAAGCACAACGAGCAACAATGCAGAAGGTAGCTTGATATAGCCCAAAAAAATAATACACCTGAAGGGTCTATCCCCAATCATAGAAGTAATGGGCAACAAAGGGCATCGAAAGCTGATGTCACTATTCACCATAGTAGCCATCCAAATAGCTCCCTCATATGGTGATTAGAAGTCATACAACCTCTATCTACATGAGTAATACCTCAACAGATGTGTGCATATCGCTCTGGAAGAAGGCTCTACTAACAACCTTAGCTTTTCTTAGAACCAAACCTAAAAAAAAGCCACTGGGGTGAGTTGGATTCATCTTAGGCAAAAATAGGTAAAAAACTTATAAAAATCCCAAAGGATACATTTTCTAATAAGAAAAGCTAGTGTGAAAATTCATAAGAGGCATACTACCTTCAATATAATGACACACCTAGAGCAACAAGGGACTACTAGTAAGGCCAGCAGTGGGATAAGCATAAATGGCATCCAAAACAAGAATGGTCTCCACCAAGATCGGTAGGAATAGGGTCAGCCCATTACATATGCCCTTTATGATGTTAAATATCTCGTCATCTCCAGTTAAGCCATCTAAGGTCAATTTTAGATATCGGGCAAAGCAATATAGTAGAATGACACTAGTATGGAATATGGGTACCTTAGAAAAATCATCTAGAACATTTGGCTGGTGTCTAGCAAGTATACTAGATCCGCTAGTAATATAAGAAAGCAAAATTAAGACCCTGAATATTTGAAGGCATAAAAGAATTTAAGATTTTTAAAACCAAAATTCATGTGAAAATAAAGAAAGAAAGAATCCCTAAAGTTTTGATTAAAATGTAAACTTAAACTTAAAATAGAAATTTAACAACTAAAGTAACAATAATAACTAAAGCAATTAACCATAAACTTAAATAATGCACGCAAATAACGTTAACGAGAATTCAATTATAACAAGTTTTTCACTGAAGGACTATACACGTTTATTTCTCATGCATATGACTTAATGAAAAGTTTAATGCAGTTGATTATGGAAAACTGGTAATAAACTCATATAACTTCTTAGAATATATTTTTAAGTATTAAATCTCCTTATTCAGAATAATTCAATTCTTAGCATAAAAATTCAATTTATGAATTCCTAAATATCTATCAGACCCTTTCTCAAGAAATCTTACTTCAATTCATTCTTAATTCAACTTTTCATAGCTTTAATTCACCTAATAATAATACATAATTATCACATTTTTCAGAAAATAACTGTAAATTAGATAAAACAAACTAAACCATGAACATACACATCTTAAGTTATTATTAATTCAATTATTAACCATTTCTCAACAAATTAAGAATCAAATACTACAAGAAAATCATCAAATAGCAACGAAAATTAGCAATCGAATTTGTTGGATTTATGTTGCTAATCAAAATTAGCAATGGAAAATAGAAATGGAACATTCGGTTGCAATTTGGACGGTTGATATTTTTTAGTAACCGAATATGTTTTCTATTGCTAATTTTAGCAATGAAATAATTTTTGTTGTTATATTTACCAACGACATTAAAATTTTCGTTGGAAAATGTTAGCAACAAAATAGCAATTTCGTTGCTAAATTTAGCCATCCTTATAACAAAAAATTCACGACGGAATTTTCATCGCTATTTCTTCATTAAACTATTATTTTTTATAGAAAATTACTATTATAATTTCTAAAACTACTATTAACCAAATCAAAATCACAAGCCTCGAAAGGAAGGCAGTAGTGGATAGAAATTAAAATAATCTTAAGATTGGTAATAAGGAAGAAAGGGGACTCAAAATATGGGTGGTGATAAGGAAGAAAGATCAGCAATAAGATGTTAACTAATTCAAAAATTATATAGATTATCAATATTCAGACACATACAACTTAATATCATAGAGCATCATTCAAATACATAAGCATCTCCGTTTTCACAACATAATGGTTAGATGCACAAATATACATAGCTATTTCACAGTCAATGCATGAGCAACAAGGAATGATGTGTGCATACACACACTAAAAAGAAGAAAAAGAAGAATAGAAAGAAACCTACGGTGATTATTGACTTGCTTGTGTTTCTTGTTAAACTTTTTCTTTGATTTCTTAAGGCGTTTATTGAGCTTTGATATGTTGCTATCAACATCTTGTATCACTTTCAACATTAATGTTTGTTGCCTCTTGATTTTTATCTCATCTGCTGATAATTCAGCTGGAAAGCAAATCTCAGGGTTTCTGTAGAGAAGAACAAAATCAATATACCTGATTATGTGCAGCCAATTCTTCTTTTTAGGGTTTCCACATCTTTATAAACACATGCATCCTCATAGTTTCAAAATGATGCAAAAATATAAATACCCAAATTAATACAACAAAATTACAGCATACTTGTGTTTGTACGATGAAGCTTGTCTTGTGATAAAACATCCCATTATAATAAAATTGTTATTCTAGTAATTTCTTAAAACTAGGTTACTACTGAAATTTTTATTTTTCATAACCCATTAAATAAATCATTCTTACAGTATCTTCAAAGTTTAGTAGAGAGTGTCTGTGTGTGTGTTTTTTCATTGAATATGTAATGAGTTATTGATGGAGCAGGTACATACCCGTATCAGAGGGAAATAAATCCATTCTCTCTCAAATTTTCACCATCCAGAGAGACAACACCATTCTTAATACAAGCACAAGCCTTGTGTATATGGTCCCTGGTTTTATAAACTTGGAGATCACCAAAAAGTTGATAGAATAATGTCTCTCAAAGCCCACGATCAGCTCTTATCCTCGAGTGAGTGGAATCTATGTTAATCATATTGACTGCGTACCCTAAGAAACCAAATAGAGTCTTCCCACCAGGCAAGATGGGATCTAACAAGGCTAACTTTCTCTGTGGGTCACTCTATTCAACCTTACCACTATAAGCCTTGCCAAAAAAACAATGGTGACCCATGTTTCATTTTCTTATAAATCTGCCCAAATTTCATGTAAAGTGCTTTTATCAAATGGTGAATAGGGAAAAGGGTGCTACAAACCCTTTCTTGTTGCTTTTCTCAATGGTGAAGAGTATAATATTGTTCATTGACCACCAAACTATGCCAAATACTAGTTATGAAATAAATTACACCTGTATTGTAATGTGCATGTCATAATCCACAAATAAACCTTACCTTGAAAGATGTTGGATTGAAACCAGCATCAGTCTTTGCAATCACAAAATATGTTCTTAAACATACTATGGAAGCTAAGAGCTAATCTTGCATGCTTACTGATAACTTGAAAATTAAAAAGGTCAATAAGCAAAGATGAAAGTTAATCATTAACTTACCAATATAGCACTTAACTCTTAAACAACATCTTTTTAATAATTAAGCCTTTTTTCCTTTTTTTTGCTTTAACACCATAAAAGGAAGACATGCCTTTGGTGAAGCAAAATTGACCAACAATACTTATATGACTTATCCAATAAATAACAAGTGAACATAAATGCCATATGAAGTTGTCTCTATGACGGAACAATCCTCCTTACCAGAAGCATCTGTTGTATTATCTAATGTAATTGCATATCAGTAGAACAATTTAAAAGTTCAAGTTAGTCAAATGTCAAGCAGAAAATTGAATTACAATGGTTTAGGTTTTCAAGTTAGTGTGACCAGGAGCTCTTTGAGAGAATGCATTAAATAATTCTAAAAAAGAATTCTTTTTTATTTTTTTGGAATTAATAAAGCAATAATGAACAACAATATGTTATACTATATCAAATCTATTAAAAGATGCCTATAGAAAATAAGCTCCAAATATTGGAACATACATTATCCAATTAATTGACCAGTCCTAGGACCACCATGGCCCAGCATTGCCAGTTGGGCCCACTTTGAACCAGAGACTGTCTTCGGCAACCTATGATAGCAATTAATGGTAATGAGAAGATACTAAAGCCTAAAACTTTCTTTTACTCTTTAAAAAAACTAATGTTATTTCTTTACAAGTTTGTTTTTATGTTCCATTATAAGAATTTTATCATCAACATGGTAGATATGCACATGAAACAAATAGTAGACATGAACAAGTTTAGACATGTCAATCATTTTGTATTATTGAAATGTTAGCCATGCATAAGTAGAAATGGTAGCCATGCACAAATCATTTTGTATTATCATATGCAGGACAAAAGAAAAGGGCACAGATAATAAAAGCTAAATCTGAGAAGAAAACTAACAAGAAAAAAGGTCTGATAGCACCTCCACCTCTTTATATTCAGTGTAGTTAAATGTAAAAATTTTGTTCTTAAGAATTCTATTTGGACTACTTCATCTATACTGTTTCATCTTCAAATGTTTATTATGCATATTGCCACAGTTGTAAGATCAATATTGTCACATATAATGATATTTAAATGAAAAGTTCCTAAAGAAAAAAAGGCCTCACTTCTCACTATGTAAGATTTTTCAGCAACTCTCATTGCTAATTACTAAAGACATGATATTTACTTTGTAAAAATACTCTTCAATGATGCGAATCCGTCTTAGTTGTAAAGCAACATGCATTTATGCAATTAGGAACCAATAATGGTGAGAAATAAAAAGTCATTACATATCAAAAAGAAATATGATCCTGACACGACAATGATACCCCTGCATTAGGACAGCCACAAGAAAATTAACTCTATAGTTGAATTATGACTAAATATTCACCTATAATATATATAAGATGGGGGAATATAGCTCTTTTTCACTTAATTCTACAAGCAGAAGACAGGGGAAGGCAACTTTAGCAGGGAAGATATTCACTTATAATCTGATAAATGAAAATAATATAACATTAAATAACAATAAAGTCTTAAAAAATAATCAAAATTTCCTTGCGTTGGCTTCTTCAAAGTCAAGTTGACTTTTTTTTATCAATAATTTACGATTTTCAAAATGGAATAATAGTTTAGTGTAGATAAATATTATTGAAATAGTTTGTTGAACTAGACACTACCTAAGTATTATAAATAGTTAATTTTAATCATTTTAACTTGAAAATATAGCTCAGCTGACAAGTTCAATATTTTTAAGGATGTAGAATAATTAAAAAAAAAGAAAAAAGAGGAAACAGACAAAAGAATATTTTAGTAAAGATAAGGCATTAGTAGTTGAGGATAAGGCGGGGTGTGGAAGAAAATGGTGCATGGTAACATTTGTTTAATTTTTTAATGTAAGCTTCTGCAGTGAGAAAAAAGAATAGATTCTTTAGGCTCAAATTCATTTGAGGTTGAAAAACCATCTTGAATCAGAGTAGTACTCATTGATACTCAGTTGCTACACCTAAATGATAATATAACTATCAATTAACAATCCAAATACTAAGTTTTTATGTATTTATTTCATATTTTAATTAACAAATTAAAGACTAAGTTCTAAAAAAATTAGCAACGAAAATCCAATTCCATTGCTATTTTTAATTGAAATGGAAAAAAGCAACGGAATAATAATTTCTTTGCTAAATTTGCAACGAATCTAATTTTTCATTGCTAATTTCCACATTCAATAAAAATAGCAACCGAATTTATTTCGGTTGCTAATTTAGCAACGAAATTAATTTCGGTTGCTATTTCTCAAGAATGAGCAAATTAGCAATGGAAATCCAACTCCGTTGCTATTTTTAATTGAAATGGAAAATAGCAACGAAATAATAATTTCGTTGCTAAATTTGCAATGGAATTGAATTTTCGTTGCTAATTTGCAACGGAATTAAATTTGTGTTGCTAATTTTCATTCCTAAATATTTTAACCATATGGTGGCGCCTTATTTAGCAGCGAAAATTTTATTCCGTTGCTATTTTAATTGAAAATGGAAAATAGCAACAAAAATAATTTTTGTTGCAATTTTAGCAATGAAAAATAATTTTCGTTGCTAATTTTGATTCCAAAATCATTTTGCCATATGTTGCCACCTTATTTAGCAACGGTATACTAATATCATTGCTAAATAGCAACGAAATATATTTTCATTGCTAAATCTACAAAGTTTAACCAATTTTACCAACGAAAATTTTATTCCATTGCTAAATAGCAATAGAATACAAATTTCGTTGCTAATATAGCAACAGAATCAATTCCGTTGCTATTTTTCCATTGCTATTTCAACATTTTCTTGTAGTGAAAGTAAAAATAACTATAGATAAGGAATTTGAACAAGAATTAAGAAATAATGAATTGACATTCAAATTAAAGAACAAATCAAGTTATTACATAAGAAATAAGATGGTTTAAGTTCCCTCAGCAAAAGAATACAAAGTACTTACTCATCGTCATTGAATAAAAAAAATAATGTAATGAAACAATACACACAAACCCTTCAACTGAGCTTGAAGTTTCTGCAGAATGCACCACTCTCAGCCTCTGAATTTAAGTGTAAAACTACTTTTACTATAAAAATATAAAACAAACTCTAAACTATGAAACTAGGTAAAATCGAGCTCCTTTTTTCTCTTGGTATCTTCTCCCTTTTATAGCTGAAAAGAGGAGAAATTAAAACCCATGACTGCTTCCTCTTTCAGTAGACTTCCAGTTTAATTGAAAAACTTCATATTCAAGGCTGGTAAAATCCTTATGTGAGTTGGGCAACCTTACACTCGGTGGAGCATGATCTTCAATCAGTGGAGTAAGCTTCCCTTTCTTCTTACTCAGTGGAGTGTCTCATTTACTCTACCTAGTGTGTTTCTTCCTTAAGGGCACTTCATGGAGTAAACTTATACTCCACAAAGTGTGAAGCCTTTGGATTAAACGTGCACTCTTTATCTTTTACAAAGCTTTCCCAAAAAGCCAAATTTCAATAAAGTCCTTCAAACTTTCTTCCTTTTTTTTCAATAAAGTCTTAAAAACACCAAAAATACTTAATTAAACAATTAAAACACCAATTGAAGAAATTAACTAATAAAGCCATTGAATTATCATAAAACTAACATAAAAACATATTAAAAACATATTAAAGTCATAGTTAAATTTACACTTATCAAATATCCCACACTTAGCCTTTGCTTGCCCCCAAGCAAATCTAAACAAACCAACCTTTCAGAATAATCAAACTCAAAATTAGATTTAAACAACTCAAAACTAAGTTCAATAATCAACAATAGCACTCAACAAAATCTTGGCTAGAATAAACTCAAACAAGGAGATAATAATTAGTTTCCATGTGTGTGTGTAAGACCAAAATAGTTTAAGCACTTTTCAAAAACAAAACACCAATGTGCTTCATAATCAAGCTCTAGAATTGATGTACACCGAGTATACATGTGGTTTCGCACTTGAAACTCTATAAACACCATTAGCCTCTCCTTTAGCACCGAAACTCTAAAGTCATCTCCGCTAAACAACTCAAAGAAAAGCATAGAATCACTTAGGTCTTAATTGGGTTATATTGGGGTTAAAGGATTGGCTATCAAAGAATGGTCAACAGATTATCAAAAAGAAAATAACCACTCTATACTTGAATAAATCACATTTATAAATTTTCAAACTATTAAGCACAATTCCCTGGTCAAAGTTTGCCTATTCAATCCCTTTAATGAGCATAGCCAAATAGAAAATTTAGACTAAAATCCCTCTAACTTTGGTTAATTTCTCATTTTTGAGAAGCCACAATTTATTTTACTTGTAAATTACCCCATACTTAAGATTTTTCCATATATGCTAACTTTATTTCACCATTTCTTTCTCTTTTTTTTAGCTTCTTTTACTAGCAATTTATAATAAAAATGGGTAATACAAGGACATTATACTAACAATTGATTTTATCTCACAATTCTTTCCCTCAAAGATGCAACTATTCTTATTATGCTTAATTGAAAAGCCCAATAAATGTAAATCTATCCAAATCTAGAGGGTAGATAAAAGCTTTTAGGTTATATGGTTAATAATGAGCGTAATAAAAAAATTATGGTGCATTTTAAGCACACCTCATTAAGCTTAATTTGGCTAACAAAGGTTAATGATACCAAAAGGGTAGGAAAATAGTCTTTTAATTAGCTCAACAAGAAAAATTTGCCTACACCACTTTTTAAGTTGCTTGAGTTGCTTTTATTCTTCAAAAGGTAATAAGGAAGGTTTTAGTATCCTAAAATTCCTTGCTCAACTATTTCAATGCATTGATTTTTCTAAAGTTTAAAAACTGGTCTTTTGTGTTTTACGAGTGGAAACTAATAATTATAAACCAAGTTGAGTAATAGACTAGCACAAAACTTCATTAAACAACCTACTTGTCTTACTCCTAAACTATAGTCTTGACTAATGCACAATCTAAATTCAAGTTCAATTTGTTCAAATTTTGAAAAAATTGAGGCAAACTAAGCTTTATGTAAGCTAGGTGATACATGCTAATTAACTACTTATTAAAGTGATCTAAGGAAAAAAACAACTAATTAACAAAAACTAGCAACTATTCATAACATTACTGAGTTAGTTACATCACTAAGTTGCTCCTAGCATTACTATTACAAACCAAAAAGCAAACTAAAAATAAAAACAAAACAAAATAAAAACAAAACACAATAAAATAAAATAAAAGAACATAAGTGTTTTCATAATATAAAGAAAAAGAAGAATTAGATTATACTTCTTGGATTTTAGCAAATTTCTTGAGCTTAGAGAAGCTCTACCCCCCTCACAAAAATGTTGCTATCCTCAACAACTCAAACTCGTCTCACTCGGATGTCAGAGGTGGTGGTGGTGGAAATCATTTCCAAAACTCGACATTGAGCTTTTCAAAGTCCCTTCTCAACTTTCCAATATTATCTCTCATATTATCTATCCTCCCTATTACTTGATTCATGAAATTCATGAGTACTGGAGGAATTTCTTGTTGTGCATGTGCTGGGGCAGGGATTAGAATAGAAGCTAAAGGTGGTTGTGCTGGGCCAGATGGCTTTGGTGTATCTTCCTCTGGTTCCTCATCTCGATTTTGACCAATAGTGATTATATGTAAGTACTTATCTCATGAGGACCAATGCCTCATAGGCTCAATCATAAAAATTTTCATTTGGATTAGCATACCATAATCATTATATTTTATCTCACAGAGGGATTTATGCATGTCTATATGGCCCACATGGTTGGCCATAATGGTTGCTACCCATCATAACGAAGTCTTCCTAATTTTTTGATTCATCTTTTGTAGCTCTTCAATTTTCTTGCATAAAAGCATAGCACCATTGATCTTGATTCCTTATACCATACACCTTAGGAGCATGCATTCATCAGCATTTATAGCACTTGTACTACCAAGACAACTAAAGAATGTGATAGATAAAAATCTATGTACAACTTTTAGTGCATGGCTGCCTAAAGCACGTGCTTTCATTTTGCTCGTCTTGTACTCCATTGGATTAAGGGAGTCCTGAATAAATTCCTAGTTTTCCTAATGTGTAGCATTTGGTAACTCACCTATAGCATTGGTTGGGAAGCCTAACCTCTCAGCAAAATCTAAAAAAAATAATGGTATGGTAGCACCTACCAAGCTTAAAGCTTATAGTGCCTAAATCCTGCTCATCTTTAAATGTTAGCCTAAAAGAACTGAAAAATTGCATGGTGATATAAGGATAAACCTCTAGTTGCTTGAGAATGAATCATTCCCAGCTAATGTTTTGAATGAGAGGGTAAATTTTAGCCTAATGGTTGCCATCTCCAATATCTAAGTAAAACCCCCATAGGTATACTGGCTTCACAAACTTTGTATCCTTGAAGTACTCCTACAATTCAACATTTTCTTCATCAATATACGCAGGAAGATACTTTCCTGAAGATGTAGATGCCTCCTTAACTCTTGCCTTATTCGGTGCCACTGCACAAACACGAACATGCCAATTTAAATAATAATACAAAGTAGACCATATTTAAGGCATTTGTAACCATTGAATTAATGAAACATCAATTTGTTCTAATGAGAAATGCAGTGAATGAGGTGGTAATAAATGGTAATTAGGTGCATAAATGATAGGTTGAGAAAAAAATGGCATGATAATGAAATGATGAATTAAAATTAAGCAAATAGTTAAGCTTTTTCTTTGAGGCATTTTATCGAGCACGTTGTGTGCATGACTTTATAAAGCCATAACTAATGTAATTTTAATTATCTCAAACCCAAATTTATATCAAAATACTCTTATTCATGCACCTAAGTCAATTACAATCATAACAATCTCAAAACCACTTTAAGAATAATGCAAAATCTAATTTTAAAGTAACTACAAGCTCACAAATTTGGAGAGTAAATTAACCAACCACCAATGAAATTAAAAAGAATTAAAAGCATAAATGAACTTACTTGAATGATGAGTTGATGCACAATGAAGGTTTAGCAAGCAAAAGAATTATTCGGTAGAGTAGAATTGAGAAAGGGCGAGTACTAACACAAAACAACAGAAAAAAAAAACTGACAAATAAATGAGTGTGTGCAAGAATAACATAAAGGGACAACATTTAGGGGTTTATAAGGCCACCACTTGGTGGAGTGTCCTTTCACTCTACCAAGTATTGCTTCTTTGGACACCCAAAACTGAATTTTCAAAAGATTTTTTTTAATCAACCTAATACTCTGTAGAGTAAAATCTTACACTACTGAGTAAGAATCCACTCGGTGGAGTAAGATTTTACTCCACAGAGTAAACACCCTCTGCACCTTAAAGCATAAAAACTCATAGCTTCATCGATTGTTCTTTTGCAAAATTGCTCAAGCTTTTCAATTTTTCACCAAATCAGCACTAAAACTTTATGCTCTCTATATTAAAATCATCAACACTCTATTTTGAATTAAACTTCAAATTATACCAAAAACAAAACCAATATTGCCTTTTATTCAATGCCATTACTAAAAATATGTTCATGCATGATTTATACTGTTTCTATACTTTTGTTGCTGCTAAAACACCTGATAAACTCTATTAAGACCATGAGATATGCATTCCCTTTACAATATATGTATGAAACACTTAGGATGCTAAAAGCTTAAGAAGACTAGAATGGTAAAAGGCTTTAAACAACACAAACAAAACTTACTACAAAATTAAAACCTACTACAAGAAAAGGGTTAGAAGAGATAGTTCTGAGTTTTTGTTAGTCCTCAGCTAGACTTTTAGGGCTGTCTTACTTGTCAATGAGTACCAAAGTTGCCTCAGCAACCTTCTGATGAGCATGAAAGTATGGGTTTAGTCTATGGCTGTTAACTCTATACTCATGTCCATCATTTGGATTTCGAATTGTGACAAAACAAAGTCATTACTTGAAACCACTTGATAAGGACCTAACTATATGGATTTGAGTTTACCTAGTAATAATCTCAATTTGTTGTTGTACATTAACACAAACATCTTGGGGGTAAATTTCTTATGATTCAGCCTCTTATCATGCCATTGCTTAGTTTTCTCCTTGTAATTGGTAGCATGATCGTACGACCATTGTCGAATTACTTCTAACTCATTGTACTGTAATTTCCTTTTCTCTTCTGTAGTACTTAGATTAAGATTAAGCATTTTAATAGCCCAATATGCTTTATGTTATAGTTCGATCAACAAATGACATGCTTTACCAAAAGTCAACCCAAAGGGGGACATGCCAATAGGGGTTTTGTAAGCGATTTTATAAGCCCATAAACCCTCATCCAACTTATAAGACCAATCTTTCCTAGCATTGTCCACTATTTTTTCTAAGATGGCTTTAATTCCTTATTGGACACCTCTTCTTGCCCATTTCCATGAGGATGGTAAGGGGTTGTAACCTCATGTCTAACACCAAACTTTTTAAGCAACGATTTAAACTAGTGATTGAAAAAATGCTTTCTCCCATCACTAATAATAGCTCTTGGTGCCCCAAACCTGGTGAATATATTCTTCTTAAGGAATTCAAGTATTACTCTAGCATCACATGTCCGAGAAGCCACTGCCTCTACCCATTTACTTACATAGTCTACGACTACTAGAATATACTCAAAGCCAAAAGAATTTGAAAATGGTCCCATGAAATTAATGTCCTAAAGATAAAAAATTTCAACTTCTAGCACATTATTCATAGGCATCTCATCCCTTTTTGATATACTACCAACTCGTTGACACTTATCACAAGACTCTATAAAGAACTTAACATCACTGAAAAGAGTAGGCCAAAAGAAACCCGACTAAAGGATTTTTGCTACTATACGATTAGGACCATGGTGTCCACAAACCTTTCCTCTGTAACAAAGTCATACAATGTCCACTTGTTCTTCTTTTGGAACATATCGCCTTAACACTTGGTCAAGGCAAATTTTGATCAAGTATGGATCATCCCATAAATAGTGTCTTACATTCGCCTTCAGCTTTTTCTTTTGTTGCCATGTGAAATCCTTCAGAAGGTAACCATCTTCAAGGTAATTAGCGATATCTGTAATTCCCTGAGTTTGAGTTACCTGAATATTTGACAGTCAACCTAGTTTTAGAATATGACCCAATAGGAAAAAAATAAAAATAGTACGTTGAATAAATCATTAGTTGATTAAGCATATATGTTTGTGTGAAGGAGAAAATAATAATAAATTAATATAAATAGAAGTATGTAATAATAATAATAATAATAATAATAATAATAAATATCTTGGGAGGTTTGGCTCTTAGAATTGTCTAGATGAAATTATCATGGCCACATATTTTACAAAAGGGAAAATAATAGTTAAAGAAAAATAAGGAAAAAAAGAGAAGGGAGAAAAAAGGGAGAAAAGAGAGGTGGAAATCGAAAAAAGAAAAAAATAGAGAGAAGCAGGGAGAGGCCGATGCCACCACCTATGATCCTTGTGCTGCTGCTACCTCCTATCGTTGGTCACAAGTGTGGCGCTAGCCCACATTGTGCTTCCATCTCTCATTCCCCCATTTTTTTCTTCTTTACAGAATTATTTTTCCCCTTTCGGCAATTGGCGATGGAAGATGGTGACACTACTAGCACCGGAGGACTCCTAAAAACAAGACGATCGTCGTGGCACTCTCTATTATTCCCAAATCATCGGCAATGAGTAGATTAGAGAGGAAGAAAGTTATGGTTTTTGAGGTAGATCTCAACCAAATAGAGAGACATTGGGGGGCATGAACACCCTAGGGGACTACCAGTGACTTGAGCTACAATCGAACAACATGGGTGTATCTTTGGCAAAGCTCCAGTGAGTGTAGTAATGGGCAGAATTAAAGAAAAATGCCAAAATTCAACCCTAATCGGTATGTGACTACCAAAATTGCCTCCCTAAAAATTTATTAAATTAATTTTGGAATTTGGTTAAAAATTTGTTTTATTTCTTTGAAGTAAACGTTGTTGTTGTGTTATTTAATTGGGAATAATATATTTACTGATTCAGGTTTGCTTATTTAAGATCTAAGTTTTGGTTATAATATATTGATGATAATTTAAAACTAATGTGTAAAAGAGAATATTAATAACATGAACTATTGTTGACTTTTTTTTATAAATCGGGATAGTTTAAAGTTTTAATTTTAGGAATGAATATTTGGTTTGCTATTTTAATTTCTCTAATCAGATACACGTGGGATTGAGTTATTTGTTAAAGGCTATAATTTGATGGTTATAGGGCTGTGAAGTGGTTATATCTTATATGGTTAAGAAGATTAAATATATGGGTAATGGAATAGTAACTAACATTTTTAATAAATGATGCCTCTATACGTGATTGAGATTGAACAAACTCATGGTTGACATTAGTGATAAGTGATATTACTAGTTGGTCATAATTGTATAATTTGATAGCTCAATTGACTTTTTATCCAGATAAGTTGACTCATTTGTTCTTCTTTGTAGTTTAGTCTATCTTTATTAAGTTTAGATGATTTGATAATTTGTTTACTAGATTAATCGTTTAAATTGCACATTTAATTTGTAATAATATTTAATAGAGATATAAATGTTAGATTGAATTATGAATCATGGCAACTGAAATTACGATTATAATTTAGGTAGCATTTAAGTTGTAGTAGAATGTAGTTAAAGAAATAGCCAATTAAATATAGTGTGACGAAGGTGAAAATTCTTATATGCTAACATTAGTATACTTTGACAACATATGATACTATTCAATATACTAAAAATGTTTTGAAGAACCAGGTGGAAATTTTAATTGAATTATTAGTCCTTACCTTCATAAATGTAATTACAGCAAGAAGAATTAAAGTCTTAATTAAGTGCTTGATATGTGAGAAAATTTATAAAAATAATAAGCAATAAATAGTAACAAATTGAACATTCCTAAATTTTATTGGAATTATTGTGAAACAGCTGCCCACATGTATTATGTTTATTACTGAGAGGATATGCTTGAGCATATGCATTGGTCTAAAGTTTTATGTTTCAATTCATAATTACTAGAAGATATGTAAACTTTCTCAAATGTGGCATGGGACACACATGCCTACTGTTATTGTTATATATGGAACCTTGATTTTTGTTTAACAGTTTATGTTAGTTGTTAATCTAAATGGTTGAATAAAATATGCGATTATAAGCCCAAGGCATACAAGTATACATGTATCTTGAGAATATAACGTAGAACGTAAATAACTATCTACATGATGATATAGATTGAATATGTTAGGGCTTAAAGGTATTTTGGGTTGTATAGTCCATGTCACGAATATTGCATAAATAAGACTAAGAATTTATGTGTTAATTTTCTTGCCTAAACTTAGGAAAAAAATTAATTATCCACCTTTATTATATTCTATTTTAAAAGGGGCATGCTTGGGTCTAATATTTTTATGTATAAACTTATGATTACTTAAAAGGTATATAATCCTTCAAATATTTTATGGAGTTTATGCGCCTATTTTTATATATATGACCTTGACTTTGTTTTTAAAGGTTCATATTAACTGTTAATTTGAAATGAATAAATCAAATTTATAATTAAAAGCCCAGGATGTACAAATATACAATACATGTATCTGAGAAGTATGTTGTGAAAAGTAAATGATCTCTTAGGATGACTGCATGAACTATATTAACTGGTATAATCCAAGCTATGATGAATGTATAAGTACGACTACAATATTTCTGTGTATATTTCGAATGAGTTGACTAAAAAGTAATTCATAGTATGATGATTAAATTGAATTTAAGTAGTAACAAGATAAAGCACTATGGTGCTCATGCTAGTAAATAGCATTATTTATGAAATAGAGAATCAACAATAACAAAATGATATTGTTAAACATTGTTGGAAAGAAGTATACATGCGTTAAATGAGTGACATTCCATATATATTTATAAAAATGTTTGGCATAAATAATTAAATACAAAGGTGTCAATATTGTGTATGTTTCAGAAATTTAGTACTACAACAAATTTATTACCCTTAGCCTTTAGTGGGTAACCAGGAATTTAGGATAGTATGGTTATTATTGCTTCTGTTACTGCTTTTGTCATCATTATTGATATGGTATGGGATTGATATTAGCTGACTCATTCTGATATTGTACTAAACATGGTAGTCACATACACGTATGAAAGCCGTTCGTAACCTGGGATGGACCTGACCCAAAAGAGGTCAAACATCTTTCAAAGTGGCAAAGCGAACATTATCATTGGGGCCCATTACCTACCACTAAGTAGCTCTAATACCCTGATGATGCGTTTGTACTAAAGTAGAGTATCATACCCTAGTAGTATGGTCCCTTCAAACAATGGGATTTTCTGTTTTGCTTATCCAGTCTAGTGGTTTCCTACTGTTCATAACTAGGGGCAAAATCGTAAATTACTTAAGTAAACAAAGTAAAAGAATAATTATAGTATTAAAACATTATAAAAATGACTAAAACTGAAATGAAGTGGGAAATAAGATAAGTTAATGTAGTAAAGCATCATAAGCCTCAAATTGAGTAATAATATTGAGTATAAATATAATTAAAAACTTCTTAATGTTAGGAAGTGACAAGTATAGTATGAACTTTAATGTAAATCATAAATGTATGAAAACCGTGAGTAACCTGGGATGGACCTGGACCTAAAATGGACAAGAATCTTTCAAGGTGGCAAGCGGATAAGACTTGTAAATTGTATGGGAGTATCAATATGATATTATGATTGATAATTTACCTAAGTAATAAATGATATAAGAAATAAAACATAAATATACATATATATGTAGGAGTGTAGGTTAAGCAAGCTTGTTGCCTTATTTCTGATAATTAGATATAATTATACTATGAAGTGTTATATGAAATAGTAATATAAATGATTTGCAAACAAGATGTATGGAATTATGTATGTTATGATGTTGTATTGAATATAAGTAGTTGTTGAGGCATGCTATACGTGCATATATTTTGATACTAATTATAGTAGAATATATAACATAATAACTTATGGACTGAGATAAGAATAATTAAATATTATGGAAAAATTGTGTTATTGATTATAAATTAGATAAAGGTAAAAGTAGTTAATTAATAATGCATGTGTTTGAAATTGAAAATGAAGCCTTATTCTTCTAACTACTTGATGTTTGTATGCATCATAGACTAGAATTTACAATCCTTATGTGATTTATGAACTGGTAAATATGTATGAAAATGTTAATTACATTGTATATATAATTTGAGAAATAAAATTGGTAGTCACCACTAAGCTGTTAGCATAGCGCATGGCTTTTCTTTTCCGCACTTAGGTTGATCCGATGTTCAGTATGCTCAACACAAATGAAGGAAACTTTCATAGGTCGCTGCAGCTAGAATTTTGGGCAATCAAGGATAGAGTATTTTATTTATGTCATTTTTGTATTTTGAAATTTTAACATGTACACATGTGTTAAGATTGTATAATTTAAGTGTAATATAGTTTAGTTGAGATTCAATATTGTGATATTAGTTTAAATATGTGATAATATTTTGTGTAAACATTATTGAAGATAAAATATTTGAGTATTGAAATAGTAATATAGTGACAAGTAGATTAGTTTAATTACTATCGATAAGGATGGAAAAATTTTATGTAGGAGTTTGATTGAGACTGTGGATCTTAAGGAATGATTTTTAGAAGTGTTGTTTTGTATTTTGTCTATAAGAGGCTGTTAATTTTTACAAGAGATTCTGCCAAAATTTCTAGTAAAATTTAGAGTGAAGGATTTAGAAATTGATAAATAAAGCATAAATCATTTGGGTTTAGTGATATTTAGAGCAAAAAAATTAGTTTGTGACATCCGAATCCGGTTTGTATACCAGACCAAGGATAGGGTGTTACAATATCAGTGTACCAAAGGATTGAATTAGTACAAGAATAAATAGTACAAATACGTTCATCAGGAAATAAGTCAAAAAATTCTTCCTTTTCTATATGAGCTTGATCTAATCTAGATAGACCAGCTACAAAATTTTTAGCTCCCTTTTATTGTTTATCTCCATGTCAAATTCTTGAAGCAACAAAACCCATCTAATAAGCCTTGATTTAGAATCCTTCTTAGCAAAAATATGTTGAAGTGCTACGTGAACCAACCACACTGTCACTTTAGAACCAATGTGATATGGCCTAAATTTTTTAAAACTGTACACTATTATCAAAAACTCCTTTTCTATGGTGGTGTAGTTCACTTGTGCTCTTGTGAGTGTGTGACTGGCATAATAAATGGTATGAATTTTTTTTTTCCTTTCTTTACCCTAAAACTGGTCCTACTACAAAGTCACTAGCAACACATATGATTTCAAAAGGTAAGTTCCAGTCCCGTGATGCTATGATAGGTGTTGTAATTAACTTGTATTTTAATTGGTTAAAAGCCTACAAACACTCATCATCAAAGTTAAATGCAGCATCTTTAAGCAGTAAATTGCAAAGTGGTTTAGCTATTTTAGAAAAAATCCTTAATAAACTGACGGTAAAACCTGGCATGACCAAGAAAACTTATAATTTCTTTAACATTCATAGGAGGAGGCAATTTTGCAATTACCTCTACCTTTGCATTGTCAACCTCAATACCATTTTCAGAAATTTTACATCCTAAAACAATTCCATCCCATACCATAAAATGACATTTCTCCTAATTGAGAACCAAATTAGTTTCCTCACATCTTTTCAAAGCCAATGCTAGATTTGATAAACATGAATCAAAATCACGACCATACAAAGTAAAGTCATCTATAAAAACTTTCATGAATTGTTTAATAAAATCATGAAATATGGCCATCATGTGATACGACCATAGGGGGGCAAGTTTTGATGATTTCATCAATCAAAATCACAAGTTTAAAGTACTTAGCTGTTAGAAGAAAATGAAAAAATTGGGCCAAATTAAGTCATAAAGGGCTTATACAACTTGGGCTTTAATTGTACAACTCATGTGCTTTATTTAAAAGTCATATGACTCATTTAAAGTTGTAATTTATTGGGCTAGGTGTGGGTTTTCTTTTAAAGGATTTATTTAGATATTTGGGGTATTAGCTAGTCTTTTATTTTTGAGCTTTTATTTAAGTGAGACATGTGACTTCATTAAAAGTAATATGACTTAAGTAGCTTAACTAAGGCTTATTTTCTTAAGTAAGACACTTGAGCCTATCTAAAACAAGCCCAAATTTGTCACTTTACTTTAGTTGGGTTTTAAGTATTTGTTTTAGCCTATTTTAGGTGGGAATTGGTATTTTAAACCTATTGGACTTATGTATACCCATTCCCTTAGGGGTTGGAGGCTATAAATAGGTTATTATAAGTTGTAAACTAAAGATTTTGGTGAATTAAAATTTTGAGAGTAGTCTTATAACACTTATAAGACAATAATAATTAATCATGAAATACATTATTTCATTTAGGTCCAATTTACAGAACATTTCTCAAAAGTTTATTTTATTTGATCATAATTAATTAACCTCTTTAATTAATTATTATCATATTCTCTTCTCTACCTTCATAATAATATTAAATATTATTATCCTTGTCATTTTACCATTTTACCCTTTTCTCTATATGTGTGTGACCTATTGGGTTCCTGTCCATGTTGGCAGTATAATATGTAATTGTGAGTTCTATTCAAAATTCACATGATTCAAACTCCTTTAAATCATTTTATCAATCTCTATTGATATTTTGATACATCATTATACAAGTCATGATTAGCCTCTAGCTAGGCATCATGACTACCCAAATGTCAGGAAAGTCATGTGGTTTGACTGTACCCTTCCATAGAAACAGTTACCGTGCAATTACTCCTTTCACCACTCTTATCTCAATTAGATTCTGAGTATGGATTTCTGTCAACTCATATAAATCTAATTATGTATGTTTTATTAATTTAACCATTGTTCCTAAAATGCCCTTCATGGATCTCCATCCATCTCGGCATATTACTCTGGCCAGAGATTTTCTGAACAAGGCAATTATAGAATCATGCGAGATAACTTCCCTTGTTAAATCTGGGATGGCGAATCCTTTGTCAATCACTCAACTATCTTCAAGTAGGTCATGATATACCCAATCTCCTAACTATGTTCACTCCCAGTTGGAAGTAATCAGTTATGGAGTCAAAGTATACCACTTGCTACTTAAGATAACTTTGGTGATCTCAAGTCTAAGGATACTTGCACAACCGCTATGAAGAGATTCCTCACTGACATAGATTTAATATCCATATGAGGATTCTCTTTGCAGGTCTCCAATGAACTTGTTCCTCTAACAAGCATCCACATGTTAGCTTTGATTATCATCCATAATCACAGTTATGAGAACCACTGCTTGAACCATTCAAGAAGCACAACATGTGCTAGTCTGTCCGAATTAACAATGTCCTATCTTGTTAATTCTATGACTAGGGATATTTAGATATTAACACATTTGCATGCGATAGACATCTCACATCATGAACACCTTCATGATTGCCTTTGCACTGTGTTTTTAATATCTAGGACTTCATTTATTAATTTAAGATTTACAAACTCATGTATTCAAACATAGCATTAATAAATGAATGATGCCTTTTATTAAGAATATAAATTTCATACATATGAAAAACATCCCTATTACATGGGCTCTAGGGCATACTCTCTAACAATCTCCCACTTGCACTAGAGCCATCACTCATATGTCTCAGACCCATGCTATTTATATGGTGATCATGCTTTTATCTGGGAAAGTGCTTTAGTGAGGGGATCCACCACATTGTCATCTGTGGGAACCCTTTCTATTTTCACATCATTTCTAGCTATTATTTCCCTTATGAGATGGTAGCATCTGAGAACATGTTTGGATCGCTGATGAGACCGTGGTTCCTTTGCTTGTGCAATGGCTCCATTGTTGTCACAATATAAAGGAATCGAATCAACAATGCTAGGTACCACTCCTAGTTCAGTTATGAACTTTTTGATCTAGACTGCTTCTTTGGCTGCTTCTGAAGCAGCAATGTACTCAGCTTCCGTCGTGGAATCAACAGTTGTTTCTTGTTTGGAACTTTTCCAACTAACTGCTCCTCCTCCCATTATGAACACATAACCAGATTGTGATTTACAATCATCTTTGTCAGATTGGAAGCTAGCATCTGTATACCCATTTACTTCCAAACTGCCCTCTCCATATACCAAGAATATATCCTTAGTTCTTCTTAAGTACTTAAGAATATTCTTGACAGCTGCCCAATGTTCCTCTCCAAAATTGGATTGGAATCTGCTTGTGACACTCAAAGCAAATGCTACATCTGGACGTGTACATAACATAGCATACATGATAGAACCAATTGCAGATGTATATGGTATTCTGTTCATGCTCTCTCTATCCTCTAGTGTTTGCGGATACATAGACTTAGAAAGGTGTTTCCCATACACCATGGGTATAAACCCTTTCTTAGAGAGATCCATATTGAACCTCTTCAATACTTTATCTATATATGTACTCTGAGAAAGACCTAGCAACCTATTGGATCTATCTCTATAGATCCTTATTCCCATAATATAGGATGCTTCTCCAAGGTCTTTCATGGAGAATTGCTTGGATAACCATATTTTAACAGATTGGAGAAGAGAAATGTTGTTTTCCATGATCAATATGTCATCCACATATAGAACAAGGAAGGCAATTACACTCCCACTGACCCTTTTATACACAAAAGGTTCATCTTCATTCTGTGAGAAACCAAACTCTTTGATTGTCTCATTGAATCGTATGTTCCAGCTCCTTGAGGCTTGCTTCAATCCATAAATGGATCTTTGAAGCTTGCATACCTTTTCGCCATTTCCTGATGTGAATCCTTCTGGTTGTATCATATACACATCCTCAGAAAGATTTCCATTAAGGAAAGCTGTCTTCACATTCATTTGCCAAATCTCATAATCATAATGAGCTGCAATGGCTAAAAGTATTCTTATAGACTTAAGCATCGCTACAGGAGAAAAAGTTTCGTCATAGTCAATACCTTCTTTTTGACGATAACCTTTTGCTACTAAGCGAGCTTTATAGGTAACTATATTACCTTCCATGTCAGTCTTCTTTTTGAAGACCCATTTGCACCCTATGGGTTTTATCCCTTCAGGTGGTTGAGTTAAAGTCCATACTTTATTCTCATACATGGAGTCCATTTCGGACTGCATAGCCTTAAGCCATAAATCACGTTCTGAACTGTTCAAAACTTCTTGATAGCTTATAGGCTCATTGTCCTCTGCTACAGTTATGCCTCTATCCGAATCAACGTGAAATCCATATCTCACAGGGATAGAACGCATCCTAGTAGATCTTCTAGGATTTTGTGTGTAATCAGGTTCAACTGTAATCTTATCATTATGAAATTCAATTTCGGGTTCAATCGGTTGATCATCTTCTATTTGTGGGTCTTGAACTTCACCAAGCTCAATTTTACTCCCACTGTCCTCTCGTAGGAGAAATTCTCTTTCCAAGAAGACAGCATGCCTTGAAACAAACACCTTTTGTTCTAAGGGATGATAGAAATAATATCCAAACGTTTCTTTTGGATATCCCACAAATAAACATTTGTCAGACTTAACATCCAGTTTGTCTGACATTGTCCTCTTCACATAAGCAGGACAACCCCATACTTTCATATGAGAAAGCGTGGGTTTCTTGTTATTCCACATCTCATATGGAGTAACATCAACCGATTTACTAGGAACTCTGTTTAACACATAAACAGCAGTTTCTAGTGCATATCCCCAAAAAGACTTAGGCAAGTCCGTTCGGCTCTTCATTGATCGAACCATATCTAATAGTGTTCGATTTCTCCTTTCAGATACACCATTGTATTGTGGTGTATATGGAGGAGTCCATTGAGATAAAATCCCATTATCTCTAAGATAATCCTGAAACTCTTGACTTAAGTATTCTCCACCTCGATCTGATCTAAGTGTTGTAATACTTTTGCCAAGTTGTTTCTCTACTTCATTTCTGAACTCTTTGAACTTTTCAAATGCTTCAGACTTATATTTCATTAGATAGATGTATCCAAACTTGGAATAATCATCTATGAAAGTAATGAAGTAGGAGTAACCTCCTCTGGCATGTGTAGTCATTGGACCACATACATCTGAATGTATTAAGTCCAAAACCATTTTTGCTCGTTCTCCTTTACCAATAAAAGGAGCTTTTGTCATTTTTCCCAATAAACAAGATTCACATGTATCAAATGATTCATAATCAAATGATCCCAAATCACCTGACTTGTGTAACTTGGTCATGCGTTTTTCATTTATATGGCCTAAACGACAATGCCATAAGTATGAGGTATTCAGATTATCATGTTTCATTCTTTTGGTATTCACATTATGTACTTCTTTAATTAAATCAAGAACAAATATACCATTCTCAATGATAGCTTTTGCATAAAACATATTGTTCTTAAAAATGTAACAACATTTGTCCTTCAAAGAAATATCATAATCGTTCATCAAACGACTGAAAGAAATAATACTTTTGGATAAGGCTGGAACATAATAACAATTATTTAATTCCAGTACTAATCCACTAGGAAGAGGCAAATAGTAAGTCCCCACAACTGTTGTAGAGACGTTCTGTCCAGTAGCTGACTTTAAACATATCTCTACCTTTCCAACTCTTCTAAAGCTTCTAAGCCCTGTAGATCATTACATAAATGAGATCTACATCCGGTATCTAATACCCAAGATTGTTTTGAAGCAATAGAATAAGTATTAATTTCAATCATATGAATACCTGAAGTAGAAGCATCAGCTTGCTTCTTCTCCTTGAGAGAATCTAGATAGGCCTTGTAGTTACGCTTCCAATGACCATCCTTTCCACAATGGAAGCAAGTTCCTTTGGGATTCTCTTTCTTGGCAACCTTCTTCTTGGAGATCCCACCATTCTTTTGCTATGCCTTGGTTATCTTCTTCTTCTTCTGCTTCTTGCCTTTAGCAGAAGTGACAACCATGACACTTTTTGGATCCTTCTTAAATGATCCATCAGCTGTCTTGAGCATGTTGATTAACTTAGGAATGGATACTTGGATCTTGTTCATGTTGAAGTTAAGTACGAAACGTGCATAACTTAGAGCCAACGAGTACAAGATTAAATCTATGTATAGATCATTATCCATAACATAGCCAAGTCTACTCAAATGCTCAATATACCCATACATCTTCAATGCATGAGTAGCAGCTGAAGTGCCTTCCACCATTTTGCAACTAAATAGAGCTCGAGCAATCTCATATTGCTCAGTTCTAGCCTGAAAAGAATAAAGCTCCTCTAGATGCAAAATAATGGTTCTAGCATCCATCATTCATATTGCTTTTGAAGCTCCGAGGACATAGCACCCAGCATCAAACATGTTGCTGCTTCACTATCCTCCATGTATTTTCGATAAATGTCTTTGATCTCATCAATGGCATCATCTGATGGAAGTGGTGGTGGATCTTTATCCAAGATATAATGGATCTTTTCAGCTCTGAGAACAATTCTCACTTGCCTGATCCAGTCAGAATAGTTGTTGCCAACCAGCTTGTTATCCAAGATTGATCTTATATTAATGTTTGATGTGCTCATGATGATGACCTAGATGTGGAAAAGAAAAGATATGAGAGTATGTTTATATATATGTATGCATTAATAAGGTCTTTAATTAATCCATTTACTCCCACTATTTTATTGCGAATTAATAGCCCTCACTATATAATCCGAGAAAACCCGATGGTTTTCTTAGTGGGCCAATATCCAATCCTTGATATGTAATTTGACCTTGACTGTGGTCAACAAGCCAAATTCCATACCCTTGAAAGGTAGGTATCCATATATCAATTGTGTCTCTACACAACTATTGGATCATTAGGTTATCAACTCTTAATGCATGCATATAATCTTGCCTCTAGAACCATTAGCCTTGACTGTGGTCAACAAACTAATGGGCTAGCTAAGATGACCCATTTAATTAGATTTGAACATATTCGATATAATGTGAGCTTGACTGTGGTCAACAACCCACACTATAAAGAACTCTGGTTCTCCTCAAATTAATGGAAGGCTTATATACCTTAGTATTTGTTTGAGGATTTTAGTTAATTAAGTCTCATCATACATGATTGGCATACATTGGTATGCATCCTATATCTATCACATAAAAATAAGCATACAAATGTGGTATAGTTATGGACTTCACTACATTGATTTTCCCGAGCCAAGAGGGAAATCAAAGGGTCACACCTAGGTAGTATGCATGATTCAAACAAGAAAAATAATTACATTATCTTCAAGCTTGTTGGATCTCCATCCGGCCCATCTTGCTCCTTGAAAATGGTCTCCATCTCTATTTCTAATTCTAATCTAAGTAATCTATTTACATATTACAATTTAAAATGAAATACAAACCAAAAACAAGTAGTCGGGACATGAAAGTCCTCATTGGGCCAAAACATGCATAATGCTCAATCACATTGGGCTTTGTCCATAACTATCCATCATGCCAATCATACACCCTTATATGCCTTTCTAATGCATAAAGAAATGGATTACTAACTTTGTTTCAACCTTTGAAACTATATTTTGAGTTATTTTAATGATGTGATCAAATTAGGAAACTTTTTCCATTTTGGAAACTTTCATTTTAGGAAACCTTTTTGCATGAATGTGTTCTTGCCTTAATAATCAATCAAATTGATTATTAATTAATTATAAATTGATTATTTAATTAATTAATCATATTAAATAATTAAAAGAATCAATTTTGGGCTTAAAACAAGTGTAGGCCGAAACCCACAGAAGAAAAACCCTAAGTGTGTTCACACACAAACTAGTTTTGTGTCATTTGGACCATTTGGGCCTTTTAGAATGAGCCAAGCCCACTCCAGCCCTTAAAACCCATTAATAAACTTAATTAATGTTTATAATAGTTAATTTAAATCAGCTCCTTGGGCCCACCAAATCATTCACTAATTTAAACCAAGTCCGTAAACATAATTAAGCCCATTAAGTGGTTTTAATGAATTAAAATTAATCAAATTAATTTAAGGCCCAATTTAATTAATCCAATTAATTAAAAACACTTTAATATATCATATATATCAAATTTAGAAAATAAAAAGTCGTTCTAACCATGAACACATCAAGAAAACACGAAGAACACCAATTTATCGAACTTTTCGACAAAACTAGTTTTCATGCAAAACTTGTTCGATTTTAATTTCGTTCAATCCTACGGCTTAATATCACATATTAAACACATAAAATATCATCTAAATTATTTTTAAATGGATCCATAAGAAATTAAATTAGAACAGCCCCTACATTACCTAGGGTTTCACGCCAAACCCAAATCACAATGCTTCAAAAATTTCGTTTTTGTTTCCACCAAATTTATTTGATCACACATACAACCAGGAATCAATATTTCTCATTCATGAACAATCAAATCTAATATTTTAAAGTTCATGAAATAAATAACTCAAAACAAAACAAAACTTATTCCGCAAAAAAATATAGAATTGTATATCCATGGCAAAACCTGGCTCTGATACCATGTTGGATTTTAACGGTTACATGCATCACATACATGAGCGGAATTTTAAATTTTTTAACCATTAGATCTGATCTTGCCATGAATACACAATATAACTATATGAGAATAAGAAAAATCACCTTTGATTTTTGTTGAACAGTTGATTTTACTTCGCACCGGGTTGTCGCAAACCACAGTGTCCAAAATCAAACACCTCCAATGAGTAATCCACAATAGAAAGGGGTAAATTGAACAAACAAATTGGTGTTTAACTAGGGCTGGCCGAAATTCCCAAGAGCTAGCTTAGGAGTTGGTGCAAAAGGGAGAGAGAAATTAAGAGAAAAGACTTTCCTTTTGTTTTAATCACTTAACCCTAATTTTCATTAGTTGGCCTTTTATAGTTAGGTTAAAATTCCAACTCCTTAATGAGATTGGGCTCTTTAAAATTGCTGTAGAATTATTAATTGGGCCTCTGGAATTAATTATAATCATTTGGGCTTAATTAAATCCAAATTAAATCTTTTCATAAATGACCATGCACAAAATCTACAAACTAGGCCCTTTGTGCATCTAATTGGATTTAAATACCCAAATGGATTCCAAATCCAACCAAATTAAATATGTGAGTTCCATAACACTTATGTAACATATAAAAATTAATTTGGTCCAAGAAAAAGCCCTTTAAGCCCTTCTGTATGGAGTTGGCGTGTGGCCCTCTTCTGGAGGGCTTTCGCCAACTTTCTTCATTCCTCTGGCCCTTAATAATTCCTCCAATGGTCCTATTAATTATTATATCAGTCCTATAACACTTATAGTAGTCTTATAACACTTATAAGATAATAATAATTAATCATGAAATATATTATTTCATTTAGGTCCAATTAACAGAATATTTCTCAAAAGTTCCGCGGACAATTTTATTTGATCATAATTAATTAACCTCTTTAATTAATTATTATCATATTCTCTTCTCTACCTTTATAATAATATCAAATATTATTATCCTTGTCATTTTACCATTTTACCCTTTTCTCTATATGTGTGCGACCTATTGGGTTCCTGTCCATGTTGGCAGTATAATATGTAATTGTGAGTTCTATTCAAAATTCACATGATTCAAACTCCTTTAAATCATTTTATCAATATCTATTGATATTTTGATACATAATTATACAAGTCATGATTGGCCTCTAGCTAGGCATCATGACTACCCAAATGTCAGGAAAGTCATGTGGTTTGACTGTACCCTTCCATAGAAATAGTTTCTGAGTATGGATTTCTGTCAACTCATATAAATCTAATTATGTATGTTCTATTAATTTAAACATTGTTCCTAAAATTCCCTTCATGGATCTCCATCTATCTCGGCATATTACTCTGGCCAGAGATTCTCTGAACAAGGCAATTATAGAATCATGCGAGATAACTTCCCTTGTTAAATCTGGGATGGTGAATCCTTTGTCAATCACTCAACTATCTTCAAGTAGGTCATGATATACCCAATCTCCTAACTATGTTCACTCCCAGTTGGAAGTAATCAGTTATGGAGTCAAAGTATACCACTTGCTACTTAAGATAACTTTGGTGATCTCAAGTCTAAGGATACATGCACAACCACTATGAAGAGATTCCTCACTGACATAGATTTAATATCCATATGAGGATTCTCTTTGCAGGTCTCCAATGAACTTGTTCCTCTAACAAACATCCACATGTTAGCTTTGATTATCATCCATAATAACAGTTATGAGAACCACTGCTTGAACCATTCAAGAAGCACAACATGTGCTAGTCTGTCCGAATTAACAATGTCCTATCTTGTTAATTCTATGACTAGGGATATTTAGATATTAACACATTTGCATGCGATAGACATCTCACATCATGAACACCTTCATGATTGCCTTTGCACTGTGTTTATAATATCTAGGACTTCACTTATTAATTTAAGATTTACAAACTCATGTATTCAAACATAGCATTAATAAATGAATGATGCCTTTTATTAAGAATATAAATTTCATACATATGAAAAACATCCCTATTACATAGGCTCTAGGGCATACTCTCTAACAGATGTCCTATTACAAGTCAAAACAACATTCAAATCAAAAAGAATAGAAGGAGTTAAAGGAATATATGAAGTTGTTAAGGTAAGACCTTAATAATATAGAATTGTAAGGTAGACAATTTTTTGAACAACTCATTAGAGTGGAAGAAAGTAAGGAGAAGAGAAAGAAAGAGGAAGTTATCTTAGAAGAAATTATTTTTGAAGCTAAAAGGGATGCTATAGACTTATTTGATGATGAATTTATGAGCAATGAACAAATAATTGAAAGTGAAAAAATTGCTAATTATTTGAGTGCACGTGAAGAAGTTTGCTTAGTTGAGATGGAAGATTCACAAGTTACAATTGATTTTCTATTGATTATGGAGAATGAGTTGCACATGGGAAGTGACAAAAGTCAAAATCATATCACTGTATTAAATAATAACCATGTTTTGCATAGTCCTTTTGTTTATAACTTGTAGGATCATGATGAGTTTTTTAATGAGGAAGAATTCATACTCTTTCCACCAATGCCAAAGATCATTTATGAAGATGAATGTTCAATTCCTAACTATTGCAAGACGAAGATTTGATGATGAATTTTTTCTAAATAAGGAGGGAATGATACGACTATAGGGGGCAAGTCATGATGATTTCATCAATCAATATCACAAGTTTAAAGTACTTAGCTTTTGGAAGCAAATGAAGCAATTGGGCCAACTTAAGTCATAAAAGGGCTTATACAATTAAAGCCCAAGTTCTATAAGCCCTTTATAACTTAAGTTGGCCCAATTTCTTCATTTGCTTCCAAAAGCTAAGTACTTTAAACTTGTGATGTTGATTGATGAAATCATCATGACTTGCCCCTCTATGCTAGTATCATCATGTATCTTTGAAAAGTAGCTAGGGCATTACAATGACCGAAAGGCATTCTTTTATAGGCAAATATGCCATAATGGCATGTAAATGTGATCTTTTCTTGGTCTTATGGGGATATAGGAATTTGCATAAACCCTGAATAACCATCTAAAAAATAGTAAAACCTATTGCCATCTAATCTTTCTTGCATTCGATTAATAAAAGGCAAAGGGAAATGATCTTTTCTAGTGGCACTATTTAACCTCCTATAATAAATACACACTCTCCATCCAGTTACAGTTTTTGTGGGGATCAATTCATTACTTTATTAGTCACCACAGTTATACCTCCCTTTTTAGGCACATATTGCATAAGACTTACCTAACTACTATCAGAAATGGGATAGATAATACCTACATCGAGTATTTTCAATACCTTTTTTTCACCACTTCTTGCATAGCTGAGTTAAGTCTTCTTTAAGTTTGAATTACCGGCTTGAAATCCATCTCCGTCGATATCTGGTGTGTACAATAACTGGGGCTAATTCCCTCCAAATCTGAAGTCTCCCATCCTATTGCTCCTTTATGCTTCTTTAGGATCTCTACTAACATTTCTTCTTCTAAACTTGACAAAAGTGAAGATAATAGTTACAGGTTTTTCTTTTTCCTCCAAAAATACATATTTTAACTGTGAAGGTAGAGTTTTGAGTTTAGAGTATTTTTTTCCTTAGAAGGGAACTGTTCATCCTCCTTTATTCCTTCATTGTGCTCTCTTTCTAGTTCTTATATCAGCTCTTCTTCTTGCTTTTCCATGTCCTCCTTATTCCTTGAATGCATCAAACAATCTTGTAACTCATCATTTAACGAAATTTTTTCCTATTTTTCCTCTACACGTTCTTGAATACTGTCTACAAAAAAAATGTATTCTTTAAAGTCATAAGAAGGGTGTTTTATCACTTTATTAACATTAAAAACCATTTCATCCTCATTATACCTTAAAGTAACCATTTGTCCATGTATATATATTAAAGCTTTTGATGTATTAAAGAATGGTCATCCTACTATTAATGGCACTTTTCAATCCTCCTCCACATCTATTACCACAAAATCAACTGGAAATATAAAATTTCCTACTTTTACCAATAAATCTTTAATAATACCCTTTGGCCTCTTTACGGATCGATCCGCTAATTGCAATGTCATTCGAGTCTCCTTAAGATCACCTAAGTTCAATTTTTTGCAAATTAAATAAGGCACTAAATTAATACTAACACCTAAGTCACATAAATCATGTCCAACAAAATTTCCTCCTAATTCATAAGGTAACATAAAACTACCAGGGTCTTTTAATTTTTCAAGAATTTTATTCATTAAAATAGCATTACTATTTTAGAATAATTAAACTGTACCTATACCCTCTAACTTCTTTTTATTAGAACATAACTCTTTCATGAATTTAGCATATTTAGGCATGTGTAACAGAGTTTTAGTAAATGGTAAATTTATATGCAATCTTTTAAACATATCTAAAAATCTAGATAATTATTAATTGTTCTTTTCTTTCCTAGCTAGAGATGGAAAAGGTAACTGAGATTCATCAAGAACAGTAAAAATGAGTTTTTCTTTACCATTACCTTTCTCAACAACTGGAGATACCTCATCAAACTTTTTATAGTTAGGAACACTTACCTCTATTGTTGGTTCCACCACTTTTGAAGAATTCTGACCAGTGCCAGCTTCTTGTACCTCTTTCCCATTTCTCAAAGTGATTGCTTTTGCTTTCTTCATAGGATTGAAGTCTACATTAGATAGAAATTTACCTTGAGCTCTAGTGGATAAGGAATTTGCAAGTTGTCCTATTTGGTTCTCAAAGTTCCTAATGGATGCTTCTTGGTTTCTTATCCAAATATCTTATAATTTCTACCTTAGCATCTTGGCCAGCTATAATTGCATTTTGGGAGACCATAAAACTAGCAATCATTTCTGCTATATTTAACTTCTTTTCACGTGGGAGTGGGGGTTGAGGTTTTTGAAATCCGGGTGGTTGAAATGGTTGTGATGGGTATGTAGTAGGGTAATGCGTTTGAACTTGATTTTTGTATGGGGGATGGTTATTTGAGGGTTAATTTTGGTTAAAAGAAGCTCTAGGTTAAGGGTTAGAAGTGGATGTTTGACTCCCATCTCTCCATGAAAAATTTAGATGTTGCCTCCATCCTGGGTTATAAGTACTGCTATATAGGTTTAAAGTATTGACTTCCTCTACCGCACCTTCACCACTCTTACTTCCAAGTGCTCCTTGATTTCCTACACAAGCACCACATTCATTAGATAACATTAACACATTTTTAGCTTTAAGCTCATTTATTTCTCTTAGATGTTCTTTTCCTATTAATTCCATTTGAGCCTTAAGTAGAGCTATTTCATCTACACTATGTACTTCTTATTTCTTTTTGTTAGTGTAAGCCCTAGCTCCAATGCATTGTTATAAAACTCTTAAATTAATAAATGAGGCATTTGTTTTATCTATTGTATTCCTGTGCATATCAATTGATAGAACTATCCAAGAATGTAGTTTTAGTTTAAGTTATCATGTGTGAGGCACATGGTTGTAAGACCTTGAAACAATAGAGACTTCATTCTAAATATCCCTAGTCAGTCATTGTTATGAGAATAACAAATGAATTAAGACTAGTATGCTCTCTCTGATAAGATGAGTTCTATCTTACGGATCATAAGGACAAGAGTGTCAATCAGAGATCATATATACATGTTTAGAACATGGTATCTGGATTTGATCTACTCATGAGAACACTGAATGTTACTAGTCATAAGTGTTTCTCATGTGAAAGTTTTGCATCGAAGTTGTTAGACCTAAAATCTCTACGAAACTCTTTATGAATTACTGTGTACTTTGACATACACCTAACGTACTCGTAATAGGGTGACAAGTATGGGTATGCTTGGGTATGCACTAATTCATGTTAGAGATCATGAGAGAAGTAAAGGGATTACCCATCTCAATAAGAGAGAAAATATCATCGGCCACTTGTCTGTGAACTTATAAGTGTATGGCCATACCGAGATGAAATAATGAGTAATCATTATTTATCTGAGAGTTAAGTGTCACTGGAATATCAAGAAAGGAATTAGTATATATAAGGATGACTAGTTCCATGCCTTATATTAATTTTGATATTTAAGGGTAAGGGACTATGCAAAATTACATTAGGTCACTAAATGCCATTTGCATTTTCATTTAATTTGGAATGCTATAATATCTTGCTAGAGAACATATATAGCCTTTGGATTAATTTATTAATTCATTGCCAATATTAAATGGACCTATAGGATCGCACACAAAGCATTGGGCTTAAAAATATTTAAATAAAGTATTGGGCATTAATTTGGATTTTTAATTAAAGTCAAATTAATGTATGTAATGGGTATTAAAATTGCTAATTGGACCTTGGTCCATGAGAGAGAGAAATTCGGCCCACAAAGTTTAACTTCAATTAATTAATTATCTTGGATTAATTAAGTTAATTGAGTATTAAATCCTAATAGCTTTTGAATCAAAATAAAACACTTAAATAGGAGAAAGAGTGGCCGAAATTCAAAGATAAAATCATAGTGAATTTCGGCACATGTATATCCTAAATAAGTGATGGATTTTTTGATTAAATGTCTTATGCCATTTTAAATTAATTTGAATTTAAAACCTAACAGGAATTTGAATTAATTTGAATCACTTAATTGGGAAGTGATGGAGGCTGAAAATACTACCTAATTCAAGGGGATTTTGGCATCCACAATATTTCCTAAACCTAGTGGTATAAATTAATGAAATGATTTTTCCAAGTTAGGTTTTTTCTCTCTCTAAGCTGCCACTCTCAAGGGAAAATGACTCTTCCTTCTTCTCTTGAATTTTGGGTAGCCATTAGTGAATCTTAGAAAGAACAAGATCAGGTCTTGTGTCTTTAGTTTAATACCCATTTCCAAATACTCAAAGATTAGAGCTAGCACTCTAAATTTTAAGCCTTCCTTGCAATTGTGTGTGTGAGCATAGAGAAAAGTGGCGTAAAGGCTGTTTCTTTGGCATTGGTGATCAAGATCTAAAGCATATAAGTTCATCCTATTTGCTAGTCATCATTAAAATCAAGATTTGAAGTGCATCTAAGATTGTAAGTTTCAAAACCCTAAAATTGCATGTTTTCGATTCTTATTGTGGATTGTGTGGTATGTATGATCAATATTTTTATTTTTTCACTGCGTGATCATCATTGATATACCATGTTATATCCCATCACTTTTGTGTGGCCCTAGAAGTTGCCCATGAGCATCATTGGTAGCCATCTCATCTAGAAGCAAGAATTCCTCTTCAAGAACTTGGTTCATAAAACTACCATTTAATGCTGCATCTAATAAAGACCTCGTTACTTGATTAGCACCTGTATAGAAAATATACATTAATTGATAAACAAGAAATTCATGATGCAAACAGCTTTTCAAAAGTCTCCTGAATCTTTCTCAGGTTTTATGGAATGGCTCTTCATAGAATTACTGAAAGTCACTAATTTATTTCCTAATGAAGGTTGTCTTAGTAGGTGGGAAAAATTTGCACAAGAATTTTTCGTACATTTGTTGCCAAGAATGAATGGACTGATTGGGTAGCATTTGTGACCAGTCTCTAGCCTTTCTTATAAGGGTAAAAGGAAAAAGTTTAAGCCTAATAACATCAGTTGATACATTCGGGATTTGTACAGTGTCGCTAACCTCTAAGAACATATCTAGGTGTTGGGAAGGATCCTCTATATTCTAACCTGAAAATTGGTTTCTTTGTACCATCTTGATGGTAGCAAGTTTTATCTCAAAGGTTTGGTGATGAGGTATCCTAATGGTCATATGTTCTTCATTCCACCTAGGAATAGCATAGTCTCTAATGGTTTTGGATGTAAACCCGTTCCTTTGAGCTTGATATGGCAAATTTTGCTCTTCTATACTAAGAGGAGGTCGATCAATTATGGGTGGATTTTCACGAGGTAGGCTGTTATGCTTTTTCTAAGCATCAATTTCGCAAGCATACAGTGTACCGATTATAGTACAAAAGATGTTGATCCCAGGAGGAATGTTGATTAAAATTATACACTATTACTACTTAATTTTAATTTTGTTTACAATTCTCATTAATTTGCAAGTTAAAACTATTATTAACACTATACTAAACTAAATTAAAATCTATTCTACATTAATGATGATCAGAGAAGACTTATGAATGTGACGAATGTAACATATACATAAATTTGGAACTTGTTATTTCTCTTTTATTTAGAATTTAATCTTTATCATGCAAGCCAAGTTGGAAGATTGTTCTATGTCGTAGCTCTCGCATCTAGACTAGATAATGCCTTAAACATGCATTTATTGTTCTAAATCGTAGCTCTCACATCTAGATTAGAATTACATAAATACATACTTAAAGAATAAAAACCAACCTATAGTAATTATCTACACATGTGATCTCTGAAACTATGCTTTGATAATGAATTTTCTATTAACTATAAGAAAGATGTTGCTCTCGCTAACTCTCTTAATTATAACCACTTTGTTGATTTTTAGAGAAGGAATTGCCATCTAAGGTCTTTTTCCTTAACTTATAATGATACCAATAAAATATTAATAGAAAATCCTACATTTAAAGATAAATGAAAAAGAAATGATTAAATATGAATAATGATATTCAAGTTCCTAAATAGTATTCATAATAATAACAAAGAAGGTAAGTAACAAGAAATTAAGTAAAAGAATTCTCATCCTTTACTCATGTATGACTCCTCCTCCTCCTTGTAAGTCTTTTCTTCAAAACATAAACTAAACTAAAAAGTAAAACTATTGTTCTTCAACTACATTTTCAAGTTAGAAAAATAAAATATTTAATCCATCTAATGATTCCTTTTCTCTTCTTAAAATAACTTCCAAGATATATATAATTTTCAAAGCGTCAAGTCCCTTCAAGTGCCTCTCCATAGGTATGCAACCCTTGGTGAACCTTGGTGTCCTTTTAGGTGATGTTTTAAGATTAACTGCATATAACTGCCCTTTATCGCGATTGCAACACCTATCACGCTCACGCTTGCGACAGATCATGCTTCTTCTTTGCACCTTTCTTTTCCTCAATTATTGCAGTAGACATGCATCCCTTATCGCACTCGCGACATCTATCGCGCTCGCAACATGGTTTCTTCTTCACTCCTTCATTAGTGCTTCCAAATTTGCCCATTTAAGCTCCAAATTGATTCCTTAACTCCTATAAAACAAATAAAACAACCAAGAACACACAAAATACATAAAAGCAACAAAATGCACATAAAATATATTAATATTAAATACTATACTTGGTAAAACTAAGCACACATAGATACTATTTATGAGCTTTTCGAGCTCATATCATAGGCCATCAATAGGTGGTTTTAACTCTGGATTATTCATGTTTGCTCATAGTCTCCTAATCCTATGAAACGTCGTCTCAATTTCAGGGTTAATAGGCAAGATTAGGTCATTTCTCACCATAAACTATTAACGACTACAAAATAAAAGAATAAAATCAGTAAATATATAAAGAAAAATAGAAAAAACACACAACATTCATTTTTAAAAATAAAAAACAATTAAGCAAATGCCAATGTATCCCCAGCAATGGTATGAAAAACTTGATCGGTACCTAACAAGTGTACTATATCAGCTAGTAATATAGGAAAATAAAATTAAAACCCTAAATATCGTGCCCAAGGGATACTTATGAAGGCATAAAAGAATTTAAGATATTTAAAACCAAAATTTGTGTGAAAAGAAAGAAATAATCCCTAAAGTTTTGATTAGAACATAAACTTAAACTTAAAAAAGAAATTATTAACTAAAGTAACAATAATAACTAAAGCAATTAACAATAAACTTAAACAAAACAAGCAAATAACGTTAATGAGAATTCAATGATAACAAGTCTTTCACTGAAGGACTATCCACCTCTATTTCTCATGCATATGACTTAATTAAGAGTTTAATGCAGTTGATTTTAAAAAACTGGTAATAAACTCAGATAACTTCTCAAAATATCTTTCTAAGTTTTAAATCCCTTTATCCAGAATAATTCAATACTTAGCATAAAAATCTAATTTACGAATTCCTAAATATCTATCAGACCATTTCTCAATAAATCTTACTTTAATTCATTCTTAATTTAACTTTTCATAGCTTTAATTCCCCTAATACTAACACACAATTATCACGTTTTTCAAAAAACAACTATGAATTATATTAAACAAACTAAACCATGAACATGCACATCTTAAGTTACTATTAATTCAATTATTAACCATTTCTCAACAAATTAACTATTAAAGTAAAAGCAACTACAGATAAGGAATTTGAACAAGAATTAAGAAATAATCAACTAACATTCAAATTAAAGAACAAATCAAGTCATTACATAAGAAATAAAAGGGTTTAAGCTCCCTTAGCAAAAGAATACAAACTACTCACTCGTCATCATTAAAGATAAACAAAAATAAACTAAAGAAACGATACACATAAACCATCAACTGAGCTTGAAGTTTATGTAGAATGCTCCACTCTTAGCCTCTGAATTTAATTGTAAAACTACTCTTACTATAAAAATGTAAAACAAACTATAAACTATGAAAACTAGGTAAAATTGAGCTCCTCTTTTCTTTTGGTATCTTCTCCCTTTTATAGCTGAAAAGATGAGAAATTAAAACCCATGACTATTTCCTCTTTCAGTAGACTTCCAGCTTAATTGAAAAACTTCATGTTCAAGGTTTGTAAAATCCTTACGTGAGTTGGACAACCCTACACTCAATAGAGCATGATCTTCAATTGGTAGAGTAAGCTTCTCTTTCTTCTCACTCCGTGGAGTGTCTCTTTTACTCTATTTAGTGTGTTTGTTCCTTAAGGGCACTCCATGGAGTAAAATTGTACTCCACAGAGTGTAAAGCCTCTGGATTGAATGTGCACTCTTCCTCTTTTACAAAGCTTTCCCAAAAAGCCAAATTTCAATAAAGTCCTTCAAACTTTCTTCCTTTTTTTTCAATTAAGTCCTAAAAACACCAAAAATACTTAATTAAACAATTAAAACACCAATTGAAGAAATTAAGTAATAAAGCCATTGAATTAACATAAAATTAACATAAAAACATATTAAAAATACATTAAAATCATAAACCATTCTAGCAAAAAAGTGTTTCCTTATGGTACTAGGCTAGTGGCCTTAGAAGGAAGAATGCCTAAAGTCTGTGTCACCTCCCTTTGATAATCAAAAGCACAGTAAGGCACATAGGGAAAAGTGTCAAGTGAAAAGTTAGTACCGATGATCTCGGCAAATTCCTCTGCTAGAGGGCATAACTCTTGATGAGTGAACCTAAAAATATAGAATCTTAGATCCTAGTCTCAGACAAAAGATAAAATCAGGGTAGTATCCTCTCTCACCCTCCTTAAAAATCTTAAGTTATAATAAGGTGTGAATCTGGGGTTTTCCCAAGTTTTTATGTCATTGAACAAATTATGTAATTTGTTCAAAGCTGAGGTTGAAATAGTGAAAATCTTTTAATATTCTATATGCCAAAATAATAAAAATAATAAAAATGACTGCAAATGAAATTGAAATGAAAGAAAAAGAAAAGGAAAAGAGAGAGAAAGAAATACCTAAAGAAGAGGCTGATTGGAAAGGTGTAGAGTTAAAGCATAAAAATTAAGGAGAAAATGAAGCCTATTTATAAGAAAGCCTTGACAGATGGTTGTACCTTAAGAGCAACTCCTGAGCTGGCCATCTGCCACTCCTGGACTACCTAAATGAGTATTTCTACACATTTCATGCACTATGCGTGCATTTTTTACATCCATTTTATCTTTATTCTTACATAAAATGTAAAAAATATACTGACATTACTGAAGTTCCTATGACATGCTCCAAAGCCTACTCGATTTTAGTTGGTTTCTTGGATGCTCACTTTTAGGGTTCGAGACCAAAGAGGTTCACAATAACTCATAGACTGTCCATTTAATAATAAAAAGCGGTTGGGCTCAATTAACCATTGAAGGCATCTAATACAGGCTTAAAGAGGTAGGTATCATGAAGTTGTCACCAACAGAATGTTGGAAAATAAATCTCAACCTTTTAATGCTCAAATTAAGATTAGTATTTGAAATATCACTCTTACTTGGCATCTCAATTAGGTGTTTCTTAAAATTAGGTTTTTATCATTAGTCCACTATCTCCTTTCTCACATGATGTATTATAAGAAAATAAATAAACATTTCAAATAATTTAAGAAAGAGATAAATAAAATAACAAATAGAACAAATAAATCCATTACTTAAACTATTACAGAGGCAAATCATCCAAAATGAAAATAAAACAAAATATATACATAAATCGGGCTATTAGGTTTGGAAAGATTGGTTCCCATATACATATTCACAAAAGGGAAGATTAAGAGTCCTCGTTAATTATTGGAACATGGGATAAGCGATCCCAAGTTTGATAAAAATAGGACTCTCCTTTTATTTTGTGATTTTCAGGTGAAAAGTGAACATTGGTCCTTTTTATTTGAAAAAAATGTAAATTGATTAAATAAAATTCATTTAGTCCTTTTTTCCAATTAATGTGCCAAAAAATAATTTTTACTAAATTATTACACCCCAAAAATGGAAATACATGAGAAATAAATAAAGTACAAAAAGAGATAAATAAAGCAAATTAAACATAAAGAACAATTAAATAAAATAAAGGTTTAAATGTTAGATAATAAAGATAAAGGGAAGAAATAAATAATCGATTGAAGGATGGCCTGCAAATCTCCCAAAAAAGTAATCCAAATGGGGAAACAAAATTGTTGAAATGTTCATACAAAAAAGCAAATTGATTAGCATATAAAACATAACATAAATCAAATAATAAAATTGATACACATAGAAAAGCATATACTAGATTAATATACTAAATGAACATAATGTAAAACATGCAAGAATAGAAGAAAAAAATAAGTCTAAAACTAAAAATGAATTAAATTAACAAAATCATCACTAAAACATCCAAAAAGTGGGAAAACAAGGGCTACAGATGAGCGAGGACAATATAGATGGCAATAAAAAATGAGAGATAAGACAAGGAGAAGGCAACATGATGTCCTATCAGACACATTGATCGACTGCCATCTGTCAAGCCTTCTTCCCTTCTATCACTTAAGGAATAGATAGAATGTAGATTTTTTCATATAGAAGCAAGAAAAACCAAATTTAAATCCTAAAGATAGAACTCTATGATCCTAAAGCATGTTAAACCCTCTTGAAAATGAATGAAATTTAAATCATATGAAAACGTGTTAAAATAGAATTTAAATCAAAACATCCATCATGTATTAATGGAAAAGATAAACCTTAACATACCATTCTAATACATTTTGAACAATTTAAATAACCATGGAATAATAGAGATCACTAGCGTACATGATAACTAACACAAAACAACAAAACATGGCATTACAAAAAATGAACAAACCTAATCATCTATATGAACAAAATACAAACTTAGAGGGAGAAAGCACTGGTAACTTAGAATATTACCCTCAAGAATTTTTAGTTCCGTGACTCTCGAGAACAGTAATCTAAACCTCGATCCTCGATTTCCCTGTTCAAATAAAGAAATGTGTCTTTTTAGTGTGATAGATTGCTTAGAGCTTTAGCTTTTAAGAACATAGAATTATCTCTCTCTCTCTCAAAAGTATGCTCTCTTTTCTAAAGAGTGAGACTTCCCCCTTTGAAAACTCAATTTTTTGTTTAAATATCTAGAGAATAGTTATAGATTAACTTTAACTCTAATTCTCTATAATAGGAAGATTTAGTCCTCTACAACCCGACCTAGATTAGATCCTTAAAATCTGATTATCATCCAAGATTTTTAAAATTAGAAAACATAGGAAATATTGAAATAACACTATTGATGGGCATTTATAGATGACAAACAGCAATCCCTAACATAATTTCCTAAAATTATAAAAATGCCTTTGAATCTAACCTGGACTGAAGGAAGACAGCAATAGATGGTCATCTCTCTATGATAGATGATTGTCCATCACTGTTAAAGGTCCAAACTTAAAGATTTTGAAATTCTTTTGAAAACTCTTGGAAGACCCAGTTGGAAAACCGTAAAAGCATTTATAAAAATATAAAAGCAAGGTTGAAGCTTCAAGATTTGCGCTCTTTTTCAAAAATATATTATTTCCTCATCATTTAGTAACCCTGATCTAGATTACCTTGAGTCACGTTATCTACAGTAGCCCTTAATTTTAGAGAATTAGTGCACTAGTGCCAAAGAAAGCAAAAATTTAGAGTTGAAGGACAAAAGATGCTTACTTGAGGTAACAAATCTCTAGTTGATTGTTTTAAAAACATATACCATCTAAGGTAGTGAGTCTCTGATTGGGTAGTTACCATCATCTTATCGATGTGTTAACCCTTGGTTAGGTAGTTACCATAAACTTGTCGATGTGTTAACCTTTGATTAACTATATGATTAACACTAGCTTATTGACATGCAGAATCAAGATGATTCTCTTGCATCTTAATAGCACCAGTTTATTAGCATGCAAAATCAGATAAGATTGGTTGACACCATCTGTCAACATGTCTAACCTTGCTATTTATAATTGGTTAATGCCATCTATTGGCATGTCTAACCTTCTTTTAAATCAATATTCTTATTGGAAAATTTCTAGCAAATATGCATTTGTAAAGAGTCACTAATAGCAGATTTCATAGCTTGCTTCTCATATGTGAATCTACCTTAGAGATACTACAACATAAGTCTTTCCCTCATTATTGGAAGTTAAAATAACCTTTTAGACTATCCCTCTTTCAGTGTGCTTCAATTGTATACTATGATCTTAGCTTCAGCCTTATGGATCAACCTTTGATGAAGTTTTCACTTTGTCTTTAACCATATGGATCAATCACTGATGAAGTATTTCACTTTGTCTTTAACCACGTGGATCAATCACTGGTGAAGTCTTTCACTTTATCTTCAGCCATATGGATTAATCACTGGTGAAGTATTTCATTTTATCTTCAACATTGTTATAGCACCCTTATCCTATAATCTGTATAAATTCCTTTATCCATCTCATTATACATGTTTTACTGTGCAACAAAAACATATACCAACTATATAGAGAACTGATATTCACACTTATATCATAAGAGTGTTATACCATTAAGACTTCACAATATACATTAGAGTCTCTTTACAAAATATAACAACTTATTAACATCTTACAAAATAGCTATACTTTTACAAGATTTCCAACACAACATAAAACCCTCGAAATACAAAAAGAAACCAAAAAGAAGACTATATACTTTATAATCTTCAAAGACTTGTGTTGGCCAACCTGCTACAGATATCAGTCCTGCGAGAAAGTCCTAGCCTTGCAACCTACACGGATGAAACACCCGTGCTAAGCTATAAAGCTTAGTGGGGAACTAAATCATGATAAACGACCACTCACAGTGATCGTCAACAAGCAAACAACATGCCTCAAATATAACAATGATTTATTTCAAGAAATGAAAGAAATTAAACATTTACATTCACTTATAGAAATCATAAAGTTCAATGGTAAAATTTGCACTGACGTTTCAATCACCATATAATAATCATACAAGTTCCAAGATCCTTTGGACTTAAGTTTAAACATTGATAATATTCTTATTTTATTAATCAATGCTTAATCATGAAAGTATAGTTATCTATTTTTAATTTCATAAGTAATCTTCACAGACATAGAAATTATCTTATATCTATTCTTGTATGTCTTGGATATATACACACATTAGAATTATATAACAAAACAACACTTCCAATTACCCATGAGATTATTACATTACTATAGGCTTACTTTATATTCCACAAGTTATTCATGTTATAACATATTAGATGTATCATGAAAATAAGCCTATCAAGTAAACATAACACTTATATATCGTTACCATAAATAGCAAATACACGTTAAAGAATGTGTACATGCAACAATGTGAATGCATATATATAATCATAGGAGAACACATACATAATCATAGGAAAAATATTTCAAAAACAATGGTTATTATAGCATAACTCTTATAATCCTTTGTATGGAATATGCTATGCTATTATGACAATTATTGTGTTCATTCAAATGAGATAATACCGTATACCCTAATATAAGTTTCTTCATAACTCATACGTTGTCATACATATAAAAATAAAGAGCATATATATATCATCAATTTAATAATTAGCATGTATTTTTGATACTAGCAGTATATATACATATACTATTGAGCATTCTTTTAGATATGGGTTATGTATGCAACAAAAGGAATTTCATATGTAGAATAGCATAAAGTCAATTAAGAATTTGCTGCCTTATTAAACTTTTCTTAACCTTTGATAATAAAGCCTATACTATTTTAAGGAGATGGATATCGGGTTAAACGGTAGTACTCGAAGATACGAAACTGTTGATTATAACGGTGGCACCCTAAGGTACAAATAAGATACCCGGAGGTATTAAACGGTGATCCCTTATAGGGATAAAACTATATGATAAATCGATGGACCCAAACGGTGTCAAACAAATAACATGGACCCAAACAGGGTCAATCAAATAACATAGACCGGTCAAGCGGACCCAAGCGTGGTCAGCTGTTCAAATTAACTCTAACTTTTAAACCCAAACAGGTTCACTCTAACTTTTAATTTCAAGTGGACCTAAACAGGTCAAAACTGTTTAGAGACAGTTGCAAGGTACCCTTATAGGCATGCCTAACTATCCACTTCCTAGACTCAATGCAAGTAGTAAAATCCCTTTGATTTATCTTTCTAATTACATACATATATTTATGTATATATGTACAATTATATGCGGAATTTCATATACATGTTCATGTATAAACTTTATGTGAACATGATATCACAAACATGTACCAGCATAAATAGGTTGTACTCTTGATCAATTCAAATGTATGTAGTTCATTCATATGTATGTGATCACGGTACTTATCATCATGCTATCTTAAATTCCAATATTCATTTATTATATACATACATACCAATATTTTCCACTACTTCAAGATATACAGTAAAGTTTAGAATCATATATTGAGGATGCATATCTTTTTACACATTTTTCTATCATACTCGTATATCACATTCATAAAAATCATAGTTATATGGAGATAAATGTACACATGTATGTTATCATTATATAATTGTGTATTTATACAATTCACTATAAAAACATGCTTTATATCATTATTCTTAAACATATTTTACATGACAAGCACAATCAATCAGCATAATTATTTCAAGTAAAATTAATCATCCATATTTACATTTCGAGGTTGATGTCTAATACTATAGTGTATTAGTAAATCAAATAAATCGATATTAATTAGCTATATTCCTAAGCATATAATTGTTTGGGCATATATATATATATATATATATATATATATATATATACTATTTAATTTCAACATCTTAATTATGTTCATTCGTGATGGTATCATCATTTATATTTTTAATGTTTTAAACATGCATATACATGCACATTCAATTTGAGGTAATATAAATTATATACATCTATATGAACAATTATGTATGTTCATATATACAACTTCCAGCATTCATGTATATGTATTTATAAATATTCATATTTTCTTCTTCAATTGTTGAACTCTATATACATTTTATGGCATCAAATTTCATTTATAATACTTTAACATTTCATTATCAATTTCACAGTTGAATAATTGTATAACAATATACACTATCATTGATTAAATATATATATATATAATCATAATTTCACATAACCATCCATGTACATGTTTTTGACCATACATGTATATACATAACATTTCAATCAAATGGTTTTCATGCTACTTGTAAATCAGTGTATTTTTATGTATACATAGATTTAACATAACAACATTTAACACTAAATATTGAAAATTCTGCCTGTAGAATTCTGCATAGTGGCAAAGTTTCAAATACAAATTTTATGCCATTTTGACCTGGAAAATGTCATTTTTAGAAAAATTTCCTTCTACAAACTGACCCCCTATGTTTCTCATTTTTAGAACATCAAAAATAATTTCAATAACATTTCCAAAACTCAAGATATTTACACTTTAATAAATACTGTTCCTATTGACAGTGCTGTGTATAGGTCCAAAATTAAGCTAAAATTAGACAAGATTAAGGACATAATTAGGCTTTTCTTTCTTCACGAAAAGTATAGGATTAGAAGTCTAGTTTTCACATTTCAAACCTAATAGAATTACATTCACTATACGAAGAGACATATAATTTTTTCCACAATCTGCTCCAAAATCGAGAATAACAGCTCACTACAATTTCAATAAATCATATAAATTATTTAGAGGCAGATTTATGGCTAGGTTTTTGCTACAAAGTTGTTTATATTTCTATCAAGTTTACAAATAATCAAACCTCATTCAATTATGACTTAAATACAACGAGTTATGGTTAAATCATTGGTAACTGTTCAAAATTGCCTATACACTAAAACAATTCATTTGTATGAATTTTCTGAGTTCCTTAACAATTGAATCAAGCCATAACTCCTTCTAATGAATTGTAGATAATTTACTCTAGTTTACCTAAATTTTTTAATCACCTCAATCCGAGGTCTACAACTCTAAATATGGATAAAACAATCAGCCTGGTTCACAAAAATCACACCCCGTTTTTTCTCAACATTCAAAACCATGATTTTTTTCCTATTTAATCTCTCATTAACCCTAAACAAACTAATAAATTACCATTAAAATTAAGTAATCCAAGCATAAACATTTATATCCACGCACATGTATGAAGAATAAGTTCCCAAACCTGATCATGCAACTCAAATCTTCTCTTCTACTCTTGTAATCTTCTTTTTCTTCTTAATGATTTACACCACTTTGTTCTTGAATGACCAACATGCAATGAAATTTCATCAAGAATACTTAGAGAGATTGTAGAAAAATTAAATAAATGAGAGAAATTCTGAAATTTCTCAAGCAATATATGTCCCTCTCTCTAACCACTCTAATCTTTTTCTTTCTTTCAACCAAATTCAGCTTTTATAATAGAATGCAAATTCTCTTTTTGGTCCTTCAAAATCTTGCATGTCACACTAAGTTCCCTCCTTTATTTGCATGTTACACAATGTTCCACTCATTTTCTTTCTTTTCTTAAATCAACCTCTCCTTTATTTCCCTTTTCATAATTTACCCTTCAAGTTTCATATTAACAAATTGACCCCTAAACTAATACTTTATACTTCAATTACACCCTTGAATATTATTAAACCAACAATAATAATTTAATTATACCCTTATAAAATTCACACCATATAATTCACACATTTATCACATAATTAATGATAATTTAATAACATTTTTACCCAATCAATATCTTAACTCTTAATAATTCATCCAATAATGCTTAATTAGACTTTAATAACATGTAATTGCCCTTAAATTCAACTAGGATCTATTTAAGGTCCTTACAATTATAGATCAATCATTGGTGAAGTCTTTTACTTTATCTTTAGACATATGGATCAATCACTGTTGATGTCTTTCACTTTGTCCTCCTTCCGAGTATTTCCATAATTCCCTTGTCTAAAGGAGATAGGAAGGGTTATAACCATCTCTTTTAAATCCTTCTAGAATCAGAAAATATTTTTACTTTTCTTTATCGTGCATCTCTTTTAATTTCAACCTGTTTAAGTGACTTCTTATGGCACCATAGCTGTCCTAGAGCAACAGCAAAGGAAAAAATCATTATAGACTCCTAGTTGTTCCCCTATTCACAAAAACTTTATCCTTTTGATCTAGTTTAATATGAGTATCATCAACAAATTTCTCCATTTCATAAGCAAATAATATGTCTACTATAGGTTCTGTCACTCTCCCTATGACTATATCATTAGGGTTGTCTATATGATAATTGTTTGTGAAATATAGAATATGTGCATCCTAGAAGGGATTTGGTACCTATGAAAAAGGTGTATTATTAATGCATTACTTATTGCATTTTAAAAGATTTATCATTTTACTGTGTATCATTTCTAGTCAATCGTGGTTAATTATGGTCTATTCATTCTTTTGTCATTTTCTTTGTTTTTTCTATTCCTTATTCATTCACATTGTTATTTTTGTAATTTTTATTTTTGCTTTTCTTATTATTTTTATTTCCTTTGTCATGTATTTTAGTCTTGAACAAAATAATAATAAAGATAAAATACAAGAATAATTAACAAAATGGAATGTAAACATAAATACATATCAATAATTTTGTTATATACATCAAAAAGATCTAAAAAAAGTTTCAAACTCCCTAAATACAAAATATGTGAGTACTACGGTGGATTGAGAGCTCTTCAATATGTTGGTCCAGATGGTGGTCGAAAAGGTGTGGACAACTTTGATGATGATGGGCATGAATTTTATGGTCTTAATAATGAGGTACGTGAAGATAAAGGTCTCAATGATGATGGACATAAAGATGAAGGTCTTGATGATGATGGATGAGGCTAATGATACTGCTACATTGCTATCATCGAAAGGCTCTATAAGAGGAGATTGTGCCTTGAACTGGAACCCTAGTGTGATACATACTAGAGCTACTATTCATTTTCAGTTGGGTTCTTAGAGGCTTACTTTTAAGGTCCAAGACCAGAGGAGGCTCACTTTTAATCATGAATTGGTCACTTCAACATAAAGAAAAATCAAGCCCATTTTATGGTTAGTAGTTAACCCATGAAGACGACTACTAATGATTCCAAAAAGGTAGGTGTCATAGAGTCATCACCTGATAGAATGTCAAAAAAATGAATCTTGACCTTTTAATGCCCAAATAGAGATTGGTGTTCGGGTCATCACTTTTATTGAGCATTTTGGTTAGGTGTCATTTTACAAGTGAGTTTTAAACTTAATCCACTCTTCTGTCTCACACGATGCAAGCGATAGAGTTAAATAAACATCCCAATCATAATAAAGAAAGTAGTAAATAAAAAAATATAAAATAAAATCCTGCTTAAATTATTACATGAGCATATCATCCAGCAAAGAAACTAAATTATATGTATAAATTAGGGTCATTTAGGTTAGGAACATTGGTTCCCCCATGGATATTTACAAAAATTCTTTTTTTTCCTTTTGTTTGACTTTGGATGAAAAATTGGACATTAGTTCAAGTTTTGAGGGAAAACCCAATTTATTTAATAGAAATCATTTTAATTGCCTTTTCTTTTTAAGTGTGCATGAAAAATCCTTTTTTACTACCTATTATATTCCCAAAATAAAATATATCCAAAATACCAAATAAATAATGAAACATAATAAAATAATTAAAGGAACTAAAATAATAAATAAAATAAGCAATAAAAGGTGACTAAATGAGGTGATAAAAAATGAGCAGGAGTCATCAATCGACTGGAGGCACAAATCCTAATGCAAGATGCCTTGCAAAAATCCTTCCAAGATAAAAAATGTACATACTTACAAAACAACACAAAAGGCAAATAAATTAGCATTATAAAAATAAACATCACAAATTTAGTAAAGCTAATCATAAATTCTTTTGTACAATACAGAAAAGAACAACATACAGAACTGAATTATGTAGAATAATGCCTTAAACATTATAAAAATCAAATAACCATAAAATACACATAATACAAGGAAAAAATATAAAAAAAATATAGCCATGAATGCCCATGAATGAACGAGGGATGCCCCCAGCTGGGTGAGGGATGGGATGAGAGGAAGCCTTGCAACAGCTCGTCTGTCGCATTGATAGACGAACATCCATGGGGTTTTTTTCCTATCCGTAACCATTAGGCAAAATAGAATATAGGTTTTTGAAGCTAAAATCATGCAAAAGACACACAAAACATATTTTAACCCAATACATATGATTATCAAGCCCTAAACCATGCTAAAATGGTGTTTTAACTCCAAATCATGCATAAAATTCAACAAAAACATATCAAAACATAAAATTACATAATAAAGAAAAAACTTAAAGTTACAATAATGGATGAATCTTAATTCTAATCATGTCTTTACATGCTCTCTGATCCAGACTTTCATCTCAATAAAATTTAAGCATGCCAATCACACAAACACAATATTAAAGCATATTTATTTGCAATAAATAACCATATAATTGTGCATGGTAATTTTAGAGAGAGAAAAAAATAAAGGTATAGAGAGGAAAGCCTGATATATTAATCTCAAAAGATATTCTGACCCTGAAATTCTTATAGTCCAGATCTCCACTTTGATTTATTCTTTATTTTCAGAAAAATCATTAAAAATCATATGTATTTTTGTGTTTGGAACAAAGATATTGTTAGAGAATGAGGAGCCTTAGAGAGAGAGAAATTAAATTTCTTCTTCTCCAAAGCTTTTTCTCTATAAAAATTGATTCCCTTATTTTAAAATCCTAGGATTTTAGGTTTTATACTTAGGTTAGAGTTTGAGTTGGATTCCAACTGTAAGTTCCCAAATCTGGAGGAAACCCCCCCTTAAATTGGGATTAAATCCTTTTTAAAACCTTGATCTCTTCTTTTAAATTCTAAAAATGTGGAAATTTTGGAATTTGAGCTGCAGATAGGCACCCCTCATTAAGGAATGGTCGTCCTTCAGGATAAAACCTATAATCCCTAAAATACCTTTAATATGGCCTATATAGGAGAGAGGGAGCCATGGATGGATACCCCTCAGCTGATAGATGGGTTTCTGACACCACTAAAGGCCCAAATCAAGGTTTTTATGCATCTTTTGTTAAAATACTTGGAAAATCATAAAAATATTTGAGAAAATATGAGAAATTCACAATTGGAGCTTCAAGACCTGAGTCTATTTTCAGTAATATACTACTTTCTCATCATCGAGTAACCCTAATCTAGGCTATCTCAGATCACGTTATCTACAGCTGCCTCCAATTTTTGAGAGCTAGTGCACTAGTCCAAAGTGAGCCAAAATTTAGAGTAAAAGTAAAAAAACATGTACTTAAGGTAACAAATCTCTTGGTTGATTAAAATGTGTACCTTCTAAAATAGTGAGCCTCTTGGCTGGCTAGTTATCATTAGCTTATCAATGCATTAACCCTGATTTGGGTAGTTAACATTAGTTTATTGATATTTTAACCCTAGTTCAGGTAGTTAACATTGGTTTATCAATGTGTTAACCCTGGATTGACTATTTGATTAGCACTTAGGATATGTAGAATTAGGACAAGTTGATTAAATCTGATTAGTACATAAGGCATGTAGAATCATTTATTCGAATGCATCTGATTAGTGCTTAGGGCATGTAGATTAAGAAGACTTATTTGCAATTGATTATCATTTGGGGCATATAGAATCAGGTTGTTTGAATGTGTCTGATTAGCATCTGGGGCATGTAAAATTGAGATAACTTGATTGGAAATGGTTAGTGCCTGGGGCATGTAGAATTATGTTGTTTCAATTCATCTGATTAGGGCCTAAGGCATGCAGAATCGAGATGACTTAATTGGATCTAATTAGTGCCTAGTTGTTTGGCTTGAAAATCAAATAAGATTTGAGTAAATTTTGATTGGTGTCAACTACAGACTAACCTTTGTGTTAGTATTTTCTTCTAGTGGGTGTATTATCCCCTCCTAAAAAACATTATATTGGGGAAATATTTGGCAAATATGCATCTGTGAGGAGTCATTAATATCTTAGGTGCAATTACCCCCTTGAGGAAATATGCATCTATGAGGAGTCACTGAGATGCTGGGTACAGTTTCCCTTTAAGAAAATATTCCATCTGAGGAGTTTCTAGCAAATATACATCTGTGAGGAGTCATTAAGATGTTGCCAGCTTATGTACACTTCCCAATTACTATGTCACCACTTTGCAAATTGGTACCGATGTAAGAAAAACCATCATCATCAAGGATGTCAACATTCCTAGCATTGCCCTATGTCTTTCTTGGATTCATACTACCATTTGGGTTTTGCCTCCTGTCTACTAGTTCCTTATTGTCAACATCATTTTTGTAACTTTTGATGTGTTCAACTTGAAGCATTCCCATACTTTTAGAGAATATGGATCATCATCCAAATGAACATTGACTGCTATAATGGCATTCTTACCATTATATAGCTCTGGCTCTGACAGTATTCCATTCTGACCCTATAATCCATGCTTTGCATGGTGATCGGTGGTGGCCCTGCCCTACTTGGGCTTGATGGCAAAGATATGCATGGCACATGGTGAATGTACACCCTTCATCAAAAGTGAGTGAAAGACCCTTTTAGGATAAAAAAAATCTCCTTACTTCTCTTTGTTGTGCATCTCATTTATTTCAACTTGTTCAAGCAACTTTTTACAACTAGGATGGGTGTTTTAGTCCATTCTCTAGTTATGGACACACACCCCTTGATGGGATTTTTAGGTATCTATGACAATGATTTGCTGTTATTGATCTTGTTTATTGAATTTATAATTTTATTTTTCTTATTTTTCTTATTCATTTGTGTCCATTATTTTTATGTTATCGTGGTTTATTAATTACTAGTCCTCTTATTAATTTCATGACATTTTTTTACAAGCATAATAATCATGATAAGTATGAATAAAACAAAATACAATATAAGATAAACATATAAATTAAGTACAAGTGCTATTTTTATATACATAAAAATATCCTAATAAAGTTTTAAAACTTCCTGAATACAAAATAATAAATCTGCCATGCAGGCCCCAATCCCCTGCGATAGGATGGTTCAGGAAAAGGTTTGAATGCTAAGGGCCTAAGAGGTATAGCTGATGCCATAGCCTGTGGTGTTACTGGGGGCTGCTTTTCATCTGGCTTGAATCTGAACTAGAACCCAGGTAGCACTACTGTTAAAGGCTATAAAACCTATGCTATCACCTCTATAAGCCACTCTGACCTATTTCCTACCTTAGCAATAACCCTAAAATGCTATTCAAGATACCTTATCAGGTCACCCCTTAAGTACCTGATATACTTCCTTAGTTGCTCGTCTATCTCAACTATGGCCTGCTGCCTCGAGGAACTTCTCCTTTAATACAAGTGCTCTGCTCCTTGATTCGAGTGAGTGATTCATCAAGTACCTGTAAAGTCACCTCAAATCTCTAACCTATGGTCGCTAACTCAGCTTTGATGCTCTATACATCCATCTGTAAGGTTTGTACAATCACTGGTAATGTCTAAAGAGACTAGATTGTTGTGAATATCGCCTGTAATATCTGATCCTGATGTCTATTGGCATCCTTTAAAGCTTCCAATCTCCTGGAAATGTCATCAAATAGAGGAGCTGAGGGTAGACATATTGATGGTACAGGTGGAGATATCTCTGGACATGCTAGTGATTGTGGAACAAATGGCGGAGGAGTTATAGATATAGATGCTTCAAAATGACCATGAGGAAAGAACCTCCCCATCCTCTTGATTAAAGACCACTAGCACTTGGTGGGTGATCTAAGATGTGATGGCAAGTATGGTGCTCCATCCAAAATGTCCTGTAGATTTATCTACATGTCAAACTTGTAATTTGGACCTACCCCTACCTCCTATAGCTCCTATGGCTCATGAGGCTTATATGCCAGATCCTTCTATTATGGCAACGATACTGGAGGTACCTGTGGCATTGCTGGTGCCTTCTATGGTGGTTGACCCTCCTCACCTCCCTTTGCAGGTACATCTGGTACAATAAGATATAGACCACATCTCTTTCTAATCTCAGGGATGGTTAACATTTTGTACTATCTTCCCGATCCTCAATAGTCTCTACATATTTATGGTGAGTGCCACCTACAGGTCAATATGTATGCCCCTAGGAACTGGATCGCCAAACCTACTCTCATCCGCCCCTAGTGATAGCAGTAGTTGGGTGATGATGCCTCCCACATAAGTTTATGTAGTCGACTGTGTGGATACTCTGATTAGTAAGGCAATGATCTTATGGATAATGTCTATGCGCCTGCCTTCCTACATACCTCAAAAGTTGGTGATATCTACAGAATTCACTAACCCTAGGCTCCCTGTATGTCTCAAGTATGAGGCAGATATGACTTTTTGAATATATCTAAATATTTGGGTTGCTATCATGGTACTCTTTATAGTATTCAACTAGTCTATGGACCTTGGTAGCGTAATTACTCCCTACCTATCTTGATCCAACATCTTGGGAGGTGTGACCACATCTAATATAACTGGAAGACCTAAGGCCTGAGCAAACCTACAACATATAAAGATGTAATGCTTGCCTAGCACTCAAAACTGGACCACTCCCTCCTTTGTGTCTAATCTCAAGCAGCTACCATACTATAAGGTGGCTAGGACCTCTCTAGTGACATTAGGGTAGGTCCAAAAAGTGGGTGCAAAGAACTCTATCCACCTTGCCCGGATTATAAGTTGGTCAACCTTTTTTCATCAACCCAATGTCCTATAAAAACTGTCTAGACATAAATTACCTCAACCTAAATTACAATCACTCTAAAGCCTGGTATCTAATGGCCTGTTCAGGTGTCATATAGGCTGGTATAGGCTAAGGTGGGCTTGCACATATTGTTAATCAAGGCATCCCGCAAAAAAAAAAATCACATATTGGTTTCCATGGTTAACTTGGATCATAAGTAAACCAATATGTTAGAGTTTGCTAGAACTTCAATAGCACATTGGTTTAAATAGTGATAACTAACCTGTATGAAAATGCATGTTAAGTGCCACAACATAATATATAACATCCTAAACCCATTATTAGGAAATCTAGCAATCATGCATGACATAATTCATATTACATGTTTTATGAGAATCTTAACAAAATTTTAGCAGCATTTCGGCTAGAAATGTGATTGCCTCCTGCATAAAAAGACAATTTAAACAACACACAGGCTGTCATGGTCGCCAATCAACTTGGTGAAAGCTACTGAAAGAGGAAATTAAACTTATTTGAAATTATTTGGTGTAATTACAATTCTTACTGATAAGTGTGAAATATATATAACTTTTAATATGTTCTTAGTTAAATTATTTAGTTGTTTTGGTTTTATTTAGGTTAATTTAGAGTTAATTTGTAATATTTATGATTTTAAGGTTAATTCTGTGTTTTGGTTGATTTTCAGGGTTAATTTGACATAAAAGGGCTTAAAGTGTAAAAAGGGCAAAGTTTAGGGCCAAAAGTGCAAATATGAAGAATTGATGTAAGACAAGTTGACGTCCAGGCCAGAGCCCTGAGACGTGACCACGTGAAGCATTGAAGAAGTTCACACGTCGTCACGTGAAGTTATAATGGTTTAAGGGACGTGGCCATGTGAAGAGAAAATGAAGAAAACTAAGTGAAGGGACGTGGGCACGTGAAGAGCTAAAGAAGGAAAGAATGAAATCCACGTGACCACGTGGATTCACTGTGAGTGACCACATGTGGTCACGTGTGAAAGGGAAGACACCATACACGTGGTCACATGTAGAAATACACAGGGAGGAGCCGTGGCCACGTGATCTGATTCTTTAATTGTGCGAAGGATTTTTGACTTCCTGTTTTGAGCAGAATTCACTTCCTATTTGGTTTCTGCAATTTTGGAAGAAATCTACCACGTTTTTGCCTATAAATAGCAGTCCAAAACACAGAAGAAAGGGGGATCGAATTAGTCAATCTTTCAGATCAATCCTTAGAATTAAGCTTTGTTGTTCTTAGTTTATTTTACTTTCTTATTGTTCACTGTTTTTTCTTCAACTTTTGTTTTTAGTTTTAACTATGTTTTGTGAGTAGTTTCTTTAACTTTTGCTAAAGGATACTTGAATACTTAACTTGTATTGTTATGACTTGAGTTTGTTCTTCAATTTAATACAAGTTTGATTATTTCTTGGTTCTTAAACTTAGTCTTGTTTCCATTCAATTTTAAGTTAATTATTAACGTGATTAAGCATCGGTTAATTAATTGGTTTAAGTTGATTAATGACTTGCATGTTCTTAGGTTAATTTAGTTGAATTAATACATGTTGATATTCTGAATAAGTTATGATTATGTGTTAATTTGATTAAATTGAGATTAAGAAAGGTGTAATCAAGAATAGTTGGAAATTAAAGCTCTTGAGAAAGGTTTTAATAGACATTTAGGGGATTAATTCAGAATTTTATGCTAAGTATTGGATTGTTCTGAATAAGGGAGTTTAATACTTGGAATGATAATCTTGAATAAAGTTATCTGGGTTTATTAAACTGAATTCTCCATAATCACTTGTATGTTTTCTTTTAATTAAGTCATAGCAATATTGGTTAAGGTGGATAGTCCTTTAGTGAAAGTTGTTTTTATCATTGATTTTTAACTCATTCAATTTACTTGCTTCCAAAAGATCTCTTATTTACTTTAGACTTTTCAATTGTTTTAACTTAGTTTTCAAATCATCACAACTTTGGGATTTCTTTTCTCTCTTTGCACACAAAATTGTTTTTGAAATTGAAATAGCACATACAAGCACAAGTTTCCCTTGGGTTCGATATTTTAGGTCATAATCTTATTTTCCTATATTACTAGCCGATCTAGTACACTTGCTAGACACCGGTCACATACTACAACATGTTTTTAAGGGTGAAAAATAAAAGCTATCTATATTATTTGCCAAAAAGAAAAGTAACAGTTTTCCGTGCTTATATATAGGGTTCATATAGATTTACATGCTTATACATAAGGCTTTTACCTAACTAAAGTGCTATACGAAAAGTTTTTGTAATTTGAGTTACCATTCCTAAAGGCATTGTTCATTTTTAAGCATATTTATATATATTAATCAACTATTAAGGCCTAAACATAATTTAAACTAGCGAACTAAGTAAATAAATACAAAAGAAGTGACCAGTTGCTAGCAAGTGCACTAGATTACCTAAGTAATATAGGGGAATATACTTAAGATCCCAGAATATTGTACCCAAGGGAAAAAAGGCTGTTATACTAAGTATCTATGGTTGAGCGAAATTATTCTGAGACAATTTCGAAGTTTTAGATTGAAGATAGCTCTAAATCTAAATAATAAAATAATTTGAATAAGAAAATAAACAACTAAAACTAATGAAATTAAAGACTAAGACATTAATTAAAACTGTTGCCTAGGTTCACTCATCCTCCCCATACCCAATGTGATTTAATCTAATCTTAAGTTAAATGGATTAAATCAGGATAACCCTACTATACCCAAGCATCCCATTCTTGAGCAAGCTATTCTGATCACAAAACATCCCATTCCAAAGCAAGTCTCATGATTAGCCTATGCAAGGGTCTATAATCCTAGGTTTGAATTGCTTTTCCATTTTGGAGCCAAACAATTCAAAAACTCATCCATTCTACATCAAACTCTAATCCTAATATTATATTACTCATAACCCATCAATTCCCATTTCAGGGCAGTCTCAAAGTTACAACAAATTTAATATAAAAATATAGCATAAATACATCCATGGCATTCCAATAATTAAATCAGATACCCAATCAAGATAGCATGATTAAATCTTCAAAAACCATGAAATAACATTTAAAAACATGTAAAATGAATCATTAATCTATATATAAAACTAAAATCAACTCAAAATCCACAAGGTTATGGGAATTCAAAGATCTCCCAAACAACTAATCACTACTTACAATCCATTACAAATAAAAAGTAAGAGAAGAAAGAAAAAACCCAAAAATTAATGGTTGAGATGAAACCTAACTGAATCTAATCTCTTCTTGCTCCAAATCTATAATGGAAAGATGAGTTTTATCCAAAAAGATGAAAATTAATCTCTAAAACTTGTAAATCTAATTTATATTTTTGTATTTAATTTATGGAAATATCAAAAACCTAAAGATTTAAAGAACAAAATAAATCTCAGAGGAAATAGATCTAAAAAATGGACTCGCTTTGCCAAACAACAATTCTGCAATTTATAGTACTAAAGGGGTCACGGTCACAACCATTTCCTTATGCCTATGAGGTGCTTCAAAACTATTCTAGACTAAAAGGGTCAAGGTCACAACCAAATACTTATGACCATGAGGTGCTTCTTAATTTGATTCTGCCTCAAAATCTATAGGGGTCAAGGTCATAACAAAATCATCATAACCCTGAGGTAGAGGGTCACAACCATAACAAAATTATCATGACCGTGAGGTACTCCTTGATTCAATTCTGCCCCCAAACTTTAATAGGTCATGTTGGCAATGAATTTGTTATAATCATGAGGTACTCTAAACTTCAATTATGCTCTAAAATTCCTCATGTCATGGTTGCAACGAAATGGTTGTGACTGTGACCTATGTTAAAAATCTATATTTTGCCAAAATTGAGTAGGTCATAGTTATAATGAAATATTTGTTTCTATGAGGTACCTGAATTTTCTGCAATTCAACATAAAACACCATCAAATGCTATTAAAATTGTATAAAAGACAAAATTCAACTAAATTTAGCAAAACTTATTGAAAGTAACAAAAATAAAACAATAAACACAAAAAAGACACCAAAACCACACTGAAAATGAATAAAAAAACTAAGTACTGAATTAAAGTTATCAAAATACCCCACGCTCAGACTTTGCTCACCCTCAAGAAAATGAACAATCCACATTCTTGCATACTCAAACTTAAAGAGAGAACACGCAAATTTAGAAAATGTTGAATAACATTACAATATAAGTCGCTAAACAAAATCTTAAATAAAAAAGGTTTAATTTAAACCATACTAGCTAGTCTCCCTCTATGTCTATGCTAGGCCAAAATAATTTTAACACTTTCAAAACCAAAAATTCCACTACAATTAGATAACCAAGAAAAGTATCATGTGCAAAAGATTTACACATACGATTTCACTAGTTAAACTCAAGAGACAGCCATAGGTCTCTCTTTTAGCACTAAAACCTAAAGGTCATCTTCGTAAATAACTATAAGTAAGATAAAATCCTTAGGTCTTAAATCGGTTGTAATAGGGCTAAGGTAAGGCTCACAAAAATAGGATTAAGATATACAAATTAAAACAACCATTTTCTATATCAGTCCACCACCTCTCTCTCAAAATAAGGCTTTAACTCCACCTTTATTCAATTCATCATCATTGCCAATGGCTAAACTATCCAGAATGCAAAACAATTTTTCCAATGAAATATTGCAAAGGAGAAGAATTATACTAAAAAAATTTCACTATAAATACTTTAGCTTAAATAATATTTTAAGAGCTTAAAATCCTTCTCCTTTAATTTACACGTAGAGTACCCTGCACTTAGATGAAACCAAAATTGCTAGCTTTCTTTTTTTATTATTTTTTTAAGAATAGCTAGAGCAATCAATTCTACAATCAATAAGTAAGGACTCACAAAGATTCCTCTTAAAGAGGAACTACATTTTGAAAATTTTCTCAATCTCACTTAATATTGGCAATGTATCCCCAACACTTGAATCTAACAATTGAAGCACCAACACTTCCCAAGAAAAACTTATCTCACCAACTTTTAGAATGGCCAATTTAAAAAGGGTAAGACAAGGGATTTTTAGGGTTAAGGGATTAAAATGCAAGTGTAATAAAAAAACATAAAATTAACATGCATTTAGCATGCTCAAAAGGGCTTGCAAGGGATATTACATAGCAAAGGTAGGTCAAAAGGTATTTTCAAAATTGGATCAAGAAAAATATTGCCAAAGTCATTTTTAATTTCATTTTTTATTCATTTACTTACTTCAAAAGGTGATGAGAAATGTTCTAATGCTCTAGAATTCCTACTCAATCACTTTCATGCACTGGTTTTTATTATTTTCATAATCAGGCCTAAAGTGAACACTTGTTAAGAGATCTATTAGTATTGATCTAATTGAAATGAACCAAAAAAGAAAATTTCATTTAGCAACTAACTACTCTCTTACTATTCCAACTAATCTAAATAAGGCTTTCTAACTCTAAGTTTAAGCTCATTCACAATTGGAACAAATAACAAGGGCAAACTAAACTTAAGATGTAAAAGTAAGTAATAAAAGCAATACACAAAAACTAAAATAAAATCACAAAACTAACTAAAACAAAAGTTGTAAAATAAACTAAAAATACCCGGTAAAAACATAAACTATAAAATAAAACTTAAAACTTAAAAATTGAAAACAACAAACAAAATAAACAAATTAACTAAAGAGGAAAGGGTGAAGAAAATAGTTCTTATTTAATTAGTCCCAGCTCGACTAGTGTTACTGTCTGGTAACCAAGCTTGTTACCCAAATGTTGGTCTTTTTGAAATGTGCTCTTCATTTTCCCTATCAGTATGAGAAAATTGTTGAAGTTCACCGAGGTAGGCAATACCATATCTTCGATAAAGTACGACTCCACCTTAGGGTTTTTCAAAATGTACTCTTCGGGCTCTTCTAGCCTTACTAAACTCTTTAAGTTGATTGAATTTAGTGCTTCCACTTGAGAGTTGAAACATTCTTGTTCTTTTTGTGAAGAATCCTTTACAAGAGATGTAAACTTATTCTCTAAGATATAGGCCTTCCTTTCAATTAAAACTAAACGTTCTTTTAGCTCATGGATCCCACACTTAATTTCTTCATTATATACCAGTTGTGTTTGACTTAATTTGTCCTCATTATCACCATAACCTCGATTTTTCATTAAAATACTCAAGAACTCAAATTTGGATTCTATGTTTTTAATTCTTTATTCTTAACTTCTCAATAGATACTTTTGAGCCTTCAATAAATTCTCTTGATTCTTGATCTTTTCCTCTTAAGAATTAATTGTGCCCTTTCATTCTTCTCTTTCAGCTCTATATTACTTCTCCTTACTTTTAAGCAAGTCAAAGAGAACTTGAATTTTTAAGGCACTTGACTCTTGCAATGTCCATTACAAGTATAAATCATCAAAAGATGGCAACAAGTAGATTGTTGAAGGTTGATGTGAGTACTACAGTTCTTGCATTTCTCTCCTTAACTATTCCATTTATGCTCTTAAAAGAACCAATTCGTCATCTTGGATAGAACCATGCATCATTTGAAAATATCAAAATCTTTCTACAAAAAACTAACACCAAATTAAAAAAAAAACAAAAGTCTCAAATAAAGCTCAAATAGAGATATCAAACAAACAAAACCGTTTATCCCAGGCAATTGACCAGTTGCTAGCAAGTGCACTAAATTGGCTAAGTAATATAAGGGAATATGCTCAAGATCCCAAAATATCATACCTAAGGGAAAAAGGGTTATTACGCTAAGTATCTATTGTTGAGCAAAATTAAACCAAGATAATTCCCAAGTATTAGATTGAAGAGAGCTCTAAATCTAAATAACAAAATAATTAGAAAAAAATAAAAAACTAAAACTAATGAAATTAAAGACTAAGATATTAATTAAAATCGTTGCCTAGGTTCACTTCCATATCCAATGTGATTCAATCTAATCATAACTTATATGGATTAAATTAGTATAATCCCAATATACCTAAGCCTTCCATTCTAGAGCAAGCTATTCTAATCACAAAATGTCCCATTTCGGAGCAAGTCTTATGATTAGCCTATGCACGGGTTTAAAATCCTAGGTTTGAATTGTTTTCCCATTCTGGATCCATACAATTCAAAAACCCATTCATTCTACATCAAACTCTAGTTCTAATATCATATTATCCATAACTTGTAGAGTTTTATTCCGGAGTAGTCTCAAAGTTATAACAAATTTGATATAAAAATATAGCATAATTACGTCCATGGCATTCTAACAATTAAATCAGATACCCAATCAAGATTAATTCATCAAAAACCATGTAATAACATTTAATAACATCTAAAATGAATCATCAATCCATATATAAAATTAAAATCAGCTCAAAATTCACATTGGTATGGGGATTTAAAGATACCCTAAACAACTAATCACTATTTACAATCCATTGCAAATAAAAAGTAAGAGAAGAAAGAAAAAATCCAAAAATTCATGGTTAAGATGAAACCTAACTTAATCCAATCTCCTTTTGCTTCAAATCTCAAATGGAAAGATGAGTTTTGTACAAAAAGATGAAAATTAATCTCTAAAACTTGTAAATATAATCTATATTTGTGTATTTAATATATGGAAAATATCAAAAACCTAAAGATTTAAAGGGTAAAATAAATCTTAGTGGAAATAAATCTAAAAAATAGACTTCCTTTGCCAAATAGCAGTTCTATAATTTAAAGTCTCGAAGGGGGTAACGGTCACAACAATTTCCTTATGACCGCGAGGTGCTTCAAAACTGCTCTGGGCGGCAGGGGTCACAGTCACTACCAAATCCTTGTGACCATATGGTGCTCCTTAATTTCATTCTACCTCAAAATCTATCAGGGTCATGGTCACGGTCACAATGTAATAATTGTGATCCTAAGGTAGAGGGTCACAGTCATAATGAAATCATCATGACCATGAGGTACTCCTTGATTCATTTCTGCCTCCAAAGTTCAATAACTAATAGTGCCAATGAATTTGTTATGACCATAAGATTCTGCTCTGAAATTCCTTATGTCACGATCACAACAAAATTGTTGTGACCATTACTTATGCTAAAACTCTGCTTTTTTCTAAAACTAAGTCAGTCGTGGTCATAATGAAGTCCTTATTTCCATGATGTACCTGAATTTTTTGCAATTCAACACAAAATACCATCAAATGCTATCAAAAGCATATAAAAGATAGAATTCAACTAAATTTAGCAAAACTTATTGAAAGTAACAAAATAAAACAATGAACATAGAAAAGAAACCAAACCCACATTAAAAATGAATAAAAAACCTATGGACTGAATTAGAGTTATCAAGAAGTTCAAAGGGTAGTTACTTGTATAATTAATAAAAGATGAAAGAAAATGCAAATCAAAATGGAAATGGATCACTCCCTGAAGTGTGCATCCCTCCTAGGAGAGTTTAGGTGCAAATGGTTCGCAAAATGGATAAAAATGGAGGAGAAACGAAAGATAAATTGAGAGGAAGAAGCTTTGAACAGAAAAAATGGTGGTTATCGAAAGATGAAAGAGAAAGGAAGAAGAAAAGGTTTTTATTTAAATTTTTTGAGTAAGGGACAGGAGTCGCATCCTTCACTAGAGACGGATGGGCTTCCAAGATATCCTGTCCCTCACAGTGAAATTAAAATTCTACCTTTTTTCATTTACTTTTTAATTTTTATCCTTCATTTCGAATTTTTACTTACATTATTTAAATAAAAACCCTATATTTACTACTATTTACATACTTATTCAACCATTACATGTGTGGCTTAATTATTATTATTTTTTACATTATTTGCGTATTAAACTATTTTATTTACATATGTTATTCATCTATATATATTTATTGGAAACTAAAATACTCCCTAAAATTCATTGTGCTTCTTGAATTTCCTTAGCTTTATGCATTCAAGATTTTCAAAAATTCTTTATTTTGTTTTAGAGACATTTATATTCCCCCACAAAATAAGAGAAACTACAATACTATATATGTGTAATGCATGGGACATACATAATGCATTTTATTTTTCCAGAGATGACAGATGAGTTACCCATGGCTCACTCGTCGAGGGATGGCCATCTATCATCACTTTCTATAAATAGTGCCCAAAATTTTTTGATCTTTGTGTTTTTGACTTCTCTCTTCTCCAAGGAACCTCCTACTAGGTATTTTCCTTTTCCTCTTTTTTCTTTTCCTTACCATTTTTCTTTCATCCATTTATTTTTTCTATTATATTTGCACTTAGACTGCTTGAAAATTCCTATTATCCTGACTTTTGAATTTGAAAAGTTGCACTGTCTGTTGGATAACCTGAAAATTTTGGAAGATCCTATTTTAGCTCCATACTTGAGTTTAAGGTTTATGAGAAGGACATCTATGGATAGGAATATACTACTTGCTGCTACTCGATATTGGGACTCAAGGTTCAACATGTTTAGATTAAACCACCAAGAGTTGTGTCATTTACTAGAGAAGTTCACTCCGATAGTTGATGCTAGGTTTAAGCCTACTATCCGACCATATTTGCCTTTCTTGTTTTCTAGGTGTCCTAGAGATGTAGCTTACAGTCTCAGCATTTTTCCTTCCAAGGAAAGAGGCTTGGTGCCTTATGGAAAAACATTCTCATTAGAGCCATTGATCAATATGCTGCCCAATTTTGATGATGTACCTACTTTCCATTTCAGTGTGGTACTACTTTATTCTTTTGTTCGGTGTTTGTTGGTGCGCACCGATGATCCCATAACTAGAGACTCTGAGTTGTTCAATGTTGTGGATGATGTGTTATAGGGACATAACCCATATATCCCTTAGTTTTAGCAGAGACTATCATTGGCCTTGATTCTATTCATCATGACCCTCACTCTAGGTTCACGAGTATTCTTATGTTACTATAGGTATGTCCTTGGTTTTGAAGGTAGCATGCCCCTTGTGGGTTTTCATGCTAGATTTTATTTTTGAAAAATGTGTCCTTTTCAATTTTTATTTATTTTTTTTCTTATTTTTACCTGAAATAAATCCAACTCATCTAAGGGGCTCATTTTTTTAGGTGTGGCTTTGTGAAAAGTTGAATCTATTATCGAAGCTTTCTTCTCGAATTAAAGCTATAGGCACTTATCCTATGAGATACATCATACTCAAGTATCTATAGTGTGAGTTTTTTATAGTCAAAGATGGAATCGATTGGCTAGACCATTTGACAAATGATGACATTATACTCAAGTGCACCTGGCTACCTATCACTTTTGTTGTTTGGGATAGACCATTTAGGTGTATTCCCTTGTATCGGCTACATCATGCTACTTTTTATGTCACTGGTCGATGTGCTTAATAGTTTAAGGAGTGTCAAGATATTATTAGGTACTAGTTGGGCTTTTGAGATGGTAGATATGTCTATGCTTTCTTATCAGAGTACTATCAGAGGATTTGGGTCTGGCTCCCTGTGAGGACTATCATTTCTAAGATTGGTACTTATGACTTTACTAATTTTGCCTCTTACAAGCAATGGGTCACCATTCCAATAGTTGATAATAGGCTATCCCATCTTAAGCACCTGGATAGAGAGAGAGATGTGATACTGATAGACTAGATTAGATACTATTACATATTATGTTTTTGCTTTTATTGAAATTTTATAACTTGAACATGTGAAAGAAATATGCAACTTTTTCAAGTACTTTGATGATGCTATGAATACATGCATGACATTTTCTTTTGATTTCAGTATGCATGATCATCATTTGATATTATCTCAATTAAACATATTATTTAATCTCGAATGAAATTTTACAAACATAATTCATGATGGAATATGACATGGCATTTATATGATGATCATGCAGCAAAAAATAAATAAATTCGATCATACATGCCACTCAATCCATAAACAAGAATCGAAAACATGCAATTTTAGGGTTTTAAAACCTACAACTTTAGATGCACTTTAAGATTTGATTTTGATGATGACCAGCAACCAAGAAGGATTTATTTGCCTTAGATCTTCACCACCAATGCCAAAGGAACAGCCTTTACGCCACTCCTCTCTATGTTCACACACACAATTGCAATGACAGCTTAAAATCGAGATTGCTAGCTCTCTATTTAAGTATTGTGCAATGGCAATGAATTGAAGCTACAAGATTTGATCTTGCACTTCTTTTAGTTGCTATTACTACCCAAGAACACAAGAGAAACAAGGAACAATCCTTTCTCCTTGTGAATTCAGCCAAGAAAAATTGTGAGAGTGAGAGAGAGAACAAGTTCACGCCTTAGGGTTTATTTCTTTTATATTCAAAATATATCACTTTTTATTCTAAGTGATAATGCCGAGATCCACTTCCTATTTGGTAACCAAATCATTCTTAATCACTTCCTTAAAATAAGTAACATAAATTGATTCAAACTCTTTTGAATTAATTTGAAATAAATCTAAGACATTTAATCAAATAAATCACTTAATTTAAGAATTATACATGTGCCGAAATTCCCTTGATATTTACCTTGGAATTTCAGTCACTCCATCTTTTATTTAAGTGATTTAATTTGATTTAAATTCTTTTAGGCTTTAATACTCAATTAACTTAATTAATACAATATAATTAATTAATTGAAATTAAACCTTGTGTGCTGAATTTCTCTCTCTCATGGACCAAGGTCCAATAGCAATTTTAATACCCATTACATACATTAATTTGACTTTAATTAAAAGCCCAAATTAATTTCCAATACTTTATTTAAATATTTTAAGCCCAATGCTTTGTGTGTGATCCTATAGGTCAATTTAATATTGGCAATGAATTAATGAATTAATTCAAAGAAAATATATATTCTCTAGCAAGATATTATAGCATTTCAAATAAAATGAAAATGCAAACGCTATTTAGTGACCTAATGCAATTTTGCATAGTCCCTTACCCATAAATATCAGAATTAATATAAGGCATGGAACTAGTCATCCTTATATATATTAATTCCTTTCTTGATATTCCAGTGACAATAAACTCTCAGATACATAATGATTACTCATTATTTCATCTCAGTATGGCCATACACGTCTCAGTTCATTGATCAAGTGGTCGATGATATTTTCTCTCTTATAGAGAGGGGTAATCCCTTCACTTCTCTCATGCTCTCTAACATGAATCAATATATACCCAAGCATACCCATATTTGTCACTCTATTACGAGCACGTTAGGTGTATGTCAAAGTACACACTAATTCATAAAGAGTTTCATAGAAATTTTAGGTCTAAGAACTCCGATGCAAAACTTGCATATGAGAAACACTTATGACTTGTACCATGTAGTGTTCTCATGAATGGATCAAATCCAGATACCATGTTCTAAACATGTATCTATGATCTCTGATTGATTCTCTTGTCCTTATGATCCATAAGACAGAACTCAACTTATTAGAGAGAGCATACTAGTCTTAATTCATTGTTATTCCCATAACAATGACTGACTAGGGATATTTAGAATGAAGTCTCTATTGTTTCAAGGTCTTACAACCATGTGCCTAACACATGATAACTTAAACTGAAACAACATTCTTGGATAGTTCTATCAATTGATATGCACAGGAATACAATGGATAAAAAAAATGCCTCATTTATTAACTAAAGTGTTTTATTACAATTTATTGGGGCTAGGGCTTACACTAACAATTCACTCCTATAATCAATCATCCCTTTTAGATTTTCTCGATTGATTATTTTCTCTCAGCCTCTAATTTTTGCCTAGGGTGGCTTTTTTTAGTTTTCACCTTAAAAAGGTGCCCAATTTTAGTAAGGCCATTTTTTTTAGGTTTTCAACCCACAAGGCACTTATTCTCTTCTTTTTCTCTTTTGGTCTTAGATATAGAATACATTCAATCTATCCATGTTCACTGGATCTTTGAATTCATTGCCATCGCTATCTGATAGAATGGCAGTTCCTTTTAATAACAACTTTTTGAGCATAAAAGGTCCTTCCCTTGTGGGCCTAAACTTGCCTCAAATGTTTGAAATCCCCAGCCTCATCTGTTTAAGCACTAAATCCCCCTCTTTTCAAATGATGCTTCCTAACCTTCTTCTCGAATGAATGAGCAAGCCTCTTTTGAGAAACCTGGTTATGATAATAATCCCTCATTCTATCCCTATCAAACAGGTTGAGCTGTGACAGTTTTTTCCTAGCCTATTCTGCCTCTAGTATCTCAGCTTCTAAAACTACCCTCAAAAATTGATGTTTGATTTTCACTAGTAGTACTGCTTTTATCCTATAAACTAAAAATAATGGAGTGGCCCCTGTTGAAGTTTAGCTATGGTCCTATAACCCCATAATGCAAAAGGAAGGTTATTAGTCCAATCTTCATAAGTTTAAACCATCTTGGCCAGAATTCTTTTGACATTCTTATTAGCCACCTAAATTGCTCCATTCACCTAGGGTCTATAAGGGGAGGACTTATGGTGTTGAACCTCATATTTGGTAAGCATCTATCTAGTTTCACCAAGGAACTACAACCCATTATTTGATACAATATGATGAGGTAAACCTTATCTACATATCAAATTCTTTTCAATAAACCTAGCCATATCCCTTGCATTTACCTTCTTAAAAGATTCAGCTTTTATCCACTTGATGAAGTAGTCAATAGCCTCTATGATGATTTTATATTTGTTTAAAATAGGTGGATAAATCATACCCGTGATGTTTATGCTCTAAGCAACGAAAAGGCCCTGATGAATGAGGTTACATAACTTAGAAATAGGTAAGTGCCTCAATTCTCCATACTATTGGTACAGTTGGCATTCTTTGACTTACTTGAAACAATCATTGTCCATTGTGAGTCAAAAGAATCCTTGATATATAATCTTCTTGGCTAAGGCTAAACCATTCATATGGGGCCCACACACTCCTACATACACTTCTTCCATAACTTTTCTTGCCTTCTTTTCATCTAAACACCTTAGTTGAATTCCATTAGGATGTCTCTTATAAAGCAATCCTCCTATAGTAATGAATTGGGTTAACAACTTATGAATCATCCTCTGGTCCTTTTCGGTAACTTCCTTGAAGAGTGTTGACTTTTCTAAATAGTTTTAAATGTCATAATACCAAGGTTTCCCATCACCTACCTCAATATCCATAATATATTCATATTCAAAGCATGGTTTATCGAAACTCAAAATCAATACAGGCTTTAAGGTTACCCCTTTTGGATTATCCCAGATCAATACTAAGGTGGATAAAGTGTCTGCTAGTTGATTTTCCTCTCTAGGCATATATCTAAAAGTGCATACTTCGAATTGGTTACTCAGAGTTTTTAGGCATTTGAGACATGTCAATAACCATTCTTCTTTGGTCGACTATTCACCCTTTACTTGATAAATTACCAAAGACGAGTCCCTAAAAAATTCTGTAGACCTTACCCCCACAACTAACAAGGCTTCCAACTCAAAAATGCAGTTTTCATAGTCAGCTTCATTGTTTGTGGCTTTGTACCTCAATTTCTTGGCTAGTGTCATCTTCTCTCCTCCTATGGTCACTAGGATCACTCTTACTCCTGCTCTTTTGTTGTTTATGGCCCCATCAAATTACATCTACCAATCGTGAATTGTTATAGCTACAATGTGCTTATTAAAAAACTTATAAGTTACCTTTTCTCCATTCAAAGGTTAATCAACAAGAAATTCTGCTACCACTCTCCCTTTTATGGCTTTTCTAGTGATGTATTCTATGTCAAACTCTTGTAGGAGGATTAACCATCTTCACATCTTCCCTAAGAGTGAAGGCACTTCTTGTAAGTACTTAAGGGGGCTTTCTTTAGCCATTACATATATCTTATAAGAGTTAAACTAGTGTCTCAACTTCTTTGATGCCTATATGACTACTAGATAGATCTTCTCGACTTTTATATATTTTGCTTTATAAGGGAAAAACTTCTTATTAAGGTAGTACACTACATTCTCAATCCCAAAGTCATCTTCTTGAGCAATCATTGCCCCTACTGAACTATCCCTTATAACCAGATACAAGATCAGAGGCTTACCTACTTGAGGCAGTCTCATTACTAGTGGGTGAAGTAGGTACTCCTTAATGATATCGAACACTTTCTGACAATCCTTATTCCAAACCACTAGCTGATCCTTCTTGAGTAGTTTGAAAATAAGCTCGCAGATCAAAGCCAATTTGGCTATAAACCTATTGATGTACTGAATTCTCTTTAAAAATCCTTTAATATTTTTTTCCTTTTAGGGTATCAGCATCTCTGTGATAGACCTCACTTTATCAGGATCTACCTCTATACCTTTCTAGCTCACTATAATGACCTCAAAGATGCACTTCTTTGAATTAAGGCAAAGATTGTACTTTTTGATCCTCTAGAAGAATTTCTCTACTACCTCAAAATGATCTTTATGGGTAATTAACTTGATCATCATGTCATTCACATATACCTCCACTTCTTTCTGAATCAAGTCATTAAGTATCCTAGTTGCCACCCTTTGATAAATAGTACCTGTGTTTATAAGTCTAAAGGGTATAACTTGGTAGGCATATATACCCCACTCTATTATGAAAGCCATTATAATTCGGTCTACTATCTTGTTCAAAATTTGGTTATACCCTACATATCCATCCACAAAGCTATACATGACACAGATGGTTGCACTATCAACTAGGATATCTATGTGAGGTAGGGGACAATCAACTTTGGGATAGACCTTTTTTAAATCCCTATAATCCATGCAAACTTTGACTCTTCCATCCTTCTTAGTCAATGAAACTACATTTTCTAGCCATATGGGGTTTCAAACTTCCATTAAAAACTTAACCTCTACCTATTTCCTAACTTCCTCTTTAACTTCAGCCTGCTCTGGTCTAAGTATCCTAAGCTTTTGCTTGACTGGCTTATACCCTAGATATGTTCAACAATTTCCCGATCTATTCCTACCATGTTTTTATAGGTCCTGACAAAGACTTTTTTGTATATTTTTTAATATTCTCTTAAATCTTTCTCTTTCCTCAAGAGTTATGTCTGATGTCAATAATTTTTTTTTATTTTTTAAGATAAAATGAACATGTATTTGTTGAGTTAATGTCAAATATGAATGATTTATAATCATGATTATGCATATTTGAACCATTAGGAACATAAACAATATCAATAAAAGTATCTTCTTTAGTTTTGGCTGCATCAATTGTCTCTCTAGCCTCAACCTTAGATAGATCTTCAACTTTAATCTTCCCTTTGACTTTCAGCTAAATAACAAGTAGCTTTTCTATTATAACCTCTTTAGGTGTTTCCTTATCCCTGGTATAATGGTGTAGAAGAATCTCTTCATCCTAAAAACCCTTAACTGGCTTGATAATCCCTTACTTATAATCAAAGACATCATCAAATAGGTCAAACTCTAGCATTACCTTATCTCTAATCAACTGAGGTTCATTCTCTCCATAATAAAGGCAAATACATGAAGTTAACACGAAGCTCTAAGAGATATGAGGGATGCCTTTTGCTAATTTTGTTTCCTTACCCTTTTGATCGATACCAGTAAAGCTTAACCCTTTCTTTTCCTTTTAACATTTAGCAGCTATAGCAGTTTTAGGCACTTTGGAGTTCTTATCTAAACTAGTACCCGAAAGAAAAGTTTGTCTTCTTTAGCATATTGATCATCTGAGGACTGTCAACAAAGTTACCCTTACCTTATTCATCATTGATGACTAATATATGAAATCCACAGAAAGACTATTTGGCTACCTCAAGTGCAGACACCCGATTTTCCCTAGTAGCTTTAACAGTGACTACCTGACCATAATGGGGGATTTTTATCATCTGATGTAATGTAGAAGGCATAGGAGTATATAACATATTTCTATAGATTGTTATCATTATTTAATTATGAGAATAATCTTTTATGGATTGCTGAAATCATGAAATGTGTATATTGGTTGGTTAGCTATATGTTTTTACTCAAATCTTTCTTTATTCATGCTTTGCTTTCTTTTACTTGTATAGATAATGCCTTAAACATTTTGCTATACATTTACATAGGAGAACATATATATATGTAGTGTTATTGAATATTCCTTGGTAGGGTAAGTTTTTTCTGCTTTGCGTTTGACCTTTTTAGTTCCATTGATTTGTGACTTATTGAGCTTATTCAAGCAGAGAAGAATTGATTGAAAGAGCCTTATATGTTTTTTTAGATTAGATCAAGTTGTAACCTTATTACTACTCCTTTAATATATCATAAAATTGAATATTCTATGATATATGCCTTGACATTGAGTTCAACTATAATAACATTGCTTTTTGGTACCTATTTAACTTTTGCTTCAGTACAAGCAGTAGACCCCAATTTATTCATTCACACTGAGAGATTTATTTCTGTGATTGATGTGTGGAGTTTATTGTTGAGTTTATAACCTAACCAAGAAGTAACTTAGCAAGTTGATTAGAGTTGAAGTTACATAATTTATAGGAATAATTATAGAAGGCTTTTGGATCTGTAGTTTAGCACTTAAACATGTTAGATTATGGTAATTAGTTGCTGATTATATTATACCATAGGCTACATGTAAGGTAGAAAGTGTTATGAGAAGCATGTAGAACAAACTTCTGAATTCTCTTCTGTCCTCATCCTGTCATTCTCTCTTAGTTATTCCTTGATATTCTTACTATTAGTTTTTTTTTCATCTGCAAACATGATACCTGCCACTATAGTTATGAAAGTTAATATTCTTAGGATATGGTGCTGATCTGTTACTTTGTCAGTTATGGTTAATGAGCATGAAAAAACTATGTACACAAATGCATTGTTACAATATTGCTTTTTCCCTTTTGGTTAATTCTTTTCCTGTTCTAAATTCTCTTGTTCCAGATATAAAATCTTTTTTTTCTCAATAGGTACCGATGTGGTAGGAGAGGTAATAAATGTTGGATCGGGAGTCAAAAATTTCAAAACTTGTTATAAAGTTGTAGCTAAGCTGGACCAGTGCTCAATCAATGAATTTTTATTGTTTTGCTGTCTTGACATCATATAAGTTCTTTTCGATGCTCACATTATGGTTTTAAGTTATCTATGCTTCACCAAAGTAGAAAACTAATCATATTAGAAAACTTATCATATAATTAATGGTCAAAGTTTAATATCATGAAATATTAAGGCAAAATATATTTTTAAGTTCTATTTTTTTAATTTTTTATTATATTTTCATAAAAAGTAAATAATTTTACATAAATGGTATAAAAATGCATATATTTTAATCATCTTTAATGATGCTTTTAATTAGATTTTTGAACATTTAAAATTTATTAAACTGAATCTTTTTATTTTATTAAATTGAGTTCTTTTATAGAAAAGTTAAGACATGAGGCATTTTTAATAACGATTAAAATATATCCATATTAATTTCATTTATGTTAGATTGCATATTATCTTATAATGCCTTAATGCCTTTCATGCTAATAGATATTATCCTTGCCCATTATTAGATAATTATTAAAAATATATAATATTTTTAGTGACGAAATGGTGACGGATAATTTCGTTGAGAATTGTTTTTATCATGAGGCAAATTTACCGATGGAAACATACTTACCGTCGTTAATTTACCTGCGGAATACCTATTTCCATCGTAACTTTGCCTACGGATTACCTATTTCCTTCAATGATGAACCTCTCGACGAAATTATCGATAGGCTAAGTTTTTCGTCGGTAAATTTATCGACGAGCTAAGTTTTCTGTGGTAAAGTTACTGATGGAAAATTTTTCATCGGTAAAAGTGCCTATAACCGGTTCTCCAACACCATTTTTTATCGCTAAATTCTGTCGATAATTTAGTTTCCCTACGAAAATTCACTAAATTTTTATAGAAATTTCCATCGGCAAAATGGATTTTTCTTGTTAATACTAGAAATACAATTTAAAAAAATAGGATTAATAATAAAACTCAATTGTAAAGATCTTAACCAATAAGCTTTTAGGAACAAGGTCTCTTTAGTCCCTAGTGCAGTCATTAATGCGATGCACGTCGGAGATGCTACTCATTTTCAATTGGGTTCTCGAAGGCTCACTTTTAGGGTCGAAGATTAGAGGATGGTCACTTTAATTATAAATTGGCCATTACGCCATAAAAAAAAAGATTAAGCCTAATTTATGGTTGGTAGTCAATCCACAAAGGCATCTAATAATAGATCTAAAAAGGTATGTGTCATAGAGTTGCCATCTAATAAAACATTTAGAAATGCTTCTTGATCTTTTGATGCCCAAATAGAAATTGGTGTTCGAGACACATCTTGGTTAGGTGTTATTTAACAAGTAAGTTTTAAAATTAATCCACTCTCCTCTCTCACACGGTGTAAACAATAGAGTTAAATAAACATCCCAATCATAACAAAAAAACAGTAAATAAAAAAATTAAAATAAAGTCCTACTTAAATTATTATATGAGCAAATAATCAAGCAAAGAAACTAAATTACATGCATAAATTAGGCCATTCATTTAGGTTAGGAATACCAGTTCCCCCATGCATATTTACAAAAACCTTTTTATTTACTTTTATTTGGCTTTAAATGAAAAATTGGACATTGATCCAAGTTTTGAAGTAAAACCCAATTTATTTAATAAATATCATTTCAATTGCCTTTTCCTTTTAAGCATGCAAAAAATCCTTTTTTTACTGCCTATTACATCCCCAAAATAAAATACATTCAAAATACCAAATAAATAAACAAACATAAAAGAAATTAAAATAATTAAAGGAACTAAAATAATAAATAAAATATGCAATAAAAGGTGAATAGAAATAAGCAAGAGTCATTAATTGACTGGTGGCATGAATCCTAATGCAAGATTCCTTCTAAAATATCTCTGAAGATAAAAAATGTACATACTCACAAAATAACACAAAAAGGCAATTAAATTAGCATCACAAAAATAAATATCACAAATATAGTAAAGCTAATAATAAATTCATTTGTACAGTACAGAAAATAACTACATACAGAATTTAATTATACAGAATAATGCCTTAAACATTACAAAAATCAAATAAACCATAAAATACACATAATACATGGCAAAAATATCCAAAACTGTAGCCACAGACACCTTTGAACGAATAAGAGATGCCCCTAGCTAGGTGAGGGATGGGACGAGAGGAAGCCCCATAACGTCCCATTTGTCGCATTGATAGACAGGCATCAGTGCGATTTTCTTCTAGTTCGTCACCACTGGGTAGAACAAAATGCAGGTTTTTGAAACTAAAATCATACAAAAGACAAACAAAATATATTTTAACCCAAAACATACGATTAGATGGCCCGAAACCATGCTAAAATAGTGTTCTAACTCCAAATCATACATAAAATTCAACAAAAACATATCAAAACATAAAATTATAGAATAAAGAAAATAACTCAAAGTTACAACAATGGAGGAATCTTAATTCTAATGATACCTTTACATGCTCTCTGATCTAGATTTCCATCTCAACAAACTTTAAGCATGTTAATCACACAAACACAACATTTAAACATATTTATTTGCAACAAACAATCACATAATCATGCATGATAAATTTATAGAGAGAGAAAATAAAGGTAAAAAGAGCCTAGAATATTACCCTTAAGAAATATTTTGATCCTAAAATTCTTTAAGTCTAGATCTCTATTTCGATTTGATTCTTTATTTTAAAAAAATAATGAAAATTGTATGCATTTGTGTGTTTGGATCAAAGAAATTATTAGAGAATGAGGAGCCTTAAAAAGATAAATAAATTAATTTTCTTTTTCTTTAAAGCTTTTTCTCTGTAAAAATTAATTTTCCAATTTCAAAATCTTAGGATTTTAGGTTTTATACTTAGGTTAGAGTTGGAGTTAGATTCTAACTCTAACTTTCCAAATCTGGTGAAAAATCCCCTTTAAATATGGATTAAATCATTTTTAAAACCTTTATCTCATTTTTTAAATTCCAAAAATGTGAAAATTTTGAAATTTGAGCCATGATCTGACACTCCTCATTGAGGGACGATCGTTTTTTAAGTAAAAACTCAAAATCCCTAAAATACCCTTAATCTAACCTATGCTAGAGAGAAGACGGGTGCCCTCCAACTGATAGCTAGGTGGATGACACCACTGAAGGCCCAAATCAAGGTTCTTATGCATCTTTTTGTTACAACACATGAAAATACTTAGAAAATCATAAAAATCTTTGAGAAAAATGTGAGAAATCTACAATTAGAGCTTCGAAACCCAAGCCTGTTGTCAGTAATATACTATTTTCTCATCATCGAATAACCTTGATCTAGTTAGGCTACCTCAGGTCTTGATGTCTACACCCAGTATATAGTCAACTAACAAATGCAAAATTTTTCTAATCATCCCAGCTAATTTGCTAATCCCTTTGCCTAACTTCTTGATAACTGAGGCATGCTCGCTTACACAAACCCTAAAGTCATCTCTTATTTTACTAATATGAGTATCCAATGCCTCATTGGCCTATCTTATAGCATCCATAGTACACTTGCTAACCCCCTCTATCCTTATGGTCTACTAGTTCACTCTCGAAACTGAGGCATCTGTGACCTGTAATGTAGCATCAAATCTAGCACTAACCACTATAAGTGCCCCTAAAAATCTTATCCACATCCTAATTATGGCGTTGGATGAGTGTCTGCATGGAGACCTCCAATCTGTCTAACCTCTGAGTTATCTTTCTATATGTAGTACCTGTAGGGGCCTATGTAGGTTGAGGTGGAGGTGGTGCTTTCGAGGTGGATGCACTAAAATCCCCATAAGGTAAAAATCTCCTAGATACCCTAGACAATGATGGTTATGGTAGAATAAGGGATCATAAAGGCATTAGAGCAGGAGGTGATCCACCCTTATATCCATCTCGAAATCTATATCTATGTCAACCCTATGGGGCTTTTACAACTCATCCTATGGAGGTTGATGAGGCTAAATAGGTGGTATTGGTGGTGCCTATCCCAGTCCTTCATCCTCTAGCTACTCTGGCATAATAGGCGATAACCTACAGGCCACCCAAGTCTTAGAGACCATCAATAGTCTGAACTATCCAACCTATCCTCACACTGGTTCGACCATCTTCATGATAAGTGCTGCCTATAGGTCTACAAAAACATCCTCTTATAGTGCTAAACCAAATGTGCTTTTACATGCCCCTAAATCTAACAATAAGTCGATAACCACTTCCCCTATGTAAATCTATATGGTAGACTATGTGGCTACCCTGAGCAAGGTGGAGATAATCTCATGTATAATGTCCATCCTTATATGGATATGCATGGCCTAAAGGTAGAGGATATCGATCATATACATCGATCTAGGACTTCTGGTGCAGTCGAGGTACGAGGTGGTGAGCACCCTCAGGATGTACCTATATGCTTGTGTAACTAGTATAGTGCTCTTGGTCATCTTTGGGTGGTATACAGCTCCAAAAAGCATGATCGTCAACCAATGTTATCTCTCTACTCCCTTTTTAGGGTTAAAACATCAAGCCTGATGGGTAACCCCATGGCCTTAGTGAAATGGCACTATGTGATGCTATACGGGACACCTTGTACTCTGAATGTGACTACCCCTTGCTTTGTATCTGGTCTTTGGTATCCTCTATACTATAAGGTCACCAAGAAATCTCATGTAATATCTAGATAAGTAGGAAAGACAAGGGCAAAGAATGTTGTCCACCTAATAACAGCCAATAACTTATCTACCTCATCCAGCATGCCTACATTTTGCAGGAATTGACATTACATGAATTTGATGGCATGGTACTGAATCTTAGATAAAGCCTAGTATCTATTAGCCTTATGCCCGATCATCCACTTCAGAGTAGGTGGATCTGGCATAGCTTGTGCCTCATGATCTGGCATTTGCAAAAGGTTAAAAAGTTAGTCTTTTGGAAGTAACTTGCATCACAAGTAATAACGTAAATTAAATTCGTATGAGTTTTGTAAAAAAATTTGATAGCATGCTAGCTTAAATAAGTGTTAGCCAATCTACATCAAAATACATCTTGAGTGCTATAAAATATAGTACAAAGTTTTATACCCACTAGTGGATGTCCTAGTAAGCATGCACGATAATTGATAATTTAAAAAATTATGACTATTTATAAAATTTTTAACGAAATTTCGATAGTATTTTGACTAGAAATGTGCTTGTCTCTTGCAGTAAAGTGCATTTAAAAAGCAACAGATAGGACAAATGGCCACCAAATAGTTCGTTCAAGAAAATTTACTTTAATGTGATCTTAGGCAAAACTAATTCTATGGTAAATTAACGACTTAATTGTATATGAGAAAAAATGATTCACAACACCCAAATTAAAAAAAAAAAAGCAATGTATTTAAGTTCAATAGTTCAATTAACCAAATTATAATCTATCAAAATAAACTAAATAATCAATTTGAGCTACGCTAAAAATTAAAGAAAATTAAGTGCCAAATTCTGTCATTGACACATTCGAGTGTATTCCATGTATTTTGGTTTGCCAAATATGCATCTAATTATACAAGTTCAGTCAATGACATCTATAACATCGAATCAAAAGAGAACAACAGTAAGCATGAACAACAGCACAAAAACCAAAAAATTAATTGGACATACAAAAGCTAATTACAATCAAATAAGCAATTTATTTTATCCTTTTTTTCTTTTTCTCCTTTTTCTACTACTATAAGTAGAGGGAAATAAAATTGTTTTTACACTACTCTTTTTTAAAAAAAAAGAGCCGAATGTAATTGTAGCATTATCAGAAAAAAAATATAAAAACATAAACCATAAAAGAAAAGAAAAAAAAAGGAAATGAAGTAAGAGATTACTAATCTTTTGTGCCAAAATTGAAAAAAAAAATAAAGCTCAAAATAAACACAACCCCAAGAAGTGCATCGACCCTATGAGAATTTTAGCATAAATGGCTTAAGAAACAAAGAAGAAATGGTGGAGAAAATCCTAAAAATCAAGAGAAAATGGAAGGAATCATAAGGAAGAAGGAACCTAGGAGAGAGAGGAGGAAGAAAAAGAAAAATGGGTTATTTTTAAAATTTTAAGTGAAAGATGGGTAGGCCATCTGGCCCGTCTATCATGAACAAGTAACGAGCGCCACTCTCTTCCTGTCAGTCATTTTTTTTTACATTTTTATTATTTTATTATTTTTATTTTCTTTATATTTAACTTTCATTTTTCTCCTATTTTATCCTTTTATTTATTTTATTTCACATCAATTCACATTATTTACATACATTTATATTCAAATTATCTAATTTACACATTTTTATTATATTTTTTTATTTTTATCTTATTTTTTTGTTTTATTTTATTATTTTGTATGATGGAATACTCCTTGAATAAAATACTCCTTGAATCAAATCTCTGAGGATTCAGGTAATGCTCATGTATTTTCCACATTCCCTACAAAATAAAGACAAAATGGATGCAAAAATGTATGTGCAATGCATAGGACATGTAAAAAGATTCAATTACGTAGTCCAGGGGTGACAGATGGCAAGACTGTGAGTCATTTCTTAAGGGACGACCATCTATCAAGGCTTCTCTATAAATAGCTTTATTTTTTTATTTTTGTGCCTGGATAGCTCTTCTTCCAGTCAGTCTCTCTTTCAGGTATTTCGCTCTCTCTTCCTTTTCTTCTTTTTTTTTCATTTTGATTTCATTTGCAATCATTTTTATTGTTATTATTATTTTGGCACCTAGACTACCTAAATTTTTCACCATATTGACCCTGATTCTAAATACACTACACATATTATTAAACGACCTAAAAACCTAGAAGAACCCTATTTTGACCCCTTATTTCAGTTTGAGGAGAGTGAGGATAGATAAAACTTTGATTTTATCTATTGTTTGATACTGGGATCTAAGGTTTCATGTTTTCAGGTTCACTCATCAAGAGTTATGCCTCATTGTAGAGGAATTCACTAAGATCATCAGTGTGAGGTTTGTACCTGACACTCTACTTATGTGCCTTACTATGTTTTCGACTACCCTAGAGAGGTGATAAGAGCCTTAGGCATTCTTCTTTCTAAAGCCACCAGCCTAATACTCAAGGAAAAACCTTTTCATTGGAGTGGCTGATTAATATTTTGGATGATTTCTCTAATGTACCCACATTCCATACAACTATCATTTTGCTATGTTGCTTTGCTCGATATTTGATATCGACCTCAAATGGTTTGATAGGAGATTATGGGTTATTTAACATCGTAGATGTTGTGCACAATGGGCTAACCCTATCTCTCTTACTCCTGGTAGTGATGATTCTTGGTCTGGATGCCATTCATATTGATCCCATACTTGCCTTATCGGTAGTTCTTTATTGCTCCATATATGTCATTATTTTAAAGGCAATACACCCCTTGTGGATTTTCACACTAGTTTTTCTTATTAAAAAATGTATCCTTCAAATTTTCACATATTTCCTTTGACTTATTTTTTTTAGAGATGAAACCAAATCACTTCGACGACTCTCTTTTTTCCAAGTTTAGCTGCTGGAGATGTTAAGGTTGCTGACATAGCCTCCACCCCAATCTATAGGCACTTGTCCTTTGTGGAATTACCTCCTTAGGTAGAAGTTCTATGATTTTAACTTACCTTATGAAGGGGCTATTTGGATGGATACTATGGCAAATAGTGACATCAGCTTCAGGTTCCCTTGGTTGCCCATGTATTTAGTGACTCGAGATTGTCTCTCTAGATGTGTTCCCTTATGTGGGTTATGTCTAGCCACCTTCTGTATTATTGCCCATTATGCTCGCTAGTTTAAGGAACAACAAGAAATCATCAAGTACCTCTTGGCCTTTTATGTATGCATTCTCTCAATTGCCTTTGTATCAAGTAAGACCATCAGCAAATCTGAGTTTGATTTCCTATGAAGACAATCATACCTGAGATTAGTGTTTGTGACTTTACTACTTCCATCAAATACAAGCAGTGGGTTACCAATCCAATGGTCGATAACAGGACAAATTAGATTAAACATTTGAAGGGAGAGAGCAGTGGATTATAGACATTAGATTAGATATAATCAAAGACTATATTTTTATTTTCATTAGAACTTTAAAATTTGAACATGTGAAAGAATAGCTTTTGAATACATTATTAATTTTTTGACTACAAATGGGAACTTTCTATCTAATTTCATTACACATGATCATTATTTAGCATTAATTGAAAAACACAAGTTATCTAATCTCGAAATGAAATCCTAAAAGCACTAAAACTCTTATCACCAATTAGCCCTCTCGAATTTTCTTGATTGATTATTTTCTCTCGACCTCTAATTTTTGCTTATGATGCCTTTTTTTGGTTTTCACCCAAACGGGATGCCCAATTTTAGCAAGGTCATTATTTTTTCAATATCTAACATATAGGGATTTTATTCTTTTTTTTCCTTGAGTTTTAACCATAAAAATTTTTAAATCTATCAATTTTGAACAGTTTTCTGAACCCAATGCCATCATTATTAGTCAAAATTATAGCTCCTTTAGATAGTATCTTTTTCAACACAAAAGATCCTTCCCAAGTAGGTATGAACTTGCCCTATATGTCCAAAATTCTTGGGCTTATCTATTTGAACACTAGATCCCCCTCTTTCAAAGGATACTTCCTAACCTTCTTCCCAAATGTGTGAGATAGTCTCTTCCAATTGATTTGGTTGTGATAGTAGGCCTGCATTCTATCCCTATTTAGCAGGTTAAGCTAGAGCAACCTTTATCTGGCCCATTTTATCTCTGGCAACTTAGCCTCTAGAACTACCTTTAAAAACTAATTCTCAATCTCCATAGGCAACAAAGCCTCTACGTCATAAACTAAAGAAAATGAAGTGGCTCTTGTAAAAGTTCTAGCTGTAATCTTATATCCCCACAATGACATTGGTAATTTTCTTATCCGACTCAATAGGATTTTCTTTATTCAAAGATGAAGGGAGCGTAATTATCTAGGTAACAGTTTGGAAAAATAAGGGGCTCGTCGCCAAGAGAATTTTGTTGCTTGATTAAATTAGATTAATTGTAGGTTCTTAGCAAAATTTGTTGCTGAATTTTTATCTTCTTGTTTAGGGGTTGCTTGTTGTGCTATGTAGAATTCTCTCCTTGATAATTTATTAGGTGATTGGTATTTATCTTTTTGCAAGACACACTTGAAGGTGTTTTTTGTTATGTTTATGTGTAGCGGCCCTTGTTGCTACGATGTTTGATCAATCGCAGGGGTTGTTTCCTTCTCCTTTTCGATTGTGTTGTGTTTGTTGATGCAGTGGTGCTTTTTCCTCTCTTATTCATAATAGGGGGATGCAAGGGTTTACTCTTTGGCTTGCCTGGACTATTGTCATTTTTTGGCTAATTTTTTCCTTTATTTACTACTAAGTATGTTAAATATGCAGCCGTTTTATAGGTTGGTTTTTTTTTTGTAGTCTAGCTCATTTTTACCTTTGGTTTCTATTAGAACTTATAAATATGTAGTAGGTACATAGGCAAGGTGCTTAACTTTTTGGCTCATTTTTATCTGGATCTGTTAATTTTGTTGTAGTATATAGGCTTTGTTTTGTTTTTCCTGGATAGTGTTTTGGTTTGTTGAGCATCCCTTGCCTCCTCTGTATATTCTCTTATACAAATGAATTTCCTTGGCTTATCAATAAAAGCTTGTGGGGATGTGACAGAAATAAATTTACTTTATTGTGATTTACTATATTTCCTTATATTGATCCTTTATTTATACAGTCCTACTTGTCCTAAATGTCTCTTAAGGTTATTTGTTGTATTGTATATAAACATCTTTATAAAATGAATACAGGTGTGTTGTATTGCTCTTACACTCAAAAGATTAAAAAAAAGGATGATGAGAACACATAACGTAGTACTAAACAAACATACTATGTATATGAGTTGCTACTTTCTTTTTACTAAGCCAATGAAATTCATTAAATCAAAAGATCATACACAGAGGCATAAGGGTGTCCAACATAGACTAAAGAAGAAAAAAAACCAAAACGAACAAGAACCACACAATCAAAAGCCATGACTTAAACACCACTGTAGGAATTAAAAAGACATTGAAACCTACAAATTAAAAGCAACCACTTAGGTAAAAATTGTTAGAACAAGTCTACAATTTTCATGGACTACAAGTTCTATAAAATCTGCAAACCCTCAATAGCAGTCATCAAAGTAAAATTCTATAGAGTCACTTTAGCAACAAAAAAAAGTACTCCGAAGCAAGCAAATCCACATTAGCCTTTATACTAAACTAAAAAAGCATCAATTGTAATCTAAAGAGCTAAAAAGTGAGGTAAAAAACTAGGTAAACCAAATAGCAAGCCTAGTCTCTTATAACAGCACACAAAACCTAACAGTTCATCTGTAAATTAGGAAAATTAAATCCAAAACCACATGATAAATCAGACCAAAAAATATAAACCCTTATCCAAGTAGATTATGCTATGAATAACTAAAGAAAGCCTCAGCAACCTAGCAGCAGAGACCATTATGCATTGAAGGAACATGGAAGCCCAAACCCCGAATTATAGAATTAATTTTCCAACAGCAAAATATTCCAAAAAGAAAGCACCAGTGACTAGCTAAGAAATTGTCCTAAAAATCATTGAAATAGAATAGGTATATCAGGTGAGCCTAAAAAATAACTCTTAGCTACAACCAAGAAAGCCATATAATAACCTTAAGATACCCCAACCCTCTTCTCTTAAGCCGGTGAATTAACAAATAACAACCCATATCCAATGGGTACCCTATCTACTACGAAGGCCAAATCCAGCCATCATCAGGATAGAAGCTACAAATCCTCAGTTGCACACACATTCATCCTGTAAGAGATAAAACCTGGAGTCCCTAGAGAAAGATAGAGTTGAGAACTAAAGCTTCATGTACAACACCCGTTACCACTAGAATCAACGTATCCAGAAGAAAAAAGGTTAGCAATTTGCAACACTCGTCACCACTAAACCCTAAACCCTAAAAAAGTTCATAAAACCATTAGCACAAATCAAGTAAAGGACCACATCAGCTACCAAAGTTAAAGAGATATAAGACATGGAACCTAACGCATGTGTACTATCTGATAGCAACCCTATCTGCTGAAATAAGGCATTGTTTTTAGCAAAACACTTACAATTTCAATCGGCCATCACAGCAAAACCCTCCACATGACCCTTTCAAATCAAATTAATAGGGTAATTAGACAGACTTTCAATAAGCTCCCTATTCTATAAGAATGCCAGCCATAAAAAACACCATTAGCCAATAATGGAGAGCAAACACAAAGAAAACATAACTGATGAATAAAGAAAAGATTCCCATACCTCTGACATTCCAAATACAGAAAAGATTAATAAAGCCAGATAGAGTATCACATCAATCACTCAGCCATAACACAATATGAAATTCGCAGTTGAATTATATAAGCCAAGTAGAAAAGTTTGAATTTTTTGAAGCTTTCTGCTTAGCAAGGCTATCCATAACAACAGTATTCTCTCTTACATTATGATTAAAAATCACTTCATCGAGAGAAAATAGATAGTTATCAATTCTGTTGAAAATATCATAATGTTTCTAGAGCCTTTGATGCACATCTATTGTCATTTAGTTGAAGACCACCAAAGAGTCCATTTTAAAAATAATTGCTCTGTAGAGATTTTTAAAGCCCTTTGATAGCTAAAAGTTCCACCAAATTGGAGTTTGCAGTACCCACAGAATAAGAAAATAAACATAAGAACTCTCCTCTATGATTTCTTAGCACTCCACCAATCCCTGTTGGGCCCGGATTACCAAGGAAGGATCCATCTGTATTCCACTTAAGGGAAGATACATTCGGTGGACACCACAATACAAGAGGCCTAGTTTTTTAAAGTTACTACTGAGCTTAATGGCACCATTAGTGAGAAAAATATTTTAGCCTTTAAGAAAGGCAATCTCATTAACATTGTTAATCCAGAATGAAGATCTAGCCAAAATGAAATGAAAAAGCAAATCTTTATTAGTTCCTTTACCCTAAAAAACTAATGCATTTCTTTCGAGCCAAATAGACCAGATAGAGGTTGGAAAAATCATCAACCAAACTTTCTTTAGGATTTCACCCTGTACCAAATTCATCCATTGGGATATAAAATTGTTAAAAGAGCAAGGAAGATAAAAGGAGATACCCCACCATCCAACGATTCTATATAAAATAAAAGAGGAAAAGGGGTAAAAAAGCAGTAAATGGTCGACAAACTCTACCCCATCAAGGCACAAAGGGTTGGATAATGCATTAGCAAAAAGAATACCCAACTTGAACAGAAAATCCTTAGTGCATATCCTATTTAGTAGTGCTCTCCAGAAAAATAGATCAACTTTAGGGAGGATGAGGTTTCTCCAAATGAAAGATGAATGCAATGGAAGGGGGTGTGAGCAGACCTAGAGATCTTGGGATTTAGAGCATGCTGACCTCACTGAAAATGAGCCTTTAATATCATAGATCTATACACTTTTATCTGTCCAAACTTTAGAGATAAACACAGACCTTAGAGTGTCCAGAACAGCCACTTTAGCTTCTTTTTCCCAAACCCACTACTGTCCTTTTCAATTCATCTTCCAAACCAAGGCCCCAAACTGCCAAGATTCGAACTCATAAACAAGTGAGTCTCAATTGGTAAATAAAGCATACAGCCTTAGGAACTGAGATTTCAGAGAGGATTCACCAATCCAAACATCCAACCAAAATTTGCATAAATCCCCTTACCAACATAGATTTTGATTCCATTAAAGAATGGTGGACAAGAGGACACTTTGAAGATACCTTTCAACATTGTAGAGAGCTTAGCTGAAGATAAAAGCTCAAGAGGGTTAATAGACATACCCAAACCATATTTCTTTTGCACAATAACTTACCAATGAGTAAAACTAGAATGATCAAGATGCCACAGCCACTTAAAAAGAAGTCCTTTATTTCTTAGGCCAATAAAGCCTAATTCGAGCCTTCCAAATAGTTTAGCTCTTTGCATTAGATCCTAACTAACAGTATAAAGCTTCCTCTTATCCTCAAATCCTCCCTAGAGGAAATTTTGCATCAGAGTACCAATATTTTTTAATACACCAGTAGGAACCTTAAAGAAAGATATGAAATATAACGGGAGGTTAGAGAGAGAAGCTTTCAGGAAAGTAACTCTCCCCATTATAGACAATCATTTACCTTTCAATCCTACCAGTTTAGACTTAAGTTTCTTAATAACTGTGTTCCAAGTGGCTAATCTATTGGGATTTGCACCTAAAGGTAGCCTCGGGTAGGAGCAAGGGAGACTTTGAATCTGACATCTCACCAAGTTTGAACATACTGATAGCCAAGAATCATCCACATTAATACCAATCAATGACTCTTGAGTAAGTTAATTTCTAGACCAGAGGATAGAGCAAAGATTCTCAAGACCCTTTTAACATTTAGAAGCATATTCGCATAAGCTTTTAATAGGATGATTGTATCATCCGTGAATTGTAAATGGGAATAAATGAGAGGCAGTTGTGGCTCCTTCAACCAATTAATTCCAGCAAACAAGCCAAGATCAAAAGCTCTACACAATAGTTTGGATAAATCTTCAGCTGAAATGATAAACAAAAAAAGAGAAAGGGGATCCCTTTCTCTCAGCCCTCTAGATAAAATGATTTCCTCAGAAGGATAACCATTAACAAGAATAGAAACTCTAGTATTAGACACACACTCCTTGATCTGGTTTTCCCAAATAACATCGAACCCCATTTGCTCCATAACAAACTCCAAATAATCCCACGAGATTGAGTTATAAGCCTTGTAAAAATTGATCTTAAGCATTATTCTACTGCTTTTAGAGCTTTGAATAGAGTGAATAATCTCATTTGCAACCATTACACTATCGAGATTATCATGACCTTTGACGAAAGCACACTGCTCTTCAGAGGTGATTTCACCAAGGACCACTTTTAATCGATTTGCAAGGAGCTTCACAACAATCTTGTACAAGCAGCCAATTAGACTAATTGGATGAAAGCCCTTAATATTTGTAGCTCTAGGGCATTTATGGATGAAAGTAATAAAGGATGAGTTGATCCCATTCGATAATTTACCAAATTTCCAAAAGTCTTGAACCATGTCGAAGATGTCCAATCCAATTACATGCCAGATGACCTTAATGAGCCCAAAGTTATTACAGTCTCAGACTGCCTTTTTAACCTCTTCTAAAGTGAATGGCCTTCCAACCAATTGGGAAGACTCCCCAAAGAGCTTTCTAAAAAAGTTGTAGGGCATCAAAGGTCTCCTACAATTTTTTTTCCGTAAAAAGGTTTTTATAAAAAGTTGCAATCTCATTCTTGATAGACTTTTGGTCTAATACCAATCCCCTCAAAGTATGAAGATTTCCAATAAAATTCTTGGACTTTCTGTGAGATACTACCACATGAAAAAAATCAGTGTTCTTGTCCCCCTCCTTAAGCCATATAATTCTAGATTTTTGTTTCCGTAAAGACTCCTCACATTTGAGCTTTCCCCAAAGCAAGTTCAATAGTGAATTTCTTTTTTCCCGCATAAAACTTTTGATAACCTCAAACAAATCTTCATTTTCTAAGTCAATATCCAAAGCTTCAATATCATTCTCTAGCTTTTCAATGGTTACACTAGCATTACCAAACACAAACTTATTTCAGACCCTCAGATTTTGCCTAAGAGAAGAATCAGGTTCCCGCCCATGGGATGACACTTGACATTCAGTACCCCCAACTTAGTAAGCTATCCTGAATGTTGAGAGCATTTTCAGGATGGTAGAGCCACCCAATGAGACTTCTCTCCATCCATTCAATATCTTCTTATGCTGCTTCGTATTGAAAGCTAACTGCCCCAGCTCTGTCATTGACAGTTAAATCTTCTCTATGCCCATGGGTGTTGGATTTGTTGAATTTAACTATATCTACATAGGTCCTGTTGTCCCTACCATTGTACTTCATAGTCTTGTTCTGAACAAGGGGAGATCTAATCTTTCCTTCGAGGCCATTTTGATCCAAAGACCTACCATGGTATCTTTCAAGATTCACTATAATCTGTTTTTTTCCCAACAACGAACCAGTCAACCTTCGAATCACATTGTCAATATTTTTTACCCTTTCAATAATCACAAATCCAAATCTAGTACCTCTCCTACTAGTTTTCTTAGCCATAAAAACTCTACTCACAGTTCCGTACCAAGAAAAAACCTTCCGGAGTCCAAAGGATGGTCACCCATTAGGAAGATTATCCAGAAACACCTTGAAGCATCTAGGTCTACTTTTAGGTTGCTCTGCCGACTTCTTCATTTGTAGCCTCTTTCATATGAGTTGCTCCTTAATAGATGGTTCATTGAAAAAGTAAAGCAAAGCATGTGCCTTGGTTACAATAATATAGACTTAGTGGTCATTTATCAATTATCATCATTTATTTATGCTATATATAGTTTTAGTGAATACAAAATGTGTACAATGGGCAGGCCTGTTGCAAGAAGTTGGTATTATATTATGCGTGCTCTACATTCTGAAATATAGCATAATATTAGGCATTGTCTTTGCACTAAAATTAGCCCAAATTGTTGGTGCCATAAGCTTTCTATGAATACGATATTTTCGTATCAAGTTGTGGATGAGTTCTATTATTTTCTTTGGGAGATATATGTATTCAAGAAAGTGACTAATCTTAATTTAGTGAAATTGTACTAATTTAGTTATCAATTGAGAATTTTAACACAACAAGCAAGACAATGAAAGCACTCTTCCATTGTTGTTATTGTACGCATACATGAATGTGCAATAGTACATTGTTTCAAAGGGTTTGAACAGACACACACAATCTCTTTCTCTAGGTAATTAATTTTAAATGTAAACCACTTTGTTTTTAAAATATTACAGTTTCATTACAATGTAAATAATCTTTATGGATGAGAATTATTTCGAAAAGAATCAATTAACCAATAAATAACTCACATAGTTTTGTGATTAGATATTTTATATAATTCTAATTCTTATGATTAAAGAATTTTTAAATATTTAAAAATAAGCATTTTTTGTTTGATTATAAGTATATATGTCTCATACAAATCTAAATTAATCGTATCTCTTTAGATTTAATTATGAAAAAAAGGTGTGTATTAGTAATTAAATATTTAATTAGATTGAGCGTGAAAATAAACTTCACATGTAAAAGTATACACGTGGGCAGGATAACGTAACACACATGTGCTACATAATTCATATATATGTCTGTTTCTTATTCTAGATAATGACAATCATTGATCATTGAAAGAGCTATTCATCTAAATATACCAAAATGATCATGATTAGATTACACCATTGAAAAGGAAAATACAAAGAATTTGACTAAGGTTTAGCGATCCTTTTCATGAGGAATCATCTCATATTGGACCCACTAAGTGCTGGCCTCAAATACAAATTTTTAGTATATATATCTTTGAAGATTAAATACATCTGCCCCTCTAATTTCCTTGCTTAATTTGCAATAATCAAATTAATATGTTTTTTTATTTTTTTTGTTAGATCAATTAATGAGCTATTCAAAGATAAAACATATGTTGGTCCGATTGATAAAAAATTTGAAGTTACTTAAACAGAGCTAGATTTAGTTATTGTCTTGTATATAAAGTGCAATTTTAATTATGAATCAGATAATATCTGACTCTAAATTAAATGATTTTACAAATTTCAAAAAAAAAAAAAAATTGGGAATGCTGACAGATAGAGAAAAAAAAAACATGTATTGAAATTTATACAATTGGAAACGGTATATTCTTCGAAAAAATATTATTTCTCGTCAATGATTAATATATTAGTTTATGTTTTCCACGGTGACTCCATCCAATGTTTAATAAAATAATTCAAGAATCAGAGTAGGTTTAAGACCGAGCTAACCCTCTTTTATTTTTGTTTATTTTTAATTTTTGAAAGATTAGCTACTGTTTAATCAAAATGAGATCTTATAAAATCTTTTTTCTTGAAGGTAGTGTTTGTTAAATCGATCCAGATAAGAAGTTTTCAGATAAAACTGAAATATTTTTCGTATCAAAATATGGAATAGTCAAGATAAGACTGAAAAATATTTTGAAAATTTTTTTCAATCGTTTGTTAATTTTTTTGAAATGAATTAAAAATAATTTTTCTTTAATTTTTTTCTTGAAATATGAAAATATAGATAGTTAAAAAAAATTATGAGATTCATTTTTTTAACAAATGTTTGAAAAGATCGAAAAAATTGAAATAATTTTATTTTCTTTTCATCCCAACCTTTTTAAGGTTAACAAACTAAGCCTAAAACGTTACGAAGGAGATGCTAAGTCAATAATATAATATTAGTGATTGAAAGAAAGAAACATTAATTCTTTTGTAGGCCATACATACACCAAAATAATTGTATTTTTCTTTTATACACTGAGGTTAGATTATATGTATAAAATAAGTTTCGTAGTGTATTAAATGTATCTTTGTAATATGTTGAAAGTTAAATCGTTGATAATGAGATTGAAGGTTTAATTTTAAAAAATGAATTTACAATTCTTAGAATCTTATCTTAGATTTCAAAAATATTTATAATTATCAATGAACGTAAATTAGTTTCAACTTCTTCTACAGGAACGAATAAGCTAACTTTTTCTTTCATGAATTGGACAAAACAAACCTAAATGGGGACACAGACACACACACATATATATATGAACTACACAAAAATTAATGTTCTGCATTCAGAACTTGTGTAGTCAATGTTGATTTAAAGCAAAACTATCCGATTAATTCTTAATATAGAAAGGATATGTAAACACGGTACAAGAAAGCTAGATACAACTTTCTATTAAACTTCTTTTCAATTTGAAACAACTAGAATCTAGTGTTAATTCAGTGTGAGGATAAATGACGTGCTAGCACTATTTCATTAAATAATTAAAAAAGTCATTCATATTATTCAATCATATGGTACGTAGCGCACGATGCGCCATCGAATTGTGCATCAAATCATTTTTCCAAAAATACGATATAATTCATTAAATAAAAAAATAAATAATTCAATATAATTGTCTCAATTTTTATGCCTTGACTAGCATTTTCCTATCAATTTTTCATATTTTAATAATTAAATCAGAATATTATTTTGATTATTAAAATAAATAAATAAATAATTCAATATAATTGTCTATGTTTTTAAACCTTAACAAGCATTCTTTTATAAGTATATGGCATTTTTCAACTTTTACTAATTAAATCAACTAATAGTATTAACTCAATTATTATTTAATGGTTGCTTTCTCTTTTAGGCCTATGCATAAGGCAATTAATGTCTATCAATTCCACATTACTAAACCTTTGCCATTAAAACAATTTTTTTTTGTCAATTTTGTAATTCTTTTTAAATCTAAACTATTCATGTCCCATATATGTCATAGACTAATTTTTACACAAACTCCGACCTTATAAGACGCTAGCAAACTTTGTTCCAACACAATTAAAGAATGTAAGTTTTTCCAAAAGTGCTTGATTTAGACTTATGGAAGTTAAGTAAGCAAATATGATAAAATAAATAAATAAATAAAAGAAAACACAAGAGTTTGAAAGAATAATTTCTATTACTCAAAACAAGAGAGTACAACAAATGAAGTCAACACCTATATATAAACCTCCACCTCTTTATTAGATGGTGAAGATTGAGTTAATCTTATGGTTCATATTAGTCATCTAGAATTTTCTAAGTAAATATCTAAAAATTTGCATGTAAGGAAAAATATGGAACATTTTAGAAAATGTTCTAGAATTATAAAGAATAATCTATGTACATAAATACTTTCCAAAACTCCTATGGCTAGGCTAAAAGGAAAATTCGGTGACATCCTTCCCCACCTATTTGGGCGACATACTTATTGCCTTTTAAGTTTTCATACACTTGAACTTGATTCTTAATTGCCATAATTTTTGGATAGGCTCCCAATTTGCCTCACTTTTGGCAAGTGCCTTCCATTTAATAAGAAGCTCATGTGTGGGAGGTAGATTTGAATGGCGCACCACTCAATCAATAATGAACTCCTCTACTTATCTATCATGTTAGATCCTCATGCCTATTGTTGCTCGTATTGAGATGCCTCTACTTGAGACTTTTTTATCTCTATGATAAGGCTTAAGTAAGCTTATATGGAAGACAGAATGGAATTTGATCTTTGGTGGCAACTCCACCTTGTATGCTTGAGTCTTTACCTTATTCATGATAGGAAATGGCCTCTCGTATCTCGTTATGGGGCCTTAATGCAATCCACTAAATCTCACATGATTTTGCACAATTTATTACCTCTCAATGTCATTAAACTTTTGATTTCTAATTAAAGGCGATAGGGTTGTCTTTTTGCATTAAGACCCCTCTAATGGCAAAATTGGAGGCATCAAAATCTACTTTGAATGGCATATTGTGGTTAGAAAATGCTAATGTAGGCTCTTCTCTGATTGTCTTCTTCAACTCCTTAAAGTCTTGTTGGCACCTTGAACTCCATTCCTAACTATGCCTTGTGTTCAACAAGTCGGTGAGCAATTCGGATATGGAAGAATAACCCTTAATCAATCTTCTATAATAGTTCACCAAGATAAAGAATGATATCAACTACGTGACTTTGGTTGCTGGCCCCCAATCTTGAATGGCTTCCACTTTTGACTTGTCCATACGTAGCTTGGCCTTTCCAACTATATGCCTCAACAGTGTCACCCCCTCTTGTACAAATGAGCACTTCTTCTTCTTAACATATTGCTCATTATCCCTTAAGATCTTAAATGCTTGCTTTAAATGCTTAATATATTCCTCTAAGGTCTCGCTATTTATGAAAATATGATTAAGATAAAAAACCATAAAGCGATCAAGGAAATGAGTAACTACCTTATTCATAAAAGTACAAAAAGTATTTGTTGAATTTATAAGCTGAAATGGCATGAAAAATAACTCATATGACTTATAACCATTGATGTATGCAGTCATTGACTCATCTCATTTGACTATGCACATTGGATAGTATCCACTCGTCAATTTAACACTTGTTGAAATATTAAACATCGCTAAGTTGATTAAACAAATTAGCAATGAGTAAAATTGGATACTTATCCTTGATGGTGATCTTTTTGAGTGCCCTATAATCAATGCAAAGTGTTAAGAATCTATCATGCTTCTTTTGAAAAAAGATCAACGCACCATGGAGCTTTTAAGGGATAGATTTACCCAACATCAAACAACTCTTTCAATTACCTTATTAATTCTTTAAGCTTGAGATGTGACATTTGATAAAGACCAAAGGTAGGTGGTTTAGCTCTTTGCTTTAATTCTATTGTATGATCCACCTTTCTCCTTGGTGGCAACTTCTTGGGCAATTTGGCAAGCATGACATCTTTGAATTCTTCAAGCATATCTTAAATCACCTTCGGTCCTTCCTCACTACCATCTAAGGACCTTTCATTCAATTTAAGAGTAGCCAAGTTGGCTCCTTCTTCTTCACACCCTTTGAAAGTTAAAGGGCAGATAACATTTTTCCCTCATCAATCTCCCTCTTAATAAGCACAACACAAGGTTGATCCTTTTCTATGATGCATATGGTGTTTGCATATATGACTAAGAATGCCTTCACCATGTCTAGAAAATTTATGCCCAAATAAAAATTTTTATCATCAATGAGAGCTAATATGATATCAGCCTTCCCTCTTCATTCGCTAATTTGAATATTGGTGCCTTAAGCTACATTATAGGTAAGGAGGCTCTTCACGTTAACTCCCCTCATAAAACCCTTATTTTTGGGTAGGATAGGCCAATCTCATTACTGAGCTCTTTGGCCATGTATATGATATTAACACATATATCCATCAATGCTTTCAAATTCTTGTCCCTAGTAATGGTTTCCACGTACATGCGATCATGAGGTTGCTCCTCAACCTTTGTTTGAATGGCATTGAAAATCTTCATAGTGGCAATCTTATTTTTTTCCATCATACCTCTCTTCCTCCATTCTGAGTGCAACAAGTTTACCATATTTTGGACACTAAAATGCATAATAAGGGCCATTGCATAAGAAACAATTAATCATGGAATTAGAGGAATCACCCATCTCATCCTTCTCTTCCACCTACTCATATTCTTTAAAGGTTTATCCTTTATGGAATACTTGTCCTTTCTTCCACTTGCCCCTTCAAGGGCTCCTTATACTTTATAAAGAACAACCATTATAGGAGTAAGGTCTTGCACACCTCATCTCTTCAACTTAAGTTTAGCCTAATTACTTATGTCATTAAGCAAACAAAAGAGTGCATCCTGCTCCCCATAGTTGGAATCTCTAAGAGCAATTCAGAGAATTTCTTCACATATTTACGAATTTGGCCTTCCTTATGTAGAAGGCATCAAAGTTTAGCCCTACCTTTATTTTTGGCATCTTTGGGCTAGAATTGCTCTCTAAGCTCCCTTATTAAAAGCATCCTACATGTCGATAGTGCTAGCCCCTCCTTTGATATCATCACATCTACGATGCCACCATACAAGAGCATATTTTTGAATAAGAGAGAAACATTGTTTACCTTTTACACTTCTCATGATTCTTATTGCACCAAAATAGGCTTTAAGTTCCCATATAAAGTTGTCAATCTCCTTTGCTTTCCTCACTCAACTATATATTGGAGGCTTAGGTACATTTACCTTTGATGTTGAGACCATTTGAATAACTCCCCCATTGGCTAGAGCGGCCATGTATAACTTGAGTTAAGCCTTAAGTTCCTCCACATGCTCATGATGAGTAAGCTTAAGTGCTTAAAACTTTGTCTTATAAGTATTAAGTTCCTTATCCTTAGCAACCAATATAGACTTGCGAGACTTTACCTTGTTGGAGAACTTATCTATCACCACGTTCAAAACACTTTGCATTTCCACGTAGAGCTCCTTACCTATGGATTCTAGACCCTCAATTTATTGTTCCATGTTCTTAACTTTATCCCTTAACTCACATATGGTGGCATGCATCTTTTCAAACCTTTCCTCCACCAAGGTGATCAAATGCCTTAACTTTCTCTTTATTACTCTTGGCAGTGCCTTGTTGGTTGTTATTTATGAAAGTATTGGTTAAGTTTAACATTCTCTTATGCATGTCTTCACCCAACATGGCTCCAACACTGACTATTATGGGTTATTTTTGCACAAACTCTAGTCTTGTATGATGCAATCAAAGTAAGCTAGTAAATCTTTCTCACAAGTTCTTAACTTAGGCTTATAAAAGGTAATTAAGCAACTATGATAAGTAAGAGAATAAAAGAGAACACATGAGTTTAGAAGAATTACTTCTATTACTCAAAATGAGTGAGTACAACAAATGAAGTCTATATACCTATTTTTAGTTCTCCACCTACTTAATGGATGGTAAGGATTGATTTAATCCTATGATACATATTATTCATCTAGAATTCTTTGAGTTAATATCTAGACATTTACATGTAAGGAAAAGTATGGAGCATTCTATAGAATATTCTAAAACTATAAAGAATAATATATCTACAGAAATGCCTTCCAAACCTCCTTTAGCCAGCTAAAAGGAAAATTCAATGACATATAGCATATTTGAAACAAAATCATAAGATTTTTATTACTCTGTCCATTCCATTTCAAGTGCCGTTTTTGAAATTTTTTGTTCCACTTCAAATGCCATCTTTCATAATTTAAGAAGAAATTTAACTCAATTTTTTTTATTTTATCTTTATTTTGGCATTCTAAATGTATTCATATGTTTATTATCATTTTTTTATGCTAATTAGTGAAATGATAATGTAATCAATTACAATATTAAGTTATTTTAATATTTTTTAATTTGTATGTTAAAAGTAAAAATAATACTTAAAGAGGAACGGATGAAATAACATTTAATAAATAATTGAGTTATATGATTATTAAAAGAAAAATTAATTTATGGAAATATTAATAAGAGTTTTGAATGGCTCTCTTCTATATGAAAGGGTTATTGTTCATTTTTATTTTGTTTCTTGGGTCATTGACCACACTAGAATCGAAACATGAGCCTTGAAATCATATCTCTCTCTTTAAATTTAGTTTTAACACAATTTTCTAATTGATTTCTAAATTAATCATTTGCTAATTAATTATAAAATATAATATAATGTGACACCAAGATAAGTTGGCCCAAGTGAAAAGAGCTCTAGTAGCTTAACCAAGTGGTCTCGGGTTCGGGTCCTTGTGGATACAGCAAATTTCGTTGGTAGAAATCCCCGTAATTGCACCTGACTCCTCTCAAGTTGGGATTAGTATCGATATGATATGGCTTAAAAGTGTTTTCCGTCAGTATGAACCTGCTTAGGATACTACACTAATAATAATAATAATAATGTGACATATTCTAGATTAAAATTATTTTGTTACACCGCTAAAAATGTCGCTTTCTGTTTCTTATTTTAATCACTTTTTGGTTAAGATAATTAAGCTTAATCAAGTAAGACGTTTTCAATTTTAATTCAAATCGCACAATCGAGTGACGAGCTTTTTTTTTTTTTTTAAGCTAACCAACTAACAATCCTAATTGTAAAATATTTCAAAAGTTATATTTATTATTGAAGTTGTTATATAGACGGCAGCCACCACAAAGTCACTAAAAATTAAAAAATTTGGCAACGAAGTGATGGTTCATTTTAGTCATTAACAAATGGTATTTTTTGAATTTTGAATTTTTCTGTACTTGTTTTTTTGAGATAAATTGTAATTATTAACCTACAATTACATATAAAAATAAAGTCAGAAGAAATCAATAAAAAAACTTAATGAAATTTGGCAAAAAAAAAAAAAACTCTTCACTCAATTGAAAGCAAAATTTCACTATGACCAAAATTAAACTTATATGAGATACCCAAATCTCGAAATGATTTTCAAAACTAACTAGGGATCAATTTCATCTGCGGTCACTAGACTTACAATTTATCACCCAAAAATAACTGATTTTTTTTTGTAACTTAAAAGTCACTGAACTTATCACATTTTTGTATAAAAATTCATGTTCACCGATTTCCAACGAAGACCCTTGTCGGATTGATAACATGGCATGCCACGTTATATGACAGGACACAAGTGGCACGTCCCACGTTTGGGTCAATTTCACCTATGGTCACTGAACTTATAAATTATCATCCAAAAGTAACTGACTTATTTTTCGTCACATAAATGTCACTGAACTTATCATCTTTTTATAGAAAAACCATTTCGACCGGACACACATGGAGATAGGGGTAAGCAAATTTCGGTTCAAATCGAAAAATCAAACCAAACCGGCCAATTTTTTATTTGGTTCGATTTTCGATTTTTCAATTCGATTTTGGTTTTAAATTTTTAAACTTTTGGTTTTTCTGCTCGGTTTGGTTTTTGAAGGAAAAAATCGCAAAAAAACCGAACCGAACTAAAATTCTATATAATTATATAATTTTTTGAATTCTTCAATTGAATAATTATTTTGTACATGTAAATTATCTTATTTTAAGTTGTAAATTATATGAGTACATTTATCAATTATTAATATCTATTTTTTAGGTGATAATTTAGAATTTTGACTATTAAATTAAAAATTGATTAAATGAAAAAAATTATTTAATGATTTTATTGTATTATTTATTATATATTTTGGGATTGTATCTTTGATTTGGACTTTTATTTTGTACAATTTAGATGTTTTTACTTTAGTATAACATGATTTATAATTTTGTATACTTTTTAGACACGATTTTTTTATTTTTAAAAAAATAATTTTAATTTTAGATTTTTCGATTAACCGAACCAAACCAACTAAAAATTTCAGTTCGGTTTGAATTTATTTCGGTTGATTAAAATCTTAAAAGTTCAGTTTTCGATTATTTTGGTTTGGTTATTGAACCGAACCGATCATTGCATATGGTTACATGGAGATTGATTTATTACCACATCATCAGCTATAACACATTAGCTATGATGTCATCAGCTATGGATGCCATCAGCTATGTACACACATGGATTGCTGATGTGTCAAACATGACACATTAACTGATGATGGTAATTTGGTTGCTGATGTGTCAAATATGACATATTAGCTTATGATATGACAATAAATTCATCACCATAAGTATCCGGTCAATATGACTTTTTTGCAAAAATGTGATAAGTTCAATGACACTCAAGTCACGAAAAAATAAATTAGTTACTTTTGGATCATAAATCGCAAGTCCAGTAACCGTGGCTGAAATTGATCCAAACATAAGATGTGCAACGTGTGTCCAAGTATATGATGTGGCATGCCATGTCATCAATCCATCAATAGTTCTCATCGAAAACCGGTGAACATGACTTTTATGCAAAAATATGATAATTTCAATGACTTTTAAGTTGCGAAAAAAATCAGTTATTTTTTGATGATAAGTTATAAGTCCAATGATCGTGGATGAAATTGACATTTAACTAGGCTAAGAAGGAGATGGAGCTAGTAAAAGAATACATAACACATCCGTAGATTGACTTTCGTCGTCTTTTAGCAACACAATTTTCATTTTTTATTCAATTTAGATTGCACCCTGAATTTTTCATATCGAATTGTAATTTGTTTCCACCAAAATTGAAGATACATGATTAACATGTTTGTTTTTCCGATCAATGGTTTCTAATCCATCATTATGCCTAAATGATGTGTGCGCACGCATACAAGCTAACTACTATCTCTTTTTTATTTTTTTTATAACCAACTTATTGTAGGTAATGTTTTTTGTTTGGTGGATTCGCCACATATGTAATGTTCCCCTTCTTTTGTAACATACTGAATATTTAATAATAGCTGGTAATTTTATGATATGTATGATTAATGCAGTGTATGAGGTTGAGCTGGAACTAGGCAGTTAGCTAGGTAGTTAAAAAGTCGAACATGCATGGTGTCGGTTCAGCTACATCCCATGGGGAACTGCTCGTGAATTTTTTTAACATATTTCTCCTTTTAAAAAAAATAAAAATAAAAATAAACAAATGTGAATTGATACATTTTGTCAAGAAACAGTATATATTCCCTCATTATTCATTAGGTTTGCGCAAAAACAATAATAATAATTATAATAAATTATTCATTAGGTTCAATGTGGATTATTTTATTATCTCTCACCTTCCAAAAACAAGCAGGAAAAGACCTTTAAATATATTTGGCACATAAAACTATATATAATTAAGTACAAGGAGACTCGTGTAGTTTTCGCGGAGCTACTTTTATAAATAAATTCCACCTATTGTAAAATCTTGTATGGCCATTGCTGCATTAATCATTCTCGGCGTATCATTATTTTAAACAACTTGAGCTATCTTGCAATTAGCTAAATCACAATTTTACACTCATACTATTTCTCGTATCTATTCCATATATAACTTTTTCACTATTTGTCCTCAATTGCAATTAGTCCATCCAATTATCACCTACTTTATTTCACCATTATTAAATTTATATTTTTTAATATAAATTCATGCTTTAGTCAAATGGATAATTATACGGGTATGGATATCCGTTAATATTGATAAATGAATTTGGAAAGAGTATGGGTAATAGATAGGCAAATTTAAATGGGTTTGGGACGGATATGTATACATTAAAATTAAACGGATTTAGTAAGTAAATAAAAAAAAGATTAAGTGAAATGATAAATAAATCTTTGTTATAATATCAAATCCATTTAAAAAAGGTTAATAGTAGTTCGGTACATGCGGTCGTGCACAGTATTTCAACTCTAAAAAGTAAAAATTCAACTTATTTCTGTCTTAAAAGAAAAAAGAATTTCATCTTCGCAAGCTTAAATTCCCTATTTACTATGGCCCACAAACAAGGATTCCAACAATAATCACACATATACTTAATCATCCTTATATTTTTTATATTGTTTATGCATTCATTCTTCTATATTCACTACAAGAAAAAAGGCTTTCAAGGACGGGAAATACGGTCCTTAAAAGCTCTAATCCGGTCCCTAAAACTTAACAAGGACGGGAAAAACCGGTCGCTATCCCGTCCTTATAGGCTCCGCCGCTAATGAGAATTAAGGACGACATACAACTACCGGTCCTTAAAACTTTTAATGACCGGGTAATAAACCGGTCCCTAAATAGTATTAAGGACCGATTTTCCCGTCCTTAATAATACGAAGTCACGTGATCTTTAGAGTTATTAAGGACCGGATGTATGGTCCACAAAACATATAATAACCGTAAAACCATTAGGGACCGGATAAAAACTGGTCCCAGTTAGTATTAAGGACCGGCTTTACCGTCCTTAATAATGTAAATCACCTGCTCATTACAATAAATATAAACCAAAAATCCGGTCGTTGAAATATTACATTTTTAATATTTTTAAGGACCAAACAAAAATCCGGTCGTTGAAATATAAATAAAAAAAATGTCATCATTAAAAGTAATAATCATAGGACCATATGATAATTCTTTTTACCCTGTATTTTTAATTTAGTATAACAAATAAAGCATCCAAATTAAGATTGCTCAAAAGCATAGACAATTAATAATATAATACATTCATAGATAATTTATAATTGATACGTATATAGAATTATCATCGAAAAAATCAATGCATTGTTTATACAGCCCCTTTGCAAAAAAAAATATATAACAAAATAAGATAATGCTTCTCTATCTAGCCAAAAATCTAATGTTCTTTCGAATCTTCGTATTCAATTTGGTACTTCAATGTTTTGTCCATACCAAAAACTGTAAAATGTACAAGGAAACAAAAATGATTATGGCAGAAAATATATAAATCTACTATAAATAATTAATTAAATCTACAAATATTTTGAGAACAAACCTTAGAAAAAGTATATGTCCTTCAAGTGTAAATATATACACTTCAAAAAGTTAGCATATGAACCTCAAAAAAATATAATTCCACCAAGTGCAACTATCTACACTTCAAAAAGTCAGCATATATGAAAGGGGCTGCAAGATTGGTGAACAGAAATTAGTTTTACTATAAATTAAAAGCAATGAGATTCACATATATAAAATGTAACCAAAATACAGCTCTAATAGCTGAAAACAAAGCTAAATTGATAGTTCTAAAAACAACCTAAAAATGAAACCTATGCAACAGCCCGAGGAGATCTAAAGCAACTCTGAACAAATCAAAAAGGCCAGCTAAATCTAGAGAGACGAGCCATATTAATTATGAACTTACATACTCCACTACAACACCAAAATGGCCAAATCCAGCTCCGATATTATACTTTGTCAATTCCATAATCAGTATATATTACATAATTAAAACCAAAAAAGGGAAAATAAAAGGCTGAAATTTACATGTTAAACAGCCACATAAAACTAGGAATGCATAAACTAAAATAAAGCAAACTATAGATATAAGTGAATGATTAAAGGAAAATAACTCACTGTAAGTAAGTTCAACAGTGAAGTTAGATTCTTCAGGTCCATAGCCAAGAAAAGCATTCATATATCTCTCTTCTGGTATGTCATGTTTCCTTAACAGCTTTATTCCCAAACATTCAGTGTAAAATCTGCACATTAACCATGTCACTTTAGAAATGACATCTAAACCTTGACAAGCCAGGAAAGTAACAGACAAGAGAAACATGTCCACTTAAACATGCACAACAGCAAAATGGAAAATGTTCAAAAGCATGCACAGGTGAGAGTTAAACCATTATAGAATGCACACATACCTTTGTATAGTACCAAAGCCTCTGCTACCCATGACCGGACAATCAAGCTTCAGATCATCAACTGCCTCACATAATTTGTCTCTTGCATCTCCCTAGTAAATCTTTGCTACTACACTCACCTATGTTCAATTTACACAAACTTCAATCCCTTCTTTATTTGTTAGAATATCATATCAAAAATAAGAAAAAGAATCACAAAATTGAAAAGAAGATTAAGAATTTACCTGTTTCTACCTGGCGATTGTGTCTAACATATCCAAAACCTCAGGATCAGGCTCCACTTCATACTCCTTGGCTACGTCCTTATGACGAAACTCCACTAGTGGAATTAAAGCTACAAAGAAAATAGAAAAGGAACAAATATCAAACACCTTGCATACAATTCAAAGTTGGAGACCAAAGCAGTATGAATTGGAGCCACCATATATCAACGCTTGACCCATTGAAAGCTCTTTCTTGCTTTTGCTTTTCCTGTTTTTTTCCTTTCCACCACACGTGCATCCATTGTCAAGAAACCAGCTGGTAAAAAGAAACAACAACAAAACCAGTGATAATTAAGCCAAGCAGCCACCATATATTTTACAAGCAACAGCAAAAGAAAGTAGGGTCTTACAATCCCTGAGAGGTGGACGTAAATCTGGTTCCCAATTTTGTAATGCCCTGCTTATCCTTAGCTGAATAGCTCCAACTTGACCTGCCCCCATGTGAATGGTTGGTTTCTATGTAAATTATTCAAAAAAAATCTATAAACATGGAAGTACAATAAATAATGGCTGTAAGAGCAATTCAAAGTATAACTGAAATCACGCAGAAGCATGGGGTTCCTTCATTAGCAAACATGACAAATTTCAGATGGGCTATATTAAGGTTGCAAAGGGAGTGGAGACAATAAAGTGTAGAAAGAAACAAATTTTTTTTCCAAAAACATATACTCTAGAAACCAAAACAATGGACAATATTATTCTAACAAAACACTGAAAAATGTTTTGAAGGGTTCCAAAAAGAGAGGTTGTAGACTAAATTTTCCCATAGAATCCACAAAGTTGCAAAATAATTAAAGAGGAAGAATATGGAAATTAGATTAGGTATCCTGCAATCAACAACAGTGAACATGGAAAATACTGCAGGTTCCACGCTCTATTTAAATTTCTATACTTTCCCCAATAACTCTAAATAGACATGTGACCCATGGATATTGAAAGTAGCCTACAAAACAAAATCCATTGTATCAATTCACGAAGAAAATTGTCAAAAATCATGTAGAAGCTAGTCTGAGGCTGCCAACTGTTTTCAACTTTTTTCAAATGAATACACACACACACATCATAGGAGTAGAGCAATTTTAGTTTTGAGAGAACAGGCAATACAATCAATTAAAAATGAACAAGAAACTGGCAAGAGAATATCCATAGAAGGCAACAACAGAATACTAAATCTAAAAATCTGCATCTAAATGGTATATACATGTACCATAATGTGCAAAAATATGGGAGCTAGAAGGAAAGCAAAATGGAAAAATACAACTTAAAAACATAGCATTGTAGTCATACATGCAGTTTCTCTGCTACAGAATGAAACATATATTTATGATGTTACACAAACAAATGTCATAGAACAAAAGGTTAACTTAAACAAATCATTGTGCAAATATAATGCAAATATATTACTAGCCACATGTGAAACTAAAAGGCAAAGGCTCACCTGAAACACCACCTCCTTTCACAGTACAATCAATATCCCAAAGACCCAAGGTCTTAGTTTCAGCAAATGGTCGCAACAGAGCAGCACGATGATCAAGCATTGGGAAATAGACATCAAATTGTTTATCATTAACTATGAATTTTCCTTCACCGGGTTGGATCCAAACACGAGCTATACTGCATTTCCTTTTCCCAGTACCATAAGCTCTCCCTTTCTGATCTACAGTAGCATGTCTTTCTCTGGCTTTGGAAAATTCTAACTATTTCTGACGCTCCATTTCAGCTCTTGATGTTTTTCTTGTATTCTTTTCTTAACGCATGTCTTTTATTTCACTTAGAGGAGGCAGACCTTCAACTCTTTCAAAATCCTTTAGGGCAATTAAACTGTCCAGCATAGCATCTGTGATTCCTGAGGCAGCAACTAGGTCGCCAAAGGCTCGATTTGGACCTGCAGCCAGACATATAGAACTATGAAAATCTTCAGTAACGATCTGTTAACATGAACACAATTTCATCCCACAAAATTTGTCTAAAACTATTAAAGATGCTGCTAATAGAATGAGCTACAGTTTAAGAAAAGAAGTCTCGGAGTTTAACTGATTTAATATTACTTTGTTACTTCATCAAATTATATATAGATGAAATAACAGGATGGTAAAATAAAATACTTAAGCTCAACGCACCAGCAAGCTTAGTATTGCTATTTGCAATTAAACCCTTCAACAAGATAAATTAAATATAAATATATACCGTAAAAGAGTTAAGCCTTTAATATTTCCAATGCGTGATTGCCAACTAGTCATACTTACATTCAAACAGGTAATGCAACCAACACGCTTTTGTCACGAAAAAATAAAATTAAAAAAAAAGAGTTGGCAAAATTAAGCACTGTAGAAGAGTCATATGAAAAATGCATTTGAATTGGAATTCAGAGCATACAAAAATGGCAAGACGACAGCAGGAGGTAAAAAAACTAAATAACCAAACTTGAAGTCTTTACAAACACAAGTGATCCTTCCCATCCAAATCCTATTCATCAGAAATTCCGGCAACAAACTTGCTTATTATATCAGTTAAACTGAAATTCAGAATCTAACCGCTTAACATAAAGAAAAGGAAACATGCAATTATAAAATCAGAACTGCTCTTTCTCAGTTATCAAACTTCAAAGTGAAGTACAAAGTTAGATCAAACAAATTGTCCACTAGAGCAATATTTGCATAGGTTACCAAACATTTGACAAACATAGCAAGATAATAAAATTTTCACCTTTCAGTACGGCAGTAAGCGCCTTCTCCTCATTCTCCAGCATTTTCTGCTCCTCAATCCGCTCCCTCTCTTTTTTTAAATCACTACCCCCAGTTTGACCAGCAGTTATTGCAACCTCTGGAATATCAAAGATGCTATCTTTATGTTTCTCCCCTTCATCCAAGTTCCACACCTCGTATCCTTCAGACCTCAGCCACTCATTGTCACCATACCCGCCAGCGTTCGCCTCGTTCTCATTCTTAATTTTATCAAAGATATCGCTTTCACCACTGCCATCCTTCTCATTTAACCATGACTCTTCCTCAGGAGACTTAGAATCGGTAAATCCAGAAAGGCCCTGTTTGGAATCTTGGGCAAACAACGAGTCGATGTTTTCATCGTTCTCTCGAGAAAGATTCCATATGTTGGAGGCAGATTGGACCCTGCTGTTATCGTTGTTGTTGTTGTTGCCGCGATTGATGGAAAATGGTCTGAGGAGGTGGAGGGGATTAGAACTGTGTGGAGGATGAAGAAAAGAATTAGACTTAGAATAGATATTAGATAGAATACGAAATTGGGAAGATTTGGGGAGTAGACGAGAAAGCATTGCTGATTCGCCAGATCTTGTGGTTTTCGATCTAATTTGATTTATGGTCTGTCAAAATAAAATAGAGCACTTTTTTTATTTTCCTACAAAATAAAGCTCAAGACACAGGGGACATAAGAGCTAGTACCTCTTTTACACCTTTTTTTCCAGTAAGAAATGCCTTCACAGCTGTCGATGGTGAAGCAAGTCACCTCGGAGCTATCGATGATGGAGCGAGGAAGAAGGCATCCGTCCATGGAGAGCTACTGTCGTCCTGATATGGAGTCCATATCAACAGAAACACATCTCAAAGCTACTGTTAGGGCAGACAATTTGTTAGAAAGAAAAGGTAATGGGTTTTGTGAAATACAGATAAATTTTGTTCTTTTAGATGGCGCGGGTTTGTCCCGCCCAAATAATTAGTTTTAAGGACCGAAATTGACTAATATTAAGGACCAGATTTTATTCCTTCACAAATAACATGTACTAAATTAAAAATGAATGACGGGATACAATTCTGGTCCTTGTTAGTATATTTTTAAGGACTAAAAAATAGACTGGTCCTTAAATTGTGGTCTTTATTGAACCTTTTTCTTGTAGTGATTTAAGTTTCCTCTCAGAGTTAACCAATCTGTATCCGTCTCTCTCTCTCTCTCTCTAGCTATTGCATTCATCATCTTTGATTTCGTTTACATGGAAGATTCAGTGAATTCTTGTTATAACGATAAGAGAAGATCAGCTGATTGCGATTTCGAAGAGAGTGGATGGACTATGTATCTCGAGGATTTCTTTGCTAGTAATAATAATGCTGATAATAATGGTGAAATTTACAGTTCTTTTTCATTTGAGAATTCTTCATTAGTTTCTGATGCTGCTTCTTTGGTTATGAAGAAAGCTCATAAAGATGATGAAGATAATTATAAAACTTATAATAATTGTCTGAGTTTAATCAACAAGAGAAGAACTCATTTGGTTGATGATGCTTTGGAGGATACCGCTAGTTCTCCTGTCAATAGCCCTAAGGTCAGAAATCCTTTTTGTTTTTTTATTCTCAATTATTGTAAATGTCAACTCCATTAAATTTATCATTTTCTTATTGTCTTTTAGTCGACTTTTTATTTTTTTTTCAAAAACTTGTGGGAATTTATAGGTTCATGATTTGGTGAACCAGTTCAAAGGTGATCATAACATGAACATTTCTCAGGTAAAAAATAGTCCTAAATTAGGCTTGCAATTATTTATTACACGGTCTTAATCATTCTTTGATTATCTTTCATTGTGTTTAATTAATTTTTAAATTTTTTTTAGGAAAAAGGAATTATTGGTACAAGCAGGCAGGTGGTAGTTGAGAAAAGTGATGATGTGGGTTTTATTGGAAGAGAAACTGAGTGCACAGAACTGAAGAAAAGAGGGCATTGTTTAGCTCCTTTGTGTATGGTGGTAAATTATTTTGGTTGATTGATTTTATAATTTATCATCATTACAGCTGCTTAATTTCTCTAGAGTACCGATCTTGTGCTGTGCAGGGAAAGAAAAGGTTGCTTTTGTATATAATGAGAATAAGATCTATAATCATACACGATATGGAGCATCATAATTGGATATGCATATTTATGTTTTCATGCACTTTTGTTCTGCATAGATAATTAAGGGGAAGCAAATCAAAAGCACAATAATAATATTTGTGAATTAAATTACTAAAAAAAATGGCTAATTGATTGAAGGGTAAGATAAATCAGCTGTGGATGTTTTAAATATTTAGATTTCATGTTTAGATTCCATTGAAGAAATTTGCACAATATTATCGAAAAGTCATATCCTTTCGCATGTACCTTCCATGGGACATCTAAGGAACACACAAGGCAACTGTATGGCAGTTCCGAAGATGGTCCATCTCTTTGTAGGTCCCAAAGACACATAAGAGGGAGTGAATAGGTGCCTCAAATAATTTTTTTTTTCTTTTTGCCTTTTTTTTCAATAAAACGAAAATGTATAATTATGTAGAATTCCGAAAATTAACACAATAATGTAATACAAAAATATATCAAATTTTTGCAAGCTATTTTTTAGTTTAAAAACTCAAATATAATTCTAAAAATGTGTGTGTAAGATTTGTTGTGAATATTTTAAAAATTGTTTAACAAAATTTTGAAAACACAAGTTCCAAAATTTAAAAAAAAAATTGTAGAGAAATGAGCAAAAATACAAACACAGAGTTTATAGTGGTTCATCCTTTTTGCCTACATTCACTCCTCAAGAATCACCGATCGTAAGCTTTTCTCTCCACCCTTAACTCTTTTAAGGGCAAGAGTCAAAACCAATATATAATCATATATATGTATATCTATCCATAATCTTTTTTCAAAGTAAAAAATGTAAAACACTATGTATATCTGATGCTAATAAGATTTATTTCGGGTTTTCTTTTGTACCAAGATTAAATGAACATGTATTAGTTGACTTGATGTCAAATATGAATAATTCATGATCATGATTATGCATATTAAAATTAGAAGAAATATCACACAAGTAAGCAAATCGTTCATATTATTAATATAGTCAAAAGAAATGGAATTGTTCTCATTAAAAAGTTTAGAAGCATCAACAAAATCAGTAAAAACATCATCTTCAGTCTTTGGCTTAGCTGCAAATGTTTATCCAACTTCCTCTTTTTAGCTTTGATGCTTTAGCCCCTACTTTTTGTTTGCCCTTACTCTGAATGGCAATAAATTTCTCTGTCACTATTTCTTCTGACACTTCTCAATCCCAAGCCGAGTGATGTAAAATTAAGGATCTTTTCATCCCAAAAATCCTCAACTGAAGACATCAATGAATAGCTTAAAACCAGGCACGATCTTGCCTCCCACCATCTAAGGCTCATTCTTCCTATAATAAAGGTAGATTGCTGAGGTTGGCACAAAACTCTTAGAGATATGAGGAACTTCACCTGCTACCTTCTTTCCTTTACTCTTCTTTTCTGAACCAGTGTAGCCTAAACCCTTCTTATCTTTCTGACCCTTAGTGGTTATTACAATCTGAGGTCCTTAAGAATTATTACCCAACCCAGCTCCAGGCAAGAAGTGCATATTTATTATCACTTATGGGTTGTCAGCTGGATCATCTTCATTCTCCTCATCTTTAATTACAAACACATGGAATCCACTAAAATGCTATTTTGCAATCTCAAACCCAGATACCTGATTCTCCCTAACAACTTTGATGGTAATCACCGACCATCATGTGGTATCTTGATGATTTGATACAACATAGAGGACACTCCCCTTAATTTGTTGAACCATGGCCTTCTAAGCAGCACTAAAAATTTAGCAGGAATAGGCAATATCACAAACTCAGCCTTGATCTCAATTGGCCCTATCTTCACCATAGCTTTGAAAGTCCTTACAGCTTATCTCTTTAAATTATCATAAGCATATATGGTCAAGTTAAACTTGTTCAGCATACTCTCATTCAAACCAAATGTAGATATTGCTACCAATAGGCACAAATTGATTGCAGACCTATCATCTATCATCATGCAAGTTGTATACTTCCCATTCACCTGAGCCTTAATATAGAGAGGATAATTATTATTCCTACCTTCAGTGGGCAAATCTGCATTCGAGTACACTAAATTCTCTCCCTAATTTCTCCCTTTACGAAGTCTAGCAACTCGAATTGTGAAATCGCGGTGGCTACGATAAACTCGTATAAGGTTTCAACTAACTTTTATTTGTGCAATGGAGACTATCTTAACAAATTTCAAATAAAAATTTGAGCTTAGGTCTTCTTCAATTACTTGATGATCTGATTCTCCTCTACTTCCTTTTTCGTGGGCACAGTGGTAGGGGCTGGCTATTTCTCAACTTTAGGCACCACCCTTTCACTTTTGGTAACTGCCTTTACCTTTCTTTCCTCCTTGCTCTCACTTTTTGAGCTCCAAATATCAATGGCCACTTTTTCCCCTTCCTTATCACTTTTGCTGGGATCCTAGCAATTAATCATAGAAATTGATCAATTTTTTCAACTGCCTTTGTTCCTTTGGGGGTGAAATGAGTAACAGCCACATACTCATTCCCATATATGCCTTTCATCACATACTACTCTAGCAAGGTGGACCTAATCATAAACACAGGAGGTGGTACAGCATTGTACCCTTATTTTTTTTATTTTTCTCTCTCTTTTCAGGATCTAAAATCTATTTGTTGTCTATCAGATCCTAAATTTTATTTCTTAAGTTGCAGCAATAATCTATGAGATGTCCTATATGCTGATGGTAGGCATAATACCAATCCTCTTTATGGTAAGGAAACCCCTAACTCTTGGCAGGCCTAGCTGGAAATAACAACAACTTTTCTTCTTTGCTCAGATGGTCTAACACCTAAGATAAAAACTTTCTTAGGTTAGAGTAGTACCTTTGATTGGTCTTTATAATGGATACTTCAGCCATCTTTCCACTTCTATTACCTTCATTGCTACTTTTAAAAGCCTTATTATTGCTGAAGTTCCTTCTTACACCTTCATTATTGGCCCTCTTGGCTAAATACTCACCTTTTACCTTTATAGTTACATCTCTCAGGGACTTCTAATCCTTTAGCCTTTTTATTTTCAAGCTATCCCCTCAGGTAAGGACTTGCATTCCTAATGAAAAGCTTAATTTTTTCAGCTGTATCAATTTTTCTTTTCATTTTCATCACCTTGTTCCCCCAGCTCATTAGGTACTCATGAAAGGACTCATCATGCTTTTGTTGGAGCAATTCGAGATCTTTTAAAGTGACCTCCATCCTGGTGCTACAATTATATTGCTTAAGAAACTCTTCTATCAGTAAGTCTTAATCTTTCTTCATGCACCTATCAAGCCCATGATATCGATTGATTGTTGGGCCTACCAAACTCAAACAAAAGAACTCTACCTTCTACTTTTTAGTTAAGGTGGTCTCCTTTATGATTAAAGTTTACTGCTTAACGGGCACAAAAGAGTTAGAAGAACCATCGAATCTAGGTAAATCTAACATCTTAAACCTTTAAGGGAGTGGCTCATCCCCATCTAAGTCCCTATCTTCGAGGTTCATTCCCCTACCAGCAGATAATAACTGGGCTATAACCTTTATATTTTCCTTTATTTTTTAAAGGCATCATCCTCATCACTAGGGCCCTAATTATTCATTATAACCATAAGCAACTCATCTTTTTCTTTCTTTTCCTCAATATAGTTATTCTAAGGATCATACCTCATTTCTCTCCTTTGTGTTCACTAGTAGTGCTTGAGGTATTAGACCATTTATCGTGGTAGGGTCCCTAATATAGGTTGGCTTTGCTATCCTAAAAGTAGATGTTCCAAGTCAAATTCTAAGATTTGATGCTTAAAAAACCAATATACCACTAATCATGGCTAACATCCTCTCCTTAAATTCTTGAAATTGCTTATCCAACCTTTTATCCAATTTATCTCGTGCCACAGTAGCTAGCCTTTCCCTCAAGGTCACCCTTGCTATCTCATCTATACCTCTTTCAATCTCGATTTATAATATATCATCATCCATTTTTGATGTAGTCTCTTAATTGCTTTTTGAAAGCACAATTAAACCAAACTCTAAACTAATCTCAGACCATAACTCTGAATTTGAATCGTAGTAACTCAAACATGGATCTCCGAATGAGGAAATCATCTGACCCTCTAAACCACCAAAAAAAAATTATGGTGGCTACAAAAATTAAACACCGGGAATGATGCATGATGATAATGCATGAACATGGTATATATATGATGTATAAATATATGACTATGTTGTTAGATGTCAATCATAACCACATACTGGTAAGAAAAAACCTTCCAACCTTATTACTCCTGCATAGAAAGTTATGCAATCTTTTTCCTCATTATAAGGATATCATTTTGATCCTAAAAGGATTTATGAAACTTTTAAGGTAATAAGGTTTAATTAAGCATAATTAAATTATGTTTTATATGTTAATGCATAGAGAATAATATCATTTATTATGAGAGAAGGTAAAATAATTATTTTATATCACGAGGTTAATTAGAATATAATTTAAAATATTAGGTACAATTAATAAGGAAAGTAAATTAAGGGGTGGAATTAGGAGAGGATTATAATATTTGGTGTCAATATTCAAAGAAAGAAAATATAGGGCTAATTTTATAAGAAAAAGAAATGACTGGGCAGATTTTTCATATGTAAATTATTGGAGGATTAAGTTTAAACTTTTGGTCTTTGCACATACTTCAAGATGCTGCATGTAGGAGAGAAAGATAAAGATTTAGGAGCCTTTATTGGTGCCTTGGTCGGCACTTTAAAAGGAAGAAAAGAAAAACATAGATTTTTTCTTAGTGCTCGCTCTCTCTTCTCACTTAAGTTATTTTTTCTTCTCTCTTAAAAAATATGGAAATTTTTTCTTTTTCTTTACTAAGAATCTGGCCCCTTTTTTTCTCTTAAAGTATCTTAAGATCTCTTTAAGCTTTGGAGTATCTTATAGATAGAAGTCTTCAATGGATAGCTAGTGAAGAACAAGGTTAGAAGAGGAAAGCTAGAACAAAGATAAGTTTTTTGTAGAAGTTAGAGTAAATAATAGGTTTGAGAAATTTAGTTTTCTTACATGTGGCTTTAAAGTGTTAAAATAGGGAATAAAGGTGTGTTGGATGCATTTTGAGTTGATGTTATAAGTATAGAAAGATGGTTTAAGATTTATGCTTTGCATATAAATGATTTGATGAGATTTGAGAATTTATAGTTTAATTTTTAAATGGTAAAGTTTAATTTAAAGTTGGTTTAAAATGATAATAAGATAATTTAATGATAATAAGAATATATATATATATATATATATATATATATATATATATATATATATATATATATATATATATATATATATATATATATATATATATATATATATATGTATGTATGTATAAACATATTTTTGTTGATAAATTACTTAGTAAACATCATTTACAAAGTTTATAATTACATTCAATCCTATCATAAATTTTTGGATTTACGATCACATGACCTAGTTGTACTCTTTTATTAATAACTCAAGTTATAGAGAAGTAAATTGAGTAATTTGTTTTGGGTTAGAAATTAGACATTTGAACCTAGATTTCATGTGAAGAAACTGAGTTCTAAATCTATCTTCTAGTTGATCATATTTTGGCTTGAAAATTATAAACACTTGCTACCCTATTAATGTGAATAGCTTGTGGTATTTCAGTTATATCTTCAGATCTAGATATGATATTAAGATTATTTTTGATGTTTTGGAAACTAGACATAGAGAAGAATAAGTTTTTATGAGACTACTTTGCTTACCAATTATGTTTAGAAGGTCTAAAATCACAAACAATATGATCTAGTAAATCTGCCTATACATAGAATGTAGTACCAATTTGGTAATGACTGTGAGGTCATTCCATAATTAAAAATGCAACTATGTCACAATCAATACCAAATTGATAATGACCGTGAGGTTAATTTAGAATAAAAAATGTATCTATGTCATAGTCAGTACCAATTTGGTAATGACCATAACATAAGTCCAAAATTGAAAGTACATCTATATCATGGTCAGTACTTTCTTGTCAATGACCGCGACCTTCCCCTGTTTCACTTATACTTGCTTTTTTGCAATAAATTGTTACTAAAGTTTATATAAACCTTCCTAAACATCTTTAGAGCATTTCATAATGTAAAAACAACATAAAATGATGTATATATTCAATAGTATATGGTGATATTATATTGTATTTCCTTTGGTATAAAAATTTGATAAGTATAAAGTTTGATTTGGTGTTAATCTAGGATAATATGAATATTTGCTGTATGAAAAATCATATATGAGAAAGTATATAAGTATATGTGCGCCTACATTATAATGTCATTATATGTTATTATTACTAAGGAGTTGTTATGGTTGTGAATAATTATGCAAGTGTAGGTGAATGTAATTATGCATATATACATGTGTAAATGTCTATGTGTGTGTGTGTGTGTGTGTGTGTGTGTGTGTGTATAGATAAGCATATAGAGAGACAAATATGATATGAAGATGGTTTATATAGATGACAAATCTTTAAAATATGAATGACATGCACATGTTAACAATTCTAATATGATTGTATGAACTTGATTTTATATGTTTAACATACCAAACCTATATGACCATGTGGTATTGAGTTTTAAACATATTGATGTATGAGAATTGACATAGTCCATCATAAAGGTATGTATCTATGGTTTATATATATATTCCTACGGGATAGATATCATACATTCACAATTATTATAAGTATACGTTGGGAAGTATAATAGTTCAAACTTGAGCAAATAAGAAATTATAATCATATTCAAATGTGTTCTTAAGCATATGGCATATTTGGAAGAAATATGAAAATATAGGTATGTGGGCATGTATATTTTAAATAAAGACACTCAATATAACATGATGATAAATGTTGTTTATATATGTGTTCATCGAAAGATACAAGCCTTGATCTTATTGCAATAAAGAATAGCAATACTCAAAAGTGAAAATGATCACATGTTGATTACCTTTCATAGTTTCAAATGATTATACATTTTTATAAATGTATATATATTTATTTATTTATTTATTTGAGTAATGTTAAGAAAAAGTAAAGTGAGATTTTGCAAATAGATTTAACTACCTGCGTTGAGTTTAAGATATAGATAGATAGGCATACCTATAAGGGTACCTCGCAGCTATATATTTTCAATGCTATTTTGGTTGCAGTCGACCCTATTTGGGTGACTAAATAGATATGGCCTCATTTGGATCATTTTCAACCCTATTTGGGTTGTAGTTGATCCCGTTTGGGCAACTAAAAAGATATGGTCCCATTTGGATCATAAACAACACCATTTAGATTATAGCTAACCCTATTTGGGTTTGCTTAATTTGTCAAACCATTTCATACCTTCAGATGCAACCATATGACCCGTTATCCACTTCTTTAAAATAGTGCAGGCTTTATACAAAAGCTAAAAAAATTTTATGTTAATTTAAAGTCTTAAAGCATGACAATTCTTAAATTGGCTTCACAATATTTTATATATGAAATTCCTTTTTATTGCATATGGAACATGCATTTATAAGTGGATTACATCATAATTATGTGTATAAAGTACAATAAGTATTACAAGAATATTCTAAACTTCAAATGATGAATTTGCATAGTGCTAATGCTTTATCAAAATTATGGTATATACATGTTTTTTATGATCACGTGCCTTTTTATTTAAAATGCAATATTTTAATATATGTCAATGTGTGGTTTGTGGTAAGGCATTACATAGAGAAACAAGGGGTATTATAGTTTTGAATGAATGAAACCATTGTCATTTCTAAAGTGTCTCCATATTAAGGTATATTTATGGTTTATGATGAGTGTTTGTCGATGATCACTATGAGTGGTCATTTATCATGTTTTAAGTTCCCCACTAAGCTTTATAGCTTAGCACATGTTTTTATCCATATAAGTTGCAAGAATAAAACTTCCTTTCAGAGTTGATATCTGTAGCGGGATGGCTAACACAAGTCTTAGAAGATTGAAAGTATATAGTCTTTAGTTTGTTTTCCATTTTTAGTTATAAAGATACTGGAAGTGTATAGTTTTCTTTTGGAGATTTTATATTATGTTGAAATTTTTGTATAAGTATAGGTGTTTAGTATTTAAAAACATTGTAATGTTATAAAGAACTATTATATATTTAAGTATTAATTCTTAAAGTTCACATGTATTGATTTAAGTTTTGTATAAGACATCTTCATAGTAATGTTTTTAGTTTAATGGCATAGTAATGCATGTCTAAAGAACTGGATTAAGTGTTATGGCTAGGTTAAAGGATATGGGTGTTATAATTTAGTGGTATCAAAGCAAAGATTTAGCCATTTCTGGTCAATAGGAGTCTAGAAATTGTTATCATAAGAAATGGCTGAGTGTTGGCCAATACAAATATCCCTATTCTACTATGATTAGACTAAATTTTGAATTATTTGATAAAATCTTGAATAAATAAGAAAAGTTGTAGCTTCAGGCTTTTAAATTTTGTTACCCTGATGCCATTATTGTATTTTGAGATGAGATAATGGTTTCAAAAGTAAAAAGTTTTCTGGTTATGAACCATAGCTTGACTCAAATTTTTCTGTAGTTATTTGATCATAGGATATCAAGAGATGTCAAAAGGAAGTTTTGAAAGTGAACTGTCTATATGATAGTATGATAATGGGATTTTAAGTTCAGATATAAAGAGATTATTTCCAATATGGTTTATGAGAAAGTGTTATTGAATAGAAGATACAATCTTTCATATGTGAAGTTACTGTGAGGAAATTGAGATTAATTATGGTAGTTCGTATACCTATCAGTGATTCCATGACAGGCTTCGAAAGTTGATAAAACATTTCATAGTTAGGATAGGGTAAACATATGCATTACACCAGAATACACATCTGCATTTTATTGCATACATGAAAGCATCATCACTTATAGCACAGATTCATATCACATGTATAGGTTGTAGCTGAAAAAAAAACCAATAGGATATATGTTGAGCATAGTAATGATGTAACTATATGATAAGATTACCCTTATATGGAGATAGAGTTATAAGAGAATTAAATCAAGTTAAAGTAAGCATCAAGGGAAGTTGGTAGAGATAGTATGGAATAAATGTTTATGGTGATAGACACAAAAGTTTAAGAATAATAGTGATGTATTTGAGTAAAGGATACATGTATGAATTTTGAGGATAAAATTTTTTAAGGAGGAGAGATTTGTAAGGATCAAATTTTGACATTAGAAGGATTTATTAGAATTTTAAGGTAATAAGGTTTAGTTAAGCATAATTAAATTATGTTTTACATGTTAATGCACAGAGGATTTATCATTTATTATGAGAGAAGGTAAAATGATTATTTTATATCATGAGAGCAATTAGAATAAAATTTAAAGTATTGGGTGCAATTAATAAAGAAAGTAAATTAAGGCGTGGAATTAGTAGAGGATGATAATATTTAGGGTCAATATTCAAAGAAAAAAAAAGTGAGGCTAATTTTATAAGATAAAGAGATGAGTGGGGAAGATTTTTAACTTGTAAATTATTGAAGGACTAATTTGAAACTTTTGGTCTTTCCACATACTTCAAAATGCTGCATGTAGAAAAGAGATGAGGATTTGGGATGCTTATTTGGTGCCTTGGTAGGCACTTTGAAGGGGAGAAAAGAAAAATATAGATTTTTTCTTTGTACTCACTCTCTCTTCTCAGTTAAGTTGTTTTTTGTTTCTAAGAATCTAGCCCCCTTCTTTTCTTTTAGAGTATCTTAAGATCTCTTCAAGCTTTGGAGTATCTTGTAGATAGAAGTCTTCAATGGATAGCTAGTGAAGAACAAGGTTAGAAGAGGAAAGCTAGAACAAAGAGAAGATTTTTGTAGAAGTTGGAGTAAATAACAGGTATGGGAACTTTAGTTTTCTTGCATGTGGCTTTAAAGTGTTAAAATATGGAATAAAGGTGTGTTGGATGCATTTTTAGTGGATGTTATAAGTGTAGAAAAATGGTCTAAGATTTATGCTATATATGTAATTGATTTGATTAGATTTAAGAATTTATAGTTTAATTTTTATTTAGTAAAGTTTAATTTGAAGTTAGTTTGAAATCATGATAAGATAATTTAGTGATAATAAGGATGTATAAACATATATTTGTTGAGAAATTACTTAGGAAACATCATTTACAAATTTTATAATTACATGCAATCCTATTACAAATTTTTGGGTTTATGGTCACTTGACGTAGTTGTACTCTTTTGTTAATAACTCAAGTTATAAAGAATCACATTGAGTAGTTTCAGTTGGTTTAAAAGCTAGACATTCAAAGCTAGATTTCAAGTGAAGAAATTAAGTTCTAAACCTATCTTCTAGTTGGTCATATTTTGGCTTGAAAATTAGATACACCTACTGCCCTATTAATATGAACAACTTGTAGTATTTCAGTAATATTAAGATGATTTTTAATGATTTGGAAACTAAAAACATATGGGAATAAGTTTGTAGAAGACCACTTTGCCAAAAAATATGATGTTTAAAAGGTCTAAAATCATAAACAAAATGAATAAGTAAATCTACCTATAGACATAATGTATGTCAAGGTCAGTACCAATTTGGTAATGATCGTGAGGTCAATCCAGAATCGAAAATGCATCTATGTCATGATCAGTACCAATTTGGTAATGATCTTAAGGTCAGTCTAGAATCGAAAATGCATCTATATCACGATCAGTACAAATTTGGTAATTACTATGAGGTTAGTCCAGAATCGAAAGTGCATCTATGTTACAATTAGTACTCTTTTGGTAATGACCGTGACCCTTCCCTATTTCACTTATACTTGATTTTTAGGCCCTAAATTGTTACTACAATTTATCTAAACCTTCCTAAATATCTTTAAAGCATTTCATAATGTAAAAACAACATAAAATGAGGTATATATTTGAGAGTATATGGTGATATTATATTTTGTATATCCTTTGGTATAAAAATTTGATGAGCATAAAGTATGATTTGGTATTAATCTAAGATGATATGAATATTTTATGTATGAAAAATCATATATGAGACAGTATATGAGTATATGTGTGCCTACATTATGATTTCATTATATGTTATTATGACTAAAGAGTTGTTATAATTGTGAATAATTATGCAAATGTAGGTGGATGTAATTTTGCATATATATGTGTAAATGTTTATGTATGTATGTATGTATATACATATATATATATATATATATATATATATATATATAAGCTTGTATAGAGATAAATATGATATGAAGATAATTTATATAGATGACAAATCTTTGAAATAAGAATGATATGCACATGTTAACAATTCTAATATGATTGTAATAACTTGATTTTACATGTTTGACATACTAAACCTATATGATCATGTGGTATTGGGTTTTAAATATATTGATGTATGAGAATTGACATAATCCATCATAAAGGTATGTATCTATGATTTATATATATATTCCCACCGGATAGATATCATACATTCATAATTATTATAAGTATACTTTGGGAAGTATAATAGTTCAAACTTGAGCACATATGAAATTATAAGCATATTCCAATGTGCTCTTAAGATATGGCATGTTTAGAAGAAATATGAAAATATTATTATGTGGACATGTATATTTTGAATAAAGACACTCAATATAACATGATGATAAATGTTGTTTATATATGTGTTCATGTGGAGATACACGCCTTGATATTCTTGAAATAAAGAATGTCAATACTTAAAAGTAGAAATGATCGTATGTTGATTACCTTTCATAGTTTCACATAAGTATACATTTTTATAAATGTATATATAGTTATGTATTTGAGTAAAGTTAAGAAAAAGCGAAGTGAGATTTTGCAAATAGATTTAACTACCTGTGTTGATTTTAGGATGTGGATAGATAGGCATGCCTATAAGGGTATCTCGTAGCTATAAATTTTCAACATTGTTTGGGTTGTAGTCAATCCCGTTTGGGTGATCAAATAGACATGGTCCTATTTGGATCATTTTCAACCCTATTTCGGTTGTAGTTGACCCTATTTGGGCAACTAAATAGATATTATCCCATTTAGATCATAAACAACCCCATGTAGGTTTGCTTGACTTGTCAAACTATTTCATACTTCAAGTGATACTATATGACCCTTTATCCACTTCTTTAGAATAGTGTAGGCTTTATACAAAATTTAAGAAAAGTTTGATGTTAATTTAATGTCTTAAAGCATAATAATTCTTAAATTGGCTTCACAGTATTTTGTATATGAAATTCATTTTTATTACATATAGAACATGCATTTATAAGTAGGTTACATCATAATTATGTGTATGAAGTATAATAAGTATTGCAAGAATATTCTAGACTTCAAATGATGAATTCATAAAGTGCTAATGCCTTGTCAATATTAATGGTATATATATGTTCTTAATGATCATGTACCTTTTTATTTAAAATGCAATATCTTGATATATGTCAATGTGTGGTTTGTGGTAAGGCATGATATAGAGAAATAAGGGGTACTATAGTTTTGAATGAATAAAACCATTGTCATTCCTAAAGTGTCTCCATATCAAGGGATATTTACGGTTCATGATGAGTGTTTGTCGATGATCATTGTGAGTGCTCATTTATCATGTTTTAAGCTCCCCATGCTTAGCATAGGTTTTTATCCATGTAGATTGTAAGAATAGAACATTCTTTCAGAGTTGATATCTGCAGCAGTATGGCCAACACAAGTCTTAGAAAATGGAAAGTGCATAGTCTTCAGTTTGTTTCCCAATTTTGGTTATGGAGAAATTGGAAGTGTATAGTTTTCTTTCGGAGATTTTATATTGTGTTGAAATTTTTATATAAGTACAGTTGTTTAGTATTTAAAAACATTGTAATTTTATAAAGCACTCTTATATATTTAAGTATTATTTCATGAAGTTCACATGTATTGATTTAGGATTTTATATAAGACATCTTTATAGTAGTTTTTTCAGCTTAATGGCATAGTAATGCATGTCTAAGGAACTGGATTAAGTGTTATGGCTAGGCTAAAAGATAGGGGTGTTGCACTCATAATCAACACTTTGAGCTAAGACCCACTACCATCACCATGGTCCAAAAGAATTAGTTTTTGGGATCAAAGATAGAGGATCTAACTCAGCATTTTGATTTTTTTTAGTATAGTGACACAATGCAAATATCAAATGTGTCTATGAATGCTATTAGGCTCAACTTATTTCCTTTTACTCTTATTGGTAAAGTAAGAGACTGGTTGCAAATGTTACCAAGTCAATCCATTAGATTATAGGAGCAAATACAATAAAAAATTTTATGCCAATTCTTTCCACCTACCAAAATAGCCACTATTAGGAACGATATTCATAGTTTCTAACAGCTTTATAAGGAACCATTTCTTGAGGCTTAGGAAAATTTAGGAAACTTTTAAAGAGTTGCCCATACTATGAAATTGTTGCACATTAACTAATATTTACTTTTTATACAGGTATAAATCAGACTATAAGGTCTCTCCTAGATGCAGCTTCTGGTGGAAGTTTCATAAACAATATATCCAAAGAAGTTTTCCTACTCCTTGATGAAATGGCCATAAATGGTGCTCATTGGGCAAGTAGTAGATCCATATAAAAGAAGCAAGAAGTACATAGTGTCTATGAGGTAGCCATGCCTAGGGCACAAATAGAGTTAATAAAGAAGGAGTTTTTTAAAGAGTTAAATGGAATAAATGTGCAAAATGTATCTATTTTAGGAAGTGATATGTATGGAGGAACACATGGAGCACCTAAAACTAAAATTGGAGAAGTTTTAGGTCTAGTAGTGAAAGATGTGAATGTTGTTAACCCTTTTAGTAATACTTATAACCCAGGGTGGAGAAATCATCCTAACTTTTCATGGAGAGAAAAGAACCATATGTCTACATCCAACCCTCAACCTAAGGCTCCCTTTAACCAAAATACATCTCCCTATAACAATAACCATCAACCGTACAAAAATCAAGCCCAACCACACTACCCAACCTTATCAACCACTAGGGTTCTAACGAAAATCTCAACCTCAATAGGAAAGGAAACCTAACTTAAAGGAGATGTTTGCTAGCTTTATGACCACTCAATCCACATTCATGGCTAGTCAAGATGCTAGATGGAAATCGTAGGATGTTTGGATGAGAAATCAAGATGCCTCTATTAGGAATTTAGAGAGTCAAGTAGGGAAATTTGCAAATTCTCTCTCAAATAGGACCCAAGGCACTTTTCCATCTCATGTGGACCGAAACCTAAAGGAGAAAGCAAAAGCAATCACTTTGAGAAGTGGGAAAGAGGTAAAAAAAGCTAAAAATAGTAAAAACTCTTCTAAAGTGGTGGAACCAACACCAGAGGTAAGTATTTCTAAACCTAAAATTATTGATAAGATACATCATGTTGTTGAGAAAGGTAAAGGTAAGAAAAAGCTTATTTTTACTGTACTTGATGAGTCTAAATTGCCTTATCCATCTCTAGCTAGGAAAGAAAAGCATAATAAATAGTTAACTAGATTTTTAGGCATATTTAAGAAGTTACATGTACTCTTACCATTTGCTAAAACTTTATTACACATGGCTAAATATGCTAAGTTTATGAAAGAGCTGTGTTCTAACAAGAAAAAGCCAAAGGGTGTATGAATAGTTCAATTGTCTAAAAATTATAGTTTATTCTTAATGAATAAAATTCCTAAAAAATTAAAAGATCCTGGTAATTTTACTTTACCATGTGAATTAGGAGAAAATTTTATCGGTCATACTTTATGTGATTTGGATGCTAGTATTAATTTGATATCTTATTCAATTTATAGGAAATTAAACTTGAAAGATATCAAGGAGACCAAAAAGACACTAAAATTGGAGGATAAGTCCGTGAAGAGGCTAAAGGGCATAATAAAGGATTTATTGGTAAAAGTGGGAAATTTTATATTTTTGATAGATTTCGTGATAATGGATATGGAGGACTATAAGGTGCCATTAGTAGTGGAAAGGCTATTATTGAACACAGCAAAGGCATTGATAGATATACATGGATAAATAGATACTTTAAGGTTCAATAAGAAAGAGATGGTCTTTAATACGAACAAAGTGATGAATCACCCTTCTTATGACTTTAAAGAGTTCATTTGCTTCATAGATGGTGTTCAAAATATGTGAAAAAGACACAAAAAGAGATTTTATTGGATGATGAGCTTCAAGATTATTTGATGCATCCAAAGAATAAAGAGGAAGTTGGAAAGAGAGAAGCAAAGCTAATAAAGGAGCTGGGAAAAAATATGATAAGAAAGGAACAAAGAAGGATGAACCATCCCCTCCTAATAGAGAAAATAATTATGAACTTAAAACCCTTCCTTCACATTTAAAATATGTATTTATAGAGGATAATGTAAAATCAGTCATTATTTCATCACTTTTGATAGATTTAGAGGAAGAAATACTTGTAGAAGTATTGAAAAAACACAAAAGAGATATTGGTTGGGAGACATCCTACTTGAATGGAATTAGCCCTAGTTATTGTACACACCGGATACCTATGGAGAGTAATTTTAAGCTAGTGGTATAACCTAAAGGAGACTTAATCCAACAATGCAAGAAGTGGTGACAAATGTTCTACTTAAGCTACTCGATGCAGGTATTATTTATCCCATTCCTGATAGTAGTTGGGTTATTCCAGTATAATGTATGCCTAAAAAGGGGGGTATAACTGTGGTGACTAATGAAAATAATGAACTTATCCCAACATTCATAGTGACAGGATAGAGAGTATGTATAGATTATAAGAGATTGAATAATGCCGCTAGGAAAAACCATTTCCCTCTACCCTTTATTAACCAAATGTTAGAGAAGTAGGCTAGAAATAGATTTTATTGCTTCTTAATTGGTTATTCAGGGTATATGCAAATTCCTATAGCCCCGAAAGACGCAAAAAAGAACACATTCACCTGCCCTTAAGGTACATTTGCATATAGGAGAATGTCTTTCAGTCTTTGTAATGTCTCAACCACTTTTCAAAGATGTATGATGCCCATATTTCATGATTTTAATGAAAAATTCATAGAGGTTTTCATGGATGATTTTACTTTATATGGTCATGATTTGAGTTATATTTATCTAACATTGCATTGGTCTTAGAAAGGTGTCAAGAAACTAACCTTGAACTCAATTAGGAAAAATGCCATTTTATGGTGAAGGAAGGTATAGTTCTAGGGCATAAGATCTCTGAGAAAGAAATTTAAGTTTATAGGGCAAAAGAAGATGTGATTGATAAATTACCTCCCCCTACGATTATAAGTTTCCTTGGTCATGTCAATTTTTATCATCGATTTATTAAGGATGTTTTAAAAATAGCTAAACTGCCTTCTAATTTATTGTTTAAAGATGCTACATTTAACTTTGATGACAAGTGTTTATAGGCTTTTAATTTATTGAATCGAAAGCTAATTACAGCACCAATCATAGCATCACTAAATTGGACTTTACAGTTTGAGATAAAGTCACAATGTGGTCGGATCATATGGCTTTAAGGCACCTCTTTATTCCAAACCAAGGATCAGTAGATGGGTTTTGCTATTGCAGGAATTTGATGTAGAGATCAATGATAAAAAAGGAGCTGAAAATTTTATAGCTGACCATTTATCTAGATTGGATCATGGTTATATAGAACAAGGAGAAATTTCTAATTTATTTCTCGATGAATATATTTGTACCATTTATTTATGTGAAAGTTTAGTTTTTTGGTACGCTAATATAGCTAATTATCTTGTAGGATGTTACCTTCAAAAGGGTTTCACTTAGCAATAAAAGAAAAAACTAAAATCGGATACAAAACATTACCTTTAGGATAACCTATATTTGATCAAGATATATCTAGATCAAGTACTTAGGAGATGTGTTCCAGAGGAGGAGCAAGCAGATGTCATGAGGCTATGTCATGGAAGAAAGGTTAGAGGACACCATGGATTGAATTGCACAGTGGTGAAAATCTTACAGTTAAGTTTCTTCTAGCCTACTCTTTTTATTGATGTTAAATCTTTCATATAGTCTTGTGATAGGTTTCAATGTGTAGATAATATAACAAAGAGGGATAAGATGCCCATGAATAATGTGCTGGAAGTTGAAATGTTTTATGTTTGGGGTATTAACTTCATGGGGCCTTTTTAGAACTCATTCGGGTTTAAATACATCCTAGTAGCTATAGATTATATGAGTAAATGAGTAGAAACAATGGTTATTAGGACATGTGATGCTCGAGTTATGCTTGAATTCCTTATGAGAAATATTTTCACTAGGTTCGGGACACCTAGGGAAATTGTTAGTGATTAAGGTAAGCATTTTGTCAACCAATAATTCAAAGCTTTGCTTAAAAAGTTTGGTGTTAGGCATAAAATCACCACCCCTTATCACCCTCAAGCAAATGGGTTAGTGAAAGTGTCTAATAGGGAGTTGAAATCAATCTTGGAGAAAATAATGAATAATTCTAGAAAAGACTGGTTTAACAAGTTAAATAAGGCTCTTTAAGCCTATAGAACTATATATAAAACTCCTATAAGCATGTCCCCATTTAGGTTGGTTTTTGAAAAAGTATGTCATTTATCAGTTGAGCTAGACCATAAGGCATATTAGGCTATAAAACTGTTTAATTTTTGATTTAAGAAGTGTATGAGAAAAAAGAAGCTTACAACTCAATGAACTTGATGATATTCAACAATGGTCATATGACAATGCAGCCCTCTACAAGGAGAAGATGAAATGTTGTCATGATAAAAATCTAAACATGAAGGAATTTACTCCCAATATGTCGGTCTTATTATACAATAGTTGATTGTGGATATTCCTAGGTAAGCTCAAATAGAGATGGTTAGAGCCCTATTAAGAGCTTTCTAGTGATAGATTTAGAGTGGTTACCATCAGAAATCTGAAGGATGGTCATGAGTACGAAGTGAACAGTCACAGGTTAAAACCTTATTTTCTTACTCATCAAGAGGTTGCTGAGGCAAATTTAATCTTCTTCGACAAATAAAAAGGTTTTAAAAGTCTAGCTAAGGACTTTCTAAACTCAGAACTAAACTCTTTTACTTTTGTTTTGAATTATTATGTGCATGTCTTTAATTTTTGCTTTGCTTTATTTTTATGTTTTTTTTAGTGTTTTCATTTTAAAAGTGTGAGTTTGATTTTATTACTTGTTGATTCATGAATTAAAGGGAGACCTATCTATTTTTGAGTTAAGTGTGGTATAATTCAACTAATTTATAGGCTTGTATTTTGTTTTGACGTGGTTGGTTAAGTTTTGACTAAGAATAGTTGATTGCTTTAGGAATAAATTATTGTAGTGAGTAATGACTTATAATTAAAAAGCTTTTGGTGTAGATTGATTAATAGATTGATTGTCTAAGGTGGATATTTATTTGAGTGAGTTATGATTCATAGGCTTGACATGTTCTTCAACTGGTTTACATATTTTCATCATTTTTATCTATGGTTTTAGCAGAGAATTGATGGAGATTTAATTTAAGTGAGTTATAAATTAATGAGTATATGTGAGGTTTGATTAGTTTGTTGAGATTAAATTAAGGTAGGAATGGAGAAAACTAAATGATAATTTATTATGTAGGAGTTCTGAGCTTTAAAAAAATTGCATAACTGGAAGTCTTTTTAAGTGCCTCACCTGAGTGAATTTGGCCTCACCCGAGGGCTCTTTCATTTGTCAAATTTGAAATCACCTTGCCCGAGGGATTTTTGACTCACCTGAGGCCTTGCTACACTCCTACTTGAGCCTTACGCCTTACTTGAGGTGTCTAGCTACCTCACCTGAGATATGTTTGGCCTTTGTCTTAAACTTTGCACCTCATCCGAGGCCATTTGGCCCTCTATCCTGATGTCAACACCTCAGCCAAGGTATTGTTTTCCCCTTGGCCGAACTTCACACCTCTTCTGAGTTATACCTCACCTCACCCGAGGCCTTTGGCCTTTAAAAATCAACTCACCCATACCCTTCACCTCACTTGCACACACTCACTCAAACACTCTCTCCCTTTCCCAATGCCTAAATATAACTCTCCCAGGCTACCTATATTTAAGTCATTAATTTTCATCTTTCTTTGTTTCAATCCAAGTAAGTACATGTTGACTACTCAATTTAATTCTTGCATTAGCATCTTAAATAGCTTATTTTGAATTGAAATTGGGCTTTATTCTTCATCATTTGGGTTAGTTGACATTCACATTTGAGCTCAATTTATTGATTCCTTTACATTGTTAAATTCCTACTTGGTGATGGCTTGAGAATGTGTATTAGACATGACAAAACTTGAGTTTATTCACTTATTTCTTTTTGTATAATGCTTAAACTTTCACATACTCATCTCTTGCTATTTTTCTATGTGTAGTGGCACCTAAGAAAGTGAGACATGGTGGTGCTTCTAGCTCTCTAAGATTACACATTCCAGCTTATATGGATGAAGAGAAACATGAATTGTACAAGTACTTTAAGAATGCCATAAATGTCAAACTAGTTTACTTAAATGAATTATTCTTCGAAATTAGTGGCAAAAATTTATGGGAGGAGATCATGCTATTAATTAGAAACATAGGTTGGGAGAATTTTATTGAGAAGAAGCCAAAATTTTACCCTTCAATGACCAGAGACTTACTTTATTCCTTTGAATGCAACTTTGAGGGTAAGGAGGATCTTGGCATTGTAAGTTTCAAGCTTGGGAGAAAAAACATATACAATGAGTTTCCCTAATTTTACTGAGTATTTAGGCTTCCCTTCAGATGGGATTTATAAGCTACCAATGCATCACCAAGCAAGAATTGGGAATAGGTTAGAGATCCACTCAACCCAATAAGATGATTGGCTGCTAGACTAAGGCTCACTCATTAAAGGATCATGCACTCCGCGTTTTACATAAATTTCTTTCAATAATGATATATAACTATCTTGGTGGCTCGAGTGACATTAATTCAGGTGAGAAAATGTCATTATGGTATATGGTTGAAGGAATCAAAATCAATGGTACATTCCAATTATGGATGAAGATAGAGGACCTACCGAGAAAGTCAAGTTGTATAAAGGTCAATTTCTATTGGTTGGATTGCCACCATCATGGCCAGGGTAGTAAAGCATTTAGGTTTGGGTTCCTCTTGAGGGTGAAATTTATTACATTGATTATATGATGTTGAGATGTATGAAGCTCACATGGAATAAATCATGTCATCACTGGACCAATAAAGCTTAAAATTTGCATTTGAATTGAGTTAAGGACAATGAACAACGAATCAATGTTAATGAGGCCGAGCTTAGGCATCAAGAACCTAAACACCAAGAAGCACCACCAGCTGTAGAAGTCACTTCACCCTAGATAATTACTCTCATGGATCATGTCAATGCTAGATTGGATATACAGCATAGATGGATGGAGACTATGCAAGATAGCATTATTAATTGAAGCATAATTTTAAGTGATTTGTCCATAGTTTATAGGCATGTTTCCTAGCACCACCTTTTCTGCCACCCCACTGACATGATTTCCAATTTGCTATAGACACCAAAGTTTTTTTAAGGGGGTCGAGCTTACTTAAGCTAAGCTCAATTTCATTTAAGAAGTAAACAGTCTCACACTCCCCTTTATTCATGAAAGTCTTTATTTTGTTTATGTATTTACTTTTGTTTTTTTTTTTTGTTTTTATTCTATTTTTCTATTTTTACTTTCTTATTCTTTGCTTAAGTTGTAACTTTAGATGACTTTGTAATCTATTTAGTAGTAATAGTATTTTTTTTAGTTTGATTGTTTGTTCATTAATTAGGTGGTGCTAGAGATGTAGTTAGTTCAAATTGTCACTTAGCTTACACTAAATTTAGTTTGTTATTCTCAAAAGTTGAACATATTGAACTTGAACTTAGAATGTGCATTAGTCAAAATTTTTGTTTAGCATTAAGACAAGCATTTTGTTTAATGAATTGTTGACTAATTTAACATTCAACTTGATTTATATTTTTTAGTTTCTACTTTTTGCATACAAAAGACCAATTTTAAAATAGAAGAAAAACCAGTGTATTAAAATAGTTAAGGAATTTTAGGATACTAGAACCTTCCTTATCACCCTTCAAAGTATAGAAATGACTCAAATAACTTAAAAAGTGATCTAGGTAAAATGTTTCTTGTTAAACCATATTAAGACTCTTTTCCTACCTTTTTGATATATTTGAACCTTGTTAGCCATTTCAAGCCTAATAAGGCATGTTAAAGGTATATCATATTAAGTTTTCATGTTGCACCTATTTATATTACCATATAGCCTAATTAGCTTTTATCTCCCCTTCTAAGAGTGCCACTCTAGGATTGGATAGATTAATAGGAATTGGGTATTGTAAATGGTGTAGTGAGACAATTTTGGGATTATTAGCAAGGACTATGGATAAAGTCAAGGAATTAGTGAAAGATGGACCTTGTAAACACCTATTTTATCATTGATTGCCAAAAATGAAGCTAGTAAGAAACAGAAAAGAAAAAGAAAGAAAAAATTTTAAATCAAGCTAGCATATATGGTAAAATTTTAAGTGTGGGGTTTTTACAAGGGATTCGGGCTTCTCAAAAATGGTGGAATTGAGTAATTTAAGAGGGATTTCAGTGTTGGTCTCTTAAAAATGATTGATATTTATGGGATTAAGTTGACAAGTATGGTAAAGGGATATGTGCTTAGTAGATTGAAATTTTGAAATCTTGGTCTATTCAAGCATAAAGTGGTTATTCTTTTCGATTATTTATTGTCCATTCTTTGATAACCAATTCTTTAACCCCTTTACAACTAAATTAAGAACTAAGTGATTCTATGTTTGCTTTTGAGTTGTTTAACGAAGATGACCTTCAGGTTTCGATGCTAGAGGAGAGACTTATGGTATTCTAAAGTTTCAAGTGCAAAACCATTTGTACACTTAGGTGTACATTCATTCTAAACTTAACTATGAATTTGCTTTAGTGTTTCAATTTTTGGAAAATGCTTAAAAAGTTTTGGTCTTGCACATATATAAGAAAATTAACTCATATTGTCTAGTTTGAATTTATTCTAGTTAGAAATTTGTTAAGTGCTCTTGTTAATTGCTAAGCTTGGTTTTGAAATACATGATTCTTAGTTGAAGTTTGATTATTTTAAGAAGTTGATTTATTCAAATTTACTCGAGGGTGAGCAAAAACTAAGTGTGGGTATTTGATGTTGTGAATTATACTATATTTTTAGTATGTTTTTATGTGTTTAAATTAGTTAATTTAGTATTAATTTAGTTGATTTCATTTTAAATTAGTTAATTTACGTGTTTGTAGGTTTAATTACAAATTTTGGTGTTTTTAAGGGCTAAATTGAAGAAAATGAGGACTTAATTAAATAACGAAGAAGATTTAAGGGCAATTTTGTAATTGGATAATTTGAAGGCTTGTTTTCTCATAAAAAGCAGAGAGGAGGAACTTAGAAGAATTGTAAAACACCTTACACGAGTTCCACATCAGCTCACTCGAGCTAAATTCAACTCACCCGAGCTAAATTCACCTCACCCGAGCCTTAAACACCTCTTTTGAGTTAGAAACACCTCACTTAAGGGAAAGAGCGCATCAACTAAGTTGATCAATGCCTCACCTGAGTTATTTTTCACCTCTGTTGAGTTGAAGACTTTTAAATACAATAAAAATCTATTACACTCTGATTTAGGAAGTAACAAGGTAGTCAAGTTTTACTTTTGGTAGTATAAAAGCATTCTTAAGGCACCAAACTTAGGGGCTGGCTTTGAATTATGAATTTCTATCTTAGTTTAGCCTAGTTTTCACTTAGGGGTTGAAGGCTATAATTGAAGACTCTAAGAAGACTTGGAGAGCAGCTAAAGGGTTCTATGGCTTTGTATCTTTATTTCTATTTTTGTTTAATTTTTAAGACAATGAGTGAGTAGTTTTCTTTGCTTTTGCTAAGGGTACTTGAACCCTCGCACTTCTATTTGTCATGACTTTAAGTTGAGCTTTTATTCAATGCAAGTTTATTATTTCTTAATTCCTGGGCTATTTCTTATCTTGAGTTATGTTTGGATTGATTATTAATGTATTGAATAAATGATTAATTATTAGTTTTAAGTGTGATTTAAGATATGTATGTTCTTATTTTAATTCCCTTTTATTGATGCATGCTGAAAAATGAGATAATTATGTTTTGGTTTTAAGTGCAATTGAAGCTAGAGAAGTTGAATTAAGAATGGACTGAAGTGAGATCTCTTGAGAAATGATCTAATAGATGTTTAGGAGTTTATAAATAAGATTTTTATGCTAAGTATTGAATTATTTATAATAATAGGATTTGATACATAGAAAGGTGTTCTGAATAAGTCATCTGAGTTTACAACCAGTTTTTCATAATCACTTGTGTTATTTTTACTTGAGTTATTGCATTAGAAGTTAAGGTGGATAGTCCTTTAACAGAAGTTGTCTTTATTATTGAATTTTATCATCTTTTATTACTTACTTTGTTTATGTTTAGATTTATTTGATTAATTTTTTTTTACTTTCATTACTTTTAGTTATTTAAGTTTCTATAGTTAGTTTAGTTAACTCTTCATCATTATAAACTTGGGGTTTCTTTCATTCTTTACACACAGTTTTCATTCTAAAAATTTAAAATTCATAGCACTTACACATTTTTTCCTTGGGTTCGATATTTAAGGTTATAATTATATTTTCCTATATTAGTAGTCGATCTTACTAGACACCGATCAGTACCTAACATTAACTTTCTCATTATATCATCCTTAAAAGCATTTGCATGAGTTTTGGTTTGCATGAATAGATTGACATGTAGATTATAATTTTTCCTACCACCTCTATCATATAATGATCCACCTATGCTACCATATGAGGAAGGTCTATTGATAATGTCACTTTTAAAAGAGAACCCTTCAATTTTAACTCTAATAATAGGATTTTCATGATAAATCACATCATTAAGGTTAAAATTTCTTCCACATGTTATGCCAAAATAAAATAGTGAGATCTTTAAATAGGATCGTGATTCTCCTCTCCAACATTTTTTTTCTTTTTGTTGGCTTGTGTTTCTTCTACATTTCTCAACAACTATCCATGACAAAGCTTAAAATCCATTTATTATTATGTCCTTTACTCAACCCAGTTTCCATATTTTCCTCACTATCAATAGGAACGGTTTGGCAATAGATCATGACTCAAGATGCCCAATTCAACCACAAAAGAAACATAGCTCAGTAAAATTCTCACGTTCAACCTTTTATTATTCATCATCAATTTCAATTTTTGAAACTAAATGTTTAAAAATCAATACAGATAGCAACTTTAGCAAAATGCACCATTTGGAACTCATTGGTGTCAAAATAAATTTTAATGACAATCCCTATTGTTCAACAATGGCATTAGTGACTTACTTCAGGTTGTAATAAAGAGAAATTCTTGGAAATATAACCCAAATTATAGTTTTAATAATATTAACATTCTTGACTCTAAAAGAAAGAGCCCATTCTTACACAATCAAATAGCAACCCATCATTATCCATGGTCCTCCTAAGACAGTCCGATTATATTTGATTTATTAGAGATTGCACTAAGATAAACTCTTAGCTGATATCCAGAGCCTTAGTAGAATCCATAGTCTAAATAACCCATTTAACCCATTAAAATGTCCTTATTAGAGGTGAGCAAAAAAAAATAAAAATTTTGGTTAACTAAAAAATCGATTTGAAATCGAATTGATCTTTAGATTAACCGAACCAAAAATTTAAGTTTAAGATTTTTACTCTTAAAAATTGGTGGTTAACCATTGACTAACAGTCAACCGATCTATATACATTTTATAAATTATATTTTAAATTTTACACTTATATTTTTCAATATTTTTGTAATTTATAAATATTGTGATATATAATTTTCTAAAATATTATTATAATACATATTTTTAGTAAATAAACATTAAAATTATCTTATTATTATTATATGTGCATAATTAATACTCTGTTGTTAGTTTTATATTGAATATATTTAATTCTTATAATTAATTATGAAAATTTTATTTTTATTTTAATTCTTTTAAATGGATATTGTATTTAATTTTTATTTTTTCATTTCTAAAATATTTTTAACTATTAAAAATAATATTACAAATTTTATAATTTTTTAAATTTATATGTTAAATATTTTTTATAGTTAATCGATAAGCTGATCTGAAAAATTGAGTTAAAAATCGAAATCAATATAACGGTTAACCGAAATTAATAGACTGATTAATACAATTGTCAATGGATCGGTTAACCTGTCTATGCCCCCTAGTCCTTATAGCCAATACTTCTAGCCAAAATGGTTACGACTATAGTGTTATTCATCACCTTCAATAGTTTATCATCAAACTCGATGAGAAAGTCATTACAGAAAATTTACCATATCAATTAATAGAGACATCTCTATATTCACTTTGACCTTTACCAATTCAAACATGTCTTCCATGGAAACCTTCATGACAGCTCCTTCAACTAATTACATGTTATGGTATACAATTATTTTCTTAGCAGTATATTGATGTTTAACCTTTTTGGTTGCATGATCATCCGTTTCGCCAAAGGAATAGTGTGTTTATTGAAACTGCCTTTTCAATAATCACTCCATCAAATGTACATATCTCAACTAATTAATAATTGTATTTATCTAATACTTTCTTTGTAATTATCTCTTTATGTTATCAACACAAATGGTATAAATACCATTACTTGTATCCGAAACATAATAGAGGAATATATACAATTCTTTCAATCACCTCTTAACACTTCACATGGTATCAGAGCTTGCCAATCTCTAGCTATGTGCCAACCTGAATTAACCATTCTTGTTCATATCACCAGTACCACTTCTACTACTATCTCTATGAATCCTCCTACACCATTGTTCATCTCCTCCACCAATCGCTCCTTCTTTGTCAAACTAAATACCAAAAATTACCTTGCTTGGAAAACCTAATTTCTTCTCATTCTTAACTATCAAAACTTTTATGGTCTCATCGATGGCTCCATGCGACAACCTTTCCCTACTCATCCTTCCTCTATAGACCCACCGAATCATGAACCAAATCCCAATTATGAGATCTAATTTTGAAAAGATAAGATACTCTTATCCTGGATATTTTCCTATTTCACTGAAGAGATTTTTCCTTACGTTATTGGTCTCACTTCATCTAGAGAAGTTTGGGTTGTGTTAGAAAATTCTTTTGGGTCAATCTTTCAAAACCATCAACTGCAACTTCACATTGAGTTGTAAGAACTCAAGAAAAATGATTTAACTATGTCTTAATTTCTCAACAAAGTAAAAGCTCTATCTAACATGCTACAGGCAGCAGGGAAACCCTTGTCACCAGCTTAATTCAATACGACCATTTATCACAACATTGGTCCTAATTTTCATAGCATCATTACTACACTCAATTTAAGATATGAACCTATCACATTTTATAAGCTTCACATGTAGCTAGTTGCCTATGAAATCTTGCTTAAAGGCTCCTACTTGCTGTAAGCGAATACGGTGATTAAAAGCTCTGAATCTTCATTTCAAATTCTTTTAACAATTGGGGCCACAACAATCCAAATAACAATAACTCATCTCGCAACAATCCCAATAATAATTCCAAACCATTAGGCCCATGCTAGATCTGTGACTGTCGTAGTCATATGGCTCTTACATGCCATCGTCGCTACCAACATACCAATCAAAATCAAGGATTTTCATAGCAATTTTTGACTTCATATTCTACTATTGTCCCACATCAGCCTTCGGCTCACTATTCCTTCATGCCTTAGTAACAAACACGGTATCCAGACATGACAAACAAAAATTTCATCGCAAAATTCATGCCAACATTTAACGAGGACAATTTTCACGCTAAATTTAGTAATAATAATATTTGTTGCAAAATTGCATGCTAAATTTTAGCGAGGAACTAATCATTAGCTACAAAATTATGTCCTCGCTAAAATATAGCGAGGACCTTTTTCTCGCTAAAGTCTGCTATGATAACTTTCATTACAAAATTTTGTGCCTTGCTAAAAAAATTTATCTACGAAAAAATATCAGTTAGTGAGGAATTATTCCCTCACTATTTCACATTTTTTTGTAGTGCCACTTATTCTTCCTTACCTACTCCCACTACTACTTCCTTATCTTCCCATAACACACCACGACATAACTCACATGTCATGACCTAAACTACCCCAAGCCCACACAATGGCACCCAAAGCCATAGTGCCACTACCTCTTCCTCATCTTCTCACAAATCAACTCCACACACCTCACGTGACATCACCCAAACCAACCCAAGCCCATAAAATGCCACACAAGGCCTTGGCTTAATTGTAGACCTAATTCATTATCCCAACCAATTATATAATGAACTGAAACCCACCACCACAACCCGCACACATCCCATGCAGCTGTGCCAAAATCCAAAACCCATAAAACTTTCCTTTTCCATTAACACCAAACCCAATTATCAATAAATAAAACCTCGTACCCTTACCCATTCTAAATTGTATGTAGAATGGAAAGTGGCAATGCAGGAAGAGTTAAATTCCCTCATCCAAAACCACACATGGACGCTAGTTCCTAAGCCACCATCTGCTAATGTTGTTGGAAATAAATGGATATATAGGATTAAAAGATGCCCTAATGGCACCATAGATCTCTATGAAGCTGGACTTGTAGCAAAAGGCTATGCACAATAGTCTGAAATAAACTATCAAGAAACATTTTTCCCAGTGATTAAATTCACTACTGTTCGTACAATCTTATCTATTGCCATAGTATAACAATGGCCTATTCATCAGATAGACATCTCCAATGCATTCTTGCATGGGCATCTACAGGAAGAGGTGTACATGGAACAACCATATGGATTCACTCATACTACCTATCCTAACCATGTATGTCATCTTCACAAGTCACTATATGGCCTAAATCAAGCATCCCAATAATGGTTCCAACACCTCTCTACCTTTCTCAATCAACTTGGATTCAATTCATCGAGAGCGAACTCTTCTCTCTTCATCATATGCAAAGGTATGGTAAAATTTTACATACTCATTTATGTTGATGACATCTTGCTCACCTATTCTGATAACAAATTACTGGAGCACATTATCAAAAAACTAAATAGGACATTTCCCATCAAGGATCTCAATCCCTTAAATTAGTTTTTGGGGATCCAAGCTCATAAACATCCTTCTAACCTCCTGTTCACATAGAAAAAATATCTTGAAGGCCTTCTGATGGAAACAAAGATGTATCCTCCAAACCATGTGCCACACTCATGCCTGTCTCTCCACATTTAAGCAAATCAGTAGGGAACCCACTATCCAAATTCGAAACAATACAGATAAGTCCTTGGCTCACTCCAGTACCTAACTCTGACTTACCCAAACATTACCTTCTCTATCAATAAATTAGCATAGTTTATGTACTACCCCACTGACATTCATTGGCAGTCAGTAAAACGTTTACTTTGGTATTTAAAGGGCACAGTTTCCTTAGGCCTTCTTCTTGATCACAGCTCTTCTCTAAGGATACAGTACTTCTCTGACAGTGATTAGGCTGGGTGTCCTGATGATTGACATTCAACTAGTTGATATTTGGTGTATATGGGGAAAAATCTCATCTCATAGACTTCTAAAAAGCAACCCATAGTTGCTCGTTCCTCAACTAAAAGTGAATACAAAGCACTTGCGAATGTCACAGTTGAAGCACTATGGCTTTGCAATTTACTTGGGGAACTTGGCATTGGCAACTTCTAACCCATCACTTTGTGGTGCGACAACATTGGCGCAATCTATCTTTCATCCAGTCTGGTTATGCATAGTCACACCAAATATGTAAGTTAGACTACCACTTCGTTCATGAGCAAGTAAAACTTGGGAACCTAAATGTCAAGTTTGTTTCCTTTGCTAACCAATTGGCTGACATTCTGACCAAGCCTGTTGGGAGAGGACAATTTTTGTTTCTTCAGGACAAGCTTCACCTTCGATTCTCTTTGCCATCAGCTTGATGGGGGGTGTTAGTGAAACTACCTCTTCGACAATCACTCGATCAAATGTACATATCTCAACTAATTAATAATTGTATTTATCTTATATTTTCTTTGTGTTATCAACACAAGTGGTATAAATACCATTGATTGTATCTGAAACATAACAAAGGAATATATACAATTCTTTCAATCACCTCTTAACACTTTACAGAGTGATCTCCTGCTAGAGAGATTTTAGACATACGTACTCTTAACTTAAAATTTATTGATAATGAGTATACTTGCACAATATCCTTGATGTCAAATTAGTAGCATTGTTTTTCAAGCAATAATATTTATGAATCTTTATTTTTTATTGTTTATTGATATGAAATTAAACAGATGATTCATTATTGTGAAGTTCACATGTGGAGAAAATTTTCAAGACAAAACATGAAACAAATTTTTTTAAAAAAAAATGATGCCAAGAAAATGGTTTTTCGTAATTTTTACTTCTAAATTATTTTATAAATTCAATATAACTATAAACAAGAAAATATGTAAATTTAAAAGAAAAGGATTGAATTTCACGACATATGTTTCATATATTATGATGCATTTTTCGATGTTACATAAAGATTTCTTAATGGAAAATGATTTGAAAAAAAGATCAGAGAAAAAGTTGAGTGCATAATAATATAAGAAACTTAATAATATTCCTTCTTATCTTGTATGGTAAATCCTACTTTAGATCATGAGGTTAGGAAACTTTCTACATCGAAAAAAAAAATATAACTAAATAAGATATTCATGCACTTCAAATTTGAGTTGAAAAGAATTAATCAGTTTTGGAGCTACTATGAATATGATCATTTACCTAAATAAACAGCTCAATTATGTTTCGTTCCTCAATAAAATTCTCACAATATATATGTGTAGCTAATCTTAGAATGATTTTAGAATCCCAACTATAGGTCGATAACAAAGAATTGTCTATACCTAAACTGAGAATTGTTTTTACAGAAAGTAACTTTTACCGAAAAAATAAAAAATAGACACTAGACACTGAAAATTTCATCTTATCTGTACACATAAAATATAAATTGACATTTGGCAAATTATGCTAGTATCCAGTCATATACCATATCAATTAAATTGACACATATAACTTGGAGAAATAAAAAAAAAAAAAAAAACTGTACCATATCAAATGTTATGTGTACTGTTGAGGCGATTTTTATTTTAATTGGATGCTAATATGGATTTTCATATGTCAACTTATATTTGTACAGTCAGGTTTTTCAATGTATATTCTCCAGCAAACTTTCTTTTGAAAAGATGTTTTTTATTTCTTTTTTCTTTTTTTTTTTTGGGGGGGAAGATATATATGTGTTTTTATATCTTAATTCAACCCTTAAGTATTTGATTAGGTTTAACTTTAACTTTATTTCAACGATAAACCTAACATCCCCAGTTAATATTCCAACCCGGAATACATCTTTCAAAGCATATTTTGAAAAAATAGAAAAAAGAAGGAATCAGAATTTGTCTTCTTGTATTTTTCCTTTTTAAAACATTAATATATAATTAGAACTTAACTTTTGACATTGTTTTGAATTTTTAAACTTGAAAGATACAGACTTATTATGAGTATTATTTTGGGTATGCATGCATGCGTGTGAATGCACTGTTAGTACATATGCATGTGAATCGAATCCGACCCTACTAAATATTTAAGTTTTCAAAGTATGGACTGATTCAATATACTCAAGAAATTGTCAAAGGACATTAGCAAGATCAATGCTTTAAGTTTATATTAATTAGAAGTTAGGAAATATATTTGGAGGAAAATTCTTATTTAAATTCGGTACATAATTTCTTTATGTAACAAATATATTGATGTATATGATTAATAACCACTTTTAAATCATTTATCTTATGAAGCATTCTTCCATTGAAAATTACGTAGTATTCATGATTATAAACGAAATATTTTTAATTCAGCATATGCAATATTTCTCATTGTGAATATTGTTTTGTTCTATTTAAAAATGAAATTGAAGAATAATATATAATAGCATCTACCAGATATAACATTTAATTAAAAGAAAAACAAACACCAAATACACATTATTTTCTTAAGGGTCAGAATTGCATAAGCAATTTGCCACCAAAACAATATTATTCCAAACTCAGCATGGAACTCTTTAATGCCGACTGCTGACACTTCATCATCGTCATTCCTCTCAATGTCAACTTCAAAATTCTTGCTTCCGAATTCAAGTTAAACAACAAAGGAAAAGATAAAATAATGGAATGTTCTTGATTTTTAGCCTACTAAAAAAATTATTTTAATCTAAAAATATGCAATCGACTTTAGTGATAAAAATTAACAAATTTGAAAATATATTAAAAAAAATCCAATTAAGCAAAAAAATAAAGCTTATTATTATTTTATTGATAAAAGACGATTTGGTACATAATAAATCGCATCCTACACACCGTATGATCGAATAGCCATTACACTAATTTAAACATTCGGTTAGATGATGCATACCAAGCAATTCATGTACACCGGATTCACCTAATGTCGAAGTTATTATTATTATTATTATTATTATTATTATTATTATTATTATTGTTGTTGTTGTTGTCGTCATCGTCGTCGTCGTTGTTGTCGTCGTCGTCGTTGTTGTTGTTGTTAGGAAATATATCACGATATATTATGAGAAATAAACATATAAATACCTCTCGTATTGCTAATCTGTTAAAGCGAAAGCGAAAATCGATTGTTTTACGTTACCGGCAAATCCTATCACCCACGTATCACGAACTACTAGATGAAAGTATAGATCCATGAATTTAAAGCCACATGGATAGAGAAATTGAGTATGGAGAAAAATCGACTGCAATTCGGTATGAGAGATTTCTTCTCCCTCTTTTTTCTTCCAAAATTCTTAGCCCTTTATATAGGGTTTCCATTAAGGAAATCATAATTTCCTTAATAAATAAGAATTAAATATGGAAGTTACAAATATTAATAAGGAAATAATAAATATAGCAGTTACAAAATGAATATGTAACTGTCTATATTAATGCACGCTTAAATGATAAATTTTCTAATTAAGGAAAACCTAATATGGAACTAATTCCATATAAATTATTTCATGTTTTGATATAGGGTGTGTTTGGCATTGCTTTTCAAGAGAAAAAAAGCTGATTATTTGATAAAAAGCTGATTATGGGATAAAAAGCTGCGTTTGGTAAATGTTAATTTTTGTCAAATCAATTTTGTGAAAAGTGAAAAAACCTTCTATTAGAAAAAGCTAGAAATTAAAGCTTTTCAAAAAAGCTAAATTTTAACTTTTCAGGGAAGCTGATTTAAAATTTATTTTAAACAAAAATATCCTTTATTTTATTTTATAATTACAAATATACCTAATATAAAAGATTCTTTTTCCCTTGGCTATCATCAAAATTAATCTAACCTAAAAAGAATTCCATTCGTCACCGGCTAAAATAAAGAAGCTTTCTGTATTTTTGATGCAAATAACGATGGAATCATTGATGCTAAAGAGTTGAAGGTAGTAATATCTTCTTTATGCACCGGCTAGAATGAACCATTGAAGACTGCGACAGCAAATAGTAAAAATTATATATCAAAGTCGTTTTCAACTCTGCAAACCCAAATAAAGTACGAGAATTTTCAACATTCTTAATTAATTTCTGGTGGAGCGGTGCTAAATACATATGCAAATTCTTCAAATTAACAAGAAGCTGGGCTCAAATTTGTCTTCGCCTTGTGGAAGCAAGAAGCTCGAGCTCTAAACACAGTCAGATTTTGATGAATTTTCAAGACTTTTAATGAAGAGTTTTATATGAATATGATTATAATCGTTTACATTATGAAAATAATTTGAATATAATGCAGAAGATGCTTATTCTTGTCGTCATATTACTTTTTTGAGATGATTAACTTGTGATTGAATGGAGAATGAGAAAACTGCTCTTCTACAAAGTATTTGTCATTTTTTATCTTTTTATTATAAAAAGTCATTTCTAATCTTATTAATAACCAAACAGTTGTTAAACTGCTTTTCAATTTATAAGTCATTTTGAATTTTATTTACCAAACAATTATCTACTTTTTAAGATACAACTTTTTGAAATACAGATTTTACCAATTGAAAAAGTTATTTTCATAAGTTTTGCCAAACTGGGCCATAATCTCTATTATGTTGGGGCAAATTTATCATCTCGTGAGTCACTGACATATCCCAAACTCCTTCATCTCCCACTCACACATGACGAAATGATTTTTAGTCATCCTCTCTAATCATTCAGATAGATAGTTTGCGTGACTGGCACACTTCAGAACAGTAATGCTATATACCTGTTAGGGATATATAACGTCTTGAGAAACAAGATCTTCTCACAATTTTATGCCAAACCCTAGATAATTTTCTCACATTCGTTGTTTTATCTTATGATCTCATAAAAATAATTTTTTTGTTCTCTATTGTGTCTCTACTTATAAAGACTACAATAGGTATATCGGTGAACCATGAAACTACCGAATGTGATCGAAAAATATCTTTTCCTCTTACTATATTTCATCCATCATAGTTCAACTCGCTTTTCTAGTTAGATCCATCGGGCTAAATTTTTCTATAACCCTTTGGAGACTAACTAAGCTAGTCATACTGAACTATACTTCAGGTATAAGTTAAGGATCCTGAGGGTCAAAAATTAGGGTCTCAAACTAGGAAAAATTTGAGATTATTCACATAAGATTCTCTTCCCTCTATCAACTCAAGCACACATAGTATGATGCATGTATTATGGTGCTCTTTCCTTTCCCTTAAAGGAGCATATGTCTTATTATTATTTAACACCATACAGAAGTATAAGGTTGCAATGCACCAAAGCATTCAAATTTAGTCTACTTCCTTTAGGAATACTTATGGCTTTTAAGATAGAATATGATAGTTACGTTTAACATATTATCGGATCATTCTTAATCCTATTTTGAATCTTAATCCAAAGCACACAACCTCATATGTGTCTTTATCTTGCATGTTAACAAGACTCATCTTATAATTTCTGCAAGATGGCACTTTTATTTTGAACAGGTTTTTGAAATTCACTTTGTGTTCAAAAATTACCTCATATTATACTTTGTTAACTTATTAACAAATCTAATGTAAACACCCGTGTGAGTGGGTTACTTCTCTATCCGACATGCTCTATCTTATAACAGTAAATGTTCGCATATAAAGATTCACACTCATGTATTGCCAATAATAAACTTAATTATTATTATTATTCATAAATAATAATGATAAGGGAACATAAGCAGTGCAAATCAAATCCTATACAAACTCTGAGATCTAATGTGTCTCTCAAAACACATCTCTCAGCATAGATTTTATTAATGGATCTGCAATCATATCTAGCAAAAAAATGTACTATAAGTTCAGTTTCTCCTAGTGTAACAATATTTTTAATTTATTGATTCTTAATGTCGATACCTCCATCGATGACTGACTGTCACCATAAACTGTCACTAGTTCCTATAAGGTAGTTACTTTTAAATGGTTCACAAACTGTTTCAGCCAAAATTGCCTTGATCGGTATCTATCAAGTGTACTAGATCGGCTAGTAATATAGAAAAATATAAATTAAGACCCTAAATATCGTATCCAAGAAAACATGAATTGCTAAGGATAATATCTATGTATGAATTAAATCAATCTGAGATTGTTTCCCAAATATTTTTGATTTAAAGGTAAAAATTAAACTAAATAAACAATTAAACAAAATAAAAACTAAAATTAAACTAACATGAATTAAAAACAGGACATTAACTAAAATTCTCTTGCTAAAGAAATTATCAACCTTAACTTTCATTGTAATGACTTAATTAAAAGAGGAACACACATGATTGTGAAGAATTCAGATGAATAAAACCAGATAACTTTACTTAAGATTATCATTCAAAGCATTAAAATTCTCTTATTCAGAACAATTCAATACTTAGCATAAAGATCTGAATTAATCCTCCTAGATGTCTATTAAATCATTTCTCAAGTAATTCAACTTTCACCTATTCTTAGTTACACCCTTCTTAATCTTAACTTACTTCAATTAACATAAAATTATATCTTATTCAGATTATAATCATGCATTAACCCAAATAATTTAATCTAAGAACATGCATATCAATGATCCAACCAAAAACCAATTACTAACCAATGTTTAATCAAAACAACCAATTTTTAGTTAAATAATGATAAGATTGTGTTTAAGAACTAAGAAATAATCAAACTTGCATTAAATTGAAGCATAAGCTTAAGTCATAACAATAAAAGTTAAGGATTTAGGTATCCTTTAGCAAAAGTTAAAGAAAACTACTCACTAGAGATGTTTAAAACTAAAACAAAGCTTTAAAAAACATTAAAAATAGAGAAAACAAAAAACAACATAAAAAACTAAAAACTAATGAATTCTTGATAACTAATGGTTGATCTCCTTTCTTTGATGCTTCAGACTTCTATTTATAGGCAAAACAAGCTGTAGAATCCTTCTAAACTTTCTGAATTAAAGTAAGAATAGAAGTCTTCTTAATCGGAAAATCCTTCGCTGCATGGGAGTGTAAACACATGGCCACTTGATTTTTCTCTTGTAAAAATGCACTGTCGTGTATCTTCTCTTAATGAAGTACACGGCCACTTATCTTCCATTGAACTAAAACACATGGCCACCTAAGATTTTCTCCAGCCAAAAGTGACACACAACCACCAATTCTTTTACAACTTGAGACACACGACCACTCATCCTTTCACATCTTCAATGCACGGCCAAGTAAGCACACACACAATGAAAGATACGCCTACTTGAAGAAGAAAAGAAGGAATACACAGCCATTTAAGTTTTCAAGTAATGAAATACACAGCCATTCATGAGTCTACTGGACTCCATGTCTATTTTCTTGCATGAATTTTCCAAATTCACAGTTTTGGCCCAAATCTTCTTGACTATTTACAATTAAGTCTTTTTCTTAGCAAAATATACCTAAAAAGCACCAAAACTTTAAATTAACTCCAAAATATCAATTTAACCAATTAAACTCAAATTCAACCTAATTAACACAAAATTAACTTAATTAAACACCTAAAAATATACTAAAAACATCATATAAATCACCATTATCATGCCTCTTATACTGCAGAGGAGGAAGCGACAAATTGAGCTTCCAATGTTGATGTAGCTTCTTCCTACTCCGTAAAATGGCACCCTTCCCAAGTAAGAATACATAACCTGAAGTGGATTTCCTCTCATCCACATCACTTCCCCAATCAACATCTGAGTATCCTATCATTTGCAGATCTTTTCTTTGATTAACAGAGAGAATAGTCTGCGGTACATTTGAGGTATCTAAGTATCCTTTTTATTACTTTCCAATGTGCTTCATTTGGGTTAGATTGATATCTACTTACTATAATCACTGCATAACATATATCAAGTATTGTACACAATATTGCATACATTAGACTACCCACAGGAGCGATATATGGAACGTTCCTCATGCATTCCATTTTATCTGGCATCTCAAGACACATACTTTTGTTAAGAAATTGATTCTTAACAATAGGATCATCTATGGGTTTAAATTTTAAATATTAAATCATTCAAGAACTTTGTTAATGTATGTCTTTTGAGACAGTAACAATAATATTTTTGAGCGATCCCTTGAAATTTTAATTCTAAGGATAAATTTACTTGACCTATATCTTTCATCTTAAAGTTGGATGATAATCAATCTTTGATTAGATTTACGTATTCTTTGTCATTTTCTGTTATAAGTATGTCATCTACATACAACATTAAAATGAAAAACTCATTTCTCGAGCTTTTAAAATAAATACAATGATCTTCATCAATCATGTTGAACACATTCAACATGATTGCTTTATGAAATCTTAAATACCATTATCTTGAAGACTGCTTTAGGCCATAGATTAATCTCATCAATTAAAAAACTTTATGCTCATTGCCTTCTTCAATGAAACCCATAAGCTGAACCATATAGATTTCTTATTTTAATCCTCCATTGAGGAAAGCAATCTTTACATCCATTTGATATAGCTTTAGGTCTAAACTACCCACCAAGGTTAGAATTAACCTTATCAATGTAAATCTAACAACATATGAAAAAAATTTCTCATAGTCAATTCCTTCCTATTGTGTCAGCCCCTTAGCGATTAGCTGAGCCTTGTATCTTTTGATACTGCTATCAGCTTTTTACTTTATTTTAAGAATCCACTTATTCCCAATTGTTTGTGTCTTTTAGGTAGATCAACTAGTTCTAAAACATGGTTCAATCTCATAGATGACATTTCTTCTTCCATTGCTTTGAACCATTTATCTATAGTTGGGCATCCTTGTGGGATAACTAAAAAATCATCGACATGGAACACTTTTCCTTTTAGATTTTTTTTTTTTGTAATTACGATTCTTGATAAACATATCTCATATATTCATCATAGTTTGGAATGCTCCCACTGGAATTAAGCTCTATGCTTCCACTCAGATAAGGATCCTTAATATTTATACTCCCACTGGAATTAGGCATGCTCATCCTCCCACTGAAAGAGCAGATCCGGAACATCCAAACCATTGAGAAAAGAGTTTTGACCTTCCTTTTCAATTTCCCTCCTACTCGGATGGAGAGATCTAGGTAGTTCATCTTCTTGACTTACTTTGCCTAACTTTGGAAAATCATTATCCAAAAATATGACATTTTGTAATTCAAATTTTGTTACTGAGCTATTTGCTTGTTCACCCATGAATATGTATCCTTTTGATACATCAGAATATCACACAAAGATACTCTTTTTACCTCTTAGTTCTAACTTACCAAATTTATGCGAGGTATTATGGATATAAGCAACACAACTTCAAGATCATAAATGGCTCAGGTCAGGTTGCCGACCAATCCACAACTCATAAGGAGTGGAAGCAATAGACTTTAAGGTACCCGGTTTAAAACATATGTGGCTGTTAAAAGTTCATCTCCCTAATGGGTGATTGGCAAAGTTACCTTAGCCATCATAGATCTTACCATGTCTAAGAGAGTCGTATTTTTCCTTTCCATAATGCCATTTTGTTATGGAGTTATAGGAATAAACATGTAACACCCTTATTGTAACAGTCTTATTGGACTATGCGAATGGTCAAAAAATTTTTTTTATCCTTTTTACTTAACAATCATCTTACATACCTAATTCCATTAATTGTTGACTTATAACTGTCCATAATTTACTAAGCATTTAACAAAATTTTGGTAATATAACGGTTATATTCTTAGCTAGCCCCCTGAAAAGCAGACAATACCACAGTTTCTCTGAGGCACAACAGTTTATATCCAATCACATGATAAATCCGAATACACCATCAAACAGCACATGCATACTATCCATTCTCTGCAATTCCTCATCCACAAACTACTATATACAAACAAAATATATTTATCGCTATAACATTGTTCTCATAATACAAAACATAATAAGTATATATATACATGTCACAAAAATATTCCTCCTATTCCTTCAACCTCAGTTGTCTTCTGTGTACTCGTGCTCCAGAATATTTGTACCAGCACGCAGTAAATCCTACGTGCTGAGCATTAAACATGCCCAGTGGTGACTAAGAATCATAATATTTTCCTAAAAGCATATTTTCCTATTTAAATGCAATTAAGTTAATTATTAACAATTTTTCTCGTTTAAAAGTATATTATACTATTAACAACTAATTTTTTTGATTTAACTTAAAACTTTACTTAACTTTTCAATTTAGTCCTTAAACTTTTTATTTATTCCAAAAATATCCTTTATACTTTTAATTGCCATAATGCCCCTATTTTCTTATTTTCTCATTTTAATTTATTAATTGGCTTACAAATTACCGATTAATCCTTGTTTTAACTTTTATCTTGTCAAATTATATTTTAGTCTTTTAACTTTATAAGGTTGACTTTTTACACAGTTAGTTGACCAAATTATCATTTTACCCTTATTACTTATTTTCTTCTCACTTTTACTTATTAACTTCATCTTTTAGGAAAATTATTGTTTTACCCCTAAACTTTTTAACTCTTTTCATTTTAGTCCTTTTTCATCTTAAACTTTAATTTTAACTTCCTTTCCACACTTTTAACATTTTCTTATCATTATACCCCTAGTACAAACCTGGCAGAAAACTCTCAGACCAGATATGCGGGATGTGGACCCCACAGAGCCACAACAAAATGAGAAATGACCTCCAAGAATCATCCCTCAATAACATATGAACATATGACAGTACGTATGACATATATTATGGAGATCAACGATCCAACCATAGTAAAGCAAGTCGCCATGGCTTACACCACGGTAAAGGTGTTCCTATGGCCAGCCAATTATATTATGAACTAGGTTTTACTGCCTGACTCTTTCTAAGGGCACATATTTCTTGAATTTTTCATTTTATTATCCAATTTCTCATTATTTTCATTACTTGTCAATATTGTATCAATGCAGTACAATTACAATCAGTCTTCTTTACACAGTTTGTGGATTATGTCGTAATAATTCACCATTTTATCTATAAATTATGCTACAATTCAACATAATTTCACATTTTTCAACTAATACCTAACTAAAACTTATTCCGAAAATATTCCTTTAATTTTCAAAAATTCTATAAAAATTCATAGATATTAAATTTCATTAATATTAACATTAGAAAGCTTAAAATCACTAAAATAACTCAAAATTTCATTATTTTTTATTGTATTACCATTCGACCTACACTAAAACTCCACCATATAAATTATTTTAAATTCATTCAAAGGTTCTAATCAATATAACTAAGTCCTAAATACATGAATATAGAATTACTTTCAATTTTACTTCAATATATGAAATTTTCCTTAAGAAACCTAAAGGAAATTCACTTAATTCATAGGGAAATAAAAGGATTAATTAGTCACAAATCTTTTTTTGGTGATTATCCTTGCCTAGGCTTCCTTTCCTTTACCTTTAGCTTGAGAGATTTGCTCCTCCTCTTGATTCCCTTCATTGGCCGAATTTATCATTAATATAAACTCTAATATTTTGACTTCAAATGCTAAAATTTACAGTAAAAATAAACTCTAGGCACCCAAAACTAGTAGTAGACACCAAAAAATCAAATTAAAATCAATAATTTCACATACCTAATTTTGACACATAAACTTTAACCCTTGGTTTCTCTTGATTTTCTTCCTTGAATCAAAGATTAGAGCTGGCTAGTGTACTCTAGAGAGGTTGAAATCTCTTTCTTAGGCTTTGATTTGGTGAGATTTGGTGAAGAATTGAAAGAAAAAAAGAAGAAAATTGAGATAGTAGGATTTGGCCACCAAGAGAGCTGAAGAAGAAGGGAGTTTCTAGTGGAATTTTCTGGAGAAGGAGGGATTATATATGGCTTCAGAATGGGCCTTGGTCTGGGCATAATTTGGGCTTGAGCAATTTATTAGTTTAAGCCCAATAATTACCCGATAAATGACCCTAATTAATTTCTCACACTTCCCAGCATCAATTCACTTCATATTTGATTTCATTATTCAGATCATATTAAAAATAGGCTATACTTAAAATTTCAGCCCAATCGGAGTTTATTTCGGGTTTGATTCAATTTTATCGGTCCGATTCAAAATTACCTGTGTTACTGAAAAATTCACTTTTTGTTACCAAAATAATCTGCATATTATTTTAGGCACATATATAATTTTTTATAATTTTTAGACTTCATTTGCCATTTTTAATAGCCAAAATGATCAAAAATCAATTAAAAACCCTAAACCCTAATTATCTCGGTTTTTGTTTTTTTGGCTTTCGAAGGCCTATTTGATTTCAAATTCACTTCAAATTTCAACCCCAAACTACCCGTGACTAGTACTTTTTAATAGTCCAATAAAATATATTTCATTTTCGGATGTCATTTTCAGCTTGGAGACACTATTCACTATCGAAAAAGTACTATTAACGATCAGCCCGACGTTGAGGCCATTACAAAACAACTGATATTTAATCCCTTTTTTTCATCACATAAACCTTTAATTCTTTGGAAAGATATTTTTTACCACGATCGATTCTTAAAGCTTTAATTTTCTTATCCAATTGATTTTCAACAAGATCTATAAAAATTTTTACAGCAACTCATTGCTTTAGACTTGTGAGAAATCAAATAGATCATACCTTGTATATTCATCTATAAAAGTGATGAAAAATAATAGATCCTATAGCTTTCCTTAATATTCATTAGACCACGGACATCAAAATGGATTAATTGCAATGAAAATATAGTTCTAATTCCTTTTTTGAATGGTATTCTAACTAGTTTTATTTTCAAGCAATGCTCATAAATAGGTAATTCATGCTTATTCAAATCGCCTATCAATCCTACTCTGGCTAACTGACTCATTCAGTCTCGGTCAATATGGTATCATTTAGCATGCCATAATTTCTCATTATTCTCATAATAATGTGAAATTAAAGTAAAAATTAACGAAAAACTAGTAGTATTCCTATAATCAGGATCAATATCCATAATAATGAAATTGTTTAAAACAAAACCAAAATCATATTAAGCATCATCTAAACATAAGCATATGCTGTTATCCTTGAAATATAAATGAAACCAAGTTTTATTAAAGCAAAAACATAAACTAACTAGACAAAAAAAAACTCGATTCTTTTCGTAACAAGGTCCATTATTTCTGAAACTATCACCCACAAAGAATGAAATTTAGTAGAAAAACATGACTAAATATACAAATTTTTTTACTCGCTCATGAGTCAAGATGGTGTACCTATTAGGACACATTGCAGTCTCTTGCATAGTATTCTTTCTATTGGCAGTTGAAGAAATATTTTACACTTGAAATATTTATCCTTATATTGCCTTTGGACCTTATGTAATTTTGTTTGATCTTTTACCTTTTAAGCTCTCGAGCCTTTTTCTTACCCTTACCATTGAAGCTTTTTTTCTTATTCTGGTTAGAACTCATTCTACCATAATAGAACTGTGCCATATACACTTTGGCATTGATCTTAATCATCACCATACGATCCTTTTCAAGTTTTAAATGACAAACGACATTCCTAAATATCTTTATATTATCCATATGAGTTAGTTGCATCTTTGTATGCTCCTAACTTTTGGGTGAAGAACGGATAACAACTTGAACTTGCTGTTTATTGATCATCTTATGACTAACTTCACTAAGCTCATAAATCATATTTTCCATCTCTCTTAGATGTTTTTGCATTTTATAATCAGACTTTTTTGATAAGTATCAAACCTGATCACTAATGATCGAACACTTCGTCAAAGACATATCTCCGAATTTCTACTGCAAAGTGATCCATAGATTTTTTTCATTTTGATACATGTGAAGTTGCTTAATGATTCATTATTCATTGCATTGAGCAAGATGATATGAGCAGTCGGTCCTGCTTATACTAGACTATGGTGCCATTCTCAGGTTCAATCATAATCAAACTTAAGGTTTCTAAAGCCTCTAGCTCTTCAAGCACATACTGGATTTACATATTCCATTTAAATCCTCTAATCACTAATGGAATAATTATTGCATAATTTTAAAGGAGATCAAGCAATACACGCTATTTATTGTGCATCTTGAAAAATTAATCTAATAAAGCTATCTATTAGGCCCAAATTCTAATATGTTAGTTAAAGTTACCAATTACCCTCTAAGTCTTAATGTCTAACCTTACATGTTAAAATTTTATGCATAGTAAATATCGATTGTTAGGCATTAAGTTCTCAAACTTAATTCAGGATATTATACATAAGATAATCTAAGTCTTAACTCAATTATCATGCAATTATTTAACTCATAAAATATTGCTAAACAATTAACAATAAAATAAACACATTCATAATAAATGCTAAAAGGCTAATGTAATATCCAAAAGGTAAATAAACTCATTTATTTAATCAATCATTAAATATCCAACAATCTTAAAAAAAACTTATAAAATAAGATGAGATACACTTGTCTTTAATCTTGTAATAGGAAATATAAATTCTAATAAAAAAATCCGCTAACTAATAATAACTTTACACTCATGTTAATAACTCACGAACTCAATAGATACAAATCTAACCTAGTCATTGTAATTGAATTAATGACATTATGCATCAACTGCGAAGGAGCAATATGTATGTGATCATTAGACCATGGGTGATACACTTTACGCCCACTCTTGAGCACCAACTCAGACTGAGTGTTGCTTCTAAACACTCCTCGTTTAGCTACCATATATAAAAAATGAATTATGGATTCTCCATAATGTTCACTCCAACACTCAACTAATAAGTTCTGAAGCGTCGCATGGTAACTAAATGATTCACACATGATATCGATAAGCAACTTATGATTCCACCCCCTTTCTAGGCCTCCAACCTAAATGCACTATTGCATCTTTTCATGCATACACAGAATATGATGCACCATTGCATCAATGTCATCAACTCGGACCTTCTTATGCATCCTCATTTTGCAAATTATTTGCACTTTTGCTTCAGTTTCAACAATTCCTTGAGAAATCTATAGACATCTAAGAGTCCTTATCATCACCATTTTTATCACACATAACAGAATAATTAAATTGTAAGTACACTCATGTACAAACATGTATGATTGAAACTCATTTCAATCTAAAAATAATGACAAATTGTTACTCATAACATAATATAAACAGTCAATACACTGATGTACAAATACATATAATTGAAACTCATTTTAATCAACAAATGAAGAGATATCCACGAAATATAATTTTTAAACAAATTTGAAAACTTAAGAAGGTAGAAACAAATAATTTTCTCAATTTTTATCAATTTTAAAATAATTTTTATTAGGATAAAATCCAAAAAATATTTTTTGGTCCACAAAAAATTTTCACAAATGACTAAAAACTCAAAAAATTTGAGAAAATTATAATAAAAAAATTTGAGCTGATTTAAAGGTCAGAAGAGGTCTCACGCACTATCGAGGGTGGGCTTCACGCTCCACGCGCCAGTTGTGGCTCTGTGCCATGTGGCGTAACCCTAATAGGCCATATGTCTCCATATGGCAATGCCACATGGCTCCCACTGGACTGACGTATACCATGTGGCATGACCACAGCCTGCCATATGCCAACTAGTCAGTAACCCACGTATTGCCACATGGCATGATACAACAAGCCACGTGGATGGACCCACATGCCACGTGTCAGCACCACAAGCTGGCATGTGGATGCTATATGTCAGCACCGCAGGTTGACATGTGTTGCCATGTCATTGCCATGTGGCAGCATCTGGTTGGTCTATGTGTCACCCAAAAAAGAAAAATATTGCCACATAATCTGACACTTGGCTCCTTATTATTAGGCCACGTTGCTGAGTGATGCATCACTTTAACACATGCCTATGCGCCCTTTGTTACGTGCCCAACACAGATGGCACATGCAAGCCATACGCTGCCTTCCCGATAGATTCAGGTCACCGAATTTTTTTTAGGATGGGATTTTTGAGGTCCTTGAGTCCAATTGTGTGGTCAAAAATAAAAAATTTTTACTTGAAATTTTAATTATGGATTTTTAAATTAATTTTTTCTTGTACAAATACAAAAAAACACAAACCAACAAAAATATACATACATACATCTACAGTATTAATATGCATATTATACAATCTGAATCATATCTGAATTTTCATAAAAATTCATATCTAAAAAATAAACAAACCGAAATGTAAAAATATGGCTCTGATACTAATGTTAGAAAATATATCATAATATATTATAAGAAGTAAACATATAAATACCTCTCGTAGAGCATATCTGTTAAATCAGAAGCAAGAATCTATTGTTTCACGTTATCGGCAAAGCTTATCATACACTTTTCACGAACTAAAGGATGAAAGCATAGATCCATGAACTAAAAGTCCCATGAATAGAGAAATCGAGTATGCAGAAAAATCGACAGCAATTCGGTATGAGAGATTTCTTCTCTCTCTTTTCTCTTCCAAAACTCTTAGCCCTTCATATAGGGCTTCCATTATGGAAATTATAATTTCCTTAATAAATAATAATTAAATATCAAAGTTACATATATTAATAAGAAAATAATAAACATGGCAGTTACAAAATTAATATGTAACTGCCCATATTAATGCATACATAAATGGTAAATTCTGTAATTAAGGGAAAACCTAATATAGAACAAATCCCATATAAATTATTTCCTGTTTCGATATAATCTTTATTATATCGGGACCAATTTATCATCTAATGAGTTATGGACGTATCATAAATTTCTTCAATTATTATTTTTTTTTTTTTCTTTGTTCGAGTAACTCTTTGTTCTCATTCTTTAATCTAGTAACTTTTATGATGCAGAAAAGGAAATACTTATGGGAATTATAGAACATGTAAATGGGTCAGCTTGCACATGCTAAAAGGTATATTGCACACGCATTCTGTTTGATCTAGACATCAATATGATCCATACCTCCAAAAAATATGAATCAAGAAAGAGATTTTCAAAAAAAAAATGTTGTCTCCCCAATTGGCATTTTGTACTATCCTCCCAGTGGCTACCACCACAAACTTTGTCCAATCAAACCTTACCAAAAATCCATACCAAAGTCACCCCTAACCCCACTTCTCTTGCTGCCCTCTCTATGTCAATCCATTTTTTTAGATTCTTAATGTTTACTCAATTCGTAAAGAGATTTAATATATATTCAAATATCAAAGTTTTTCTCCAATTCTCGTGAATATTTTTATTTACAAACTTTGATAAATGAACATAATTCCATAGGCATAAGTTGAGCATAATTAAGTCTCATGATTATATTGCCCTTAATTTATGTCCAAAAATCTTTACCCTTTGCAATTTTTCAAACATTGTCATTTGCTTTTCTAGTCGTTATCTTATCTGGTTCATTTACTTGCCATTAATAATCATCCAATCAATGTCATTTCCATCGCCAAATGCTACATAAGTAACCAAAATGGCTCTAACCCCACTTCTTGGCCTTGTTTGGCGACAAAAATAGGGGGGAAAACCTACACACTAGGCAATTTTTAGACCTTCTTGTGTTGATTTCATTTTCCATCTTTATTTGGTTCATTTTATGTGGATTAATAGTCATCCAATCAATAGTCACTTATATCATTATTGTAAAGAAATTGCCAAATAACCTTAACCCCACTTCTTGGAGTTGTTTTGCTCGTTTGTATTCAACTGTAAATATGCACCATGCATTTTTAGTCCTGTCTTACTTGCATTTTGATCTTAGTCATCATAGTTGTACTTTATTTGTTACTATGTCTTAGCATCATACTAAATGGGATCGGCTATAGATTTTGTATCTTCAAATTAGTTTATTCAAAACTGGCTAGGTCAACCTCGATCTCTAGTAATCATAAATCCTTGTACATAATTACTTCTTTTTGCATTATCCTAAACCTCCCTTTATCCTTTTTAATTCCTTCTATTACTAAACTATCATATGTTTATATCCAACACCTAAAGATCTCAATAGCATGCGTAGAGCTGCCTGCATTTTTTACTGAATATATCCATTTCTAGTCTTATCCAACCCTATATGTCCATTCACCTATTTTAATATTCACAATTCTGCCACATTTATCTTTTCCATATGTTAAAATATAACTTCCTAAAACACATTCGTATAGTGTGGCAGGTTTTATTATTGTTCCAAATAATGTTCCCTTCACTATTTATTAAGTATTTTCTCATCACATAGCAGCCTCAAGGCACTTTCACCACATTCCTCTTACTTAGTTTCTATTTATTAAGTATTCAAAGAATTATTTTTGCATGTTATATGAAACTAATGAACTTTTAAGGAAAATCTTTATAAACACAAAAATTTAGCTTTCATGAAGGAAAATATAATATAAAAAAAGGCAAATAGAACACGATGATTATAGATGCCTACTCCTCTGTCCAAAACACTCGTTTTGATGTGAGGACCCCTTTTAAAGGGCAAGAGTATAAGCCGAGTGCAAGCCTAACACTAAATTATCTATCTAATGCTCTTTCTCGAAATAAAAAAAAAAAAACCTAAATACTTTTTTTTCCAAAATAAGAGATCTAAACACTTACCTTTCCCAATGTAAAATGATGAAACACTTAACATTTGTTTTCAAAGTAAAAGAATAAAAACATTTGATAGACTGTTTTAGGTCTTAGCTAACCTAATTCTCAGAATAAACTTTCACAAAGACAATATATCATTGCACAAATTACAATAGCAAACCAGAATCAGTGATATATATGCCTTAGACTCAATACATTTTAGGTTGTATCTTGCACATTATTTTTAAGGCTTTATTTATTATTTAGTTCTTCTGTAAATGATGTGAATGATGTAAATGCATAAAAGATATCATAAAGAGTTCATAATGATGCGAGCTTCATATTACAAGCAAATGTATTTATACTTAAATTATCTCCTAGACTCCTATTCATAATGATGTCAGCACATGTTGTGATTCTTAATATGGTCATGTAATAGTTCCCACAAACTATCAACATGATGATACTTAAAGATAATTAACATATGAGTTTAAGTCTTATGCTTTGACAATATTAGTTATTGTCCCTCAGGGATTGTTTGTAGCTTGGTGATTAGGTACAGTAATAAAAGCTATTTGAAAATAGTTAAGTGATGAATAAATAATTCATCACTCCAAAAGAGATAGAGAGTATGTCTCGACTCTCAATACCTATTATGAGAAGTCTTTGTTCAGAAAATCTCTAACCAAAGTAATATGTGTCTTTGAAAGAGTTTCATTGACACAGGTTTATGAATAAAGATTTTGGAAACAAGTAACTAACATATCCGGACTAAATATGGCATATATAGTGGGAGTTGACACTCGATCCATACTCTAGCCTGAATAAAATATAACATGGTGAAATTAGTGTATTGCATAGCAATTATCTATGAAAAGGTTAAAGTCAAATCTCTAACTTTTCTCGACACTTATGTGTTCACGATTAGACTTGGTAACGGGTTTAGGTACCTAGCCAAAGCATAAGAAAAGCCCACTTCTTTTAAGGTCAAGCTTGGACTTAACATATGAATTGCAGATTGAGCCCAATCCGACATAACCATATATTATATATTATACATTATATTTTGATATTTTTTCCATTAATTATTTAAAATATATAAAAAATATACACAAAAAATAAAATTTCATGATAAATATCAAAACTTATATATTTATTAACATGTTATATCTTTTTATAATTTTATATAATATAACATAATAATTTATATATTAAAATTAATTATTTACTTGAACATTTTTAGCGGGCTAATCCAACATGAGCCAAGCCTCTACCACGCCCGCATTGCACTTATGTGCGGCTGGGCTTGGAGAAGGGCAAAAAAAATACCAAGTCCAATTAGATCCAGCTCCTACCAGAAAATAAACATGTCTAGTCATGATGCATTATTAGATGCCACTCTTGATCCACTTGCCGCATACATGTGATACCAAGTATAAAATCCTAATGGAGCTAAGAATGCTAATTCAAGTAGGATTTGTAGGTATGGTAGGATAGCTTTGAAAGCATAGGGAATTAATGTGCCAATTCCCAAAAGTTAAAAAATTTAATGTATAGTTTTAAAAATATAAAAACTAAATGTATAAAAACGTTAAAATTCAAGTACTATATTATAGGTTTTGCCATTTTATTTTCTAGTATTTACACATGTGAGGACATTATAATTCAACCAAATTGCTTGCACTTGATCATCAAACTTGATAGCCATCTCCTTTGGGTTTTTAGACCTGCATATTCTTGCATCTGAAAGTCTTGATTGATCAACTTGCCGTTTTAATTTCAGACTACGAGTTAATGAGCATTGGCTTCTTTTCTTCTCATGTTTTGGTTAAAATGAGTTCCAGATTGTAAATTTTATTTGCAGTTTGTAGTTTCTGATGCAAATTTGTAATTAAGATTGTGAGTTATTATTGTAATTTATAACTCAACACTTGTGTACGGATGCTACAACATGGCTATGTTGGATATCCCTGGATCACCAGCATCCGCAACTACACGATAATATTCTTTGTAATCCTCTAATCCTTGCACAATTATATCGGTCTTCCAAGAACCAACTTTTTGTGACTATCTCCTCTGATTAAAGCTGCGAATCCCTAATCAACCTTATTTTTCCGACTCTTTCAAACCTCTGCACATTGAGGAGCTATTACATGGAAGAAGTTCATGCACCCTCCACATGGAGGATGGGACCCATCCACTGCTATTAGAGGGAGTACACAAGCGTTCCAACTATAATTTCTTCTGCAGATTAACCAATAATGCAAAATGTATGCAGAATAGGGTGGAAGCACTTATGCACAGTAAGGGTTCATTTTCCTTATTGAAAAGACCATTATAACATGGTAACAAATTTCCCTTTTCATTATTGTTATAGTTCATCCTTATGAATTTGAACATTTTTAGTAAAGAAATTATACCCACTTGTAATCTAAGTCTTCCAAGTATACAGATTTACTTTTTCTCAGGAAGCGCCTCTAACAACTCTGGAATCACCTCAAAAAGATCACCAACAAGCCCGTAATCAGCTACCTGCAGCCAAAGTGTCCATCCATTCAGTCACTATGAATTACAAACAAGAGTGCACAGAGTTGATTTTATATGCTGAAATAATTTAACCAAGTGCCAATCTATTAATTTCCCCTTAAAAGTAATGCCCTTGCTCTAAAATTAAGAAGTACTTTAATTTTTTTCCTTTCCAAATCAAATATTTAATAACTCCCAATCAACCAACTTCTGCAAATATAACAGAACCTCAAATTATGCTACACATTCAAGGAACACTTTTATCTAAGCAGCACCCATCATTTGGGACAAGTGAAATGAAAACAATAACTCTATCTTAGGACAACATCCAAGAAGAAGACCAACATAGAACATTTACAAAGAGAACACAAACAAAATCCCATGGAGCACCGAATATACTCCATCTTCAATTTCAACTATACAATCTGCAGCTTATGGACTTTCTCAAGTCTTTACCTGGGCTTTATCCCTCTTTTCCTTTTTCGCTTTACTTTCCAGGGGTAATACAGTAAGGTCCAATACATGGAACCAATGTTGGAGAATCAATGCACTGATTTACAATATGTGGATTTTGGACAAGAGATGTAATTAGGAGATTGCAAAGTTTAGGAAGGTTCCTATATCACAAAATGCCATGGAAATGATGACAACAGTCATGTTTTCTGGTGCTACATCATTTAATGCCATCTGACATAACAAAAGCCTGAACACCCATTACATAACTCCTATACCTTCTAATAGAAAGACATTTTTTTTCATCATGTGAAGCCTGAGATCAGCAAGGACTAAATGACTTTTATCAACTGACAATGTAATGTGACAGATTTTTCAACCATCACCTGGAATATAGGAGCATCTGCATCTTTATTCACAGCAACAATAACCCTGGAATCTCTCATGCCTGCAATGTGTTGAATGGCTCCTGAAACACCAAAAGCCATGTATAACTCGGGCGCAACAATTTTTCCAGTCTGACCAACCTGACAAGTGAGAGGAAAAGCTGTTACATCGAAACCAGGGAATAAGGATATGAATCCTGGGAATAGTACCTATTTGCAAATTATAATATGGATGGTGCAAGTTGCCTTGTGAGTATTGAAAAGCATTTCAAAGGTTCTTATGGAAATGCACATATATTTTCTTCTGCCCAGCATAATACTTGTTTAAATATCAAAATGTTTCATGCAAGGTTCAGTCAGAGAAATTCAAGTAAAATATCATTATTCTACGAACAAGCACTGGAAGCAAAAAAATTAAAAAATAAATCATATTAAAGTTACATTGATACAAGAAGATTTAAAAGAAAAATCCAGATATGATGTTACCTGGAGGTCATTTGGAACATATCCTGCATCAACAGCGGCTCGGGTAGCACCAACTAAACATAAACAGAAAAATTGTCAAATTAAGTACACAAAATAGCAAACTACACATCACATCATTTTGTTACAAAAGAGTATAGGGCATCTCAACATTGCCAAAATAAATTTTCTGCATGTAAACATTTAATGTCTGAAATCCAAGCGGAAAATGCCCCAGCAACATAATGTTTAACAAAAAAGAAATGGTATATTACCAGCTGCACCAAGCTTTTCTGCAAGCTTCTCGATCATTTTGAAGTTCTCTGCATTTTTCAACCCCCGACCCCCGGTGACCACGATTCGTGAGGTTCCAAGGTCAGGGTGCTCTGTATCTTGAGATGTATGCTGTACATATCTTGATTTACCATCAGAATCTACAAGACAATAGCAAAAACTATGAGACAACAAAATGAATCAAATCTATAAAGACTTGCCAAAAACAATCCAGATGTTAGCAAGGACAATAAAGAGGAAGGCACACCTCATCATTAGGCTGAAACTAACAAACAAACTACTGGACAAAGATAAGCAGACCTTAATCAAAGGTTGAGAGATCAACCTGGGAAATGGGAGCTTCATTAGATTTTGAATCAGCTGACATAGTGGGCACTGGGAAAGATGTTGATCTAATTGTCAACATACAAGGGCTGCCACCAGTGTATCGAACAGTGCAAAGTGCATTTCCAGCATAGATTGGTCTGGAAAATAAACGTAAGGCCTTATTTAGGAACCAGATAATTTAAGCCTATAGATATAATCATTAGCAAATCATGATGGCAGATGCTGCTTCTAGAATGTAAAGACATAAATTGAGACTTGATATTAGGTTATTGAGGACAATCTCCTTTACAATTTTTTATTTTTTTTATTTTTGGAGAGAATGCATTGCAGTAATGGCTTCATTGCTTGATAAACACCATTTTTCTGCTGATTTAAACTACAAAATTTATTACAAGTTACAATGTTTTCAGCTCATTTCTATGTCTGCGGCATTACATTCATAAACTGCAAGCATAAAATAGAGTATACCTTCAAATAAATATTTCCCCTCAAATTTTATGTATAAATAAACATGTAAAAACCCGCATACATTTATTGAAAATGAGAAGGCATTTCAGCATTACATCAAAATAGTTACAAAGGCTAGTGTTGGAGCCTGAAGGAAACCAGGGGCGACTGTGAATCGAAATTTGTTCAGAAGGGCTCAGTACCAGTACATATGTGTGTGTGTGTGTGTCCCAAACCCTCAAAGTTAAAGAAACTTTCATCAGCTAAAAACCATAACTAGCAAATGTAAATCTTTTATGACAATTTTGTTACATTGCCGTGCAATATTAGCCATTTCAGATGGCAATGCCAAACTTTTTAAGATATATATCTCAAAATATAATGCACTTAAGCTAATGTTGGTTTTCAGGCAACACAGGTTGCACGGGAATCAACCTTTACATACAAAATTCAAATTCTCATCACCATATCTGCAGTCTGTAGGTATTATGATGTGCAAACTACAAAGCAGAACATCCAAGGTTAAGTTTAAGCAGCTCAGATAAGAATCTCTGGTTAGAACCAGAAAACCATCTGTAATGCGGAGTAATTGACTTCAGATTCTTGCAATCAACACCTATACTCTTTGTAATCATATAACCAGCGAGCATCAGAATAACCAGACACAGAAGCCGACTCTATACATTACTGGGATTATTTAAATGTTCCTGATACTTGAAGGCTGTAATATCTGAAGGAGTTCTAATCAAGACAAAAACACCAAAACCACAATTTTCAACCAGAAAAAAAATAAGAAAAAAAGAACAGCAAAAACAAAAGGAAAATTAACCACTGACATGGTTAAAACAGGAAAAGCAGCAGTAAATACCTGACAAATTGACTAGAACCAGAAATACCAATAACATCAGTAATTGGAGAAACATCTAAAAGAGCAGCAGCACGGGGTATAATGTTTTTCCCAAACGAATTGGCAGCAGTAATTATGTGCGAGTAGCCACCTTTTTTCTGAATCAAAGAGATCAAATTCGCCCAAGTTTCTGCTAATGGATATTTAAATTTGTCTGAATCTGCTACAAGCACCTATGACAAACAAAAATCAGTGACCTCAACAGTCTAATAAAGCAATATTTACAGACAAAATTAAGAGCTAAGAATGCAAATAGAATGAAATTGACAAAGGCACTGTGCCTGAGAAATTAAGGGATGGCACGTGGCAGCATGAACAGCAGCTTCTTGAACGGAAGAACCTGATCCAGCTAAAAGAATAGAAATGGAATTTTCATTGCCCAAAGCCTTTGCTGCCTCTACGGCATTGACGCATGGAGCCTTTATAGCCCCACTCTCATGTTCGGCTAGAATCAGTGTACTCACCTAATAATTTAAGGGGGAGAAAAAAACACGGAGAGAGAGAGAGAGAGAGAGTGGTTAATTTAACAAATTATGACGATTATCTAAGAACTGGTTTTGCCTAAAGAAGAAGCTAAGATTACCCATATATACATATACAGAAAAAGAGAGAGAGCTCACGGATCTGAAACGGGAGATTAAAGAGGAATATCGAGGACGAATAGTTGTTCTGAAAGCCCTGAGCATCGCCATTTGATAGATTGAACTCGTTTTTCGGGATTATGGGTAAAACGGGGTTGAAGATGATACAATATCCAGAGGCTGAAACGACGTCGGGTAATAAGAGTAAAACGATGTGTTTTGTACATTGAGTCCTCAAAAAAGGTGAAACATAATACACTCCAAACCATAACTTAAATTGGAAGTTTGGAATTTGGCTAGAGTGGACATATATTATATAAACCTTCCGAGTAATTAATCCTATCCATTTCTTTCTTCTTATTCTCTGGGTTATTTCTCTATCTATCTGGGTTGAAGATTAAAATAAAAGTTACGAGTAATAACATTTTTCAATGGGGACCAACTCATCCAGAGTAGGCGATTCCTCCTACGAGGCCGAATGAGCAGAATTTGCCATTCCAATACGGCCAGGTTAACATGTTATGAAGGCCACCCCAATTGATGGCAGGACAACCTATTCAGCATAAGAATCAAGCTGATATATTTCAATAAGGAATCCAACTGTGACCGACCATGCAATTCGATTAAGGGACTGTGTAATCACTGCTGGGGGTAAATCTTCAAGGTTAAGTTTGTGAAAACCAAGGTTATATGGACCAAGAAGGTGTACCAAATAATTGACTTAAGCTGATTTAGCAATATGTACACCACAATAATCGAGTAAATGAAGGTCCCCCATAGATAATAGGAACTTTGGCTTTAATATTCCTATGTGTAGAAAACCATATACAGATTGAATTGATAATTTATATCCTTTCCCTAAGGGTATAAGATTCTAGAATTCACTTTAATCTTTGGAGAAGAAAATTTGTCCACGGTATAACAGATTTCCAGATTTTCGATCCAATGTTGGGAGGCCAGGGGCAATGAATTCCTAAAACTTAGGTTATTTAGCAAAGTCCAGCTCGTGAAAGATACTACATGCCCATGTGGCAAAGAGCAAACATCATGGTGCCAAACCTTCCCGTCGATGTGAGCTCTTGAGGATTCTCTTACTAAAATTGCCTTTATCCAGTATATTAATGCTATGTCAAGCTCGATCATGATATGGACAACTTTAGAGGAGAAATTTAATGCCAAATTCTATAAACCTCCGGTTGAGGTAGCACTGGATGATTTGGCAAGGCTGACCCAAATGCTTGGAGAATCGCTGACAAAGTTCAGGAAGTTGAGGATCACTTGTTTGACACCATCTTTAAGATTGATTGCATAAAGTTGGTCATAAGACGGTTTTCATCGGTCTAAGGAGAATATTTATAGGAATTAGGTGTGGGTAGAGGTGAGCATGGACAAGTTAATTAGTTTATTAGCAAAAAAATTTAACCAGTCTATTAATATCGATTTTTTAAAATTATTAACCATTAACCAGTTTATCGCATTCGGTTAACCAATCTATTGATTTCGATTTTTCGATTTGGTTAACCATTATTTTTCAGTTAATCATTAAAATTTATAGTATAAATTTATTATAAAAAATTAGAAAAAGTTCAGTTAAATTTCAAATGTATAAAGTAATTTATTATAAAAATTACGTAACAAGCATAATTTATTAGTCAAAATTCATGTTATACAGATTAATAGCTAATATTATAAAATATATTTGATATTTATTGAAAATTATAATATGCTTGATTTTAAGTCAAATAAAATTTTGAATAATATTAAATATTATAAAATAAACTCTAAAATATAAGAACATGTAATTAAATGCTATAAAGTAAAATATGAACACCAATATATGATTAAAAAATAATATATATAAAAGTTAATCGGATACTATATATAAATATTACTATAAAATTAAAGAGAATTATATAATATAAATTTAGTTTAAAGTATTATATAAATTTTATAGGAAAATATAAGAAATTAAGGTATAAAAATAAAATACATTTTAAATATATTTTAAAATATTATTTTATGAAAATTTTAAAGAAAAATAGAAAAAATTATATATATATATATATGAACTGGTTAACCGTTGACTAATAGTTAACCGATACTTAAAAATCTAAACCGTAATCATTAACTAAAAATATAAAAATTAAAAATCGTAACCAAGTCCATCGGATCGATTTTTCGGTTAACTATATTTTCGGTTTTTTATCATCCCTAGGTGTGAGGATGGATCGGTTAATCAATCCATGAGAAAAAAAATTAATCAGCCTATTTATATCGATTTTTTAAACTTATTAACTATTAACCAGTCCGTTAAATTTGGTTAATCAGTCCATCAATTTCAATTTAGTTAACCAATATTTTTAAGTTAACCATTAAAATTTATAACATAAAATTATAAATAAATTAGATAAATTTCAATTCAATTTTAAATATGTAAAGTAATTTAATATAAAAATTACAAAACAAACATAAGTTACTAGCCAAAATTTTTGTTATATAAATTAACAACTAATATTATAAAATAGAATTAATATTTGTTGAAAATTAATATGCTTGCTAAATATTATAACATAAACTCTAAAATATAAGAAAATATAATTAAATACTATTAAGTAAAATATGAATACCAACATATGATAAAAAAAATAATATATATAATAGTTATCGAATACTATATATAAATATTATTATATAATTAAAAAGAATGGCATAATATAAATTTAATTTAAAATATTATATAAATTTTATAAAAAAATATAAAAATTTAAGGTATAAAAATAAGAACATAATTTAAATATATTTTAAAGTATTATTTTATATAAATTTTAGAGATAAATAAAAAAATTGAAGGTATAAAAATAAAAATAAAATTATATATATATATATATATATATATATATATATATATATATATATATATATATATATATATATATATATATATATATATATATATTCGATTTTTTTTGCTCAACCTAGTGGGAATTAACTTCAGAAACTTATTTGAACTTACTTCTCAGCCGTTCTACTACGAGAAAGTACTAAAGGAGGAGATTTTATTTTTCTTCATTTTTTTATTTAATTGCAATTTTGTTTAAGTTCCATCTCTTTAGTTTTTAACCTTCATGACCAACTTTTACGATCTTATCTATAATTCATGAAGAAATTCGTTGATATTAAAAGTTTATGCAAATAGAATTAAGTTTATTCCAAAAAAAATAAAATGAAAAAGAAAATTATTGTAGAGAAATGATACTGATGGCATAATGGATCTTCCATTCTTCTATTTTATTATTAGAGACTTATAACTCATTCTCTAATAATAAAATTATAAATGAGATTAAAAAAAAGTGTAAAACAATAATACATTGTTACTATAAAATAAGGAAATTGTATGAAATATTCCAAGAATAAGGACAAGGAAATAGACAGAATCTAGAGAGAAGATAAGTATACTTTTATTCTTTTTTACTTGGATGTATTGCATGGAAGCAACCTATATTCATAAGCTTATGAATATCAGTACATAAGTAAACATAAATGTTTAAGTAACAAACTATTAATAAAGTAGGAGTTAAGTTATAAATTAAGAATTTTAACTTAAAGAATATATGGACATCCATCATTATTTAGTTTATTTATAACACTCCCCTTTGGATGTCTAAAAAAAATGTGTCTTGTTAAAACTTTACTAGGAAAAATCTAGTGAGATAAAAACTTAGTGAAGGAAAAATACGAAACAACATTTATATTTCACATAATAAGCTATCTCATTAAAAATCTTGCCAAAAAAAAATCCAATACTCTTAGTGGCTTGTAGATGTTGACTTGAGAATAGAAACTTTACTCTACATATGTATACCTAGATGAAAAAAAAAACACTTGTGCTGAGCAATAGCTCAGTGGGAAGTAAAAATAATACAATAGACTTCTAACTAAAGTCTCAACATAAACAATAGAACATGCCAATATACATTACATAATGACATTGAACAAGTAACCTATCTCGATGCTCACATCATCATATACATACTTTCAAAGCAATAACTTCATGCATTCAGCAATACCTTAAATACCATTACGATTATTACAAACAAACACACTCACAATATCATTGAGAAACATTGGCTTTACGATTAGGCACTAAAACATTTATATCATTAATCACTTATATCACTTCATTCGCCTGAATTTCCATTAATGGTGGATAATGGAAACAAACATTAGATACTGACGAGCAGTATCAGTCACTAGAGATGTAGTGGTCTCAAATCACTAGATACCAATAGGTATCGGAATACTAGATACCTTTTAGTGCCAACACTAACAGCTGCAATCACTATCCTTTATAGACATGCCTATCTATTCACTACTATGTAAAATTCAAGATCACAATAAGTCTTTAATCACCCACTAATATCACATTTGATACATTTAAGATTGTAGAGTCAATATATACAGTAGAGTATACAACAATATCACTAAACGATTCATATTTAATCACAATTAAGATACACTTCAACATAGTTATCACTTATTATTTAATATGTAACACTAAGCATATAAATATTCATGCTTGTTCATATTCATTAATTATACATATTTATACACTTATACATATTCATGTCACATCCTGTCTCTATTTTTATATCTAAAATACTGTGAAAGTATTAGAGGAAGTTCAAGTAAGCTTTGGTGACAATTCGAGGCCTAAAAATCATGTGTAAGAAGAAATAAGGGAGGCACACGGTGGGGACTATTTAGTTCCAGCCGTAAGTAGGGTCCAAATTTGGTTCTAGAAGGTGTGCATAGTGAGGACTAATCAGTTCCAATAGTGAGCATTATTCTGCCCCAGGAATTCAGTAAACAAATTCTTAAGTCTAAATTATATATCATTTTAGATTTAGTAGACGACATTTTCAAGCAAAGTATTCTTCTACAAAGTTGTTCTCTTATATCTCTAGTTTTCAAATCATTAAAAATCACTCCAGTTGAGTTTTGAAATCTCGAGATATTAATAAAATAGTGTATCCTGCTCCCAGTGATAGGGCATCAAACATCACTTAATTTGAAGCTACATTATAAAGGCTTTAGAGATAGAATTAAGTCTTGGTTTCTTCTACAAAGTTGTAGATCTATGTCTTATATTTCTTTTCTATCTAGAATCACATCATTTAGACATAATAGAATTATACCTTCTAAACTAAAATTGGTTCAAGTGAACCTTAAGCAGATTTTCACTATATCACTTTTTAAGGTACAAATCATCATTTCCATGCACTATAGCATCACTCGTTAAATCTAACATCAATTATAGGTCATATACAATACATTTATCAAATTGAATCAATTTAAACACATAGTAAAGAAAATATGAACTCTTATACCTTTTTATGCCATAAGAGCACTCCTTTTAATCTCTCTTTATTTCTTTATCTTTCCTCTTGCTTCCTTCTTCTTTTACATGAAAAATTATGAATTTAAACATCTATTTATTTTATAATTTTCAGTCCCTAATATGTGGAACAAAATAGAGGAAAGAAAGAAGCTAGTTTACCTTGAAATTGCCTAACTACTCTATTTTTCTCTCCACAAATCTATAGTTGAAATTAGGGGTTATTTCTATGGTGGGATTAGTTTATTTAGGAAAGAGAATTGTTAAAATGGGTTCTTATAGAGTAGCTGGCCATCATGCATTTTAAACTCATGATTTCTCTTAATTTTTCATGAATTTTCTAGAGAAAAGATTAAGAATTAGGTCTCACATCGTGGGCTACTTTTGGGTCTTAAGTAAGCCTTACTAACTTTCCTTCATCCTTGGTTTATCCCTTCGTGTTTCTTTCCCATTTTATTTCTTTTCTTTAAATTTTTTAAATCCCCTACATTACACTTTCTTCTAGTTATGTATATGTATATGCATATTTATATAAAATGACCCTGTTACCCCTACACTTTTGAGATAATTGCTTCTATGTTCCAAACTACACTTCACTGGCTAACTGAGCACATATTGATCACAATATCACTAAAGCATATATACATTCTCCTAGGGTATAAATAGAGGCCTCACATTTCTGTCCCCCTTAAAAGAATTTCATCTTTGAAATTTTTCTCGTCACTGAACATACCATTACACCATTTCTAAATAACATCGAATAAAAATAACACTACATAGAACATACTAGGTAGATGTCCTAGACCATCCTTGTCCTCTCTAATCATCGTATACACTTGAGCTGAAGTGTCAAAAGTAGCAAGTTTCTCTACAATCTCATATGGTGCTCTATATATTCTACCTCGAGCTCCTCTAGTAGGCCCAGAAACATTAACATTGCCTCCACTTGCTTATGAAGCTAAACTCTTTCGATTTTGAGTACAATTGGCTAACACATATTTCATGCTTCCACACTTAAAGCAAGTTTCACTGAGATTCCTACACACACCCAATGCTTCTTTTGATAATGCTTATATGTCGGTAGAGTGTTACCTCTACTAGATGGTGTTGTAGTATTAATCACCGAAGCTGGCTTCTGAACTGAACTCTGAGTAACTTGTTTGCCTTAAGCCTCATGAGCCTTCTTACTGCCAATTACCCCATGAGTATGGTAATAATTCACTTTTTGTATGGTAGTTACTGGTATCAAACATCCTTGAATGGTCTCATTTAAACCATCCTCAAATTTCCTACACTAAAATTCTTCCATTATCAAATGTGTCAGGCATATACTTGCTGATAGAGGTGAGCAAATTTCGGTTCAAACCGAAAAATCAAACTGAACCGACCAATTTTTTTAATTTGATTCGATTTTTTGATTTTTTGGTTCGTTTTTCGATTTTGAATTTTAAAAAACTTTGGTTTTTTTGATTCGGTTCGATTTTTGAAGGAAAAAATAGTAGAAAAACTGAACCAAAATTCTATATAATTATATAATTTTTTATTTTTTAATTAAATAATTATTTTATATATGTAAATTATCTTATTTTGAGCTGTAAATTATAGAGACTTTTTTAGAAATGGGGTATTTTAAAAAGTTATTTGAACAAATGGTGCATATGTGAAACATATTGGAAAAATGGGGTGCATTGACTTAATCCCGCAATGCAGTACTGTGGGAATAGGATTGGCACGTTGGACGAAAATTGTGGTAAATGAGATGGCATGAAATTCCGTTTTGTGGGATCCACTTCCTAATCCTGCAGCCTGTTATTGTGGGAATAAGAGGAGTGAGAATATTAAGATTATTATATAAAATGACGGCTTTGTCCCCGACACCAAGTCTGTATGTATGGGGCTAGATTTTTCAGGTTTGTGGTCTCTTTTCATGGGACCCACAATTTTGGTGCCTTCTGCTAGTGCTAATTGCTCTTAAAATTTATAGCTAAGAAAGATAACCATTATGCTGCTGTTGAGAATTATGTCCGAAGAAATTGTGTTATAAAAGATTTTATATTGAAGGATAAAATCGAAAATGACATAAATTTAACTTTAAAAAAATTATTTTAATATGAAGAAATTATTTACATAAATTAATTGCAAATACTCTGTATTAAGGTCATTATCTTTTATGTGATATCTGCATAAACTCACATACAATAGTTGGTCAACCCAATGAAGACTTGGGATTAAGTTAATAATAAAAAGAAAATATCCTAAACAATCTTCATGCACAATATTTTATTTTTGGTGTTAGCATTCTTACGTTCTTATATAAAATACTCCATCTGTTACATATAAATTATAAAGTGTTATTCTACTTCAATTTTAAAATTTCAGAAGTTCTAATATAAATTTTTTATATCTATTATCATATATATAAAATTTATTCGGTTAATACATATAAATATTACTATATAATTTAAAAAAATACATAATATAGATTTAATTTAAAGTATTATATAAATTTAAAAACATATATAAAAAATTAAGATATAAAAATAAAAATATATTTTTAAATATTATTTTATGTAAATTTTAGAGAGGAATAGAAAAAAAATTTATTTTTTACTTTAAATTTTTGGATATCCAAAAATAAAATATTGTGCATGAAGATTGTTTAGGATATTTTCTTTTTATTATTAACTTAATCCCAAGTCTTCATTGGGTTGACCAACTATTGTATGTGAGTTTATGCAAAGATCACGGAAAAGATAATGACCTTAATACAGAGTATTTGCAATCAATTTATGTAAATAATTTCTTCATATTAAAATAAATTTTTTTAAAGTTAAATTTATGTCATTTTCGATTTTATCCTTCAATATAAAATTTTTTACAACACAACTTCTTCGGAAATAATTCTCAACAACAACATAACGATTATCTTTCTTAGCTATAAATTGTAAGAGCAATTAGCATTAGCTGAAGGCACCAAAATTTTGGGTCCCATGAAAAGAGACCACAAACCTGGAAAATCTAGCCCCATACATACACACTTGATGCCGGGACAAAGCCGTCATTTTATATAATAATCTTAATATTCTCACTCCTCATATTCCTACAATGACAGGCTACAGGATTAGGAAGTGGATCCCACATAATGAAATTTCATGCCATATCGTTCACCGCAATTTTCATCCAACGTGCCAGTTCTATTCTCGTAGTACTGCGTTGAGGGATTAAGTCCATGCACCCTATTTTTCCAATGTATTTCACATACACACCATTTGTCCAAATGACTTTTTAAAACATCCCATTTCTAAAAAATTCCTAAATTATACGAGTACATTTATCAATTATTAATATCTATTTTTTAAGTGATAATTTAGAATTTTGATGATTAAATTAAAAATCGATTAAATGAAAAAAATTATTTAACGGTTTTGTTGTATTATTTATTATATATTTTGGGATTATATCTTTAATTTGAACTTTTATTTTGTACAATTTAGATATTTTTACTTTAGTACATTATGATTTATAATTATTTTATAATTTTTAGACACAATTTTTTTATTTTTTAAAAAATAGTTTTAATTTTTAATTTTTCGGTTAACGGAACCAAACACATCGAAAATTTTGGTTCGATTTGAATTCGATTATTCTATTAATTTGATTCAGTTCGATTGATAAAAATATTAAAATTTCAATTATTTTGGTTCGGTTATTTAACCGAATCGACCGTTGCACAGGGCTACTTGCTAAGTTAACTAAACTTCTTCTCATATTCGACTACTGTCATATTTGTTTTTTGCTTTAAGCTTATACATTCCTTCCATTTAGCCTCTTTATAAGCTTTGGTAATATATATTTTCTCAAACTCTTGGACAAAGAAGTTCCATGTCAATTCAGCAGGCTATTGAGGATTTTGAATCAATAATTTTCAACAGTCATAGGTTGGACCTTGCAATAAGGACACTACATAAGTTGCCCACTGATTCGTTGGACAATTGATTTCTTGCAATATTCTCTTTAATCCTTGTCTTGAGTTATATTTATTTTGATTGTTGATTTGTTGAGAAATGATTAATAATCAAATGTAATATTAACTTAAGGTATTCATGTTCATAGTTTAACTAGTTTAATTTGATGCATGGTTATTTTCTAAAAAATGTAATAATTGTGTATTAACTTTAGGTGAATTAAGGCTATGAAAAGTTGAATTAAGAATGAATTGAAGTGAGATTTCTTGAGAAATGGTCTGACATATATTTAGGAGTTCATGAACTGAATTTTTATGCTGAGTATTAAATTTTTCCGAGTAATGAAATTTGATGCTTAGAAAGATATTATGAGAAGTTATCTGAATTTATTGCCAGTTTTTCATAATCAATTGCATTATCTTTAACTAAGTTATATGCATTAGAAATTGAGGTGGAGAGTCCTTTGACGGAAGTATTTTAGTTATTGCTTCGTGTTTAATGCATGTTAATCTAATTTTTATTTTTATTTTGTTTTATTGTTAATTTAGTTTAATTATTATCTTTAAAATCAAAAACTTGGCGAATAATCTCAGATTAATTTTACTCACTTAATGATATTTGGCTTAGCAATTCATATTCTCTTAGATAAGATATTTGAAATCTTAATATATATTTTCATATATTATCAGTCAATCTAGTACACTTGTTAGATACCGATCATCATCTTTTTCTTGAAAGGAAAACCGTGCAGTATGACTTTTAATGAACTTTCTGAGGCTTTGGAGTTTGCAGTTGATGGTGCTCGAACTATAATGAACCTAGACTAACAACATACATGGGCTATCAATTTTGATCCAATTAACCCTATGCGATATGTGTCGGGTCAAACGAAAGCTCATCACCTGCGTATCATACAACAAGGGTTATTCATCGTTTCTTTGCTCTCTCTTTTTGTGGGCATACTAAAGCTCCTAGACAAGTTAGTACTTCGAAGGTCAATTTTTGCAATGTATGTTTGAAGGGACTTTTTGATCAATTTTTTCCTCTTTAATTTATTTTACTTTCTTCTTCCAATTTTCTCGATAATCTTAGTTTAATTTTTAAGTTGGAGATTAATTTCCAATTTATTGAATGGGAGAGTTAGTTTCATTTTCAATTTTTGTTCTTCACAAATATTGAATTTAGATTTTGGTTGGATTTATATTTTGAAGATTTATTTACAAAGCTGACGATATTCAAGATTTTTAAATCTACAATGAGTTTTGAATTATTCTTCTTTTGTTCATTTATTCATCATTCGAATGATTAGTGAATAGTTTTATTTTTGTTAAGGGATTTATTAATTCCCTCATCTCCTGTGTTTAACTTTGTTTTCAATGATAATATAAATTCAATTGTTTTATTTTCCATTATTATTTTCTGCAATTGATTATTTGTTTAATTTAGCTTTCAATTTTAACCTGAATTGAGTATTAGATATAATTGAATAATTAGTATGTATATTCTCTGTTCATATGTTGTTTAGATTGTAAATTCATTAATGATTTTGAAATGGAGATAATTAAATAATTTATTTATGCAGATAATATTTGGTTCAGTGTAGTTGGAAAATAGATAGATTTTCAAGTAAATAGCTCCGAAAAGAGAATTTATTTAATACCTAAGATTTAGAGACCTATACTTAGACTAATTGATAGATTGGCTCCGGATGAGAAGTTTGTTGATTAGAATAGTAGCTCTGGAATGGTAACTTAGGCTTAGAAGGATCATTCACAATTTAGATTTATTTATTTAATTAGAGGCAGATACAGGAGGATATAGAAAGAATTAAATTCCTTAGCAATTTTTTTTTGTTGACTAAATTCTCTATGCTTATTTTGTTTTTATTATTTTAATTATGTTTTACTGCTATTTATTAATTTAAATTATTTTAATTTCTGTTTGTTAATTTAGAGATAAGTAAAACTCACAACAAACTTGAAAATTTTTTAGCATAATTTCTTTTTTCAAAATCTAACTTTCACAATTATTTGCATACGATATTTGTGGATTTTAAATTTATTAGATATAGTACACTTATTATTAGACCACGGATAAGTTTTTGGCGTTGTTATACTAAATTAATTTGAAAACAACATATTTTTCTTACTATATTTTTGAAATAGGATATGAATTAATGAAATCTAGCAAAGTAAGATTCTGAAATTAAGTTAAAAATCTAGTCCAACACTGCATTTCAAATCCCTCATTAATTTGGGGATTTTCTTACCAAAATTATCTAAATAATTTGATCCCCACTTTGTCATTTTGCATTTAATTACACACCTTAAACAAGCAATTACCAAAAGGTGACAATATGTCCTCTGCATATAAGCAGCCACATACACCACCATGAGTTTAAGCAATTTATCAATCAATCACTAAATATCGAAACTTAAGAAATGGAAACCTCAAAGACTCTGTGTCTGGTAATGGCAACATTAATGATAATGGCAGGATGTCTAATTTTTGCTGAGAAGGTTTCAGGTGACTGTGTGGGCCAAATTCCTGAACTTGCAAGCCAATGCAAAGAATTCGTAAAAAAAGGAGGACCAAAAATTCCTCCATCACAAGGATGCTGTAGAGTGGTTAAAAATGTTGATATTCCTTGTGTATGCAAGTTCGTAACCAAAGAAGTGGAAAAACTACTAAGCATGGAGAAAGTTGTTTATGTGGCTAGAACTTGTGGTCTTGCTATCAAACCTGGAACTAAATGTGGAAGTAAGTTTATCCTTTTTTTCCTTTTTATTAATTTAATTTATTAATATTTGGAAAATTTGTTTCAGGTTATACCGTTCCTGATCGTTTGGCATGAAGAGGATATTGAGATGAGAAGTGCCTTACAATTACAATGTGCTCTAGAGAGTTTGTCAAAGTTTATTATAATAAAAATTTGAAAACTATGTAGAATGCTCCCTGATGTATCTATATTGAGAAATTTTAATTCTTTATGAATGAATGGAGTTTTTCTTACAGGATCTTATGTCTACTAGACTTACCCTTTTTGATAAATTCAAAATTAATTTAATATTGGATTACTTCATGTTAGACCCGTCAAATGGATACGCTTGAACGAATGGATTTGAATAAGATCAGCTACAAGTTGAATCGATTTTGGATCATTATTTTCATGTTATTTTTAGGTTGAATTATTTTAAATTTAGATTGGGTGCTCGAGTCAATCCACTTTTCTTCTTACAACATAATATTGATTAGTTTATTTTCAAATTATCAAATCAACTTTTATTTCATATTATTTTTTCTTTTTAAATATCAATATATTTCGTTTGCTTTTAAAAATTTAATAATAATTTATGCAAATTAAAAAAAATGATTTTGCTAAAAGATATTATAGACATTATTAAAAAAAAACTTAATTACAATATCATTTTATATTTTAAAAAATTAAAAAATTGTTTTATATTAGCTAATTTGTCACACATATGTATGTATATATGCATGTATGTATATACATATATATACATGTATGTAAACAAATATGTATGCACGCGCGAGCACAAACACACACACACACACACACACACACACACACACACACACACACACACACACATATATATATATATATATATATATATATATATATATATATATATATATATATATATATATATATATATTGTGTGTTTATGTATGTGTATACAAAAAATGACGTGGATTTACAAAATTTCGATTAGTTCAATTTTGAGTGAAATGGAAAAAAAAAAGATTATATAATTAATAATAGCACAAAATCTTTATACATCAGCAAAATAATACAATATAGACAAAAATGATATTTTTGTTTAAATAAACAATTGAATCAATTAGTTTAAAAAACAAAAAAAAATGTTAAAAATAAAATACAATAAAAATTTAGGTCATTTGTATTAACTTGTAATTTAATTCATTCGTCGAGTTAGTTTGATTCTTATTTTTTTATTGGATTCAAAATGTTATTTAAAAAAAAAAACTGGATTGAATCCGAATCATTTTTTTTAATGTATTTAGGTGGATGCTTGAGTTAGGGTCAAAATTGAGAGTTTTACTTGAGATCTAATATGTTAAGGTAGCGTTTATTAATCTTGAAGAGGTTGTAATAGAAAGAAAATAAAATTATTTTAATATTTTCGATATTTTTAAGCATTTGTTAAATAAAATGGGTCCTATAATTTTTTTTTAAACTAACTATAGCTTGATCTTTCAAGATATGCAGTCAATATATGTATTTATATATTTTAACAGATAAGAAAAAAAAATATTTTTAATTTATTCCAAAAAATTTAATAAAAAATTAAAAAAATTTCAAAATATTTTTCAGTTTTATCTTAAGTATTTAATATCTGGATCCAAAAAATATTTCAGTTTTATTTTAAAACTTACTATCTAAATTGATTTAATAACTTTTTCGATATTTTTAAGCGTTTGTTAAAAAAAATGGATCCCACAAAATTTTTTTAACTATCTATATATTGATATTTCAAGATATGCATTCATATATTTTGAAAAATAAGAAATAATTAAAAAATTGAAGAAAATATATTTTTAATTCATTTCAAAAAATTTAATAAAAAATTGAAAAAAAAATTAAAATACTTTTAAATCTTATCTTGACTATTTATATTTTGATTCAAAAAGTATTTCAGCTTTATTTTAAAACTTACTATTTGAAAATTATTCAAACTTTTTCGATATTTTCAAGCGTTTGTTAAAAAAATAAAATTTTTTCAATATTTTCAAGCGTTTGTTAAAAAAATGGATCTCACAAAATTTTTTTAATTATCTATATATTGATATTTCAAGATATGCATTCATATATTTTGAGAGATAAGAAATAATTAAAAAATTGAAGAAAATATATTTTTAATTCATCTCAAAAAATTTAATAAAAAATTCAAAATACTTTTCAATCTTATCTTGACTATTTATATTTTGATTCAAAAAGTATTTCAGCTTTATTTTAAAACTTGCTATTTGAAAATTATTTTAACTTTTTTCGATATTTTCAAGCGTTTGTTAAAAAAATAAGTCTCATAATTTTTTTAATACCTATATTTTGATCTTTCAAGGTATGCATTCATATATTTTAACAGATAAGAAATAAATAAAAAATTGAAGAAAATATATTTTTAATTCATCCCAAAAATTTTAATAAAAATTTGTTTATGTGGCTAGAACTTGTGGTCTTACTATCAAACCTGGAACTAAATGTGGAAGTAAGTTTATCCTTTTTTTTCCTTTTTATTAATTTAATTTATTAATATTTGGAAAATTTGTTTCAGGTTATACCGTTCCTAATCGTTTGGCATGAAGAGGATACTGAGATGAGAAGTGCCTTACAATTACAATGTGTTCTAGAGAGTTTGTCACAGTTTATTATAATAAAATTTTGAAAACTATGTAGAATGCTCCCTGATGTATCTATATTGAAAAATTTTAATTCTTTATGAATGAATGGAGTTTTTCTTATAGGATCTTATGTCTACTAAACTTACCCTTTTTGATAAATTCAAAATTAATTTAATATTGGATTACTTCATGTTAGACCTGTCAAATGGATACGCTCGAACGAACAGATTTGAATAAGATCAGCTACAAGTTGAATCGATTTTGGATCATTATTTTCATGTTATTTTTAGGTTGAATTATTTTAAATTTAGATTGGGTGCTCGAGTCAATCAACTTTTCTTCTTACAACATAATATTGATTAGTTTATTTTCAAATTATCAAATCAACTTTTATTTCATATTATTTTTTCTTTTTAAATATCAATATATTTCATTGGCTTTTAAAATTTTAATAATAATTTATGCAAATTTAAAAAAAAATGATTTTCCTAAAAAGATATTATATACATTATTAAAAAAACCTTAATTACTATATTATTTTATATTAACTAATTTGTCACACACATATGTATGTACATATGCATGTATGTATATACGTATATATACCTGTATGCAAACAAATATGTATGTATATATGTGTATGCATATGTAAGAATATATGTATGTATATCCATACATACATAAATACATATTCGTACATAGACCCCGCCCGTGCACGTGTGCGCGCGTCCACACACACACATATATACAAAATATGATGCCGATTTACAAAATTTTCGATTTGTTCAATGTTGAGTGAAATGAAAAAAAAAAGATTATATAATTAATAACAGCACAAAATCTTTACATATCAACAAAATAATACAATATATACAAAATCGATATTTTTGTTTAAATAAACAATTGAATTAATTAGTTTAAAAAAAAGTTAAAAATAAAATACGATACAAATTTAGGTCATTTGTATTAACTTGAAGTTTAATTCCTTCGTCGAGTTGGTTTGATTCTTATTTTTTTATTGGATTCAAATTGTTTTTTTTTAATTTGGATTGAATCCAAATCTTTTATTTATTTATTTGGTTGGATGCTTGAGTTAGGGTTAAAATTAATAGCATTTGTTAATCTTGAAAAGATTGTGATTAAAAAAATAAAATTATTTCAACATTTTTGATACTTTCAAATGTTTGTTAAAAAAATAAATTTTACAAATTTTTTTAACTATTTATATCTTAATTTTTCAAGATATGCAGTTAAGATATTTATTTATATATTTTAACAAATAAAAAATAACTAAAAAATTAAAGAAAATATATTTTAATTTATCCTATAAAAAATTGAAAAAAAATTCCAAAATATTTTTAATATTATCTTGATTATTCTATATTTTAATGCAAAATATATTTCAACTTCACCTTAAAATTTTATATACGAGTCGATTTAATAAACAAGCCAAATAAATATTGAGAATTTATAAATTATGAAAAAAGTGAAGGAAATAAAATAAAAACAAAATCCCGAAGGGAACGCAGAGTCAGGGGCAGGGAGCTGCAATCCGTTTAATTCCCAACAAAACCCAAAGCAAATAAAGCCATTTTTTAGCCTCTCAGTCCTCACCAGCAGATCCGTTTGTGCGCTTATACGCACACTCACTCTTACTTTTTTGGATCCTGCCACACCGATTCTAACTAGCCGCCATGATCTCCTCCAGCAAGCTTAAATCCGTCGATTTTTACAGGCCTGTTTCTATTTCTTTCTTTCTTATTTTGTTTATTTGTTTCTGCTGTGTCATTATAATTTAAGCATTTTGTGGTTTATGGATCTGAGCTGAATTCGAATTGCATTTGCTATGTCTTTCATGGTTGTCATTTAATCTTTCTTTGTATAGCGTTGGAGTGTGCTATCTCCATACTATAATACGTGACGAGCACATGAAATGAGATTATAGAGAATGATCTAAATTACAGCTCCGTAGCTTTGCCATTGGTGGTGCAATTCTTTCTCCATACTTTACCTTCGACGTCTACGGAAACCGATAATTGAGCGGTTTCTTAAAATTTTACCATCATCTCTTCTGGAAATCAAGGATTTGGTACCTAATGAGGTCCCCTGCACTCATGATGAATATAAGCCATTATCTCTTCATTTTCCGAGATTAATTGAAGGGTCTGAAGTTAGATGGAAACACGAGGATGCCTCCATTTTTTATTTTAGATTTTCATCCCATTTCCACTGTAGAGAATTGGAGACGAAACAACATTTCTAAGCACATAATCATGTTCTTATTTGTTTTTCCCGATATGATCTTAAGGCTTGGTTTTATTTCTGTTGCTTGTGTGGGTTGTACAACTCATAACAATAATGTTATATTGAAAAGCATGTTTTCATTCATTTTATGTCTTCAGGAAAATTCCGAGGGACTTGACTGAGGCATCATTATCAGGTGCAGGATTGTCCATAGTAGCAGCCCTCTTCATGGTTTTTTTGTTTGGAATGGTAGGTATACTACGTCTCTTTATTTGGATGAATCATTTGCTCAATATGTGGAGCCTTTAACATTGATAAGCCATTCAGTTCCAACTTCCATTTGCCTTTTCAAAATTGTTTTCCTATTTTCCCATAGCGGGCTTTATCTTTTTCCAAGTTCACTTTCTATAATTTCTTTTCTTTTTTATTCTTCTTCTAGTGTCCACTCTCATAATCAATTCAAAATTCTGTTTTGCTGCTTTACAGTAATGTTTGTTCTTTTCGTTTTAAAATTTTCCGGTATTAAACTATTAATAATGGATGTATTTTAAGTTATTTGTTATAAATCACGATCTTCTTTCTGATTGGTGCTTAAACTGTAAATTACAATGTTCATATTGCAGGAATTGAATAATTATTTAACAGTTAGCACTTCTACATCAGTTATTGTTGATAGAAGTTCCGATGGGGACTTCCTAAGAATCAATTTTAATATAAGGTAATCTTTTGTTATCAATTCTAGTTGATGTGTGCATGGAATAATATGCATTTATCAGCATTTTTCGAGTTGTACACACAAGTTTATTGTGTGTTTGAATTATTTTTGTTGGCTAAGATTGTATGGAGCTGTATATATGCTGGAATAAATGCTTATGAAGTTCATGTTAGAAATGGTGCTTTCCTACATATCATTTATGTCAATTGGCTTCACATTTGTTAGCGTATTCTTATGTAAATTTTTTTTCTAATGTGATTGGCTAATTATTTTCTGTTTCTTGAAGCTTTCCTTCGCTCTCATGTGAATTTGCATCAGTTGATGTCAGCGATGTATTGGGAACTGTAAGTTTTAATCTGCTTCATTTGAAAGTGTGTTGTTTGCTTTTTAGTTTATTTTAAAAGGTGTTTCTTTGGAGTGTAGAGAATGGAAGTTTTGGCAATGCTAAGAATTATATACGTGGGGACAATGAAATTATTATATGCTGCCCTTGAGCTTGAAGGCACTATGTTACACTTGTGTAAATGGGTCTTGTGCTCACAAGTTCTGTTGTGCTTGGTTCTGGTTATTTTTTTAGCATGTGATGGTGCTCCAGAAGTGTGCATTTGTGCATATGTGCCCTTTGTATTCTGCATGATTTTTGTAATTCTCTTCCCTGTTATTTCTTTAATCATTTGTTTCAGTTTTACACTTATTCATTTATTTTCTCAATATAAAAATGTAGACTGTCTGAAATTTTGTGCTCCTATTTCCAGAACAGGTTGAATATAACCAAGAATCTCCGTAAATATTCAATAGATCATAATTTGAATCCCACTGGCTCTGAGTTTCACTCAGGACCAATTTCACATCACATTAAGCATGGAGATGATTTTGAAGGAGAAGTTGTTCAAGGCTCTGTTCCTCTAGATGTTCACATTTTTGATCAATATTCACATCTGTAAGTGGCCTAGTTCTGAGTTACAAAAGCACGTTGAATTTGTTAGGTGGTTTATATGTTGGAATATTTTCATATCATGAGGTGAATGTAGTAACATGTGCACATTTAAATTTATGCTTGTTGGATTAATATAATAACATTCATTATGCATGCAACATGCATATTGGTTTAGTTCAATAACTTTCATTTTTTTTTCCTGTAAATGCATTTATTTACCACATTTAGTAAACAGAAGTGTTTTTATATAGCTTTGTTTTATATATTTTTGGTTAAAAGTATTTTTTATCATTGCAAATCCAGAAAAGATTTGGAAAAATAAAAGAAAACATTTGGAAAATGACCTATGAAAAATGATTAGCTATGCGGATAAATTTTATTTTAATTCTCTTAATTTTAATATGATAGTCCGTAAAATATTAAAATTAAAAAATATTGGTCAAAATTTTTTTTTTTTTTAACTACCAAAATTCAATTGCATGTATTACAATTCATAATTTACAAATCCATTAAAATTAAACAATTTTAGATTTATTACTTGCAAATTTAAGCTTGCAATTAATCATTATAACTGATAGGGATATAATTGCATTTAATAATTTTTAAGTGATATTTATTTGGATTTGGTTATTTATTATATCTGCTCAAACACTTTTGTTTCAGGTTTCCAATTTTGGTCGTCAACTTTTATGCTCCTTGGTGCTACTGGAGTAATCGTCTGGTAATTTTGTTCTGCCTTTAGCATCCTTGAGACATTCTGCTGAAGATATGCTGTGCTAGAATATCAATTTGTACTGCATAAATGTTCACATGAATGCAGTATCATGAACTTGATTTTTGTATTGACCATTTAAAGTATGCAAGCAGAACTGTTCTCTCTCTCTCTCTTCTTTTTCTTGATTGACTATAGTGGGTGTTTCATTGGAATACAGAGTGCCATTGCTGGAGGAATGGAGTGGCCATAATAATAGACCTAGTAGTATAGTTTTGCAATCCATACTTTTGCATGTACCTATTTATTTTTATGTTTTAGTTACATGCCTTGCTTAAATTTTCATTATTCTGGCATTAAGGGAAGTAATTACAGATGGTTGGAGGCCTTTTACTTCCAATGTCTCTTGGATTGGATCAACTCAAATGGCTAGTGCCAATTTGTCCAAACTTTAGGGTGGTGGCTTTTCCAATATTTACCAGGTGTACTTGCTTAGGATTAGTGTAATCCAGCATACCTAAGTTTATATCTTGAAACCAAGTGTTTGACTATGCTTTCCTGAGTAGACATCAAATGAAGTTCTGTTGTGGAAGCTTGTTTACCCCCTATGTGTACATAACTTAAGCACTATTCAAACATCTTTAAGGGTTTCCAATTAACTGTTCTGTTGTCTAGTTGACTATGGTATGTTTTGGCTTCTTCTTCTTCTTCTTCTCCTTCTTATTATTACAGAATTACTTTTTATTAATTAATTTTTTTTTAAAATTTCAGAAACCTTCATGGGAAACTGCAGCTAAAATAATGAGAGAAAGGTACTTTTGCTTTGCAACTTTCCCAACTTTCTTGTGGAAGTATATGTGGTCTATTCCATCACTGTCTTTGAATAGATTTATCGTCCTTAATTTGACATTCTATACAAATTATAACATGCCCATTCATTTTGAATAGATATGATCCACATACAGACGGGCGGATTCTTTTGGGGAGTGTTGATTGCACACAAGAGACTGAATTGTGCAGAAGGTGCTTTACATTTTAGTTTTGATCTTCTATTAATGTGACAATTTGATTATATGTGCAGCAGGGAGTCATATGGAAATACAGCATCTCTCTTGTCTATGTAATTTATTCATCTTGCAGTCATTTGTTAATTCTTTTACATTCTTTTTCCTGTAATCCCTTGAACTAGTGTATATGTTTCTTTTCTGTTCTCTTGTTTCATTTTTGTTTTTGTTTTTATGTTTGTTTTTTTCCCTCTTTAAAGATATATGTTTTGTATTATAGGATTATCTTGTCCTGTACATTTTGTCCGGTATAACAGTTTCTTAATTTCCTATCAACTTTTTATTTATTGGAATATGTCATGGATTTTCAGGCATCACATACAAGGGTATCCTTCTATTCGCATCTTTCGCAAAGGGAGTGATCTCAAGTAGGTGTATATTTTTTTTCCCTCCAGTAATTTCCTATTCTTCTTCACTACTTCTCATGGCCTATCTTTCCAATTATTTCATTTATTTTCATACTCATTTGACGCTAATGCAATTTGTGTTGCATTTATCTGTACCATGCCTTACCGAAGAACTTATTTCAACTTCTTTTTACCGGTTTATGTGGCTGTATGGAACTGAATTGAAGTGACAATTATCACATACTATTAAAGATCCCTTATCTTCAATTATTTCTTTTATAGGCTTGCTTATGTTGTGGATTAGTATGTTTTTGCCATTATGATTACATATGTGATAAATGATTATGTATTATATGTTATAGGCAAATTTTGATTTCTATTTGATGTTCTTTTATTTTTGGTGCGAGTATGCAATGATTCGTGTTTCTAACAACCTGCCCAACATTCTCAATGTTGCTGCATTCCCTGCTCTATGAAATGGGTTTTGTGTGTTATTAAATTGTCAGTTTATATTTGAAGGATTGATTTTGGTTTAGTTCATAATCATTACTGAATACAACATTATCACATTTTCCTTCCTCTAAATAAATCTATGGATTAAGGATGTTTGTCATTTATTTTGATTCTATTTTACTGATTTCATAGCCTTGTTACATGATGTTTTAACTATTACAGGGAAGACCATGGACACCATGATCATGAATCTTATTATGGAGATCGAGATACAGAGAGCCTGGTTAAGGTGTGAACGATTCTGTTCCAGACTCAGCTGTCAACTAATCCATTTGCAGCTATACATCTTGGCTTTATACACGTTCCCTACTGTTAGTCGTTCAACATGGCCTAATTTGAAGTTACTATTCCTTGCAGACAATGGAAAGTTTGGTTGCACCTATTCAGATGGAACCTCATAAATCTGATAATCTGACGCTTGGTACTAAAAGACCAGCTCCTTCATCAGGAGGATGTAGAATTGAAGGACATGTGCGTGTGAAGAAGGTGAGTTTTCATTTCATTTAGAATTAGTTAGACATACGTAGCTTTTTAGCATTCTTTGACTTGGTAACATTGCTGGGATGAAATATCAATTTGCCTTCAAGCTTAGTTCCGATGATCTGTCTGCCCCAGAATTAGCTTTTGGGTGTGATTAGTGTGAAATTTAACCTCTGTTGCCAACATTCCCCATTCCATCATCTAATACACTAGTTATTCACTTTTCCATTTTCATGGTAAAACTCAGTGCACAATTAAATGTGAAATTGCAACAGAAATTCCCTGTAGGTTAGGATTTTTTGAGGAAAAAAAAAAGATGAGCAAAAGGTGTTTGAGAACAGAATGGAACAATTGGCGACAAAAGTTAAAACTAATGAGACTTAGCAGTTGATTTGGGGCAAAGCAATTAGCACAAAAAAGTTAAAAGGAGAAAATTGAGCTGTGAACCAACATTTTTCATTAATAAGTTGCTTCATGACAGAAATGATTAGTAAAAACAGAATTAGTTCAAATTTGAAAACTGGAGCAAGGCTTCCACTTACTGAATATACTAGTTGTCTTTTGAACCTTAAAAGTTATAGTGGATCATAGCAGGAAGCCAGGAAGTACTCATATTGTCTTAATTTAGCTTATTCTAAAATCCAGAGTTCTCTCTTTTATTGTGTAGGTTCCAGGCAACCTCATCATTTCAGCTCGTTCTGGGGCACATTCATTTGATACAACTCAAATGAACTTGTCACATGTCATATGCCATCTTTCATTTGGCATGAAGGTTGCACCTAAGGTGATGAATGATGCAAAGCGATTGGTACCTTATATTGGTATTAGTCATGACAAGATGAACGGGCGATCATTCATTAATCACCATGATGTGGATGCCAATGTCACTGTAAGTTTGTCTCATTCATGGAACATTCTTTGTTTTTCTAATACTTGTTGCATGGTTGGCATTTCAGAGTTGACATCTGTTTGCATCAACAACACTAGCAAAATGCTTACTGGGCATATATGCGCAGGATGAGTGTGGTGTGAGGATGTCCAAGGAACCCACTAAACATTGCCGAGTGCATGATGCATGATTGGCCTAATATTCTTCTGATTAGGTTTAGAAAGTGTGTGAAATTTTCGTGTTGTTAGGTTCTGTTGCATTCCTTGTTCCATTGGACAGCTGGAATATTTTATCAGGCGAATAAGTATAATAGTTGTCAGTTGAAGTAACTTATTGTTCAAGCAAATACTCTTGGATTTGCAGATAGAACATTATCTTCAAGTAGTTAAAACTGAGGTGGTTACAAGACGATCTTCGCGAGAGCATAAATTACTAGAGGAATACGAGTACACGGCCCACAGTAGCTTGGCGGAGACTGTTTATGTACCCGTGGCAAAATTCCATTTTGAGCTCTCTCCCATGCAGGTTAAGCATATAACCAAAAACTATTTGTTGGTATAATTTTCCATTATCACGATAAAGAAAAATTAATAATTTCTTTGATGCTTTTGACGTTCTGTAATATTTCTTAAACCTGTGTGCTATCAGGTCCTAGTCACGGAAATCCCAAAATCATTTTCACATTTTATCACCAATGTCTGTGCCATAATTGGGGGTGTTTTTACGGTTGGTATTAAAATTTGGGGTTTTTTAATTTTACCTGCAGTTGATGCACTTCTAATATTCTTCAATTTGGGTTTCAGGTCGCTGGGATATTGGATTCAATTTTGCATAACACAGTTAGACTGATGAAAAAAGTTGAATTAGGAAAAAATTTTTGACAGGAAAATGAAATTTGTAATTGTACAAAAACAATTCAGATATTTTCCGACTCCATTTGTTACCAAGGATTGTTATGAACAGTTGCAGTACATCCCTGCTCGTTCTATTGAAAGCATGATGAGTAATTCTAACTTCCACACATCCTGTAATTTTAGTTTGGGAGAAAGTACTATTTTGCCTGTCTAGATTTTTCATTTCCCTTCATGTTTTTATTTGCCTAAATTGCCCTTTTTACAATTTTTAAAATTGGTTTATTTATTTATTTCTTAATGCGATTATTAGAAAGATTACGGGGATGTCATTTGTTGTGTGGACTATGTTGTGCAAGCTTATTTGGGCCGTTTGATTGTTACGATACGTCCGACGGTCCAAATGTGGCTTCCGCGTACCAGACTACTGCTTTGATTAACAAGTGTATCCAGGTGTTGTTGTGGATGCTTATGCAGCGATGCTATGAATACATGGTGCCATGTCTATGAATTCTTCATTGAATTAGTTTTAAAATACTATTCATGTCTCATAATAACAAAAACACTTTAAGTATCACTGTTTTAAACTTTTTGTTGTAAATAATATAAAAAAATTAAATATAAATTTGTTAATTATTGAGAAATTAAACAAAAGTATTGTAGCCAATTTATAAGTTAGCAATATATTACAAATAGCAAGTGTACTATATTCTGGGACGGGCTAACGAGTAAAGTATTCCTATTATTATAAGTGGAGGGAATATTCTGCATGAGTAAATAACTCTCTTGCTTTGGATTTTTTATTTTTTTTTAAGGAAATAGAAATTTATTAATCAAAGCAAAGATCAGCAGTGAGAATTGCAACAATAAGAGAGGAAGGATCGTTCTCCCAAATAAAATGTTCCCATATAGAATCCGAGGCCCTAACTAAGTCATGAGCTACCCGATTCACAGAATGGCCATCAAATTTGAAAAAAGACATTACATAAGTTCTTAGCTAAATCAAGACAATCATCAATAATCAAATCTAGCTCAACACAATCAAGAGGAGAGCCATTAATTTTTTAAACGACCAATTGAGCATTACACTCTATAATCACATTAATTAGACTTTTACTCTTCATCCAACTTAAGGCTTCATGTACACCCAAAGCTTCCACAATCGAAGATTAGGGACACCAGCAAAACACTTGCAACCAACTGCAACAAAAGCACCTCGGTCATCTCTCAACACCAAGCCAGCACCCGAATTACTAGGGGTTCCAAACTAAAAACTTATCAATTGATTTTATACAAGTTTAAGTAGGATTTTTCTATCATAAAATGGATCAATGTTTCAACCTTTTACCTACAAAATAATATGTAAAAATTAAGTATTTTTCTTTATAAATACAAATGATTCTTTTACCTTAAAATTAACTAACACGATTGTTTTTTCAAAAGTCGCATGAGCTCTATGCCCATTTTTTTCCAAAATACACCCGAAACTTTACCTTTTTGTAAACATGCATGCAAAGACCAACGTCCTCTTCCAAATGAACTCGATTAATTCCTCAATTTACGTATGATTTATTTGTACATTTATTTTTTTTATTCTTTAATGCTTTCGATACTTTTATAGCTTTACAACTTTTTGACATGCTTGAGTGCACCTTACTTTTCTAGTATAATATCTTATGTGAGAGAAGAGATAAAACAATTAATCATTAACATTCATTTATATAACACTAACCAAAGGTATAAATAAGAGTGAGGTCTCGAACTATCTCTGGTTTCGACCTCATAAGGTTAGAACTCACTTTCTCAATATTTTATTGGGTGGTGACTTCATCATTCCTTCCTTGTGGTGCCCAGTAGACGTCCACATAAGTTTATCGTCATCAATAGATGTGAATAAAATATTGTCTATTACGATACGACTAGCCTTCATGAGTCAAATGAACCTTGATCTGGATTCGAGCCCTAAAAGTAGGTTTAGTTTGGTGTGCATCACACCATGGCTTCTTCTTCTTCTTTCAACAAAGTATGGAATGAAATCATAATTGCTTTCTTCTTTTCTTTCCCAATTCCATGCTCCATCTTCATTGAACTCTACATTGTGACTCACCATTACCTTGCCATCACTTGGGTTGTACAACTTATAGCCTTTGAGTTTCTGTTATAGCCAATAAAGACATGTTTGACACTTTTATCACCAAGCTTGCTTCTCTTTTGTTACGGGATTTGTTTGTAGGCAATGCACCTAAACACTCTAAAGTGATTCGTGTTAGGTTTGTGTCCATTCCATGCTTCAAGTAACGTATGATCCTTGATGCTTAATGTTAGTGAATGATTAGATATGTAAACTGCATAAGAGACATCTTTAGCCCAAAACTCCTTAGACATATTCTTAGCCTTCATTATGCTCCAAGCCATGTTAAGAATTGTTCTATTCTTCCTTTTCGCGATGGCATTTTGTTGTGGTGATCTAGGGATGGTTAAAAGACATTGAATTCCATTAGCTTCACAAAATTCATTGAACTCTCTTAAGGTGAACTTGCCTCATTTATTGGACCTTAGAGCCTTAATTTTGTAGCCACTCTTCTTTTCTACAAGAGCTTTGAAGTTCTTGAATGTAGTAAATGCTTCGAACTTTTGCTTCAAAAAGTAAATCCATGTCTTTCTGCTAAAATCATCAATAAAGAGGATGAAACATTTGTTGCCACTAAATAATGATGGATTAATTAGGCCATAAACATTGATGTGAACAAATTGGAGTGGCTTGCTTGCTTTTGATGTGGCCTTTTTTGGAAACTCATCCTTGCATGTTTGCCAAAAAGACACATGTCACAAATTTGATTGGGATGGTTAATTAAATGCATCCCTTTCACCATCTTCTTCTTTTTCATGTCTTTAAGGGCACTGAAGTTCATGTGTCCATATATCATATGCTAACCCTATACTTCATCCTTTATCATAGCCTTCAAACACTTTACATCAAGGGTCTTGAGATCCAACACGAACATCCTATTCCTTGACATAGCGACCTTGGCATTTGATCTCGAAACCAAAGATAATTATTTTTCATACAAATATAATACCCTTTTTCCAAATGTTTTCCTAAGCTTAAATTATTACTTTTTAACTTGGAAAAATAATGAACATCATTCATAAGCTCATGGCTACCATTTTTGGAAGAGATGAGAATTGTACCTTTGCTTCAAACTAAATTTTTTATTAGTTTGCAAAAGACACATTACCTCGTGCATTTTCATCAAGCTCCATAAACTCTTCCTTTAGTCCATGCATATGGTTGCTTGCTCCATTATCTAAATACCATAAGCTTTTGTCATCCTTTTTCCCCTCCTTAAGTGCTAGCAACAAGGTTGATTCATTTTTTTCCTTACCAGAATTATGGCATTCTTAAGAATGATGGCCAAGATTATG